>CM076854.1:88540842-89775842 GCA_039519185.1 Astragalus membranaceus | reverse complement strand
ATATATATACTCATTATGAGCAAAATCAAAACCAGCTATTTTTCAGCAAGTAAACCAGCATATAACTAGTTTTTACATTCCCAATTCCTTCCAATTCTATTTCTCAGCAAATCAAATTATATCCAAATACACCAGAATCAAAACAAGTGCTTAAGTTTCCCAATTCATTCCATTTCTACACTTGAACCAAAATAAACTAGCTAACAAGTTATTATCCAATTCATATGTACCCAAAACTAGCTAAACTTACAATATAAACCAAAACTAGCTAACAAGTGCTTAAGTTTCCCAATTCATTCCATTTCTACACTTGAACCAAAACAAACTAGCTAACAAGTTATTATCCAATTCATATGTACCCAAAACTAGCTAAACTTACAATATGAACCAAAACTAGCTAACAAGTGCTTAAGTTTCCCAATTCATTCTATTTCTACACTTGAACCAAAACAAACTAGCTAACAAGTTATTATCCAATTCATATGTACCCAAAACTAGCTAAACTTACAATATGAACCAAAACTAGCTAACAAGTGCTTAAGTTTCCCAATTCATTCCATTTCTACACTTGAACTAAAACAAACTAGCTAACAAGTTATTATCCAATTCATATGTACCCAAAACTAGCTAAACTTCAATATGAACCAAAACTAGCTTAGTTGTATGTATCCAAATCAAACGCTAACAACTTACAGTATTACATATTCTATCCAAAATCAAAAAAAACGGGAGACATAACGGCACCACTCTCCTCTAAGCTCAACTAGCCGTTCCTCAGAGTATGTCTTCACCCGACAATCAGGAAAATACTGAAATTATATAAATAAATAAAATTAGAATTGAAATGGTTAAATGGAATTAACTATTATTATATCAAAATCAAAAAGAATTCTAGATACCTGTCGGGGAATAATCGTTTGGTTGTGGGTAATAATTTCCTTCAAAAATTTCATTACATAATACCCACAATCATTGCTATTGGGTTGTTTTGGACACTACAAAACAAAACATTAGTTAAATGTTAAATTTAATTTAATACATTTTTTCACAAAATAATGTAATTAAATATATAAGAACATTGATTAAAAACTTACAACTATCGGTATCCATTTGGTCTTTGATTGTTCCACTCCCCAATATGTTTTCAAACAACTGAACACAATGACATATAACTATATTATTCGAAATACATATATACGTATGTAATACCCCAATTTTGTCTGCCTAATTGAAAATTGTATTGTTGTGAATGCCCAATTTTAACGGGTATTTTTCTTGTTTTCAAAAGAGCCCAAAAATATGTATCTCTGTGAACATCCAATCTTAACCGGTATTTTTTCTTTTTTCTTTTTGTAAAAAATTCCAAAAAATATCGTTTTATACACTTTTGTGATTTTAACTGATTTTGCATGTCATTTGGGGCTTATTGTCGATTTTTGCTGTTTACCAATATTATTATCATTAGTAGAATTATTTTTAGAAAAAAACTTTATAAAAAAAAATAATAAAAAAAATCTGTTTTAGAATTAAATATTATTACTATTATTAATCTTTTTTTTACACATTAAAAAAAAATAGAAAACGAAATTACAAAAAATATAAAAGAAAATACAACTTCTATTTTAGCTAAAAGCCATAGTCTCTTTTATCAATTTTGTTTCCTTTTTCACCAAAGAGGTTCCTGCTCCCCTATGCACCAGCCTGCAAACATAAAGCAGAAAACAAACAAAAGGCAGCAACTACCTCAAAAAACAGAATCATGAAATAGGAAATCGGAAAAGGACCATTGAGGCATTATAGCTGGCAGCAACAACAAAGACAAATGTGAATCCTCTATAAAAGAGGGGGAAGAAAAGAAACAGGGGGGGAACGGAGGAGAGCCACTGGAACAAAAAAAAGGGGGGAGTTAATTAACTAAACACAACACACACAATGAGGAGGAAAAGAGAAACAAAATGGGGGGAGAAGAAACTTAGCAAAAAAAAAAAACTCAAAACCAAGGGGAGTGAACCGTGGGGGGGGGGGGGGGGGGGTACTGTGACAAAGAAAAGAAAGGAAAAATTTGATTAACCCCAACACCAAAAATACACACAGAGAAGGGATAAGGAGAATAAATGAGGAACAAAACCACAACCATCCCCACTACAACAACAACCATCCCCACTACAACAACAACCACCACCACACAACAACAACCACAACCGCTCCCATAACCCACAACACCGCCACATAACCACCACTCCACAAAACCAAGAGCCATCACCGCCAGAGTGTCGTCGGAACCCCACCGGAGCCACCTTCCACCACCAAAACTTGTCCCACACAACAACACAACAATCACCAAACAACCACGTACACCGCCCTCCGGCCGCCGTCAGCCACCATAGCCACCACCATATTTCTCTCTCTCTCTCTCTCTCTCTCTCTCTCTCTCTCTCTCTCTCTCTCTACCGTCCGCCTTCCCCTCTCTCTCTCCACCGTCCGCCTCCTCCTCTCTCTCCCCACCATCACCACCGTGAGCACCACTCCCTCCACCGTCGTATCTCTCTCACTCTCCCTCTCATTTTTTGCAAAATCCTCCTCCATCTCTCTCTCTTCGTTTTTCCTCTCTCTCTCTCTCTCTCTCTCTCTCCTTTCTCAAATTTTTTTTTCTCTCTCCTCTGGAAGTGATGAAAATGGTGCCTGAGAAAGAGGAAATTAGGTTTAGGATTTGTGAAGTTTGCCTTATATACTCCCCATTTATTCATTCTAAAATTAAAATAATCAGTTTACTGCCCACACCTCCTTGTTTTCTTCACTACAGCCCCCAGAAGCCCACCTTTTTTTTTCTTTCCGTGGACCAGCTCACCAAAAACACGAATTGGGCTTACTCTTCCCCATTTTTATGAAGCGAACCCCCCTGTTTTACTCACATACAACCCCATTTTGCTTTTTTATTTTATTTTTCTTAAAGGCCCATAGTGCTATTTACACCCTTTGTTTTACTTCAACATCCCCCTCATCATTCTTGCATTTTTCTCAAAGATTCATCTTCAAATCTCTAGAATCAAGCTCAAGGTTGAAGGTTAAAAAGTAAATTCAAGTGGTTTAGCACTCATTCATCTTATTTCTTGCTTATTTAGCTTGGAGTTAAGGTATATTCTTGAATCTTAGCATCATCATCAAAGT
The DNA here is from genome assembly GCA_039519185.1 of Astragalus membranaceus. Lineage (NCBI taxonomy): Eukaryota > Viridiplantae > Streptophyta > Magnoliopsida > Fabales > Fabaceae > Astragalus > Astragalus membranaceus. The sequence goes on along the minus strand of CM076854.1, from coordinate 89,772,674 downwards.
TTTAGCATAAAAAATATAGATCGTCAATTTGTTTTTGCATACTAAGCATTTCATTACATTTAGAGTTACATCTTATGTAAATATGTTAGTATAATTGTTGTTGTTGAAGAAAAAATGCATCTCAAGCATTTTGACAAGCACTTAGGGAGGCTTTGGTGCTTATGGTGTTTCTCACCCTTGAATGATTGTTGATTTGTGTTGATTTGGATTTTGACTCTTGCATTTCATGAAATAAAAGGTTGTCTCATGGCATATTGTGTTTCGCATGTTTGTATAAAAATAGGGTTTATGTTAGTTTTGTGCATTTCTTTGCCTAATCACATGAACCTTTTACCAAAATTGTAATTTAGTTTGTTTCCTTATGTTATCTCATTTGCTTTCAAAAATAAATGGGTTTTTGGTTATGTATTTGGGTAGCATGTTGTGAATAAATAGAGTTTTTATATGTTTGCTTATTGTCTCAAGTTGATGATAGGCAATATGATTCTCACTTGTGCCTAGTGCACCTTGCTTAAAGTGATGAGGTTTGATCTATATGATTCAACCCTTTTAGTTCATATGTTGTTTAAGTTGATGATTGGCAAGAAGATTCACACTTGTGCGCTTGTGCACATTAATTTAAGTGTTGAGGATTGACCAAGGTGATTCAACATGCTTTGGTGTTTTGATTGTTAAGATGACTTGCTTGTTTAGGGTTTGCCAATGATCCTGCTTGAGGCTACTCTTTTGAATTCATTTGTGCCTACCACTTCCTTGTCTACTCTCATGTGGAATCATTAATACTTGGATAGGCTCATTCCTTACATTGCATCTTCCACTAGATGTGCATTTAGATTCCCTTGCGTTTTGTAGAAATATTTGAGCATGGTTCTCGCCTAGCATCTTCCATTAGATGTGCATTTAGGTTCAATCTTGCCTACTCTTATATTTTTGCTTAATGCCCAATTCAAGTTCCTTCTTTGCCTATTTATGTATTATGGTCCAACATGTGTAGTCTAGGCCAATACTTGCTCAAGAATTCAAATGAGATTGTTGCTTGCCTAAGGATTCGATTTGCATTCATTGCTTTCTTTTCTAAAAAGTTTAACATGAAAATGGTGACTAGTGACAATCACCCATAACCTTTGTTAGTTTGGTTGTCCTAAGAGCCTAAATTTCAAAAAAAGATGTTTTCATATGCATAAGCTACTAGTGATAATCACCCATAACCTTTGTTAGTTTGATTATCATGAACGCTTTCAATTTCAAAAGATATTTTCTTAAACATCAAAAGTCATAGCAAGTGCCGGTGATGGCCACCCATAACCATTGTTAGTTTGGTCATCATGAAGACTTTCACTTTTCAAAAGAGATTTTTACATGCACTTAAATGGGTTCTAGTAATGGTCACCCATAACCTTTGTTAGTTTGATCGTTATGAACGCCCTTTACTTTTCAAAATCAAAACAAAAAGACTTCCATTTTTAAGGCTCGTTAGAACTACGTCGCTTTGATTCCCATTTGGGATACGTAGGAGCGAGTCACATTCTCGTCAAGCGCAACCATAAAAAGTTTAGCATTTGCATAACGAAAAGAAAAGAGTTATTTTCGTAACCAAAAAAGAATCACTTTCGCAAACCAAGATCATTTTCAGAACAAAAACCTTTTCCTTTCTAAAATCATTTTCAACCCATCGTCGCTAGTGGTTAATCAGAACCTTGGTTCGTCTAGCCATTGGTGGCGATGTCTTTTTCCCCAAAGAACAACAAACGATGATCACTCATAACCTTTGTTAGTTTGATCATTCGTGCCAATCAATCTCTTTCGAAAACCACTTTCAAAAAGGCAAATAAAAAACGGGTTGCTACTAATAGTCAATCAGAACCTTTGTTCGTTTGACTGGTGGTAGTGACTCTCATTTTCAAGAGTACTTAGCATTGATTACCCATAACCTTGGTTAGTTTAATCATTCGCTAAATGCTCGTCCTATTTCGAAAACTCACTAAAAGATAAAAGACAAAAACCTTTTTTCAGGATAAAGAAGAACTACGTAGCTTTGAGTTCTCCATCGCACCGGGAGATACGTAGGAGCGGGCCATGTCCCGTCAAGCATTTTTTTTCTAAAAACTCATTTCGCCCCCTTTTTTTTTTCATAATAAATAAAGATTTTCATTAAGAATTTTTCAATAAGAAGTAGAGAGGCAAAATTAAGTATTTTCAGGTCAACACACTAAAACCACACATTTAATTAAAGGTTCCCTCCCAGTAGAGAGGATGTGTGGGGTGCTAACACCTTCCCCGCGCGTAACCGACCCCCGAACCCTATTCTCTAGTTTCGCAAGACCAATCGCTTTCCAAAAAAGGTTTTCCTAATATTTTCCTTAATAAATATTGGTGGCGGCTTCATTGATTTTAGAAAAGTTGTAAACGAGGAAAGTTCTCCCTCGGGGACTTTTTCGGGCGCAACAGCTGGCGACTTCACTGGGGACTAAAAAACATTTTTTTCAAAAGTGGGTCAAGCCTAATTAATTAAGTGTGTGGTTTGTGTGATTGATTTGAACATCTTGCTTTGCCTCTATTCTTCTTCTTTTTCATAAGCATGTTGCATCCATATGCATTCTTCTTCTATGTTTGCTTTTGTTTAAAATAATAGATAGTTACTTCTTTGCTTAAATGCTTAGTTCCCTCATGCATATTTCCCCTCTCTTGTCATGTCCCCTTCTTCTTTGCTCGATTTCTTGAGGTAAGTAGTGCATTGTTGTCGGCACCCTAGATTAGTTGTATTTGATTGGTATTGAACCCTAGGGTAGACGACATGTTATTGCTTTCTATTGTCTGGACTGTTCTGGATTTTCATTTGCAGGTGGGGTAGTTTTTAAGGAAATGCCTTTCGCACACACACTTGTACCTTGAGGCTACATGATTAGAGAAAGAGACCATAACCCAGGTCTGTTAGGATACCATAGGATGAGTGGATTCGAGTAGTGGGAGCCCATCAGGACCTTTGTCCGTTTGGCTACTTGCGAAAGTTTCAATCAGAGTTGTGCTCTTTCATGATGCCTTGTACCTAGCAGTTTGCTGCATTTACGGGGATTTTCATGAGAGGGACTGTGGCTCTGACGACCTTTGTGAGGGTGTGAATAGAGCTACATGTGAAGATTACCTCTAAGTGCCTTAGATCATAGGTTTCTCCCCCTTTTAGGTCACAAGGGCTTCCCAAATTGTGTGCTGCATTGTTGCATTTAGTCCAGTTAAGTTTTCCCTCAAAGATTTTCAAAAAAAAAAGGAGATATGCTTTTCCCTTTTCAATAAACACCTATATGAGGCGGCATACAGTGTGCAAGTTTTCTAAATTCCGCCTGTGAATACCCTCTTTATGCAAAAACCTCAAAAAAAGAAGTATCTTGCATCCTGCATCATTGCATCATTGCATCATTACACCATTGCGTCATTTGCAATAAATAAAGTTCCAATTTTGAAAAAAAATCATTCGTCTGGCATTCCATTTCATTGCATAAAAATGAAAAACAATTATCATCTTCATAGCTTAAGCATTTCGTTTATAATCAAAAAAGAGGAAAAAGCTCCTCGCCAAGTTCATCCAAAACATGGCATTCATGCATAAGCATTATTTCAAAAAAGGGTCGCCGGTAGAACTACGTAAGCTTTGATTCTTCATTACAATGGGGATACGTAGGAGCGGGTCATACCCCGTCAAGCACATCCTTTCTAAAACCTTTTTATAATAGATCATTTGCATCTCCAAATAATTTTCAAAATCATGTTCCAAAACTAGAAATGAAAAAAAAAAATGAAAAGTTTCCAATGCATGCATCTTCTCTAAACGAAGAAAAAAATAGAAAAGCTCTTCATGTAAAAGCTCAATGAGTAAAAATGCGCCTTCGAATGACGAAGGGTAATATCTCAAATTTGTTTGTGCACTACAAATTTGAGATGTTACTCTACGATATCGGGGCACTTTGACCCTATCAGGTGAGGTTTGTTTTCAAATAAGAGAATAAATTTGAGTTAACCAAATGTCGAAGCATTTCAGTATATTGCGTGAAGTATTGAGTCAGGATCCACTCAATGTTTCATGCAAGTTACTCAGAGTAACGACAATTGGTTGCCTCACGCCATCATTTTTTTTTTAAAAAAAAGAAGATTTTGAAAGAAGAAAACAAGAAAGGGTTACCGTTGTAGCCTTTCTCTTACCGATTCATACGAAATAACGTACGGCCCGCATTTTCCAAAAAAAAAAAGAGCTTGAATTATTGCCAATAAAAACCCTTTCATTTATCCTGCATACACGTAGAGCATCATCATCATACATAAAACAAAATTTTCAAAAAAAAAGGGTAAAAAGCAAAACTTTCAAAAAATCATCATAGTCTTTTCCTTTACCGGGCTATATGAGGTGATGTTCCCAAAATTTCAGTCACCAAACTCGAAAAAAATGTTTTCATCTTATTTTTCATATCCATGTCAAGTCGCATTATCGCCGTCATTTTCATATGAAGACATCATTTGCATTGCATAAAACAAAAACTTGATAAAATTCATACATGCATTCTTCTCTATCTCATTTAGGTTTGTCAGGAGTGCATTCTCCGCACGTGTGCGTTTCCATTCACTAAGGCTTTTTTCTCTATTTTTCTCGAAAGATCCAAAAAATCATGTCTTATTAGGAGTGCGTCTCATGCATTATTGTGTTCCTTTTCACACATCATGAAAAAATAATACATTCATTTTGCATGCATTTCCATTCAATAAAGATCATGTCTTTCCACGCATTTTTAAAAAAAAAAAATCATTGTGAGTATCATGCATTTCATTGCACAAAAAAATGAAACACAAGAAAGCATCTCATTCATAATCATGAACAAAAATCATCATCAAGTTTATTCAAAATGTAGCATTCATGCATCATTTCGTTAACCTCGTCACTTTAGTTCAAATACATCATTCCTCCATACATGCATCTTTCAAAGAGGAAGGGGCGTTGGCATTTCATACTTTGCCTTACCTCTAAAAAATCATCATTTAGAAAAAAACATCATTCCTACATCTTTCATCATGCAAAAGAAAAATGGGGCACCGGCATTTCATATCTTGTCTTGCCTCTATAAAAATCATTTTGAAAGGAAACATCATTCTTGCATCATTCATCATCCAAAGATGCATTGGCATTTCATATTTCGTCTTGCATAAAAAGAAAACATCAGAAAAAAAACTTTTAGAATAATCACACTTTTCAAGTGAATATGCTTTCATGCATTTCATTTTCATCACGTATACATCATAATGTTTTCATCCATGCATTGCGTACAACAAAAATGTTGTGATGAGAGACGAGATGTTCTTGCAAAGTAATCTTTCCTTTTTGGAAAAGTTTACCCTCACTCATTTGCAAACCCAAGGTGTTCCAAGGCACTCAGTTTTTCACATCAATAGCTCATTCGTATTTCCTTCAAAAAAGGGCATTACATCTCATCCATTCCATGATAAAAGACCGAAACAGTTCATCAAAAAAGTTTTTATATCATGTTTTAACCAATGTTAACTCTCTGTGAAGCGTTCTTCTAGTAAGCATGCATGCCAGGTGCAGTTTCTCTTGTTTGAGTCAGTCAATTTCCTTCATCATTCCCCATCCAAGTCTAACCCCACCCCGTCCACTCATAAAGCGCATATTCTCTCCCATCAGTGCATACTTGACTCTTTGGTTCATTCTCACTAACACTTTAAGCTCTCCATGCTGGGGCAATTCTGTGATCACTAATTTTCCTTGTCAGTATCATATTCCTTTAGTGCAAGTCTTTCTAAAAAATATATAATAAATAAAAAAGATAAAATAAGCTCGCTAGGTTGAAAACCCGCAAAGGGCGGCCTGGGCAAAAAAGAGCGCCCGGTGGATTGAAAACTCGCAAAGAGCGGTCCAGGCAAAAATTAGGGCACAAAAAAGGGGGAAAAGAAAAGAGCAAACACGTGAAGATAGATAAATTATTGTCCTAAAGGTAAGTCTTACAGAGATAAACAATCGGGATTTGAAATGAAGTTTGGCCATCTCTCCATACCCTCAAAAACCTAAAATCCCAGAAAGTCCATTTCCTGCCCCTCTTAAGCCAAAGATTCAAAACCAAAAAAAAAAACCCGTTGTTACCCATCTTAAGCTAAGGAAAGCCCAGGATATCCCCATCACTCTAGACGAGGGTTAATTCCACATCAAAGATGGTCTATCAAAAGGAGGGGAATAACAAAGTTTAAATAGGAGAATCCCAAAACAAAGAAAGGAAGACAAAGGGAGTATAAATTAAGAGTCAGTACATTTTGCCATGAAGCATAAGAGCTCCCCTCCAAAAAAGGCCCTCAAATTCAATAGGTTCAATCATTTCCCCTTCCAAAACAGCCCTCAATTCATTGGGTTCAACCATCTCTTCTTTCATAAAACCTTCAAACACTTCATCATCCCCTTCTCCACATCACAACCCTAAAAATTCCATTCCGATCAGTGACTAATTGCTTCCGTTCTCTCAAGTTTTAATCTTAGGACAAATAAGTTCATCTATTTACGACGTGTTTGTTCAAAAGGAAAAAAAACAAACAAGCAGAAAAAAGAAAGCTACTCTTAAAGAAAGAACAAACAATCAAAAAAGAAAGTTGGTAAAAAAGGAGAAGGACTTGCACTCCAAGATGCATTCGTGTTGCATTAAAACAAGGTCTAGTGGTCACCAAGTGGAGCCTCTCCTCATACTAAAAAGTCAAAACTTTCATTGCATTTGAGTTGTTCTTAAAGAGAACCAAAAGTGTGTACTAGGGGGCATCCCCTTCACCTCTCAACTTTGGGGAGGTTTGTTCATCGCCCACCCCATTCATATATCACCCTCAGTTCATAACCATCACCATAACTCTGTCGCCTTTCACAACCTCACTCAAAGAAACCATTTGAAATGTCATTCGAAAGTGGGGCAAGGGCGTTCCCATTCCTTCACCTCATTCATTCCTATAAAACCTCACCGGGGCAATCTCTCAACTCACTATCCTAAACAAGGCCTTGTCATTCTAATTGGGGCAGTTTCGTCCTTGTTATGACTAGGGCAACATCAAACTTTATGGGTTGGGACAAAATCTCTTTTGCTCCACCTTTCATCTCAAAAGCCGAAGCATTCCCAGTTCATCATCTTCTACACCCCTAGTTGTTGTCACCACCAGACAGGGGCAAGTTATTCACTCATCAAAGACCTGAATTGGGGCAATCTTGTATCTCTTGATCCCTCATGAGCTTCAGCAATAACCATGTCTGTCATTCCTTCACTTGCCATAAAAGTCCATTCCCTAAACCAATTCCAAGTTAACTGACTCATTCACTCACATTTGCACTCCTATGCATGCTAACTAGACAATGCTTCAAAAGAGAGAGCACAAGTTGTTTACGTGATATCTAAAATTCAGTCATCATGGAAATAAAGAGAAAACAAGTGAGGTTGTTTGTAAATAAAAACCTTGAGAACACCGGAGTTTGAATCAAATTCAATTTTCAACAAAATGGGCAATAGTCATCTCAATTCCTTGCATTCAAAGTCTCGCATCTCATCTTCACAAAATGTTTACCTCATGCACCTAGGCATTTCAATCTATTCATTATGGCATATGCATCGAAGCATTACATTTGCATCTTCACATTTTGTGCATTCATCACATAGCAAAAAGAAAAACGTTCCACGTCAGTTGCACCATATTAATACTTGCATTTCATAGAGGAAAATAGTAAAGTAGAAAAAGCATAAATCTTTTCATTGAATTGGCATCATATTAATGTTCGCACTTCATAAAAAGGAAAAGAACAAAATCATTCCATGTCATTCACCATTCCACAAGATACTAATCATTGCATGCACCATTGCATCATCAAAATTCTTCACACCATTAGATCAATACAGACATATGTTGACCCATAAGCCAGACCTTTGCGTCCATAATTCAAAGCTACTCCCTTGATCTCAAGCGATCCTCATTTCATGTTTTCTCATTCATTGCTTTTTCATTAACACATCCAGTGTTGACTCTCACTTGCAAACTCCAAACAAACAACAAAAAGAACAGAAACATTCCTTGTCATCCAGAATTCCATATCGTTCACAAGCATTCCTTTGTCATCCAATCATCAAACATTAAAGCGGTGCATTTGCATCATATTAACGTTAGCATTTCCATAAAAGAAAAAGAACAAAAATCATTGCATCAAACATCAGAGCATTGCATCATATTAATGTTTGCATTTCATAGAAGAAGCAAAAAGAGACAAACAGAAGTTAGAACAGGAGCTTTCCATTCATCAAAGCATCAATCACCGCATACACTTGCATTCAAACATCAAAGCATTATGTTGATATTTGCATTTCATAAACTACAAAGAAGAAGCAGATACAAAAGAACAAAAGCATTCCATAATATTCAAGACATCAATCATGGCATACGTCTGCATTACATGTGTCATTCATTGCATTGCTAAGCACAATACGGACGAACACAAGATGTTAATCCTCATGCCTAGTTCCAAGAGTCAGCACTTCAAGTGTCAGTCTTCAATCTAATTCTCAAGTCAGTCATCCTGGACTTGTCAGTCTCAAAATCTCATTCCCAGTCGCTCCTTCAGTTCGGAGTTCAAATGTCCTCGGGTCCCAAGTGGTTCATTAAAAGCACGCTAAGTGTTCATCCTCATTTACTGTTTTCTCATCAGCACGCCAAGTGTTCATTTACTGCTTTCTTTCTAGCAAGCTGTCATACCCTAATTTTGTCCGGCTTAGGTCAAAACCCTAATTTTCCACAAAAATAAATAAATTGAAGAGTGAAGAGCATTATGCATTGCATTTTGGGTCCTAAAAGTCATTCCACAGCTTTTAAAATCATTTTTAGGGTCGAAATGCATTTTGGAGCAAAATTAGGGTTTTGGAGCAAAAAGGGTATTTTGGTCATTTCCAAAATTAAGCAATTTCTCACCAAAAATCATTATTCAATATCAAAAGAATGCATTTGGATCAAAATGAGTTGGGTCATATTTTTTATGCGCATGCATTGATAACTTTTTGCATAAAAAGTCAAACTTCAAAGAAAAGGGCAAAATGGGAATTTCCTTCAAGGTGAGGTATCAAATCAATTTTGGGAATGGTGATATCATGGAATTTTGGGCCCAATGATTGATTCCTAGGATATGGCCCAAAGTGGCATGAATAATGTGGAATTATCATGAAAAGAATAATAAAAAATGGTAAAATAAGGAAGTGTCCTCATATAAGACAAAATGTACTATCTTTTGGCAAGCTTGCACAAACTTGGGCACCAAGGCCTCATTTGCTCCGAATTTTCCAGCTATTTTTCACCTCATTTTGTGTTTCTTCATGCCCTTGATCCATGTGATTTGTATTCCTAGCCATTGATTAAAATTCTAGATCAAATCCTAGGCTATAACTTTGTGTACAAAACCCTATTTGCCCTTAACAATTTTTGTGCAACAAAAAGCTCCTAATTTTTGTGTATGACCCCATTCCCTCTCCATTTTGTGTTTTCTCTCCACCCTCAATCCATGTGATAAGTGATCTCAACCCTCCATTCAAAATCAAAGTTCAATCCTAGAGCACTTAGTAAGGCCAATGACCCAATTGCCCCTAAACCTAAAATAGCTCTATAAATACTCCCTCATTCCCACACCTAAGGATCCTTTGGCCTCTCATTCTCCTACACTCTCATTTTTACCCTAGCACACCAAAAACTTCTCCCTCTTCCTCTCTTCCACGAAATCTCTCTCACTCCCTCACTTCATTCTTTTCATCTTTCACCATCAAATCTTCCATTTCTTGCTAGATCATCATCATTCCTTCCATTCTCTTAAAGGTTGCATCATCAAATTGCTAAGAGCTAGGAATCTTTGTGTTCATATCATCTCCTTCTTCATTTCTTTGTGATTTTGAGGTAAGCTTTGAAACTTTGCATCTCATATTTAGTTCTTCTTGCATAATCTCTCTTCTACTCCCAACTCCTTCTTGATTGCTTGTTGTTGTCGCCTTGAGGATCCATTTCAAACATTTTGACAAGGACTTAGGGAGCCTTGGGTGTTTGAGATGGGTCATTGGCCTTGAAGGAGTTGTTCTTCTACTTGAATGATTTCCCTTGCATCTCTAAACATTTTGCACTAAATTTCATGAAATAAGAGTTGTTTTATGGCATTGTTCATTTCGCATGCTTGTAGAAAACTTAGGGTTCATGTGAGTTTTATGCCATCCTTTGCTTAATCATGTGAATCCTTTGCAAAAAATGGATCTATGTTGCTTTATGTTAACTTTTGTGTTTTTTTTTAATAAAAGTGTGGATCTATGTTCCCTTTGGGTTCACATGCTTATGTTTAAAAACATTGTCAAATTGATTTTGTTGTTGTTCTTTGCTTGATGATGTTTAATCTTGTTGTTAATATTTTATTTTAGTGTTAGATGTTATTTTTTGTTGTTGGTTGATGATCTAGCAATATGATTCCCACTAGTGCCTAGTGCACCTTGACCTAAGTGGTGAAGATTGCTAGAAATGACTCAATTTAGTTTGTGTGTCCACTTATTCTTGTGTCTTAGTTTGCTTATTGTAAATTGTTGATGATAGGCAAGTTGATTCTCACTAGTGCCTAGTGCACTTTTCTCAAAGTGAGAGGATTGCTCTATGTGATTCAACTTGGTTTTAGTGTTTATTTACTTTTTACCATTTTACTTTACCACTTCATTAACTTTTTACTACTTTGGTTTTTACCACTTCATTAATTTTTTTTACTAAAACATAAAAAGATTTTACCACTTCCCATTTACCTCATGCATTTTTACTTTACCATCTCATTAAATAATTACCATTTACTTCATGCATTTTTACTTTACTTTTCACTAACTTCTTACTTAAAGTTTTACAACTTATCAACTTGCAAAAATACCCAAAACATTTTCACATTCATGCATCTTCATTCATACTTAGTTTATGTGACACTCTCATGCATCCTCATATGCTTATATCTCTTGCATCCTCTTATGCATCCTTGTATGCCATCCATTCATAAATAAAGTGCTATGCATCCATTCCTTGTACACTCATGCACTTACATGCTTACCTAATCATGCATCCTTGCTTACATATTCAATCATTTAACTTAGAATACTCTATGTTTACAATCAATTGCATTCACTTGTTCTTGATGCCATGTAAATGTCTTGACTTGATTGTGAGCCCTCCTCTCCACTTGTATGACCTCCTAATGGAGACGTAAGTCTACATGCATGTTGTAGCATAGAGCCATTAGGGTAAATACAATCCTTCTTGCACACACACAATTACTTTGAGAACTTTGTTTTGCATCTTTAATAATTGAATCCTTTGATTGTATGGGCATGTTTAATCTTGGTTAATGAATGATATGTTCATGTTTGCTTTATGGATTTAGAATTGACTTGAAATGTTCTACTCCTTTTCTAAAACCCATTTCCTAAAATCATTTCAAAACAAAAAGAAACTTTTACTTTCAAAACCAAAATAAATCAATCGTCATTAAACACCAATCGCGTCGTTGCCGATTAGGTTGTTAATGATGATATTGTTTTCAAAAGGAGTTAGAAGCGAGACCATTCTAACCGTTGTTGTTCGGTCTTCGCAAAAGCTCTATCCCATTTTCGAAAACTTATTCATTTCTCAAAAATAAACCAATTGTCATTAAACACCAATCACGCCGTTGCCGATTAGGTTGTTAATGATGATGTTGTTTTCAAAAGGAGTTAGTAGCGAGACCATTCTTACCGTTGTTGTTCGGTCTTCGCGAAAGCTCAATCCTTTTTCAAAACCAAAAGCCGAGAACTACGAAGCTTTGATCCCTCTTCGAGTGAGGGTACTGATAACTCATATTTATATGAGTTATTTATACTTATTCAAAGTAAATCATGCAAGTTCTCTGGCAATAGTAGGTTGTTTCTATTAAGTTTCTGTAGTTTATTGCTTTTTAGTTAGAAAGGGGCTAAATTACAAGTTCTAAGCATTTTGGTGCCAATTGGCGCCTTTGTGAGTGTTTTGATGCTTCTTGTGTTTGTGCAGTAATCTGAACGTGGCAGCGTCTCTCATCACGTCTGAAGAAGGGCAGCAGAGCAAGAAAGAAATATCTTATTTTTGGCACACAAGAAATGATGGCCAAAGATCTAGAAGTGCAGAAGATCTTCTCTCTCCTCAGCGCTGACGCAACTGACGCACTGTAGCAGTGCAGTGTCACTTCAGGGCAGAGTCAGCTCGCAAGCAAGCTTGGAAGGTGGGGAATGACATCAGCAAGCGTGTGACCCTCTTTTGACCATGACTATTCTCTCTCTACAAAAGGAAAAGGGGGGCATCATGCGAAGTCATCCACGAACCCATTCATCATCCACCTTCCTCCATTTTCAGAGATAGTTTTTCTAAAAGAAGCTCTGGACACAGACTTCTTCATTTTTAATTTTCTCAAGCTCCAATTTTTCATCTTCATTCGCAATCATTACTGTGAAGCTCAGACGTTGTAACGTCTTTACAGCGTGCATGAAGGAAGGCCACTTAGGCGTATCTTTTGCGTTTAGTCTCCTTTTCTCTATGTACGGTACTTGGATTTTAACTCCTCTTATTTCTGTAAGGATGCTCAGTATGAGCTAAACATTGGTAGTTGGGTTGTTGTTTTGCATGTAATGAACCTCTAGTTTAATGTTATGAAGTATTGATGTTTATGCGTTTTAAATCTTTGCATGTTAATATTTCCAAACTTGTTTTGAACTGGCCACTTAAAATAAGTAGATTCATAGGTACAGACATGGTCTATGAAAAGAACTCAAAGATTTATATGAATGAAAAGGTGCGCTAAAGACATTTAGGCATTTTTATCTAAGTCTAGACATAGAATGGATAATAGTTCATAGGACATTGCTGTGGGAACTTAAAATACAGGAGTAGGCCTACTTAGAACCTAGACATAGGAATTCTAGTACTTGAAGCTCTGACGTTTTGTGACTGAAAAGCACAGCTCTTTTGCAACAGCGTTCAAACGTTATAACGTCTATATAACATAACATTTGTACGTGTTAACGTGTAAACGTTATAACGTCTGACTAGAGGAGATTTACTTGCATGCAGCAATCCAACTCATACTCTTCCATATTCATAACCACTTCTTATTTACTTGCTTTATCTACGTTCTTAGTTTTAATACCAACTTTTAGTGCCGATTTATCACTTGTTTCACTTGTGTTTTAAAGACTTGAACTTTGAAAGTAAATCAATCCTCGTGGGAACGATCTCTTACTTTTTATCCACTTTATTACTTGTACGACGTGTATACTTGCACTGATATTGCGACTATAAAATACACGAGCGCAAACAAGTTTTTGGCGCCGTTGCCGGGGATTGTATTTAACTTTTATTGCTCAACAAGAATTAAAACGCTAGGTGAAAGAATTCTGCTGTGTTGTTTGTTGTTTTTGTGAGTGAACAGGTAAACGTTACAGCGTATGCTTAGTTCCAGCTCAAGCTCTAGTTCAACTGAACCAAGGAGTGGATCTGAGCCTGAATTCTATCCAGAACCTGAAAGAACCTTCAGGCGACTAAGGAGACAACAAAGGTTAAGAAGGCAGCAACAACACCAGCAATTTCAGCCACCAATCATGTCTGAACATGGTACTGGTGGTAGAAGCTCTAGAGGTGGACGCACTCCAAGAGGAGGAAGGCACTCTGATGCTGGAGGTAGAGAACGTGGTCGTGGACCACAAACTCATACAGAAACCTATGTTGATGATGAACACTGGCAGAGACAGCAACTCATCAATGCAGGGCCACAAGACATGGTCAATGACAGAGACAGGCCTATGCGTGATTATGCCGTGCTCAATCCTGCCCATTTACAAACAGGCATTGCAAGACCACCTATTCATACTGGTCACTTTGAATTCAAGCCAATGATGTTCCAAATGCTGCAGACTGCAGGGCAATTTGGGGGTTTTCCTCAAGAAGATCCTTATGCACATCTAAGGCAATTTTTGGATTGGTGTAGCAACTTTGTCATCCCCGGAGTCTCAGAAGATGCCTTCCGATTGAAGCTATTTCCATATTCTCTTAAGGATAAGGCCAAGAATTGGTTGAACTCCTTAGAGCCAAATTCAATTCACACTTGGGATGAGCTAGCTGAGAAATTTCTTGGAAAATACTTCCCTCCCAACAAAAATGCCAAGTTAAGAAATGACATCACTTCCTTCAAACAAAGAGAAGGAGAATCATTATTTGAGGCTTGGGAAAGATGGAAGGAATTACTAAGAATGTGCCCACACCATGGTATACCCGTGGTTATTCAAATGGAGACTTTCTATAATGGTTTAGATCAGCCTACCAGGCTTATACTTGATGCTTCATCCGGTGGTGTCATATTGAACATGTCTTTCTCTGAGGCATGCAGGCTTATTGAAGACATAGCCACTCATAATGCCCATTGGCCTTCTGAAAGATTCACTCCCGGAAAGAAGGCTGGTGTCCATGAGATAAGTGAAGTAACTGCCCTTTCTGCTCAGGTTGCTTCTCTGACCAACATGATTAAAAGCTTGAGTACCCCAAACATGGTAACGTCTGAAACACAGACAGCTGCAGCTGTTGAACCAACACCATCTGGGGGAGTAGTGTGTGTCTATTGTGAAGGAGGGCATGTCTACGAAGAGTGTCCCCATAACCCTCAGTCTGTAAACTTTGTATCACATAACAAAGGTAACAGTCCCTTCTCCAACTTTTACAATTCAAATTGGAGAAATCACCCAAATTTTAGTTGGAAAAACAACAATTCTTTGAATGCTAGCGATGCTGCTCCTGCAATACCCCCAGGATTTCCCCCTCAACAACAAAAGCAGTATACGCAGAATAACAACAACAACTTGGAAGCCTTGATGAAAACTTTCATAAGCGATTGTAGGGCAACCTTACAGACCCATGAGTCTTCAATCAAAACCTTGGAAAACCAAATTGGGCAGATAGCCTCAGCTCTTACTCAAAGACAGAATGGATCTCTTCCATCCACAACTGAAACACCATCTTCATCAAAGTCAAATGGTAAAGATGTGGTGAATGCACAGGTAAATGCTATCTCTTTAAGAAGTGGAACTGAGTATCCTGACCCATCTATGCCTAAGGAACCCAAGGTGCCAGAAGAGGAAAAGGACAAAAACAGAAGTGGAGAAAAAGAGAAGATTATTCCAGATACTGTACTATCTAAGCCAGACGTTACAACGTCTAGTTCTGAACCAGGAATCAAGACTGTTCCTAAGATTGTACCTGAATATCCTCCTCCACCCTACCCTCAAAGACTAAAGAAAGCTCATGAAGACAAGCAATTCAGCAAGTTCATGGAGATGCTCAAACAGCTACACATAAACCTTCCTTTGGTTGAAGCTCTACAACAGATGCCAAACTATGCCAAGTTCCTAAAGGATATCATCACCAAAAGAAGAAGACTCGGGGAGTTTGAAACTATTGCTTTAACTGAAGAATGTAGCTTAATTATGCAGAATAAACTCCCTAGAAAACTGAAGGATCTTGGCAGTTTTACTATACCATGCTCCATTGGAGATTTTTACCTTGGCAAAGCTTTATGCGACTTGGGGGCAAGTATTAACTTGATGCCCAAGTCCATTTATGAAAAACTTGGTATAGGAACTGCCAGACCTATTTCTTTAAGTCTTACATTAGCTGATAAAAGTAGAGTTTATCCTGAGGGCATATTAGAAGATGTTTTGATCAAAGTTGACAAATTTGTTTTTCCAGTGGACTTTGTTATTTTAGATTTTGATGCAGATAAGGAAGTTCCTATCATCTTGGGGCGACCATTTCTGGCCACTGGAAGGACACTCATTGATGTGCAGAAAGGAGAATTAATCATGAGGGTCAATGACCAAGAAGTCAAGTTCAACGTCCTCAACGCACTCAAGTATCCAGAACCTAACACAGAGGAATGTTCCTTTGTGGTTGCCCTTGACCATGTGGTTCAAAAACAATTCAATAAAGACCATGACCACCTGGAGAAGATTCTGGGCAATGATGAGATTCAAGAGTTGTTAACAGAAGAAGCTGCTCCGTCAAACGTTACAACGTCAACTACAGACGTTGTCACGTCTGACTCCCCTGTACCCAAGGCGTGGACAAAGAAGTATGAATCTTTGGGGCAAGAAGACTCCAATCTCAAGAAGATAGTTCCTTCCATTGAAGAGCCACCCAAGCTGGAACTGAAGGTGTTACCTGATCACCTGAAGTATGCCTTTCTAGGGGAAAATGATTCTTTACCTGTAATCATTTCTTCTAATCTCTCACAAAAGCAGGAAAGTGATCTCATTAGCACCTTGAAAAGACACAAGAAAGCCATTGGTTGGCAAATGGCAGATATCAAGGGTATCAGCCCCACAATCTGTATGCACAGAATTGTCTTAGAAGAGAATGCAAAGAACAGCATTGAAGGACAAAGGCGATTGAACCCGATAATGAAAGAGGTGGTCAAGAAGGAAATCATCAAATGGTTGGACGTAGGAATCATCTACCCAATCAGTGACAGCTCATGGGTGAGCCCAGTTCAATGTGTACCAAAGAAGGGTGGAGTTACTGTGGTGACCAATGACAAAAATGAATTGATTCCAACAAGGACAGTGACTGGATGGAGGATATGTATGGACTACAGGAAGCTGAACAAAGCAACCAAGAAGGACCATTTTCCTCTGCCATTTATTGACCAGATGTTGGATAGACTTGCAGGCAAAGAATTCTATTGTTTCCTTGATGGTTACTCAGGATATAACCAGATAGCTACTGTGCCTGAGGACCAAGAGAAGACCACATTCACTTGTCCTTATGGTACCTTTGCCTTCAGAAGGATGCCATTCGGGCTGTGTAATGCACCTGCAACATTCCAGAGATGTATGATGGCTTTATTCTCAGATTTTATTGAAAAATCCATGGAAGTTTTCATGGATGACTTTTCAGTCTATGGAGACTCATACAAGGAATGCTTGGATAACTTAGAAGGAGTTTTAATAAGATGTGAAGAGACCAACTTAGTACTCAACTGGGAGAAATGCCACTTTATGGTTCAAGAGGGAATTGTTTTGGGGCATAAGATTTCAAAGAAAGGGTTGGAGGTTGATAAAGCAAAAATTGATGTTATTGACAAATTACCTCCACCTACCACTGTCAAAGGTATTAGAAGTTTCTTAGGGCATGCTGGTTTTTACAGAAGGTTTATCAAGGATTTCTCAAAAATTTCCAAACCTTTGTGTCTGCTGCTGCAACGTGATAACGTCTTCAACTTTGATGAGCAATGTCATGAAGCCTTCCAGAAATTGAAGACTGCCCTTGTAACAGCTCCTGTGATAGTCACTCCTGACTGGTCCAAACCATTTGAATTAATGTGTGATGCGAGTGACTACGCTGTGGGAGCTGTATTGGGTCAAAGGTATGGCAAAATTTTTCACTCTATCTATTATGCTATTAAAACCTTAGATGATGCCCAATTAAATTATACTGTAACTGAGAAAGAGTTACTGGCTGTTGTATTTGCTTTTGACAAATTTCGATCATACTTGGTGGGTGCAAAAGTTATTGTTTTTACTGATCACTCAGCCATCAAGTATTTGATTTCTAAAAAAGATGCAAAGCCACGACTCATCAGATGGGTTCTCCTCCTCCAAGAATTTGACTTGGAAATTCATGATAAAAAGGGGGTGGAGAACCAAGTTGCTGATCATCTTTCGAGGCTTGAGAATGTTGATGCAGGTATAGGTGCAGAAGAGATAAAAGAAAATTTCCCTGATGAAAAATTGCTGACAGTAGCCACAGTAGCTGAAGACGTTACCACGTCTATGGCAATTTCTTCAAACGTTATAACGTCTGATGCCACTGCTCCCTGGTATGCTGATATAGTCAACTTCCTAGTCAGCAAGATTGTGCCTGTGGATTTCAACCATCAGCAAAGAAAAAAGTTCTTCCACACTGTGAAGCACTATTTTTGGGATGAGCCCTATCTGTATAAGATGTGTCAAGATCAGTTGCTTAGGAGATGTCTTGCTGAAAAAGAACAACTTCATGTGTTACAACAATGTCATGCATCACCTTATGGAGGACATTATGGAGGAACCAGAACTGCAGCAAAGGTGCTACAGTCAGGATACTATTGGCCAACACTCTTCAAAGATGCTCATGAATTAGTGAAAAGCTGTGATAAATGCCAAAGAACTGGAAACATCTCCAACAAGCAAGAAATGCCATTGACAAATATCCTTGAAGTAGAGCTGTTTGATGTGTGGGGAATGGACTTCATGGGGCCATTTCCTATGTCTCATGGAAACTTATACATTTTGGTAGCTGTGGATTATGTATCAAAATGGGTGGAAGCCATTGCATTGCCCAATAATGAAGCCAAATCAGTCAGCAAATTCCTTAAGCAAAACATCTTCACAAGGTTTGGCACTCCAAGAGCTATAATCAGTGATGAAGGCTCTCACTTCTGTAACAAGCTAATTGAGAATGTATTGGCTAAATACGGAGTGAAGCACAAGATTGCTACAGCTTATCACCCACAAACAAGTGGTCAAGCAGAAATTTCCAACAGAGAAATTAAAAGAATACTTGAGAAGATGGTTGGTCCAAACAGGAAAGATTGGTCCCTGCACCTTGATGATGCATTGTGGGCGTACAGGACAGCATTCAAGACACCACTAGGCATGTCACCATACAAGCTAGTCTTCGGAAAAGCTTGTCATCTGCCCATTGAACTCCAACACAAAGCTCACTGGGCACTGAAGCAACTGAACTTAGATCATTCAAAGGCTGGAGAAGCAAGGCTCCTGCAACTAAATGAGCTAGATGAATTCAGGCACACTGCCTATGAGAATTCAAAAATGTATAAGGAGAAAACCAAGAAGTGGCATGATCAGAAAATTCAAAGAAGGGAGCTAGTAGAAGGACAATCAGTTATGCTGTTTAATTCAAGGTTAAAGTTGTTCCCTAGGAAGCTAAAATCAAGATGGTCAGGACCTTTCAAGCTGGTAAAAGTCTATCCTCATGGTGCTGTGGACCTGTTTGATGAGAAAACTAATTCCATTTTCAAAGTCAATGGCCAAAGAGTGAAGCATTACCATGGAGAACATGTGGTTCGGGACAAGACCACAGTGGCTCTCAACAACCCCTGAATTCAAAAGGGAATAGTCTGGCTGAAGACTCTTAAAGCAAGCGCTCTTGGGAGGCATCCCAATGGTTTTAACTAACCAGCAATTTTGTGTCTTTAAATTTTTGTTTTGTGCAGGAATGGGAGCTGAAGTAGTATAGACGTTATAACGTCTCTGCGTGTCTAGGATGTTGTCACGTTTGCTGCCTGGGTAAAGTTTTAAATGAAAAAGAAAAGAAAATGTGTCAAGCAGTTTTCAAATGAAAAAAAAAATTTTAAAATGAAAATGATTTTTAGACGTGACTGTCAAAGTGACCATGACGTCACTTCCAACGGTTACCCCTTTTTCCCAAACCCACGCCACCACCTACTTCTCAACTTCCCATAAAACCTCCCCAATAAACACTCACCAGTTACAATCATCAAAACCACCTTCAGACACTTTCAGAAACCGCAATCTTATCCCTTCCCCCAAATCTCAAATCTCAAATCCCCCACTCTCCAGAAAACTCATTCAATCACCATGACAAAAACCAAGCAAGCTGCAGTAAAATCATCTGGTAAAGGAAAGAATGTCAACCCAAGTTCTTCCTCTGTTCCAATTCCAGAAATCCCCATTCCTTCAAAGAAGAAAGCCTTGTTGCCAGAAAGGGGATTCAGCTTGGAAAACCCAAATCCTGACTTTCTCGCAACAATGGCAGCATTGGGATGGCAGAAATTTGTAGTTCACAGAAAGGAATACATTGCAACTCTGGTGCATGACTTTTACAAAGGAATCGTTGAAAGAACCGATGGAGAGCTTTCAAGCACCTCCATCGTTCGAGGTGAAGAAGTCAAATTTGGTGTAAGAGTCATAAATGACTACTTTGGGCTAGGTTACTATGGCAAGGCAGTTGAGGTGAAGCAAAAGACTTACGGAGTGGCAGAGATGACTGAAATCAAAGAAAGGATATGTGTTGAAGGAGCTGTTTGGGAGCGAAGAGGCGACCATGGGAATGAATTCAAAATTTTGAAGAGATACCTTTGTGATGAGGCCAGTGCTTGGTTTCATTTCATTAGGCATTGCTTGATACCCACTTCTCACACTCTCTGGGTTGATAAAGAGAGGCTGATTGCTATTGATGCCATTATGTCAAGAGATAAGATTGAGGTGGGTAAGCTCATCAACAGGGAGATAAACAAATGGCAGAACAGGAAGGATGGATACCTATACTTCCCTTGTTTAATCACTGATCTCTGCATGGAGGCTGGAGTGGAGATTGAAGCATCTGAGCTAAGAGAGGAACCCCAGGGGGCATTCTCTACAAAGTTCAAAGCTAGGCAGAGAGCTGCAAATGCTACCATGTCAGTTGATGCACAGACGTTACAACGTCTGGTGGACCAGCAAAACAGCCTAGCCAAGTTTGTCAAGGAACAATTTGAGTGGCAAAAGAAGGTGAACGCACAGACAACAAAAGGCAAGATGGTTATTGAAGAACCAGTACTTCCAGATTGGATGCAAGAGGAAGATGAAGACAACATACCCTTATCAACAATGAACCTCAGGGCAGTGAAGAAGGAAAAAGTCAAGAAAACAAGAAAACCAGCCACAAAAAGAAAGAGCCCAGCAAAGAAAAAGCAGAAGAAGGTAAGTAGTGAGGAAGAAGAGCTTAAATCAGCTGATATGGATAGCATCAGTGAGAGTGATGCAGAGGAATCAAAGAAGGTGAGTAGGGAAATCCTAAGTGATGATGAGGAAGAAACACATTCAGAAGAGAAAGGAAGCTCCAGTGATAAGACTGATATTGAGGCTGACTCTCCACCGACCCAAACACTCAAAGAACCAGCCCAACCCACACCTCCATCACCAAAAGCCAAACAACCCCAACCCTCAGCTAAAGAACAACCCACCCATGACCAAAACATCCCCAAAACACCACAATCTGAACCTCAAGATCAACCCATTTCAAAACCAACCCCCACTCAACCTGAGCCAACTAAAGAGCCATCACAACCATCCATTCCAGAAGTAACCAGTGCAGACGTGACTACGTCTAAGCCAACTGCTGTTGAAAACAACCCAGACCCACAACTCATTCCCCCACCCAAAAGGCAAAGTGTAACACCCCTTTTCTATAACTTTACTTGTAAATAAAATCAGAGTCTTTTTTTTTTTTTTGAAAACAATTCAAGCGAGTGCTACATTTACTTCATAATTAACAAGATACATAACACCATAAGAAAAAGGCTTAGTTCGCATCAACTAAATCCAATCACCATCAGCAGCGGAATAATAATCAATTCAAAATTAAAACCAATACATCACCAACAAAGTCTAGCAGTTTTAAGAAAATAAATCATAAACCTAAGACAACCCCCCCTGGTGCTACGTATCAGAGCGTGACACTTCCTACCAGACGAAGGCATACAGGAAACCTTCACTCATCATTACCTGCACGATGCCGACATAAGAAGCAACATAAAGGCAGTAGGGTGAGTCTCTTTTCATAATTAATAACATATGGAAATTAAGCAATGCATAGGAAAAAGGAAGTCAGGCACACCAATTCACAATAATGGAACAACCGCATCAATATTGTATTTCCAAACAGCACCACACAATATATGATTTATGCATGTAATGCAACCCAAACTCCACGGGTACATGCATGTCGGATCCGTCACCAAATACAAATAGGCCGTAGCCTCTGCTCACCAAATACAAATTAGGCCGTAGCCTCTGCTCACCAATAATGCACATGCTTCATGCGGTGTTATGGAGAATGCATCACAACACACCACAAATCAGTCAATTTCACATTTTAAATTCTAGTCTCACCATAGTGCATTAATTAACTCACCAAATTAAAATTAGGCCGAAGCCTCTGCTCACCAATCTCACCTCATCATCACTCACCAAGTCAGCTCACCACTCACACCAACACCCATTCAAATGGACCAACTTAGGACATTGACAAGACATAGAGAAAGTGGGTAAAAATAGCCATTTGGACACTTGAACACCATCAGCCAGAAGCACCAGTAAAAATAAATTATTTTTGCATAAATTTGAGACTATTGGATAGGCACTGAAATTAGCTTCAAAACGCATTTTGAACCGTTGAATTTGGATAACCGAGTCAAAAGTTACATTAAAAACAATTTAGGAAAAATGTTAGACATCCTGGAAACTGGCGCATGGGCGCTGGGTGCCCAGGGGCAACACAGCGCTTGGCGCATGGGCGCTTGGCGCCCAGGAGAAACAACACGCACAGGCGCATGGGCGCTGGCGCCCAGGAACAACACGCGCAACAGCGCACAGGCGCTAGGCGCCCAGGGGAACAACACGCGCACAGCGCACAGGCGCTGGGCGCTAGGCGCCCAGGAAGGCAACACGCGCACAGGCGCTGGCGCCCAGAGAACAGCAGCAACATGGCGCCCAAGCACTAGGCGCCTAAGGCCAACATGCTACACAACTCATTTTTCTTCGAAATTCATTTTACACGAGCCAAATGCTCAGGACATGAAAACTCAATAAAGATTTTATCAAAAGCTGAACATTATTTTTTTGGCGCCCATGCACTAGGCACCTAGTGAAAATACGCAACTCAACTCCTTTCTTGACCAAAATCAGTTTTCATGAGCCATTTTACATAAGTATAAAAACCTGAAAACAATTTTCACAAAACTATCACCAGAACTTTGGGGCCCTTGGCGCCCATGACACAAGCAACATGTGCCAAAACTGGCAGCACAGGAACACTGGATGGCAACACAGGCAACAGAGACAGCAACACAGAATGGCAACACAGGCAACAGACACAGCACACAGTGACACAGAATGGCAACACAGGGCAACAGAATTTTTTGGAAACAGGCGCAGCACACTGCTGGGCGCCTGGTGCCCATGACTAGGCGCAACACAGAATTTTTTCAGCAATAGGCATATGGCGCCCAAGGCGCCTAGGGGCTCCTAAACAGAATTTTTCCACTTTCATTCACCAAATTGCCCAATTATATATATATTTCTAACATGTCACCATGATTCTCAATTTCACTACATAATCACCAAATAATCATATACTCAAACATATGGTCTACAATTCGCATTTCACCACAATTCAATCATCAATCATAAAATTCTCAACATGATAATTCAACAACAACATCACAATATTATAATTCCTCAAAATCAACACAATTTAAATCATGGAACTAACCTAGGACCCTAACCCTAAGCAATTCATAATTCGCATACTCATTAAGAACAAAAAGAGGACCCCCTAACCTTGTGAAATTCGAATTTGCTAGCCAAGCTCCAAGGAAGAATGCGAACCACCAATGAGCCTCCTCCTCCTCTCTATGAGCTTCTCCCCTTTCTCCTTCTCCTCTTCGCAACTCTCTTCTCACTCTCTCTACGTTTCTTTTTCTTTCTTTTCTCACTTGGGTGAATTGCCACTAACTCCCTAGACCCCAATGAATTCGACTCCTATGCCAAAGAAATGGGCCACGGGCCTAATTGTGGATCACGGGCCCTTGCTCGCACCACTTAATTAGTAACAGCACCTCCTAATAAAATAAAATAAAATACTTAAACTCGAATTATTTAATTAAATTAAATAAATATTGTAAGCCTTAAATAATTTAATTAAATAAATAATTAAATTATTTTGGGGCGTTACACAAAGATTCAAGACTGTACCCACCCAGAGTCCATTTGGGAAGAAGAAAAGGCGTGAATTAGCCGCTGCAAGTGAAGAAGCAAGACATGGTGAAAAAGAAGAACAACTAGTTGATGCTCCTGCAACCAAAAGGCAAAAGTTGCAGGTAAGAAAGAAATCTGAAGCTGCTAAAGACAAGCCAGGAACAGCTATCAGTGCAGCATTTGTTGCTGCTAGTGGTTCAGAGAATGCTCCTGCTGTTGTTGCTGAAGAAAAAGCTGCAGACGTTACAACGTCTCATGAGCCAGAGGTTGAAAAAGCCCAGGGGGACCCCAAAGAGCAGCAGCAGATTAATCCTGCAGAGCTAGAAAAGCAGAAAGCATGGGAGGAAGCAAAGAAAAGAGTTGCTGAGAGCAGTGCAAAGATGCCCCAAGAAACTGAAATCTCAGTTGATGCTGGTGATGGTGAAGGAGAGAAGAAGAAGAAGGAAAAGAAAAAGAAGACTGTGCAAGCAAGCATCCCAGCCAGACAGAGTGGAAGGCTCAGGTCTGGTGCTCTGAACAAGTAAGTTAGCCCTCTTTTTAGCAGTAGTATAGTTATAGTTTATAATTTCAGTACAAATAAATAGCTGTCCAGACGTTACAACGTCTAGAGAGTTAGTAGTCAGTAGTTGTTTTGTTTCTGTTTTGTGTGAATGTTCCTCTCCCATTTTTCAAATTCAGTGAGCAGTGGGGACACTGCTCATCTTTCTGTTTGGGGGGGGGGGGATCATTTTTATGTTTTGTGTATGCATAAAATCAAATGCAAAATCAGTTTACTTCCCTACTCTAATAATCATCAAAAATGTTTCTCTTTGGGCTAAATCTAGGAATGACTATGTGTGAATGTGTGTGAGTAGCTGATGCATGATTAAATGAATAGAATTGATTACTGCTTCCACACAAACTCTGTTTTGAGGAAAACCTAGTTAGCTAGGGACTATGTGATGCAAAAGCTAGTTTTGGTTGACTATGGTGATGGTAGAACTTGATTAAAAACTTAGAGTAGCAGTAGAAACTAAGTTTGGGGGTATATCAGGTTGTGCTAAGGCTGGGTGCAAAGACTGTAGGATGATTAGTGCTTGTGTAGTGTGAGTGCAACGTTGTAACGTCTACCCGTAACGTTATAACGTATGCCGTGTGTGTTTTCGTGTTGTGTTTGTGTTATTAAACGTTGTAGCGTCTCTCCTATAAACGTTATAACGTCTACTCCAAAAAGACCAAAAAGTGTGTGTTGTTTCAAATAAGTGGAAAAATCCACATGTCCTCTGTGTTTGCTGCAATTTCCCGAAACAAATACTGGGTACCCCACTTATCTCAATCCTAAATTGTCAAATCCAAAGGATCAAAAAGGAGAAAATCACAAAAAACTCCAAACCAAAAGTAAAGTGAATCAAATGAAGGTTGCTCAGTAATGAGGGGTTGCAGTCGTCTGTGTGTTTTGTGTTGTGTGAGTCAGAAAAGTAGTTGCACTAATCTAGTCCTAGCACCCAAGTTAAGACCCTTTGTCGTGCTTCAAATAACCCCCATGTCTTATGTGAAAGTGTTAGCCTACTCTCTGTTTTGAAAGATGTTATACTCTCACCATATGGAAACCACTCTTTCATAGGCTAGGGTAGCTTCTGAACCTAGCTAGGAATAGAATTGATACAGTGATCACACACTCACTTTGGGCAGTAATGAATCTAGAATTTAATTGTGCATTGGTGCGTGAGTGTGTAGTGAAAGTCTGAAGGAATTAGCCCCTTGAGGAAAATTTTTAATCAAAATTGGATGAGCAGGGTGTAAACTGTTGGTGTATTTAATTTCTTGCATCTTTTCATATGTTGTATTTCAATTGCTTGAGGACAAGCAATGGTTTAAGTTTGGGGGTGTGATAACTCATATTTATATGAGTTATTTATACTTATTCAAAGTAAATCATGCAAGTTCTCTGGCAATAGTAGGTTGTTTCTATTAAGTTTCTGTAGTTTATTGCTTTTTAGTTAGAAAGGGGCTAAATTACAAGTTCTAAGCATTTTGGTGCCAATTGGCGCCTTTGTGAGCGTTTTGATGCTTCTTGTGTTTGTGCAGTAATCTGAACGTGGCAGCGTCTCTCATCACGTCTGAAGAAGGGCAGCAGAGCAAGAAAGAAATATCTTATTTTTGGCGCACAAGAAATGATGGCCAAAGATCTAGAAGTGCAGAAGATCTTCTCTCTCCTCAGCGCTGACGCAACTGACGCACTGTAGCAGTGCGGTGTCACTTCAGGGCAGAGTCAGCTCGCAAGCAAGCTTGGAAGGTGGGGAATGACATCAGCAAGCGTGTGACCCTCTTTTGACCATGGCTATTCTCTCTCTACAAAAGGAAAAGGGGGGCATCATGCGAAGTCATCCACGAACCCATTCATCATCCACCTTCCTCCATTTTCAGAGATAGTGTTTCTAAAAGAAGTTCTGGACACAGACTTCTTCATTTTTAATTTTCTCAAGCTCCAATTTTTCATCTTCATTCGCAACCATTACTGTGAAGCTCAGACGTTGTAACGTCTTTACAGCGTGCATGAAGGAAGGCCACTTAGGCGTATCTTTTGCGTTTAGTCTCCTTTTCTCTATGTACGGTACTTGGATTTTAACTCCTCTTATTTCTGTAAGGATGCTCAGTATGAGCTAAACATTGGTAGTTGGGTTGTTGTTTTGCATGTAATGAACCTCTAGTTTAATGTTATGAAGTATTGATGTTTATGCGTTTTAAATCTTTGCATGTTAATATTTCCAAACTTGTTTTGAACTGGCCACTTAAAATAAGTAGATTCATAGGTACAGACATGGTCTATGAAAAGAACTCAAAGATTTATATGAATGAAAAGGTGCGCTAAAGACATTTAGGCATTTTTATCTAAGTCTAGACATAGAATGGATAATAGTTCATAGGACATTGCTGTGGGAACTTAAAATACAGGAGTAGGCCTACTTAGAACCTAGACATAGGAATTCTAGTACTTGAAGCTCTGACGTTTTGTGACTGAAAAGCACAGCTCTTTTGCAACAGCGTTCAAACGTTATAACGTCTATATAACATAACATTTGTACGTGTTAACGTGTAAACGTTATAACGTCTGACTAGAGGAGATTTACTTGCATGCAGCAATCCAACTCATACTCTTCCATATTCACAACCACTTCTTATTTACTTGCTTTATCTACGTTCTTAGTTTTAATACCAACTTTTAGTGCCGATTTATCACTTGTTTCACTTGTGTTTTAAAGACTTGAACTTTGAAAGTAAATCAATCCTCGTGGGAACGATCTCTTACTTTTTATCCACTTTATTACTTGTACGACGTGTATACTTGCACTGATATTGCGACTATAAAATACACGAGCGCAAACAGGTACGTAGGAGCAGGGTCCTGTCCTGTCAAGCACACTCTTAAAAAAAAATCCTTGTTTTGTCCTGATTTTCAAAGATAACCCGAGAACTACGAAGCTTTGATCCCCCTTCCAGTGAGGGTACGTAGGAGCAGGGTCCTGTCCTGTCAAGCACACTCTTAAAAAATCTTTGTTTTGCCCTGATTTTCAAAGATAGCCGAGAACTACGTAGCTTTGAATTCTCCATCGCACCGAGAGATACGTAGGAGCGGGGTCCTGTCCTGTCAAGCACACTCTTAAAAAATCTTTGTTTTGTCCTGATTTTCAAAGATAACCTCGAGAACTACGTAGCTTTGATCCCTCTTCCAGTGAGGGTACGTAGGAGCGGGGTCCTGTCCCGTCAAGCACACTTTTAAAAAAAACCCGAGAACTACGTAGCTTTGATCCCTCTTCCAGTGAGGGTACGTAGAAGCGGGGTCCTGTCCCGTCAAGCACACTTTTAAAAAAAAACTTTGTTTCGTTCCGCTTTTCAAAGATACCAAAATATCCCTTTCCCCCTCGTTTTCAATAAAACAAACTCCTAAAGAAAAGAAAAGAAGTAGAACAAACCGCTTTCAAACTCAAACTTTTGTCCAAACCACACATCAAGTTAATGGTTCCCTTTCGGTAGAAAGGAGGTGCGGGGTGCTAATACCTTCCCCGTACCTAACCGACCCCCGAACCCACATCTCTACGTTTTCAAAAGACCACCCGTCTTGTTTAAAAGACATTTTTTCAATGTTTTGGTCTTAAAATTAAAATATTGGTTGCGGCTCCAAACTTTTTCCACGTTGTCAAACGAAAAGTCCCAAACCGGATTTTTCGGGCGCAACACAAACCAAGCATTCATCATCATTGCATCAGACATCGAATCATTTTCAATAAATAGGAGACTAAGTCGAATGTACATTCGAAATAGTCATCACGATAGGACACTTGAATTGATCACTCAAGAATCCTAAGGTCCCTATGCCAAAAAAAGAAAACAAACAAAAACATTCAGTGTCGTCTACATCATAGTAATGTTTGCGTTCCATAAAACAAAAAGAACCAAAAACTCATCATCCCATCAAACATCAAAGCAATACAGTTGCATCACATCAATACTTGCATCTCATAGAAGAAAAGAAAGCTAAAACATCCCATGTCATTCATCATTTCATGTTATTCATCATTTTATAGCAATATTCCCATTTCATAGAAAAAGGCAAAGAAGGAAAAGTTTTCCATTGCATGTCATCTGCCATTTCATTACATATCATCAAACACCGAAATTTTGCATTCGCATACCCGCACTTCATAAAAAGAGCAAGACAAAAAAAGAAATTCAGACGTTTGCATTACATTCATCATAAGAAAAAGAAAACAGCAATCATGGCATTTGCATCGCATGCATTTGTTCATTTTCAGCTGCAGGTACAAAGAGAGGATGAGCACTTCGGTGTTAGTCCTCGCCCCCATATTCCAGAAAATGCTCCCCCGAGTTGGGAGAGTTCAGAAGAAAAAAAAGAAACAGAAAAGAAAAGAAAAGAGAAAAGATAGAAACAGAAAGAGAAAGAGAAAGAAAAGAGAGAAGAAAAGAAAGAAAGGAAAGAAAAGAGAGCGCTCAGGCGCGCATTGCGGATTGGAGCCCAGGGAGATCATCGCTCCCTTCTGCCCAGGTCTCACATCGTGTACGAGCAACACGATGGACCGCAGCCCCATGTGAGGTTCAACGGAATAGTTGTATCAAGCCTAAGATACAGTGGACGCCGTGCATTGATCTGTATATCAGTTCCGGAGCTGATAACGATCCCCCCGGTCGCTCGAAAAGGCCAACAGGAAGCGTGCTCCTCAAAGCCACGTGCAAACTCGGATTCATCAATAGTTCGTTTAAGGATTACAGGTTTTAGGCAGCCTGGGCAATTTATCGCTTTCTGCACGCAAGTGCCCATTTTACTTTTCTGTCTGCACGCAAGTGCCCATTTTACTTTTCTGTCTGCACGGAAGTGCCTATTTTACTTTTCTGTCTGCACGCAAGTGCCCATTTACTGTTTTCACATCGACACGAAAGTGTCTATCTTTCAAAAAAAAAAAGAGTAAGAAAAAAGAAAAGAAAATTCGGGTTTCTCCAAGTAGACAAAATTGGTATAATTTCTGAATTCTTTATTTCGATTTTGCCTCGAAATATGTCTCGCGCAATTCATGTTTCTTGTCAAAATCCAAATAAAGAGGGGCAGCTGTAATACCCCAATTTTGTCCGCCTAATTGAAAATTGTATTGTTGTGAATGCCCAATTTTAACGGGTATTTTTCTTGTTTTCAAAAGAGCCCAAAAATATGTATCTCTGTGAACATCCAATCTTAACCGGTATTTTTTCTTTTTTTTTTTTGTAAAAAATTCCAAAAAATATCGTTTTATACACTTTTGTGATTTTAACTGATTTTGCATGTCATTTGGGGCTTATTGTCGATTTTTGCTGTTTATCAATATTATTATCATTAGTAGAATTATTTTTAGAAAAAAACTTTATAAAAAAAAATAAAAAAAAAATCTGTTTTAGAATTAAATATTATTACTATTATTAATCTTTTTTTTACACATTAAAAAAAAATAGAAAACGAAATTACAAAAAATATAAAAGAAAATGCAACTTCTATTTTAGCTAAAAGCCATAGTCTCTTTTATCAATTTTGTTTTCTTTTTCACCAAAGAGGTTCCTGCTCCCCTATGCACCAGGCTGCAAACATAAAGCAGAAAACAAACAAAAGGCAGCAACTACCTCAAAAAACAGAATCATGAAATAGGAAATCGGAAAGGGACCATTGAGGAATTATAGCTGGCAGCAACAACAAAGACAAATGTGAATCCTCTATAAAAGAGGGGGAAGAAAAGAAACAGGGGGGAACGGAGGAGAGCCACTGGAACAAAAAAAAGGGGGGAGTTAATTAACTAAACACAACACACACAGTGAGGAGGAAAAGAGAAACAAAAATGGGGGGAGAAGAAACTTAGCAAAAAAAAAAAACTCAAAACCAAGGGGAGTGAACCGTAGGGGGGGGGGTACTGTGACAAAGAAAAGAAAGGAAAAATTTGATTAACCCCAACACCAAAAATACACACAGAGAATGGATAAGGAGAATAAATGAGGAACAAAACCACAACCATCCCCACTACAACAACAACCATCCCCACTACAACAACAACCACCACCACACAACAACAACCACAACCGCTCCCATAACCCACAACACCGCCACATAACCACCACTCCACAAAACCAAGAGCCATCACCGCCGGAGTGTCGTCGGAACCCCACCGGAGCCACCTTCCACCACCAAAACTTGTCCCACACAACAACACAACAATCACCAAACAACCACGTACACCGCCCTCCGGCCGCCGTCAGCCACCATAGCCACCACGCCTCACGGCCGAACCACCTCAACCACCATATTTCTCTCTCTCTCTCTACCGTCCGCCTTCCCCTCTCTCTCTCCACCGTCCGCCTCCTCCTCTCTCTCCCCACCATCACCACCGTGAGCACCACTGCCTCCACCGTCGTATCTCTCTCACTCTCCCTCTCATTTTTTGCAAAATCCTCCTCCATCTCTCTCTCTCTTCGTTTTTCCTCTCTCTCTCTCTCTCTCTCTCTCCTTTCTCAAATTTTTTTTTCTCTCTCCTCTGGAAGTGATGAAAACGGTGCCTGAGAAAGAGGAAATTAGGTTTAGGATTTGTGAAGTTTGCCTTATATACTCCCCATTTATTCATTCTAAAATTAAAATAATCAGTTTACTGCCCACACCTCCCTGTTTTCTTCACTACAGCCCCCAGAAGCCCACCTTTTTTTTTCTTTCCGTGGACCAGCTCACCAAAAACACGAATTGGGCTTACTCTTCCCCATTTTTATGAAGCGAACCCCCCTGTTTTACTCACATACAACCCCATTTTGCTTTTTTATTTTATTTTTCTTAAAGGCCCATAGTGCTATTTACACCCTTTGTTTTACTTCAACATCCCCCTCATCATTCTTGCATTTTTCTCAAAGATTCATCTCCAAATCTCTAGAATCAAGCTCAAGGTTGAAGGTTAAAAAGTAAATTCAAGTGGTTTAGCACTCATTCATCTTATTTCTTGCTTATTTAGCTTGGAGTTAAGGTATATTCTTGAATCTTAGCATCATCATCAAAGTTTTAGCATCAAAAATATAGATCGTCAATTTGTTTTTGCATACTAAGCATTTCATTACATTTAGAGTTACATCTTATGTAAATATGTTAGTATAATTGTTGTTGTTGAAGAAAAAATGCATCTCAAGCATTTTGGCAAGCACTTAGGGAGGCTTTGGTGCTTATGGTGTTTCTCACCCTTGAATGATTGTTGATTTGTGTTGATTTGGATTTTGACTCTTGCATTTCATGAAATAAAAGGTTGTCTCATAGCATATTATGTTTCGCATGTTTGTATAAAAATAGGGTTTATGTTAGTTTTGTGCATTTCTTTGCCTAATCACATGAACCTTTTACCAAAATTGTAATTTAGTTTGTTTCCTTATGTTATCTCATTTGCTTTCAAAAATAAATGGGTTTTTGGTTATGTATTTGGGTAGCATGTTGTGAATAAATAGAGTTTTTATATGTTTGCTTATTGTCTCAAGTTGATGATAGGCAATATGATTCTCACTTGTGCCTAGTGCACCTTGCTTAAAGTGATGAGGTTTGATCTATATGATTCAACCCTTTTAGTTCATATGTTGTTTAAGTTGATGATTGGCAAGAAGATTCACACTTGTGCGCTTGTGCACATTAATTTAAGTGTTGAGGATTGACCAAGGTGATTCAACATGCTTTGGTGTTTTGATTGTTAAGATGACTTGCTTGTTTAGGGTTTGCCAATGATCCTGCTTGAGGCTACTCTTTTGAATTCATTTGTGCCTACCACTTCCTTGTCTACTCTCATGTGGAATCATTAATACTTGGATAGGCTCATTCCTTACATTGCATCTTCCACTAGATGTGCATTTAGATTCCCCTGCGTTTTGTAGAAATATTTGAGCATGGTTCTCGCCTAGCATCTTCCATTAGATGTGCATTTAGGTTCAATCTTGCCTACTCTTATATTTTTGCTTAATGCCCAATTCAAGTTCCTTCTTTGCCTATTTATGTATTATGGTCCAACATGTGTAGTCTAGGCCAATACTTGCTCAAGAATTCAAATGAGATTGTTGCTTGCCTAAGGATTCGATTTACATTCATTGCTTTCTTTTCTAAAAAGTTTAGCTTGAAAATGGTGACTAGTGACAATCACCCATAACCTTTGTTAGTTTGGTTGTCCTAAGAGCCTAAATTTCAAAAAAAAGATGTTTTCATATGCATAAGCTACTAGTGATAATCACCCATAACCTTTGTTAGTTTGATTATCATGAACGCTTTCAATTTCAAAAGATATTTTCTTAAACATCAAAAGTCATAGCAAGTGCCGGTGATGGCCACCCATAACCATTGTTAGTTTGGTCATCATGAAGGCTTTCACTTTTCAA
Organism: Astragalus membranaceus; assembly: GCA_039519185.1. Taxonomy (NCBI): domain Eukaryota; kingdom Viridiplantae; phylum Streptophyta; class Magnoliopsida; order Fabales; family Fabaceae; genus Astragalus; species Astragalus membranaceus. The sequence goes on along the minus strand of CM076854.1, from coordinate 89,739,900 downwards.
AAGAGATTTTTACATGCACTTAAATGGGTTCTAGTAATGGTCACCCATAACCTTTGTTAGTTTGATCGTTATGAACGCCCTTTACTTTTCAAAATCAAAACAAAAAGACTTCCATTTTTAAGGCTCGTTAGAACTACGTCGCTTTGATTCCCATTTGGGATACGTAGGAGCGAGTCACATTCTCGTCAAGCGCAACCATAAAAAGTTTAGCATTTGCATAACGAAAAGAAAAGAGTTATTTTCGTAACCAAAAAAGAATCACTTTCGCAAACCAAGATGATTTTCAGAACAAAAACCTTTTCCTTTCTAAAATCATTTTCAACCCATCGTCGCTAGTGGTTAATCAGAACCTTGGTTCGTCTTGCCATTGGTGGCGATGTCTTTTTCCCCAAAGAACAACAAACGATGATCACTCATAACTTTTGTTAGTTTGATCATTCGTGCCAATCAATCTCTTTCGAAAACCACTTTCAAAAAGGCAAATAAAAAACGGGTTGCCACTAATAGTCAATCAGAACCTTTGTTCGTCTGACTGGTGGTAGTGACTCTCATTTTCAAGAGTACTTAGCATTGATTACCCATAACCTTGGTTAGTTTAATCATTCGCTAAATGCTCGTCCTATTTCGAAAACTCACTAAAAGATAAAAGACAAAAACCTTTTTTCAGGATAAAGAAGAACTACGTAGCTTTGAGTTCTCCATCGCACCGGGAGATACGTAGGAGCGGGCCATGTCCCGTCAAACTTTTTTTCTAAAAACTCATTTCCCCCCCTTTTTTTCATAATAAATAAAGATTTTCATTAAGAAATTTTCAATAAGAAGTAGAGAGGCAAAATTAAGTATTTTCAGGTCAACACACTAAAACCACACATTTAATTAAAGGTTCCCTCCCAGTAGAGAGGACGTGTGGGGTGCTAACACCTTCCCCGCGCGTAACCGACCCCCGAACCCTATTCTCTAGTTTCGCAAGACCAATCGCTTTCCAAAAAAGGCTTTCCTAATATTTTCCTTTATAAATATTGGTGGCGGCTTCATTGATTTTAGAAAAGTTGTAAACGAGGAAAGTTCTCCCTCGGGGACTTTTTCGGGCGCAACAACGTATATAAGTAAAACAAAGAAATATGTAGAGGGATCGAAATACACACACCTATTAAATAACTCGATCAACTCGGGGTAGTTGTTGAAATGACCATGCAATGGATCAATGAAGTACACCGTATCTCTCCCCGGATTTATTGCTAACAGAATCCAATGTTCCCTACAAAATAAGATTTTGAATAAGTAATTGACTAGTATTTAAAAAATGCATGTTATATAAGAATGGATTAAATCTCTCACCGAAAGAGACACGGTGCCAAAAACATGTAATCATCGCTTTTACTTTGAACTTCCCAGAAGCGTCGAGTGATATAATTTTTAACCTCTGTCTTGTTTTGTTCCACAAGCATCTCATAATTATGCAGCTTCTGGGACACATCATGCAGGTGTGTATTATCCGGACACATGAACACAAATCTCAGTGTCTGTTCCGAAGGGACCAAAATGTCCTCGTACAAGTACCTATAATTAGAGATATAAACAAATTAAATTAACGATTTAATAAAAAAAATTCAATGATGTCAAATAATCAATTACATACGTACCTGACATATGCTCTAATAGCAGTACTGGTTGCCCAGTTCAGTTTACATACATCACTGATATCCTCACGTCTGATCGACGGTGTTTGACCTAAAGTCCCAAAAATTTGGTCATCCATCTCTAATTCAAGCGGGATTGCCTCATCCATCCTGAATTCCGCGTGCATTTCAGCATAACCAATAATCTTATAATCATTAATTGAAGAGGGCGAGGGCTGAGACTGAGACACAATTGGAGAAGGGGAGGGCTGAGTCACTTTTGGAGGAGGGGTGGGCTGGGTCACTTTTGGAGGAGGGGCGGGCTGAGAATTTTGTGTAGAAGGGCCGGACCGAGACACTTTCTTGCCAATAGATTTTGCCTTGCCAACACTTATGCTTTTAGATTTTGCATTTTGGAGTACCTATATATTAAAAAAAATAATTACTTAGTTAGCACACAATATATGACAAAAAATAATAATTAGTTACAAGTATATTGTCACTTACCACAAGGTGTGTTGGCCATGCCACAAAGGTACCAACTGCATTATCCACATTCAGTAAATCTATACTGACATTTGGAACAGGCAATTGTGCATTCCCCACAATCGCACAGTCAACTCTGACTCTAAGATGATCTGGAGGTAGGGGTAAATTGTGCATCAATGGACCCAATTGGTTACATATGAAGCCTATTGCAACCATTTGACGTGGGTTTGAGATATACAATTCACACTCACACTCATTGTTGTCCTAAATCAATTATAAACAAAAAATAATAAAGACATTATTTGATGTAATAAGAAAAAGAGTTTAAAAATTAATTCATTATTTATTGTAAAAAAAACAATTAATACCTTAGTTGACGGAATGGTGCAACTATCTCGTGCGCTATTTGTGGCAGGGGATGATGGTACCGCAGGCGCCGAAACCTTCGCATATTGCAGTTTGAAATCACTAAGTTCAGCCCTTAGACCTTCATACAATACTCGTAACTCTCTACTTTGTTGACAATCATGCTCACCATGAGTTTGCTTTTTTGGTCCAAGGTAGTGGGTTGGATTAACGCCAAATCCACAACCCCTTGTACGGCCCGAGTATTCTCCCCTTTCCAATGCACGAGAAAGAATTTCCTTTTCAAAGCAATCTGTGATCTCTCCCTGTGACACAGACTGTGATATGGTTTCCTAATTCACAAAAAAAAGTATAATAAAATTATTATACATTACAAAGATCATAAAAATTTTAAAAGTTTTTGAAATACTTACAATTCTATGGGTCACCTTCTTAGTTTTGGGATCCACAATCTCCCCATCCTTGTTTTGTCGGGCCTCTACCCACAAAACATGCCGCTCAATACTTTCTTTATGACGATCTTTCCCACTCTCCTCCAACTATATTTAAATTTACCAAATGTTAAGACATTATAAATCAAAAGATTCATTAAACAAAAAGAAATCAAGCTTATTGTGTCTTACCAATCTTTCTTCAATAATTTGATATCCACTAGCACCGCCTCTATACGGGTACTCACAACATGAAGCTCTCCCTTGATTCTGTTGGCTTGTTTTCTATTTAGAGAGATAAGTATACATTAATGCATAATATATAATTGTCAAATATATTTTAAGTTATAACTTAATAGATTATAGTACTAACCAAGAATTCTGGATCTTCAGTGCGTTTTCTAACAAATATACCCCAATCCTCCTTTGTAATAAATCCACTATATAGTGGTGGAGGCTCCCATCTGATGTTTCCACTATGATCTCTGAGATATTTATTTGTTAGACTAGTCCTGAAATTCCGATGTAACTGTTGCGCCCGAAAAAGTCCCCGAGGGAGAACCTTCCTCGTTCACAACTTTTCTAAAATCAATGAAGCCGCCACCAATATTTATTAAGGAAAATATTAGGAAAACCTTTTTTGGAAAGCGATTGGTCTTGCGAAACTAGAGAATAGGGTTCGGGGGTCGGTTACGCGCAGGGAAGGTGTTAGCACCCCACACGTCCTCTCTACTGAGAGGGAACCTTTAATTAAATGTGTGGTTTTAAGTGTTGATTTGAAAAATACCTAATTTGCCTCTTTATTTCTTATTGAAAATGAATTAAAGAACTTAATAATTTTTTTTATTTTTGGAGAGAAAAGGGGAAAGAAAAAAGGTTTTTAGAAAAAGTGCTTGACAGGACATGGCCCGCTCCTACGTATCTCCCGGTGCGATGGAGAATTCAAAGCTACGTAGTTCTTGTTTGTTTTGAAAACAGTTTTTGTTTTTTATCTTGTTTAATTTGTGAAAATTGAGCTTTCATGATGATCAATTGAGCAAAGGCTCCCAGTGACCACCGTTAGCACTCCATTGTTAATAACCATGCAAGCAAAGGCTTCGCAAGACTACTAACAAAGTTTTTGATTTAGTGAAAATCTTTAGGAAAATTAGGCATTCATGATGATCAATTGAGCAAAGGCTCCAAGTGATCACCACTAGTACCTCGTTGTTAATAATCATGCAAGCAAAGGCTTCACAAGACTATTAACAAAGTTTTTAATTTATGAGAAAATATTTCGTCTTGAAGAGAATTAAATTAAATTAAAAAAACGAGAAAAAAAAAGGGGGGGTGAAATGGTAAAATGGGGGTGTGATCAATAGGAGTGGTTGTATTTTAAAAAGGGGGTGCAGTTAATAAGGCCCGGTTCGTTTTTTAGATCTAGTCCGTGTAAACAAAAACAAAACAAAAAAAAGGCTTGCAAAAAAGGGGGGGGGGCTATACAACCGAAAATTGGTGGGTGTTTATTGCTAAATTGATATTTTAATTAAATAAAATAAATAAATAAACATCAGGGCATATAAAAGGGAAACATTCAGACTAAACCTAATTTTCAAAACCCTTTTCTCCACAGCAGCCGCAAGCACTTAGAAAGGAGAGAGAGAGAGAAAGAGTTTCATGAGGAGAGAAATAAGGGAGGAAAATGCGAGACAGAGGGAGGGAAGAGAAAGGAAAGGAGAGAACGAAAAATGGGGGAGGAGAGAAGAAGAAGAGGGAGGACGGCTCGCGGTGGTGGAGGCTTTCCGGCCAGCCGCTCCATGACTGGCGGCGGAAGCGAAGGGCGTGATGGTGGGGGAACCGAGGCAGCAAGCGAACGACGAGAGACGGTAGCGACGCGAGCATGACGGCTTGTTTGCGTTCTCACCGTGGCTAACGGTGACGACGCCGGAGGCGGCTTTCGGTGACAGAGAAGCGGACGGCCACCGTCTACGGTGGCCGGAGCTAACAGGTTTTATTATTATTTTTTTTATTTATTTTCATGAATCCCTACTGTCTCTGTTTGTTTCATTTTTTTTCTTCTTGCTTGTCTGTTTAAGACAAATACTTGATTTTCTATCATATGAACATAACCAAACATGTTTCAAGTTAAAGAAAAATCCCTCAACAGTACCTTGCTTTCATTCTTGTTTTGATTTTTTGATATATTTTTTTTACTGGACCTAGCATAAACACAGCCTAATCTTCGTTCCCCCCTTCCCTTTTTTTTTTGCATATATGAGGAGAACCTGAGAACAGAAAAAAAAGAACTAATTTTTTTCTAATACTAATACTAGCATATATTCACAGTGAAACAGAATGAGCTACTTCTAATAAAATTCCTACTGAACTTATTACTAAAAAAAAATGACTTGACTAACCTTTTTTCCAGAAAAGAGTGAAAAAGCTTTTTTTCGTTATTGAACAAAAACGATCCACCCCACTGCTTCAGATACTGCTTTCCCAGAGTTTAGTGTGTATTTTCTGTTTGTAAAAAAGATCCCCTAATCTCATTTTCGGATTAGCCTTTTATAGCAATATTTTGAAACCGAAAATTGATTTCTTGATTCTCTGGTTAATGGCCTTGTCTCCTGGACAGCTAATAGCTGACTCAGGGCTGACTCCACCTCCTCCCTCTTTTTAGCTGCTAATCTGAATTAACTGTTTCTTTTTTTTTTTTCAGGTTTTGGAGTGGATCAACCCAGGCCCAACAGTTCCAGCAGCTTTAGAGAAACCCTAGTTTGCTGCCTAATGTTGTATTTTCGGATCTGGCCATTTTTGGCCCTTTTGATGTAATTTTTTTTGTATTTTTTGGACATTTGGACTCCTAAACACTATTAAGTTGTAAATAAAAATAAATAGAATTTTTTTTTGACATTTTTGGACTATATATTGCCCCAAATAAATTAAAATAGACAAAGTAAAAATAATAAAAGAAATCGGGCCAAATACAAAAGCGATATCGGACCCAACTAGACAAGCGCGTGAGAACGAGGCCCAAATAGAATAAATAAGCCCGCTGACCACTAAATGCTAGAATTATCTCAGAATCGCGTTCTTGAGCCCAAATTGAAACGACAAACCCAATCGCGAGAAAAATGACTTTGTTAGTCTCAATTAGGTTCGACTAAATTCAAATACGAAGATTAAATTGAAGAACGCACGAAACGATCGATCATTCGCGTGCATGCCTAATTTAAAACAACGGTATTTCGATTTAGTTGAACAGGGTGATTGAGATTGGCTAGGATTAGTAACTGAGACGCCATACAGACAATTCTCGTAATCACGCGACTTCAAAACACGATTTAAGTAAAATAAACGACTAAAACTAGAAAAAGAAGACGGACAAAATTGGGGTATAACAGTAACTTTCCCGCTTCCTTCATTAACCAGATTTTTCGAGTCTCGTCCACGTCAAAAAATTTCCGTAAGCTGGAAAAATCTACGATGACCAGGGTAGATATTCTTCTTACCATGTTTCAACCACATCCAATCAGTGTTATCTTCACATATAGGGCATGCACACTGACCTTTGTTACTGTACCCAGATAGATTTCCGTAAGCTGGAAAGTCATTAATTGTGCCAAAAATCATAGCCCTCAGGGTGAAACTTTCTTCTCTGAACCCATCATACACCTCTACTCCAGTCTCCCACATTAACTTCAAGTCTTCAATTAAAGGATTCAAGTATACATCAATATCATTTCCTGGTTGGTTGGGCCCAGAAATTAACAATGACAACATCATATATTTGCGTTTCATGCAAAGCCATGGAGGTAAGTTATAGATCGCCAAAATCACGGGCCAAGTACTATGGGAGCTACTCTGAATACCGTGCGGGTTAAATCCATCAGCAGACAATGCAAGTCGTAGGTTTCTTGAATCCAACCCGAAATCAGGAAAATCAATATCAATTTTTTTCCACTGCGGAGAATCCGTCGGGTCACTACGCAAAACATTGTTAACGGCGGCGGTTAAAAAGGCCAGCGGCGGCGGTTTAAACCGCCGTTATTGAATGCTGGCGGCGGTTCCAAAAGCGCCGTGGTTTTCAGCGTCGGGAGGTGTTGTTGGCGGCGGTTCCCGCAACCGTCACACAAACCGCCGCGGATATTGCGGCGGTCAGCAACTGCCGCCAATGTGCCAACTGATTTTCCACGTTATGCTTAGCGGCGGTTTGAAACCGCCGCCAATATGGTAACTGATTTTCTACTTCACGCCTAGCGGCGGTTTGGAACCGCCGCAACTAAATTAAAATTAAATTTTTATTTAACTATGGAGGCGGTTTGGAACCGCCGCCAACAGATCAGTTTTTTTTTATTTTAAATGTAAGCATTTTTTGTGTTTCGGTATATATATCTTTCTTTTACGAATTTTATAAATGTACTTATTAATTATTTGGTAATACAAATATTAAAAGAAACTAAATTTATGCTAAAAACACATACAAATGTTCTAAAGTTTATAAATCAAACTAAGTTCATAACATCAAACTAGAACTAGTTAATGAAGTCAGAATACAACCAACTTAGTTAATAAAGTCAAAATACAACCAATGATCATCTATCTAGATATCCTCCGTGATGGTGCTGCTTCATGTTCTCCTATGTTACTTGATTCAGAAGAGCGTCTCAAACCATGTGTTTCCAAATTATCCGGCTGAAAAATAATAGTCATAAATAAAATTAGAACAAATATATAAACAATGTCGCATATAGTTGATTTTGGTAATAACCCATTTGGAAACTCTACCCTCTCTAGGAAAACAAACTCCAACTAAAAATGCACTTAAAATTGCTCTATATCCATTCAAAGTAGAAAAAGCACACATTAATACCACAAATGCAATTGATAGTACTAAATGTGGACCTTTCATTGGTTTCCCATCTGAATTTTCATTATCAACCCAACTCATAAAAAATGGTGCAATCGTTGCTGTGAATATTATTTGTCCCAAAACTGAAAGTGCCATTTGAATAATAAACTTAGGTTCAACCCTTTTGTGGCAAAATCAGGACATATTTCAGCTAGTGGAATAAGAATGTAACCAAATGAAACAATCAAAGAACAAACAAAATCTGCGTGCATTCCTGCTGCAATCACAAGCTTTCCAATATCTGATTTTCCAATTTTGAGTTGTGTTATTAAACATGTTAGAAGTGGTGAATCTGTACTAGCTATAAGAATTGAAAATGCAAAGCTGAATTCTAATAATCTAGGTAGCTTTGGGAAGTATCTAAATATTGGAGTGAAAAAAATTGCTAAGATGAAGGTTGATAGAATTCCTGGATATGCAACTTTAGCATGTCTAGTAGGTTTTTCCAATAGTTTTTCTAATTATGCTTTTCCTAACTTTGTTTTGAATATGGACTATTGTTTCACTGTTTTTATATCCTTTCTGAGGGGAATTGTTTCATTTCATTGCATATATATGGACACACTTTTGTATATTTTAGGGTCTGTGCTTCCTTTCTTTCATTCTTTGTTTCTGTTTTCAATTCCACTCTTTAAACTAAGAAATATCTTACTAAACAAATTCAATATTTCCAGAAATTTTGAAAATGGTAAAAATACTGTTTTCGTTGTTCCTTTACAATTGTTCACTACAAAAGTCCTTAATCTTCTTGTTCTCTAACATTACCTGAATTCTAATTTTGCAGGCTTGGCAAGACAGTAATAACCTCCAAGGATTATTCAGGTTTCATAGTTTGATATCAACAATTTTTTCATCAAAAGCAATAACATAAGCAAGTTGCATAACAGTATGAATTTCAATACGGTGATCACTTGATTTTGCTTAAGAATTTGCATAACATAAGCAAGTTGTTCCTTCAATAGAGGCAATTCAGCAACTTGTTCCTTTAGAGCATCAACTTCAGCAGCTTGAGCCTTTAGACTATCAACTTCAGCAACTTGTGCTTTTAAAGCGTCAATTTCATTTTGCATCTGTGACATCTTTTCATTAGCATCCGATGAATATGATCCTGTTGTAGAATGAGAATTGTTTCCAAGGATCTGAGTTGGTGTTACGCCGAGTCCCATGCCTCGAACATGCCCAGGATGTTCTTTCCCAAAAACTTGAATAAAGGCTTCATGCACAGAAGAAGACTCAAGAATTGCCTGTTGCAGTTTTTCCTACATGTATAAATCAATCATAAAATCATAAGCAATGTGCTTTAGAAGGAAACAAAATCTCAGTGTACAATTTTGGGCATATAATTCCATTTCATGCAGAAAAAGTCGTTGTTCAAAGTAAAGAGAAGACTGAAAGGGCGGAGACCAGATTGTATCAAGAGGTTAACAAGGATCCTATTCCAAAGAATGAGGATGACCAGATTGCAAAGCTGGAAGCACTCTTGGCTTCATAATATCAAACTATAGTCAGTATTTGCTTAGGTTGTTGTGGTTGTAAACAAAAAATTATTTCAATACATGAGTTGTGGGACAATTTCCAGAGATGATTTACTTTATTTGCTACAATGTGTTCAGCCATAGAGAGCACCAGATCAGTATGCGTGAACAAAAAATGTGAGTAAACATTATTTTTACTCAGCCAAAACCTTCCAAATCATTTTAAAAGCATTTTCAGTTTGAAACAGTGCTTCTCACCATTTCTTCAAACAAATATACCTGTTTTATGCAATAACAGGATTTTAACTGTGGAAGAATTCATTCACACAGAAGCTGGCAAGACAGACAGCTTGACAAGCAGAATGGATTCACCGATTACCAACAAGGAAAATGATACGCTCAAACAAGTAATGGAGCATATGACACAGACTAAATATATAATATTGGACTTACATGGTTTTGTCTTGCCTCATCATTAACAAAATCACCATTTGATTTTTTATGAGCAATTCCATACATATCTCCTCTACTATAAGGTCGCCCATCTTGCAATTCCTAAAACGTTTCAACATATAAATATAATTAAACCATTTTCTCAAAATTTCAAACAATATAAAAAATGAGATATCATACCAGCTCATGTTGTTTTCTAGCAAGTGTCTTGGCCCCTAATGTATGGGGAACCTGTTGCTTCGAGCGATTTTCAGCATTTTGATCAGCTATTGCCTATAAGCAAAGTCATAATATTTTAGGATCCAGGCTATGCTCCACTCCAAATACTTTGTAAATCAAATTGGAAGTCTTAAAATAAAAAACAATGAACTAGAAAACAAGTTCAATTTCAAAGTTTTCCTTATTACCATAGTTTCAGGCTTCATCCTATATTCCAAAAACAGCCTCCAATGATCTTCGTCAATGCCCGGCGGCGGGTTACGAAGATTTTGTTCAAGACTAAGCTCCCAGTTATAATAGTCTTTAAAAAGCTTGCAACGATTGTCCCGCCATTTCTTTCCCAAACTGGATAAAATCCATGTCTTGTGACTTTCATCATTTACCACAAATTTCTCCTTTAATACAAATATAATAAACGATATTAGTAACAAAACCTAAATAACAATAAAAGATATTAAGGTAATTAAGCTTTTTACCTTTATAGTGTTGTCATAAACATTATTTTTGTACTCCTCGGGAACTTTAGGCCACTTATGGTACAAAATAGGGAATGTGTCAAAATTATTTGCACTAAAACCCAAAAACCCTCCTAATAAACCAGCAGACTTTCCAACTGGTTGGGATCTTTCATTCCATTCGGTCACCACCCTAAATCCTAAGTTGTTTGGAATCAAATCTCGCACTTTCAGACTTCTTTGGCTGCGATTACCCTCCTCATCTAACACAAAATAATTCAAAATATTAGTACACCAAAATATAAATAATGGAAAATCCACTACCTAATTATAGTAGATATACCAATAACATCCACTATCCATTTGGCATTAGTCTTGGGTTGACTTGAAGTAGATGAATCTTCTGTGATACCAGGTTCGTTTCGAACATCCTCGAACTCAGAAATGTCATCTTCCAAAGATGAAGATATGTTAGGCATAGACGCCCTTTGGGGTAACGGTACCCTATGAATTCTCACAGAAGATCCATGTTCTTGATTTGGTGTGGATCGACAATTACGGAGACCATCATATCTTTTTTTGGGAGGCATACCTACCTGATGAAATGATTGAACAAATAAACCATGATGAAAATATTAAGGAAAGACATATATACCAAATACAATATTCACAAGAGCTAAAAATAGAAAAATATATAAAATTGATTGGACACTGAAACTGAAAACAAGCATGATAGCCAGAGCTGAAACTAGAACTCAAACATCATTACTAGTACTGAAAACTAGAACTGAAAACTAAAAACTAGAACTGAAAATATTAACTGAAAACTAGTACTGAAAACTAGAAACTGAAAACTAGAAACTAGAACTGAAAACTAGAAACTAGAACTGAAAACTAGAACTGAAAATATTAACTGAAAACTAGAACTGAAACTAAAAACTAGAACTAGATTATTGAATAATTATAAAAATTTCTAAAAATATGTTAACTCCTCCATTCTACAGTTCACCATGACAATAAAGAAGAATGGTACTAGTATCTTTGCTACGGCCAAAAGTTGTAGGCCAACAGAGTCAGAAAAATGAAGGGTAGCTTTGAATATGCTGACTCAGCAATGGTGTGCAATGTATGTTGTCTATTCTGCATTAAACGGTCCAGTGACATAGAAATGGGTGAAGTAGGAGTTATCTTACACTATTTCTCTAGAGATAGTACTTAAGGTTGATATGCACTGTGAAGCTTGTGCAAGGAAAGTTGCAAAAGCATTGAAAGGATTCGATGGTATAATTATATTTTTCTTCTTCAACTTTCTAAGCTCTAAGACATTTTCTGATATGAAGTTTAGTTCTAACCATTCTATACTGATAATTTAGCAAGTCGTGTAATGCACAATCCCTGCCGAAGTGTGTACATGAAATATAATTAGATGTAAAGGTACATGAAATATAATTAGATGTACCAATAGCTGAACTGAAAATATGTGTTTGTAGTATTTGGTATAGATTAGATGTAAAGCTATACTAAGCTGTACTTGAGGGGAATGAAGCCTGATAACATCTCTCAAAAACATCTAAATTATCCAAAGCATATAAATTGTCAACAAAAACGTTCAATAGTTCCGGCAATTTATATTAAAAATAAAAAACACAGATAAAACAGAAGATTGAAGAGTAATTGAAACAAAGACATTCTTTATATTTCCTCAATTCTGGAAACCACCCAGAATTGGAATTAAGATAAAGATAATCAAGACAAAAATCAGAACTAATGTGCACATATGAAATTATTGAACTACCAATCACATTCATAAAACCATATCGGGATCATCGTCATCAATATTTTCATTAACTGCTGAACTTTCAGGTTCATTATCTAAAACCGCTCTTGCCAATGGAATGTGTGTATTATCATCCAAGAATAATTGTTCCAAATTTTGTGATGGGTATGTCTCATTTGATGCCACAATTTCATTCTCATCTTCACCCATTTCGTACAAGTCTCTTGGTTTCAAATGAACCGGTATCCTCCAATCTTGTTCATTCTCATCCTCTACATAATAGACCATTTGAGCTTCAGAAGCTCTAATGTATGGTTCATCATCTTCATGTTCTCCACCATGTATAAGTCGTGCAAAGTTGATAGAGGTAAAGCCCAACTTATCCATCTTCATACCTCTTGGATTGGTGGTATTAGCCCATTCACATTTAAACATGACTACTGTGAAGCCACTATAGCTCAACTCAATGATGTCTACCAATCGTCCATAGTAAGGCACCCCTCCAAACCTCATTTGGGTATCACTACTGCTTGAATAACTTCTCGTTCCAAACATGCCAAAAACTCCACTATTTTGAGTTTTTAAAAACTTGTCTCGTTCTAAGGTCCGAAATTTGTAACCATTAACATTAAATGCGGTGAACCTTCTAGCTTGATTAAAAGGACCTTGTGCAAGACTAACAAGAACATCTTTATCTTGTATGCTAAGAGTGTCAAGATTATTCCTAATCTGGATGTCATAATGTAGATTGTTAGTCACGTCCCTGTTAAAATATTAATGATATACAAATAGCATAAACACTTACACGATTGGCGAACCAACAAACGAATTCTCTATGAACCTTTTTGTCTATCTCAGAAGCATTTTTTGTCCTAAGTTTCCTTCGCACAATAGTTCTATATTGCCTATTTAATTATTTAGTATTAGATGTGCTGAAAAATCAAATGAACAATCAATCTAAGTGAAGAAACACTTACTGAAGATAATAATCAACAACTTGACAATTTGTTAACACGTGTCGATGAGCTTGTAACTTTTCTCTTGGTGTAAGGGTAAAATAGGAAGAACCACCAACCGACTTTCCAATTATAGGAAATAGTTCAGTTATTCGTGACTGAGCCTGCATGGCATCGGGTTCATCGTCTACACGAGGACGTCTATTCAATCTTGTTTCAATATTGTCTAAATACCTTGAACAAAAGGTAAGGATTTCTTCCATTAGGTAACCTTCTGCTATAGACCCTTCCGGACGTGCTTTATTACGAACGTAGGATTTTAAATGTCCAAGATACCTATTTATAAACCATGCAAATGTCATTTAGAATAACCATTACATTCTCAAATTGAAACATGAAAAAGAAGTTAACACATGTGTTTTACCTCTATTGGATACATCCAACGATAATGGACAGGACCTCCAAGCTTAGCTTCTTCGACAAGGTGAACAACTAAGTGAACCATAACAGTGAAAAATGAAGGAGGAAATAACATTTCCATGTGGCATAAAGTGAGGACAATTTGATTATGCAATTTGTCCAAATCTTCAATTTTCAATACTTTACTGCATATTTGTCTAAAGAATGAGCATAACTCACTCAACACTGCTGAAACCTCATTGGGCAATGATGTTCGCATGGCTAACGGTAGCAACTGCTCTATCAATACATGACAATCATGACTTTTTAACATTCCATTCTGTTACCAAGTGGCTTCAGTCTCAAGAGGGGGGGGGGTGAATTGAGATTTAAAACTTTTCAGATCTTTCGAAAACGTTTTTCCCCTTTTCAATGACTTAGATCAATTTTCGCGCAGGTTAAGTGGAAGCGAAGGAATTAGAATATAAAGCAGTAAAGCAGTATAACAGTAAAGCAGGAAAGCAGTAAAGCACGCAGAGATTTATCCTGGTTCGGTCACCTCCTAGTGACCTACGTCCAGTCCTCACACCCTTGTGAGATTTTCCACTAACACAACAAGGCTTTACAGGTGCCTTGGAAAACCTTTACAGACTCAGGCACTCTCCTCCTAGGATACCCCACCTATAGAGAGCCCTCAGATCTAATATAACAATAACAAGAGATACCCCACCCTTGTTACAACAACTGCCCTAGAAAGATACCCCACTTCCTAGTACATGCAGCTACCCCTAGAGAGATACCCCACTCTCTAGTACAAATTATAACAACAATATAACAGTAATGTAAATACAGAAATACCTCTTAGTGTAGGCAGATATAACAACTTGAAGGACACAACCCCAACTAACTCTTAACGTAGGATCAGCTCTTGACGGACCAGCGGTGCGAGAAGAACACAAATAAAATATAAGAGTTTTTCAGAAGTGATAGATCGTGAGAATGGGTTGGTTATTAAATGGAGGTGGTGAAGCCTCTATTTATAGATTTTGAAAATCCAGATCTCACGTTGAAAAAGTTTAAAGGAATCGATTCTTTGTTAATTGGAATGGATCTAGGAATCGATTCATTTGCTTGATCTGATCTAGGAATCGATTCTGATTTGTTTGTAAAATGGATGTAATCGATTCTTAGGATCTCCGGGAGGCTAGGAATCGATTCTTCACTAAGTTAAAATATGTAGGAATCGATTTTCAGCTTGCCTGAGACAAGTGGGAATCGATTCTCAGTTATTTGCAAAAGATTGGGAATCGATTCTTCCCTTAAAAAATATTTGGCTCAGAAATCGATTTATGTACTGAAGGACATGACCTGACAATCGATTTCTACCTTTTCTATTTTACCTGAAAATCGATTTTGATATTTGTTTATGCATGAGAGAAATCGATTTTGTTATTTAAAAGGTGATAAGAATGTTTACGTAAATATGCATGCATCTTTAGAAAAACGTGTGAGTGTGTGAGACTTGAGATACGAGCTGACCTTCGAAAAGAGCTTACACAATTCCTAAGACTCACCCAAACCCTAAGGACTACCCTTATATTTAAGGACAACCCTTAAACTTTAATCTTCAATTGTTGGGCTTGATTGTCTTGGATTGACTTTGATGCTTTGTTATTTTTATTCTCTTCGGCCATTACCTTTGGCTTTTAGATCACTCTTACTTTGATCGCCTTGATCTTTTTCATCCTCAGACCTTCTCTAATCTTTTTCATCATCAAAACTAAACCTGCAATATTAGATTACCTGCAACGCAAGGTATCCACACATTCAACTTGAGATTATCTAAGTCAATGCACCTAGAAATGTTGCTCGAATAACCATCGGGCACGGTCATGTTCTTTAAAGTTGCCAAAAAAGCTCTCTTGCCCATTTTAGTCATTGTAAAGACAGCTAAAGGATATTTTCCATTTTCATCTGGCCAAAGGTCGGGTCTTATGCCCATATCTTTCAGATCTCTTCGAGCATTTATGTGATCTTTTGACTTTGCACTATCATTTAGCAAAGTGTGTATGATATTATCACATACATTCTTTTCAATGTGCATCACATCCAGATTATGGCGCAAACAGTTATCTTTCCAATATGGAAGTTCAAAGAATATACTTTTCTTTTTCCATTGTTGAGTGGTACCCTGTGGAAGTCGCCCACCTCTTGTTCTTTTTCTTGTCCCCTCATTCTCTGGTCTTAGTCCAAATGTTGCATCAATGTTAGAAACCTGCTCAAGAATATCAGAACCAAACAACTTTTTTGGCGGACTACGCATATCTTGCTCACCATTGAAACGAATCCGATTCAATCTAAATTTGTGCCTCCTGTCAAGAAAACGACGATGACCCATGAAACACCACTTTCTGCTATGAGGAAGACGACAGGGAATAGAGTCAAAGTTACACGATGGGCAAGCAAGTCCGGTGTATGTGTTCCACCCAGAAAGTGTTCCTAGCCCGGGAAAATCACTTATTGTCCACATTAACGCTGCATGCAATTTAAACATCTCACGATTGAAAGAATCGTAAGCATCCACACCTGTTGTCCATAATTCATTTAACTCTTTGATAAGAGGTTGCAGATAGATATCTATATTATTGCCTGGCATTTTTTTTCCAGGAATTATCATTGAAATTATAAAAGATGTCTGCTTCATGCACACCCATGGAGGAGTGTTGTATGGAAAGAGAATAACCGGCCAAATACTATAATTTGAACTCATAACACCGAAGGGATTAAAGCCATCAGTAGCTAACCCAAGACGAACATTTCGTGAATCGGATGCAAACCAAGAGTGTGTTGAGTCAAATCGTTTCCATGCTTCAGAATCTCTAGGATGCCGCATCATTCCATCATTGTTATTATTAATAGCATGCCATCTCATGTCCTCGGCTGTCTTCGAACATAAAAATAGTCTTTGTAATCGAGGCTTTAAAGGAAAGTAACGAAGAACTTTTGCAGGCACTTTCTTCACACTATTGTCATCAGTGTTCACCTGAGTACCCCTAGGCTTTTCCCTTGATTTCCATCTAGAAGTGTGACAAACTTTACAACTTTCCCTCACTTCATCTTCCCTATTTCCCCAATACAGCATACAATTATTCGGACATGCATGTATCTTTTCATAGTTCAAACCAAGTTTGGTGATTGTTTTCTTTGCCTCATAAAATGAACTTGGGATCTTTGCATGTTTAAATGCGTCTTGGAGAAGTTCTAAAATCATTGTCATGGCCTTGTCACTCATTCCGCATAAGCATTTGATATGATACAACTTCACCAAAAAAGATAACCTTGAATAATTTGTACACCCTTCATACAAGGGTTGTTCTCCATCTCTTGCTAATTCATAAAATTCTTTGGCTTCATTCCCTTCTTGAGTGGTATTTTGCATCACATCCTCATCTCTCTCAAACTCTACATTGGATGCAACTGGCACTTCATTTGCACAGTCCCCATCAACACCAAAAGCATCATTAATCATATTTTGGATGGGATTTTCAATAGTTGTGCTTTGAGCTGCATGTAGAGTGCTACTGCATGAGGCGTTATGGTTTGACTTTTTCTCCCCATGATAGGACCAACAGGTATATCCTATTGGAAACGGTGTACATCTTAAGTGGTCATATACCATATCCCAAGTCCTCCTTTTTTTGAAGCCACATTCTTGACAAGGACATAATATTTTCCCATTTACCGCACGATGTTTAAAGGCAAAATTAATGAATTCCTTTACCCCTTTCACATACTCATCTGTGTTTCGCGGCTTTGTAATCCAGGACTTATCCATTGCTAAAACATCAGAATCATTAAAGGAACGGCAAAATAAATCAGTTCACACATAAAAGTGGGTTAGGGTTTTGATTCACAAAATTACAATTTCTTTCTTTTTATCTTTCTACCAACACCTTCAAATAAACTTATCCTAATTAGTCATACATACAATGTAACCCATCAAGAACATATATATTACAATCCTAAAACCAAACTGAGGAACAACGTAGAACAACATGTGTGTTATCTCAATATAAAACAAGTCTAGAATGATACGAAGAGGAGGAAGAGAACTGTACCTGAAGCAACAGACAGTAATGGAAATCGAATCAAGAACTTAGCGATTGTACTTCTTTCTGTTTCTAGCCCTAAACCCAAAAGTTAAAATAGGAAGCAAATCAATACTAGAATCAATCAAAGGGCAATCAACATAATTACAAAATTAATTGCTGATTCTAAGAAAAACAATCTAAAAAAGAGCATAAAATTCAAAATGGACCTATTAGTTGAACACAACGAAATGTTAAACAGCCTTATGTCTCCAAACCTTACACACTAATGTTAAACAGCCTTATGTCTCCAAACCTAAGACACAACTCTTCTTTTCAGAGTATGAATAGAGGTTGTTAGATATGCGTTATATGTGTGATGATCTCTACTGTCACAGCCACTTTATACGTCACAACTCCTCTTTTCAGAGTTTGAGAAGGTCCGAAAAACAGAGTAATGAATTATGAATAACAAACTAAGGTTGCACAAAAACATTAAAGATAAATATGCACGAAGCATGATAAACATCAGGAAGCCAAAAATTGAGTTACCTTGTTCAGGAGTTCACCCCACAAAAGCCAGCAACCGTGTAGCGAGATGAAGGAATTCCAATCAATTAAGCTGATGCCTAATAGAACCTAAGTTAGAAAGAGTTTCAAACCATTACTGAGGAATTCCAATCAATTAAGCTCGTGAAAAATAAATCCAATCTCAAAACCCATTTTCAACTCTAATAGTATTTCACTCTCAAAAATCACAAGTAGAATGCGGTTATTTTTTGTAGCAACCATCTTATTTTAAAACAATTATTAGACTTCTACTTTATAATTCTCTGATTTCTCTCCTAATTTTCTGTACATACCATGCATAATATATGCTCCTATTTATAGACACAGATTGGCAGCTCTAACTATAGCTAGTTAAATGTCATGTATTATTGGGTACACATGGTAAATCGCACATGACGAAGGTCAACATCAATATTGTCTGGTTTGAAATCGATAGCTATATATCTATGCTATGGGAAAAAACTTAACCATAAAACAGAAAAGACTTGATCTACATATGAATGTCAACTTACACTAGCTTTCAGTTCATATTCAGCTGCTGTCTATACATCTACTATACTAATATTGTTCCCCAACCATTCCATGCATATTAGTTAGTGATAATAACGTTTGTCCCTATACTAAGAACAAGAGTCTAAGGATTTTAGTTCTGTCACATGAGAGTAACTCCTGTTTAGGACTCTGTCTCTGTCTTAGGATTCAAACTAATTTCTATTAATAATTATAGACCAAAATGTTTATTATTTTGAAATCAGCTAATATGGAGTTGAAAAATGCAATACTAGCTGTTGGCGACACTACGCAAAACATTGTTAACGGAGGCGGTTAAAAAGGCCAGCAGCGGCCAAAAATTACCTACTTGCTATCAGAAATGCACAAAAACATTAAAGATAAATATGCACGAAGCATGATAAACATCAGGAAGCCAAAAATTGAGTTACCTTGTTCAGGAGTTCACCCCACAAAAGCCAGCAACCGTGTAGCGAGATGAAGGAATTCCAATCAATTAAGCTGATGCCTAATAAAACCTAAGTTAGCAAGAGTTTCAAACCATTACTGAGGAATTCCAATCAATTAAGCTCATGAAAAATAAATCCAATCTCAAAACCCATTTTCAACTCTAATAGTATTTCACTCTCAAAGACAAGCTATTAGTAAACTTGCTCAGTGAATATATGCAACAAATATTGTGAGATATAATTGATATTGTGAGATATAAAATCTGAATCAAATTAAAGGTTTTAGATAAAATCTGAATCAAATAAGGCAACAAATATGTTACTATGAGGCTTCACCAAGGTTATTCCTCGACTAAATTTCATAACGCCTATCTCAAGTCTTATTTTGGTGACAAGTATTGATTGTTAAAGTGATTAAGAATTTAATTATGATTAGATTTATTTGAAAACTAATCAAGAAAATTCATGCAGATTTATATACAATATCAATGCCCTGGAAAAACGAATCAGCATTCAATAAACAAGATAAATTGAATGCAAGTTTGCTAACTATTAGCCATACAAACTGTGCAACTTGAAACTTCAGGGATGTGATTCACAGTCACCTAATTATTAACAGAGCTAACACAAAGTAGCATCCACTGAATCATCTTAATATCAAATTCCAATTTAAAAAGATTCCTCTTTGAAACCCCATCCCAATCCTACGATTTCCTATTTTTTGAAGCACTATGCTTTACTGTCAAATTTCAGAGCCAAATTCCAAGAATCAAGAAACAAACAACAACTCAAATTCCAGAAAGGATTTTATACAAGCAAATTCCAGAAATAGTCAACTACTCAATAATCATGAAATATATGTGGTTGCTAGTATTGCTGAAACATACGGTTTCTAGTATTGCTGAAACATCCAAACCCTACCCAGTTACAACAAGGAAAACATAATTATGTTACAGAAAGAAAGATCAAAGAGAGGAAGAGACGAAGAGACGAAGAGGGTTGAAGCGAATTTTTACCTGAAGCAAGCGACAGTAATGGAAGCAAAGGGTTGAAGCGATTTTCCTTGTTGAAATTTCTTCCTGAAGAATTAACGGCTGGAGCAATTTTCAAAGGGTTGAAGCGATTTTCCTTCTCTCGTTGATGTTGGTGGTGGAACCTGAACAGAGAGGAAAATGGGTACTGAACAGAGAGGAACCCTAAGTGTCTGAGAGGAAAATGGATTGCAGTTAGCGGGGAATGAAAATAAAATAGCGCGCGACATAAAAAATTAGAACCGCCGCAAAACAATTGGAACCGCCGTCAGTGTTCCTGGTTGGAGGCGGTAAATGCAACCGCCGCGAGCGTTGAAATGAGCGACGGCGGTTGGGGGTAACCGCCGCGACAGAAGCGCCGCTGAAGCTTTGTTTTTGGGTAGTGGGTGTCGTAGCATGCCATCTTTAATCCTTTCATCCTCATGCCATGTCAAGTGTTTTGCATCTTCTGAACTACGGTACATGCGCCTAAATCGAGGAATTATGGGAAAATACCACAACACCTTTTCTGGAGCAGATTCTTTCTTTTTATACTGCGATGCGTTACATTTAGGGCACAACTTTAACAATGCATGTTCATTCCGAAATAAAATGCAATCATTGGGACAAGCGTGTATCTTCTCACAGTTCAAGCCAATGGACCCTAACATTTGTTTTGCATCATACGTCCGAGAAGGGAGCACATTATCCTTCGGCAACATTTCTTTCAATAGTGCGAGTAATTCCGTAAAGCTCTTATCCGTCCATCCGTGGCAAGTTTTCAAGTTATACAACTTTATCACAGCCAATAATTTTGTGAATTCAGTACAACCCGAATACAACGGTGTCTCCGCATCCGTTATCAACTTCTCAAACATTTGAGGACAATCATTAAGATCGTCTTCAACAGCCTTTGCCATTTCTTCAAATTCGTCCCCATCCAATGTAGGTCTTTCAGTGTCAATCGGCGCACATCTCTCGGTATTATTACCCGTATTTGAATATTCACCTCTTTCCTCACCATGCATTGTCCAACAAGTATAACTTTGATCAATTCCGTAACCCTTTAAATGTCCTGCCAACTCCTCTGCATTAACCGATTTTACATAACAACAACTTAAACAAGGACATTTGATATCACTAGAAGTCCCTAAATGTTTAACAGCACAGTTCACAAAATAATCCACTCCAGCGACATATTCCTTGGACAGACGATTGGCAGACATCCACTTTCTATCCATAATTTCCCAATATTTATAATAAAATCCTGATAAGAGAACTTAAACCTATTACAGGTGAAAATCACACAATGTACAATTTTTTTGAAGCTAAGACATTCAACTATTTTCAGCTAAAAAAATCAAAGACTTTAATGTTTTCCATAATGTCATTCTTCATATAATAAATATAAGAAAACAACAAAAGTACCTGAACATGTGGAAGCAACAATGAACTCGAATGAACTAGAACGAACACTCGAACCAGGACACGAACTCGAACAATGAACACAAAGCTCTGGCAAACCAAACTCGCAAAACCTAAAAAACAATTCGCATTAAATTCACATTAAACAACAAATCATCAACATCAATCCTAAATTTTTCAAATTTATAAATACAACACAAAAATCCTTAACCTAGAGCAACATTAAATTAACAAGCATTTCATTTGGACATTTCATAAAAGCGCTGCTTATCACTCAGCGAATTTTACTAATGGGCAGCGCTCAGCCCCAAGCGCTGCTTATTACTCAGTGCCTTTGATCAATGGGCGCTGCTTACGGATTATGGCGTAGTGAGTGGCCATGATAACTTTTTTTGTAGCCATATTTCAATCAAAAAGTGGCAAAACCGTACAACCCAAATAAGTGATATAACAATTATCTTACATTTGACCTTTCTTTGAGAATTCTAAGGATCTGATCTTTAGTGTATGCCCGGAAAGTTACAACAATCGACTTGCTTGGAACTGCAAAATGGAAAGAGTTTATCAGAAAGGAATAAAATGTTCAATGATGACATCTCACCAAAGTCACTGAGATGCAGTATTTAAAGAAGTCAAAAGGAAAGGTAAATTCTTTACGTAGACTTATTTACTTGATTTACTCACAATTTAGTGAAGTAAGCCTTGGAAGAAATCGATCAGCTAGGTCAATTGCATTTGCTACACCTGTATAAAGAAGCACAGTGAGTCGCTCTCAACAGCTCAAACTGTTTTACAAACAAGGGTATGAACAAAGTTAAAACCAATTTCATTTTTATCATAAATTTACCTATCAATATACATAAGGCAAATGGGTAAGTGGTAAGCATGAAAAAAATCAGAATTCGTTTTCCCTCTTTAATGGCTTCCTTTTGATGTAGAATTCAAAATTAAAGTACATCAATTAGAGCTGTACAGGTTTTGGGAATACCGATGAAGTAATCCCACTATCAATAATGAACATTAAACTGTAGCCCCTAAATTTGAACTTTATTTTCAGATTTAGATTGACTAAAAACTCCATCTAGCCAATGAAGAGATGAAAGTCTATACTCAAGATGGAGAAAATAAAAAAATCCAGTGCTTCTCCACCAAAAGAACCACAAAAAATAGGAAATAGTGCATTAACTCAATAGTTTTGAAATTATCAATCAGAGCCCTTTGTTGTGCTTAGAGCCCCCGAAATCTTGAGGAGATTGTTGGTCTAGTTTGTATTTTGAAGCACCTTTGTTTTGACCAAACGTTATCTAAATTTTTCAAAGGCTAGGAGAAATTTTTTACTTAGTTTTGGAACTGATTGACTCTCAGTGGGCACACACGCACACAAATGAGTTTTAATAGCTCCGTATGAATAAAATAACAACATTTATGGTTTTAAGATGTATGCCATTCACAACTTAGCATTTTGTATATATATTGGTATGTTTGATGTGTTTGTTCAGTGCATCTGCAGTTGATGCTTCTGCACCAGGAAAAACACAATGCATCTGCACTAGAAGCATTTCCACAGTGCATCTGCACCAAGACGGATAACCCCGCATTGGAAGCACCTCAATTCATACCAATGCATAAACATTTCTATGACATCATACTTAGTCACAAGTCACATGGAGGCACATGCCAACATGCAAGAGGATGCGCCCACAATGAGAAAATCATCATGAAAGGCTACGCATCTAGGACACACGGTCTTCCACAATTGGACCTCTCTTTTGGACTCAATCTTCGTAATCAAAGCTCTGAAAAGTAGCCATGGTTAAGCCTCCTTTGGTTATCTTGATCCCCAAGCAAACCCTCACTTGAAGGAAACCTCCAAGGCTATATAAAGGCTTCCACTTCTCATTTGAAGAGATATCTCACTCATAAGCAATTCACATATAATTTAGTAGTTTCCCTTCTTGTATTTTATTTTATAGTTTTAGTAGTAGTTAGTTGGCAAGAAGGTAAGGAAGGAACTGACGACTTCTTCATTCACATCTTCATTAAGTTAGTTAGGTGCAACTGCACCAGGAAGTCAGTGCTTCTGCACTGTTGGGCAAATTTATGCAAGAGTACTCCAATCTGTGTAATCTCTACCCTATTGATATCTCTTGTATTTTCCATTATATTAACATGTTTTATTTCATCTATCTTTGCCTTGCAATGCATATTATGAGCTAAACCTCTTTAGTTGAGATGTTCTAACTTTATAATGAGCTTTTGAGTAAGTTATTGTGTTTTCCAAGTGGTGTATGCATTTTTGGTTCTTGTGTTATACTACATCCATCTTATTTTAAAGTTGATCACTTAAAATGAGTAGAGTTATATTCACAGACATGGTTTATAACTAGAAATCAAGAACTAATAAGGGTGAGTATTTTAATGAAGGCTTTGTTAACTTGTTTAATAAAGAAAACTTTGTTAAAACCATGTTAAGTCCTAGACATAGGATAACATAGTCCTTAGGGTAATGCAGTGAGTACTTAAAAGGCAGGAGTGTACTTATTTAGCAACTTAGACAAGAATTGTAAGAAGGCAAGAAAGGAATTGATAACTTCTCTCTTTACTCTAAGACAAGGTTTTAAGAGCTTGTAACGAAATTGTGAAGAAAGCAGCTGAAAAGGCACATACGGATGCAACTGCACTCAAGTGCATCTGCACCACAGAAAACACAATACTCTTGAAAGTGATTTATTTAGTGAAGACATCTCAACTATCATTCTCAACTGATTTCCTCCATATTTTTTTGCATATTTACATTCAGTTTTCCTAAACATTAAACACCCAAAATTGTGAGTAGTGTAGCTGCACTAATTTATATGCTTTCTAAACATATCCAAAGTTTAACCAATCCCTGTGGGTTCGACCTTTCTCATCACTATATTACTTGTTGGTGACTGTGTATACTTGCACATATTTTCACACACCAAGTTTTTGGCGCCGTTGCCTGGGATTGCCATTAATTTTTGTTGTTTAGATTTATAAATTAGTGTTTTATTACTCTGGTATTTTGTTTTCTGTGCAGAAACAGGTGCAAATGCGCACTAGCTTATGCCCAGAGATAAACCACTAGAATTTGAATTTGAGCCAAAGATTGAGAGAAGGTTCAGGAGTTTGCTAAGACTTCAAAAGCAAAGGAATCAAGACTGCAGAAACATGTCTCATCACAGTTAAAGACAGAGCTCAAGATCAGCCTCAGTTAGAGGAGGACCTAGTTCACATCATGATATAGAAGCAGAACACAGAAATCAATTCATCAACATGGGCCCAATATGTATGATTAATGATAGAAATAGACCCATGAGGGATTATGCTATGTTTAATCATCAAAATATGCAAACAAGTATAGCAAGACCTCATATTGATGCAGTGCATTTTGAATTTAAACCCATGATGTTCCAGAATGAGAAATGATATTACATCTTTTAGACAAAAAGAATTTGAATCATTGTTTGAAGCATGGGAAAGATGGAAAGAGCTTTTAAGAAAATGTCCACATCATGGTCTACCTGTCATTATTCAAATGGAAACTTTTTATAATGGTTTAGAACCCCAAACCAGAATAATGCTTGATGCATCATCTGGGGGTGTGTTATTAAACTTGTCTTATAATGAAGCATGTGAATTGATTGATAGAATTGCAACAAACAGTTCTAGTTGGCCTACTGAGAGGGTGAGTACCCAAAAGAGACCATCAGGGGTACATGAAATTAGTGATGTATCAGCCCTATCTCCTCAGCTAGCCTCTCTGACTAACATGTTTAAAACTTCACTTCAACCAGTGCACCTGCACCTAGTGCACCTGCACCAATAGAAAACACTGCAGCAGCCATAGAACAAGCCCCCCAGGTGATACAAGTTGTGTATATTGTGGAGGAGGCCATTTTTATGAAGATTGTCCTAGCAACCCTGCCTCTGTCAATTTTGTAGGATATAATAGGAATAACAACCCTTACTCAAACACCTATAATGCTGGTAGGAAGAACCACCCAATCTTTAGGTGGAACAATAACAATACTAGTGCACCTGCACCAAGTGCATCTGCACCAGCCACACCACCAGGATTCCAATCTCAGAATTACCAAAGACAACAAACACCTGCCAATGAAAACTCCTTAGAAGCCTTGCTAAAATCCTTCATTAATGAAACTAGAACAGCTAGGCAAGCACAAGATGCATCTATAAAGAATTTGGAGAATCAAGTGGGACAATTGGCTACAGCTCTGTATCAAAGACCAACAGGTACACTACCATCAAATACAGAAGCCACCACATCCCACAGGCCAGGTAAGGAACAAATAAAGGCCATTTCTTTAAGGAATGAAAAAGATCTTTCGGAACCACAAGAGATTGAAGATACAGGTGTTGTGGGTTATATATATGCGCAAGTATACGCAGTCACACAAGTAATATAATAGAAAATACAGGTCGTACCCACATGGATTGTATTTAATTTAGAGTTGTCATATCTTAGCAAATCAGTGTGTAAGGATAAAAACACAATTTTGGAATAGTAAAATAAAGGTTGAAGTGCAAGGAAATAAAAAGGGAAACTATATGGTGAAGACTTAGTTGGATTGCTTTTACTAAGTAATTTCTCTTCTGTGTTAGTGCTATAGCATTAGATGCTATAGCATTGAGTGCTGTAGCATATGTTGCGTGCCTTTCGGTCACTTTCACCAAGGTTTCGTGACAAGATCCTATGTCTAGGCTTCAAGTAAGTTCACCTTTGTATCTTAAGGAGCCCACAGTATTCACTCTATGAACTAAGCCCTCCTATGTCTAGGTTTGGGCAAGGATTGTTCTAAATGTCTTTAAAACAACAACTCACTCATATCAATCTTTGAGATCAACTCATGAACCATTCCTGAACCCATGAATCTACCTATTATAGTTGGCCAATCCCAAAACAGATTTGGAAACATTAAAACACAAAGATTGAAATGCATACATCATAATATTATATTACTAACACATTAAAGAGTCATTACAAAGCTCAAGCAATCCAACTAAAAGATGTTTAGCTCATGTTAAACACTATCAACAACTTACAAACAATGGAGTTCATAGGATAATTTTAGAAAATAATTCTAAAAATTACATAGAAGGACAGAGAAGGCTAAATCCAATAATGAAAGAGGTTGTAAAGAAAGAAATCATTAAATGGCTAGATGCTGGAATCATATACCCTATATCAGATACTTGATGGCTAGATGCTGGAATCATATACCCTATACCCTATATCAGATACTTGATGGAGGAGGAGAACCCATCTTATTAGCCTAGGTTTTGCATCTTTCTTTGAAATCAAATACTTGATGGCTAAATGATCTGTATAAACTATGATTTTTGTGCCAAATGCAAATACCACAACTAACAATTCTTTCTCATATACCCTAGGTTTTGTCAAATGCAAATACCACAACTAACAATTCTTTCTCAGTGACTGTATAATTTAATTGAGCTTCAACAAGTGTTTTGCTAGCATAATAAATGGAATGAAATACTTTATCATACCTTTGCCCTAGGCCAGATCCTACAGCATAGTCACTAGAAACACACATGAGCTCAAAAGGTTTGTTCCAGTCAAGTGGTACAATGATTGGTGCTGTAACTAAGGCTGTCTTCAGTTTCTGGAATGCTTGCTGACATGGTTCATCAAAAATAAAGGATGTGTCATGCTGTAGCAGCTGACACAATGGCTTTGATATCTTGGAGAAGTCTTTTATGAACCTTCTGTAAAATCCAGCATTGCCTAAGAAACTTCTAACACCTTTCACAGTTGTTGGTGGAGGAAGCTTGTCAATGACTTTAATTTTGGCTTTATCAACTCCAAACCCTTTTTGGAGATCTTGTGACCTAAAACAATACCTTCTTGGACTATGAAGTAGCATTTTCCCAATTCAAGACCAAGTTGGTTTCTTCACACCTCACAAGGATTTCCTCTAAATTGGTTAGACAGTTCTGGAAATCTTCCCCAAACACAGAGAAGCCATCCATAAAAACCTCCATGGATTTTTCAATGAAGTCTGAAAATATGGCCATCATGCATCTCTGAAAGGTAGCAGATGCATTGCAAAGCCCAAATGGCATTCTCCTGAAGGCAAATGTGCCATAGGGACATGTGAATGTTGTCTTCTCTTGATCTTCAGGCAATATGGCTATTTGATTATAACCAGAGTAGCCATCTAAGAAGCAGTAGAACTTCTTACCAGAGTAGCATGCAGATTGTTGGACTGATTCCCTTGATGTTTGCCATCTGCCATGCTATAGCTTTCATATGCCTTTTTAAGGTAGTAATGAGATCATGTTCCTGATCCTGTGTGAGATCAGAAGCAATGATCACAGGGAGAGTATCATTTTCCCCTAAATAGGCATATTTGAGGTGCTTAGGTAATTCTTTAAGCTCCAAGGGGGGTGATTGTTCAATGGAGGGAACATTCTTCTTGAGGCTTGAGTTTTCAAGATCTAGAGACTCATACTTTTTTACCCAAGTTTCTCTGATTTTTGGTTCCTGTTGAATGGCTCCCTCTTCTACAAGTTCTGTCTTCTCACTCTCATCAAAAATCTTGCCCAAGTGGTCTTGTTGTTTGTGAAAATGTTTCTGGACCACTTGATCAAGAGAGATAACAAAGGAGCACTCCTCTGTATTTGGATCTGGATACTTCAAAGCATCCAGGACATTGAACTTCACTTCTTGGTCATTGACCCTCATAGTTAATTTTCCTTTTTGCACATCAATTAGGGTTCTTCCAGTGGCTAAGAATGGTCTGCCTAGTATGATGGGAATTTCCTTATCTACATCAAAGTCAAGAACAACAAAATCTACAGGGAAAACAAACTTGTCAACTTTGATTAGTACATCTTCAACTATTCCTTCAGGATAAGCTAAAGATCTGTCAGCTAATTGAAGTGTAACAGTAGTAGGTCTGGCAGTTCCTATACCCAACTGAGTGTATATGGACTTAGCCATCAAGTTAATACTTGCACCTAAGTCACATAAAGCTCTACCATTGTAGAATTCTCCAATGGAGCAGGGTATTGTGAAACTGCCAGGATCCTTAAGTTTCCTTGGAAGTTTATTTTGAACAATTAAACTACATTCACCAGTCATTGCCACAGTTTCAAATTCACCAAGTCTTCTCCTTTTGGTGAAGACATCCTTCATAAATTTTGCATAGTTGGGCATTTGCTGAAGTGCCTCCACCAAAGGGACATTGATGTGCAGCTGTTTCAGCACCTCCATGAATTTACTGAATTGTTTGTCCTCACGAGCCTTCTTCAGCCTTTGTGGAAAAGAAGGAGGTGGGTACTCAGGGACAATTTTCTGTGAAGAGCTAGGTGCTATAGCATCAGATGTTATAGCCTTAGGTGCTATAGCATCTGTATTTTTCTTTTCTTTTTCAGCTTTTTTATTTTTTTTTTCTGTTTTTGAGTTTTCGTCAGCTGAAACCTCTGTTGACCCTTGCAATTCCTTCCCACTCCTCAATGAAATAGCTTTTACGTGATCCTTCCCATGGGCATGTGAAGTAGATGCTTCAGTTGTTGAGGGCAAAGCTCCACTAGGCCTCTGAGTTAGAGCAGTAGAAATCTTCCCCACTTGATTCTCAAGGTTCTTGATAGCAGCTCCATGAAATTGAATTGAAGCCTTAGTGTCATTCATGAAGGTTTTAGTGTCCTTCACAAATTCCTTCAGTAGGGTCTCCATGGAGTTGTCAACAGGTTGATTTGTCTGCCTTTGTTGTTACTGTGCAGGGAATCCTGGTGGTGCATTTGGTGCTGCAGCATTAGATGAGCTTGCTGCATTATTGTTCCATTTAAAATTTGGATGGTGTATCCATCCAGGATTGTAGGAATTTGAGTAGGGGTTATTATTTTTATTGAATCCCACATAGTTCACATATACATGATTGCTTGGGCATTCTTCATAAATGTGCCCTCCTCCATAACACAACTGGTTTCACCAGGAGGGGCTTGTTCAATTACAGCAGCAGCTTCTGTTGACTCATAGTTCTGAGGAGATGCTATAGCATTTGATGCTATAGCATTGGCTGTGGTGAGATTTTTGACCATGTTGGTGAGGGAAGCTACTTGAGCTGTTAGCTTTGTCACCTCATTGACTTCAAGTACCCCTGCTTTCTTTTGAGGTGTGGATCTGGCTGTAGGCCAAGAGTAGCTATTTGCTGCTATGTCATCAATAAGGTCACAAGCATCATTGTAAGATGATTTTAGCAAGACACCTCCTGAAAAAGCATCAAGCATCAATCTAGTTTGTGGCTCCAATCCATTGTAAAATGTCTCCATTTGGATAATGACAGGGCCATGGTGAGGACATTTTCTCAACAACTCTTTGTATCTTTCCCATGCTTCATACAATGATTCATTATCAAATTGTTTGAATGAAGTAATTTCATTTCTCATTTTTGCATTTTTGCTAGGTGGAAAATATTTTGCCAAATTTTTTTCTGCTAACTCATTCCAAGTGTGGATTGAATTAGGTTCTAATGAGTTCAGTCAAGCTTTTGCCCTGTCCTTTAAAGAATAGGGAAAAAGTTTGAGTCTAAAGGCATCATCAAAAACTCCAGGAAAAGAGAAATTACTACAAACTTCCAAAAATTGTTTTAAGTGCAAATGTGGATCATCATTGATGGTTCCACCAAACTGACCAATTGTTTGAAGCATTTGAAACATCATTGGTTTAAATTCAAAATGAGCTGTATTAAGTTGAGGTCTCACTATGCTAGTTTGCATGGCTTGAGGGTTAAAAACTCACATAACCCCTCATTGGCCCGTCCTTATCATTAACCATACATTCTGGTCCAATCTGTATGAATTGTTGCCTATACCATTCTTCTGGATCATGAACAGGGCCTGAATAATCAGTGACTGGTCCTCTCCCTGTGAATGCAGGAATTTCAGTGTGAGTGCCATGTTGGGTTCCACCATGTTGGGAACCTCTACCTCTGCCACATATTCCTCCTCTATGGGAGCTTCTGCCAGAGTTATGTTCTGACATGGCTGCTCTCTGCTGTAACCTTTGCTGCATTCGCAATGTTCTGAACCTCCTTTCTATTTCAGGATCCAATTGAAATTCCGGTGAATTGAGCCTGTGCATATGCTATAGCATCCTGTGCTGTAGCATCAGAAACAAACACCAGAGTAAAAGCTACACTATTATGCTAAGAATTTCAACAGTAAAATTAATTTCAATCCCCAGCAACGACGCCAAAAACTTGTTGTGGGTTACATATTTGCGCAAGTATACGCAGTCACACAAGTAATATAGTAGAAAATACAGGTCGTACCCACAGGGACTGTATTTAATTTAGAGTTGTCATATCTTAGCAAATCAGTGTGTAAGGATAAAAACACAATTTTGGAATAGTAAAATAAAGTTTGAAGTGCAAGGAAATAAAAAGGGAAACTATATGGTGAAGACTTAGTTGGATTGCTTTTACTAAGTAATTTCTCTTCTGTGTTAGTGCTATAGCATTAGATACTATAGCATTGAGTGCTGTAGCATATGTTGCATGCCTTTCGGTCACTTTCACCAAGGTTTCGTGACAAGATTCTATGTCTAGGCTTCAAGTAAGTTCACATTTGTATCTTAAGGAGCCCACAGTATTCACTCTATGAACTAAGCCCTCCTATGTCTAGGTTTGGGCAAGGATTGTTCTAAATGTCTTTAAAACAACCACTCACTCATATCAATCTTTGAGATCAACTCATGAACCATTTCTGAACCCATGAGTCTACCTATTTTAGTTGGCCAATCCCAAAACAGATTTGGAAACATTAAAACACAAAGATTGAAATGAATACATCATAATATTATATTACTAACACATTAAAGAGTCATTACAAAGCTCAAGCAATCCAACTAAAAGATGTTTAGATCATGTTAAACACTATCAACAACTTACAAACAGTGGAGTTCATAGGATAATTTTAGAAAATAATTCTAAAAATTACATAGAAGGACAGAGAAGGCTAAATCCAATAATGAAAGAGGTTGTAAAGAAAGAAATCATTAAATGGCTAGATGCTGGAATCATATACCCTATATCAGATAGTGCATGGGTTAGCCCTGTACAATGTGTTCCAAAGAAGGGGGGTGTAACAGTTATAGCCAATGAAAAAAATGAGTTAATACCAACAAGAACTGTTATAGGTTGGAGAATATGTATGGGTTATAGAAAACTCAATAAGGCCACAAAGAAAGACCATTTTCCTTTACCCTTCATTGACCAAATGTTAGACAGGTTAGCAAGTAAGGAGTTTTATTGTTTCTTAGATCGTTATTCAGGATACAATCAAATTGCAATTGAACCTAAGGATCAACAAAAAACTACCTTCACTTGTCCTTATGGCACCTTTGCATTTAGAAGGATGCCTTTTGGACTTTGTAATGCACCCGCAACATTCCAAAGATGCATGATGTCCATATTTTCTGACTTCATTGAACAATCAATGGAAGTTTTCATGGATGATTTTTCAGTTTTTGGGGAAACATTTCCATTGTAGTTGTCAAATTTAGAAGAAATTCTCCAAAGATGTGAGGAAACAAATCTAGTGCTCAATTGGGAGAAGTGTCATTTTATGGTACAAGAAGGCATTGTGCTTGGGCATAAAGTGTCAAAGAAAGGTCTTGAACTGTCAAAGGAATTAGAAGCTTCTTAGGTCATGCAGGCTTCTACACAAGATTTATCAAAGATTTCTCTAAAATATCCAAGCCATTGTGTGATCTTTTGCAACAAGATACACAATTTAATTTTGATGAATCATGTATGGAAGCATTCCAAAAGCTCAAGAAAGCACTGGTAACAGCACCAGTGATTGATACACCAGATTGGAGCAGACCTTTTGAATTGATGTGTGATGTAACAGCCCAAAATAATTGAATAATTTATTTAATTAATTATTTAGGATTTATGTGGTAGAAATAATAGAAATAATTATTTATTAGTATATGTGGACCTAATTATTAGTGTTAGTATTAGTAAATTAGAAGTGTTAAGTGGAGGCCCGTGATTAAGTCACATAAGATAAGAAAAAGCCCATGAGGTTAAGTGAGTTTATAAAAGGGCTAGGTTAGGGTGGTTTTGTTGTCATTAGAAGGAAAAAGAAAAATAAGGATTAGAGAGGTGAGAAGAGGAGAGGGAAGGCGTGATCCGCAAGCTAGAAGAGAGAGAGAGAGGCGTGATCTACAACCAAGGAGAGAGAGAAGGAAAGCTAGGGTTTCACACATCTCCTAATCTGAGGTTTCGTTTTCTCCAAACTAAGGTAAGGGTGGGATTTAATTCAATATAAGGGTTTATGAGGGATCTATATGTGGGGTTTTAGGGTGTCTTGATCACCATATTGTTGTCTTGAAAAATCGCATGCCCTATGATTGTGTGCCTTGTTGAGTAATTTGATGTATGCTTGATTTCCTCACATTCCTATGCCTAAATGATATGTTGTTATGCTCATAATAATAATTGTTGCCATATGATGATTTGTTGTTGAGAATTTATGATTTTGCATGTCAAGTGTTTGAGCGATGATTTTGATGATGTGTTGATTGAAATAATTGCTCGTTGGTGATGGTTGCAACTCTAGAAATTTGGTGCTCATAGGTGTTGATATGAATTGCATGCTAGGTGTTCGACAAATTGTATTTTATGTTGTGATTGACAATTCATGGTGATTGATCATAATGACTTTTAGTTGCTTATAGTTTTTGTGCGTTTCTGGACACTGTTTCGGTCCTCCTAAAAATGGTACTGTTCAGTTGATCCAAAAATTATGCAGCTGATTGTTTTTGCAAATAGACTTAAATCCGGTCGTTTGGGCACTGGTTACGCTCAATTTGGAGTTGTGTAGCTCAAGTTATGAGTCACCGAAGTTAGGTCAAATTTCTGGAATCAAACTGTGAGTAGGTTCGGTTTTTGTAGGCTTTGTGTTATCAATTGAACTCCGTTTTGAACGATTCTTGTTTCATTGGAAAGTAGACTTAGTTCTCTACGAAATAGGCACTGGTTTCACGAAATTTCATTAATAAATGAGAAAGAAAATTTGGTTGCAAGCTGGGTAGAGAGTTCTGTCCGATTTTGGTACCACAGTGTAGTGTTTTGAAAAACTGTACCAACTGGATACTTATTTTGAAAAATAAAAATCATAGGCAGAAACTAAACTCAGAGGGCTTTCCAATGAGTGGTCTTTTGTTAAAATCCGATGTCGTTTTCTATTTTAATTAATTCGCCGAAGTAGGTGTACTGCTGTAGGAATTCAGCACTTGTGCTGTGTTGTGTTGCTGTCTTCGTATCCCTACCCATGGGCGCCAAGCCCTATTCTGTTTCTCTTGGTGTTTTGGTCCGCGCCTTTGTTGGATGCCTTGCCTAATCATATTGAGTCATTCCATTCTTGCTCCTGTGCGAATTGATCACTTTTGCGAAAATTTGGTTGGATCCCCTTCGCTGGGCGCCATTTTCAGAATGTCTTAGTTTTCTCCTAAACTGTTTTTGAAATAACTTTTGACTCGGGAGTCCGATTGAGGCGTTTCAAAATGTTTTGGAAAGCTTATCCAGGTTCCTAACTGGATACTCTAATTTTAAGGCATTCTGAACTATTTTTCTAACATTGTTCCCTGGAGTTGTTTTGGTGTCACGGGATGCCCTTGAGGCGTCTCCGGTGTCTGTTTCAAAAAGTGGTCGTCGATTCTAAAAGTTTTGGAAAAGCGATGTGATTTAGGCCTATGGCCAGTGAAGTTGATGCGTGATTGTTGGACTACAGTGTTGTCTATTGTTTTAGGCCCTTGTGCCAGTGACGTAAATTAGGCCTTTGGCCAGTGACGTAAGTTGGTACCACATGCATGTGCATTGCTTGAGTCTCATATCGCATTCATATTGCACGACTGATCGAATGAAGTTGTTTGGCCATTGTGATGTGTTGTTAAAGTGATGTGTTGTTGTGGAAGTGACGTGTTAATGTATACTTAGCTGCTATTAACTGTTAAGAGTGATGTTGCTTGCTGTGATTAATTGATGTCTTGAGCTTCGTATGTGGTCTTTCATACACTTCTTATATTGTATGGAATCTCACCCCTTTTTGTGGTTCTTACTTTATAGGTGAGCCCGAGTGAAGATTGTAGTCTTCCTTTTGTCTGGTGTCGTCTGCTCTGATAGGTAGCACTTGGGGAAGGGTCGATTACTGTTTTTAATTATATTTCGGTTGATGTTGAATCTTTTAGTAATTGGTGCACTTTGCACTTTGTCGGTTGTTGATGTTTTTAACGATGCTGAATAGTTCCGCTGCATGTTTTGAGAAAACTACGAGGTTTTGTTTTACGTTGAAAAATGCGACACTCTTTTGGCGCGAAAAACTCTGATAATTTATGAATAAACGATGGGTGAAAAAAGGGTGTTACATTAGTGGTATCAGAGCAATGGTTGGTCTGTCCGGCCAGGTCGTCGAGTCGTTGTGTCGGTTAACGACTAACTGTTGTCTTTCATTCTAACTATCGTTTGTGTTGCAGTCATTGTTTGTGTTGTTTGTGTTGTAGTGATGCTCCTGCAGGTAAAAGTAAACCGAAAAAAACGCTGATGGTAAGAGAACTAGTGGGGGATATGCTCCTACTGGTATTGTGTGCTTTATTGTGTTTCCGTGTGAACTCTCTTTTGTTTTTGGTTTTATTTTTAACCTTCCTGTTGTGTGAACTTGTATGTAGTTTGTTAGTAGAAGAATGTTAGCTTAGGCGGGGTAAATTTCGAGGACGAAATTCTTTTAAGTGGGGGAGAGTTGTAACAGCCCAAAATAATTGATTAATTTATTTAATTAATTATTTAGGATTTATGTGGTAGAAATAATAGAAATAATTATTTATTAGTATATGTGGACCTAATTATTAGTGTTAGTATTAGTAAATTAGAAGTGTTAAGTGGAGACCCGTGATTAGGTCACATAAGATAAGAAAAAGCCCATGAGGTTAAGTGAGTTTATAAAAGGGCTAGGTTAGGGTTTTGTTGTCATTAGAAGGAAAAAGAAAAATAAGGATTAGAGAAGTGAGAAGAGGAGAGGGAAGGCGTGATCCACATGCTAGAAGAGAGAGAGAGGCGTGATCTACAACCAAGGAGAGAGAGAAGGAAAGCTAGGGTTTCACACATCTCCTAATCTAAGGTTTCGTTTTCTCCAAACTAAGGTAAGGGTGGGATTTAATTCAATATAAGGGTTTATGAGGGATCTATATGTGGGGTTTTAGGGTGTCTTGATCACCATATTGTTGTCTTGAAAAATCGCATGCCCTATGATTGTGTGCCTTGTTGAGTAATTTGATGTATGCTTGATTTCCTCACATTCCTATGCCTAAATGATATGTTGTTATGCTCATAATAATAATTGTTGCCATATGATGATTTGTTGTTGAGAATTTATGATTTTGGAGTTGTGTAGCTCAAGTTATGAGTCACCGAAGTTAGGTCAAATTTCTGGAATCAAACTGTGAGTAGGTTCGGTTTTTGTAGGCTTTGTGTTATCAATTGAACTCCGTTTTGAACGATTCTTGTTTCATTGGAAAGTAGACTTAGTTCTCTACGAAATAGGCACTGGTTTCACGAAATTTCATTAATAAATGAGAAAGAAAATTTGGATGCAAGCTGGGTAGAGAGTTCTGTCCGATTTTGGTACCACAGTGTAGTATTTTGAAAAACTGTACCAACTGGATACTTATTTTGAAAAAAAAAATCATAGGCAGAAACTACACTCAGAGGGATTTCCAATGAGTGGTCTTTTGTTGAAATCCGATGTCGTTTGCTATTTTAATTAATTCGACGAAATAGGTGTACTGCTGTAGGAATTCAGCACTTGTGCTGTGTTGCCATTCTGTGTTGTGTTGCTGTCTTCGGATCCCTACCCATGGGCGCCAAGCCCTATTCTGTTTCTCTTGGTGTTTTGGTCCGCGCCTTTGCTGGATGCCTTGCCTAATCATATTGAGTCATTCCATTCTTGCTCCTGTGCGAATTGTTCACTTTTGCGAAAATTTGGTTGGATCTCCTTCGCTGGGCGCCATTTTCAGGATGTCTTAGTTTTCTCCTAAACTATTTTCGAAATAACTTTTGACTCGGGAGTCCGATTGAGGCGTTTCAAAATGTTTTGGAAAGCTTATCCAGGTGCCTAACTGGATACTCTAATTTTAAGGCATTCTGAACTATTTTTCGAACATTGTTCCCGGGAGTTGTTTTGGTGTCCCGGGATGCCCTTGAGGCGTCTCCGGTGTCTGTTTCAAAAAGTGGTCGTCGATTCTAAACATTTTGGAAAAGTGATGTGATTTAGGCCTATGGCCAGTGACGTTGATGCGTGATTGTTGGACTACTGCGTTGTCTATTGTTTTAGGCCCTTTGGCCAGTGATGTGAATTAGGCCTATGGCCAGTGACGTTGATGTGTGATTGTTGGACTACAGCGTTGTCTATTGTTTTAGGCCCTTCGGCCAGTGATGTGAATTAGGCCTATGGCCAGTGAAGTTGATGTGTGATTGTTTGACTGTTGTGCATACATCATTGAGTCGCATGCATACCATGAACATTAGGCCTTGTGCCAGCGACGAGAAAATTAGGCCTTTGGCCAGCGACGATATTTTAGGCCCTTGTGCCAGTGACGTAAATTAGGCCTTTGTCCAGTGACGTAGGTTGGTACCACATGCATGTGCATTGCTTGAGTCTCATATCGCATTCATATTGCACGACTGATCGAATGAAGTTGTTTGGCCATTGTGATGTGTTGTTAAAGTGATGTGTTGTTGTGGAAGTGACGTGTTAATGTATACTTAGCTGCTATTAACTGTTAAGAGTGATGTTGCTTGTTGTGATTAATTGATGTCTTTAGCTTCGTATGTGGTCTTTCATACACTTCTTATATTGTATGGAATCTCACCCCTTTTTGTGGTTGTTACTTTATAGGTGAGCCCGAGTGAAGATTGTAGTCTTCCTTTTGTCTGGTGTCGTCTGCTCTGATAGGTAGCACTTGGGGAAGGGTCGATTACTGTTTTTAATTATATTTCGGTTGATGTTGAATCTTTTAGTAATTGGTGCACTTTGCACTTTGTCGGTTGTTGATGTTTTTAACGATGCTGAATAGTTCCGCTGCATGTTTTGAGAAAACTACGAGGTTTTGTTTTACGTTGAAAAATGCGACACTCTTTTGGCGCGAAAAACTCTGATAATTTATGAATAAACGATGGGTGAAAAAAGGGTGTTACATGTGACTTTGCTGTGAGAGCTGTCCTAGGGCAAATGTATGATAAAATCTTTCATTCTATTTATTATGCTAGCAAGACATTAATTGAAGCTCAAATGAATTATACTGTAACAGAAAAAGAATTATTAGCAGTGGTTTTTGCATTTGACAAATTTAGATCTTACTTGGTTGGCACTAAAGTTATTGTTTATACTGATCATTCTGCCATCAAGTATTTAATATCAAAGAAAGATGCAAAACCAAGGTTAATAAGATGGGTTCTCCTCCTTCAAGAATTTGATCTTGAAATTAGAGATAAAAATGGGGTGGAGAACCAAGTTGCTGACCATTTATCTAGACTTGAAGGTGAAAGCACAGGTACACAAGAAGGAGAGATCAAGGAAAACTTCCCAGATGAAAAACTGTTGGCAATTACCTTGACTGCACATAGTGCTTCTGCACTAAGTGCCGATGCACCAAGTGCAACTGCACCATGGTATGCTGACATAGTAAATTTCCTTGTAAGCAAAGTTGTACTAGTGGACATGAATTATCAGCAACGAAGGAGGTTTTTCCAAATAGTCAAACAATACTATTGGGATGATCCCTTTCTCTACCAGATGTTTCCAGATCAGCTAATGAGAAAATGCATCCCAGAAGAAGAACAGCAAGCAGTGCTTCTGCACTGTCAGGCTGCACCATATGGAGGCCACTTTGGAAGCCATAGAACAGCAGCCAAGGTACTACAGTCGGGTTATTATTGGCCTACTTTGTTTAAAGATGCTTATTTAAAGATGCATAGGTAATACAGGTTTTTGTGCATCTGCACCAAGGTGCTTTTGCACCTCAGAATCTCACAGTGCTACTGCACCAGAAATTCAAAAATTTCACTTGGGTGAAAAACTTTCAAAAACATTCCTATGAGATCCAGATCAAGGATCAAGAGTGGAGCAAAGAAAGAGTAAAACTTTACTGTTGTTATCTAATATCTATTAATACCAATCAACCACATTTGATTTACCAAAAATAGACACAACCACTAAATGCCACATGTTTTTTCTTCACAATTTTTTTCCCACATCAGGGTTATATTTGTCCTTTTACTTCGGTCTATTTCACTTCCAGCTTTCCCACTTTTTCAAAAACTGCTCTCCCTATGTCACCGTCTCTCTCTCTCACCGTATCCGTCTCTATTTTCAGCTTTCCAACTCTCAACCCCTCCTCCTTCAACAAAACCCATTTTCTTCTCAGTTTACTTTTCCCTTCATTAACATCACTTTCATCTTCTCTCACAATTTCATCTTCTGATTTTTGTTCATTTTCTATTACCCTCTTCTTCTACTCTATTTTCTTACCAAAAAACCAAAACCCCTCATTCACAAATCAAGAAATCGCTAAAAATCAAGAAATCGCGAGCGGGAAAGATTGAAGAAATGGAAGCCGAAAAAGAAGCTCCAAACGGATCCATCGTCCTTTTCTCTATTTCAATATTAACTTCATCTTCTTCGAAAGTAAGCTTTCTTTTTTCCCTCTCATTTTTGGTTTGCTCCCAGTCTTCCTATTCATTCAGTTTCTTCAAATTATTTTACTTCTAAACTGCAATTTTAGGTTTCAAATGTTACGATTTTGCTTGGGTGCTGACTCCCACATTACTCATTTTTAGCTTGGGATTTTAGGGTTTAGGTTATGTATGGTTTTTTTGCAGATTATAGGCATCAAACAGTTTTAAGGATTATAGGGTTTTGCTATTTAGTTTTTTTCAGCCATGAACCATTTTCCAATTTTAGGGATCTTTTGGTTTGAAGATTTAACTTCGTATCTGTTGTATTCCTAATAGTTTCTTTTAGTGTTTATTTTATTTTTCAAGGAAGTAGTAACTGAAAAAACACTTGAAAATTATCATGTTCATATTAACTGAATAAACATGTTCATATCAATTTGGTTTTTGGCAGAATGTTATTATCTAGGCATTTTGGGATTTGTAGAAGGTTCTTATAGGATGATAGAAGTCAATAATACTTGAAAATTACCATTGCAAGTTCAAATATTTCAACCATGTCTTACAGGGAGGAGGAGTGTAACACCTCTTTTCTACCCGGTAATTATTTAATAAAAATCAGAGTTACAAAAATTTATTTCATATTTTCGAAAAGAGATGTCACACACATTCATACGATAAACAAAACGTCTCATATGACATGAATAACACCTGGTCAAAATACATCACCACGCAGCGGAATAAAATATAAGTTCTAGAACATAAAATAACAACGTCCTGAATGGACTCCAAATAACAAAACATAACAACCAAAGTTCAGCGTTTATCCCCCCTTGAGTGTTACACATCAAAGCAAAGGACACCGACGACACCGACTCAGAATAGCGAAGGTACCTAAGCCTTCACTCGCAATCACCTGCACGTTACCGCATAAGGGTAACATTCAAACAGAAGGGGTGAGATATCCTCAATATAATAGCATAAAATGATAGGAAGTATGCTAGAATACGACAACTATGTCTACCATCTCACTACGCACACCAAATCGTAAACACACATCCAATTATAAACATTACATCAAATTATAAACATTACAACCAGTCACCATATGTCATGGCAATGCATGAATGCAACCCACACCAACGGGCATATGCATGTGGTACCAAAATCACCAAAAGTCTTGCCCGTAAATAGGGGCGTCACCAAAATTGAGAGCTTTCACACCAGGCTCACCAATTCACCAAAAATCGAGCTTTCACACCAGGCTCACCAGTTTTTATAAAAATTTGAGCTTTCACACCTAGCTCCAAGACCAAAGGCCTTCACCAAAATTAATGCACATGCTGTATGCGACACCATGAATGCACACAGACAATCACCAAGTTAGTCACAATGTGACACACCAACAACAACCACCAAATATCACCAAAGTTGGGCTTTCACACCTAGCCACAACGACACCGAAAACACCCATCACCCGACACAACGGAACACCAAGACTTTGAACCTTCACACCTAGTTCCAACAACACCAAGGTTTGAGCCTTCACACCTAGCATCAAACCGCACCAAGACACCAAGATGACGACAATTACCCAAAACAACACCACCTCACCAAGAAGACAACAATTTTCCAAAACAACACCAAGACACCAAGATGACAACCATTTTCCAAAACAGCACCAATACACCAAGATGACAACAATTTTTCCAAAAACATTTGAGACACGAGGATTTTTCACAACACCGGAAACAAACGACAATTTTTCCAAAGTATTTGAGACACGACAACTTTCTTTTTAAAACATCACCATTTAACGACTACACCAACGGTAAAACAACTTTTCCAGAAAAATGGGCCACTTTGCCTCAAATTAAAATATTCAGTTAGGCCTCTGAATAAGCTTTCCAAAACATTTTGAAACGTCTAAATCGGACTCCCGAGTCAAAAGATATGCTAAAAACAAAACCGGGGAAAAATTGGGGAACATCGTGAAAATGGCGGCCAGGCACTGGGCGCCTAGCAGGGAAACGCAACACAGCAAACTGGCGCCCAGGAGCAGGGCGCCCAGCAACAGGCAACAAAACTGACTCTGGCGCCCAGGGGCAGGGCGCCTAGCAACAAACGCAACACACCTGGCTTTGGCGCCCAGGAGCAGGGCGCCTAGCAACAAGCAGCAACACAACAGATCACACGGCAGGAAATGGCGCCCTTAGCGCCCAGACAACCCAGAAAAAGACGCAACACAGATAGGACACGCCCAGACACAGCGCCCATGGCGCCCCTGCGCCAAGACAGCGCGCAACACAACACAGGAACCGGCGCCCATGGCGCCCCTGCACCCAGATACAGCAACACACACACTGGCACACGCACACACCCACCAGACACGGCGCCCCTGCGCCAACAGCGCGCAGCACAGCACACCCTGGAACACGGCGCCCACACCCAGGGCGCCAAAACAGCAACACCCAAACTCACCAAAACACCACATATGCGAATCATATCACTAATTTAGCTCATCAATTTTTAATCACCAATGCCAATCACCATTATTTGAGAATCACAACATCAAACGAACATTTTATCGAACACCTAGCATGCTATTAGTTATAACAACAACGAATCACCAATTTTAGGATCACAACAATCACCAACGAGCAAGTATTTTCAATCAACCTATATACAATTCGACTAACACCAAACTACACATCAAAATCAAGCCCTAGGCATCATAGGATCTATCCCCACATAAACCCCATCATAAAACCCCATTATAAGGAAGAACCCCACCCTTACCTTATATTAGGAGAGTACCAATTCTCTTGATCGAGTCACCAACAGAACCTCAGCAACACAGCTCCTCTCTGCTCCCTTGAATTTGCGAAATTCTCCTCTTCTTCTCCTCCCTTGAATTCGCGCCGTACTCTTTCTCTCTTCTCCTCTCTCTATTTCGCACTTTTCTTTCTTTCTTTCTCCAAGCCAATTTGTAACACCCCGATAAATTCTATATATAGAACTACCGAAATGCACTAAATGGCATACATCAGAGTAACTTCCTGTTATTGAAATATTGAACACATCTAAAACTTTTGGCAATACATAACATC
Source organism: Astragalus membranaceus (assembly GCA_039519185.1). Lineage (NCBI taxonomy): Eukaryota > Viridiplantae > Streptophyta > Magnoliopsida > Fabales > Fabaceae > Astragalus > Astragalus membranaceus. The sequence continues at coordinate 89,697,464 of CM076854.1, read as the reverse complement.
GGGTTCGCTGGACCTCATGAACTTCATTGAAAATGCTTAAGTTCAAACTTAAGACTCATACATAATCCTGGTGTTCAATAATCCAAAAACATAAAGTAGCGGAAACGATTTTACAACTTGACAATGGAAGTTATACAATCAGAACATAGAAACCATAAACGGAAACAAGGTCTAAAACATTAAACTAGGTCTTCAATGACTCCAAGAGTCACACCAGCTAACCATGCTTTACCGCCTTTGCTTTCCCCTGTTTCTCTGTAAAAACCACAAATATGAAGGGTGAGATAACCATTATCTCAGTGAGTCCTATCGAGACCCCTTACTACTCTAGCGGTTCATTATGCCTTGTTTTGAACTCGTGGTCCTCAAAAGCAACCACGTGGAAATACATTCAGTTCCTGTATCCTCTATGCTCATGGCCCTCGTAAGCGACACATGCAGCATACAATCTTTTGTTCCATGTTTTTAGCATAACACCTCAGTCTACCTATTTTATAGGCATTCTCTTGACCTTTTGGTGAACCCATCCCGCTATTTCTAGTGGGTGAAACAATCTTGAGTCTAGGTTTTGGGGCTCATGACTTCCCCTCCCCTAGTATGCTAACCTCTTAGGGTCGTCACCCTTTTTCCTCTTGTATTTATTATACATTTTCAGTCTGTGTACCCGCAATGGGCTGTTAGTCATTCCAGTCAAGTACCATGTACCATATCAGTCAATTTCAGTGTATAATATCAGTCAAGTACCGTGTGTTATTATCACTCTTTGACATTTGCACTCTCGCGTTCTCTAAGAGCAGTTTTCCATTTTTATTCATAACACACAATCTTTCTATCGAACATGCTCAATCTCATATCATTGTTACCTTTTCATTATTGTGGGACCTTGGGGAATGGATTAGAAGAGGATTGGAATCATTTGGAATGGATAAAATGCACTTTGAAATTGAAGGTCAGAAAATCTCACACGACCCGTGCGTGTAGGCGCACGGCCCGTGCGTGGTTGAACAGTTTGTAGAAATTTTTCCAGGAAGATACGCACGACCCGTGCGACTAAGCGCACGATCCGTGCGTTAGCTACCAGATTTACAGAAAGTTTCAGAGACTTACGCACGACCCGTGCTACTGGGCACACGATCCGTGCGCATTTTAAAAATACAGTTCATGTCGTATCAGATGGAGGCGCACGACCCGTGCCCAGAGGCACACGATCCGTGTGGCTCCATCAGTTTCCAGAAAACAGATTTTTTTCAAGGGTTATTCCATTCCATTCCGATTCCAACTTCCCCTCCGATCGAGGCCCAAACTCAAACACGCATTAAACACAATATTGTAGCAATCCAATCCAGTACACCCAACAATAAATCAAGCAATTCATAGTTCAATCACAAGTTTTTGGGAAAACGGTTTTTCAATAAACTCTTTCGATACCAGAACCGAGTGACCATAATTTTTGAAAGGAAAGACTCGAAAACATGAACACATTCCCTAAGCGAGTTATAGAACTCACCCGAAGTGATGAAAATCACTCAAACGACGAATCTAGCAGTTGACGTGTTAGGATAGCCTCACGAACCGTCTCCGACTCGCTCCAAAAACTGAACCCGAACTTCCCAAGGACCTATGATTCGAACTCAGCAACTCAATTAAGCTTCAAATAGGTTTGTTGCTTGGATTTGGGCTTTTGGTACTGAATGTGGGACTACAACAAGGACATGCAACTATTTGGAGGATCAACACTCCATTTTTGAGCTTGGAGCTTCAAAGGTGCACAAATGGTGATTTGCGATAGAGTGGGTTGATGGGAGATTTCTGGGCATCAATGTATAGAGGAAGAAGAATGATGAACATTGGTGGTGTTGGATTCAACATGCATGTAGGAATCAATGGGCTGTCTTCCCTCCTCTCCTCCTCTTTCTCTCTCGAGTTCTCTCTTTCTCCTCCTTACTTCTAGCTGAATTTCAGAAAATGAGGGAATGAAACATGTTGTAGTGTTTTGGGTCAGCTGAAGGGTAGTCACTTAAGAATGAGAAAAGACTCTTCTACCCTCCCTCATTAGCATCTCATCTAACTCACCACTAATTTAACACCTACACTCAAGTCTCCACACTTAGCATAATTTACTAATTATGTTTAATCAAAATGTTACTTATCTATTTGATCCATGATACAATTTCATAATTAGAATAATTATGCTCATTAGTCAACTTAACCTTGTGTTAATTTAATTAATTCTAATTAGCTAATTAGAGGATGTTACACAATTCGCAAATGCCCCTAAACCCTAGCCTAGGCGCTTCTCCTATGCGCCTAGCTAGCGGGCTTGGATCACGGGCTTTCCTCCAGCTTAAGCCCGATTACTAACACCATCTCCTATTATTCAATTACGCACCTCTTAGTCCAACGTTAATATAATTACACCAATTAAAATAAATAATAAAAATATTTGAATACCTAAATATTTAATTAAATAATTTAATTAAATATTTGGGCGTTACAACTCTCCCCCACTTAGAATGTTTTCGTCCTCGAAAACTCACCTGAATCAAACAGCTATGGATAAGACTCCCGCATCTTACTCTCCAACTCCCAAATCATGCTCTCACCGGCAGCTCCTAACCAGACCACCTTCACCAATGCAATTTCCTTGCCTCTTAACTCTTTCACCTCATGATCTTTAATCCGTACAGGCATAGTCTCCACCGTGAGATTATCCCGCACCTCTACATCATCCATGTGGATCACATCAGACGGATCCGAAATGTACTTCCGAAGTTGCGACACGTGAAACACGTCGTGCAAATTCGAAAGATTTGGCGGTAAAGCCACTCTATACGCCACATTCCCAACTCTCCCGGAAATCTGATAAGGACCAATGAATCGAGGAGTGAGCTTCTTCGAATTCAAAGCACGGCCAACACCGGTCACTGGAGTAACTCTCAAAAATACATGCTCACCCTCCTGAAACTCTAAATCTTTTCTCCTCTTGTCGTGATAACTCTTCTGACGACTCTGCGAAGCCTTCATCTTCTCACGGATCAACTTTATCTTCTCGGTTGTCTCCCGAACAATCTCTGGTCCAAGCACCACACTCTCTCCAGACTCATACCAACACAACGGGGTTCTACACTTCCGACCATACAATGCCTCAAAAGGTGCCATCCCAATACTAGAATGGTAACTATTGTTATACGTGAACTCAATCAACGAAAGGTAGGAATCCCACGAACCTCCTTGCTCCAAAACACAAGCCCTCAACAAATCCTCTAATGACTGAATCGTCCTCTCTGACTGACCATCTATCTGAGGATGATATGCCGAACTCAACCTCAGCTTAGACCCCAACTTCTCTTGCAAACTCTTCCAAAAATCTGAAGTGAACCTCGGATCTCTATCCGAAACAATACTCTTAGGAACCCCATGAAGCTTCACAATCTCCCGGATATAAATCTCTGCCAACTTCGACACCGGATACGTGATGCTGATAGGAACAAAATGAGACGATTTTGTCAACCTGTCAACAATCACCCAAATTGCATCGTACCCTTTCGCAGTATTAGGCAATCCCGTCACAAAATCCATCGAAATACTATCCCATTTCCACTCCGGAATTTCTAACGGTTGCATCAGTCCAGCAGGCTTCTGATGCTCCACATTTGACTTCTGGCAAGTCAAACAGGCATACACAAATTGTGCCACATCTCGCTTCATCCCAGGCCACCAAAACAACTTCTTCAGATCTTGATACATCTTCGTAGCTCCCGGATGAATACTCAACTTACTTCGATGACCCTCTTCTAAAATTGCTCTCTTCAGCTCTGCGCCTTCAGGAATACAAATTCTATTACGAAATCTCAAAACACCATGCGCATCCAACTTAAAATCACTACCCTCAGGCTGATCATCCCCGACCATCAAATCCACCAACTTGATATCCAACTTCTGGGCTTCTCTGATACTGTCAAGGAACTCATTATTAATCTTCAACATACCCAACTTAACACTCTGACTCGACACTTCACAAACCAAACTCAAATCCCTGAATTCCTCGATCAACTCTAACTCCTTAGCCATCATAGCCGACATATGCAAGGACTTTCGACTTAAAGCATCAGCCACGACATTAGCTTTGCCTGGATGATAGTTCAAACCGAAATCATAGTCTTTCAACAATTCTAACCACCTTCGCTGCCTCATATTCAGCTCCTTCTGGTCAAACAAATACTTCAAACTCTTATGATCGCTGAACACCTCAAATCTGGAACCATACAAATAGTGCCTCCAAATCTTCAGCACAAAGACTACTGCAGCCAACTCCAAATCATGCGTTGGATAATTCTTCTCATGAATCCTTAACTGCCTCGACGCATAAGCAATCACCTTCCCATTTTGCATAAGCACGCCACCTAGACCCATCTTCGAAGCATCACAATACACTACGAACTGCTCTCCCGGATTTGGCAACGTCAAAACAGGAGACGTCGTCAATCTCTTCTTCAACTCAAGGAAACTTTCTTCACAACGAGCATCCCACACAAAAGCTTTACCCTTACAAGTCAACTGCGTCAACGGAAGGGCCAACTTAGAAAAACCTTCGATGAACCTTCTGTAGTAACCAGCCAACCCTAAGAAGCTTCTAATCTCCGTAACCGACTTCGGACTCTCCCACTGCATCACGGCATCAACCTTAGACGGATCCACAGCAATACCACTACCAGAAATGATATGACCCAGAAAAATCACTTCTGACAACCAGAATTCACACTTAGATAACTTTGCATACAGCCTCTTCTCTTTCAGGATCCCCAATACTAATCTCAAATGCTCCGCATGCTCTTCCTCCGACTTCGAATAAATCAGGATGTCGTCAATGAACACAACCACGAACCGATCCAAGTAAGTATGGAATATACGATTCATGTACTCCATAAATACACCCGGCGCGTTAGTGACACCGAACGGCATCACCGAATACTCATAATGCCCATATCGCGTCCTGAAAGCAGTCTTCTGAACATCTTCATCCTTCACATTGATCTGATGATACCCTGATCTCAAATCAATCTTGCTGAACACTCGAGCACCCACTAACTGATCCATCAAATCGTCTATCCTCGGCAGTGGATACTTGTTCTTAATGGTCACCTTATTCAGCTGCCTATAATCAACACACAACCTCATGCTCCCATCCTTCTTCTTCACCAGCAACACAGGAGCTCCCCACGGCGATACACTCGGCCTAATAAACTTCTTCTCAAGCAGATCTTCAAGTTGCTTCTTCAACTCAGACAATTCTGACGCAGACATAGCAGCCAACGCAGCAGCAATAGCAGCATCGTTCCTTCCAGCCATCTCAACTAATCACTACAACCATAAGCAACAGCTAGAACTAATTGACAATGCTTGATCGTCAATGACACAATAACTTGACAACTTGGCCGGACAGACCGAACTTTTGCTTTGATACCACTAATGTAACACACCTTTTCTACCCGGTAATTATTTAATAAAAATCAGAGTTACAAAAATTTATTTCATATTTTCGAAAATGTTACACATCAAAGCAAAGGACACCGATGATACCGACTCAGAATAACGAAGGTACCTAAGCCTTCACTCGCAATCACCTGCACGTTACCGCATAGGGGTAACATTTAAACAGAATGGGTGAGATATCCTCAATATAATAGCATAAAATGATAGGAAGTATGCTAGAATACGACAACTATGTCTACCATCTCACTACGCACACCAAATCGTAAACACACATCCAATTATAAACATTACATCAAATTATAAACATTACAACCAGTCACCATATGTCATGGCAATGCATGAATGCAACCCACACCAACGGGCATATGCATGTGGTACCAAAATCACTAAAAGTCTTGCCCGTAAATAGGGGCGTCACCAAAATTGAGAGCTTTCACACCAGGCTCACCAATTCACCAAAAATCGAGCTTTCACACCAGGCTCACCAGTTTTTATAAAAATTTGAGCTTTCACACCTAGCTCCAAGACCAAAGGCCTTCACCAAAATTAATGCACATGCTGTATGCGACACCATGAATGCACACAGACAATCACCAAGTTAGTCACAATGTGACACACCAACAACAACCACCAAATATCACCAAAGTTGGGCTTTCACACCTAGCCACAACGACACCGAAAACACCCATCACCCGACACAACGGAACACCAAGACTTGGAACCTTCACACCTAGTTCCAACAACACCAAGGTTTGAGCCTTCACACCTAGCATCAAACCGCACCAAGACACCAAGATGACGACAATTACCCAAAACAACACCACGACACCAAGAAGACAACAATTTTCAAAAACAACACCAAGACACCAAGATGACAACCATTTTCCAAAACAGCACCAATACACCAAGATGACAACAGTTTTTCCAAAAACATTTGAGACACGAGGATTTTTCACAACACCGGAGACAAACGACAATTTTTCTAAAGTATTTGAGACACGACAACTTTCTTTTTAAAACATCACCATTTAACGACTACACCAACGGTAAAACAACTTTTCCAGAAAAATGGGCCAATTTGCCTCAAATTAGAATATTCAGTTAGGCCTCTGAATAAACTTTCCAAAACATTTTGAAACGTCTAAATCGGACTCCCGAGTCAAAAGATATGCCAAAAACAAAACCGGGTAAAAATTGGGGAACATCCTGAAAATGGCGCCCAGGCACTGGGCGCCTAGCAGGGAAACGCAACACAGCAAACTGGCGCCCAGGAGCAGGGCGCCCAGCAACAGGCAACAAAACTGACTCTGGCGCCCAGAGGCAGGGCGCCTAGCAACAAACACAACACACCTGGCTTTGGCGCCCAGGAGCAGGGCGCCTAGCAACAAGCAGCAACACAATAGATCACACGGCAGGAAATGGCGCCCTTGGCGCCCAGACAACCCAGAACAAGACGCAACACAGATAGGACACGCCCAGACACAGCGCACATGGCGCCCATGGCGCCCCTGCGCCAAGACAGCGCGCAACACAACACAGGAACAGGCGCCCATGGCGCCCCTTCACCCAGATACAGTAACACACACACACTGGCACACGCACACACCCACCAGACACGGCGCCCATGGCGCCCCTGCGCCAACAGCGCGCAGCACAGCACACCCTGGAACACGGCGCCCACACCCAGGGCGCCAAAAACAGCAACATGACCCAAACACAACATGACTAAAACACGGCGCCCATGCACTGGGCGCCAAAAACAGCAACACCCAAACTCACCAAAACACCACATATGCGAATCATATCACCAATTTAGCTCATCAATTTTTAATCACCAATGCCAATTACCATTATTTGAGAATCACAACATCAAACGAACATTTTATCGAACACCTAGCATGCGATTAGTTATAACAACAACGAATCACCAATTTTAGGATCACAACAATCACCAACGAGCAAGTATTTTCAATCAACCTATATACAATTCGACTAACACCAAACTACACATCAAAATCAAGCCCTAGGCATCATAGGATCTATCCCCACATAAACCCCATCATAAAACCCCATTATAAGGAAGAACCCCACCCTTACCTTATATTAGGAGAGCACCAATTCTCTTGATCGAGTCACCAATAGAACCTCAGCAACACAGCTCCTCTCTGCTCCCTTGAATTTGCGAAATTCTCCTCTTCTTCTCCTCCCTTGAATTCGCGCCGTACTCTTTCTCTCTTCTCCTCTCTCTATTTCGCACTTTTCTTTCTTTCTTTCTCCAAGCCAATTCGCAAATGCCCCTAAACCCTAGCCTAGGCGCTTCTCCTATGCGCCTAGCTAGCGGGCTTGGATCACGGGCTTTCCTCCAGCTTAAGCCCGATTACTAACACCATCTCCTATTATTCAATTACGCACCTCTTAGTCCAACGTTAATATAATTACACAAATTAAAATAAATAATAAAAATAATTGAATACCTAAATATTTAATTAAATAATATAATTAAATATTTGGGCGTTACAAGGAGCGGTGACGGGAACCTGCGATGGGAAGCGGCGACAGAGAGCGGCGACGGGGAGCTGTAATGAAAGTCATACCGTATATTCAGCTCCTATTGATAGAAGAATAATGGTTAAATTATAGTTTTGGTCCCCCTACTTTCAAAAATTCAGACATTTAGTCCCTCTATTTTAAAACTCAGACATTTGGTCCCCCTATTTTAAAAAATCAAAGACATTTAGTCCCAAGAGGAATTTTCAGTTTTTTATGGCTAATAATCAAAGACATTTGGTCCCTCAATTTTAAAAAATCAAAGACATTTGGTCCCCCAATTTTAAAAAATCAAAGACATTTGGTCCCTCTTTAGACTAAATGTATTTGATTTTTTAAAATTGGGGGACCAAATGTCTGAGTTTTAAAATAAGGGGACCAAATGTCTGAATTTTTGAAAATAGGGGGACCAAAACTATAATTTAGCCAAGAATAATTGACACAAGCTCATAAGTTTAGGTCATTACATACTGATACAAGGCTATGAATCCATGGACTGGGAGAAGTTGATTCTCTGAATCAACTTTGAGAAAATTGATTTGTATATTGTGTTTGTGAAAAGTAGAGAGTGAGCTTTTATTGCTGCAATTTTTACAAGATTGTGTAATAGGTAGGTTGCATGTTTACTGCTGGCATAACTGAATTGGCCTAAGCTAACTGGCTAACCTTAGTTTTGTTGCCAGATTACATATTTGACTTGTGCCCAAATAAAAGAGATTATAGCTCTATTACATACCGTTAGCGATTAGAGTAAGTTTATGGTGTATTTCTTCTTACTCACCAAGAAGGGAGAAGAACAAAGAATTTGTAATTTGTAGGATAAATTAACTTTACTGCACATTTTATTCTCAAGATTATATTCATGTCAAAGTTTGCACTCTAACCTGATCAATTCTGTTTTTGCATGTCTTTATTATTTTGCTGACTTTTTGTTCTTATATGGCTGGATACTTTTCATATCTACAGACTTCCCAAGGGAACAATTTATTGTGGGAGTGTAGAGTGAAGAGTGAAGAGATAAGCTGAATTGTGTGATGAGAAATTATTTGACGGTATAAACTGAATATACTAGGTTGATTTTTGTATGATGAGAAATTTATCGCAGCTATCGCGGTGATTGCGACGGGGATTCACTTTAATGGTATGTTCCCATTTTTTCTTAATTTATCTACTGTTTTTAAATTCTTATTCTACAATGGGTAAAGTGGTGTTTTGAATTCAATTACTTTAACATGATGTATATATGGAGTTAAACATTGAATTCTAATGTTTTAAATATTTATTATGCAGCTTCAAATTAGCCCAATGTGGCTTGGAGGAAGGGCCTTTTTAGACTTAGTTTTTTGTGTTTCTACATTGTATGAATTGGTTCTCTGCATATAATTCTATCTGTCTATATAAAGTACTTTTATCAGTTTTGGAGGATTTTCCGCAACTCTTATTGATCTACCAGTTTGGGTGATGAATGTAGTACTTACTGATATGCCAGATACAGTTACTATTATATTTGACAGATAATTTATAGGAATATATCATGATTGGTGTGAGTCCTTAAATACCTACCCTCGAACGTATGATCTTCCTCATTCTAGCTTTCTCTTCAAAAACCTTGGGAAAAGATGTAACATTGTGGATGTGGTTGTGGAGATAGATCGCATACTGAGACCAGTAGAAATAATTAAGAAGCTTGGTCAAATTTCCCTATTTTATATAATTCTCTAAGCTCTAAAATGATTTCTTTTTTGTATCATGTTGTTAGCAATAGCTAGCTGCAGTTACTTTTTGCAATTCATTTTCAATTTTGTTATTGGCTTACATTTAAAATTTATATCTATTGTCTGTATCTTATCAAATTCTATTATGAAATTGTCACCTCTTATCTGAATTCTCTTTTCACTAGTGGAAAAAACGGATTTAACATCGCAAATTCACATCGGTTCCAAACTGACCTGATGTTAAAAGGGACGCGGTGGCATTTTTGTAAATAACAGGCTACTTTTAACATCAGTTCAAATTGACCCGATGCTAAAAGTGATGCGGTGGCAATTTTGTAATAAACGAGTCACTTTTGGCATCGGCTATGTTTTAACTGATGTTAATAATGGATGTTTTAGAATTTCCAGCGCCCCTCTTTAGCTAATTCCCTCTTAGGGTTTTTCATCTTTTCGTTTGTTCTCTTACTCTCTCACGTTCTCAGCTCTCGTCTCTGAGCTCTCAACTCTCACCTAAACTCTCGTTCTCGTTCTCAGATCCGGAATCACAACGTTCTCATTCTCAACTCTCTTTCTCTGAGAAGCCTCCTCCACGCCGTTCTCCTCCACTGTCAACTCTCGTTCTCCGTTCTCCTCCTCGCGCGAAGCCTCCTCTGTGCGACCCCTGAACCCCGAAGATAACCTCCTCTATGCGACGCCTCTGGTGCAGCGCCCGTTCAAATCCTTCATCTCCAACTAATTGATCACTTCATAGAGTCACAAGGTTAGCATTCAGAGAGAGTCGAACTGAAGGATTGAAATTGATCTAAATTTTGGGTAACTGTGTTGATTCAGATCGTTCGTGCTTTTGATATCTTGTTAATGTAACCTTATAGTAGTGATATTTTAGGGACAGAAACATTGAATTTGTTTTGTTCTGCTATTTTTGAACTTTGATTTCATTATTTTGGTGTTTCTCAAAACTTGAATTGTTATTATTATTATTATTATTATTATTATTATTATTATTATTATTATGAATCACCTTTGACTGGCTTGGATACTGATTTGCTGGCGCAATTTATTTTTAGGTTTGTCGGTGCTGAGTTGAGCTATCAAGCTGAATTGAATCGAGTGAGTTCGAACCGAAAAATAGGTTCACATCGAACACGCGATTCGAGCTGGTTCAATTCTTATCGAGTTGAGTTGAGTTAAGGTGAACCAAAATTATTTTCATTTGTAGCCATAAGTGTGAGGGTTGAATCAATGAGGCCTCCTTTTCAAAAATGGGGATACATTCGAATCATCTCTGGTACAATCTTCGGAGGCATCCTCGGATTCTATGTTATGCACCGTGTTGAAACTAGTTACAAGGTTAGCATTCATTGGTGACTCTTGCCTCTAGAAATTTATGGATTTCTGATTCTACGTAGTGAACGTTCTGTAGCATAATCTGAAACACCTTTTCTTTTTCTCTTCAAAGATTGTTACTTTTTTAGTGTTTGAAATATTGGTGCTGCTTGCAGGAAAAAATGAATGAAAGGCTGAGAAACTATGAAGCTGAATTGAAGAGGAAGAAAGAAGAGAGATTGATTGAGTTTGAGGAATAATCCCCCAAATTTTGAATTTACTTTCCATATTTTATGCATTTCCCCCCTTTTCCCTTTTTTATGTAGAAAATTGTTTTTAGGGCTATAAGCAGTTGATTCTCCATGATCTGCATAGTCAAGGCTATTGATGTAGGAGTGATTAATTAATAGCCTTTGCAATTCCTTGTTTGCTATCCTTGATTATTGGATTTGGGACACTTTGTGAATAACTTTCTTTAATGCTAATTTCCTTTGTGTGTGGGTAGAGTAACTCTAGGATTACATCTTCATAAGAAGAGAAAAACTCCAATAACACAATGTTAAGCTCCCACAATCATGGATGTAAGAATGGATGGCCATATCTCCTCACACTTCACCATCCATATCTTTTCTTCTTCCTAATTACCACCTTGTTGCCACAATTCCACTGTAAATAAGACTCCAAATACTTGTGGAATAGCAGCGCCGAGCAGTTGAAGCTCAACTGTGACTCCAACTAATTGATCACTTCATCTAATCAAAGCTTGACAACACCAGTATCTTCCTACTGCAAGCAGTTTGATAATCTTGTACAAAGTTACTGAATATGGAACAACATTGTATTTTAATATTACTAGCATGGATTGCATCTTCTTGTAAATGTTGCTAAATTATATATATTTCTTCAGGAACACATAATGATTCATTTGAGTTTCTGATATTTAATTATGAATTTTGGTGCCTTTGAATTAAAGTAGTTTTATGCCCTTATGCCTTATTGTCTTCACTAGAGTCCACCATTTAGAGTGTTCTTCTGCAGAAAAAGTCCTGGATGGAACTGAGAGGAAGCAAAAAGAAACCTAATTTTGTCTCCATGCTGTGTTAACGAGGAGAACACAGTTTTGCTTACCTCTGGTAGTGATACTGGTGAGTCAACTTAATAAGTTTGGTTTCCCATTTGGATGCTTTTGAATAATATTGTGGTTGGAACTTTGTTTTACTTTTTTGTTGATACTTTCTCTCTGCAATTCAGAAGTTTCTTTCATATCTGATTAGGTATTTTGATTGTTGTTATTCATATGGTGAGTGGAATCAATTATTGTTTCAGGAATTTCCCTAAGGTGTTAGTCGAAGCAATATCAACAAGGAAAGGGAAGAAAAATTGTTCTGGCCTTTCTGCTCTTGATCAGAAACCAATTAAAGGATCCCCTCATCCAATTAAAGGATCCCCTCATCCAAGGTTATATTAAACCATTTCATATGCCTGCAACTTATATTATCTTCTGCAGTTTTTTAATAGAATTGTATTCACGCAAGATTTTATTAATTTAATGAGTTGGATTGGGTTAATATCTGGGTTGGCATTTATGTGTTTAAATCTCCTAGAACTATTTGTGTCATATTAAACTTTATGATTGAAAGAGATGTTATGTTAACTGTTGGACCAACATGGCAAGAGTGGAATTCTTGCTTTGTTCATATATATTTGCACTGGCACCACCTTTCAGGGAGCATACTTTAATCAACAATTACTTATGATCCGAAAAGAGAGGGGTTTCTAGTTTTTGTATTCTTTTGATGATTTGATTGTGAGGTTAGAGAATTGGTTATATATGAGTGAAGGGAGAGGGAGATTGTGGGTCACTCTTGATTTCACTGACCAGCATTTGAAGCTTGTTCAAAGTGATTTTCATTGGTAAATGAAGTTGAAAGTTTTTGAGATCCTCCTTTTTCATTATTTACCTCCTTTTTCAAAGTGAGTAGTAATTTGAAGTTTTAAAAAAATCTCATTTGCTTTAAATAAAAATAAAGTAAATTAGCATACCGAGTTAATTGGCTTGGCTTTGTTGTTCACTTTCTGAATTTGTTATTGTTCTATGTTGGATTCAACAGATTCAGAAGCACAGGGAATACAAGCAGCAGCTCATACAAAATTATCTTGTAAGTTTTCTATTGAATGAGAAATTGGCAGTTTTGTCCATCTGCAAATTGAAAATTTTGTTGGTTTCATGTTATATGATCTTTCAGAAATCATGGGAGATGTTGTTCTCTAGATAAACATATTGTTCTCTATATAATGGCTGAACCCTCTAGAGACCAAATTTTGTTGATTTCATGTTATGATCTTATCAGGTTTTGATTGCTTAGGTGGATCATTTTGAAAGATGGGTCCATGAGACCAAATTGAGAATTATGCAACCTAATACGATGAATAAGTATGGTGCCGTTCTTGATGATTTTGGCCTGGAAACCATGCTTGACAGGTATAGCGCATTACTTGGCCTGAAAGTCAGGTTTTTATTCTTGTTGGCAGCCAAGATGTTTCAGTCTAAATGTATTATTCTTGTGCCACACAGCAGTGCTTATGCAATTAATTATGTAGATTCTTGACATTTTGTATTTGATGAGGCCTATCAATACTAACAAGGTCATTTCATGTTGCAGAAAATCCCTCCCTGGTCAGTTCATGCAGGGGCTTGGTGTTGTTGGCAACAAGGAAGAAGACTTTGTTGAAGATGGTTTTATTGAGAGTTTCTAGCAAATGGAATTTGAAGGTTGGATTGGATGGTCTTCTGAATGACACAAAAGGTTCAGGATGGAAATTAGTATATGTAGATTATGAGAGTGATGTTCTATTAAACCCTTGAGGATGGTTGGTGCTTTAGTTATAGTCTTTTTTAGTATTACTTTTTAATGGTCTCAACTATATCATTATATTCCACTTTGAATGTTAAAGAATTTCTAGCTAATGAAACACATATCATTTGTTATGACATATAAAGTTATACACAACTTTTATATCTATGATACATGTGGTAAATTTTGTCTTTGAATGTTCAGGTTACTATTTGTCAGATCTAGCTGTTGAGAATTTTTTTTTTTAAAAAAAAAGTTAGTTTTAACATCGGTTCCCATGAGGACCTGATGCGAAAAGTACTTTTCGCATCAGGTGGTTCTGAAAATCCGATGCCAAAAGGTGCTAAAATCTAATTAAAAAGGACTTTTGGCATCGGGTGGTAATACAACTGATGTGAAAAATACTTTTCGCATCAGGTCCGTACCTGATGCAAAAGGTGCGTACTTTTAACATCACCTGAATCTGTAACGGACACGGAACCGATGCGAAAAGTCATTTTTAACCGATGCGAAAAGCCTAAATTGTAGTAGTGTTTTTAGCAAAAAAGTGGTTTCACTGGTTTTTAATTTGCCGATTTCCAATTATATTTGGGTTTTATATTTTGTGTACAAAAAGGCATTCTAAACCTTAATGCATATTTGAGATTTGGCTTAATGTACTATGTAATTGTCTTTGGTACTCTTATGCAATGAGTTACTTATTTATTTCACAATTTTATAGTAGTATTTAGTCTTTGAAAATCATTTCTACTAAAACACTACAATTTTTATGCATTGCACGCTCCTTTTGAAAGCTCACTCAACTGATAACACTTGAAAATCTTTTCAATAAGTTAGCAACACAAATATTAATCATTTTTCATTCTTTATAACATTTTGGTTTTGAAATGCTAATCATTTGGAGATTGTGATCCTTGGGAACTCATGTAATTAATTTATTTATATATATATATATATATATATATATATATATATATATATGGTGGGTGGTTATGCTTTTTACAATGCAAAGGTTAATCCCATTTTTACTCACACTTAACCTTTATTGTAAGTGTTTCTCCAACATATGCAGGACACTGGTATGCTAGAATGAGGAGACACACAATGGTATGTTTTGCATTAGATACATTTGGACCAATGAGATACACTAGAACAATTCTCAACATTGGTTGATTATCAACTTTTTTAGTTTTGCAGATATATAACAGCAACTGACAAGTATTTATTTTAAGATATACTATTTAGTTGTTCATTAGAATAAACTGCAATTTTCAAGTAGTATTCTTTACATCTAAGCACATGCCAAATTGATTTCAAGTAGTATTCTTGGCTTCAATTTGGTTACTTTTGATGATACGCAAGTTTAATGGGCTTCTTTGTGTTTAATAGGTGAAAGAGACATCAATGTTTGTGATTTGTCTAAGAAACCTGGTGGTGCTTTTGTGGACCAAAAAGAAAGTTGAGTAGGAAAGCTTGAGATCTATTAAAGGTATTATGTCACTAAACCTACATTCTCACTAAATCCCTTTTTCATTCATTATCCCCTCACATTCTCACAATGAAAAAGTTTTTGAAGGTACCACACGTTCCATTTTTAACAGTATTCTTTGAAGCTGGTGGGACTGTTCTATATATTAACTACAGTAACACACTTTTTTCTCCAAATTTTTATGACAGATAAAATGGACTCAAACCTAAAGAAATATATATTAGATAGTTGTAGGCAATAATTATATCACAAGGAAGCATTATCATAAAACTGTTAAAAGGTTTGGTCATTTTAAATGCATTGATCTATATATATGTCGGATGTAAAGTTACACAAGTGAATTTAATATAAACACTTTAGAATCTATTTTCATCCTTATTTTTAAGTATCACATCCAACAATGCTTTAATATTGTGACTTTTAAGTTTGTGCAGTGACTACGGGTAAGGGAGTTTGTGTCCCAGTAATATTGAGAGGTAAATCAATGTCTATTGATGTTTCATCTTAAATTGTTTGTACGTTTGCTTTCCCTATCCTCTATCCTATGTGTCCACGTAACAATCTGTTAAGAATGAGCTCTATCTCTCCCCTTTTCCACCTCTGCATATAATTGTAGCTATCGCCTTTTAGTTTTGATTGATAAGAAGTTAAACTCACCAAGTCATTTATTTCTATACAAGCTTTGGAACTAGAAGATCTCAACTCAAGTTTGTTGGTGAAGAATTGGAATGGCATCGGGTATATTGACCTCTTGATTGAGAAATTTGTCTTTCACAGATAAACAAATAGGAGGTACACATGCTTTCAAGTAGTGCTTTTGATATTTCCTTATCTACATTCATATCATGCTATGGTTAAGTTGTACATCACATTATCTAACATTTAATTTGTTTAGTTCTTCTAGATATCTCTGAATATTGTTAGGCTTGCACATCTTTCATGTTAGACTAGATAGTTTCTTTGTATTATATGCCATATCTCTCAGATTTGTGTGATAATGGGGTGTGCTAATTATAACTTCATTATATTAGATATTTGTTTTTTCTTTTGTTTTCCTCTTCAAGATGGTAGTAGTTCTTGCTGGAGGTTTCATTGTATATTTTGTAATTACATGCAAAACAATTTTAGGTAGTGTTAATCACTTTAACAAGATGCCACATGATCCAATTACAATCCCTATTGCAAGTTGTGTTTCATGTAGCATTTGTAATATGATTACAAAGCATCTATTTGCTTAAGATTACTTTTCAATTTTCGCAATTTTTAACTGAAAAGCCTTTTTCTTTGAAGCTGACAGGTTCGATTTTGAATCACAAAAGAACGTGGTTTTCAGAAAAAGAGGCATCCTTAAGGAAGGTAGGACCCTTATAGCTCAGAGAGTTGATTTATGTGCTCATATACTCAATTAACCATTCTCCAATCATTTTTATCGAATGTGATTGTAGAGTGCGTGTATTTTAGTGTATTGATTGTAGAGTGCAGAATGACCTAACAAATACAAGACTAAAATTTCATTTTCAAATTTTGTACCTGCACCTTTGGCACTTTTTTTTTCAAACTATGTACCTACTATTGCTTTGATACTAAAATTTGTTTTACGAACTCCTTAGCTGCAGCACAAAAGCACTGAAGTCTTCTCTATTTCCATGGTTTTATTTTTAATTACATTTCCCTGCTTACTTTTAATTTCCTTTGCCAATAAAGATTCTCCAGTTTGATTTTCATTAGCACCAAGTTGGCTTAGACACACACACCACACAAGCAAAAGGTGTAGCAGATTGTAATTATAAAGACCTACTTAATCTGATACATTGGTTAAAGTGGTTTCGAATCTGTAACATAGTTGTTCGTTCCCTTCTTTCCATTCGAATCTATGAAATGGAATCTGCAAAATAGAAATTTTTGGGTTATCTAGCTTTTATCAAATCTGTTGAGAGAAAGACAGAAGTTGTTCACCCTTTTCTTTCCATTTTTTACAATCGACTTTATCTACGTTTCCATTTTTTAGATCAAATTTTGTTTGTTTAAAAAAAGAAGAAATCTGTTCATAGCTTTTATATTAGTATCTGTGACATATTATGCAGCAATTTTGTTTGAGTTTGTTCATCCATTTTTTCCATATTATGTATGCTTCCTTTAAATCTCTATGTATGCTGTTTGAAAATGCCACATATAGTCTAATTATTTTTTAGAATCAAATAAGAGTCTGCAACCAAAGAAGAACGTTTTTTATGTGGGTGCACATAATTGTTTTTGTTTGACATGGTTGTTTTTCTTTTGTGCTTTGTGAGATATTGGAAAGAGCATCAAGGAAACTCCAACCACAAGTCCACAACTACCGGTGTTGGTGTTGGTGTTGGTGTTGGTGTTGGTGTTGGAGGGTATGGGATTGTTTTGTTGATGCTCTATCAACTCATCTCATTATAATTATTTGATTTTGGCTGTGATTCTTGTGGATACCTTGTATTGCAGGTAAACTAATATTGCAGGATAAGTTTTGATGATGAAGTGGTTAAGAGGTTTTGATGATGAAAAAGACAAAAGCTAAAGTTGATAATAGGAAAAAGGCAAAGTCAAAGTTGATGAGAAAGACCAAAGCTAAAGTTGATGAAAGTGACAAAATATCCAAAGTCACAATCCAAGACAATCAAGCTCAAGAATTAAAGTTTCAAGATATAAGGGTAGTCCTTATAAATAAGGGTAGTCCTTAGGGTTTGAGTGCGTCTTAGGATAAGTGTAAGCTCTTACGAAGGTCAGCTCATCTCTCAAAGTCCCATGATTTTCAAAATGCATGCATGCACACGTAAACACAAGAAGCATTTTTTTGAAAAGCATAAAATCGATTTTCTCTATTTTATTCTATATATAAAAATCGATTTTCAGGTCAATACAAAAGCTAAAGAATCGATTCATACTAGTTTCACTAAGTATGCAAATCGATTCCTAAGTATTTCTAAAAAGGAAGAATCGACTCATACTATTTTATACTAAGCATAAAAATCGATTCTCAAGTGTCTTTAAAAGGAAAGAATCGATTCATATTATTTTTACCAAAGTGCATAATCGATTCACAAGTATTTTTCAAAAAGGAAAGAATCGATTCACACTATTTTTCACTTAGCAAAAGAATCGATTCCTACATGTCTCAGGCAAGCCAAGAATCGATTCATACAAATTACATTGAGTATAAGAATCGATTCCTAGCCTTCCTGGATCTCAAGAATCGATTGTTACTCTTTCTCAAGTAAACCAAAATCGATTCTCACTTAAAAGAAGTCACACATAAGAATCGATTCTCAGATCCAATACATTTAAGCAATAATCGATTCTCATACTTCCATAAATATTTCAACGTAAACTTTTTTCTATATAGCCTATAAATAGAGGCTTCATAGTCTTCATTTCTTTCACAACCCATCTTCACGATCTATCACTTTCTGAAAAACTCTTATATTTTATTTGTGTTCTTCTCGCACCGTCGGTCCGTCAAGAGCTGATCTTTTGCTAAGAGTTAGTTGGGGTTGCGTTCTTCAAATTGTGTAATCTGCCTACGTTAAGAGGTATTTCTGTATTTACATTTGTTATTATTTAATTGTTTGTTATTTGTTCTAGGGAGTGGGGTATCTCTCTAGGGTAGCTGCATGTACTAGGAAGTGGGGTATCTTTCTAGGGCAGTTGATTGTAACAGGGGTGGGGTATCTCTTGTTATAGTTATATTAGATTTGAGGGCTCTCCATAGGTGGGGTATCCTAGGAGGAGAGTGCCTGAGTCTGTAAAGGTTTTCCAAGGCACCTGTAAGCCTTGTTGTTTTGGTTAGTGGAAAATCTCACAAGGGTGTGAGGACTGGACGTAGGTCACTAGGAGGTGACCGAACCAGGATAAATCTCTGCGTGCTTTACTGCTTTCCTGCTTTACTGTTATTCTACTTTACTGCTTTATATTCTAATTCCTTCGCTTCCACTTAACCTGCGCGAAAATTGATCTAAGTCATTGAAAAGGGGAAAAACATTTTCGAAAGATCTGAAAAGTTTTAAATCTCAATTCACCCCCCCTCTTGAGACTGAAGCCACTTGGTAACAAGTGGTATCAAAGCTAGACTCTTGTATAAAGGGCCTAGCAGCTTCAAGAGAAATGGCTTCAGGTTGGTCTACGCAAGAGGGTGCATCTCTTTTCCGTCCTCCGGGATTCAACGGAGAAGACTATGCATATTGGAAAGAAAGAATGAGAATTTTTATTGAAGGGGTAGACTTAGATGTTTGGGATGCTGTGGAAAAAGGACCTTTCGTCCCCACACACATAGTAGATGGTATTCTATAAAAAGTAGAAATGAATGGTCTGATGATGAGAAAAGAAAAGTGCAACTTAATTTACGTGCTAAAAATATTATTACTTCTGCTTTAAGTCCTGATGAATTTTTTCGAGTTTCAAACTGTAAATCTGCCCAAGAAATGTGGGATAATCTCCAAGTTACTCATGAGGGTACAAATGAAGTGAAAAGGGCAAGAATAAATACTCTTACCAGAGAGTACGAATTGTTTAGAATGAATACAGGTGAAACAATATCAGAAATGCAGAAAAGGTTCACCCACATAGTGAACAAATTGGGTTCATTAGGAAAATCATTTCCTCCCGAAGACTTGATCGACAAAGTGCTAAGATGCCTAAACAGAGAATGGCAACCAAAGGTGACTGCAATAACTGAGTCAAGAAACTTGACTAGCATGACTCTCGCCACCCTGTTTGGGAAATTACTAGAGCACGAGTTAGAGCTCACTCGCCTAGCAGAGCATGAAGGAAAAGACAAGAAGAACAAAAACTTAGCTCTCAAAGCCTCCAGTTCAAGCTCATCCGACGATAGTGATGATTCGGAAGATGAAGATGAAGACGATGAGAAAATGGAACTAATGGTTAGTAAATTCAAAAAGCTCATGAGAAGGGAAAGATCTCTCAAAAAGAATTCTCCAACCAAAAGAGGCTCAAGCAAAGAAAACTTCTCAAGTCCCCCAACTTGCTACGAATGTGGTAAATCCGGACACCTGACGATGAAGTGCCCGAACTTAGAAAGAAAATTGTCAAAGTTCAAGAAAAAGGGGTCCAAAGGAAACAATGGTAGAAAATCCTACATAGCTTGGGAAGACAATGACATGAACTCATCAGATAATTCAGAAAATGAAAAAGCTCAAGTTGCTCTCATGGCCGACCACGACAGTGAAAACGAAACTGAGGTATATTCTAACTCTGATTCTTTACAAGATGCATATGATGAACTATATGAAGCCTTTACTGAATTGCATGATAAATCTTCAAAATTAGCTAAAGCTCTAAGCAAATCTAAGAAAGTTATCACTCATCTTGAAAATGATATCACTGCTTTAACTAAAGAAAAATTAGAGCTTAGAAAAGAAAATGATGATCTTGTTTACTTCAAGGAAAATTATGTATGTGATAAGTGTATAGAACATGAAAAGAAAATCAATGAGCTTGAATGTACAATTAACAAAATGTCCAAATTACAACATGTACATCCTAGGATTCCGAGAAATAATTTTGTGAAAAGCAATATGCATCATAGACCTAAGTTTTCCACTAGACCTTATATTAGATGTTATTATTGTAGTAAACCTGGACATACAGCTTCTGTTCGCAGGGCAAGAGGTAAACAAAACATGAAAAAGGTGTGGGTTCCCAAAAGAACCATACCAAACACTAACCCACAAGGACCCAAAGAGATTTGGGTACCTAGAATCCTGTTTTAGATCATTGCAGGTATGCTTCAAGGTATGGGGGCAGATTGATACC
This sequence comes from Astragalus membranaceus, assembly GCA_039519185.1. NCBI lineage: Eukaryota > Viridiplantae > Streptophyta > Magnoliopsida > Fabales > Fabaceae > Astragalus > Astragalus membranaceus. The sequence goes on along the minus strand of CM076854.1, from coordinate 89,676,240 downwards.
TTGACAGCAAAGACTCAAAGCGCATGACCGGAGACGTAATAAAGTTCTTAACACTCACCCCCGGAAAAAGCCGTCATGTGACTTGTGATAGATAGAGGAAGAATCACCGGTAAAGGTCAGATTGGTTAAATTTTTATTCACCTCTATTTTGAAAATGTGCTTAAGAATAGTTTATCAAGTCAAATATGTGACTACTAAAATAGAGCAATTCCTGAATGTCATTTCATGTATCTTTAAAGAACAAATATTTATAAGGCATGAAAGTATTCTGGTCATCCCTCTAGGACTAAGCATATAGAAATTATATATCACCTTCTTAAAGGTTATGGTTAAAAAGGAGATAGTGTGATTGAGTTAGTTGAGTCGTCACAAACGACTAGTTGACATTCTCAGAAATCCATTGCAAAAGAAAATCTGGTTCTTCATTTACTCAAATGAGTTTTTCAATAAAATGTTTTTCAAGTGATTTTATAAAATATGAATTTAAGAGAATTTGTGACTTATGAATTTCTGCGTGCTCAAAAAGCGTTTTATAAAGCAGCTGAAATGCTACCTTTTCCCGAAATCCATTTTCTCCTGTCACAATCAATTGCTGGCTCTGGCATTAAAATTCAGAATACATACTCACAATCGTTGTTCAACTAAAATAATTCTTCTCCCATATTCTGGCCGCCATCACCAACTTTGAAACTAAGCAGCATGAAATACATAAAGCCTAAAACAATTGTTTCACAGATTTTTGAGACTCATGATTATCTTTTACCTGTCTTGATGGAAATACTCTCTTCATGGTTTCAAATATGATTTTCTGTTGGTTTTGATGATCCCTTATAAAACTGCAATGGTTCTTTTACCTTGTCAAATAGCCGTGACATTCGGTTCGCAAACTCTATCTTACGTTGACCCTCTTTGATCATGACAAAAAGGGGGAGAGAAATATAGGGTTGCATATGAGCATATAGAACTTGCATATTATGCATCTAGTCAATAAGTCAGGGGGAGCATCATGATAGGGGGAGCATCATATATATATTATCTGTTTGAACTAACCTCCCACCTTGAGATGAGTTAATGTTTTGTCATCATCAAAAAGGGGGAGAATGTGGATACCTTGTATTGCAGGTAAACTAATATTGCAGGATAAGTTTTGATGATGAAGTGGTTAAGAGGTTTTGATGATGAAAAAGACAAAAGCTAAAGTTGATAATAGGAAAAAGGCAAAGTCAAAGTTGATGAGAAAGACCAAAGCTAAAGTTGATGAAAGTGACAAAATATCCAAAGTCACAATCCAAGACAATCAAGCTCAAGAATTAAAGTTTCAAGATATAAGGGTAGTCCTTATAAATAAGGGTAGTCCTTAGGGTTTGAGTGCGTCTTAGGATAAGTGTAAGCTCTTACGAAGGTCAGCTCATCTCTCAAAGTCCCATGATTTTCAAAATGCATGCATGCACACGTAAACACAAGAAGCATTTTTTTGAAAAGCATAAAATCGATTTTCTCTATTTTATTCTATATATAAAAATCGATTTTCAGGTCAATACAAAAGCTAAAGAATCGATTCATACTAGTTTCACTAAGTATGCATATCGATTCCTAAGTATTTCTAAAAAGGAAGAATCGACTCATACTATTTTATACTAAGCATAAAAATCGATTCTCAAGTGTCTTTAAAAGGAAAGAATCGATTCATATTATTTTTACCAAAGTGCATAATCGATTCACAAGTATTTTTCAAAAAGGAAAGAATCGATTCACACTATTTTTCACTTAGCAAAAGAATCGATTCCTACATGTCTCAGGCAAGCCAAGAATCGATTCATACAAATTACATTGAGTATAAGAATCGATTCCTAGCCTTCCTGGATCTCAAGAATCGATTGTTACTCTTTCTCAAGTAAACCAAAATCGATTCTCACTTAAAAGAAGTCACACATAAGAATCGATTATCAGATCCAATACATTTAAGCAATAATCGATTCTCATACTTCCATAAATATTTCAACGTAAACTTTTTTCTATATAGCCTATAAATAGAGGCTTCATAGTCTTCATTTCTTTCACAACCCATCTTCACGATCTATCACTTTCTGAAAAACTCTTATATTTTATTTGTGTTCTTCTCGCACCGCCGGTCCGTGAAGAGCTGATCTTTTGCTAAGAGTTAGTTGGGGTTGCGTTCTTCAAATTGTGTAATCTGCCTACGTTAAGAGGTATTTCTGTATTTACATTTGTTATTATTTAATTGTTTGTGATTTGTTCTAGGGAGTGGGGTATCTCTCTAGGGTAGCTGCATGTACTAGGAAGTGGGGTATCTTTCTAGGGTAGTTGATTGTAACAGGGGTGGGGTATCTCTTGTTATTGTTATATTAGATTTGAGGGCTCTCCATAGGTGGGGTATCCTAGGAGGAGAGTGCCTGAGTCTGTAAAGGTTTTCCAAGGCACCTGTAAGCCTTGTTGTTTTGGTTAGTGGAAAATCTCACAAGGGTGTGAGGACTGGACGTAGGTCACTAGGAGGTGACCGAACCAGGATAAATCTCTGCGTGCTTTACTGCTTTCCTGCTTTACTGTTATTCTACTTTACTGCTTTATATTCTAATTCCTTCGCTTCCACTTAACCTGCGCGAAAATTGATCTAAGTCATTGAAAAGGGGAAAAACGTTTTCAAAAGATCTGAAAAGTTTTAAATCTCAATTCACCCCCCCTCTTGACACTGAAGCCACTTGGTAACAATTCTTTGTCTAATTTTTTACTAATTACAAATCTTCTTGACACACAACACTTTGGAGCTGAATCTATTACTCCAGCTAAGAGACAGCCAACACTCAACACTTTGTAACTCCACAACTCTCATCTACCAAAAGCAAGAAAATCATGGACAAGAAGTGATTAGGGTGTAGTTCATCTTCTGCTACAAATGTTGAATTTACTATTTTAGTTGCTTGGTGTAATATGTAACACCCCGTTAATTTCTGTCTTGAAGAAATTACCGAAGCGCACTACTGGCATACATCAGAGTGACTTCCTTTTTAAATACTGAACACATACTAATACTCGATGCTAAAAACCCATCAAGTTCGCTTACATAACTCAATATAAAATACATAAAGCGGTCCTTACACCCTCAACTAGTGTTCAGTACTCAAAAACCGAAAGTCTGCGGAAGCGATTTACAACTTAAAAACATAAGTCGTACCATCGTACATCTAAGAAACTGAATACAAAATACAGAAATACTAGGGAAACTGAAATACAAGACATAAAGAAACAAAGATAGCAACTGCTCCTCAAGCGTCTCCATAGCCGTGCCTCACGGTCTTCATCTTTCCCTGCTTAACTGAAAAACAACAACAATGGATTGGGTGAGACAACTTGTCTCAGTGAGTTCTATCGCGACCCCTTACTAATCCTCTCGGTTCAATTATGCTTTATTCATTATTCTGATTCTAACTCATAAATCATAGTCCTCAAAGTTGACTATGTGGCTAACTAACTGAAGTTGTCCTTATAACCCTCAAGCCGGTTACAAGACGCAACTCATAACTAAACTAAACGCTGTCCTCATAACCCTCAAGCCGGTTACAAGAAACAACACTAACTAAAGTTATAGCGTGTCACCGGTCACTTGGCATAATAAGCTTCCGGTGAACCCGTCCCCACTAATCGGCTGGGTCCCTAATGGGGCCTAGGTTCATAAGGCTCATGACTGCCTCTCCCCTAGCACACTAAACTAAAAAGGGTCGTCACCCCGACTAAAGATATATATGATGATATACCTGGACTGAACTCAACAATGAACTTAAACATAATAATAACTTAACTGAACAATGAACTGAACTGAACATAAACTTATTACTAAGGTGATCTAATTACTAACTAAGTCTAATTATTAAGTGATCTCTCAAGGATTACTAAGGTTTGCTAACTTATCTTATCAATCTTACTAAACCAGTCAATCCAGCACAATACATCAAACACAAATTCATAACATGAAATCAATGGTCAATCACATGAGCATTCACTTAACCTGAACGTAATCCAAACACAACCAAGCATATGGTACTAACATAACTTAGATCCAATCACAGTCAATTACCACTCAATTCAGGGCAATTCAATCATAGTAACATTGGGGAATGTGGAAGGAAGGATTAGAAAGCAATTGGAATCGTTTGGAATGATTTAAAACACTTTTTAAAAGAGGCAACCCGAAGACCACGCACGACCCGTGCGCCCATACACACGATCCGTGCGTGTCCATTATTTAACTTGTCATTCCTTTCCGATCCCGAATTACTTCCCGATCAATACTACCACTTCAGTCAAAGCTAAACATGTAGAATTACGGTGTTCCCATCCTAGGGGAACCTTGGGGAGTGGATGGGAAGGGACTTAGGACCAATCGGAACGACTTAGGACGTATTTCAAAATGTCGCATCAGAGAGATACGCACGGTCCGTGCGCCTTGGCACACGACCCGTGCGCGTTTTCAAAACAAGCACCAGCGGTTCCAGAAGACCACGCACGACCCGTGCGCCCATACACACGATCCGTGCGTGACTAACAGTGTTTCAGAAAAACAGTTTTCCGCGTTTTCTTTTCTATTCCGATCGTTCCCATGTCCGTTCCGATTCACCTTCAAACTCAATAACACATGATTTAACAATCCTAGTGAGTATAGAACTCACCTCTTGGACGACAATAGCAATAGACACCGAGACTTCACGATCACACGGTGACTCCAAATTCACCCAAACCGCTCCAATTAACTTCCAATCGAAAACCCAACCACTGGACTACCCTCTAGGTTGTTCCAATACGCGATTTAGGGACTGATAAGGGTTCTAACACTCATCAAACTCACATGCAACACTGATTTCATTACTTGGAGCTTGGGGGGTCTTCAATGGTGGAATGTGGTGGAGGTGGAGGGTGGCCACGATTTTGGTAGCAGTAGAATGAGGAAGAGAATCTGATTTTGTTGGTATGGTTAGATCACACATGCATTGCACATTTTTGGAATTCTCTTCTCTTCTCCTCCCTCACCCTCTCGCCCTCTCTCCTCTCCTTCTTGTTTCAGATTTTCTGGAAATGTATCAAGTGGCTGTGTTGGTGTTCCAGCTGATGGGTACCTATATATATATATAGAGGGGAAATGTGCAAATACTATTTTACCCCTGGCTTAGCAATTCTATTCCTAGTGACTCCTTTCAGCCCAAACTAATCCCACTTGACACAATTAAATTAATTGTCAATCCCAACAATTATTTTTCAAGCAACTCATTTAAATCGATAAAAAAAAAATCATTTCACCCCAAATAATTTAAATAGCGAAAATTGGGGATATTACAATCACCCCAACTTTTAAAAATTTTGTCCTCAAAATTGGACCAATCAAAACAATTAGCACACAATATACCTTTCGCCGAACTGTCATCAGCTTTGCCCTTCTGAGCGTCCAACACATAGAATCTTCCACTGGCGGGAGTAGATTTCTCCTCTCGATTCCTCTTCTTTGCCGGACACTCGTTAGCATAATGCCCTTCTTCCTTGCAGTAGTAACACACAGTGGATCCCAAACGACACTCTCCAGTGTGAGGCCTTCCGCATTTCGGACACTTACCGGACCTTAGTAGTTCGGATGCTGTAGCTTGCTTTCCTTTGTGGGAGTTACCTTTTGGCTCCTCACTTGGGGTTGGCAATTCCACTGCCTTTTTCTTTTCCTTTCTATAAGCTTTCCTTTCTTCGTACATTCTGTTGAGATCTGCCTCTGCAACATAAGCTTGCTGCACCAACCCAGCATAACTAGTCATAGCATAAGAGCTGAGACATTGGGCCACATCAGCACGAAGACTTGCCCTATACATCTGCATCTTCCACTCATCATTCGGAGCATGCTTTGCCAATTGATAAAACTGCGACAACCTTTCGAACTTGGCGGTGAACTCACCCACCGACATCTCTCCTTGCCTCAGATTGATAAACTCAGCTTGCTTGCTTAACTTCATCACCGGAGGGAAAAAGTGACCAATAAACATCTCCTTGAAGTTAACCCAGGTAACAGGAGTTCCCTGGTTCACCATCAAATCATGAGCATTGGTCCACCAGGTCTGAGCATCTTCCTCGAGCATATGGGCGGCAAAGAGAACCTTCTCTTCTTCGCTGCATTGAAGAGTCCTAAAAATCTTCTCCATCGAATCCAACCAGAAATGTGATACCATCACCTCAGGTCCTCCTTTGAAACTTTGGGGATTCATCTTCTGGAAACGAAAGTAAGCCCTATTCGGATCTTCCAGAGGAGGTTGTTGAACATTCGGTTGTTGTTGATCCATCCTCTCTTGATGCATCTGGGCCATTTGAGCCATCTGCTGCTGCTGCATTTGCATCATGTCATTCATCATCTTCTGCTGCGTTTCGATGACGTTCTGCATCCATTCGGTATTTGGGTCAACAGGGACGCTTCTCCTACTTCCACCAGCCATGATTCTGCGAAATATGCACAAAGTGTTTAGTTGATCAGGCTAAACGTCTAATAGCATACTAAGAGGAATCACACTTAGAGGACTTAAGAGACTCATGATTCTAAGTCCGACTAGGTCGAACTGCTCTGATACCAATTGTAACACCCCGTTAATTTCTGTCTTGAAGAAATTACCGAAGCGCACTACTGGCATACATCAGAGTGACTTCCTTTTTAAATACTGAACACATACTAATACTCGATGCTAAAAACCCATCAAGTTCGCTTACATAACTCAATATAAAATACATAAAGCGGTCCTTACACCCTCAACTAGTGTTCAGTACTCAAAAACCGAAAGTCTGCGGAAGCGATTTACAACTTAAAAACATAAGTCGTACCATCGTACATCTAAGAAACTGAATACAAAATACAGAAATACTAGGGAAACTGAAATACAAGACATAAAGAAACAAAGATAGCAACTGCTCCTCAAGCGTCTCCATAGCCGTGCCTCACGGTCTTCATCTTTCCCTGCTTAACTGAAAAACAACAACAATGGATTGGGTGAGACAACTTGTCTCAGTGAGTTCTATCGCGACCCCTTACTAATCCTCTCGGTTCAATTATGCTTTATTCATTATTCTGATTCTAACTCATAAATCATAGTCCTCAAAGTTGACTATGTGGCTAACTAACTGAAGTTGTCCTTATAACCCTCAAGCCGGTTACAAGACGCAACTCATAACTAAACTAAACGCTGTCCTCATAACCCTCAAGCCGGTTACAAGAAACAACACTAACTAAAGTTATAGCGTGTCACCGGTCACTTGGCATAATAAGCTTCCGGTGAACCCGTCCCCACTAATCGGCTGGGTCCCTAATGGGGCCTAGGTTCATAAGGCTCATGACTGCCTCTCCCCTAGCACACTAAACTAAAAAGGGTCGTCACCCCGACTAAAGATATATATGATGATATACCTGGACTGAACTCAACAATGAACTTAAACATAATAATAACTTAACTGAACAATGAACTGAACTGAACATAAACTTATTACTAAGGTGATCTAATTACTAACTAAGTCTAATTATTAAGTGATCTCTCAAGGATTACTAAGGTTTGCTAACTTATCTTATCAATCTTACTAAACCAGTCAATCCAGCACAATACATCAAACACAAATTCATAACATGAAATCAATGGTCAATCACATGAGCATTCACTTAACCTGAACGTAATCCAAACACAACCAAGCATATGGTACTAACATAACTTAGATCCAATCACAGTCAATTACCACTCAATTCAGGGCAATTCAATCATAGTAACATTGGGGAATGTGGAAGGAAGGATTAGAAAGCAATTGGAATCGTTTGGAATGATTTAAAACACTTTTTAAAAGAGGCAACCCGAAGACCACGCACGACCCGTGCGCCCATACACACGATCCGTGCGTGTCCATTATTTAACTTGTCATTCCTTTCCGATCCCGAATTACTTCCCGATCAATACTACCACTTCAGTCAAAGCTAAACATGTAGAATTACGGTGTTCCCATCCTAGGGGAACCTTGGGGAGTGGATGGGAAGGGACTTAGGACCAATCGGAACGACTTAGGACGTATTTCAAAATGTCGCATCAGAGAGATACGCACGGTCCGTGCGCCTTGGCACACGACCCGTGCGCGTTTTCAAAACAAGCACCAGCGGTTCCAGAAGACCACGCACGACCCGTGCGCCCATACACACGATCCGTGCGTGACTAACAGTGTTTCAGAAAAACAGTTTTCCGCGTTTTCTTTTCTATTCCGATCGTTCCCATGTCCGTTCCGATTCACCTTCAAACTCAATAACACATGATTTAACAATCCTAGTGAGTATAGAACTCACCTCTTGGACGACAATAGCAATAGACACCGAGACTTCACGATCACACGGTGACTCCAAATTCACCCAAACCGCTCCAATTAACTTCCAATCGAAAACCCAACCACTGGACTACCCTCTAGGTTGTTCCAATACGCGATTTAGGGACTGATAAGGGTTCTAACACTCATCAAACTCACATGCAACACTGATTTCATTACTTGGAGCTTGGGGGGTCTTCAATGGTGGAATGTGGTGGAGGTGGAGGGTGGCCACGATTTTGGTAGCAGTAGAATGAGGAAGAGAATCTGATTTTGTTGGTATGGTTAGATCACACATGCATTGCACATTTTTGGAATTCTCTTCTCTTCTCCTCCCTCACCCTCTCGCCCTCTCTCCTCTCCTTCTTGTTTCAGATTTTCTGGAAATGTATCAAGTGGCTGTGTTGGTGTTCCAGCTGATGGGTACCTATATATATATATAGAGGGGAAATGTGCAAATACTATTTTACCCCTGGCTTAGCAATTCTATTCCTAGTGACTCCTTTCAGCCCAAACTAATCCCACTTGACACAATTAAATTAATTGTCAATCCCAACAATTATTTTTCAAGCAACTCATTTAAATCGATAAAAAAAAAATCATTTCACGCCAAATAATTTAAATAGCGAAAATTGGGGATATTACATAATATGTTGTAAGAATGTTAGTTGTTTTGGGATTAGGGTGAATCCAGCTGTTTAACCAAACTTCTTTTACTATGGTTCCATTGTCTGAGACTATCTGCAACTGGCTTTTTTGCTTCATTGACACTATCTATGTTAAATTTCAGTATTAATGTTATTTCAATCAATACCATATGTGTTTCAGGCTCCACAACTGACTTTCTATGTTTAACTGTTTTTTAATTTAAATTTGTTATCAAAATTTATTTCATTGAAACAGACACTACTCTTTGACATACCCTCAGTATGCGTAGTGTCATTAGTTGTTCCAACTTTCCTACTTTTATAACAAGTCAATTGTGTTCCTTGGTTGGATATTTTGTGTATTGTGTAGGCAAAAAGCGAGAATTCAATGAAATAGCATGATACTATATATCTTACTTTACATACTGAGTACTAAATGCTAAATATCACTGACTTGCAAGACTTATGGAAGAGAAGAGAGAAAACCATTGTAATTAGTTGTATCTGATATGTGCTTCATGGATCAATCCTTATGCTTATGGATGCTTCTTGAAGGGACAACACTTAGTGTTGGGTCAAAGACAATAAGATTAGTTTTCGTCCTATCTTAGAATAGAAATACAATATACTCATTGAGATTTGAAATTAATTTTTAATGTTTTGTTAACTTAGTTTTTATAATACTAAACTTTCAAAATTTGAATTTTGATTTGAGTACTTATCATACCACGTAATGCGATCGTCCCGTGCATCCGCACAGGTATGTTACTAGTTTTAATTAAACTACTTATATGTTTTTGCTATCCCACATATACTAACCCCTCTCCCCATTTTGGAACAAAATTACTTTTAAACTCAACTTAGAGCAGTGAGGACACTGCTCACTTTTAAGTTGGGGGGGGAGAACTTCACTTTATGCATGTGCTATGTTTAATTAATGTGTGTTTATTTTCAGTATTTTAGTATGTGCTTAATTGTCTATATGTTATGCGAGTAGTTTTTAAAATTTTCATTTGATGTATTTAACAAAGCTTCTCTTGAAGTAAGTTGAACTCTTTGCAAAATGAGAAATTTTTTCAAAAAACAGTAAAGTTCATGAGTCAATTTGTGAATTAAGTATATCAAACTTGTTTTAAAGCAAAAATTTCATTGACTTTGAAGCATGATCAGCTTAAATTCTTTTTCATAAAACTTAGAGTGGTCAATGCAATAGGTTACCAAAAAGTCACTACAAAAAGTGTTTAAATTGTTGTAAAAAGCTATACTTGCCTGAGTCATTAAACTGAACCTGTTCCAATAGTGCATTTGGCTTGAAAAAGAAAAAGAAAAGCAAACCAAAGAAAAAAAAAGTATGCATAAGGAGGTCAGTGAGGAAGGTAGTATATGCTACAAGTCGGGAAATATAGTATCAAGTGCAGCTGCACCAAAACAAAAAGTCAGTGCTTCTGCACTTCACAGCAAAAAAAATCCAGTGCTTCTGCACCTAGGTGCGCATCTGCACCAAAAGAACCACCAAAAATAGGAAATAGTACATTGACTCAATAGTTTTGAAATTCTCAATCAAAGCCCATTGTTGTGCTTAGAGCCCCCCCCCCCCCCCCCCAAATGTTGAGGATATTGTTAGTCTAGTTTGTATTTTGAAACACCTTTGTTTTGACCAAACGTTATCTAATTTTTTCAAAGGCTAGGAGAAACTTTTTACTTAGTTTTGGAACTAATTGACTCTCAGTGGGCACACACGCACACAAATGAGTTTTAATAGCTCCGGATGTTATGGAAATCAAAGGAACAAAGAAAAAATTTTCTGAGAAAAGAGGTTCATGAAAAATGCATTATTTTGAAAAAAAAATCATTCCTTGAAAAGAAGTGAGCTGATCTGTTCTTCTTAGTTATAAAAATCTTATTTGTGTTTTATTTTGTCATTGCTTGAGGACAAGCAACAATTTAAGTTTGGGAGTGTGATAACTCTATTTTATATAGAGTTATTCATGCACTTAAACTTAAACTTAGATAATTGCTTTATTTCAAGTATAACATGTGTTAAATATAGTAAAGTATGAATAAAATAACAACATTTATGGTTTTAAGATGTATGTCATTCATAACTTAGCATTTTATATATATATTGGTATGTTTGATGTGTTTGTTTAGTGCATCTGCAGTTAATGCTTCTACACCAGGAAAAACACAGTGCATCTGCACTAGAAGCATTTCCACAGTGCATCTGCACCAAGAAGGATAACCTCACATTGGAAGCACCTCAATTCATACCAATGCATAAACATTTCTATGACATCATGCTTAGTCACATGGAGGCACATGCCAACATGCAAGAGGAGGCGCCCACAATGAGAAAATCATCATGAAAGGCTACACATCTAGGACACACGGTCTTCCACAATTGGACCTCTCTTTTGGACTCAATCTTCGTAATCAAAGCTCTGAAAAGTAACCATGGTTAAGCCTCCTTTGGTTATCTTGATCCCCAAGCAAACCCTCACTTGAAGGAAACCTCCAAGGCTATATAAAGGCTTCCACTTCTCATTTGAAGAGATATCTCACTCATAAGCAATTCACGTATAATTTAGTAGTTTCCCTTCTTGTATTTTATTTTATAGTTTTAGTAGTAGTTAGTTGGCAAGAAGGTAAGGAAGGAACTAACGACTTCTTCCTTCACTTCTTCATCAAGTTAGTTATGTGCAACTGCACCAGGAAGTCAGTGTTTCTGCACTACTGGGCAAATTTATGCAAGAGTACTCCAATCGGTGTAATCTCTACCCTATTGATATCTCTTGTATTTTCCATTATATTAACATGTTTTATTTCATCTATCTTTGCCTTGCAATGCATATTATGAGCTAAACCTCTTTAGTTGAGATGTTCTAACTTTATAATGAGCTTTTGAGTAAGTTATTGTGTTTTCCAAGTGGTGTATGCATTTTTGGTTCTTGTGTTATACTACATCCATCTTATTTTAAAGTTGATCACTTAAAATGAGTAGAGTTATATTCACAGACATGGTTTATAACTAGAAATCAAGAACTAATAAGGGTGAGTATTTTAATGAAGGCTTTGTTAACTTGTTTAATAAAGAAAACTTTGTTAAAACCATGTCAAGTCCTAGACATATGATACCATAGTCCTTAGGGTAATGCAGTGAGTACTTAAAAGGCAGGAGTGTACTTATTTAGCAACTTAGACAAGAATTGTAAGAAGGCAAGAAAGAAATTGATAACTTCTCTCTTTACTTTAAGACAATGTTTTAAGAGCTTGTAACGAAACTCTGAAGAAAGTAGCTGAAAAGGCACATACTAGTGCAACTGCACTCAAGTGCATCTGCACCACAAAAAACACAATACTCTTGAAAGTGATTTATTTAGTGAAGACATCTCAACTATTCTCAACTGATTTCCTCCATATTTTTCTGCATATTTACATTCTGTTTTCCTAAACATTAAACACCCAAAATTGTGAGTAGTGTAGCTGCACTAATTTATATGCTTTCTAAACATGCAAAATTTTAACCAATCCCTGTGGGTTTGACCTTTCTCATCACTATATTACTTGTTTGTGACTGTGTATACTAGCACATATTTTCACACATCAACTAGCCCAACGGTGTTGGTTAAATTATTGACTCTAATCATGAAACAATCAATTCACATATGTGGTGTGATGAGAAAAAAAAACAACAACTGAACAGCCTTCAACTCCTTCCTTCTTCTCTTTCAAACCATAAACCTAAAACAAATAGGGAGAAAAATAAGAGCATAAAGGAAAAATCAAAGGGGATTCTCTTAGGGTGTGTTTGGGAGTTTGGAGGGGAGGGAGGGGTTGAGACTAATAGTGTAAATTCTTTAGTAATTGGGAGAAAAATTATCCCCCTAAACCCCCCAAACCCCTCTCCTAGTTTATTTTTGGAGCCCCTCCAAACTCCCCCAAATATGGAGGGTTTTGGAGGGGCTCCAAAAATAAACTAGGAGAGGGGTTTGGGGGTGGGGGGGTTTAGGGGGATAATTTTTCTTCTCATCACTAAAGAATTTACACTATTAGTCCCAACCCCTCCCCTCCAAACTCCCAAACACACCCTTAGAGATTTTAAGAGCAAAATCAATAAAAAATAGGGACAAAAATAATCTTACCCAAATCTATTTCATAGAAGCACCTTTACCCCAATCTTGTTCACAGAAACATCTTGAAGTCATTCTGTTTAACGGCAGAACCACCGCTCTGTCGCCGTCCCAGATACGCGACCACCACTTCTGAACTGCACATGGTCGCTCTAGTGCTGCGCTGCCATGGACTCCTTCTTCTGCCTTTGTTCTGAAATCTCTTTCTCTCTCTCGTTCATTTTTGCCGTTGTAGAAGAAGGGTGATAAGAAGGGGATTTGAGAGGTTGGATCGGATGAAAGGGAAGAAGAAGATGAGGAGCGGATGAGAGAGAGGTAGCTGGATAGGAGCGGATGAGAGAGAGACAAAGAGGAAGAGAAGCGAGTGAGAGAGAAGAAGGAGAGGAGCGTAAGAGGAGAGAATGGGAAGAAGTTGAGTGGATGAGAGGGAAGAGGATATTGTCAGGGCATTATATGTGAAGGGATCGCGATTCTCGGCAGTCAGCAGCCTCGGCAGTCACTAAAGTCGGATCGGTGCCCTCCATTGGATCACTATCATACTCAATCTCGGCCGTTGATTTATTTTATATTAAAAAAATCAAAAAAAATGGATGAAGAGAGAAATAGAGAGACATTGGCACCGGTGACTGTCGTGAATTCATATCCTATGTGAAGCCATGTATGTCACCATTTCTGAAGCTTTCGTTCCATGAACAGAGTTAAGCGTGTTGGTGTATCCAAATATGTAATATGTATAGTTGACCTTGGATTTGTGCGTTGTTTGACCAGTTATTAGTAACTTCTATTATTTTATTATAACTTTTACTGCTACGCAAACTTATCCATTCAAAAAAATTTTATTTCACTGTTACCTACCAGTTTCTCCTCTTCCTAATTTCTTCTTGTCCATAATTTCATCTGTCAATCTTCACTCATTTCTTCTTCTACTTGGTACAACAAGGACTGCCACTCATCTTGCAACATGGTTTTTTACTTTCCCCAACTTTGCAAATCTCTTCAAATTCATGCATCTTCATTACAAATTACAAATTTTCACATTCTTTTTCTGCTATTACAAATACTCACATTCTTCAACACATGTATTACAGTAGAAGATTTCCCCCTTATGTTAGGAATTGTTTTCTTCCACCTTTCCATTACAGTGAAGGTGAAATCCTAACTTGCAATGCCACAATCGGTTCACTTGCTTTCTCACTTGAGGGTTCCAGATGACCCATTTATTTTGTCCGACAACTATTTGTTGAGAAGGATATGATAACTTAATCTTATTTATTTTGTCTTTTTAGTTAAAATTTTATCACTAGTTTGAACTTGGTTAGAGACCCGCAGTATATGATAAAAAAATAATTTATTCATTTACTCTTTTAAAGTTTTGAAATTTATTAAAAAATAAATATATATTAAAAAAATGATGTTCAATTAAAAATAAAGTATGATTTGTCTTTTTGTATAATCTAAAATATTACAATATATGATAAAAACAAATATATTATTAAAAATCATAAAATAAAAAATTAATTTAAATTTTCAACAAATGAAATATAGTTGTAACCGGGTAACCATTGATTTTAGTATGTTCAAGTCAAGATGTTGTTTGTTGAAAGTTGTTTCTGAAATGTACGTGGCAGCCATTGATTTTAGGTTTTTTTAATTTTAGATTTTTTAATTCAGCAAAATGATGTATGACAGCCATTTAATTTTTAATTTTTAATATTCTAGCCATTTAAATTTTAATTTTGAGTATTTAAATGATTTTAATTATTATAAATATTAAAATCTAATGTGGCAATACACATGTGGCTTATATAAATGAAGTGTGTAAGCTGAGTCACCTGTCAAGTCATTTAATGAGAGCCACGTCAGCATGTTGTTTTTGGCAGAAGGCCAATCCAACATAAAAAATTGAAAAACCCCTCTTTGGGCTAAATTTGCAGAATGTTTTAAACTAGGGGGACTAAATGTCCGAGTTTTAAAATAGGGAGACCAAATGTCTGAATTTTTGAAAATAGGGGGACCAAAACTATAATTTAGCCTAATATATATTATCTCATATCTTAGGAGTCTGACTTAGAGTACTAAATAATAGTTTAGTAATTGTTACTAAATGAGCATAATAGTCATTTCGGGACTATTAAATGAGCATAATAGAAAAATTCGGTGAACACACCAACATTAAATTGTGGGTAGTATGTACTAACCAGTGTTTTCATTACCCGCTCACTCACCACAAAAACACTAAATTGTGGTTTGTATGTACTAAGCATTGGATTGTTGTATAATGGTCACCGAAAAATTTAGTAATTGTTACTAAGAAATTCCTTAGTATCATAAGTCTTTGTCATATCTCAGTTAGTGCTGCATATCAAACACACGTGATATAATAGTGTTATATTGTATATCTTATCCCTATCATGCTTAATATTGTCTCTATCTTATTCTGACCTCCCAACCGACACTAAAGTGCTTAATCACAAGAATAAAAGCATATAGCATATAGTATTAAATAAATGAATAATTATGCAGTATATTTGACTCGACCCATTGTTGAGATCGATGAATGCTGCTGCACTACTTGTGCAAACTCAGGAACAACAATAATATTGATTAAAATCAATCTTTTGGATCTACTTTTTTTAAGTGCAAAATGGAAAGAATAGTTTCTATAAGTGTTCCACACTGGGCAGAAGCCCAATCACTACCATGGGCCGAAAGACGTCCAATTCAGCAAGGGAAAATTCCCAGAAAGAGAGCACTTCCCTAGATCCGATGGTAGATACACAACAAGGTGACCACCGGCCCCTGCCTAACTTTATAAATAGGGGTCAAACCCTATTGATAGGTACACTTTTTTCACTCCTGATAACCTGCTTTGACTTCTATTACCTCACTTGGGCGTCATAGTGTCTTTGCAGGTACCACCCGACTTGAGCTCTGCACACCGATTTCAGCAGATTTAAAATTTGTATAGGTATCTAGAGGATCTTGTAAATAGGTGAAGCCAACATGATTAATTTAAATTTGCATATTTAATTTCAACATGATACACATTGAGCATATGTGAAGGCAAAATTTGAAAGCCTCATGCATCCATCGCTTTCAAAAGTAAATTAACAGCATTAATTGAGAAATGATATCTATAAAATCCAAATAATCCTCACTGATAGATACATGTCATACTCATACCAGTAGAGAGTAAATATCACATATTTGATTGCACCTTTCCAAATACCAATAAACATAGAGCATCCATCGCTACAGGTAGAAAAGTCATTTAAAATGTGGTTATATTATATAGCACAAAAGGAGTTCGTAAGACCTATACTGACAAAGTCGACACTGTTAAGTTGGACATTTTCTGTTATACTTAGATTTGAACTTGAGATCTCTATTTTGTGCGTATGAAATTAGAGACGGTGTTTGCCACTCTGTCTGTAGATGGACAAACAAATATAGACAAAAAAATATAGCATCAAAGGAATAATGATGCATCATGCATGCTGCAGGTATGCATTAATATCTTTTCCTCACAGATATATGATTATGATTTTGGGACAAGATATGTATGTATAGGTACCTGTTTGAAACCCATGGGTAGTTGTATATTAATTTTGGTAGAAGTTGAATATTGGACCCATATGCAGTTTGAATATTAGTCCCAGTTCTTTTTTTGGTCAAGATTGGTCCCAGTTTGAACGCATGGTGCTTGGTATATCAGTATATGTACGGTGTTTAATTTTGGTCCATATAATTGATTAGAAATTGATCCCTGTATCCATTGTACCGAGTTTAATTTTGGTGCTTATAGCATTAGCAGCTATGGTTATTGTTGTGATAACAACACATTTATTAATTCCTTCTTATCCGTATTTGCTATTTTGTTTATGGTAAATTCTAGTTATTCTTAGATAAACGTGGGTAATTTACCCGATATAATTTGACACCAATAAAATCAGCCACTTTTATTTTATATTTTTTTGTGTGGGATCCATTATCTATCTGTCAATTAAAATATATTTGTGTGTATACATCGCATTGATATTAAATTAGTAGGATACATGCATGTGTCAGATTTGGAGTGAACACAAGTGAGATTGAGTATTTGTTAAAAAAAAAAACAAGTGAGATAGAGTAAATTATCCACATTTTTTCAAAGACAAACTAGTCCCCACCTTTGTTTATTTGTACTTTTACATCACATTGATATTAAATTAGTGGGATACATGTGTCAAATTTTGAGGAATACAAGTGAAATGGAGTAAATTACTTGCATTTTTTAAGGCAACCTAAGCCTCGCCTTTGTTTATTATGGAATTGAAATTTTGAATTACAAGTGCATGGATGGTATTGTATAAATATATATATTCACAACCTACATCTGAGTTCCACCTTCTTTTGCCAAAAATAAATAAATTGTCATTAATTTGTAACAATATTTTCTCATATATCAGGATATTTTCATAACTCTTTAATATATGGATTTAATTTATATACAACATGGTGTATGAGGTTTTTTACAATACTTATCTAATCACGAAGCAACACATCATAAATAGTGATTAACGTGATCATTGTAAGTGGTGTTGTAGCATGGTGTTGTGTGGCATGGTTTAACAACACTTGTTATATTCTTAGAGGTTTAGGCTTTGGGAAGTATATATATGTGTGAGACTCTGATCATTGTAAGTGGTGTGAGCTTGGGGAGATTTTACAAAGGGCTGCAACTTGCTGTGAAGCTGCAGCAGGAGCAAAGTTGGCTCAATCGTAAAGACTTGATCTTGTTGGATCTTTGATATATAGTGAATGTAGATCCCTTCCCGTGGATGTAGGTCTTTACATTGAAGGTTGAACCACGTAAACTCTTGGTGTTAATTCTTCCTTTCAGTATCTTTTACACGTGTTTTAATACATCACAGACGAATTTGCAGCACCTGATTCTAGTGCTGTCATGTGTTTAGTGGTGTATTTGATGTTATGGTTTTCCATTCTCAGGTTTTTCGCGTTCAACCTATTAATTAAATGCTTCATAAAACTAAGGATCTGTAGATAAAACATTAGAAAATCAATAAGAAGCATTAACACTGACAACTATAATTAAGTGGAAATACATCATAAGTCTGTTAGCACCGACTTTAATATATTCATGACCCTATCTATACTCTGAAATGATCTCAGTCTTTAATATCAAACTGAGATTCAATCCTGCACTCAAATACATAAGTTAACACATTCCTTATATAGTGCTATTGAACATCGGCAAACGACAACTTTACGCTAATCAAGCCGTAAGTCCTATATATGAAGTCCTATGAACAAAAACGTATAACACAGTTTCTATCCAATAAGTCTCTACCACTCATATTTGACCTGTTTCTGCCTCATGATTATATTCCAGTATTTTGGGCATATGCTCCGAAATTCTATCCATAAGCATATTATATCTCTCTTTTTCATTCTCAAAATTCTTTCGATACTTCTTAAGATATTTAGTCAGTTTACTGATAGTTTCTTCAATACTCCTCAGCTCCGTCTTCCTTTCTTCTATTTGTTTCAATATTTCCTTAGCTTCTGGAGAGAGATCCATCATGTTCAGAATGGGAAAATATATGGAAGGATTCCTAAAAAACATAATAGTTGGGTGAGTAGTATTTCTACGCAAATACATAGTACATATACCTAATACCTAATCATAATACTAAGACTAATCAAACAATTAAAGAAAAGACTGCTGTATAAATTGTATATTAAAAATCAGATATCGAAAGGAAGAATTCATAATAGATCTACATCAAAATTATACGTTTATTATAATCATGCAATGGTAATGACCAAAACTGTGGAAGTGTCGCAAAATCTATTACAAGCGGTTATGTTATGAGAGGTGCCACGGCACCTGAGAAATCTGTTATATCATTTAGAGCAGTTACTACTGGCCATAACTGAACATAGAAATTCTTGGTGTTCTTCTCTTCTATGTTATTAATTGCTACTGTTTAACTGTTTTTTCTGGTCTGGTTCTGTTTTTTTGTTTTGTATATACTGGTTTTTTCACTAGTTCTAATTGGTTTTAGGCCATAATACACTAACAGAGCAAATAGCTCCATTGACAGGCGATTCAGATATCCAAGTGAAAACCCATACATTTTGAGATATTTATTCAGCTAGCATTTTTCCCTGCACTTGCAAAAAAAATTACAAATTGAAAATATGAGATATTTGGTGCATTCGTGTGCAACTAATTAGCTTTTCATCCCGTAGGCAACGGCCACAGTATAACTATAAAAAATTATTTTAAAGAGTTCAAAGTTCAGAAGATGTCAATGCAAAACTGAGAGTAAATATCACATGTGAGTACAGAGAGAGAGAGAGATAGAGATAGAGATACCCGTAACCAAGAGAGAGAACTCCATTCTCTCTTATAATACCACCATCTAATGATACGGCACCATCCACTATACAGGCACGAGCAGCAACCATAGTTGCTCTTGTTTTGTAAACATGGAGCTCCTTGAAAAGGCTAAACAGCACTGTCTCTCGAAGCCCATGGCGTAAAGCTGTCCTCATCTGCAGGTGATTGATGTCCATGTCAACCATATTAACTGCATAACCCATAAAACCTGCCGGAATCCTCCCATTCGGTAACTTCGGGTCGGGCAATGCTAGCTTCCTCTGAGGGTCATTTTTTTGCAAATCTCCAGTGTAAGGCCTGTCAAATGGAATGCACATGCATAAAGATCCTCTTTAAAAAAGCACTTTTGCAGTATATTTTAGAAAGGCGGTATCCTATAGTTTTTAAAAAATATTTAAAAATAATAATCATACAATAATGAAAATTATAACCATGACCGAAGATGCTCCATGTTACCTTATGTCTTCAAAGCAAATCACATGGAAACGCTTGCTTATAGCTTTTCCTAGAGCAGCAGCTTCAGCATGTAAAGCAGACATACAATCGATTTCTCCATTTTGTTTATACCTCTCAAGAGAACTTGCAGTATCAAAAGATCTAATTATAACACCCAACATTTTATCTTCACCAAGATACTCTGCTAACATTCTGTAAAAAAAGTTCCCATAAACTTGTTCAGAAGCAAAATATAATTAAAAATAGGCTTAAATATCATTTACCCCCCTGCAAATATCACGTTTATCCATTTACCCCCTGCAAAAAAAAACTTTTAAAACAAACCCTGCAAAATGTAATTGTATCCAGTTACCCCCCTGTTGTTAGTTTTGCAGGGGGTAAATGACATTTAAGCCTTAAAAATAATTATTTTAAGGTGAATGAAAAAATGATAGGGGTGATGTGGGATTTGGGAGGTGAGTGATGATCAAAGATTATATTCAAGGTAAACATAAAATAAATTCAGGCTGTCATGGCAACGTTGCAATAGCCACAATTAGTTATAACTGCAATCAAAATTCAAAACCATGGATATTATATTTTATCGATAAATCTGAAATAAAAGAATATTCCATATTTCTTTTTTTCTTTATTTAGTGGCAGGGAAGGAAAAAGGGGAAAAGAAAAACATGACACACCTGCTAAGCTCAAGACTCTGAACCGAACCAAGGAGGGCAACGACCCCAATTATATCTTTAATGACATCGTTCTTCTGTTGCTTTTCGTGTATAGAAGGGTTACACAAAACAGAAGCAGCCGTGTTTTCCATGCTTTTTAATTTTGTCATTATTTCATCTTTGGTGAGCAAAGAATCCATACTACTTAATCCATAATGTTGAAGCTTATCTGTGAAATTAAAATATACACAAAAGACAAACCATGTCAATGCTTTATTTCAATTAACTTTTAAGTATAATATCGTAACAGAGAGACATCAAATGCAAAGTTTCATCCAATGAACAATAATAATAACTTTTTGTCTTAGAGAGAGAGAGAGAGAGAGAGAGAGAGAGAGAGAGAACCATGCAGCTTAAACATCTCTTTCTCAGTTTCGGCCTTTGTGTCACCACAATCAATAAGATGTTTCTCTAGTTCACAAATTTTCTCGCCAAGTCTGCAAAGTGCATCAAGTTCCTGTACAGAAGCACATCAAGACAAAGTCAAGTCTTGGTATAGATCAGAATTTATTGTCATCAACTTACTATATCATGAAGAAAAAGTTTGCTGTAATCAAAATCAACTTCTTTGCAACACGAATAAAAGCAATCACATGTGCATCACCTAATAAAGTTTCACCCTTCACAATCTCTTTGGTGAGAAGGCATTTTAGAGCAACGAGAACCCAATTTTGTGCTACCACATAACTAAGTTTTAGTAAGCTTTGTCCATTCCATGGGAGACAAATTTATTGTTGTCATGAATTTTGAAGCACAATGAAACACACATGTCATTCCTTATTCACGTCTAAACCAATTATATCTGAGAACAAAAAAGAGCAAAGTAGAATTCATGTCGGATACCTTGTCATCATTATTTATGATGGGGATCACCGTATCATTTTTATGATTAAATGATGATTGGTCCTGCAAGGGCATGATACTCTTATCTGGGGATGTAGGTTGGCAACCATATTTTACATTCAGCGTTTTTACTGGAATCTGCAGACAAATGCCACTAATTATGATAAAGCAAAAAAAATAAATTACTAGGCCAAAATTAATTAAAGCAAAAAATAGATAATCATATATATATAATCTCTACAGTCAGACATAGCTCTGTATATAATTCGAGCGAGAAGTTTTAAATCAAAGAGTCCCATCTATTACTGGAACACATATTGGTGGGATGGTACACTATGTTTTTGAAAGGGTCCTTCGAAAAGTTCATATTTCAATTTCTTATTAATTTTAACCCGAATTCTTAAAGCCATTAGTTAAAAAACTAAATGTACCAGTCATTTCATGTTGTGGCATATAAAATGTAACACATATTTATCGTTGTTAACAAATGATAAGAGTTACGAAGAATTTTAAAGGAATTATACACGGAAATAAATTTACGAAGAATGGAATTTCATTTTTATTTTTTCTCCATCCTTATAGAGTAATATGTTTTAGCAAAGCTCTTTGGTGTTTTCACATCAAAGGGGCATTTGGAAGATATTATTTGGAATTTTCTTATAACATAAGCACTTGCATGAGGGTTGAGAAGAGCTTATCAAGATATCTTATAATAGGATCATATAAGTTTCTGAAGTGATTAAGTTTCTGAAATTTAACCAAACCTGTAACTAACATCAGTTTTGAAAAAGTGAAATAATTCAAGAGGCAAATATATAAAAAGTAATGAGATAAAATACAAACCTGATCAACATTTGGTTCTTTATGAAGGTTTGGACCTTGTGAGCAGACAGAAGCAGGAGATCTCTGTTGTCCCTTACTTAGTTGATTATCCCATTCAATAGCACCAACCTGTCACTCAACGTTTTTAAAATGAAGAGAGCACACCTCCTAAACTAATTGAAAAGTTAATGAACCTAACATAATTATTTTTAGAAAAAGTGTAAATAATTCAAGAGGCAAATATATAAAAAGAATGAGATAAAATGCAAACCTGATCAACATTTGGTTCTTTATGAAGATATGGGCCTTGTGAGCAGACAGAAGCAGGAGATCTCTGTTGTCCCTTACTAAGTTGATTATCCCATTCAATAGCATTAACCTATCAATCGAAGTTTTTAAAATGAAGAGACCACACCACCTAAACTAATTGAAAAGTTAATAAACCTAACATAATTATTTTAAGAAAAAGTGTAAATAATTCAAGAGGCAAATATATAAAAAGTAATGAGATAAAATACAAACCTGATCAACATTTGGTTCTTTATGAAGGTTTGGACCCTGTGAGCAGACAGAAGCAGGAGATCTCTGTTGTTCCTTACTAAGTTGATTACCCCATTCAATAGCCTCAACCTGTCAATCAAAGTTTTTAAAATGAAGAGAGCACACCTCTTAAACTAATTGAAAAGTTAATGAACCTAACATAATTATTTTAAGAAAAGTGTAAATAATTCAAGAGGTAAATATATAAAAAGGAATGAGATGAAATACAAACATGATTAACATTTGGTTCTTTATGAAGGTTTGGACCCCCTGAGCAATTAGAAGTAGGAGATCTCTGTTGTCCCTTACTAAGTTGATTATCCCATTTAATAGCAGTAACCTGCCAATCAAAGTTTTTAAAATGAAGAGAGCGGACCTCCTAAACTAATTGAAAAGTTAATGAACCTAACAAAATTATTTGATTAAGTCACCTGTTAAAACAGATATTTTATACTTCGTTTGAAGTTTGAACCGAGTGAAAGGAAATACAAATATCTTGTTTTTGTGACATTGAAAGCACAAGTCAAATGTTTTTGCATGAATAAAAGATATAAATTCAAATTTTTCTCATGAACTATCTTTTACTTGATTAAAGTTTAAAATTTTACCTTATTCAATAGGCACAACTCAGAAGTGTTACATGTAAACAAAAGAATGAAATGATGAAGGCTCTGAACTATAGTTTACCCAGACCTGTATCTAATCTCACAATTTAAAGTTTACATAATTCGCGAGACAAATTATAAAAAAAGGAATTAAATAAAATACTAACCTCATCAACATTCAGTCTTTTATGATGGTTTGGACCCATCAAGTAGATAGAAGCAGGAGATTTCTGTTGTCTCTTACTAAGTCGATTATCCCATTCTATGCTTTCAACAGCTACAACCTGTTACATATTTCTCAGAAATCATAGTCTCTCAACTGTATAATACACAAAAAAAAAAAAATCAACGGAATCAAAGAACCTTATCCATATCAATCACGCTTATAGGTAAAGACAGTGAACTGCGAATCTCCAAACTTGCATCTACATCATTGACCGAAAGGAAACTTCCATTTTCCTCTGGGATATCCATTGGCCTATAAAATCAAACAAACGGCAGTGATAAGTCTGGAACAGTAACAGCATTAACAGAAGACGTGCAATTTCAGAAGGCAGAGTTTTGCAAAATTATGTACCACAAACCTGCATATTATTCGGGCTTCTCCTGTTAACAGAATACACTGAAAGTGGTCAGCTCTAAGTTTCTGATCAAAGCTAAATCACTAATGCTAATTTAAAAATCTTGTTGAGCAAACAACAATATTATCAAATAACTGATAGAACTGATCCAAAACAAAACAATTGAGGAACAATTTTCTAATTCTTTATTGACAAACAGCAAATCAAATTACACACACATGAACAAAATTACAAACAGTAACCTAACCAGGGGAATTCGAGAGTCCCTGATTCCCTGTGCTCTGTGTTACCACAATCACTCTCTAACAACAAGATAACTGCTCAAGAAAACAGTTTCTCCATTTATTTTCACGCACTAACTGCTAAATAACCATCTACAAACTGCTACTTAAATACTACAAACAGAAATACTTAAATTCTAGAGTAAAGACCCAAATTCGTCCCTGACAATTTTTTCGCCGGACAAATTCGTCCCTGAAAACTTTTTCGAGACACATTGGTCCCTGACAATTCCAAAACGAGACATGTTAGTCCCTCCATCCATTTAGCCGTTGCTAGCTTACTAAACGTCTCCTATGTGGCACGTTAAGTGCCACGTTGTCACGTTAGATGCCACAAGTGCGTTTATTTTGGGCCAAATTCGTCCCTGAAATTACAAATTTAAAAAAGGGGCGAATTCGTCCCTGAAATTACAATTTTTGGGACAAATTCGTCCCTGAGTCACAAGTGAGTGGTATCTGGTATTTTTCCAGTTCTGAGATTCTTCTCCCTCTTCTCCATTGTTCTTCTCCCTATCAAAGCTCACAAATGCTTAACCACCATGGACGTAACTCCAATATAAGAATGCAGCTAAGTACTAACAAACTATTAACTATGTTAAATAGAGACGAAGAATAGAGAGACGATATTTGTCACGCAGTTCGGCCAATGTTTGCCTACGTCTGCGACTACAGAGCAGCTGTAGTTCCGTCTTATTAACTGTATATGTTGTTGTGCAGTGTTGTTAATGGCGGATGGCGGTTTATGGCGGCGACCCAAAAATCCGCCATAAACATATGGCGGATGGCGTAACGGCATATGGCGGACGCTATGGCGGACCAATTTTTTAAAAAAAAAACTAAAAAATATATGTTCTAATATACTTAAAAACAACTACAAAAAACAAAATAATCCAAAAGCCTATCAATAAATGTCAAAAACCATAGACTTAATTGGTAGAAAATATCATTAGTCTCATCAAATTGTCATAAACAACTAAGAACCACTTCTAATTAAGATTAAGACATCAAAATGACAACAAAACTATAAAAAGTAATGAAAAAACAATATAGAAGATTAAAAAAGAGAACAAAATAAAAGAATGGAACATATTAAAGCTTCATAAAATGAATATTAAAGCTTGCTGAAGAGTATATATTTATACAGAACAGAATATATACTTTTATATAGAAACAGAATAGAAAAAGAATAGACCACGGAACACCTATGCAGCATAGAACAATATATATATAGAAACAGAGGAAAAACATGTGCAGAAGAAAATAACTTGTTTATATTTATATTTATATATCTTTATATATATATATATATATATAGAAGCAAAGGGAAAACGTGAGCAGAAGAAAAGAATTTGTTTTTAAAAAAAACAGAGCAGTTGTTGCAGACTTGCAGTTTCAGAGAAGAGTGATGGTGGTCACTGGTGGTCGCCGGTGGTGGTGCAGTGGTCGCCGGTCGCAGGTGGTGGTGCGGTGAGATGAGATGAGAAGAAATGATGGAATCATGAAATGAGAGAAAGCATCGTGAAATGAGAAGAAAATGAATAAGACCATTAGAGAGAGGGGGTTTAAAATTGGGTTTTTTTAACATTGGGCCTGATTTCGGGTCGGGTCGCACGACCCAGACACAAAAACACAAAAAAAAAAACTAATTTTGGCCGCTTTGTCCGCTTTTTCCGCCACGGCGCCATGGCCACTACAGCCGTGGCAACTACAGCCGTGGCGGCCGCCATAACCCCGCCATTTGAACTCCGCCATGTAACCGCCATTTGATGGCGCCCAACTGGAAATCCGCCACGCCATTCCGCCATGGCGCCGCCATAACCGCCATTTGACAACACTGTTGTTGTGTAAAGAGTACAAGCACTAATGAGTTTAAATAGGCTATACTATATGAAAACCTAACGGGCCTGGGCCGAATACACATATAAATAAATCTACTATTTACACCACATCTCAACAAACTAATTACATATGTACACCATTAAAAGAGATGAAGGGTTCCAGGTTCTCCTTATTTTTCTATTTTAATTTTGGTGCAGGATGGCTGGACGACAGTTTAAATAACAGATATTGGATGTAATAATGCTTTAGTATTAAGGAAATTATAACCTCCATAAATTCGTTTGTAAAAAAAAAACACCATAAATTCACTTTACATTTTTATACACATGTTAAATTTTCGGTTAAAAGCATTGAAATAAACCAAGAAAAAACAAAGGAAGACATTGAAAGAATAAACCAGTTTCAATTTTATAAGCTGTAAATAAGAAAAGGAGATACTAAATTCAACTCTCGTATAGCATTCTTTATACATAGCTACGATTACATGATTAAAACTTATTGCATGCTTAGTGTTAAATATATAAAATCCGTTCAGTTGTTCATGATTAATCTGATGATTACATGAAATCCTTTTTAACATGATTCCATCAAGGGGCTTAATATCATTTCATTCCAATCTACTTTTCTTGTGATCAATCATTTTCCAATTTATTCTACACAAAATATCCAAACAAAAAGGAAAAACCAATGCCTTACTTTATGTACTATAATCAAAAGGCTTACCTCCAGCATCTCCTTCAAATCCTTCAAGCAAAAAGTACTCTATGGTTGCATAAACATTAGTTTTGTGACATCCTGCATATGCTCCCTTTAGCACTTTAATCTTCTGGCCCTGCTGCCAAGACTTTTCTCTTCTCTTCAGAGCTCGATGAACTCTAACAACTGCATATTGATAAGAAAAAGAGAATCGCAACAAAAAGGATTTGATTTAGTTCAATAGTAGAAAATATATAAATTGTCACCATACAAGACTAGTCTAACGCAACTGTTTTAACATCTATAGCATAAGTTCACTGCATGCCAGGATCGGCAAGGTTCGTTTATTCGTTTTGTGGGTAAGTGGACTAAGGAGACTGGGATTTCCTACGAACCCTGAAAAAGCACAGGGACAACTGTATTTTCACCAAAAAATTATGGTTTGACTGTCAGAATTCAACGATCTGGTGCCATAAAAAATGTTAGTCTTACCATCTGAAGAAATGCCAAGTTCTTTTCCGTTTGCAGGACTGACAATGATGATTGGCTGATCCTCACCAGAATCAGCCTCTTCGTCATACTGACTGTGCATTTGTAACATCCATTCCCGATACTCCTTTTCTAGCTGTAAAGGGGCTAGCATTTTCGTAGCCTTGCCGTCCTTGTAAATTTTTACTCTAACATCTGTTGTTTAAATAACACATAAGCCGGGAACCAGTATTAAAGACAATAAAGTTGAAACAGCATCATAGGAATAAATGGGAAAATACCATTCTCTTTGTCCGAAATTTTTATCCCCAAGTTTTTCAAAGCAATAGTGAAAGGATTATGCTGAGCAAGATCAGTCTGAAAATGGCAAGAATCTTTTGGTCATCCTTAATTCAGGAAAAATAAATAAATGACAATATTATGGTTGTATATATTTTTGGGGTAAAGATCCTCTCAGTTTCTTAAAAGAAATCGAAGGTCAATTACTAAAGTTTTGGGCGTATAAAAATACACATCCCTTAATCATGTGAGATATATTTTACATTTATGTGCATTAATATACTAACTGACCCTCAATTTCCTATCTCTACCCATATTTTGGATACGTAAGTGAAAACAAGCAGTGATTCTTTGTCCAATCATAGATGCAATGCATTTATTCACTAGTGTGTCCAGAATATATACAATCAATGTATGATTGTCCAGGGGACAAGCACTTGTTTTTTTTAACAGCACGAGCAATTGTATTAGCTTGGAAGGAACATACATATTATTATGCGCTTCATAATCACGAAAAATATGCACACTACATAGAATATACAAACTTATAGCACCAACCTGAAAACACGAAAAATCCCTAGCACAGATTAAAACCCCACTCTCCTAGAACCCATATTTTGAAAGCTTATTGAAACAAAAAATGAAAACGACTGCAAAGATAAGGATGGAGATCACCCTAATATTAGCTTGGGAGGAACATACATATTATTATGCGCTTCACATAATACATAACCAATATGAGATTAGTAAGTGTGCAAAGTATAACAACGACAAAAAAAACATTGAATTATTCATAATCAAAGTAATTGATTTTTGAAACACAATATGCACACTACATAGAATATACAAACTTATAGCACCAACCTGAAAACACGAAAAATCCCTAGCACAGATTAAAACCCCACTCTCCTAGAACCCATATTTTGAAAGCTTATTGAAACAAAAAATGAAAACGACTGCAAAGATAAGGATGAAGATCACCCTAATATTAGCTTGGAAGGAACATACATATTATTATGCGCTTCACATAATACATAACCAATATGAGATTAGTAAGTGTGCAAAGTATAACAACGACAAAAAAAACATTGAATTATTCATAATCAAAGTAATTGATTTTTGAAACACAATATGCACACTACATAGAATATACAAACTTATAGCACCAACCTGAAAACACGAAAAATCCCTAGCACAGATTAAAACCCCACTCTCCTAGAACCCATATTTTGAAAGCTTATTGAAACAAAAAATGAAAACGACTGCAAAGATAAGGATGAAGATCACCCTAATATTAGCTTGGAAGGAACATACATATTATTATGCGCTTCACATAATACATAACCAATATGAGATTAGTAAGTGTGCAAAGTATAACAACGACAAAAAAAACATTGAATTATTCATAATCAAAGTAATTGATTTTTGAAACACAATATGCACACTACATAGAATATACAAACTTATAGCACCAACCTGAAAACACGAAAAATCCCTAGCACAGATTAAAACCCCGCTCTCCTAGAACCCATATTTTGAAAGCTTATTGAAACAAAAAATGAAAACGACTGCAAAGATAAGGATGAAGATCACCCTAATATTGCGATTATAATGATCAACAAAAATACTTATGTATTATTTATATAAATTAGTTATTGCTTTTAATATTTTAATTTATTTAAAGTATTTATCATCTTAAAAAAATTAAGATATAAATTTTAATGTTAGTCTCATTTAATTTTTTTATTAAATGACATGAGAAAATATAAATAAAATGCATATTCATATTTTTTAATACAAATTATAATATAGATAAAAATATATTTGTCCTAAATATATGAATATATTATGCATTATACTTTGCGGAGTGGCTAAGGTCTTGCTTTTATTTTTAATTTAAGAAAGAATAATTTATAAGATATAAGCTAAAACACTAGTAGCTTCTAAAATAACTGAGCTAACTAGTAAGCTTGTCTACTAAACACTTCCACATTGATCGAACAAACTTATATGCTAATTAGATATAAATATAAGCATTAGTCTATTCAAACACACTGTGGAAAAAGGAATCTGAATATTATTATGAGAATTATGTATATTGTACAAAAGCTAGCCTGTTTAAATAGGCATAGGCTATTCTAAACCTAAACCTAACGAGCATGTTACATGGACCGGATAAATAATTACAATGGTTACCCTTGTCACCCCTTCCACTCTTGTTACAATGTTAAATAATTTTAGGTTCAGTCAACCACAAATTATGTAAAGCAACCTATTATTCCTATAAAAATCAATTGTTGCAATGCATATCCCCTTGTCACCCCTTCCACTCTTGTATACTTTTTTCATCGCTACCTTTTTTATCATAAATTCATTTAAGTAAACATTAAGGAACGGAATTAAAAATATTAAACAAAAGACAGTAGTAATACCACAGAATAAAAGCAAACATAGTTGATACCATGAAAGGATCAATTCATGCACCTAACAATAGGTCAAATAGTTGAAGTTGGACTTCTGTTTGCCAGTGAAACATCAAATGACTTGGGGTTCTATACCTAGTTCTAACAAACATTTTGCCACTACTCCCTCCGTTTTCAATTTTAAGCAAATAGCGGCTAGACACATTTTTTAAGAAAAGTTAGAAAAAGAAATATTATTCCTATAATACCCCTATTTATTCTTGCATTGGTAAAAGTAAAAGTAGTGTAATAAAAAGTTGTGTGCCTTGGTAAAAGCAAAAGTAGTGTCATACATAGGGGTAAAGTTGACATATTAAGTGAAAAAGGCTTTGACTTGCTTATATTTAGTAACAAGAACTAGGTAGCCTCCCGACCATTCAATGCACACCTAGATAGCAATTCTTTTGTTATTTACTAATCTGGGCTGAGATAACGGGTTAAAAACTCAAAACTTTAGATAAGGGACACATAATAGCACCTTCATTTACTAATATGTTCTAGAATTGCAAGCCTAACCTTGTACTGTGTCGGCTTAAAACCAGCATCAGTTTCTGCAAATTTAAAATTCTGTCTCAGTTGATCAAGCAGAAAAACAAATAATAAACGTGAGGGTACATGATAACATTTAGTTACTACTTACCAATAAAGCATTTTACCCTGAGGGAACATCTCTTCAATATGTAAGCCTTAACTCCCTTTTTGTTCCTAAAGTCCATCAACGGAAGTAAAGTCTGTGGCCATAAGAAAATAAGTCAACAGCAATCTCTGGAATATTGGTTCTTTTTGCCAAAAAAAAAACAGATCATTTAACTGAAACAAAACAAATTGAAAGTTAACAAGGTAATTTTAAGTTCCAAGCTGATTGATCATTGAATCATAAAAGTTTTGTAAAATCATGTATTGAATCGTCTAATGGTGGTCCTTGACAGAATTTTGAGAGTGGGATAAATATAAATATATACATACATATAATAAGAATACATATCACTAATATTTCAAGAGTTGGATGTTGGCACATCCCGTACTTTGAATTTGTAGATAATATTCGTCCTGCTTTGGTTCTGTGGCTGCTTACGTATTAAAGCCATGCAACTTTGTCATGCAATGCAAAAGAAGACTTCTTGCCTCTTTCAAAAATTCTAGCAACACGCACACGCTCTCTAACACTCTTTTTTCATTACTCACTCCATTATTGAGTGAAATTCAAGTGGATCCCACTATTTTAGAATTGCATCTCACCAAATTATTGGGACTCACATGAATTTCAGTATTTCACCCATTTATAGTGTTTGAAGGAAAGTTGAAGAGAATGTGTTGCAAGGATTACTCAGAGATAAGAAGTTTTCTTTTACATTGCATGCTAATGTCATATAACTTTAATAAGAAATTTGCTGCTGTAAGCAAAGCAGGACAACGACTAAAGCTAGAGTTGGAAATATACCCAACGAGTATCTGGAAGGAGACGACCTAGCCGCCTAACAGAAACCCGACTAAAGCTTTGGAAGTTTTCTCTCGTAACCAAACCATCAGCCCTTAATTTTTCCAATACCCTCTCAATATTTTCCTTTCCCTGTGATAATAGAAAATTAGAAATATTATTTGATTGGTGTTGAATTTTTGTTCGGATCAAGAGATAGGTGTTGAATTTGAGATCAAATGTAGACAGAGTCGAATACTATAGGATATTTTTGTTACCTCTGTGAAAGGGAAATATACAAACCTCAGTCGTGCATTTGCTTCTTGAATTTCTCTTGAACCTAAATTATAGTTATAGTTATATAAATAAAACTCAAAACTCACATTTCTGTACCATTAATCATATAGACTGACTAAAAAACAGATGTCATCTCTAATTTTTATGTGTTAAAGACGTCAAATTTTGAGATTACAATTTACATTTTTTCTCTACATTGTAGAGATAATTATATAATTACAAACATACCATCATGGTCTTGTACAAAGGAAAAATGAAGCTGTAGAACAAATTCCGGACCATTGCATGAATGCAAATTGGTGATTGCAACCTCCCCACCTTGAATCTCAGTCAGATCAACACCGTTGACCTACAAAAGAGCAAAATTCATTACAACCTTTTATAATATTCCATCAAAATGTTGGATCCTGGCATCTAGACCTAGTAACCCTTTCAAGAGATAAAAGACATTTTTTTCCTAAAATTTGAAGGTAACAACAGTAAATTTGACAGAAGTGCAGAGATAAGACTCTTAAATTAATCTTAGTTGAAACAGTAAAAATGTGCTGTAACATGAAAACTTCTGAGCTCATGGCATGATATAATGGAAATATAAATTGAGAAATAGATAGGAATGACAAAAAAAAATATGTTCATTGTCTGAATTTTAATCATGATGCCTTTCTTCTTATTAAGGTTTGACATATGTCTGAGTTCATTTTTGTGAGACAAGTGATTCTAGAGGCATAAAATTGATTTTGACAAATTTGGGTGTTCTTGAGGTAGAATTGGTTTTCCACTAGAATGGATTGGATTCTCTTTTGCCTCCAAACGTGATTTACCCTTGGATTTGTTGTTCAACTCATTTTTACATTAACATAATGAAATGCTAACCAATTTACATTGAACTCACTTTTAACCAAAATTAATTTTAAAAAAGTAGTTCATTCAAAATTATTTTCTGCCAACGTAGAATCAAATACACACTAAAACTCAAGCGGTGCGGTCTGCCGCCAAAAGAATAATAGATTTCTCAGCCAAGATTCAGGAACCAGATTACATGTCTTATATTTTGTTTTCAAAATATCCTGGTAACATTTATTGGGTTTTTGTGTATAAATATGCTACTAGTCTAATCCATAATATTATCGATGAGCCAGGAAAAATTTAATACAAGAGCAAAAAACCTGAAACTCGATTGGTGTAATAGTCTTCCCTCTGTCAGAAAAGTCATCACTCTGCATGAATATTTTCAAGACAGTGAAAAACAATATTTTGCCACAAAATTCTAAATAGAAGGAAAAGGGAATTAACAACAAAATACTTGACGCAGGGATAAAAGTATAAGCATTTCAAACAGTCAACTTGTGCCAACTACCCAGAACCATTATAAAATATAATCTAGGACAAATTTATAATCAGACATGTTATTAGTCATATCATCGTAACTTAGTACTTTACTTTCCTTAAAAGTTAATGAATGTCTAGAACAAGAAGTTTATATCCTGAGTCTTTTGTGTAGTTATTACGACTTTACCACATCATTCATCACCTGTTTTTCAAGTCAAAACTAACAAAATAAAAATTTTGACGACATAGCTTAAGGTAAAAAGTACTGAAGGGATTGGCCACTCAGCTTAAGAAATTCTTGATTAGTTCTTTACTCCTTATCTATTGTTCGTAAGCATTACTTAGGTAGTAAATCAAATGGTTACCAATAAAAAAGCATGTAATTTATGACCAGACTTCTTTGTTGACTAGCTGATAAGATCACCGTGCATTGAAGTTGAAATATCAGGGAATGGATCCACTGACTTGGTGGCGGGAAACTGCCGCTGCCTTTAGTTAATTAGGTCCGTCCGATTAGTAATCGGACGATCACAACCCCTACTATAACAACCCCTACTATCACAACCCCTACTATTAAAACCCCTACTAATACAACCCCTACTAATCAGGTCCGTCCGATTACTAATCGGACGGACCTAATTAACTAAAGGCAGCAGCAGTTTCCCGCCACCAAGTCAGTGGATCCATTCCCGCAAATTAACACAACACTATATAATAGCATGTTGGCTTCTTATAAGTCAACTATCCTGTTTAGAAAGTTATGAGAGCTCAACTGTTCATTTAAATTGAAATGAGCAACAGAAAGGTAAGCCATGAAGTAACATGATACTCTCCAAAGAATTAAGTTTCAGCGACTGTCTTATTGAATTGGTAAAGAAGATATATAGAACGACATAACATAGCGGCGTAAAGTGTAAAAGCAAAGACCTCTACTAAAAGAAACCACTCCCACTAAAGCTTCGGATAGTTGTGATCAATTTTATTTTTCATATAAATTGAGTGAACTGAGAATTAGAACATTTTGATGGATTACTTTGATTTCCCCCATATAGATTTATGAGTTATTATGGATCCCTTAAATGCAGCATCATTATTTACAACGAATAGTTTAAGAGAAAGCTATATAATAATTATCTTAAAGTTTCGATCAAAGTTTCAAATATGTAGTAGTTAGTTAAGGGTTTGGTAGAGAATATATAAATGATAATGAAAACAAAACAGCAATTAAAAAGACTATTTACAAATAAAAAATTATCAATCTGTTCTAATATATAGTTCTCAAACAAGGTTAATGAAGCTTCCCTCAATTAGCATATTAATCTTCAATATAGGGAAAATTTTAAATTTATTATTAAAACACATCAAAATATAGTTTGGAATTTCAATATGTAGTATCCCCAAACAGTTTTACCCTAGTAATTTTGAGCACAAGAAACATATTCAAATACAGTAGAGAAAGAAAACAAGCAAGGTGAATAAAGTGTAATCCAATTTTATAAACATGAAAAGACTAACAGACTGCTAATTTGGGAGAATACCTACTAATAATGATAAATATTTTTTGTTGACAATATTAGAAGAAAAATGAACATATACAGACAAAATTTGACATGATATAATTTCATCTATTAGGATGATTCAATTCACTGTCAAACCTGAATGTAGGGGAAGTATATGTCCTTAAGGTGGCATTGAAGTTTATCAATGTTAACATCTTTTACTTTTGGCTCATAAATTACAACCTGCAGCAGTACCATATTATGTATTTATGAATAAAATTGATATTAAACAAACCAAACTAACAAATAAGATAAATACTAGTGTCAACCAATATAAACCTATTGAAGAAATATGATAGTGGAGTTAGCACAAAAATGTGATTGTATATGTCACAGAAAATTGAATTAAAAAGTTAGAATGATGGGAGGGCAAAAGAAGGGGGAAAAGCACCCCAAAATTTCCTCACCTCCAAAATTCGGAGGATTTAGAGAAAAATAGCTTATAACTTATGGATGACAAACATATTTTTCCTTAATTAATTTCTAGATTTTCGGTACATATGCTGATAGACCTCTATGCTGACATGGGAAAAGGAAAGAGGATCGGGTGAAATTTGTAACAACCTTGCCAACGTGGCAGGATGCTTAGAATGAGAATATGGAAGGTTATATATATATGGGACAGAGAGAAACGTAGGCAACTATTGAGTGAGGTTTTGGGCCGATTCTGCCAGGGAGATTGCAGACCCTCTAATCTACGAGTCTTCTTTTTCCCCTACTTTCAGTTGTTCTTCAGCTTAATTAATTTTTAACGTAAGGAGTTAGACTCCATTTTTCTTGAGTAGAATTTTCTTGACCTGCAAATATTAGGTCGTTCGGTTTTAGTCCCTGCAAATTTTTTTAAAATAAATCCTTGCAAATCCAAATTTTTCATTCTCCTTCCTCTATTAGTCTCTTTGTTAGCCTGGTACATATGTGGTGGGGCTAACAAAAGTCCTATTTGGCTTTGCCAAATAACATTTTACATTTTACTATGTTTTAAAATGTTGACTTGGAAAATACACCTGGATTCCCAAATTAAATCTAGGGTTCCGACACATTCCATTTCTTCCTCAGTCTTCTTGGAGTAACAAAGCAGTCTTCATACACCCGTGCCAGAAACAAGCTCGTTGACCCTTTTCATGTTCCGATTTTGTCGAAGTAGTTGTTGTGTTGAATGCACGGAAAATTTTAA
The DNA here is from genome assembly GCA_039519185.1 of Astragalus membranaceus. Lineage (NCBI taxonomy): Eukaryota > Viridiplantae > Streptophyta > Magnoliopsida > Fabales > Fabaceae > Astragalus > Astragalus membranaceus. The sequence goes on along the minus strand of CM076854.1, from coordinate 89,640,305 downwards.
CAAGGGTAATCAATATCAATAATCTACAATTAGTGTTAAAGAGTGTTTACTTGGTTAATAGTGAGAAGCACTCCTATGAGGAAGCCTTATACTTCCACTGCAGATCTGAAACTTTACCTCTACATTCTTTTTTTTAATAGAAAATTTTGTTATTATTTGATTGAAAATTATATCTTTTATTTATTTACTTATTTAAATTTTTGCAGTTGTTTTGTTTGTGTTTGGGGTTAGCTCATGGATGAAGTCGAGAGCTAAATGGGTCTTGGGCTATTGTGACAGGGGATATTCCCAAGCTCAAATACTCACTCGTTTTTTTGAGTTTGGTTTTGAATTATGAACGTGTGGAATCTATTAAAGGGTGTTTTTTTTTTTTTTCTATTAAAGGGTGTTTATTTAAGAGACATAGTGATTACCACATTGTGGTTAATGAGATGAGGAAGAGGGAGGGTGACATTTTAATGAGTAATTTCACAGCTGCATTGGTGTTGTTGAGTAAGGGACTGCCTGGAGATGAAGATGAACAAATCCGAATTTAATTTGCGAATCAATGTGTTTATCCAAGTCACCATTTAAAATAAAAGAAAATGAAAAATAATGATTTTGCATAGCCAAATAGGGTAGATATGTGTCAACTCTGAATCATAAAAACGGAGGAACTAATAGAATGATGAAAAGAGAAAACAGTGATATTAGAAGGGATATATTTTTAAAAAAAAAGTTGTAGGGACTAAAACCAAATGACCCATATTTGCAAGGACGTAAAAAGTCAGTAACTAGTTGAAGACAAGAGTCGAACCCACAATGCTGAAAACATTAAGAGAGCAAAAATAGGCAAAACGATGATAGATGTTATATACCTCTGTAAAGTTCCCATGAGACTTCGTGAGTTCATCCCTCGAGGGATCCCTCATGCTACCATTAGTCTAAATGAAAAAATAGATATGTAAAAGTAGCACAATACTGTCAGTCGAGAACTGCCAGTTAAAAATAAGACAAGAAAAAAATGCATTGAAGCCATCACATTGATAGGGAAACATGAATACCTTCCATGTGGTGTTAGAGTTAGATGTACTTAACAAAGCTTCTCTTTCAAGAAATAACACGTAGACTTTCTTCATATGTTTCATCTTCGACGAAACACAAGTACGCCTATAATGTGAGAATATGGCATAAATAAGAGAGAGGGGGTGATAAAGGGAAAATTTTGGGGATGTGCTTGAATAGAGGAAGACATGAAAGGAATTTATTTTAAAAGAAATCATACCTCCCCAAATGCATAGATGCAATAGGTCCACCATATCCAAACATTCCAAAATATGGCTGCACAATCAATCCAACAAAGCAAATAATCGGTTTAAATTATGCAAAGCGGTAATTTATCCAAATGATCAAAATTTTGATGCTTCTTTGTGCATAAGCATCACAGACTGTGAAGTATTGAGAAGTTTAAATAAAAAAATAAAAATACTTGCAATAACTATGATTTATGAAGGGATGTTGTCCAGCTTAAAAAAGCTTCTCTTTTTTGAGAATGTTGCAACAATAATTTCCAGTAAAAATTTAAAAATACATGATTTATGAAGGTATGCTCTTCTAGCTTATAAATAGTGTTACTATTTGATCATGTTACAACAAGAATGTCCAACAAAGATTGAAGGGTGTAGAAAAATGAAAAATACCATTAAGTATGGAGGTTTTCCTCCAATTGCCTGAGATTTTGACAACCTATGAAGGGATGCCCCCATCTTTCCCCTGCGCAAGAGATAAAAAGTCTATAATCAAGAAAATAGTGGATATGCAGCAGTTAAAAGGCCTGAAGAAAGTCTTTTCCAAATTGATTGGAAGTGTTAGTGTGATTTAATGTTACAAAAATTTTAAGTCTATTGTGTTCAAGACAACTCTTCATATACTCAGATCAAAGACCAGCAATTTTTTAAACAAAGTGTAATTTAGAAATGATGTGTATCTGATTGTTATATACTCAACACAATAACCAACAAACTCTGCAGAACATAGTAACGACCCTCCAACTGAAAACTGCATCGCCTATAAATATATAAGAGCATTAAATTCAATTTCAACCTCTCCTTTATGTTCCCATTTTTTAGTTACTAAGCCCAATTAAACTGAAGGCCCTAAAATCCTAATTATAATTTTAGAAAGCTGTTGTCGACTTGCCTCTTCCCCCTCCTCCTCCGAGGCAGAGAGAGAGAGAGAGCGCCGATGAAGATGGCTTCCGATAAAAACATTCGATGCCATCACTGCGCAGGACCCCTTTCAAAGAAGATGGAAACCAGTAAATGGACCATTGCTCCCCTCATCAGGGATAGCTTTTCCATGATTGGTTCTACTGTTGGTGGCACTACATGTGCATTTTATGGATTCAACCATGTTAAGCCAGTTGTTCAGAGATACGTAAAAGGACTCATGTGGTTACATTTCCTCATTGGTAAACCACCTGTGATAGTATTCTCTTCAGCATGTGCAGGACTGGCAGGTGGGGCTGTTGCTACTCTTGCACAACTTGTTTCTTCATCTTAACTCGCAGCACTATCATCACCTCCTTCAAAGGATAATAAGATGCAGAAGTCAAGAACGCTGCCTCCACTCTTTAATATGAATATTTATACACATGCATATAATTTGCCTTCTTCCTCCATAACCATGCATTCATGCTAAGTCTCTGGAGAGTTCTGTTTTTCTCGTGTAAATAATGTTTTTCATTTTTAGTGCTCCATTATGTAATTTCTGCTTTCGTCTGGTACTAGAGAAATGCATCTTCCACTATCTGAAAGTTTTTGATTTATTATATTGTGATTTCGTTATTCCATGAAAAACAAAATTGAAGGCCCTAAACCTTTTAATTGAAATTTTACTCACGACACCTAACTTTTAACCATTTTTTAGCCATCAACATATAAAAGGAGTTTAAATTGATCAACTGTGAGATCATTAAGAAAGAAAGTGACATATCGTTATAGCAAGTTAGCAACTAAGGATTCAATTGCAATAAAATTGAATCAAAATGAAATCATATCGAAAAAATTGCATTCAGCTGACAGCCAAGTCATATATTATCAACACTACAAATAATAAAAATTTCAAATTGCCTTTAAAGTAAGTTTATTTTTAACTCAGATGACAAGATCGAAAAGTAATTTGTAACTTTCAAAAAGATCATGAAATAAACTATAATCAAATATATACCATTTTACAAGGGAATTCTCATCACTATCATCCATCCCCGGTCCATTGTCGAAAATCGAAATCTTATCTTTATTCACATTTACTCTGCAAAGCATAAAATACACATGAAAAGTGATTATTGAGTGTATTGGTACACAAAACCAACCAAGCAAACACAATCAGACACTAAAGTCAACTATGTCTTTTTCAACTTTTATTGCGGTTAGAAAATGATAAAAATAGTTTATGTCAAAAGTGGTGCTGCTGATTTTTTTGTTTCGGCTGGAAAATGGTGGTGCTGATTAATCATTAAACAATCAACAAACTTAATTTCCATAAGAATTGGAAAGATAAAATATAAATAATGTTCCCAACAATTTATGGAATTCCTGAAGAGTACAATAAAGTATAGTCAGTACTTCAAAGCGATCAAACTGAGGTTCTGTGACTTAAATATGAAAGAAATGAGATTGAATAATGATATAACACCAAATTGAACATAGGAAATAAATTGAATGACACCACGTTACAGAAGTTACAGAAAGTAAAGTAATACAAATAGTCAAATATTGCCCCAATTCCAAAAGACTAATTCTCCTATTACACGAATTACAGCAACATAGAAATTGACCCAGAGACTACGTCTTCTAAAGAGAGTATTCTCTGTCCAGAGACTACTCTCCTATGGGATAGAGACAGTAGTTTCTTGTGCTGTCTAGCTTATTCCCATCATTGTATTTGACCACTTGGACAATAATTAACTAACAAATTTCAGATTACCAAATGATATATATATATATATATATATATATATATATATATATATATATATATATATATATATATATATATTGTGATGAGATCAAATTGTCCATGTTACAAAGAAATTTTACTTAATTGTCCTTCAAATTCCTAATTGTTTCTAAAACAGGACAGTAACATAAGACATTGGTTTCATTTTAAAAAACAAAAACTGTTTCCTAGATAAAGGACTAAAAGGAAAATATCATTCTCATATTGATGTCATGCAATCTTACCTAATTAACTTCCTATTTTTCTTTCCGTTAGACCATACGGCTTGCAAAGCATTATCCTGATAAATGAATAATGATGTTAGTGTCTAGGTGTGCAAAACATTTATTAAAAATTGATATTTTATGCTATTTTGTTAAGGAGCTCACGATTAAGTCCGCAAGAGCTGCTTCAAAGGTATATTCTTCAGGAAGCTCCAGGAGCAAATCTGTATCTGGGGTCAAATCCCACATATTCTGCATTTCAGTCATATGCACAATAGTATCAAAGTTAGTTGTATGTTTAATGTTGTAGATTAGCTTTCATAATTTCACCACCATTAAAAAAAAGTTCATAAAGCACAATTCATGTCCATATATTTACATATTGAGGGAGTAAGTGGGCTAAGAGATACTTAAGAAGATTAACCGAAAGGTCTGGTGTTCAAATCCCACAAACTAACATAAAAACTAACAATAACATTTGTCATTCAAACAAAAGATAAGAAAGTATAATCCAAACAAAAAGTGAAATTTCCCCTAAAATTATTAAATATATATATATATATAGCCAGTCAGCAGGAGTAGAGAAACAATAGAGATTCTAACCTCAAAGGTTTCGGCAACATCACTGCTCCCATCCTGATTGAGTTGAAATACAAACAAAAAATACAAATATTAAAGCTTCTGCTACTAAGCAAAGGAATAATATTAAATTCCATATCTAAGTAGTAAAAACAACTACAAAAAACACAAGAAAACATTAAAGAGCAGAATCAGTATGCTATACTAACTTGAAGGCGTAAAATATGGCACTTGAAAGGCTTGTAGTCCGTTAATTTAATAACGTTCCTAATCTTAGCATCAATAGCATCCTTAAGAAATAGACCATCACTCTTCCAATTAATAACATTTTTCTTCTTCAATAACTCAGAGTTCCTTCGAGCCTCAAAATACTTAGATTTAATTAAGTCAATAAAATCCCCAAACGGCATTTCGTGAATAGTTTCCCGTACTCTCAAATCCACACTCATCCCGTTCGGCAATAAAACCTTGAACCTCCGCTCCTTTCTAACATCGTCACCATCTTCATCCTCGTTTGGCGCCATTTCCTTCTTTTGAGAGTTTCTATTAACTGGTTTCCTCTTTTCCATGCTTTCTTTCGGTGGCAAAATCTTCAGACTTCGCGATCCTCCAACATCAACGTCTTCATCGTCATTTTCGTCCACCACAAATTTCCTCTTTTTAGGGTTCTTATTAACCGGTGTCGTTTCCATTCTTCCACTCTGTAAAACGAGACCAACATCAACAACAACAGCAAAACTTCAACGCAAACAGAAAGCAAAACAAAAATGTAAAGAAATTAAAACGCAATAATCTTTCAAAATCAGATATATCAAAAATCAAATAACGAAGAACAAGCAACAACTTAGTTAGCACGTTTCGTAATTTACATAAAGGAGAAAATCGCGTTTGTTTCGTGAAAGAAGTTGTAGTCTATTTTCGCGATGATCGCTGGTGAGGAATAAGGAAACCAAAAATGAGCAGTATTGCGGGAAATGGTAATGTTCCGTGGTGAGCAAGTAAAGTTTGAATGTGTGTGTGGTAGAAATTTGAATGCGAGGAACGAGATCTGAAATCGAAATGTGAAGGAAAAGAAAAAGTTTCTGAGATACCGTAGTAGTATGGAGATTGGAGGAGAATGGTGATTCTGGAAATGCGTAGCTCCGGTGCTGTAGAAGGAAATGAAGGGTTGGAATGAATTCAATAGGTGTGCTTTTTTGGGCAGAGAAAAGGACGATGAGTGTTTTTTTGTGTGAGTACTGAGTAGGAGAGTAAAAATAGTGTGAGGAAAGAGACATATACGACAAATGATGTAATAATAAATAATAAATAATAGAAAAGAAGAATAGTACTGTTTGGCGTTTGCTTTGCTGGAAAGGAAACGTCGTCGAGTAGTCCCATAAAAAAATACTTCGTCTCTTAACCATTTAGTCTAATAGAGGTCAATTCCTTAAATGGATCACTGATATTTTAAAGAATTAATCTTTACGATCACCCTGACCTGAATGATACCTTGATTTAAAAAAAAAAAGAGAATGTCGTGGAGTATGTAGTATTCAAATGAAATTTTTGGCTACCGTCAATAACAAGAGGAACTGTTTTTATCAGTGTTTTAAAAACCGGCTCGGCCCGGCCGGTCGGACCGGTCGAACCGGGGGGGTAACCGAGCCGGTCAAGGTTTTGGATCGGCCATGCAGCAAACCGGTGGGAACCGGTGTGACTCGGCCGGTTTTTGGAAAAACCGGTGACCCGGTGACCCGACTCGAACCGGACTGGGTTGTGCATTTTTTTTTATCAAATCTTTGAACTGTAATTGGGAGGGGCCGCGCGAACGCAGACCCCCACTAGTGATTGTCATCTAGGTAAGTATGTTTCCCATTGACATATGTCTTGCTTTTATATCTCATTCTCCTCCATGTTCCGTTCATTCTATGCGATGTGGGACTATTTGTAAACTACTTAAAACAAAAGAGACTCAAAAAAAACCCTCAACAAAATGTCATTAAAAAAACCCTCAACAAAATGCCATTAGTGGGGTTTGAACCCCTGACCTGTTGAAAGCAAATGCTAAGCGCTACCATGAGGCTACCAAATCTTATTAAGGATGTTATTTATTTCAAATATATATAATTGGTACCTCTTTTCCAAAAAGTCAAGTACGGTCATCCTCATGGCATTAGCTTGTAATATTAATATTATGTTTCAACAAACTTATTTAATATTAAGTATTTTTTAAAGATTTATTTAATATTAAGTTGTTAACTTATGAAATTTGTTATAAATATTTATTGAAGCATGATATGAACTTTTAAAATTTATTTAATATATACCAAGCAAATAAAAATAAAATTGGCATGGTGTGTAATTTTAGCAAATTAAGTTTTACAAGTATGAAATATATAGGTCCTGAAAATTTGGGAATTTTTTATATTTTAGTAGATATAAAATAAACATAGTTATTAATTTTACGGGGACGAAATTTATATTATATACTATATAGGTATTGAAAATTCTCGAAATAGAGACCGGGTCCGAGTCATCCGGTCCCGGTTTTGGTGATGTGGTTCAACTGTCGACCCCTCGGTCCGACCATTGACCCAGTGACCCGGTACCTTCACCGAGTCTGTCACCGGTCCGAGTTTTAAAACATTGGTTTTTATTACATCTCCAGACCACAATGGAGTTTCTTAACTTGGATATTATACATTAATTAATATAAATAAATGCTTTGATTAATTAAAAATAGTTGATAATGGATAAATTTGTATAGCAGATAAACTTTAATTTATGATGGATGAGGTGATACTGAATAGCAAATAAGTTAGTAGAATTAATTTAAAATTAGTGGTTGAACTCATTTATACATATAAAATGATATAAATAGGTATTTATAATTAATGCTTAAAAATGAAAGATAGTATATTAATTTATTAGAGAATATACGAAGAATTTAATTAAATGTTATAGGTACTGCCCAACTATGAGGTACATCAGCAGGTGTGACAATAATACGTGGATGAGTTTTGGCCGGTACAACCACTCTATTGTCCACTTCTAATAAACGTGATTGACCCAATTCTAGATCATCTTCTGGAATCGTATAACTGTCAAAAGTGAGTGACTGTTCATCGGAACTGTTATAGTCTGAATACTCATAAGTCCGATACCATTGATGTCCAATAGCTAGGCTTAAATATGTTTTAGGCCCCTGCAAATATAGGGTGTTTTGGTTTAAGCCCCTGCAATTTTTTTTTTTGTTAAAAGTCCTTGCAAAATGACATATTTTGTTATAAGCCCTTCTATGACTAAAATGTTAGCCTTAACATAGAATGCTATGATTGCTGGATATGTTGAGAAGGGCTTATAACAAAATATTTCATTTTGCAAGGGCTTTTAACAAAAAAAAATTGCAGGGGTTTAAACCAAAACACCCTATTGCAGGGGCCTAAAACATATTTAAGCCAATGTTATATGCTCTATTTGACAAGTCTCATCCACGAGCATATATAAGAGATTTGACTAGCAGATTTGATGTGGCACAAGTGGTAGATATTTGGGTTCCTTAACCATTTGGTCTTGGGTTCAATCTCTGGCCGGTGGGTATTTGTTGGGAGACGTCAACCCCTTAAATGGATCTCAGATACTTCGAAGGACTTGTCTCCACAGTCGCCGTGGATGATACATTGGTTTACCAAAAAAAAAAGAGATTTGACTAGCAGATTTGATTAGTGGATAACAAGTAGGTGTGTTTATTAAACACTAGCATTTAGCATTTTTTGGGTGAGGTTTAAGCCATTTTTTGGATAGCGTTTAACATTTTTCAAAAGTTACTTATAGTGTATCGAGTCTCTCTTTTTTTGTCATTTTTACCTTCATTGTTTTTCTTAAATTTATTCTCTATCCTCGTTAAAATAAACTAAACAATTTAAATCCCTATTTTTATGTATAGATTATCTTTAATTTTTATTTTAATTATATTACTATTTTTATCTTTTGGAGGAATTTACCATTGTTACATGTTTTTTTTGTTACCATGTCATTAGTGCGTAGTTTCCACCGGCTTTGCTGGTGACTAATCTTGGTTGTGGTAAAAACTCTGTTGGGAGGGGAGAACCACACGGGCCGGTAAAGCCGGAAACTCGTGGCCAGCCAAGTTCTCCGGAAACTCTGAGTGGGATCCATGTCCAATTACCACTTAGACCAACCCTTGTTGGTACCATTGTAACATGTTGATTACTAGTATGTAAGTGATGATATGTATATTTAACTATTTATATCAACAATAACTTATATATATTTTGTCATATTTTATATTGATTAAATAATTTAATCATGAATTAAATATCTGTTTTTATGTCATTTTACATTTATCAGCTAGTTTAGCTGTTAGTTTTATCAAACACAAGATTTTCTATCAGCTAACTTATCCGCTATCTTCTATCTGTTAGCTTATCCTCTATCAAATATCCGTTCATCCACTATCCATTACATTTTACCAAAGAGAGCTTTAGAGCTTTAGCGCTTTTTCAAACGCTAATAGTGTATAGCGTTTCACTTTTTTGTCATTTTTATTAATATTATTTTTCTTAAATTCCTTTTCCTTCGTCTTTAAAATAACTTAAACAATTTCTAATATATATTTTATTTTATTATTTTTTCGAATAATATATTTTTTACCGTGTTATTGGTGCGCGGTATCCACCGACTTTTCCCGCGAATATTCTACGTTGGGGAACCTAGTTGGTCACGTGTATACCCGATTTTATCGGTCTGAGTGGTTCTTCCTCCCAACAGAGCTTTTGAAATAAGAAAATATAATGTGATGAACATTATTTGTACTAGCACTATATCTGTGCATACGCACGGATGTTGTCGTGTTATTTTTATTAATAGACTTAGACATAATTTAATTAGTCCGAACATTATCCCGTGAAAATCAAGACTAATTTAAAGTAGATATTTTTATTAATAGACGCTTTAAAGACCCCTTACTCCCACTCTTGGACTTGGGGTCCAGATCCCTCACCATTTCTGGTTCCTGGCGTTCGGGAGTGACTTCGGCGCTGGCGGCACGGACGGCAGAAGAGGAAAGGACTGGGGCAGAATCGGAGGCAACCGCATTCGGGACTGGCGCAATTTGCACCTCAGCGGCTCCTAGCCCGGCAGCATTCACGAAATCAATACCAGAAAACACAAAAATAATAGAAGTAAAGAAAAGCAGGAAAAAAAAACAAGTCTATCAAGAGTAGCAGCAAGAGCCACAGGGGACTTGGACTCAGCAGTCAAAACGACCTTGCAGTCGATCTTCTTGATTGGTGCGGTGAACTTGTCCACCCAGTCCATCGGATGTCAAGAGTCCGAGCTTCATTCTCGGAGAGGGCACTAATTTGGCAGGCGTATGCCGATCCTCCATACGAAAAGTGGTCTTTCGACCATGAGATTGGAAACTGGGGCTTCACCACCTTCCCCTGCCCGTCGAGCTCGGCAACCTCCTTCTTGGCAGCCTCGTTCACCGGCGTTGCATAAAAGAACTGATACTTAAACTCTTTAATAGAGTTAGTCACAAGGATGAAGAGGCTCTGCTTCTGATTGCAGCGCAACCCGATGTGTCCTTGCCTTTCCTTGCCAGAGCAGACCTCGGGCTGGCGAAAAACGTCAAACAAAGTGAAGAAAAGCTTGTGGTGGCAAGGTCGGTTCAGAGCCCCCATCATGATCTCAAAGGTCTTTATAAAACCCCACGCATTGGGGGTAAGCTGCGACGGGGCTACACTCAGGTACCTCAGGATCCGTTTCTGAAAGGCGCTGAAAGGTAGATGGGTCATCATCTTCTCGAACATGGCCGAGTAAACGAAAAAAATCTCAACCCAGAAAATTGCACCCAGACGGCCTCGGACTCGGAGACGATCTCCAACTTCCATTCTTGCCCCTCTCTCCGCCGAGGTACCTTTGAAATTTCTTCAGATCGGATAAATCAGCCGAGTCCGGCCTATATACAGTCCCGATGCTGCGGACATCCTTGGACACCCATCTATACCGGTCCTCCGCCTCGGCCTATTCTTCCCTTTCCGGGCCGACTTGGCTAATAGGCTCAACCATTTGGGGCAGATGCTGTGCCGAGGGGGTAGCTGCAGAGTCACTGGCCTCTGTTAGGTGAACCGAACTCAACGAGGTTGACATCCGGTCTGCAGCCAAGACGGGTTGACCCTCATCAGATTTCCTTAGTAGGGGTTTCCTAGGAGGGACGAAGCGTGGCCTTTCGCTATACCTCATCTTCGCCAGCTTTACCTGCAAAGGGGGAAGTTGAAGTCAAAGAACAGAGCCGAGGATAAGGCCGACCCCAAACCAGGACTGACCATCTTCCTCCCCGAGGCAAGGTGGAAAGAAATTTGGGTACAGGGACCCAGGCAAAAGACAACGAAAGGAATTCCGATACAATAATAAAAAGAATAACAGTTGACCTCGGAAAAATGAACAGTAACGTCGGGCAGAAATATCTGGAAAACGCTCGCCAGAGCTTCACATTGACTTGCCGGAACTGCAACACTTGCGGTGAATCGTCAACGTCGGGGGAATCACTCGTCAACGTCGGGGGATTTGCTCGTAATCTCGGGGGAAAACAACGCTCAGGGAATCCAAAGGTATCACAACATTGAACCACTGGCGTATTTATAGGAGCCCTTGGCCTCGAAAGAAGAATCGACGCGCCCCATCCCGAGGCAATTGTCGTGACCGGGATCCCGACGTAGACGGCCCAAAAATCTATATTTTAGGGAGTCGCCAACCAATTTATTAAATAGGGAAAATTGATAAAAACCTACCTTAAAATTAACGGTCTGCGTAAACTAGGTTGGATTCGGGAGTCGGTTATGCATAGGGAGGGGCGAAAACCTAATTCCACTGCACCCCTAGTACATCTGTCCTAAGACAGTTACCCTAAATTTGGTTGTGCAAAAATATTATTGAGTAATGAACTATCGTTATACCCCTAAAAATGATAAAAAGTAATTATTTATAACGAAATAAAATAAGACCATTTGAAGAAAATTTAATTTTGACTTGACGGGGAAGCCCCGCTCCTACGTATCCTCCGGTGCAATGAGGAACTCAAAAGTCACGTAGTTCTTTCTGGTTAATTTTGTTGGTTGATGTTTTTTAATATAGGGGTTTTAGGATTATTGAGCTGTACGACTCATCCGTCCTAAAACGCTGACTAACCCGTCTGTACAGTCGGCTTAGTCCCCTATTTTCGGAAAATAGAGTTTTTGGAGTTTGGAAAATGATTTGAAGTGTGTTGGTTTAATTTTATTTGAATAGGGATTTTAGGATTCTTGATCCGTACGGTTCATTCATCCTAAAACGCTGACTAACCCGGCCGTACGGCCGACTTAATCCCCTATTTTAAAACATTGATTTGTGGGTAGAAATGTGTTTGTATTTTTTAATTTATAAGTTGCTTATTTTAAATAGGGATTCTAGGACATGATCCGTAACGGTTCATTAGTGACCTAAAAAGCAGACTAACCCGACTGTACAGTCGACTTAGTCCCCCCTATTTATATTTAAAAAAACGAAATATTTATTTATTTACTTTTATAGGTTTTTTTGTAAAAAAAAAAAGAAAATAAAAATAAAAAAATGAAAGGAGGGGGGGCGAATGGTAAAAATAGGGGTGTGATCAATAGGGGTAGTATCACAAAAGGGGGTGCAGACCCTCATTTTTTTTTAATGGGCTGGCGTGAACGAGGGGGGGGCGATAACAAAACTGTTTAATATAAAACAAATAAAAAAAAGAAAAGCCCACATATATAAGGCAATTTGTTAGAATCTGAAACCTAATCCCTTCTCATTTCTAAACTCAGAGCGCCGCACTCATGTTCTCACCGCGGACTAACAGTGACATCGCCGGAGGAGTCTTTCGGCGACAGAGGATCGGACGGCCACCGTCTACGGTGGCCGGAGCTAACAGGTTTTATTATTATTTTTATTTATTTATTGTTTTCACGGATCTGGCATCCACCTACTGTTTTGTTGTTTTGTTTTGTTATTTATTTGCTTGTCTTCTAAAATAAACAAACTAATTTGTCTAACTAAACAACCATTTACTAAAATTTTTTTTTAGAACAGATCTACTGGACCTATGTCAAGTTCCAATCTTTGTTTCATTTTTTTGGATTTTTTTTCATTACTGAACCTAAATTAAATATGATATTAATTTTCGTTTTTTTTTTATATATAAAATGAAACTGATTCTGAAAAAAAATCATAATAATAATAAAAAACTAAAAAAACATAATTTGTTTCCTAATACAAATACTAATATATTTACAGAAAACAAACCGACTATTACTAATAAAACAAAGGAAACAAAAACAACAAAAAAACAAAATTACTTGACCAACCTTTTTCCAGAAAAGAAATCAGAAGCCCCTTTTGTGTTTGAAAAAAAAATCGACCCACTGCTTCAGGTACTGCTTTCCAGAATTTAGTATGAATATTCTGTGTGAATATTGCTGCCTCCTTGTCCTTGCTTCCAGAATTCTAGAACTTGTTATTATTTTTTCTTTGAATTGCTGTGTGCGAATTTTTCTGTGAGAGTTGCTGTGGAATTCTCCCCCCCCCCCTTCTATGGTTTTCAGATTAGCTTTTTATAGTGATTTTTGGAATCCGAAAATTAATGTTTTGATTGCATTGTCTCCTGGACAGCTAGTAGCTGACTCAGGGCTTGTGTATGACTGACTCAGATTTGCATTGTTTCCATTTCAGGTTCCTTGGGCAGCTGATGAAAGCTTGCTCGGCAAGACTAGGGTTAGAGACAACCAACCTTCAGCAGCAGCCAGGAACGTGGGCAGACATTTTGGGCTTTATTTCTTTTTTTGACATTTTGGTGTAATTCTTTATTTTGGGCCTATTGGGCTATTGGCATTTTTTTGGCCAAATGTAACTAGACATCTTGTAAATAAAATTTTTTTTCACACACCTCCTATTTTATTATTACTATTATTTATTACTACAAAAAGGGAACTAAAAGGAAACACGACAAAACATGTCGGACTAAACACGATGAAACAATGACACGACAAATACGTGCTCAAACCAAAAATTTTGTCAAAGGGATTTATTTCATTATTATTATTTTTTTAGTAAAAGGAAAAGTAAATAAGTGAATAAATAAATAAAAAAATGAGAAAAATACAACGGTTAAAATTGGGTGTTCACAGTTGCCCCTCTGTGCTTACTTCCTTACGAGATAATACATAAAACCATGTTTTCTTGCATTATCAAAGTAAGGAGTAAGTGCAGAAACGAACCTCAATTTTAATCGGTGGAATATTCACAACTGTCTGTTGACTGTTAAAGTTAAGATGGGTAACCGTGCCAGAGCTGAACGGATAGCACGAACTTAGCACAAAACACATGCCAGGGGGAGACCGATAGCATACAAATTAAAAGCAAATGCCAGGCTGAACCGTTAGCATGAAGAATTAAAAGACAGTGCCAGGGCTGAACCGTTAGCATAAAAATGTAAAAAAAACAATGCCAGGGCTGAACCGTTAGCAAGGGATTTTAAAGGACAATTGCCAGGGCTGAACCGTTAGCATGAAATTTAAAAGACGAATGCCAGGGCTGAACCGATAGCAGAAAATTAAAAGCAAATGCCAGGGCTGAACCGTTAGCATGAAGAATTAAAAGACAGTGCCAGGGCTGAACCGTTAGCATAAAAAATGTAAAAGACAATGCCAGGGCTGAACCGTTAGCAATAAAATTTAAAAGACAAATGCCAGGGCTGAACCGTTAGCATGAAATTAAAAGCAAATGCCAGGGCTGAACCGTTAGCATGACGAATTAAAAGACAGTGCCAGGGCTGAACCGTTAGCATAAAAAATGTAAAAGACAATGCCAGGGCTGAACCGTTAGCAATAAAATTTAAAAGACAAATGCCAGGGCTGAACCGTTAGCATGAAATTTAAAAGACGACTGCCAGGGCTGAACCGTTAGCATGAAATTTTAAAAGGATAAATGCCAGGGCTGAACCGTTAGCATGAAAAATTAAAAGACAGTGCCAGGGCTGAACCGTTAGCAAGAAAATTTAAAAGACAAATGCCAGGGCTGAACCGTTAGCATGAAATTTAAAAGACGACTGCCAGGGCTGAACCGATAGCAAAAAAATTAAAAGCAAATGCCAGGGCTGAACCGTTAGCAAGAAAATTTAAAAGACAAATGCCAGGGCTGAACCGTTAGCATGAAATTTAAAAGGACAAACGCCAGGGCTTAACCGTTAGCAATAAATTTAAATGATTTGCTTACTTGTGAATGTGTTTGTTTTGGTATTTAGAACCATTGCTGCGAACTAATGACCTTTGACCAATCAAACTTTCGTCTACTTCCCATCTTCTTTGCGAACCATGTCGACCTTTCTTAATATTGATCCCTTTTTGACTGGATGCATTCTCCTACCTCGTGCAAACTTGCTTGGGACGCATTGCGACCTTTGGGTTTTATCGCCTTTGTAGTGAAATGCGTGGATTTACTCTCCTAAATTGATAGTCAACTGAGCTTTTTGCTTATTATTATTTTTTTCTTCTCTTTTTTTTTTCTTTTTTTCTTTTTATCAATTTTTTTATGGCATTTTTTTTTATTTTTTTTATCAATTGTTAAAATGTTACTGACACACTCGTCTTGAAGTTTGCCAGACCTAAGCCATTTTACTTGAGACATAATGAATCAATCATGAATGCAAGAACAAAAGAATCAACTAAGCAAATCAATTATGAATGCAAGAATACATGAATGCAGAAACAATTGAACAATAGGCAAGAATGATTTGTCATTGGCTAGAAAGAAGAAGTACAAAAAAAAGCAAAGTGGTCGTGGGCAAAGAACTCCACGCAAATCTTGCCCCATTATGAGTTGGTCGATCCCCCATCTGCTGACCCTCTTGAAACCCCCAATGCGACTACTTGAGTGGATTCTGATGCAGTCATAGGAACCATATTGCCCCGGTGTAAGCGTGATCATTGAGTTCCTCTGCCGTTCATGCCCCTTTTTTCTTCTTTTTTTTTTCCGCCTTAATTTTTGTCTAGACCGCCCTTTTGGGTTTTCAATCTAGCAGGCTTTGTTGACCCTAATTTTTGCCTAGACCGCCCTTTCGGGTTTTCGATCTACCGGGTCTTTATTATCCCTGATTTTTGCCTAAACTGCCCTTTCGGGTTTTCAATTTAGCGGGATTCTCTTTTATTTGCCCCTAATTTCTGCCTAGACCGCCCTTTTTGGGTTTTCAATCTAGCGGGGCCTTTTATTTTCTTCTTTGTTTTTTTTTTTCAGGCATAAAATTTCTTGACAGCGTCTGAGTTTATTGGCTTCGGAAGCTCATGTCCTTCACTGTCGGTCAATACTAGGGCTCCACCCGGAAACGCCTGCTTGACCACATAAGGGCCATCATAGTTGGGTGCCCACTTACCACGAGCATCTTCTTGATGTGGCAGCAGTTTCTTCAGAACCAGGTCTCCTGATTGAAACTCTCTCGGACGTACTTTCTTGTTGAAGGCCCTAGCCATCCGACTTTGATACAACTGCCCATGACAAATGACTGCCAATCTCTTCTCCTCAATCATATTCAGCTGTTCAAATCGATTTTTTACCCATTCTGACTCTTCTAGGTCTGCCTCCATTAAAACCCTCAAGGACGGTATTTCAACTTCAATGGGGGACACAGCTTCCATTCCATATACCAAAGAAAATGGCGTTGCCCCAATGCTGGATCGTATGTTAGTGCGGTAAGCATGTAGGGCGTAAGGTAACATCTCGTGCCAATCCTTATAATTAACCACCATTTTGGCGACGATCTTCTTAATGTTCTTATTTGCCGCTTCTACTGCACCATTCATTTGGGGTCTATATGGAGTTGAGTTGTGATGTTTGATTTTGAAGTTTTCGCATAGCCTTTGTATCTCGGAGCCATTGAGGTTGGGAGCATTGTCCGTGATTATCCTTTCAGGAATCCCATATCGACAGATGATGTCTCTCTTCAAGAACCTGGCAAACACTTTTTGGGAAATACTAGCATATGAGGATGGTTCTACCCACTTGGTGAAGTAGTCAATTGCCACTAGTATGAACCGATGCCCATTGGATGCTTTTGGATTAATCGGCCCAATCACATCGATTCCCCACATAGAAAATGGCCAAGGACTTGTTAAGTTATGCAGAGGAAAAGGAGGTGCGTTGATCCTGTCGGTGTACAACTGACATTTGAGGCACTTTCTCACATGGGCTATACAATCAACTTCCATGGTGGTCCAGTAAAACCCACTTCTCATGACTTTGCGGGTCATCATGTGTCCGTTTGCATGCGTTCCACAGATACCCTCATGTACCTCAGTCATGATCTTTCGGGCCTCTCGTGCATCTACGCATCTCAACAAAGTACCATCTTGACTTCGCTTGTAGAGTATTTCTCCGCTCAAGAAGAAATTCATTGCCAGCCTTCTAATTGTTTTCTTGTTTACATCACTTGCACCGGTTGGGTATTCACCATGTTGGATGTACTGTTTTATATCATAGAACCAAGGTTTGCTATCTGGCTCTTCTTCTTCCACATTTGCACAATATGCCGGTTCATCCTTAACCTCTATACAGATAGGTTGGACCTCAGCATTGACATTCAGCTTAAACATCGCTGCCAGGGTGGCCAAAGCGTCAGCAAATTGGTTCTTATCTCGCGTCAGATGAGTGAAAGTCACCTCTTCAAAATTTTCCACCTAGCCGAGTCAGATGCTTTTGATAAGGCACTAGCTTTGGGTCCTTGGTTTGCCACTCACCCTTTACTTGGTAAATGATGAGGGCTGAATCCCCGAACACATCTAATCTTTTCACGCCTAGGTCAATTGCCACCTGTAGGCCATTTGCACACGCCTCATACTCAGCGATATTGTTGGTGCATTCAAAGCTCAGCTTGATGGCAACGGGATATTGTTTTCCCTCTGGTGACATCACTACTGCCCCAACGCCGTTTCCATACATATTGACTGCCCCGTCAAAGTACATTTTCCAGGCATTTTCTGGCTCTTCATCTCCATCAGCTGCCATTATTCCTCTTTCATCTAAGTTAGACGATTGCCCCTCCTCCAGTGGGTTTTCGGCTAGATAGTCGGCAATGGTACTTCCTTTGATAGCCTTTTGTGACACATACTTAATGTCATATTCTGATAATATCACTTGCCATTTCGAAACCCTCAAAGAAACATGGGGGCTTTCGAAGATGTACTTCAGTGGATCAAAACGAGAGATCAACCATGTAGTGTAGTACAACATGTATTGACGGAGTCTCCTAGCGGTCCAGACCAAAGCACAACATGTCTTCTCAATTGCCATGTAGCGAGTCTCACAGTCATTGAACTTCTTACTCAGATAGTAGATTGCCTGCTCTTTTTCCCGAAGTGTCGTGTTGTCCTAGCATTGCACCCATGGATGTTGGCAACACAGTTATGTACAAAATCAATGGTCGACCTGGTGTAGGTGGAGCCAAAACGGGAGGGTTTGACAAGTAGTCTTTTATTTTGTCAAAGGCTTCCTGACATTTCTCATTCCATTTACCTGGTTGGTTCTTTCTTAGCAGCTTGAATATAGGTTCACACGTGCTAGTCAAATTGGCAATGAACCTAGCAATGTAGTTGAGCCTCCCCAAAAAGCTCCTCACTTCATGCTCGCTTTTGGGAGCAGGCATCTCCTGAATAGATTTTATCTTATCAGGGTCCACCCTTATCCCATCCCTACTTACAATGAATCCAAGTAGCTTTCCTGAAGATGCCCCAAACACACACTTGTTGGGGTTTAATCGCACCTTGTATTTTCTGAGTCTTTCAAACAGGTTCCGCAACACTCCAACATGGCTTTCCTCTTCTTGAGACTTTGCGACCATGTCGTCCACATAGACCTCAATCTCTTTATGCATCATATCATGAAAAAGGGCAACCATGGCACGCTGGTACGTTGCCCCAGCATTTTTCAAACCGAAAGGCATCACCCGATAGCAAAAGGTTCCCCATGCAGTAATGAATGTCGTCTTTTCTTTATCTTCAGCATTCATGGGGATTTGATTGTATCCAGAATAACCGTCCATGAATGAGAAACGGTGGTTCTTGGCAGTATTGTCAACAAGTAAATCAATGTGAGGAAGTGGGAAATTGTCCTTGGGACTGGCCTGGTTTAGATCTCGATAATCCACACACATCCTGACTTTCCCATCCTTTTTGGGTACTGGAACAATGTTAGCTACCCATTCTGGATGTAACGAGACCTCTAAGAATCCCGCCTCCCACTGTTTGGTCACCTCTTCTTTGATTTTCAAGGACATGTCCGGATGCATCTTTCTCAGTTTCTGTTTCTTTGGCTTTATATCTGGGAAGAGAGGAATATTATGTGCTGCTATCTTCGGATCAATGCCGGGCATATCTTTGTAGGACCATGCGAAAACATCAAGATATTCCTTAAACAAGGTGATCATTTCTTCCCGTTCAGGGTTATCTACCAATTTCAACTCTCTCTTTTCTTCCTCGGTACCCATATTGATGGTTTCCACTGTCTCATCATTCAGACCAAAATCTTTCTCAGTGTGCCCCAGAAGTTTAGAAAACCTATCAATCAGTTCGTCATCTTCTTCCAACTCACAATAGTCCTCACTAGAAGTCGCAAGGGGATCAGATGATAAATTATCGACGTTTTCCCAATGAGGCAAAACTCTAGCGGAGTTAGTATCCCTGGAGAGTAGTTCATAGCGGGGTTGGGAAACAGAAGTGAAAAGGAGCAAATAAAAATAAAAGGGGAAAGGGTTAAGAGATTAAGAGAGATCAAGAGAGGAAATGACACACAAGAATAGAAATGCATGCAACTTTATTCAATTAATGTCTCAAGCAAAATAACATAAGTCTTTATAGCCTTACTCGGCTAAATTAACAAAGTAAAAGACGATTACATGATAGCAACAACATCAACAACTGGTTCAGCATGCCAATTGCTCAGTGACTCTTGATTGGTGTCGGGGAGGATAACGCCACTTGCTGTTGAGCCCTCCTTGTCCGTCATGTTGATCACAAGGCGGTGCATAGTGCCAGCTGCATCTTTGGGCGAGATCACTTCTGCTGGTTCAGGGAAGGTGTCACTCAAATGTGGGATTATCTGAGTCTTCTCTTTACCAGTCGCCGGTGTCTTGAGCTTTGACCCAAGGTCTTCCTCATAGCCAATCCCAAAGGTATCCATCTTCTGTTTCACGGGTATGGGCATGCAGACTCCCTGTAAGTTCCGACCCAAACCTTTCCCTTCCTCGTAGCCATTTTTCGTCATTATTCGGGCTACTACTTGGTTCACATTGCACTTCGAAGGTCCTCCTCCCTCGACCTCTGGCTTGTCCACCTCAAAACTGTGACACAGATTGGTCACTTCTTCCGCCGCATTATCCACGTAGGGCAGGGATACGGGCTTCGAAACCAACATTTCCTCCTCTCCACGAATGGTGATAATGCGCCTGTTCTCAATAAATTTGACACTTTGGTGAAGGGTAGAAGGCACTGCCCCTACTTCATGAATCCATGGTCGCCCCAATAGCATGGTGTAGGCTGAATCAATCACCATGACTTGGAACAACGCACGAAAGATGCTCGGGCCAATCTCGAGTGGGAGCGTTATCTCGCCCAAGACACTCCTTCTGGACCCATCAAAAGCACGAACCATCAGGGATTGAGGGGTCAAATCCCTCTCCCCTAATCCCATCGCCGTCAAAGTGGTTATAGGCAAGATATTGAGGGTCGACCCACCATCAATCAGCACCTTTGCTATCACAAATTCCCGACACCTCAAAGTGATGTGAAGGGCACGATGCTCTCCTTTTGCCTGAGGGTGGACTTCACTTTCGGAGAATATGATTTGGCTAACTCGCTGCATGGGGTCCACCATGTTGACCACATTCTGGGGGGTCACGTCGGGCTTTACAAAGGCTTCCTCCAGCGTCTTTAACAAGGCTTTCCTGTGTATCTCCGAAGATAGAATGAGAGATAACAGTGAGATCCGGGCTGGAGTCTTTCTCAACTGTTCAGTTACATCATATTCGCTCTGCTTCATGATTTTTAAGAACTCCTCTTCTGATGGATCTTCCTTTTCCGTCTCCTTGTCCTTCTTCCTTCTTTCGGCCTCTTCAGGACCAAAGTATCGCCCACTCCGGGTTATCCCACTAACAACGTTGCCGACCGGCTTCTCAACATATTCACTCTTTCTTACTTCTCTTTCAGCAGACCCTCCCACAACTTCAATTTGGGGCTCATAATTCCAAGGGATCGCATGGGTGTTCTGGCAAACGAATGGTATAGATTTCTTCACCGTCACTACGACCTTTTCTGGCGCAGCAGGCGGGTTGAGTGGGGGAACTTTGAGAACAAAGCGTCCTAGAACGTTAACCTCTTCCTGCAGCATGGATCCCCTAGCTTGCACAACTCCCAGTGTCATTAGACTTTGGACTCGGGCTTTGAAGTCCCAGCAGTCCTCAATGTCATGGCCTCCACAACCATGGTGGTACACACACCTTCTTTCTTCATTATACATAGCATATCTAACTTCCTCTTCAGTCGGTGCCAGCACTTCGTAACCAGCTTCGCTCAATCCCTCCCATATTTTTATCATGGGGGTTCGAAGTTTCAAAACTTTTCTGATAAGCGTTTGATCTCCTTCCACCATACTCACTGCCCTGTTCCCATTGTGATCATGGAGAGGGTTGTTGTTGATATTTGGACCGGTCTCCTCCTGAATGTCCAGCTTCCCATGAGCCATCAACCTCCTCACGGCTATTTTAAATGCTTCACAATCCTCAATCGAATGTCCTGCGGCCCCCATGTGGAACTTGCAGTTTAGATTTGGATTATACCATGCTGGAAATGGCGGCTCCCAATCTTTTACAGGAATCCCTGCGACCAAACGAGCATCTGCAAGTCGTTGGAATAGTTCTGCATTGGTGATGGAGAGTTTAGGGGACGGTGGGAAGTTGACTTGTATTTGGCGGTAGGGTGGACAATTTTGTTGGTAATTTGGCCGTGACTGGGGTTGTCCTCCTGGGATACTGTTTACGGGAAACGATGGTGTATGTGAAGGGTTGGTGTTTGGGTTCGGGGTGTAGGGAGTATTTGGGTGTGGTGGGCGGTATTGTGGCTGTTGGGGGGTGATGTGAGGTGAGGCTCGTACGAAGCTGATCTCAGGCTCTTTCTTCTTCTGGGGGAAATTCCTTTTCGATTGCCCTCCATCTGACTGCTCTACGGGGAGCTTTCCAGCTCTCGTTAACATCTCAATTCTCTCTCCTGCAGATATTAGATCAGCAAAATCCCGATATGCAGCTCCAGCCATCGCCGCCACATAGGGGGACCCTAAAGTCCCCAAAAAGTATGAGCACATTTCCGAGACAGTGAGCGGTGGCTGAACCTGTGCAGCAAGGGTCCTCCACCTTTGAGCATACTGTTTGAATGTCTCATCGTTCTTCTTCTGCAATATCCCCAGCTGCTCACGTGTTGGAGCCATATCCATGTTGAACCTGTACTGTGACATGAAGAGGTCAGCAAGGTCCTTCAAACAATCGATTTTGGAGTGATCCATCTGGATGTACCATTCTAGTGCCGGCCCGGTCAGACTCTCGTGGAAAAAACTGATGAGGAACTTCTCATCCTTGGACCATATCGACATTTTGGTGCAATAGGTCCGCAGATGCAAAAGGGGATTGGTTCTCCCGTCATACTTCGTGAAATCTGGTACTTTAAAGTCCCGGGGGATCGCCACATCTGTAGTAGGGCAGAGTTCATTTACCCCCAGGGACCCGAAAGAGCCAGATCCCTGGAGAGCCTTGATCTTCTCCTCCATTTTGTCCATCCATGATTGTCTGTCCCTGCCCTGCAACATCGTTGCATGCCTTTCAGCTTCCCCATCTTCGGCGTGGAATAGTCCCCCACCTCTGTTCCCAAGGTATGGGTTTTCAGGCCCAGTAGGTCCCATAGCTTCATAGCCCATCCCAACGGGTATGTCGAGCGCTATGTTATGTGGACCCTCACCTTGGTTCGGGAACCTTCCGCCCTCACCTCCAATTGCTCCTATTACCCTTGTTGTCAACAGAGCAATAGTCTCCCTTACTGCCTGTAGGGTCTCTTCCATCCGTGTCTGGGTCGCGGCCATTTCTCCCATTCTTTCTCTAACTTCGTCCACTTCTTGGGTCAAATTTCTTCCATGTTGTTCCTCCTGCTCAGCCATTTTTGCTCTAGATCTGGTGAAGTACAGTCGAGTTTGATTGGCCTTTTCTTTATTAGTTCGAGCAATGGTTGCTAAATTCTTTAAATCTGTCAACAACTTTTTTCGTAAGTACATGAATGAATGAATGAACGTGGATGAAATGTGAATGCATAGCTTTTATTTATCGTGCCGGGGAATTGTAAGATTTAATTCGGAATGAGATGGGATCAAACATTAAACGAAACAAATGAGTTCTTCATTAAAAAAGGTACTACATTTGAAAATCAAGCAAACTAGCGGACTACATTCTTATCCTTATCATCAGGACAACGTCCTTTGATCTTGAACACTTGTACAAGGTATTTGCAGAAATCAATAAATCGAGCGATCTCGTCTGGTGTGTTCCCGTCTCTGGCAATGTCTGCTGCTATTAGGCTTTTGGGAACCTCTCTGACAGCTTCATTGGCTAGCCCCGCTAGTTGGGAGAATCTCTTCCTCCAATACTCGTAATCATCATTTAGTTTCACATAATGCTCCTTTAGAACCACATGCTCATTGTTAAGGTCATTGTAGATCTTGTCTTGATATTCAGAAAAAGCCTTCAAGTCAATTGTTTTTTTGCACTCTTCTTGCAGGGCTTCCTGATACTCCTCAAGTTTCTTCTGTATCACCTCTCTGGCTTTCCTTTCCACTACCAGCCGACCCTCACATTCGGCGGCCCTTCCTTCTAATTGAGTTTTCATACTATCGAGTTGGTTTCGTAATGCTTTCTCAATTGCTGCGGCTTTGGTCAAATGCTTTTCCCACACATGAGCATTGTTTATGGCCCTGTCCCTCTCTCGGTTGCGCACCTTGAGTTCTTCATTTGCACCCGCAAGTCCTTCTTGTATCCGGCGCATTTTTTCTTTCCCAGCCCGTTCCCTTTCATCATATTCAGCCAGGCGCTTTCTTTTCATGGCACTTTCTCGTTGCAAATCAGCATTCTCTTGGAGCACTTTCTCTAGCTTAGCTTGCAATTCCGCCTTTTCTTGTTCTGCTTTGGACAAGGCGACTTGGAGTCTCTCTAGATCTTCATCGAGTATAGGGACAGGCGGAGGAACCTCGGGGGTGACCGGAGCTGCTAGACGGAATGGTAGTCCAACTTCTTGGGCTCTGGATTTGACCCACTGAATGTAGCTTTCTTTGGCATCAATGCCTCTGGGCCCTAGTTCATGACCTTTTCGGGATATTTTGCCCCAGGCCCGACTAATCTTTCTTAGCATATCAAGATCTTCCGAACCCCTCTTCTCTAGCACAAATGAGAGTAAAGATTCTTCCGGGGGTGGATTCATCATAGGATAACCCAACTGCCTCAAAGCAATGGCGGGATTGTAGTTAATGCAGCCTTTAGTCCCTATGAGGGGGACATTTGGGAAATCACCACACCGATAAACGATTTCTTCTATATTTTGGTCCCGAGAATACCAAGAAATGTCACTCCCTTTGAGGCCGGCGATATATTGGGCCCATTCTGTCTTGCCCCTGGCCTCTATATGATGATTTCTTTTGAAGATGTGAGAAGTGAACCAGCGATATAATATAGGCAAACAGCACAGGATCAAGCCTGGTCGTTTTTTGTGACGTTCGTGAATAGTGTAATATACGTCAGCAAGAACAACTGAGGTGGGATTTTGTCCTCGGAGTTTGAATGCTAAGAAAACGTCCATTGCGGTGAAATCAATATAGCCGTCGTCATTGGGGAATAGAACGACCCCATAGATGATGAGAGCGAAGACGTCCATGAATGTAGCCCAATTTTCTTTACCAGCCCAGAACGAGGCTTTTTCTTCCAAGTACCACCTTGTCAAACCTTCTACCCCCTTCTTTACAATTACCTTCTTGGCCAAGTCTGATGTTGGAACTTTTAATATTTCAGACAGTTTTTCAGCTATAGGATAATTTTCCACATATTGGTATGGCTTTTTGTTTGCTGGAGGGAAGCATAGTATATTTTCAAACTCTTCTAAGGTCGGGGCCAGCTGATAGTCTTGAAAGGTGAAACACCGTAACGGTGGATCATAATACTGGCCCAATGCCGTGAGAGCTTCAGCTTGTACCTTGATATTCAGAAGACTTAAAAGATTCCCATACTTGGCGGTGAAGGAGTCACGAAGCCATGGCGCCATTTTATTGCTTAGGTCTCGCAGACTGCTTAGGTTCGGTTGCTTGATTTTCAAATGTATCGTTTGTCTTAACGTTTGATCCATCTTGTCAGAAAGAAAACCTTACAATTTCCTGGCGATCATGAAAAGTTGATGTAAAAAAAAAAAGAAATTTATGTCATGCGAAAAAAAGAACAGAAATAAGTAAAAAAATGCATGAGGTATGCTGAAAATAATTTTGCCAAAATTTTTTTTTTTAGGAAGACCGAAAAAAATGTATCTGTGTTTGTTTGAATGCAGGGGTATGAGGCTCCTTTGTGTCCTACAAGGTTTCCTTAGAGAATAGGTCTAGGGCTCGTCTATTGAGTGAACCTTTCAAGAGGTAGCTCTAAAGAGTCCTATATAAGGTTCCTAGAGCCAACGTCCCCAATTAAGAACACTGATCAACAACAATAGGCAAGCTATTAGGAGTGCCAGCATTCTCAAGAGGGACCAAACTCTAGGTGAGACTTTCGTGACCACCCAACAGGACACACATCCAGTAGGCCATCACTACGCAGTCTCGTTCTAACTTAGGTTATTCTCCAGTCCGGGTACAGGACTATTCTCACGTGTGTGCAAAAACGTGATAGTGGAGTGTGTGAAGGAGCAAAATATCAATAATACCCCCAAGCTGCAAAACAAACAAACATACATACAGAAAAGTGGTCTTCTATCCTAGGGTTCATATTTAAGCAAAAAAATGTAAAACACTATATACAATAATTCAGTAAAGGGTAAATAAAATTGTTACTCAAATATATCTTGCACGTTCAAATTATAAAAGGCTTGACTCTCACTCATCCCCAGTGGAGTCGCCATCTGTCGTGACCGGGATCCCGACTTAGACGGCCCAAAAATCGATATTTCAGGGAGTCGCCACCCAATTTATTAAATAGGGAAAATTGAGAAAAACCTACCTTAAAATTAATGGTCTGCGTAAACTAGGTTGGATTCGGGAGTCGGTTATGCGTAGGGAATGGCGAAAACCTAATTCCACTGCACCCCTAGTACATCTGTCCTAAGACAGTTACCCTAAATTTGGTTGTGCAAAAATATTATTGAGTAATGAACTATCGTTATACCCCTAAAAATGATAAAAAGTAATTATTTATAACGAAATAAAATAAGACCATTTGAAGAAAATTTAATTTTGACTTGACGGGGAAGCCTCGCTCCTACGTATCCTCCGATGCAATGAGGAACTCAAAAGTCACGTAGTTCTTTCTGGAAAATTTTGTTGGTTGATGTTTTTTAATATAGGGGTTTTAGGATTATTGAGCTGTACAACTCATCCGTCCTAAAACGCTGACTAACCCGTCTGTACAGTCGGCTTAGTCCCCTATTTTCGGAAAATAGAGTTTTTGGAGTTTGGAAAATGATTTGAACTGTGTTGGTTTAATTTTATTTGAATAGGGATTTTAGGACTCTTGATCCGTACGGTTCATTCATCCTAAAACGCTGACTAACCCGGCCGTACGGCCGACTTAATCCCCTATTTTAAAACATTGATTTGTGGGTAGAAATGTGTTTGTATTTTTTAATTTATAAGTTGCTTATTTTAAATAGGGATTCTAGGACATGATCCGTAACGGTTCATTAGTGACCTAAAAAGCAGACTAACCCGACTGTACAGTCGACTTAGTCCCCCCTATTTATATTAAAAAAAATGAAATATTTATTTATTTACTTTTATAGGTTTTTTGTAAAAAAAAGAAAATAAAAAAATGAAAGGGGGGGGCGAATGGTAAAATAGGGGTGGTATCACAAAAGGGGGTGCAGACCCTCATTTTTTTTTAATGGGCTGGCGTGAACGAGGGGGGGGGGGGATAACAAAACTGTTTAATATAAAACAAATAAAAAAAAGAAAAGCCCACATATATAAGGCAATCTGTTAGAATCTGAAACCTAATCCCTTCTCATTTCTAAACTCACAGCGCCGCACTCATGTTCTACAAGAGAGAGAAAAAAAAATTTCTTCACTGGGAGGGAGAGAGCTTCACGATGGTGAGAGAGAGAAGGACCTCGAGGGGAGAGAAGGACATAAGGATGCGAGGGCGATGGTGTCAGGGCCACACCGGGAAGGTTCGCGACGGTGGAGGGTTTCCAGCCGGCCGCTCATGACTGGCGGCGGAAGCGATGGGCGCGATGGTGGGGGAACCGGGGCAGCAAGCAAACGACGAGGGGACGGTAGCGACGCGAACACGATGGCTTGGGCGCGTTCTCACCGCGGACTAACAGTGACATCGCCGGAGGAGTCTTTCGGCGACAGAGGATCGGACGGCCACCGTCTACGGTGGCCGGAGCTAACAGGTTTTATTATTATTTTTATTTATTTATTGTTTTCACGGATCTGGCATCCACCTACTGTTTTGTTGTTTTGTTTTGTTATTTATTTGCTTGTCTTCTAAAATAAACAAACTAATTTGTCTAACTAAACAACCATTTACTAAATTTTTTTTAGAACAGATCTACTGGACCTATGTCAAGTTCCAATCTTTGTTTCATTTTTTTGGATTTTTTTTTTACTGAACCTAAATTAAATATGATATTAATTTTCGTTTTTTTTTATATATATAAAATGAAACTGATTCTGAAAAAATAATCATAATAATAATAAAAAAAACTAAAAAAAACATAATTTGTTTCCTAATACAAATACTAATATATTTACAGAAAACAAACCGACTATTACTAATAAAACAAAGGAAACAAAAAAAACAAAATTACTTGACCAACCTTTTTCCAGAAAAGAAATCAGAAGCCCCTTTTGTGTTTGAAAAAAAAATCGACCCACTGCTTCAGGTACTGCTTTCCAGAATTTAGTATGAATATTCTGTGTGAATATTGCTGCCTCCTTGTCCTTGCTTCCAGAATTCTAGAACTTGTTATTATTTTTTCTTTGAATTGCTGTGTGCGAATTTTTCTGTGAGAGTTGCTGTGGAATTCTCCCCCCTCTTCTCTGGTTTTCAGATTAGCATTTTATAGTGATTTTTGGAATCCGAAAATTAATGTTTTGATTGCATTGTCTCCTGGACAGCTAGTAGCTGACTCAGGGCTTGTGTATGACTGACTCAGCTTTGCATTGTTTCCATTTCAGGTTCCTTGGGCAGCTGATGAAAGCTTGCTCGGCAAGACTAGGGTTAGAGACAACCAACCTTCAGCAGCAGCCAGGAACGTGGGCAGACATTTTGGGCTTTATTTCTTTTTTGACATTCTGGTGTAATTCTTTATTTTGGGCCTATTGGGCTATTGGCATTTTTTTGGCCAAATGTAACTAGACATCTTGTAAATAAAATTTTTTTCACACACCTCCTATTTTATTATTACTATTATTTATTACTACAAAAAGGGAACTAAAAGGGAACACGACAAAACATGTCGGACTAAACACGATGAAACAATGACACGACAAATACGTGCTCAAACCAAAATTTTTGTCAAAGGGATTTATTTCATTATTATTATTTTTTAGTAAAAGGAAAAGTAAATAAGTGAATAAATAAAAAAATGAGAAAAATACAACGGTTAAAATTGGGTGTTCACAATGGTCAAAGCGAAGATATAGAAACTCTAAAAGAGTCTTCAGACATAATTAACATTTCAGTTCCAGAAGAACTAATCAGGTACCTGAAAAATTCTGAAATTAAAGAGATCTCAATGAATTATGTCAAGAATGAAATACAATGGAACCGAAATGAAGTCAACGTTGACGATATTTTTACATATAATATAGCGCTAAATGTGATAAATCATAGCGAGGATCATGAACCTAAGTCTATTAAATAATGTGATAAATGATCTTCTACCGGACTTGTCCTTCCAACCTCATCCAAAGAAGAAGAAGAAGAAGAAGAAGAAGAAGAAGAAGAAGAAGAAGAAGAAGAAGAAGAAGAAGAAGAAGAAGAAGAAGAAGAAGAAGAAGAAGAAGAAGAAGAAGAAGAAGAAGAAGAAGAAGAAGAAGAAGAAGAAGAAGAAGAAGAAGAAGAAGAAGAAGAAGAAGAAGAAGAAGAAGAAGAAGAAGAAGAAGAAGAAGAAGAAGAAGAAGAAGAAGAAGAAGAAGAAGAAGAAGAAGAAGAAGAAGAAGAAGAAGAAGAAGAAGAAGAAGAAGAAGAAGAAGAAGAAGAAGAAGAAGAAGAAGAAGAAGAAGAAGAAGAAGAAGAAGAAGAAGAAGAAGAAGAAGAAGAAGAAGAAGAAGAAGAAGAAGAAGAAGAAGAAGAAGAAGAAGAAGAAGAAGAAGAAGAAGAAGAAGAAGAAGAAGAAGAAGAAGAAGAAGAAGAAGAAGAGGAGCTTCCCCAAACTTTCATCTTCACCATCATCCTTGTCTCCCCTTCCACCCTCCCAA
Organism: Astragalus membranaceus; assembly: GCA_039519185.1. Taxonomy (NCBI): domain Eukaryota; kingdom Viridiplantae; phylum Streptophyta; class Magnoliopsida; order Fabales; family Fabaceae; genus Astragalus; species Astragalus membranaceus. The sequence continues at coordinate 89,610,768 of CM076854.1, read as the reverse complement.
GCTAGGTGAGCTAAGGTTCCATTTTTCTCTCCTTTTTGGCTTTCGAAGGTTTTATGAGGAATTCTGAATTTGTGTTGATTTCGATCGGTTAATCTTGATTAGAAGCGATCTTGAAGCGGATTGAACGCGGTTTGAAGCTCGATTTGAAGTTGGAAGCGGATTGGAGAATAGAGGGTTCTGTTTGGGGATTTTGAAGTCTCGGTGATTTCGGCTCGGTATCGACTCTCGCTTCAAGGGTGAGTTTTACTCACGTTTAGGATTGTTCCGTTCTGAAATGAAATTTTCGTGATTTGGTTTCGGAAGATTTTGAGTCGAAAACCGTTATTTCGAAATATGTCATGTTTTGATAAAATTCATTTAGATTGAGTTTTTGATTGATTTGATTGATTGTGTGATATTGATTGAATCTGTTTTTCTGGTTGTTTGGACTGTATTCAATCGAAACAAGAATCAGAATTGAGCGGAACAGCGGATTTCGCGAAAAACCGCAAAATCTACACATGCTCAGCACCCATCGCGTCGCGAGACGCATCAATCGCGACGCGACCCCTTCCATAAATTGTTACAGTTTCGTTCTGTCACTGTTCGCGTCGCGACGGAATCTGTTCGCGTCGCGACGCTTTGCAGTTTTTCAGCAACTGTACACTGATTTTGTCTTCGCGATAACTTTTGATCCGGGAACCCGATTGAGGTGTTCTAAGATGCGTTTGAAAGCTTATTCAGAGGCCTAACTGAATATACAATTTAAAAGGTAAAATGAACCGTTTTTGAAGTTATAATTGGTCTTAAAAGCAGTGAATTAGTATGCAAGAGCAAACATAGATTGTGTTTATGATCCGAACTAAATGTTCAAACAAAGGTCTAATGTAAATGAACTAAATGTTCATGTGAAAGTAGATATATATATATATTATATCGAGTTTGGGTGACGACCAATAGGTTTAACATACTAAGGCGGGGTAGTCATACACCCTTACCTTAGGCCCCGTGCCATTAGGGAAAATACTATTGGTAAGGGGGTTCACCGAGAATATAGCCGAGTTGCAGTCGGTGTTGTGTTAAAATTTTGTAGTACAGTCCACCGGGATTATAGCAGAGTTGCAGTCGGTGTCGTACTGGGTCAAAACAGGTTCACCGGGATTATATCAGAGTTGCCGTCGGTGATCTGTTAGAAGTTAAATAATAGGTTCACCGGGACTATAGCAGAGTTGCAGTCGGTGATCTATTAAAAGTTAAATAATACGGTTCATCGGGAATATAGCAGAGTTGCAGTCGGTGCCGTGTTAAATTAAGCAGGATTCATAATTGGACCGAGAGTGTTATTAGGGGTCTCGGTAGAACTCACTGAGATTGTATCTCACTGTTTATATGTTGTTGTTTTACAGAGAAACAGGGACAGCGGAAATTCAAGAGGCACGAGTAGGTTGAGCTCGGGCGACTGCTGATGGCTTAGCTGTTATGCTTAAGTTTATATTTTCCTTTTGTTGTCCATGTACTACAACTCTATGTCGTTAGTGTTATGACTTTATTCCGCTTTCTGTATGATATTGAGCACTATAATTTGCTGAAGGTTATGGTCAGGGAACCTTTTTGGTCTTATTTGTATTTAAGACTGTTTTGTTGTAATTCAGCAAGAACTATATTGCAGTGTTCAGTATCTATGCAGGAATTTTATATCTCTAATGTTTTAGGGATGGTGCACTTGGGTATTTTTACTCGATAAAAATACCGGGGTGTTACATATACATATGGTTTTTTGTGCAAAAACAGAATGAGGATGGTGAAATTGTGAGATTCAAAGCTCAAGGGTGGATGCAAGTACTTTTCAGTACTTAATTAGCCTTGTAGCGCATGAAGAGCTCAGTTTTCACAAGATGCATGTTGCTAGACTGATTTGTATGACTCATTTGATAGTCATAATTAAGGATTAATATTCCAATACATACTTTTCGGATTCTCGAGATGATTTTTCAAATTGAATCAATCCCTCCATGAGATAATATAATTTGAACACATATGGTATAATCGTCTAAATTTATATTCTAAAGGAGGGATACAAAAATGACATCACTTGTCCAAATAGTTTTATGAAAATATTTGGAAAAATATTCAGAACTCCTGAACAGTTTGCAAAAAACTATAGACCGTTCAAAGAAAGAGCTCTAGTTGAATGACCTCGAATTATATATGATGGATTTTGAGGTTGAACATGTAGGTAACCTCTACAAGAAAAATCCCAGAAGGATTCAAGATAAAAAGAAATATCTTTAAATAAATTCTTTTGAAAAACAAAGTCTCATATTGATCTGCAGAAATTATTTATGTTGAGTACATGAGTTATGTGGTAAGAATATATGAAATATCTCTGTCCCGAAGACTTTGAAAGCATGCATGCATATTACCAAATTTTATATCCCTTGACATGATAGTATTAAGTGATAATTAGTAGTAATATAGTTCATCACAAACCAAAATTCATCAGAACAAATGGGGTAAGAGTTATATTTATGTTTGGCTATTGTAATAAATAATTCATTTTATGTATGTTACACAAATTAACCATATGCAGATATAAAGTAATTTTCTGATCTAGATCAAGTCAGATTACAAGTCAGCTATTATCTACATGTGGTGACATTGAAATATCTTTATGATCTATAAAACAATCTATGGTTCCTGCTTCTTCATTTCATGTCCAAATGCCAACAATTCAAGGAAGATGTTCTGAAGATAATACTGATCGCAAAGCTCCATTAAAAGAGGATACATCACAAGTGACAGCGGAGTAGATTGCTCCATATATATGCATTTAGGGAGAAACTCCAGATGTTGAAATTCATATTTTAAAGCGACGCTTCATTTAGGGGGAGAAAAGCTGCACTCTTTTTTCCTTTGCCATGGTTTTGTCCCACTGGTTTTCTTAGAAAGGTTTTTAACGAGGCAATTCCCTTTGGCAGGATATTGTACTCTTTTTCCTTCACTAAATTTTTATCCCACTGGGTTTTTTCTAGTAAGGTTTTAACGAGGCATATCCTCAATGGACATCCAAGGGGGAGTGTTATGAATAATTAGTTTAGTGGATGTCCATATTCCTAGTCTTCCATTTTCTACTAACCCATTATTGAGGGATTATTAGTGGATCATCTTAATGTTGATCATTCACTTACCTTTTGTGTCCTATAAATAGGACTCATATCTTAGTGTAAATGGATACTTGTGATGAGTATAATGGAAAGACTCTCTCATTCTCTCTTCTTCATCTCTATTCTCTTATATGATGTCTCATATTTGTTCTTACTCAAGTAAAGGTTATTTCACAACAATTACAATTAGTAAAGTAAATCTCTAACTAACTTATAATGTGTATGGACAAGTATACCCTCACCTATCTCTATATGACAGAATTACCCTTTATTCTATCAGCTATGAAGTGGTGAAATAAATTGATACACTCAAATAATTAAATTAAAATATGTAGAACGGGTCTTAAGAAGTTGGTCTGACTTTTTAAAAATAGAGGACCAAAAATATAATTTAGCTTTACCAAAATAGACAAATCGTTGTTACTTAATTTTTTTATTTTCTTCTAATCAAACAAATTTATTTAAAAACATCATATGAGAACCAATATGGTATAGCACAAGTGGTAGATACTTGGGCTCATTAACTATTTGGTCAAAGTTCGATCATTGGCCGGTGCGTATGCAAAAATACTTGGTGGGAGAGATCGACCCTTTAAATGGATCTCAGTAACTCGGGGATTAGTCTCTGCAATTGCGCGCACAGGAGATACCTTGGTTTACCAAAAAAACATCACATGAGAAAAATTAAGCTTTGTTTAAACATTAGTATACCTATTTGTAAATTGATTAATATAGAAAGCAATTTGAATTGACTTTACACAAAATTTGCTTATTTATAGAAAAAGTATATAAAATTTATTGACATTACTCAAAATTTGCTTATTTAGAAAAATACTTATATTTTGACAAATACTTCTTAATCAAATACCGTTATATTTTTAATTGTATTAGAAAACATTATAAAATCTTATTATGATAAAATTAAAAGAGAAACCATTAAAAGTTATTATTTTTGTAAAAACTATTAAAATTATAACTACTCTTAAATAAGATACAAATAAAATGATTTAGAGGGTACTCATTAAAAATGAGCAGTCAAAAAAGTATTTATTATGATATAATTACAATAGTACATTAAAAAATTATTAAATTATAACCACTCTTAAATAAGGTGGAAAGAAAAGGTTCAAACATTTGAAAATTATGAAGGTACTAGTATATGCTTAGTATATGCTGTTAAATGTTCAATAAATTCAAATGGACGTCTCCATTTGTAGGCATTGTGCATCTATGGAAGCTCTAAATATAATAACCTCTAATGTAATATTATTATCACTTCTGGTGATAATACTTGCATTTGATGCTGGTGAAGCCGGTGAGATAAAAGTAAAAATTATCAATAATATAGGTGCACCTAAATCTAGGAAAAATCTCACCCTTCATTGCAAATCCAAGAATGACGATTTGGGAATCCATACAATCAGGCCAGGAGAATCCTACGGGTTTTCATTCAATCCAGCGATTTTCTTTAGAACATTATTCTTTTGCAGCTTTACATGGCTTGATGAACCAACTCTCCATTATTTAGAAATTTACAAAGGATATCGAGATAGATATTGCACATTAGTTTCTTGGAAAATTGATTCAAATGGTGGGTGCAAGTTATGTGATCCACTTTCGTCTTCTATGTGTTATCCTTGGAATAACCAATCTTCCAAATATATGGAAGTAGGTGCAAAGAATTTTACGTGAATGTAATTTCATGCCGTATGCTCGCAAATGAAATAAAATTTCAAGAAAGATATCTATTCTTGATTGTTGTTTCATTTTAGTTGTTTTCTGGTAATTATTATAATTTTGTAGGTGTCCGTCCTCAATAGGATCCCAAACCAACTTAAAAGAATTGAGGTTCACAACATTTTTGGTCACTTATTTTATGAAATCCGCAATTTTAGTTCTCTTTTTTTTCGCAATTTTGATTCTCCAATTTTATCAAAACCGCAGTTTTAGCCCCCCTGTTAAATTTCCATCTAAAATGTGGGGGGCGGGGCGGCGGAACTAAAATTGTGAATTTGATAAAATTGGAGAACCAAAATTGCAGGAAAAAAATGTAAGGACTAAAATGGCGGCTTTGATAAAATAGGGGGACCAAACCTACAATTAAGCCGAGAATATAAAAAAATGAAATAATGGGCAAAAAATAGGAAGCAGAGACATACAGCAACGTGAGTGCTCCACGAAAAAAATACAAAGCTACACAACTGCGAGGGTTTTTGCGGTGGAAGAGGGTCCAACAAACTTGCCTCATTTTTGCTGTAGTTTTAGTATGTTGTTCCTACCACAAAGCTTGTCACCTAACAGTTTGATATACTTTGTTAGTAGTTTTAACTTTCTCTATTGACTGATTTGTGTACCCACTATTGGGTATTGTAACACCCCGGTTTTTAGGAGTTGCGTTTAGCATGTTATTTGTAACATCCCAATTATTAATGCCTTGTAATTAGAATTATGTTTTAAACATCACCGCACGTTCTTCTCCCAACTCTCTCTATACTTTACTATGTTTATCACTTTCTGTTTACAAGCAATGATAGTGAGATCGTCTAGTCAATTACCTTAAGCTTAAGACACGTGCAACATATGCTTTGACCAATCAGTAGCTCATCGTCTGTTTTATTGCAACGTATGTTCGTGCGCTTAGTTTTGATTTACGACCATCACAATTCAAATCTCCTTTCTTATGTATTCCAACTCCTTCAAGGACCACCACCGTATGTCTGGGCATATGAGGTCGACCCCTACCAGTGTTCTTACAGCATAACACATTTTTAATAGGCCGGATAGGGTAACACTAGGTTTAGATTACTCGGATCTTGGTGGGGTGTGTGACTTATAACACCTGGACTCTGTTGTGACAGTCTGGTGGTGTCTGCCAAAGTATGGTAGGGACGTTGGTGGCATTGGGATTGGCTATGTCAGCATGTAGTCTCAGTTTGCATTAGATAGATAGGGATGATTCGTTAGGATTACAGAATGTTTGACTAGTTGACTCGACAGATAACTGGCTTGTATGAGTGTGGCACGTTAATTGTTTATTTTACCTATCATTACCATTTATGATGATTACTAGAATCTTATCCCCTTGATTCTTCTGTTCCGTATATTTCTTTATATCCTTTATAGATCTAGTGGAAGAAGTATCAGTAGCTGAGGTTACCACTTATCCTTCCACACCTGATGCAGAAGACATTGGGGATGTCGGTGTGGTGTGACGTGTTTTGGTGTATCTCGAAGAGCACCAAAACATGTGTCATGCTTCCTTTCTTTCCGCTTTATGTGTACTCTCATACAGGGCAGATGCACATTACTCTAATTGGGGGTATTTTTCTCCACTTGAAAAATTATTTTGTTTACAAATATATATGGGGGTTGCTAATTTACACCCACTTAAAAATTAGAAGGTGTACATTAGCAGCTAGCAGCTTTTTATTTGGACAAAAAACTCACACTTATTATGCCATAAAACAACTTTTAATGCCAGACAAGACAATAATTTTAAATTTCTCATTTTTTTTTAAACCTTAATCTCTCAACAATGGAAAAAGGAACCACAACGAAAATCGTCGATCACAATAATACCATCGTTGTTGTTGACATGGACATAGAGAACGTGGAGGCCAACGAAAGGAGGGATGAAGTAGACAAAAGTTGAAGAAAAAGGGAACTTTGAGTAAATTTCCCAGATAGAAAGAACACTATGTAGCTTTCAGTATCTCTGCGACGTGTCAGTCAAAAAAAAGGTATCTCTGCAATGTGAGAAAGAGACATCGTTCGCAATAGTGAGAGAGAAAGTTACTAAGTTTAGTTTACTGGTGGAATTTTGAATTTGAAAAAAAAAATCCTACCAATTTTAACAAGTAAGAAAATTTGCAGCTAACTAAAAATAGATCAATAAACTTACCTACAAATTAAATTTGGCAGGAAAATTTGCTCATTTGGGATCTTGCACGCAATGGCTTTTAGGCTTGAAGATGAAGTGGCCCAGATGGCCGAGCTTCTCCTAAAATACTTAGGGTTTTGATTTCCCTCATTTGCCCACTTGCCCCCTAAAATTCTCAATCTTTCAATTATGCCCCTGAGCCTTTTAAAAAACCAAACAAACCATCACTCTTCACATAATTCCGAAACAAAAAGTGAGTGATTGTTTTTTCTTTTTCCCAGAATTACCTCAAATAGCATAAATCCGGAAGTGAGTTTGTTCCGAATCCGGAACACAAACACACTTCGGAACACAAACTCACTTCCGGATTTATGCTATTTGAGGTTATTTCTGAAGAATTCCTCTCGGATTTACGCCTACAAGATAAATCCAGATTTTCGGATTTATCTTTTAGGCATAAATCTGAAAGGGAGTTTTTTATATTAATTTATTGTTATTTTATTATAGTGGCGCACACTAGAGGTGGAGCTGAATCCCACAGAGATCACGAGGAGAGTCATCACAGTCAGCCAATCAAGCTTCTAACCGGCATAGGCGTGTCAAGAGACTACAGGACGTTGCCCATACTGATCAGGAGGCGGAGCAGCCTACGCCTGGATCATATTATGAGGCTCCTGATCCTGAGCAGTTTGTGGAGGAGGTTGAGGTTGAGTAGGAGCATAAGGCCGAGGAGCTAGATTTGGGTCTGAGGGACCATTCACTCTTAACCATACTTGATGTTCATGTAACATCAAGACTCCCCATTGGAACAGTAATAGTTTTAATAAATAATATTATTTTTGCATTGTCGTTTAATGTTATATTATGTTTTTTTACTAATATATTTGTGTACATATAAACAGGATCGTGGAAAATTGAAGATTCCTACACATGGTGGGAAGTTACAGGCTCTGGTACCTGATGCCCACCATTCGGTAGTGCTCAATTGGCTGAGTAGTTCTCATCTACACGACCTACAGTTTACACTGCTAAAGACCGTCAATCACGAGCTTATTTCAGCACTAGTGGAGAGATGACACCCCGAGACCAGCTCGTTTCACCTACCCTTTGGTGAAATGACCAGCGCGTTGGATGACGTGTCCAACCTGGGATGACATTATTCTTCCTTACATGTCGGATAGGTGCCTCTTGCAGTTTGGCTACGCCCAGGACATCCCAGCTCCGTTGATTTATGAGCATCCAAAACCTACGGACATCGACATGAGGTGACTCTACTGCGCCCATCAAGTTCACACTGTCATTTAAGGACACTACTCTTGCCACTTTCTCGAGTCAGTGTCATTCGAGTTACCTCGAATGCTACAATCAGGTTTCAATTCCTCGCCTCACAGTACCTCTAGGGGATGCTGCTCATCAGGTTCCAGATGAAGACATTCCAGCACCAACACTGGCACCAATGACCGTTGAGGGGCGAAATACCTTTGGTGCTGCACAGATACGGGAGACCATAGCATCTAGAGGCATTGAGCCTAACACTCCCGCCTATAGGATTCTTGGGAGAGATTTTGCCATGTTGGAGGGAGGTGACCCTTGATGTATTTTAGGTATTACTTTTTTTTGTAATCTGTTTATTTTTCATATATCGTATCATCAACCAAACTTATATTTTTATATTGCATGGTTGAACTAGTAGAAAATGTCTATTTATTTGAAGCTAAATTTTTATTCATACAAAAGCGGTTACATAGAAACGTGAACAAAAACAAACATAAAAAAAATACATAACAAAACAAATAAGGAAATAGAAAAAAATAGAGCGACTGCTTCTTTTCCTACTGTGACGGTCTCTGGCTTAAAAGGAAAAGAATCTCGTTGACACTCTGTTTAGTCTCCACATACAGCTCCAAAGGACCAAGAAACTTATACCCGTCATGGATGTTCAACATATTTCGTACTTCATCGTCGGTCTTAACATCCATGGAGGACCAGTAAACATAGCCATCATCTCCACTATTAGGTTTTCGATAAGTAATACTACTAACCTCTCGATGCCATGCACCCTGTTTTTGAACCTTACCCTCTATTTTATCTTTTAAACGCGAGAAAATGATATCATGCTTAAGCATGCATAAAAAAAGATTTGGGCACTCAAACCAGACACCATCTTCTTTTCTGGTAATTTTTCCACGATGATGAACATCGGTCAGTGTGCTATCACTTGAGTACTGGGTTGAAATGGTGTTCATTTTGGAGGGTTTGAAAAATCTAATAAGCAAGGATTTACTAAAGCAGAGAAGTGTTGCTGTGAAAGAAATGAGTGTGAGTGTGAGTGTGAGTGTGTGTGTGTGTGTGTGTGTGTGTGTGTGTGTGTGTGTGTATTTATAGCGGTTTCTGTTGAGTGTGTGCCGTTGATCAATATTGTGGATAAAAATGTAACATCCTCAAAATAATTAATCGAATTATTTGAATGTTAACCCAATTGAATTAATTTAGTACTTAATTGGTAAAATTATTGAGTGCTAAAATTAATTATTGGCTGTCACAGGACCGTTAACCGAATAATATGGGTCAAGGACGTTTTGGAATCGAAATAAGAGATTAAGATCAATATGGTAATTTGACCACGTTACCACTTATATATTAAAGGCTAAATAGCTGTTTTGGCCCTTTATCTTTGGGGTTGATGTCACTTTGGCCCTTTATCTTTTTTTTTCTCGTTTTAGACCCTCATGTTTTTTTTGTGTCATTTTGGCCCCAGCCGTTAGTTTTTTCTAACGGACGCCACGCTGGAAGTTAACTGCTGACGTGGCGTCTTAAATGTCAGGGTTGACTTGGACCTGATTTGGTGATGTGGCACATAAGGGACCAAATTGAAACTTAAAAAGAACATGGGGGGCCAAATTGACACAAACACAAAACATTCATCTTCTTCCTCCAAACACCACCTCCATCTTCATCTTCTCCGGCGACCCACTGTAATAGCCCAGGTCCAACGCATTGGCCACTCCGGCACTATTACCTCACGGTCTTCTCTACCCCTCTTGTAGAATTTTTGCCTTCCGTGGGAATCGAACCTTGCACCTGAGGCATAAGTGCAAGTTAAACACACCTGCCTCCGGAGAAGATGAAGATGGAGGTGGTGTTTGGAGGAAGAAGATGAATGTTTTGTGTTTGTATCAATTTGGCCCCCCATGTTCTTTTTAAGTTTCAATTTGGTCCCTTATGTGCCACATCACCAAATCAGGTCCAAGCCAACCCTGACATTTAAGACGCCACGTCAGCAGTTAACTTCCAGCGTGGCGTCCGTTAGAAAAAACTAACGGCAGGGGCCAAAATGACACAAAAAAAACATGAGGGTCTAAAACGAGAAAAAAAAAGATAAAGGGCCAAAGTGACACCAACCCCAAAGATAAAGGGCCAAAACAGCTATTTAGCCTATATTAAATAAATATATATGTATGCGTGTATGTGTGTGTAAGTGAAAGAAGAAAAGAAAGAGAATTAAAAAGAAAGAAAGGAAGCATGCGAGAGAAACATAGAGAAAGGAGAGAAAAGAAAGGAGAAGAGAAAGAATGGGTGTGGAAGAAGAAGAGGAAAAAGGGGATACTTCGGTTCATCAAAACGTCTTCCCTCCAACACGAAAAATGTTCAGCGTTCCTTCCTCTTCAATTTGGTACAAATTTCATGGCGATCAACTCGCTCTCTCTCACTTTGCCATTTTTGAAAATTTGAAGGAAATGGAGGTTCTTGATGGTTCAAGCTCAAAGGAAAGCTTAGGATGGTGGTGAGGAGCGAGCTCAAGGTGGCTTACGCGAATATTGAAGTCCGATTTGGGGTTTTTGAAGAATTAAAGGTTAGGGTTCAAATTGGGGTTTATGTGTGAATAGTGATTGAAGGTTGAAGATGATGAATAGTGTCATTGGGTGACTCATGGTTGAATGGGAAGATTGGGGAGCGAATTCGATTGTCGTCGGAGCGTAAAGTTTATGCGTGGAACGTTCGTGTGGTTATGTCGGAAAAGCGATTTTGCGGAAAGTCTCGGCTATTTGTGATTTTCATCACAATCGGTGAGTTTTACTCACGTTTAGGTTTATTCCGTTTTAGTATGATTTTAATGTTGATTGGTTTCGAGAGTTTTTGAGTCGAAAACCGTTATTTCGAAATATATCGTTTTTGGATAAAATTCGTTTATGTCGAGTTTTGATTGATTTATCGCTTTCGCTGGAATATGGACTGATTGTGCGATGTAGATCGAATAAGTTGGTGTGGTTGTTTGGACTGTTTTCGATCGGAACAAAAATCGTTCGAGAATTTTCGATTCAAAAACCGTTATTTGGAAAATATGTCGTATTTTGATAAGATTCGTTTCGATTGAGTTTTTTATTGATTTGATTGATTGTGTGATGTTGATTGGGTCTGTTTTTATGATTGTTTGATCTGTTTTCAATCGGAACGAGAATCGGAATTGAGCGGAATAGCGGATTTCGCGAGAAACCGTAAAATCTGCACTTTTCAGCAGACGGTCGCGTCGCGACCTGTCCCCATCACCTCGCGACCAGGCATGTTTTTGCACTGAAAATGATTCTGTTTGTATTCGCGTCACCACGGTGGCAGTTCGCGTCGCGACGGTTTGCTGATTTTCAGCAACCGTACACTGATTTTGTTTTCGCGATAACTTTTGATCCGGGAACCCGATTGAGGTGTTCTAAGATGCGTTTGAAATCTTATTCAAAGGCCTAACTGAATATACTATTTAAAGGGGAAGATGAACTGTTTTTGAAGTCATAAATTGTTTCGAAAAGCGACAAGTTAGTATGCGAGGGTAAACGTAGATTTCGGTTATGATGCAAACTAAATGTTCAAACAAAGGTCTAATGTAAATGAACTATGAGTTTATATGGTAGTAGATATATATTATATTGAGTGTGGGTGACGACCCACGAGGTTAACATACTAGGCGAGGAAGTCATGATCCTTTACCCTAGGCCCGTATTCCATTAGGGAAAGTACTATTGATAAGGGGGTTCACCGGGATTAGCATTGTGTGCAATCGGTGTTATGTTAAAAAGTTATGTGTTACGTTCACCGGGATTAGCAGTGTGTGCAGTCGGTGTTATGTTAAAAAGTTATGTGTTACGTTCACCGGGATTAGCAGTGTGTGCAGTCGGTGTTATGTTAAAAAGTTATGTGTTACGTTCACCGGGATTAGCATTGTGTGCAGTCGGTGGTACGTAAAATGGTTTTGTGTTACGTTCACCGGGATTAGTAGTGTGTGCAGTCGGTGGTACGTAAAATGGTTTTATAGTTCGGTTCACCAGGATTAGCAGTGTGTGCAGTCGGTGTCCTACCAAGTCAGAATTCTTTCACACGGTTCACCGGGATTAGCAGTGTGTGCAGTCGGTGTTAAACAGTGTCATGCCCCAATTTTGTCCGCATTTCTTTTTTATAATTTTAGTATTCATTTAACATTCTTTGTAGAAATTAAAGAGTTTCTATTCACAAGTCCTATGACAACTACAATTGGGCTCCTGTGTTTTATTTTATTTGTTCTTTCTATTAAGCCAAAAAGTTGAAGTCCAAAGACTTTTTAATATAAAATAGGGCAGCTGCTTTATTATTATCATTATTAATTATTATTATTATTATTATTATTATTATTATTATTATTAATAAGAGTACAATTCAAGGCAAAAGGGTATACATAAGGAAAGGGAATGATATAGTTAAAGTCAGAATGCTTAAAAAAAAGTGTAATAACTTATAAATATATGCAAGCTGAGAGTTTGAAACTAGTATATAATATTCAAAAAGAAAACTATAGGGAAGCTAGATACACAGGGACTGTAAGCCTACACAACTCTACAAAATGCAAAAAATAAATATTACACAAGGGGCTAAGCTGTATCAAATCACCACAGCAAATCACCACAGCAGAGAAGTTAAATGGTCAATATAGACAAACACAACATGACAAAGGCCAGCAGTACAAACAAGGGGAAAAATCCAATTTGTGGCAGCAGTAGACATAGGCTCCAAAGCTTCAAATGGAAGGTCCTTCTTTCCTTACATCTTTTTCTCTGGACAAATACACATAATAAGAAAAGATTAGGCAGCTGGATATTGGCCAAACAAGGCTAAATAAATGAAAGCATAAGAGACTTGGGGGAAGATAACTGTGTGTAGAGAGCTTTATACACCAAAAGGGAAAACATTGAACAAAATGATAAGCAGGGAGCAGATACAATTTGACCTCACAATGCAACAACATAGGCAGATTTTGCCTATAAATTCAGTTTCAGCCACATGAGCAAAGGGGGAGACAACTGAGTTATTCACCACCAAAAGAATCTGAATCCAACATCAGTATTCTAGTTCACTTGAGCAAAGACACTTGTGAAAATAAATTTTTGTCAACCATCAGAAAGAGTAAAAGATAAGATGCAGTAGATACAATACCTTTTCAGAAACTTGGGATAAAGGTTAGTTTTTTTTTTCTAAACATCATGAATATCCAAAATATGGAGTGGTATGTTTAAGTATTTTGCTCTTCTATTTGCTGTTTAAGTTGCTGTTTTTATTTATACAGTTTGTTTTGTCACATAATAATCACCACGTGGATACAGATAACCCGACTATGATCATAAAAACGAAAGAAAATCAGTAAGTTCATTGTCTGTTTCTATTCATGATATCTTAGAACCAACAAGTTAAAACCAATTACACGGAAACAAATCACAAACTGTGAATCCTAGTTCACTGTCCTTTAATTTATTTCGTAAATAGTTCCCTTTATTTCCTTAGCAACAGATTTAGAATATTTGGAAGCAAAATAGGGATTCATCAAAAAATTGATTTGGAAAAATCACAAACAAAATCAGGGTTACAGGAAAACAAGCAATCTCTAAACACAAAAAAACAGAACAGTAGTAGGAATCAAGGTTTTAACTAGAAATAAAATAGGAAGCAGAAATCAGAGACAACAATGGAGAAAGGTCAGGTTTTCAAAAAAGATATGTATATGTAACAACCAATTCGAAATAGAGCAGAAGAGAAAAGAAAAAATGGTAGAACTTACTTCCGGCCACCGTATACGGTGGTTGGCCTCCCAAGATCGCCGTCACGGCGTTGTTCCCGTTTACACCGTCGTACTCTTCACCGTCGCAGCGACGCCACGCCACCCCTCTCCTCCGCGTTCTCTTCGCGTTGCCGCAAGCCCCGGACGTCGCAGCCACCGATTGTTCCATCGCGCCGTCGTGCAATTTCTCCGTTGCCGCCTCACCATCTCAGGCTCCTCTCTCTCCATTCACACGAATCTTTCTCTCACTCTCCGTCGACATCCCTCCTCCTCGTCAGCCATGAAAACGAACCAGAAATCATCCCTAAAGCCCCGGCCACCATACGGTCGCCGTCACCGTCGCGAACCCTCTTCGGCGTGGCCATGAGGCTGTCGTCGTCCCCTCTCCCCCATCGCTGGTCTTTGGTGCTGCCATCCCTCTCTCACTCTCTCCTTGAAGTTCCTTCTTTCTCTCTCCCGGAATGCTCTCTCTCTCTCTCTCACCAAAAACATGGAAACGGCGCCTGAGAAGGTGGGGTACAGAATTAGGGTTTCCAATTTTGTAACTTGCCTTATATGGGTCCTCCAATCCCTATTTTATTTCTATTTTTTTAAAAAAAAAACAGATCACTAATTACACCCTTCAAATTCAGCTATACAACCCCCCCTAGGCTAGCCCAGATTTCCGGGTTGGGCTGCTGGCTACTATTATTCGCACCCCCGGTTAATGATACAACCCCCTGTAGTTAGTTACACCCCATTTTACTGTTGCACCCCTTTTTTTTCGTTTTTTTTTCTCTTTATTATTTCTTCACAAAATAAATTTTCTTTTTTCTACAAAAAACCTATAAAAATAAATAGATGAATATTTCATTTTCAAAATATAAATATGGGATTAAGTCGACTGTACAGTCGGGTTAGTCTGCTCTTTAGGCCACTAATGAACCGTTACGGATCAGGTCCTAAAATCCTATTTAAAATAAATAATTTCTATATTAAAAAAAATACAAACACATCTCTTTCATTTCAAAAAAATCAAAAATCTTATTTTCAAAGTAGGGGATTAAGTCGGTCGTACGGCCGAGTTAGTCATCGTTTTAGGATAAGTGAACTGTGGTCCTTTAGAGCCCCAGCGCTCCTTCAGCCCTTAGCGGCTCTTCAGAGCCCCAGCGCTTTTTCAGACCCCCAGTGGTCCTTCAACACAGATCACACAGTCCTAAAACCCCTACATTAAAAAACACCAACCAATAAACATTTTCTACCAAGAACGACGTAGCTTTGATTTCTCCATCGCACCTGGAGATACGTAGGAGCAGGGGCCCACTCCTGTCAAGCACAAAAAACTAAAATTTTTATGAAGTCTTTTTCTTTCAATAAAAGGGTAAAAATTAACATTTTCAAAACTAACATTTTTTTTCTACAACTAATTAGCAGGTAACCTTCCTTAGGAAGGATGTCGTAGGATGCTAATACCTTCCCTACGCATAACCGACTCCCGAACCCAAATCTGGTCTCAAAGACCCTTATCCATTCCAAAAGGGATTTTCCAATGTTTGCCCTTAAACTAAACCTTGGTGGCGGCTTCATTTTTTGAACCTTCGAAGAATCCTCACCTGGATTTTTCAGTCGCTACAGCTGGCGACTTCACTGGGGATATTTTAGAGAGTCAAGCCTAGTCTAATTAGTTGTAGGATTAATTGTTGATTTAATGTTTATTTTTACCCTATCCTTTTGTCTTTTATTCTTGCATATTATATTATTTTCATGTGATATATAAACCTTAGGATAGAAGACCATTATATTTGTATATGTGATTATTCTTTTATTTTATTGCCAATTATATTCTTTTATGTATATAAACCCTAGGGTAGAAGACTATTATTGTTGTATGTGTGTTTGTTTGTTTTGCAGCTTGGAGGGTATATTTAACATTTTGCTCCTTCACACACTCCACTATCCCACTTTTGCACACACGTGAGAATAGTCCTATACCCGGACTGGAGCATAAACTAAGTTAGAACGAGACTGCGTAGTAATGGCCCTCTGGATGTACATCCAGCTCGGTGGTTATGAAAGTCTCACCTAGAGTTTGGTCCCTTCGAGGGTGCTATCACTTCTAATAGCTTGCCTATTGTTGTGGCTAGCGTTCTCGAACGGGATCGTTGGCTCTAGGAACCTTATTTAGGACTCTATAGAGCTATCCCTTGGAAGGTTCACTTAATAGAACAGCTTTAGAACATCTCTCAAGGAGTCCCCTTAGGACACAAAGGAGCATCATACCCCTTGCATTCAAACAAATCTAATACTTTTCTTTTTCAAAATTTCTCAAAAAAAAACAAGAGAAAACGTTTTTTAAATGCCTCATGCGTTCCTTTTTTTCTTTCGCATGACATAAAAAAATATATGCATCAGCATCTCATTTCGCATGCATTTCTATGTCCGCCAGGGAATTGTAAGACCTTCTCGGCAAGGAGAGATGGATCGGGCCATAAAATTAAAAGGAACCATGCATTTGAAAGTCAAACAACCAAACTTGAGAAATCTGCGGGACCTTGGCAATGAAATGCCAGCATGGCGTCGTGACTTATTCACTGTCAAGTACGGGAATCTCCTGAGCCTCCTAGATGTTAAGGTACAAGCTGAAGCTATCACTACACTGGGCTAGTATTTTGATCCACCGTTACGGTGTTTCACTTTCCAAGATTATCAGCTGGCTCCAACATTGGAAGAGTTTGAAAATATTTTGTGTTTCCCTCCCGAGAATAAGAAGACTTATCGGTACGTAGAGCATTATCCCCTACCTGAAAATTTATCCAGATATTGAAGGTTCCAACGTCAGAACTAGCTACAAAGATAGTGGAAATAGGTGGCAAAAAAGGTTTGACCAGAAAGTACCTAGAGAAGGAAGCTTCATTCTTGGCCAAAAAGAAAGATTGGGCTACTTTCATGGATGTCTTTGCTCTCCTCATCTATGGGATTGTTCTTTTCCCAAATGATAAAGATTTTGTTGAAGACACTGCAATTGATGTCTTTCTGGCCTTCAAGCTCCGAGGACAAAACCCTACCTCAGTCGTTCTGGTTGATGTTTATTTTTCTCTCTGGGAACGTCATGAGAAAAGAGCAGGTGTGATATGGTGCTGTTTGCCTGTGTTGTACCGTTGGCTAACCTCTCATATATTCAAACGAAATCAGCATATAGAAGTTAGGGGTAAGACTGAGTGGGCCCAGTACCTCGTCGGCCTAACAGGGAGCGACATCTCTTGGTATTCTCGGGATCAAAACATCGATGAATCTGTTTATCAGTGTGGAGACTTTCCAAATGTCCCCCTCATAGGGACGAAAGGTTGCATCAGTTACAATCCAGCCATTGCTCTAAGGCAATTCGGTTATCCCATGATGAATCCACCTCCAGAAGAATCCCTATCTACATTTGAGCTAGAGTGCAGAGGCTCTAAAAATCTTGATATGTTAAGAAGGGTTAGCCGAGCTTGGGACAGAATAGTCAAGAAAGGACGTGAACTAGGCCCCAGAGCTATTGATGCTGGGGAAAACTATCTTCAATGGGTTGCACTTAGGGTCCGAGAGGTCGGGCTACCTTTTCGCCTCGCACTTCCCGCCAGCCATGAAATCCCTGAACCAGTCCATGTCCTGAATGAAGAAGTAGAAGAAGTCAAAGTTGCCTTGACCAAATCTGAACAAGAAACGACTGAGCTGCAAGCCCAGCTGGAAAGAGCACTTCAAGAAAACGCAGGCCTGAGGCGAGAAAATATCGTCAAAGGTAAACGCATTGCAGAATGCGAAGAAAGGTTAGAGGTCGGGAAGGCTAAGTTTCTTCGTGTGCAAGAAAGCCTTAGAGGTGCCAATGAAAAGCTTCAAGTACGTAACAGAGACCGAGACAAGGCCGTTGACAACGCTTATGTATGGAAGAGTCAGTTGACAGAAGCTGTGGAGAAGGAAAAGGATCTTCAAACTCAGCTCCAAAGTTTGAGGGCGCGGTTGAAAGAAAAGATTGATGAGTATGAGGGTAGGCTTGCGACTGAAAGAGAAGCCACAGGGGTGATACTGGGAAGACTCGAAGACTGTCAAGCAGCACTCCAAAAGGAGTTCAGAAATGCGAACGAATTGAAAGAGTTCGCTGATTACCAGAAGAACCTCTATGAAACAACCGAGAAAGAGCACGCATATCTAAAAGAGGAATACATGAAGCTGAATGATCGTTGCCATTACCTCCAGGATAGATTCTCAAATCTAGCTAAACTATGCAATGAAGCCATCATAGATGTTCCAGATTATTTGAAAGATGCTGATATCGTCATGTCCAGGGAAAATACCCCAATCGAAGTCTTCAAATTTGTTCAGTATATGAAAGAGCTTATTGCCTTCTTAAAGATTAAGGCAAAGTGTCCCGGTGTGAAAAAAAAGAAAGATGGCTTGGATGGCGTAGTTGTTTGAGTTTAAATTGCTGTAGTTTCCGTTGTAATCCCTGAAGAACTCGTTTGGTTGTACTTTCTTTTATCAATGAAGAACTCGTTTGGTTTAAATCTTGATCCTAGTTTATCCTTCACTTGTCGAATGAGTGGTTTACAATTCCACAGGCTCGACGCGAGAAACATGCATAGGCATCTCATGCACATTCATTCATTCATTCATTCACGAACTTATGTTAAAAAAATTTTGAAAAAAAAAACAAAACGAAAAGGCAAACTGGTTCATCAACACCGCTACCGTACTCGCTTGCAAGCCAGGAAAATGACTGAGAATCAAGACAACCAAGCGTTGAGAGATGATATCGAGCAGCTGAAAGAGAAGATGAAAGAGATGATGGCCATGAAGGAGCAGATGGCCGACATTATGAAGCTTCTTGAAAAGAGAGTTGCAGACGAAAACACCTCAGTAGGAAATGCCGGAAATATTGCTACAAGCCTTCCTCCGCCGCACAACTCTGGGTTTGATGGTCAGGGCCACTACTGGCCCCCCTATGAACTTCCTACCGGCTACACACCTCCTACGATGGACGCCACTTTAGAGGGTGGCCCTACGGGGGTCGTGAATCCGAATCACAATATGCCTCAAGGACTGAATGAAATACCGCAAGTCCAGATCCCTACGACTATGCCGCAGGCTGCGTTACAGAATTACACTTCGCCGTTAGTGACGAGTCATCAGACTCCTGTGCAAAATACCGGGAACTCCTCCCACTCATATATCCCACATATGAGCTCAGCGGCTGTTCCAATGGGCCATCCTTATAACTACCCAACGTGGGACCCTCAATCTAGGGACAGGTATCAAATGCTCGAAGAACAGTTAAGGGCCATAGAGGGAACTAATACTGGGGCAAGAAATGCACATGATTTATGTCTTGTTCCCAACGTGGTTATTCCCCCTAAGTTTAAGGTGCCAGATTTTGATAAGTACAAAGGAGCAACATGTCCGGCAAGCCACCTAACTATGTACTGCAGGAAAATGGCTGCGTTCGCAAACGACGAAAAGCTGCTTATCCATTACTTCCAAGACAGCTTACCTGGGGCAGCTTCAAGTTGGTATATGCAGTTGACACCCACTCACATCCGGTGTTGGAGGGATCTCGCTGATGCTTTCCTTAAGCAGTATAAGTACAACACTGATATGGCTCCTGATAGGACTCAGCTACAAAACATGGCTAAAAGAGATAATGAGTCCTTCAAGGAATATGCTCAACGTTGGAGAGGACTAGCAGCACAGGTAGCACCACCTCTGTTTGAAAAGGAAATGGTATCTATGTTCATGGAAACTCTTCCTTCACCCTTCTATGAAAAATTGATCGGGAGTGTATCGTCAAGTTTCTCGGATATGGTCGTCATTGGGGAAAGGCTGGAGAACGGAATGAGGAATAGGAAAATCGCTTACACTTCTCCCTCTAACCAGAGAAAGCCCTTCTTCGGATTTCCTAAAAAGAAAGAAGGAGAAGCCAACGCCATCACAGGAATCGGAAAAACTTCCTACTCCAATCCCTCTCACACCAATCCATTCTCAGCACAAACACTATCTGCCCCACCTGCCCAGAACAACCAAGGCCATAAACCACAAAACTACTCAGATAGAAAGTTCGTTCAGTTTGATCCAATCCCTATGCCGTACTCCGACCTATTTCGCCACCTGCTCAGCCATAATTTAATCACCACCCGCCCAATGAGACAGATCCAGCCCCCTTTTCCTAGAGGCTTCGACCCAAACACCACATGTGAATTTCATTCAAGAACGGTCGGCCATTCCATAGAAAACTGTAAGGCATTGAAGCATGTTGTCCAAGATCTAATCGCCTCGGGATGGTTGAATTTCAAGGAAAAGGGTCCCAATGTGGCTACCAACCCATTACTAGGACATGGGATGCCCTCGACTAATGCAATTGAGGATTCTGCAGAGTAGTCTCTAATCAGGAGGGTAGAATGCATCCAGACACCCCTGGAAGCGATTCATGCTAACTTGTGCTCCTTTGGGATTATCAAGAGAGAATGCACGGGAAAGAATCCATGCAATGACCATCACTACATTGGAAACTGTGAGGCGTTCAAACAAGTGCTTCAGGACCTATTGGACTAGCACATAATACAAGTAGACTCTCTAAATAAAGAAGAAGACGTATCAACCATCCAGTCGAACGGGGGCGGGAATACGGATACTCGACGGCCGCTAGAGATTCTCTATAGCAAAGACTCAAGGATGGCCCCTGCTGCACCAAAGGCAATAACCAATCGGGTACTGACTTCGTTCCCTTTCAAAGACGCGAATGCAGTCCCGTGGAATTACAGTGTGAAAGTTCAGAGCAATCCTGATGTCACCAACATCTCGAGAAGCAGCGGAATGACTCGGAGCGGACGCGTCTATGCCTCTGAAGGATCCGGGGGAAGAAAATCAAATGAAAGAGAAAAGATTGATAAAGGAAAAAACATTGAGGGGAGCCATCTGACAAAAATACATGCAAAAAAGCACTATCCGAGCAAGAAGCCGGTGAGTTTCTAAAGATTATGAGGCAGAGTGAGTACAAGGTAGTAGATCAGCTGAATCAGACCCCTGCCAAGATATCCCTTCTATCACTATTACTCAATTCTGAAGCCCACCGTGCAACACTAATGAAGGTGCTGAGTGAAGCTCATGTCACTCACGACATCACAGTTGGTCAGTTTGATGGGATCATCGGAAATATCGTTGCAAACAACTACCTCACCTTCACAGATGACGAGATCCCCGTTGAGGGAAGAGGGCACAACAAGGCTTTGCATATCTCCGTGAAATGTGGAGAATACTCGCTAGCTCGGGTACTTATCGATAACGGATCGTCCCTGAATGTACTACCCAAATCAACCATGAACAAGCTAGACGTAGATTGTTCATACATGAAACCCAGTTCTACACTGGTCAGGGAATTCGATGGGTCTAAAAGAGAGGTCATCGGAGAGATGGAGTTACCTGTACAGGTAGGTCCAGAGGTCTTCATAGTGAGTTTCCAAGTAATGGACATCAATCCGTCTTACAGTTGTCTTCTGGGAAGACCTTGGATCCATTCTGCAGGGGCTGTGCCCTCTTCTCTACATCAAAAGCTCAAGTTCATAGTCAACAACAAGTTGGTGGTCGTTTCGGGGGAAGAAGAGTTGCTAGTTAATAAGCCGTTTCCTATCCGCTATGTTGAGGCGGCAGAAGAATCTTTCGAGACCGCTTTCCAAGCACTAGAAATTGCAAATGCCATCTTTGTGGGGGACGGGGCCCCATCGCTAAAATCAAAGCTGTCCAAAGCTGCATTGATGATCGCTAAAGTCATGACAAGCAAGGGTTATCAAGCTGGAAGTGGTTTAGGGAAGACTGAACAAGGGATCCTAACACTCATACAGCTGCATGAAAACAAAGACAGACGTGGGATAGGGTACCGGCATAGTCGTGCTGACAAAGGAAGGATCGCCGCGGAAAAGAAGGAGCGGAGGTTGGCCAAACTGGAGGGTCGGGAGCCAGATATGAAGAGGATTTTCATCTGCGACATAAAGCAAAGCTTTCAGAGCGCAGGAATACTAGATCCTAACCAGGTTGCAGCTATTGAAGATGTTTCAAGTGCTGAAAATGGCGGTGTCAGCCTTGTGCACCGTTGCCCTGCAAACGAAAAGCTCAAGAATTGGGAGATTGTTGATTTTCCTATAGTTTTTAGTGCAAAGTAATTTTCTGTAATGCAATCCTATGGCTCTGCCCAAGGCCTTAGGACATTTCATAAGGGCACGCATGTTCCGTTTCAATATCAGTATCAATAAAATAGCTTTTTGAATTCTCTAAATAAACTTCATTTCGCCTCGTTCTTTCTCTTTTATTTGTTTTCATTCCGTCAATTTTCGCTAACGCAGATCTAAAAACATCAACTTTGAAAATAACAACGCCAATAATTCATACCATAACTTTGATCACCCCATTAATCAAACCGAAGAGGATGTTGAAGATCATTGGGAAGCCCCTCCAGAGTTAATGAGAATGATGGAACAAGAGGAAAAGGCAATCCAACCTCACGAGGAATCTACTGAAACGATTAACTTGGGCACAGAAGAAGATAAGAAGGAAGTTAAAGTGGGCACCACGATCAAGGAGTGTGAGCGGAAGAAACTGATTCAACTCTTATTCGACTATGTCGACGTCTTTGCATGGACATACCAAGACATGCCAGGGCTAGACACAAACATAGTTGAACACAAGTTGCCAGTAAAACCTGAATGCCCGCCAGTGAAACAGAAGCTAAGAAGGATGAAGCCAGACATGTCACTGAAAATCCGAGATGAGGTTAAAAAGCAGTTTGATGCCGGATTCTTAGCAGTAGCAAAGTATCCTCAATGGGTAGCCAACATTGTCCCGGTTCCAAAGAAGGATGGGAAGGTCAGAATGTGCGTCGATTATCGAGACCTGAACAGAGCAAGTCCTAAAGATGATTTCCCTTTGCCCCATATTGATATCCTGGTGGATAGCACAACGCAACACTCTTTATTTTCCTTCATTGATGGATATTCCGGATATAATCAAATCAAGATGGCCCCCGAGGATATGGAGAAAACCACCTTCATCACTCTCTGGGGAACCTTCTGTTACAAAGTAATGCCATTCAGATTGAAGAACGCTGGTGCAACATACCAAAGGGCGGTGGTAGCTTTATTCCATGATATGATGCATAAAGAAATAGAGGTATACGTGGATGATATGATTGCAAAGTCCAAGACTGAAGAAGAACATGTTGTTAATCTACAAAAACTATTTGAATGCCTAAGGAAATTCAAACTCAGATTAAACCCCGCCAAATGCACTTTCGGTGTAAGATCAGGAAAGTTGTTGGGGTTCATAGTCAGTCAGAGGGGAATAGAAGTGGATCCAGCCAAAGTACAAGCAATAATAGAAATGCCAGCGCCTAAAACCGTAAGAGAAGTTCGTGGGTTCCTAGGAAGGTTGAACTACATCTCCAGATTCATATCCCAATTAACATCAACCTGTGAGCCTATCTTCAAATTGCTATGCAAGAACCAAGAAGCAAAGTGGAACGATAAGTTCCAGGAAGCCTTTGAAAAGATCAAGAGGTACTTCCAAAATCCACCAATTCTGATGCCACCGGTGCAGGGCAGACCCCTCATTCTATACTTAACAGTGCTAGACAACTCAATGGGCTGCGTACTGGGGCAACATGATGAGTCTGGAAGGAGAGAACATGCCATCTACTACCTAAGCAAGAAGTTCACAGAGTGCGAGACAAGATATTCGTTGTTGGAAAAAATATGTTGCTCTTTGGCCTGGGCTGCACGTCGTCTGAGGCAGTATATGCTGAGCCACACGACTTGGTTGGTATCTAAAATGGATCCAATCAAGTACATTTTTGAAAAACCTGCACTCACAGGGAGAATCGCCCGCTGGCAAATGCTACTATCTTAATACGACCTTTTGTACGTCACTCAGAAAGCAATCAAAGGTAGTGTCTTAGCTGAATACTTGGCGCATCAGCCCATTGAGGATTACCAATCAATGCAGTATGATTTTCCGGACGAAGATATAATGGCTTTATTCGGAGAAGGGAAATCTCCAGACAGCGAAAGGTGGAGGATGTCATTCGATGGCGCTTCCAATTTGTATGGACACGGGGTCGGAGCTGTATTGATTTCTCCCGACAACCGCTTCATACCATTTACTGCTAGACTGAGCTTCTATTGCACCAATAACATTGCAGAATATGAAGCGTGTGTCCTAGGCATCAAAGCATCCCTTGAATGGAAAATCAAAAGACTCGATGTATGGGGACTCAGCCTTAGTCATCCATCAGATAAAAGGTGACTGGGAAACTAGGGATTCCAAATTAACTCCTTATCGCGATCACATCCAAAAGATGATTGAACAGTTCGAGGATATCACTTTCCACCATCTCCCTCGCGAAGAAAACCAGTTGGCTGACGCTTTGGCGACTTTGTCGTCAATGTTCAATATCAATAGCAACATAAGTCTCACATTCATCCGAATCCAGCATCGAGATCTACCGACACATCATTGTGTGGCAATCGAGGAAGAGCCTGATAGTAAGCCTGGTATTATGATATCAAACACTATATCACAAGCACGGAATACCCTCCTGGTGCCACTGAGAATGATAAGAGAACACTTAGGAGGTTGTCAATGGGTTTCTTCCTAAATGGGGAGGTACTCTACAAAAGGAACCACGATATGGTCCTCCTCAGATGTGTAGCAAAAGAAGAAGCAGAAAGAATTATGAAAGACGTCCATGAAGGCTCGTTCGGAACCCATTCTAGCGGGCACACCATGGCAAGAAAAATCCTAAGGGCCGGCTACTACTGGTTGTCAATGGAGACCGACTGCTTTAACTACGTGAGGAAATGCCACAAGTGTCAAATCTACGCTGACAATATCCATGTGCCGCCTGCTTCTTTGAATGTTCTAACAGCGCCGTGGCCATTCTCAATGTGGGGAATGGATGTCATCGGTCCCATCGAACCCAAGGCATCAAATGGGCATCGCTTCATTCTTGTCGCTATTGATTATTTCACCAAATGGGTCGAGGCCGCTTCTTATGCCAGTGTAACAAAATCTGTAGTTGTCAAGTTCATAAAGAGAGATTTGGTCTGCCGATACGGCCTTCCAAATAAGATCATCACGGATAATGGGACCAACCTGAACAATAAGATGATGAAAGAGTTGTGTGACGACTTCAAAATCCAACATCACAATTCCTCCCCATACCGTCCAAAGATGAATGGGGCAGTCGAAGCTGCAAATAAGAACATAAAGAAGATTGTGCAAAAGATGGTGGTGACCTTCAAGGACTGGCATGAAATGTTGCCTTTCGCTTTACATGGGTATCGAACCTCAGTTCGCACGTCAACAGGGGCAACACCATTCTCACTAGTATACGGGATGGAGGCAGTTCTTCCCATAGAAGTTGAAATACCCTCTCTGCGAGTGTTAATGGAAACAAAATTAGAAAAAGCGGAATGGGTTCAAGCTCGCCTGGATCAGTTGAACCTCATAGAGGAAAAGAGAGTGGTTGCTTTGTGTCACGGGCAGTTGTATCAGCAAAGAATGAAGAAAGCTTACGATAAGAAAGTTCGACCCCGGCCGTTTCAAGAAGGAGATCTCGTGCTCAAGAAGATTTTGCCTATTCAAAAATATTCTCGTGGGAAATGGACCCCCAACTATGAAGGACCTTACGTGGTGAAGAAAGCATTCTCTGCAGGAGCCTTAATTCTCACAAAAATGGACGGTGAAGACCTCCCACTCCCAGTGAACTCAGATGCAGTTAAGAAGTACTATGCCTAAAGAAATATGTGAAAAAGAGAAAGATGAGCCAAGCAAAATGAGCTCGCTAGGTTGAAAACCCAAAAGGGCGGCCTAGGCAAAAATTAGAGCGACCTGGTGGATTGAAAACTCTAAAGAGCAGTCCAGGCAAAAATTAGGGTCAACGAGTTGGACTTTGAACAAATGCAAAGGCAATCCTCCGAAAGTTGGGTGATGAATGCTCAAGGTCATGTGTATGGATGATTGGCATTGTTACCTCAAAGATACGAACAATCAAAAGATCTGCTTCTTCTTTTTCTTTTTCTTTTTCTTTCTTTTTTTTTAGTTTAAACTCTCAATGTAATTTTCAGCCAGTGTGACCTTCTGCGCACTCGATTTCCATTTGAATATTAAACCCTTTCTTCATTCTCTCACCTCCCTATTTGCTTTGAAAATATGTTTTATGGTAGATGATATCGAATTGCGAAACATGTGCATAATCGAAAGCATTACAATCATTGCAGAAGTTCTAAAAATCACAAAAAAGGAGATGATCTCTTATAAAATGGCAAATGCGTAATCACTTCAAGCAACGAATCACAATAACCCGCGCTTTGGCACCACTACTTTGAGGCAACCCTCATATCTCGCGTCGAGAGTCCTGCGGGGTGATGAGAGCAGCAGAAAAGTCATGGAAGAGCAAAAAGTCAAGAAAGAGAAAAAGAAAAAAAAAGTCAAGAAAGAGCAAAAGAGCAAAAAAAAAGTCAAGAAAGAGCAAAAGAGCAAAAGAGTCGAGAAAGAGCAAAAGAACGAAAAGAATAAAAAAAAAACAGAAAAAACACAAACAAAGAAAAAAAAGCATCCCACATTTCATTCATCATACCACCAGATATCGGTCATTGCACATGCCTACATGCACGCATACATCATCCATTGTATCCTTAAATGCGTTCAAATATAGATATTTGTATCTGTCAAGATAAATTCAAATTATAATGTTAGCACCGAGCCTAGCATCAGCCTTTTAGACCCCCAGCGGTCCTTCAGAGCCCTAGCGCTCCTTCAGACCAACAATCGGTCCTTCAATCCAGATCGCACGTCGCGTTAATCGAGCAACCGACGGATCATCCGACCCCAGGTCCTTCAGACTATTTGTGTCCGCCTAAAAAACACAGTGCATGTCCTTCGAGGTGTGCAAATCGGGTCAACGACCTGACCTTGCCACCCATGGCCGCTCGAAAAAGGCCATCCCCCAAGCAGACCGTTTTACTAGTACCGTTGCTAGTTGACGCTCCATCAGACCATCTTGGTCCTTCAGGGCCCAGGCAGCCCCTCAGACCCCGTCGGTCCTTCAATTTAATTCCAATCAATGTACCAAGCATCGATGGCGAATTAGACCTTTAGAGCCCCAGTGCTCCTTCAGATCCCCGGTGATCCTTCTTTAATTCTCTCGACAGACAAAATCGGCGCGGTTTTATCTTTATTTCTACTTTTACTTGGGAAATTTGGAATCGGTTGAGTTTTTCTAGTAAAATAGAAATAAAGAGCGGCAGCTGTCATGCCCCAATTTTGTCCGCATTTCTTTTTTATAATTTAAGTATTCATTTAACATTCTTTGTAGAAATTAAAGAGTTTCTATTCACAAGTCCTATGACAACTACAATTGGGCTCCTGTGTTTTATTTTATTTGTTCTTTCTATTAAGCCAAAAAGTTGAAGTCCAAAGACTTTTTAATATAAAATAGGGCAGCTGCTTTATTATTATCATTATTAATTATTATTATTATTATTATTATTATTATTATTATTATTATTATTATTATCATTATTATTATTATTAATAAGAGTACAATTCAAGGCAAAAGGGTATACATAAGGAAAGGGAATGATATAGTTAAAGTCAGAATGCTTAAAAAAAGTGTAATAACTTATAAATATACGCAAGCTGAGAGTTTGAAACTAGTATATAATAATCAAAAAGAAAACTATAGGGAAGCTGATAGCCCCGCAAGTGCACGAGTCGTATCGCGTAATAAAAGAGTATCGGTCCACAGGGAGAGCCTAAGTGAATACCAATTTAATTTTTCAAAGTTTGATTAACTGAAAAGAAAGTGTTTTTAGAAGGAATGTTTTAGTAAAGTCTACTCACTCATGATCATTGTAGACAAAAGAGGAGAAAAGAAAATAAAAGGAGAAAACATAAAGTTAAATAGCGAGAAATAAAAGAAAGCGGTAAAGTGCAAAAATCATAAATAGCGGAATTGTAAATGACAATAAAGTAAATTGCTTGAAAAGTAAATTGCCAGTAATTTACTTGACTTGGAAAGTTAAAGAGCAAGGAAAATAAAGGTGCAAGAAAGTAAATAACTTGGAAAATAAAGGTGCAAGAAATTAAATAGCAAGAAAAGTAAATGACTTGGAAAATAAAGGTGCAAGAATTTAAAGGAGCAAGAAAGTAAATGACTTGGAAAGTAAAAGGGCAAGAAAATAAATAGCAAGAATTTAAAGGGCAAGAAAGTAAATGACTTGGAAAATAAAGGTGCAAGAAATTAAATAGCAAGGAAAGTAAATGACTTGGAAAATAAATAGCAAGAATTTAAAGGGCAAGAAAGTAAATGACTTGGAAAGAAAAAGGGCAAGAAAATAAATAGCAAGAATTTAAAGGGCAAGAAAGTAAATAAACAAGAATAATAAAAAGCATGAAGAGTAAATTGAAGTCATGAATCTTTAGAGAGCCTTTGTCATTGATTTTCTAACAAAATTCAAGCTTAGTTACAAGTGAGGATCAAGCCTCTATTTATAGGAAAATATGAGGGGCAAAATGGTCCAAAAGAGGAAAAAGTGGCAAATCAAGTTGGCTAAGGTAGTCATCAGAAAGCCATCCTCAAATGGACAAAGCATATGAGCAAGTGGTCAAAGCACATGGTCATCAATAAGTGGGCAAAAATATCCATCAACAAGTGGGCACAAATATCCATCAAGAAGTGGGCATAGCCAATTTTGACTGCACAGTCGAAATCTGGATAGCAGAAGCAGTCGAAATCTGCTGAGACAGAAGCAGTCGAAATCTGGAAGATGCAGTCGAATTCTGGCCTGCTGAGACAGAAGCAGTCGAAATCTGCTGAGACAGAAGCAGTCGAAATCTGGAAGATGCAGTCGAATTCTGGCCTGCTGAGACCGAAGCAGTCGAAATCAGGAAGATGCAGTCGAATTCTGGCCTGCTGAGACAGAAGCAGTCGAAATTGCTTCAAAATAAAACCTGAAGATAAAAAGTAAATATTTGCAGTAAAATAGATCAAAAGTATAATTAAAATACTAAAAAGACTTAATAAAATAACTATTAAAATGACTCTAAAAATAGACTTATCAAACTCCCCTATGCTTGAACTTTTGCTTGTCCTCAAGCAAAAGCAGTGTAAATCTTTAGGCCAATTCTGAAGGAAAATTATTTTCATATCGAAAACCTCAAGTGAACTGTGGGGCATTTCTAACACTTTGGTTTGAGAGCTACTATTTTGGGCTTCTTGTGGAATTGAGAGACAACTTTAAAGTATCAGTACTCTAGAGAGGATATCAATGTCATCATAGAACCGGTTCCCCAACATTCTTAAGCTTGGGTCCTCCATTTACTAAGACCGGGTCTCAAAGGAGGGTCTTTATACGTTGGGTATTCAAGCATTTTTCTTTTCTTTTTGATTTTATATGCTAACCATTTATTTTGACATTTAAAATGCACTAACTTTTGCATTTTTGAATTGGTTTTGCATATATACATATATAATTTTTTTTTTTTTGAATACCCCAACTCAGACGTTTTTCTCCAGTAACTGCGCATCTAGTAAATGTCACCAAGAGACCCAGGTTACTAGTTTCTTTTCAGTCCCTCTATTTGTATTAATAACTGAAAATAGTCTCAATAGTGTGTGTGTGAAAAAGCTCTAGAAGTAGAAATCGAACCATGATACAATTTTGTTGTTTCCAACCAGTCCACCTAGATGATTGTTAATGAAAAATTGAAAAATTATTTTTGTCCAGAAAAGGCTTATCTAAAACATGCTTAAGGTTCACAAAGTTTCGTGATGGAGGGAGCAGATACAACTCAAAGTACAAAAAGATAAAAACTCGGCAAAGCAATAAAGACATTCCTAATAAAAGTAATAAAATACCCCCCCATGCTTGGACTAGGCATTGTCCTCAATGATTTTTCAAATAAAACAAAAGGGGTTTAGGAGAGCTTACCTGGCTGTCTGGTTCAGGATACTCGGCCCTGGGGTATTTTATTTTTCAACAAATCAAAAAATACATTAAGCCGTGGGTTGCCTCCCACGCAGCGCTCTTTTAACGTCACTAGCTTGACGGTCAAAAAGAATTTTTCAATTGGGATCATGTAGAACTAAACTAGTTCCTTTCTCAATTGGGTCACCAATTAAATAATTTTTCAACCTCTGACCATTGACTTTAAACGATCCGGTTTTCTCGCTCCAGATCTCTACAGATCCGAAGGGGTAAACCTTACGGATTTCAAAAGGACCGGTCCATCTTGACTTTAATTTTCCCGGAAAAATTTTTAGCCTGGAATTAAATAATAACACCAGGTCACCCTCTTTGAATTCTCTACGAATGATACGCTTATCATGCCAATTTTTTGTTCTTTCTTTGTAAAGTTTGGCATTCTCATAAGCATCCATTCGCAGTTCTTCCAATTCGTTTAGTTGGAGTTTTCTTTTTTCTCCGGCTAATTCCATGTTCAGGTTAAGGCGTTTAATTGCCCAGTAAGCTTTGTGCTCTAGTTCTACCGGAAGGTGGCAAGACTTCCCATAAATTAATTTGAAAGGAGTCATTCCTATGGGAGTCTTGTACGCAGTCCGATAAGCCCAGAGAGCATCATCGAGCCTTACTGACCAGTCCTTTCTTGAGGTCGAAACAGTTTTTTCTAAAATACTTTTAATTTCTCTGTTCGATACCTCAACCTGACCGCTTGTTTGAGGGTGATAAGGTGTTGCAACTTTGTGCCTTACTCCAAACTTTTGCAGTAACATTTCAAAATGTTTTGAGATGAAATGGGATCCTCCGTCGCTTATGACAACACGAGGGACCCCGAATCTTGGAAAAATTATTTTTCTGAAAAGTTTTATGACTACCTTTGCATCGTTTGTAGGAGAAGCAATGGCTTCGATCCATTTTGACACATAGTCAACGGCTACCAGAATATATTGGTTTCCAAAAGAAGAAGGAAACGGTCCCATGAAATCGACACCCCAGACGTCGAAAATTTCAACCTCTAAGATATTATTTAAGGGCATTTCATTTCTTTTTGAAATATTTCCGGTGCGTTGACACTGGTCGCATTTAGAAATGAATTGATGCGCGTCTTTAAAAAGGGACGGCCAATAAAAACCAGATTGTAGAATTTTCGTAGCAGTTTTTGAAGAACTGGCATGGCCGCCATAGGAAGAAGAATGACAATGGTATAGAATGTTACTTACCTCTTCTTCCGGAATGCATCTTCTGAACACCCCATCTGCTCCCCTTTTAAAGAGCAGTGGCTCGTCCCAGTAATACTGCTTAAGATCATGGAAGAATTTCTTCTTCTGCTGATATTTTAAATCTGGGGGGAGTACTCCTGCTGCAAGGTAGTTTACAAAATCTGCATACCATGGTGCTTCAGTTTTGACCAATGAGAAGAGTTGATCATCCAAAAATGTATCATTAAGCGGCAACTCTTCTTCTTTTGTTCTTTGTAGACGGGACAAATGATCAGCCACAACATTTTCAACGCCTTTTTTATCCCTTATTTCAAGATCAAATTCTTGTAGGAGTAAAACCCATCGGATCAATCTCGGCTTGGCATCCTTTTTGTTTAACAAATATTTTATGGCCGAGTGATCAGTGAAAATGATGATTTTTGAACCTACCAGATATGATCGAAACTTATCAACGGCAAAAACTACCGCCAATAATTCTTTTTCAGTTGTGGCGTAATTCATTTGTGCCTCGTCTAAGGTCCTGCTTGCATAGTATATGGCATGCAATTTTTTTTCTTTTCTTCGTCCCAGGACTGCCCCAACTGCATAGTCGCTTGCATCGCACATTATTTCGAACGGAAGATTTCAGTCTGGTGGCTGTATGATCGGGGCAGTAACTAAAGCCTTTTTCAACCTGTTAAAAGCTTGAAGACAAAGATCGTTAAAAATAAATGCTGCATCCTTAAGGAGCAGACTTGTCATAGGTTTTGAAATTTTTGAGAAGTCTTTTATGAACCGACGGTAGAAACCTGCATGGCCTAAAAAGCTTCTCACCTCTTTTACTGTGGTGGGAGGTAGCATTTTTTCAATCACCTCAATTTTTGCACGATCTACCTCAATACCTCTATTAGAAATTAAGTGTCCTAGGACAATTCCTTCATTAACCATGAAGTGACACTTTTCCCAGTTTAGAACCAGGTTTACCTTCTCACATCTCTCTAAGACTTTTTCCAGATTGGCTAAACAGTTTTCAAAATTTGAGCCATGGACGGAAAAATCATCCATAAATACTTCCATTATGTTTTCAACAAAGTCTGAGAATATGGACATCATACACCTTTGAAAGGTAGCGGGAGCATTACATAGACCAAAGGGCATCCTTCTATAGGCATAAGTGCCAAAAGGACATGTGAAAGTTGTTTTTTCTTGGTCGCTAGGGTGGATGGGAATTTGGAAAAATCCCGAATAACCATCCAAATAGCAGAAATGTGAGTGACGCGCTAACCTTTCTAGCATTTGATCAATGAACGGGAGAGGGAAGTGATCTTTCCGGGTAGCTTTGTTAAGCTTTCTGTAATCAATACACATTCTCCATCCCGTGATTGTCCTTGTGGAAATGCATTCATTTTTTTCATTTTTAATAACTGTTAAGCCTCCCTTCTTAGGTACTACTTGAACAGGACTAACCCACTTACTATCGGAAATAGGATATATTATCCCAGCATCAAGGAGTTTTAAAACTTCTTTTTTTACAACCTCTTTCATGTTTGGGTTTAATCTTCTTTGATGCTCGATAGAAGGTTTATAGTCCTCTTCCAGTAGTATTCTGTGTATGCATATTGACGGATTTATTCCCTTAATGTCCTCAATAGTATACCCTATGGCTTTGGGATACTTCTTGAGAACATTAAGTAATTTTTCAGTCTCATTTTGTTTCAAATTTGCATTTACAATTACTGGAAAAGCAGAATTAGGGCCAAGAAACTCATACCTGAGAGATGATGGTAAGGGCTTCAGTTCTATTTTTGGTGTTTCTTTTGGGAGAGGTCGAGGTTTTTCCTCGCCCAAAGTTTCAGTACCCAATTCTTGTGATGGTGGATTTTCATCCAAAAGTTTTATGTAGAATTGGGTTTCCCTTGCCGCATCTGTATTTGTGTTGCCTAAAAGGCAATCTTCCAGACTATCTTGTGAAGATGATGCTATAGAGCAGTCTCGCACGCAATAGTCTACAATGTCAATCTTGCAGCATGAGTCTTTTACAGACGGGCTCTTCATGAAGTTTGAAACTTCAAACTCAACTTTTTCATCCCCCACATTAAAAACCAACTTACCGTTTTTAACGTCAATTATTGCCCCTGCAGTAGCTAAAAAAGGCCTCCCTAGAAGAATAGGAATTTGGGAGTCTTCTTCAATTTCCATTACAACAAAGTCCACCGGTATAAAAGTTTGCCCTACCTTGATAGGGATATCCTCTAAGATTCCAGTGGGGTATTTAACGAAACGATCTGCCAACTGTATTGTCATTTTTGTGGGTTTAAGTTCGCCTATCCCTAGTCTATTGCAAAGAGAAAGAGGCATCAAACTTACACTGGCTCCTAGATCGCACATCGCTCTGTTTATAGTTTCACTTCCAATCACACAAGGTATGGAAAAACTACCTGGATCTTTGAGTTTTTGTGGCAGCTTGTTCTGGATAATTGCACTACATTCCTCTGTTAATGCAATCGTCTCATAGTCGTCTATTTTTCTTTTCTTGGATAAAATTTCTTTCAAAAATTTAGAATAAGACGGCATTTGAGACAATGCATCAGTGAAAGGAACGTTGATGTAAAGCTTTTTAAGCAAGTCGACAAACCTTTTGAATTGCTCGTCAAGTTTGTTTTTTGCAAATCTTTGGGGAAAAGGAATGGGTGGTTTGTATGGTGGAGGGGGGATGTGTGGTTTTTCTCTTTCTTTTTCTGGTTCTTTCCCTTTTTCTTTCTCTTCTAGCTCACCTGGTAAATTATGTTTTTCACTCACAGTTTTTTCTTGGTTTGCTCTTGGTTCCTCTAATTGTTTTCCGCTTCTAAGGGTGACGGCATTTATTTGGCCTTTTGGATTTTGCTCTGGTTGCCCAGGAAATACCCCTGAAGTCTTAGAGGATGAAGCTACCTGTGTTGCCACTTGAGTTATTTGATTTTCAAGCATTTTATTATGAGTGGAAATAGAGTCGACTTTTGATACTAATTTGATAAGTGTGTCATTCAAATAACCAGTTTGATTTTTGAATTCTTCATTTTGTTTTGTTTGAGATGACACAAATTTTTCCATCAAAAATTCCAAGTTCGACTTTTGCGGGTTGTTTTGTGGGTTGTTAAAAACCCTTTGATTTTGAAAGACAGGAGGTGGTCTAGGTGGTGGATTGGGTGGAGGATTTTTATAAGAAAAATTTGGATGATTCCTCCACCCAGGATTATATGTATTTGAAAACGGATCTTCCTTTTGAGCATAGTTAATATGCTCGTTTCCAGCACCAGATGCCTCAAGCTGGCATTCAGCTCCAATATGGCCAACAACCCCACATAATTTACATGGTGGAGTGATAGGAGAAGAAGTTTGTGAGACGACACTTACATTTAATTTTTCAAATTTTTGAAAAAGTGCGTCCACTTTTGAGGTAAGATGATCAACAACAGATATTTCATACTTACCTGGCTCTTTTGATGTGGCTGGTTTATTCGTCATGGCTCGCTCACTTGTCCACTGACAATGGTTTTGAGCCATATCTTCAACGAGTGCATAAGCTTCGGTAAAATTTTTGTTCATTAAAGCTCCACCTGCAGCTGCATCAATAGTCATTCTTGTTGCATATTGTAATCCATTATAAAAAGTGTGAACAACAAGCCATTTCTCTAGTCCATGATGGGGGCATAGCCTTAACATTTCTTTGAAACGTTCCCATGCATCATAAAGAGATTCCCCGTCGTTTTGAGAAAATCGAGTAATTTGATTTCTCATTTGAGCTGTCTTACTCGGGGGAAAGAATTTAGCAAGAAAAGCTTGTTTTAGCTGGTCCCAGCTGGTAATGGATTCCGAAGGCAAAGAATGTAGCCATGCTCTAGCTCTATCCCTTAATGAAAAAGGGAAGAGTTTTAGTCTTATGGCATCCGGAGGTACCCCGTTTAATTTGAGAGTTCCACAGTATTCAAGAAAAATTGAAATATGAAGATTTGGGTCCTCCGTGGGAGAACCAGAAAATTGATTTTGTTGTACCATCGAAAGCAGAGATGTTTTGAGTTCAAAATTATTTGCTTCCACATTCGGATGTACAATGGCAGCCGATGGCTCTGCCGAAGGTGTTGCGTACTCTTTGAGAGCACGATTTTCATTAGCCGCCATTTGGCTATCGGGAATTTCTCTCCTCCTTCTATGTAAGAACCTTTCGATTTCGGGAATTTGTTGAACAGTTTTTCTGAAACTTCTGGTTCTTCGCATTCGAGGGACAAGAGAAGAAAAAGTAAAAAAATAAAATTTCAGTCTAACCTGTTTCGAAAAACTTAATCAATATCACTGCCTCCCCGGCAACGGCGCCAAAAACTTGATAGCCCCGCAAGTGCACGGGTCGTATCGCGTAATAAAAGAGTATCGGTCCACAGGGAGAGCCTAAGTGAATACCAATTTAATTTTTCAAAGTTTGATTAACTGAAAAGAAAGTGTTTTTAGAAGGAATGTTTTAGTAAAGTCTACTCACTCATGATCATTGTAGACAAAAGAGGAGAAAAGAAAATAAAAGGAGAAAACATAAAGTTAAATAGCGAGAAATAAAAGAAAGCGGTAAAGTGCAAAAATCATAAATAGCGGAATTGTAAATGACAATAAAGTAAATTGCTTGAAAAGTAAATTGCCAGTAATTTACTTGACTTGGAAAGTTAAAGAGCAAGGAAAATAAAGGTACAAGAAAGTAAATAACTTGGAAAATAAAGGTGCAAGAAATTAAATAGCAAGAAAAGTAAATGACTTGGAAAATAAAGGTGCAAGAATTTAAAGGAGCAAGAAAGTAAATGACTTGGAAAGTAAATGGGCAAGAAAATAAATAGCAAGAACTTAAAGGGCAAGAAAGTAAATGACTTGGAAAATAAAGGTGCAAGAAATTAAATAGCAAGGAAAGTAAATGACTTGGAAAATAAATAGCAAGAATTTAAAGGGCAAGAAAGTAAATGACTTGGAAAGAAAAAGGGCAAGAAAATAAATAGCAAGAATTTAAAGGGCAAGAAAGTAAATAAACAAGAATAATAAAAAGCATGAAGAGTAAATTGAAGTCATGAATCTTTAGAGAGCCTTTGTCATTGATTTTCTAACAAAATTCAAGCTTAGTTACAAGTGAGGATCAAGCCTCTATTTATAGGAAAATATGAGGGGCAAAATGGTCCAAAAGATGAAAAAGTGGCAAATCAAGTTGGCTAAGGTAGTCATCAGAAAGCCATCCTCAAGTGGACAAAGCATATGAGCAAGTGGTCAAAGCACATGGTCATCAATAAGTGGGCAAAAATATCCATCAACAAGTGGGCACAAATATCCATCAAGAAGTGGGCATAGCCAATTTTGACTGCACAGTCGAAATCTGGATAGCAGAAGCAGTCGAAATCTGCTGAGACAGAAGCAGTCGAAATCTGGAAGATGCAGTCGAATTCTGGCCTGCTGAGACAGAAGCAGTCGAAATCTGGAAGATGCAGTCGAATTCTGGCCTGCTGAGACAGAAGCAGTCGAAATTGCTTCAAAATAAAACCTGAAGATAAAAACTAAATATTTGCAGTAAAATAGATCAAAAATATAATTAAAATACTAAAAAGACTTGATAAAATAACTATTAAAATGACTCTAAAAATAGACTTATCAGAAGCTAGATACACAGGGACTGTAAGCCTACACAACTCTACAAAATGCAAAAAATAAATATTACACAAGGGGCCAAGCTGTATCAAATCACCACAGCAAATCACCACAGCAGAGAAGTTAAATGGTCAATATAGACAAACACAACATGACAAAGGCCAGCAGTACAAACAAGGGGGAAAATCCAATTTGTGGCAGCAGTAGACATAGGCTCCAAAGCTTCAAATGGAAGGTCCTTCTTTCCTTACATCTTTTTCTCTGGACAAATACACATAATAAGAAAAGATTAGGCAGCTGGATATTGGCCAAACAAGGCTAAATAAATGAAAGCATAAGAGACTTGGGGGAAGATAACTGTGTGTAGAGAGTTTTATACACCAAAAGGGAAAACATTGAACAAAATGATAAGCAGGGAGCAGATACAATTTGACCTCACAATGCAACAACATAGGCAAATTTTGCCTATAAATTCAGTTTCAGCCACATGAGCAAAGGGGGAGACAACTGAGTTATTCACCATCAAAAGAATCTGAATCCAACATCAGTATTCTAGTTCACTTGAGCAAAGACACTTGTGAAAATAAATTTTTGTCAACCATCAGAAAGAGTAAAAGATAAGATGCAGTAGATACAATACCTTTTCAGAAACTTGGGATAAAGGTTAGTTTTTTTTTTCTAAACATCATGAATATCCAAAATATGGAGTGGTATGTTTAAGTATTTTGCTCTTCTATTTGCTGTTTAAGTTGCTGTTTTTATTTATACAGTTTGTTTTGTCACATAATAATCACCATGTGGATACACATAACGTGACTATGATCATAAAAACGAAAGAAAATCATTAAGTTCATTGTCTGTTTCTATTCATGATGTCTTAGAACCAACAAGTTAAAACCAATTACACGGAAACAAATCACAAACCGTGAATCCTAGTTCACTGTCCTTTAATTTATTTCGTAAATAGTTCCCTTTATTTCCTTAGCAACAGATTTAGAATATTTGGAAGCAAAATAGGGATTCATCAAAAATTTGATTTGGAAAAATCACAAACAAAATCAGGGTTACAGGAAAACAAGCAATCTCTAAACACAAAAAAAAACAAAACAATAATAGGAATCAAGGTTTTAACTAGAAATAAAATAGGAAGCAGAAATCAGAGGCAACAATGGAGAAAGGTCAGGTTTTCAAACAAGATATATATATATGTAACAACCAATTCGAAATAGAGCAGAAGAGAAAAGCAAAAATGGTAGAACTTACTTCCGGCCACCGTATACGGTGGTTGGCCTCCCAAGATCGTCGTCACGGCGTTGATCGCCGTCACGGCGTTGTTCCCGTTTACACCGTCGTACTCTTCACCGTCGCAGCGACGCCACGCCACCCCTCTCCTCCGCGTTCTCTTCGCGTTGCCGCAAGCCTCAGACGTCGCAGCCACCGATCGTTCCATCGCACCGTCGTGCGATTTCTCCGTTGCCGCCTCACCATCTCAGGCTCCTCTCTCTCCATTCACGCGAATCTTTCTCTCACTCTCCGTCGACATCCCTCCTCCTCGCCGGCCATGAAAACGAACCAGAAATCATCCCTAAAGCCCCGGCCACCGTACGGTGGCCGTCACCGTCGCGAACCATCTTCGGCGTGGCCATGAGGCCGTCGTCGTCCCCTCTCCCCTATCGCTGGTCTTTGGTGATGCCATCCCTCTCTCACTCTCTCCTTGAAGTTCCTTCTTTCTCTCTCCCGGAATGCTCTCTCTCTCTCACCAAAAACATAGAAACGGCGCCTGAGAAGGTGGGGTACAGAATTAGGGTTTCCAATTTTGTAACTTGCCTTATATGGGTCCTCCAATCCCTATTTTATTTCTATTTTTAAAAAAAAAACAGATCACTAATTACACCCTTCAAATTCAGCTATACAACCCCCCTAGGCTAGCCCAGACTTCCGTGTTGGGCTGCTGGCTACTATTATTCGCACCCCCGGTTAATGATACAACCGCCTGTAGTTAGTTACACCCCATTTTACTGTTGTACCCCTTTTTTTTCGTTTTTTTTCTCTTTATTATTTCTTCACAAAATAAATTTTCTTTTTTCTACAAAAAACCTATAAAAATAAATAGATGAATATTTCATTTTCAAAATATAAATAGGGGATTAAGTCGACTGTACAGTCGGGTTAGTCTGCTATTTAGGCCACTAATGAACCGTTACGGATCAGGTCCTAAAATCCCTTTTTAAAATAAATAATTTCTAAATTAAAAAAATACAAACACATCTTTTTCATTTCAAAAAAATCAAAAATCTTATTTTCAAAGTAGGGGATTAAGTCGGTCGTACGGCCAAGTTAGTCATCGTTTTAGGATAAGTGAACTGTGGTCCTTCAGAGCCCCAGCGCTCCTTCAGCCCTCAGCGGCCCTTCAGAGCCCCAGCGCTCCTTCAGACCCCCAGTGGTCCTTCAACACAGATCACAGTCCTAAAACCCCTACATTAAAAAACATCAACCAATAAACATTTTCTACCAAGAACTACGTAGCTTTGATTTCTCCATCGCACCTGGAGATACGTAGGAGCAGGGGCCCACTCCTTTCAAGCACAAAAAACTAAAATTTTTTTTAAGTCTTTTTCTTTCAATAAAAGGGTAAAAATTAACATTTTCAAAATTAACATTTTTTTTCTACAACTAATTAGCAGGTAACCTTCCTTAGGAATGATGTCGTAGAGTGCTAATACCTTCCCTACGCATAACCGACTCCCGAACCCAAATCTGGTCTCAAAGACCCGTTTCCATTCCAAAAGGGATTTTCCAGAGGAATCCTCACCTGGATTTTTCGGTCGCTACAAACAGGATTTATAATTGGACCGAGAGTGTTAGTAGGGGTCTCGGTAGAACTCACTGAGATTGTATCTCATTGTTTATCTGTTGTTTTACAGAGAAACAGGGACAGCGGAAATTCAAGAGGCACGAGTAGGTTGAGCTCGGGCGACTGCTGATGACTTAGCTTTTATGCTTAAGTTTATATTTCCTTTTGTTGTCTATGTACTACAACTCTATGTATTAGCGTTATGACTTTATTCCGCTTTCTTGTATGATATTGAGCACTATAGTTTGCTGAAGGATATGGTCAGGGAACCTGTTCGGTCTTATTTGTATTTAAGACTGTTTTGTTGTAATTCAGCGAGAACTATATTGCAGTAGTCAGTATCTATGCAGGAATTTTATATCTCTGATGATTTAGGGATGGTGCACTTGGGTATTTTTACTCGATAAAAATACCGGGGTGTTACAAGAAACCTAGACCGTTGAAATTATATCTGTTGGGGCACGCTTATCAACATTTACATTAAAGTTCTATGACCAAACGTAGGTCATTGATCAAAAGTGTCGGTAACATCGAGGTCGTCAAAAGTGTCATGGGATCTTGGTCGTTGATCAAAATCTAGTATTTTTTATTCTAAAATTTAATTTTAATAACTAATTAATTTTTTAAAAAAAAAATATGTTCCGGATTTATGTATTGGACATAATTCAGGAGGGAAAAAATTCACTTCCGGATTTATGTCTTAAAACATAAATCCGAGTCGTATTTTTACATTCCGGAAACATGTCTTCAAACATAAATCCGGAAAATAAAAAAAATAAAAATGTTTCGCATTTATGCCTTAAAAGACAAATACGGAAAATTCTTGAAAATGCATTCCGAATTTACCTTTTAAGACATAAATAAATCCGGGAAATCATAAAAATTTTATAGCTAAATTATAGTTTTAGTCCCTCTATTTTCAAAAATTCTGACATTTGGTCCCCCCATTTTAAAACTCGGACATTTAGTCCCCCAATTTTAAAAAACTCAGAACATTTTGTCCAAAGAGGAATTTTTCAGTTTTTTTGGTTGATGTGGATGACGGTCTAAAAAAACGTTTTTCATTAAATGACGTGGCAGCTGACTCAGCTTGCACACATCATTTAATGATGCCACATAAACCAGCCATGTCAGAATTAATATTTATAGTTTGATGATTAAGGAAAAATAATTAAGGAAAAATAATTAAAATAGCACATTCAGCACAAGTATACAACACTTTATAGTTTGATGATTAAGGAAAAATAATTAAAATAGCACATTCAGCATTACTGTACACACAACTGCCATAAAAGGCGGTTGTTTCATCTTAAAACTCTTAATTTCTTGTTACTGATCAATAAGATTAAAGGAAGTGGTCCCGTACTCCAAGTGAACTTGTACACTCATCTCCTACAATAATTAGACGAGTCAACAAATAATTAATTTATACCCCTAATAATGTAGATGCCAAACATTCTCATCTTATTCACATGGTAAGACTAAGATCAGTTCAGTTTGATCACAATGTATCTAGTACATTCGGATCATTTAATACAGATATTATTACATTACATCTCATTCTCACTTGCTTCTCGATCTCTCTATCTTTAGTTAAGTTACATAAAAATCTTTACAAAATATATGATAGAAATTAGCCTATGAATAAGATTCATATACTAGTGCATTAACTTGTGATGTAGATTGCCTGCTACCCCTTCACCACACATGAGATACATCTGCTGTTTACACATTCTTCATAGTTCTAGCACCACAACTGCTCATCAAACAAACAAGATGGTGAAAAATATATAAGTACTATAAAGTATAAAAAAATGAACAAAATAATAAAATAAAAAAAGGTGAACAATGAAGCACAAAGTGGCTTACAATCAGAGTCTGTGGTGATCCAATTTCCTTTTCTACAAGTGATGTGGCCACTTTCTGAAGGAGCTATGGAAATGGCTGAAGTAGTAATTTTGTTTTGTCCAATTTTTGATGAGGAGGCCATTGAGATAGCTGAGTAGGCAGAGGAAGTGGTGGAGCAACTTTCCATATCCCATCTGAAACTGATCTTTGGTGAGTCACTGCTAAATTGATCATCATCTGGAATTGCTTTCAGGTTTCCTCGCCTTCTGAACATCAAAATCTGATAACAAATTGAAGAGAAACTACTAAGCTTGAGAACAAGTGTTCAAAAATAATATTTTTTTCAATATTGTTTTTTTTGTGCATTAAAAGGGTTGCTTCAATTCCTTTTCAATATTGACACATAACAAATGGCTACAATATGGACACATAACAATATTATAACAATAAAAAGAGCGTCCGAGTCAGGTTTGATTTCCGCTATGAGAACCCGGTGATGGCCAGTGTGAGATTTGCTTCTAAGCACGAGTTTAGATTAGTCTTTGGTTGAAAGCGTTGGGACACTTCATAAAGCGTCGGAACAAAAAAAAGAGCGTCCAAGCCCATGGGATGTGAGAAGAGTAAATGTACACACACACATCCTTATCCCCACAAGTAGAGAGACTGTTTCAAAGATTTGAACTCGAGACCTCTTATCACAAGGCAATAAGCCAATAACATTACCGTTGCGCCAAGACTCACCCTCATAACAATATAAATGAACTATCTTCTAAAACATGGTGTTTATGACATTTATCTAAAGCATAGAGTTAAAAATAATAGAATGTTTAATGAAGAGGCTAAAAAAAATACCTTTTTTCCATTGAATTTTCCTCCTTTCTCTGTTTTAACAGAAGCAGAAGCAGCCCATCTAAGCAACTCTTTCATTCTAGAAATAGGCGTCTTTTTATCACCCTTAATTTGATCTTTACTTAAAGTGACATCACATTGATCATTTCTTTCAGCTAAGGATGACAATGGTGCCTCAGTTATAGGCAAAACCTTGTTTCCAGCATGACTTGTTGAATCTGTCTTGTTAACAATTCTCTCTTCTCTAAATGATTCTTCTTTCTTCATTTTGATAAAGTAAAAAAAATGCCTTCTATTAAAACTCAATCTCTTCAAGTTAAGGGTGCTATAAAAGCAAGCTTTTGGAATATCTTTTCTATATAGAAAAGTAAATATCTTCAAATTCTTGCAACCATGCTTTCTCAGTTCTAACTTCTTTGTCTTTTTATATGATCCATCTTGCTTTAGTAGACTAGTCTCTTTCCCTTTACCATTTTCTTCTGAAAATACAAGAACACCAAAATTAATAAATAAACATATTTGCATAGTACCCAAAAAAAATTGTACATCAATCTTATCTTACCACTGTTATATTCCTTTTTGAAGTTGCTGCTGTTTCTTTCTTGCTCCTGTGCCCTTTTAAAGAGCCATTGAAGAATCTGTTATCAAAGTCCAAAAGGGGTATTAGCTTTAATGTGAATAATGCATGTTACATAGCATATTCCACTATATATATAAATATATATTATCATCACAAGACATGACATGACATAACATAACAAAGCATTATACCTGCATTTCTATATTGGATAATTTGTTCACACACTCTATATTTTGTATTATTTGTGTGTTTGATGACTGTATTGGTCAAATGAACAGCACAGCAGATCTATCTGTGCTGTCTAGATGTAAAAGATTCCTGTCTAGACTTTGAGGACTGTGGTGAGCTGAAGACAAATGAAATTGCAGTGAATCTAAGGAAGATGAAGAGACAACTAGGCGGTGAAGGAGGAATAGTTGGCTTATGATTCTTAGTAACATGGGGGGGGTTTTGTATATATAACATGATCAAGTGGAGCATATTAAGATAAATATATGACTTGAAATTTTAATTAGTTAAGAAATAAAAATGTTACTGCCTCTGCGGCACTATTCTTGACCGTACATTTGTATATGTGTATTGGTGTATGTTGTATGTTATGTGTGTGGAGTGTGGACCCCTATATTAATGGCCACTAGTTTTAATGGCTACTAGTTTTGGAGATTTACTTAAGGTAGAGTTTTTAAACGAGGGTTTAGGAGTAATCTTATTTAGCCAAAATGTTTTAACCAAAAATAGTCAAAAACCAAGTTATAACACCAATTAACCAAGTTTTATAGACTATTAACCAACCTGTTTTTTCACAGTTTTTAGTTAATGGCCTAGAAAACTGTAAAAAAAATAGGTTGGTCAATGACTTATAAAACTTGGTTAATTGATATTATAACTTAGTTTTTGGTTATTTTTGGCTGGAACATTTTGGCTTAATAACGTTACTTTTTTCAAATATGTGAGTGATATATGAAAGCAAAGTTACTTTTAACTTTGAAGTCATGAATATTGATGCAGCAGCTGAGCATGTGGGGCTTGCAGAAGATATTTTATTCAGCAGTGAATTTCTGTGGGTGCAAATAGGGGAACCATCAATGTCACATGGGTGAGCTATGCAAGAGAATTTAAAAACTCATGCATATTCGAGAATAATTCATAACATATACTCTAACTCACGGATCTAGAAAAACCCATTTTGTTCATATTGTTGAGCCTTTATATTTCATTTTCATCACTTCTCTTTGGACTATGATATAAGAGAATGATACCTGTGTGATGTGTCACTTTGCATGCCTTTGCTTTTAAACTATGAAGTAGCACAGT
The DNA here is from genome assembly GCA_039519185.1 of Astragalus membranaceus. NCBI lineage: Eukaryota > Viridiplantae > Streptophyta > Magnoliopsida > Fabales > Fabaceae > Astragalus > Astragalus membranaceus. The sequence continues at coordinate 89,566,361 of CM076854.1, read as the reverse complement.
TTTCTAGAAGGAGAGAGAGACATGTGGTGGGAAGGTCTAGACTTGGTCCGAAGTTCTTGTTGCCCACCACATGTCTCTCTCTCCCAACAAAGTATTAAACTTTGCTTTCATATATCACTCACATATTTGAAAAAAGTAACGTTATTTTCATATCCATTTAATTATGAACCATAAAGTAGCCACAATGAATAATAGTAAGACAAAAAGGCAAACACATTGAAAAATAAAATGAATGTCACATTTTTTAAATGGTAAAAAGGAATGTTACATTGATCATTTAAGTAAATAGTGGCTATATAAACAACAAAGTATTAAACATTGTTGTCAATTGGACTCATTAGCACATCAGCTACAATGGGTTGTGGTTTGTATTTCCATAAGCAAATGATGCATGGAAAGTATTTGGTGCATTGGATTGTTGACAAGAGAGACTTGGAGGTTTTAATTTGTAGAATATAGGGGTATGTATGGAATTGGAGATTAGAGCTATTACATGTAGTAGCTTTAAGTTTGATTAGTAAATAGGTGTAACATATATGAAAAAGATATTGATGTAACTTAGATTAATTATAGGATGTTCAAATTCTTCTTTGGTTTCCTTCCTATCTTTTATTTAGCCTAGCTGTGTGTAGGAATCCCTCCATCTAATGCTATTTTCTTTTATTTCTTTGGTTACCTTAAGATGATTTTTTATATATATATATATATATATATATATATAAAGGAGACCCCAAACGAAGCTCCACAATTTTTCTCAACATTTTTATGTATTAAAATATTTATTCATAATTTAGACATAATATTCTTACAGGTTTCAAGTTTAATGTATACATCATATTCTTATAGTGTGTAAACAAAATAAACTATCTCTTCTTGGATTATATCTTCAATTATTATTCGTAATTTTCTTGATTATATGGTTGAACCGTAACTTAGATGATGTTGTGATTTTTCTTTCTCTCTCCCCCTCTCTCACTCTCTCTTTCTCTTTATATATATAAAGGAAACCCCAATGGAGCCTCCAAATAATACTTCTCACGAGTTTTACTTATTATAATATATACATATATATATATATATATATATATATATATATATATATATATATATATATATATATATATATATACTGTTTACCATATAATTAAGTGATAAAACAAACAAAAATTAATAGCCATACCTTACGTTCTAACCAAAAAATAAAAACTTTGAATTTTTGATTCATTATATAATTAATTGGACAAATTTTTTTAATTTAGGATTACAATGCAAATGAATAGTCACATTCTAACCAAAAAGATATGAATAGCAATATTCTACGTTCTACTATTAGTAAGTTGTTTTTTTTATGTAATCGACGTAATATAAAGAAATATATATATATATATATATATATATTATTTACTATAATGTTTATTTATTTATAAAAATGAATAAGTTCAAATCAAACTTTATTGAAAACTTAAAATTTAAGTTCAAATATTTTTTGTGTGTGTCTATATATATATAGTAGATGTAATGAAAGGTTGTAACAGAAAAAAGTTTTCTATAAAATAGCTTTTTATTATTAAGTAATTTTTCATTTTGTAACTAATACACTATTAAGTATCAAAATATTATTTATGATTCATTCAAAATTATTGTCATAATTTTTTTGTTTAGTTATTATAAAATAAATAAAAATTAGTTTTATATATATATATATATTAAGATTAATAAGTTGAAATCAAACTTCACTAGAAACTTAAAATATTAGTTCAAATACATATATATATATATATATATATATATATATATAACTAATTTTAATTATCGGAATAATTTAAAATTTATGTTTAATGTAAAGACTAAAAATAACCTTATATATAATGTTCTAATCAAAAATTGCATAAATTTTAATAGCTCGTTTATTACATAATCAATTGGAAAAATTGTTTAATTTAGTATGATAATGGAAATGAATAGTCATATTCTAATTCATTGTATAAATATTTTTAACTAAAAAATAATGAGTGGGTCTTTGAAATTCTTTTTGGTGTAACTGTTATGCATTGAATGTGGAGTTTCATATTAATATGAATCATTACTTAGTTGCCAATAAATTCATGAGTTACTAAAAGATAAGTGCAAGATGTGTAGTTTTAATTAGTTATGATATGACAAAACTATTTATAGGAGAATATTTTAAATGGTGAGGGAAGTGGTTTTGGCAAAAAAAAATTTCAAACAAAAATAGGATGTGTAATATGATTCATAATAATACAAAATATGATTCAAGGAAATTTAAAATCACATCATAATAATTCATTCATATATATTTTACTAAATAGACTACATATAGTTTGCAAGAGCGTAATATTCAACAAAATTGTTAGTTAAAGAAGAGCGTAACATTCAATTACGAATATGAGAAAATATCATTAGTTAAAGAAAAAAATAACTAATATCTATATCTTCTTCACATGTCTTCTCATTATTGTTATCACCCTCCAACATATTTTTAGGTGATAGGTATAATAATCAATATAAAACATAAGTCTTTCAAACTTCAATTACAAAACGTCGTGTTATTTAATTTCTATTATATTATTTAAATGACATTATAAAAACTATCACTTATTCAGAAGTTATTCTTACATTGTGCATAACTTCAATGAAACCGAAAGAAACATGTGAATTGAATTGGTACAGAAATCTAGAGTTATTCATTTTTTTACTGATGTAGAGTTGTTCTTAACTTGAGTTAGAATTGATTCTCTTAGTAGAATATTGATTAACTATTTTTATATTTATATGAAAATTTTATTTTCTTATGGAAATATAGAAGTTGATAATAACAAACTAACAATATTTTTATGAATAATATTTTTTTTTGATACAAATGAAAGAAATATTTTTATCTATAATATAATATAATATAATATTTATAAATAAATAAATAAATAAAAGAAGCTTGACTCTTGAATTGGTAGTTTTTCTACATTTTTCAATTTTATTTTAAAAAACTTTATTGATAACTCTTAACTCATTACTTTTTTTTCCGACAAATCTTAACTCATTACTTGATGTTTTGTTTTTTGTTGCCTTTTTGTATCTCTAAATTATTATCATGATTAGTAGTCATTATTATAGTTACAAATTTTTTTGACATAATTATAGTTACAAATTAAATACACAAACATAAGTATTGAGATGGGAGAACCACACAGACTGGCAAAGTCGGGTATACACGTGGCCAGTCAGGTTCTCAGGTGTAGATTAGTCATCGATAAAGTCTAATAAGTGATTACATTTATGATAGAGAAAATAATGGTAGAGAAAAAAAATAGAGTCTAATAAAGCTTAACAGAAAGATAGATTTATATCAAGTATGTATTATTTTTAATTTTTTGAATGATAAATATAAACAGATACAGAATTTAAATATCAAAATATGCAATAATTACTATAAAAAATGAATTAAATATAAGGTCAATTAATTAAAACTTTACATCTTCAATCCATATTTTACTAACTCATAAGTTTAATCGAAATTAAAGGAATACAATTTATAAAAAATATTTATTCTTAAAATTTTATGTCTTTGACTAAAATTAACATTTTATATACGTTTTCCAATTTATTGTATATATATTATGTAAACATAATATTTTGTGTAGGAAGCTCAAATGGAGCCTTTAGGTTGCTCCTTATTTTTATAATTTATTTTCATATTAAATCCCAACTTTATTATTTTAAAGTATTTATTCAACTTTGTAAATTCGTTTCACTTTTGTAAAATTATATTTCAAAACAATTAATTTGATAAAGAGTAATAACAAATATTTATATTTAAAAACACATACTTTATATAAGATTATTGCCTAAAATAAATAAGTTTCATATAAGAAATTAAAATTATATTAATATCATACTATATTCTATATTTAAATAACAATATTAGAACAACCCGTGCAACGCACGGGCATTTCACTAGTTAGAATTGTAAAACATAAACTAGAACTGTTAGGGTTGCAATTAAAATTATGAATAGTGTCAAGATACATTTGCTAACAGATTTAGATTTAGATAGAGGGACAGGGGCGGATCCAGGATTTTAGAATAGGGTGTTCCTCAGTGGCGGACCCAGGACCCCGGAGTCGGAGGTGTCAAATTTTTTAAATACGCAATTTGCTAAAAATATAATTAAAAACAACTATAATATATTTAAATAAATAAATTATACATTTCATAATGACAGTAATCCCACACTGCTGGTTGCATTAACAAATTCAGCAATATGGGGACACCGACTTTCGGGTTCAAACCCAGATGTGACCGTGCGATAGTGTGTCTGTAGTGTTTATTTGCCAAATTGTCTAAGTTGATAAAAAAAACTAAGTAACAGGAAGATGCATGATGTGATTTACTAGGATCCACTGAAATAGCAGATATTAAAGGTCCATAAACTCCTCTTGTTGGTATGCCCAGTGGTTCCTTTTCCAGCCCAGTAGAAGTGAATCTTCAAAGTATGTTCTCTGACACTAGCATTAAAGGTCTTCACAATTGTGTGGTGTTTTTTTTATAATAAAAATGTGTGGTGTTTGGGTAAGTGAAATTTGGGTCTTTGGTGCAAATGGATGCAAAATATGAGGGTTATTTTTTCTTCAGGAGTAAATAGGGTGTTCCTTCAATGACACTAAGACAGGATGTATTACCACCAAGACAGGATATTTGGGGTGTATTACCACTAAAAGAGGATATTTGGGGTGTTCCCGGGAACACGGGGAACACCCCCTGAATCCGCCTCTGTAGAGGGACATACCAGATTATTATTTTGCAATTCTAGTGATCATTTTAAAATATTGAAAATGTGGGTGACTAATATGATACGATCATACAATTTTAATTTCAGGGATTACTCAAATGTAAATTATAGATCAATATTGCTGGTTATTTGGTTAAATTCCTCATACAATGCTGTATATATTGGATTTATGAAGTTAATTTTCAATGTTTTTGGTGTTATTTTTGTTTTTTCTCATCACCTATATGAAATAGAGCATTTGACTAAAATTATGAGTGTTAGGTTAAATTTTTTGACATGTTTTCATTATTTGTGTTTTTATGAACTTCTATAGGATTTGGTTAGTTATATTATTATATAATCTTATTTAGTACTAATGTGTTAGCATTAAGCACGCATTATTATCGTAGGTTGTTATGGCCAGTGCTTTATTATGTAGTTGGGACATTTAGTTTTGGTTGCGTTAAAACTGCTTTATATTATATCGATTAATTTTTACGTTGTCACAAATATTACACATCATTTGGTCACGCACACAAAACAGAAATAAATGTAAAAATAAATAATAATAATAATAATAATAATAATAATAATAATCATAATAATAATAATAATAATAATAATAGTTGTGTGTTTCCCAAGTGCATTTATTTCTGTTTTGTGACCACCTAAGAATTAATTACTTCTTAATATTATATGCTCCCCCGTCCCATAATATAAGGCCCCATTGCAGTTTTCACAGTTATTAAGAAAAGTTGGTAGTATAATTAATATGTTAAAATTTTGTATGACTATTACTAAATTAACCTAACATTTAATGTTAACTTTTCATATACTAAACACAATTTAGTACTATTAATAAGGATATTTTTGGGAAAAAAGTAATAAATGTGTCTAGAAAGTTGTAAAGAGCCTTATATTTTGGAATAAGTAAAAATGAAAAAAGGGCCTTATATTTTGTGACAAAGGGAGTATATATATGTAATTTAGTATAATAAAATTAGTATACTACCAACTTAATTTTGGTTTAGCTCAACAATAATAAAATTAATATGTTTATTAAATGTTATGGATTTTGGTTTAGCTCAACAATAATAAAATTTATATTATTATTATTATTATTATTGTTATATTATTATTATTATTATTATTATTATTATTATTATTATTATTATTATTTCTCCAAGAATCAATCAAGTTGTCATATTGTTGCGACTAGGAGTGCACAAAATAACCATAGTTACAAAAAGTCATGAGGGACTAAAATTGAAAACGGGAAAATAAGATGAGGACCAAAACGCCTATTTCGTTAATATAGGGACTAAACTTAGAAGGAGCCGATTTTGTAGGGACTAAAAACATATTTAACCCTTAATTTTATCTTCACTCATACAATGTTACAATATTTATGTATTAAATGAAGCTTTTGTCCCCCCACCCCATTTTTTCCTTTTTTTTTCATATTTTCATTTTCACCCCCCCCCCCCTTTTTCATATTTTCATTTTTAAGAGTACATTAAAATTTAATTGAAGTTTGTGCTAAGTAGTGAAGATGAAAATACATAAATTATATATTGTAACATTCAAATATACAAAGTTTGTGCCTCATAATCGATTTGGTTAGGTGAAAAAAATATAATTTCGTGATAAAATATGTAAAGTGTGATGCTAAATAGTGTGTTTTGAAATACTTTAGTCTTGGAAAAAAATTAATCGTTTAAATGCTCAACGTTCAGTCCTCAATATCGGAAAAAAGTTAACTGTTTGAATGCGCAAAATTTGTTTTGATGAAAAAAATAATCCAAACAAAATATGTAAAGTCTGATGCTAAGTAGTGTTTTTTTTATACTTTAGTGTTCACAAAAAAAAACTAACCGTTCAAATGCTCAACGTTCAGTGCTCAATATAAAAAAAAGTTAATTGTATGAATGCCCAAAATTTATTTTGGTGAAAACAAAGTCAAAACAAAATGTGTAAAGTTCAATGCTAAGTAGTGTGTTTTTTTATACTTTAGTGTTTATAAAAAAAATTCATTTGTTCAAATATGTTATGTAGTGTTTTGTTCTGTGAGATCTTATGTAATGTGATAATGCGTTAAACTAAAGTTATTTGATTATCATTTGTTGTCTATATTTTAACTGTTTGAATTACTTATGTTTCAATTATAAATTACTATGCTACCTTATTTCTATGGACTGTTACTTATGTTTGAATTATAAATTCCCGTTAATTTGTGTGTTGATTTTTAATTTTTCGATCAAATTTTAATATCACAACAATTAAGTACTCGCTAAAGCTTTGGCCATATGCATCGCACGGGTCTCGGCGCTAGTAGTGTATAAGTTTTGTGTAACTAACATTAATATTTTCTTTTTATTTATTTTGAAAGAATTTTTTATAATTGTTGATAACACATTATTAATATTATGAAATGCATGAGCACGCCTGAAAGTTGTTTTTATCGTTTAGAAGTTGTGCTTTGGACTTATCTAGTTCAAGTGACTGGGCAGGGACAAGGAGTGCTAATCAATCAAACATACACTGATCAAGATTTGATGCCTCAAATACCAAACGTTTGAAGAATATTGGACGTCCACATATCCAATTATACCTTCAAACAATGAAAGACACAGTAGTATGGATGAAGAGTTTCATACAAATGGAACGTCCAACTTGAACCACGTATATGTTTCATGGTGCTGCTATTTACACCCTTCATTTTTTTCTAATGCATTTCTATTGGACAATCTGCTTTTGTTCCTTGTTTTTTGACAAATTCTGCTTTTGTTCCTGATCGCTCTATTTTGGATTATGCAATGATTGCTTTTGAAGTTATTCATTATCTAAAAAATAAGCGTAAAGAAAAAAAAAGCAAGGTTGCCCTTAAAATTGATATGAGCAAAGCCTATGATAGAGTTGATTGGACTTATTTGTTACTTGTGCTCCAGAAGTTGGGTTTTCATGACACTTGGGTTGGCAGAATTAAAATGTGTATTGAGTCTGTTTCATATTTTATTCTTATTAATCAGGAGTCTGTTGGGCCTATTGTTCCGGGCAGAGGTCTGAGGGTCTCACTTATCTTCTTAACCAGACTGTGGCTAGGGGAGATATTCATGGGGTTAGTATCTGCAGAGGTGCCCCAATTATCACTCATTTGCTCTTTGCAGATGATTGTTTCCTATTTTTCAGAGCATTGCTTCGGGAATCTGAGAATATGAAAGCTATACTTGATGTATATGAGCTGGTGTCGGGCCAATAGATTAATATTCAGAAATAGTAGGTATTTATATTCAAAAGAAATAGTAGGTATTCTTTAGCAAGAATGTGAGTCCCGGGGATAAGGATGTTATTGCTCAATCTCTTGGTGTTAATATTTGTGTTGGTCCTGGACTTTATTTGGGGATTTCGTCCATGATTGGGCGCAGAAAGAAATCCCTCTTCAAGTTCATTAAGGACAGGATTTGGAAGAAGATTAACTCCTGGGGTGGTAGATCCTTATCTAAGGTCGGGAAAGAGGTAATGATTAAATCAGTTCTTCAGTGTGTTCGAACTTATTTTGAGTCTCTTCCTCTTACCTTCCTCTCTTGAGGATGTGATTCAAAAGCCTTATTAATGTTCGGTGGGGGTGGTAGTGGAGCGAATAGAAGGGGTATTCGGTAGCTCTCTTGGGATAAGTTGTGTATAAAGATTTTGGTGGCCTGGGGTTTCGTGATCTTTTTTGGGCAAGCAACGATGGAGGTTGTTGAATAATCTCAATTCTCTAGTGGCGAGATTATATAAGGCTAAGTATTATCCTAGGTACTAGTGGAAAAAATGCTTTTTATAACTGCTATTTATATCGGTTAAAAACGGTCTGATGTTAAAAGTGACGCGGTGGCAGTTTTGTAATTAAAATTACGCTTTTTATATCGGTTTCCACAGGAACCGATATAGAAAGTGCAAAAACCATCTTTCATATCGGTTCCATTTCATAACCGTTATAGAAAGTGAAAAAATCAAGGCTTCTATAACGGGTCAAAATACCACCCGTTATAGAAACTAAAAAATTGAACCTTTGACATACGCTCCCTCTCAACTCCTCTCATTTTGTTCGCTCTCTCCCTAATCGCCCTCTACAACCAGGAACCCTAATCGTTCAATCACCACTCTTCTGCTCACCGCCATAGGACCCTTCCCCACTCCGAGCTGCTCTCTCTGTAACTTCTCTGTCTGCAACTTCGATCTCCATGGCTCTCTGCAACTTCGATCTCCATGGCTTTCTGCAACTTCGATCTCCATCGCTCTCTGCAACTTCGATCTGCATCACTCTCTGCAAGCTTCTCCCTAGCGTTGTTTGATCTGCTCTCCATCGTTGTCTACGTCGCCGCTCTTTACGACCACCGAATTCGTTCGTCACACCACCACCTCTCACCAACATCCGCAATCTCCCTCGCTTTTTGATAAATTTCATGTAAGGATTCCATCCCGATTCCTTTTCTTTTATGCAACACATAAGAGTTATTTATGTGTCACCTATGTCCATCGAATCTTGCTCAGATGATTATTTTGTGGATAGATAGCTAAATGGAATTGAGGTTGTGGATCTTGAGCTACAGCTATGGCTTCGTCTCTGTTTGTATGATTTATGATAAGATGTTATGGGAATGAGGAATTGGTGCTGGATCTTTGTTTATTTCTTATTTTTATTTAAGATGATGTGGAAAATTAAGGAATAGGTTAACATTTGATCAGATTGGTAGTAGAATTAAGTGAAATGATAAAATTCTGTGATTTTGTTTGTTGGCAATTTCTTAAGCATTTTGGGTGTGTTCATTTTGCTTGCATGTATTAGTAAGGGGAAGGAAATGAATTTGAGTTCTTACTTGTTTCATTTTGATCTGGTTGAAAAGAAATGGAGAGTTCAGAGTTCCTTTGTAATTTGAAGTTAGATAAACTTGATGTGAAAAAAATTGAACCTTTCTGGTCATACCTATGATTTGTCGTGTGGGTGATTCTGATTGTGAAGTACATTGCAAAGTCTCTCTTATTTTACTGATATTGATCATGGTAGGTTAGTTGCTGAGGATGTAACTCAATAGATAGGACTTTGCATACTGTTCCTTCAGTTAAATCATGGCTTTGTTTCCCAACAGTTAGACCTATTGAATTCCTTTCTTCCTTTTTTTTAAAGGACTGCATATTAATTTTTGCTTATTATTTGAGCTAACCATTTTCTTCCTTTCTTTTAAAGGACTGCATATGATGTGAGTCTAGCAGATGATAGTTGGCCAAGTGATCTTTTCAGTGTAATCAGTGGTACCACTTCAAAGTCATGGGAAAAGCTTGATGCGTGAGTTTTATATTGATTTCTGTAACTCTTGCTACTTTGGGTTACCTCTTGTTTCTGCTGTGCTGCATTTTGGTTAATTTATTTTTACAAACAAATATTATTTGCAGTGGTGGCATCCTCTCCCACACATTTGAGCTGGAGGCAAAATCAAAGGGACTATTTAATGGTGAACCAGCTGTAGTGAAGTTCCGTGTCCCCACAAGCGCTGCTTTACATGTTTAATGCGTTGGCATTGTTTTTCTACTGTCCGTTTTTTCCCCTCTAGTGATTGGACTTTTTGTCTCATAATGTTTTTTGTTCATTAGGAGGCATTTTCAAGTCCCGTATTGCCTTTAGATATTCTTGCTGACAGACCTCCCGAAAAGAAGTTTGAATGGGTATGTTTCTTTCTTGTATGCTTCATAGTTAAATGAATCAATCTCAATTCCTTGCATTGGCTGACATATTGCTTTTTTGTTATCATGTATTCCTATTCGATTGTAATGCTATCTTTTTTTATGTCTGATCACACTACTTCATATTTGAATTTGTAATGCTTAATTTGAAGTTTCCTTGTTATGTTTGCAACTGCAAAATCATTTTAGTTGCAAAGCCCTTGGTTGCTGATGGAAGTCCCAAGTCCCATGAATTATCCCTTGCTTATGAGCGGTACTCACTTCAAAAACTTGAACCTCCTCTTGTTCTCAAGGAGTTTGTCAACCATGGTAAGCAGTTGCTGTTTATTTATCAATCTTTTACTCTTCAATCAATGGCTAGAAGTACAAAGTGAAAAATACATGTTTCTTTTTGGTGCAGGAGGTGTTCTCTTTAAGGTTTATATTGTTGGTGATGCTATAAAGATAGTCATCCTGTCTTCAGAAAATAAAAGCATTAATATCCTATAAGGGTACACATCTTCTTTAATGCTACACAAGATAAGAAATTGAAGGGTTTGTTTGTTTATGATTGTGAATTTCATGGAAAGAAAGAGTAAGAAATACTATACATTATATATAAATTCTTCCTCTCATCTTCTTTCTCCCAATCAAGCAATTCATCCTTGTTAATTTTTCATTCAATCAATTACAATATCCAAAAGTGTTTGGTTTGTCTAAATATCTACAGAGTCTGTGAAGGATTCTCTACTCTTTGCTTCTAAATTAGAAGCCTCAATCTCCCATTGGAAGCAACTGGGAAAGAAGGGAATGTGGATTAAGTTGCCTATACAACACTCAAATCTTGTTGATCCTGCGGTAAAGGTAACTAGCATATAAGTGCTTAATTAGACCTTAGTTAGAGATTAATTAATCTTAATTATAAGTGCATTTTGATTTATTTGCAGGCTGGATTTAGGTATCACCATGCTGAACCAGATTATGTGATGCTTGTATATTGGATCCCAGATACTCCAGATACAATTCCTCCAAATGCTTCACATCGCATTGGTGTTGGTGCTTTTGTCATCAATAACAACAGAGAGGTAATCTTTCTTTTCTCTCTTCCTCCTTCAGATTCCTCTTTTTCACCATTTACCAATCAATAACCAATAAGGGGAAACAGGAATACACAGAGTTGACTTGATTTTTTACATCATCTTGTCAAGTCAACACGTCTTAGAAATAATATCAGTGGTTGAAATTCGTGGACTTTGTCAAACTTTTATGTCTATTGATCAGCTTTCTTAGGTCAACGGTCAACTCTTTATGTTGACTTTTCAAACTAGTCTTTCTCAAACTTGTATGTTTATTGAGGAGTAAATATTCTTGTTTCATATGATAGGTGCTAGTGGTTCAGGAAAACAGTGGCAGATTTGGAGGCACGGGTGTATGGAAGATGCCTACAGGAGCTGTTAATGAGGTACTGTATATAAAAATTATCATTGGTTAAATTATTAAACTTACCAAATTATCTTTTTATTCATTTTAATTTCATTTGCAGGGTGAGGATATTTATGATGCTGTAATTAGAGAAGTCAAGGAAGAAACAGGGGTATGTAAAAACATTTTTTTAAAAAAAAAAACCTCTTATAGTTTACTATTTATTTTGATGATCTTTTGGGCCTTTTCCAAAATCTAATGTCATTTACTTTTAATCTTCTTTTTAGATTGAGACAAAGTTCGTTGAGATTTTAGCAGTCAGGTAAGACTATGACACCAACTCCATCAACTAGTTATCAGTGTTAATTTTCTTAAAGTAATAAAAAAAGAAATTACATTTCATAAATGTTCTTCATGAGACAAAAATGTTTTTGGTATCGGGGAGAGCCATAAGTCTTTCCATTTCATAGTATGTGACCTTTACATTTACTTTACCTTATACATTGTCTCTTTGATATCAGGGAATCAGAGTTGTTCTTTGTTTGCTTGCTGCAACCTCAATCCACTGACATTCACAGGCAGGATTCAGAAATTAAAGAGGCAAAGGTATATATATATATATATATATATATATATATATATATATATATATATATATATATCCATATACTATGCTCCAAGGTCAAATTGAAATGAATATCCCACTAATTTTCAACTACTGTCTAATTAATATTCTAAGTTCTAACATGTTTTGTTTTTCTATTCAGTGGATGCCTGTTGAAGATTATGCATCCCAACCTTTTGTGAAAGAAAATGAGCTCTTTGACTTTATAGCGAAAATCTGTTTGGCAAAATCGGGTGGAAACTACACTGGTCTTTCTAAAGCGCCTACAACTACATCTTCTGGCCAGAAATCAGACTTGTTCTTTGTTTGCTTGCTGCAACCTCAATCCACTGACATTCACAGGCAGGATTCAGAAATTAAAGAAGCAAAGGTATATATATATATATATCCATATACTATGCTCTAAGGTCAAATTGAAATGAATATCCCACTAATTTTCAACTACTGTCTAATTAATATTCTAAGTTCTAACATGTTTTGTTTTTCTATTCAGTGGATGCCTGTTGAAGATTATGCAGCCCAACCTTTTGTGAAAGAAAATGAGCTCTTTGACTTTATAGCGAAAATCTGTTTGGCAAAATCGGGTGGAAACTACACTGGTCTTTCTAAAGTGCCTACAACTACATCTTCTGGCAAGAAAACCTATCTGTACTTTAGCAACCAGATAAGAAAACCTATCTGTACTTTAGCAAACCCTTCAATTTCTTATCTTGTTTAGGATGTCTCTGAGAGGAAGATAAGATTTACATCCAATTATTCACCAACAGATATGACAGAGAAGGTTGAGGATATTGCAACAGAAATGGGATATAAAGTTCTGAAGAAAATGGAAAGGTATTGATTACCACCCATGGTTGTTAGTAATTATTCTGCGAATGTGTGTGTATGGTTTTTATTTTGCGCCGGGTTGCTCTCTCATATGTTCCTTTTGTTTCCCTTTTGGTCTCAGAATTCATTACAACATAGAAGGATGGACTTTGAGGAATTTTGTGCAGCTGCATTGAGTGTGCATCAACTTGAAGCTCTTGATCGTTGGGAACAACATGCACGCTTTGCGTATGAACTTTTTGAGAAAGATGGAAATAGGGCTATTGTTATTGAAGAACAAGTTAAAAGCACTTTTGTCATAGTAATTGTTTGTTACTATTCATAAGTATATGGCTAATGACTGTCATGTTTTTTCTTAGATGAATCGATTAATCCACATAAGTATATCTTAAGTTTTCTCCTTGGATGAATCGATTAATCCAAACAAAGCGACAAAGCTATAAAGTCTTCCCTACAGGAAGACAACCTCACTTTTTTTTTAAAAAAAAAAAAGAGACTTTTCATATCGGTTCCCAAAGAAAACCGATATGAAAAGTCTCTTTTTTTTTAAAAAAAAAGACTTTTCATATCGGTTTTTTATTGGAACCGATATGAAAAGTCTATTTTTTTAAAAAAAAAAATAGACTTTTCATATCGGTTTTCTATGGGAACCGATATGAAAAGTCTATTTTTTTTAAAAAAAAGAGACTTTTCATATCGGTTCAATGGGCGACCGATATAAAAACAACTTTTCATAACGGTTCAGGAACCGATATGAAATGTCCCTACTTTCTATATCTCCTTTTTCGGCATCGGTTCGGGAACCGATATGAAATGTCAATTTTAACCGATATAAAAAGCCTTTTTTCCATTAGTGACGTGTGATTTTATGCATGTTGGGATTGGTAGCAATTCATGCGTTATTTGGCGAAGCATTCATGAAGCTCGCTTGGTTCTTACTAAAGGTTGGCGCTTGATGTTTGGTGATGGTTCCAATATTAGTGTTTTGGGGGATAAGTGGACGGTACTGGATCGACTCTCTATTGCGGAAACAGACTCTCATCATTTTAATCCCTTCCTAAGGGTCTCGGATTTGATGCTGGCTGGTGTCAAAGCTTGGAATGTTGACGTCATATCAATTATTTATTTCCTCCTAATATTGCAGGTTATGTTCTAAATACTTCTCTCTTTGAAATTATTGATGAAGACCAACAACACATTTCGTGGGCAGAGTCGTCCGGTCTCTATAGTGTTCGTAGTGCCTATAGATTGCTAATGGAGAGAGGGCTCGAAACTTCACATCTTCGAGTTGAGTGGAATTGGAAAATGCTTTGGAAATTAAAGATCCCTCCCAAAGTGAAGCATTTCTTGTGGTGCCTTTGTCGTGATGCGCTACCCACGCACAATAATTTGGTACAACATGCAGATATCGAGGATAAGTGGATGTGGTGTGATGAAGCTTTCGAGACAGCAACACATTTATTTTTTTGATGCAGTAAGGCTTCGGCCTGCTGGATCGGGCTTGGCCTGCAGCTTCTGGGTCTTGCTGCTACGACGGATTCTAACGAATTCAGCAACATCTTTTTCAAAGTGTCGTCTTCTTCTAATGAGCAGGATAGAGTTGCATGGTGTATGACGCTGTGGAGTTTTTGGTTGAGCGGGAATGATCCGGTATGGGAGCATAGAGCTATTGAATATGTAGAAGAAGATTCTTGATCATTGCCTCTAAAGCTCCTCTCTAATATGAAGTTCAAAACCCTAGGAAAGTATTTCTAATTTCTATCTATACTTAGGCACAAAAAGGGCCCAAAATAGTCCAAAAACAAGGTTAAAACTCGCTAAACCCAAAATTGCAGCAGCAGTGTGTGGCGCGAAATACACCCAGGTGGTGTTTCACGATAGCACTTAAAATTTCCACAACAGGGTGTGGTACGAAACACACCCTGGTGGTGGATCGATCTGTTTGTCTCTTTTTCATCAAATTTCTTCCAAAATGACTCCTAGCTCCATATCAACTCATCCAAGCCACTTTCCAACACTAAAATGCTCATTTTCTACAAAACACAACATACCAACTGCAATTATCTAAATCTACATAAAAGCTTAAGACAAACTAAAGAACTCATGACTAATTAAACTAAAAATGCATGAATAAAACAATGAAAATATGGTGCAAATATGGACACATCAGCGACGCATCAACCCAACATAGCGTAGGCTACTGATTTGTGGGTTAGACCACCTATTGGGTGGGTAAAGTGCAACGTCAACGCATCTTTCTCTGTGACTGAGAACAAGGTAGGCATTGGTATGTGTTTATGAGAAGCTGAAGGTCGGTTTATCCATGCTCAGACTCATTGGTTCTCCCCTCTCATGGACGTGCTTTTAGGGGAAACAATGGGTTTCTATCTTGCTATTCATTGGGTCTGTGATTTAGGCTTCAAGGACGTGATTTTCGAGTTAGATACCACGTGTGTTGTTGATGCCTTCAATTCCAACCGGATAGCTATCTTGGAGTTTGGCTCTTTAGTTTCAGTTTGTAAGGAGCTCTTTTCTTTTTTTTAATTCCAACTTATATGTTGAGTTTGCTAGGATGAATGCTAATAAGGTTGCTCATTCTCTTGCAGGAGGAGCCTTATTTTTAACTAGTCCTCAAGACTTTGATTATATTCTGACTAGTAGATCACACTTAGTTAGGTGGAGATTACACGTGCACCTCTTGTTGCACCTACATCGACTGGATAATGAGGCTATGGACATCTCACCCCAAGGGTGGTGGAAGGGTGGTGGAAGTTACTGGTCCTTGATAGAATATTATATCTTATCTTATCTTATCTTATCTAACTTAACTTAGAATACATTTAATTATTTCATAGGATTGGAATCTTATCACATGGTACCAGAGCACTAGCATCTTTTTTTTTTGAACAACAGATCCGGATTTCCATTAATATGGGCCAAGCCCTGCCGAATACAAGTAAAGCATAACATAAGCGAGTGGGCCAGACAGACCCGGCCCACCAACAAACCAACTAGATAGAACCAACTAGAAAACTAGTAAATATTGAAACGGAAAAAACCCTAACAATACAATTCCTCTAGTCACAACCACACTCTAATTAAGCAAATTCGCGAAACCTCTTCTTCATTCACGACTACTACCTGTTACAGACTCCAGAGGGTTGAAAATCCAACCATTGTGAAGCAAGTCTCGCGCTCCCATCTTTGCAATCAAATCAGCAGCTGCATTTCCATCTCTCTTTGTCCAAGTGAAGCCCACAGAGGTAAAGTTGTTCTTTAGACTTAGAATATCATGTACGATTTGATCAATTTCCCTTCTAACCGTGTTCCCTCGACACATTTCAATGGCGACCAAGAAATTGGATTCAATGATGATGGAAGGGACTTGAAGACCAAAAGCTACAGTGATAGCGTCCCTCAAGGCCATAGTTCCAGCCATCGGAGCATTCTTCGCAAAGAACCTAGAGCTTGCACCAGAGAATAAGGTACCCTCACTGTCTCTCCCTAAAATTCCACTGCATGCTCTTCCTGAGCTCACTTCAAAGTGAGCATCAACATTAAATTTAATATTGAGAGGGTTAGGAACCTGGTACACCTGTAGTCCAAACCAGAGTGGAGTGGTCCAAGGGCAGAGCAAGAAGAGGTGTTCAAGGGACTCATCCTCACTTTTGCAAATAGGGCACTTAGGGTCATTTGAGATTCTTCTCCTCATGAGGTTTTGTTTAGTAGATAGGGCATTATGCTTGATTCTCCAGCCAAAATATTTCACCCTTTCAGGTACCAATAGCTCCCCAAATAGACTTCCAAGATAGTTCAGAGTGAGTATAGGAAGAGGAGGGTGCACCATTAGCCAACACCCTTGAGTCTCTGATACTATTATACCTAGATTTGACATTGTAATTCTCATCTGTGGATAGAGGCCAGAATAAAGTGCCAATAGGGTTAGACTTGCCAATAGGAGTCTTCACAGCTTCAATGGCTGATTGGGGTTCTAATACATCTCTTAATTTCCCATAATTCCAACAATGAGAGTTAAGATCAATCAATTTATCAACAGTAGTCACCAAGCAACCATGTTTAGTGATAGCTTTCTCTCCTGATGCAAGCCTATCCTCGGTGATGTCAATCCCTACCCCACTACCAATGTTCCATCTGCCACTAACCTTGAGAAGCTCTCTTCCATGAAGAAGACTTCTCCACACCCAGGAGATTCCAGCTTTATCCTTCACCCTCCAAAAATTATTTCTCTGACAATAGATTCCCCTAAGAATGAGTGCCCAATAATCATTTGGATTCTGTAAGTACCTCCAGGCTTGCTTAGAGAGGAGAGCTGAGTTTTGAGAGGCAAAGTCCTTGAAGCCCAATTCTCCTTTATTTTTAGAGTAACACATAGTCTCCCAATTCTTCCAGTGCATACCCCAAGCCCTCACATTAGAACTCCACCAAGGACTTCCAAAGGAACCAAGACTGTACGCCCATCGAAACTTATCAAGGAATCATAACAGAATAGTCGGATTCGTTAACAAGTGTGTATCAACATTTAAACCTAAAAAGGCAGCTTAGACTATTAGTCCTCCGGATTCTTAGCTTATCCATACACCTCAATTGATTAACCGTAGTCATTCTTATTAAACTCAAGCTTGGGTTTATGATCAGTGCATTTTTATGCACTCTTTATAGCTCTTCACTTGGTGTTCTTAATTGTGCTTTGTACATAATATTTAAGTCTTAGCACGTTTCTAGACATTGGGTCTTTTTTGAGCAATATAGTAATTTCTTGATTAAATCTTGTTTTTAATGCATATTGACCCTTGTCTACTCTGCAGGCCATAACTTTGGCTGTGGTTATCCGAATGAGGCGTGCGAGCATGTGTTGGAAACCTAACAAATAGAGATACAATTCTTCTGTTACGCTAGAAACCCAATTCTGAAGTCTTGAAGGTGAAAACTATGAAATACCGAAGCAGTACAGTGTAAAACGGGTTTTGGGCCGAATATTAGTTTGTTAACGGGCTTTTATCATAGAACTCGTTTAGGTAATTAGGTATTTCATTTTGTATGAGACTAAATACACTTTTCAGAGCCGTCTTTGGTCTCTTACGCATTCCTTTTCAATTTTACGTTTTGTGCCCTAACCTCCATGGAAGCTTAAAGCTCTAGATCAATCTATTGGTGAATGGTGTTGCTGTAAGGATTTTGAGGTTCAGTGTTTAATGTTTATTTTGTTTTATGGCTTTAATTCTTTCTCTATCAATTTCATCTCCGTAATTCTTGCTGCAAATTCGGTTTCTGTTTTGCTTAATTACTCAAACTCTGATTTGCTTATGTGATTCGTTTTATGATTCAGTTTTGCTTAATCACTTAATCATGATTCTGTTTTGCAACTTTCATTATACAAACTATTTCATCGCTTGTTTAATTTAGTTTGAATAGGAATTGATAGAGTCTATGACGCTTGTTTATAGGATTGATAGAATTCTGTTATGATGTTAATTGTGATACTGGCACTTGTTCGCTATCACGATTGATGGAACACACTATTTTGACGCTTGCTTTAAACCGCTGTTAATTCGTATAAACTGACTGGCCCTTGTTCGCTTAGTTTATGATCAATCAAGAATTATCAAACCTTGCACGAATCTTTATTTTAGAATCGATGAGAAATCCAAGAAGCGCACCTGAAACCAATGGATTGATTGTTTATCTTTAATTGATTTTCTTCGTTACACATCAAACTCTTTTCCTAAACCCCCCCCCCCTCCTTTTATTGTTTATTTTGGCTCTTGATTTTGGTAATCTCATTATTTAGAGGTCCTCGAGAGACGACCAATGTCTCTTACCTTGATACTATATTTACTCTTTTTAATTATTTTGACTCGCGTACGACCGCTGATCAAATTGGCGCTGTTGCCGGGGATCTCTATTTAGGGATTTCCAACTACAAGAACCCCACTAACCACTAACCTTTTTTTTAGTTTTGCTTCTTTGCAGGTTCTGTCGATTTTAGGTGAAAAACTTGGTTTTTCCAGTGAGCTTGCCAGATTGCTCCGAAAATTGGTCAGTAAATCAGAAACAAATCAAGAAGTAGGATTCCCTTTCGGGAGCTGAGGCCGAAAAATCCGAAATTACCTCTTTTACATTTTCGTTTAAATATTTTTAATTTTTAGCATTGTCAAAAAAATCCAAAAAAATTGTATAATCTTCTTTTGATTTTATTAGATTTTTAGTGTAGTTTTTATATTTTTTAGATTATGTTTGATTCTTTTTTATTTTCTGCCTTAATTTTAGCCTAACTTCTTTGATTCTAACTCTAATTCTGATTCTGTTGACTAAAACATGGCTGTTGTTTATGAACCTTCACCGGAGGACCTCATTAAACAGATGACTATTCAAAATCTCCAATTCCAACAAACAACGGATTCCACACTTAAGAAATTGGAGATAATAGTTGGACAGTTAACCACTGCAGCTAATCAGATACAGGCCCAAAGATCAAACCAACTTCCTGCCCAGGTAGTAGTTAATCCTAATGTCCCAAATCCTCCCATTGTTAGTGCAATTACTCTTGATGAAACTCCAGAGGTACTTAAATCTGTTGCTATGGAAAATAACAAGGTTGCTGAACATGTTGGTAATGAGGAGTACACACCACCGGTACTGCCTTTACCTCAAAGAGAAGTGATGACTAAAAAACACCCCATTGAAAAGAATTCTCTTTGTGAAATGGAATTGTTTGATGGTTTGGTTGATAATTTATGTTCTGATAATCATTCTGTTTGTGCTGAGATTGAAAT
Organism: Astragalus membranaceus; assembly: GCA_039519185.1. NCBI lineage: Eukaryota > Viridiplantae > Streptophyta > Magnoliopsida > Fabales > Fabaceae > Astragalus > Astragalus membranaceus. The sequence goes on along the minus strand of CM076854.1, from coordinate 89,546,203 downwards.
TACTTTGCAGGTTGATACATTTTCCATAGCTGATGTTGTGGATGTAGCTATTGTTGCCATTGAGCAGCCACATGTTGTAGAGCTCAAACCACTCCTTGAAAATTTGAAATGCGCATATTTAAATGGAAGTGCAAATTTGTCTGTGATTATTTCAGCTAACCTTGAATCTGAACAGGAAAAGTTGTCGCCAATTCTAAGCGAACATAGGAAAGGTATCGGATGGACCTTGGCAGACATTCCTAGTAAGAAAGTGTGGGAAACACAACAACAACTCATGGAAATAAGCTGCTCATACCAACTTCAAAGAGGATCGTTATGCTTTATGACAATTTAACCGGAATGGTTTATGATTGTACTATTCGTACTGCAGCGCGTTCAAAAGAGGAGAAGTACCTAACTGGAAAGGATGGTTGGCCTTTGTAAAGGAAAAAGATTGAGAGTAGGAGACGTTCTTAAAATGGAAATTGGAGGCTCTCCCATTAATGTGTTCGTTGACATAGTCATGGAAAACTAAAGGAAGAATAACTGATTGCTATTAGTATAAGAATGGAAAAATAAGAGTATTGTCTAAATTATTAGACTATTTTTTAATGATGTATAAACTTTGTGGGTGTTTTGAATTTGATCTGCTTGACCAGTGTATGTCTTGACAGTATTCGCTCCTGTTTCTTCGACAGTTGCAAAATTACCTTTTATTGTAACCATCTTATTGCTGTTACAGCTGAAATTTATCTACTTCTCTTACATTCACCCATCTAATTGTTTGCACTACACAAGTCACTTTGTATAATCAATAACTTATTCCATTCATTTATCCACTTTGTGATGAGTAAATCACGTATTCTTTTTTAATAAGTGCGGAATAGTTTGCGCCCTCATTGATGAGAACAGATTAGGTCAACCTCGTGCAACGCACGGGTTACGAGGCTAGTACTATACAGGATTCCATTTTATTCTACCTTCACTCCTTTAACAAATTAACCATCCTAAAACAGTGTTTCTACACTTTGAAATATCATTTAGGCTCTTTAAAATCAATTCCAATTATCTTAATCCCTCTTCTCTCGCCTTTGCACACATCCATAGACTCATCTTCAACTATACTGACCTTACTATCATCTTTATATTCCCTTGCACTACAAAAAAAAAACTGTCTATTTGCGAGGCACATTAGCGAGGAACTAAGGTTCCCTCGCAAAAACAGGCAGTAGCGACGGAAATTGCGAGGGAATAGGGGCTGTCGTAATGTTTGAGAATTAGCGACGGAATATTAGGCAATAGTGACGGACAGTCCGTCGCTAATCGTTGGGCGGGAAAACTAAATTTTGAAAAAGGTATTTTAGCGACGGAATTAGAGTCGCTCGCTAATTGTTTTTGACCATTCAACGTTTTGGGAAATTGTGCATGATTTAGCGACGGACGGTCCGTCGCTAAATCCCTCGCAAACGCAAAAAAAAAAATCCAAATCAGAATCACATGACACTCTTTCCTCACTCTTCTAGCGAGGGAATTAGCGAGACAAATTTCCCTCTCTAATTAGCGAGGGATGCAGATTCCCTCGCTAATCCCATTAGCGATAAGTAATTTAGCGAGGGAACCAGTGCCTCGCTAATTCCCTCGCAAACAGGAATTAGCGATGGATTTGGGACCATTTGCGAGGGAAACATCCCTCACTAATGTTCAATTTTTTAGTGTTGCACATCTTAAATACTCCCTCTGTCCCATTTTATATCTAGTTTAAGGTTTTGGCACACCCCTTAAGAAAAATGATTAGTAGTTTAGATTTTATAAAAAGTGAAGTTGTATAATTTACCATTTAACGATTTATCTCTTCATAGGTAAATGTGAATCATTTATTAAAAGTAAAAAGATGTCATTATTAAGAAGGGCAAAAGTGGAAAAGATTATTAAATGCTTTCTTGAAAATGTAAAACAACATCTAATTTAGGACAAAATGATCTTGCTAAAACAACTTATAAAATGGACCGGAGGGAGTAGTCCCTCCAGTCCACAATATAATAGAAAAAATCAGAGATCTCACATACCAAGGAATAACATTGGAACCTGTTATTTTCGATTAATAAAGTTAAAATCTAAGTTTCTTTCCAAAACTACCATTTTTATAAAATTTAAAATTATAAGTAAAAAGGCTGAACCACATGGGAAAGTGAATACAATTAATGCATCTCATAAAGATTTTTATTAGGTAAAATAAAGGTAGAATTAGAAGTGGACATTTAATACAACTCAAAAATTATGTTTGTTTCTTATATTGTGGACCACCGAAACCCACATTTTTTCTCTTATATTGTGAAATGGAAGAGTATCAATTTTTCAGTTGTAAAACTCCTCCAAACATCACGACCTATCACTAACTGCATCTAACATCAAAACCACTTTTCTCGCTCTCGCCTTAGTGTGTGTTTAGTTCTGCGGTGATGAGATTTGAGTTTGACAGAATTAAGTTTGTAGAATTGAGTTTAGTTAAAAGTGAGTTGAATGTAACGTGATTTTTGTTTGGATACATTTACTGAAAAGTGAGTTTCACCAATCATTGTTGTTTGGATAGATTAGATCAAAAGTGATTTTAGGTGTATAATTACTAAAATGGGTATCAACTTAAAATTAAATTAGAATTTTAAAATTTAATACAATAAACAATAAAAGTACTAAATAAGCATATAAAATATGTAAATTAAAATTATAATTAAAGAATATAATTTAAAGGGAAATATTTAAAATTTGAGATGGGTTAATTAGTCTATGATAATCATCACAGGTCTATGTTTTCAACCTCATAACGACTAAAATCGATATATTTGTTATTGATATATATTTTAATTAATATATATATAAATATATTTTATTAATATATATTTTTTTAAATCTCTAGAATTTGTTATAAAAAAAACACGAGAAATTGAAATAAATTAACGTTGTCTTGTTTTTTGTCAATTAAACAAGCCTTTTCTTTTTTTTTCTCCAAACAATCCTTTCTTTCTTTTTGTCACTTACAGCTGGATTCTAAATGGGCCTCTTTTAAGCCCAAATCACTTCATCCCTAGCCTAGAAACTCTCTGCAAGTGAAATTTCCGAGTGAAGAAGACCTAAGAGTGTGTTTGGATGGAGCAATTGAAAATTCTGGTGGAAATTGAAATGTTAGGAAATCCAATTGTTTCAATTAAATTCCCCTCATTTGTAAAATCTATTGTTTGGATGAAGTTATAGAATTGCTTCATTTGTAAAATACCATGTTTGGATAGAGTTACTAAATTGAATCATTTTTTGTAATTTATTTACTTTAAATTGCATTTTGCATAATAAATTATATAAATACCTAAAAAAATAATCATAATAAAAATTATATAAATTAACATAAATTTATTTTATCTTTTAGTACAAAGAACAAAAAATATTTAAACAATAATTATAGTAAAACTAAAATTAGTATTAAATGAATATACAATATACAAATATAAACCATGAACCTATAAATTCCATCTTGTTTTCTACATAGAATGTCATATGCAAAAAATATGATTCACGTTGAAAATGTCATATACACAAATATAAACCGTATATCTATTAATCCTTCACATTTTTTTTGACAAACATTAATCTTTCATAAGGAGAATATCTTTTACACAATATAAACTATATATATCTACTATGTAATATTTCACAAGAAATATGTTGTCCGGAACAATATAGTTGAGTTTCCTCAAGCTTTGCCCACAAGAGCACAACAATGCCAATCACACACCTAGCTTCCTCTGTATGAACCTCTACCAGCTTGTTTATATCTAACTTCAGCTCAATATAGAAGACCACTTCCTGCACAGAAACAAATCACAGAACCTTTTAAGAAAAAAAAGAGGAATATGTGCTATAAGTTTCTATACCATCAAACTAAGTTCAAGAAAACAAACACCAACACCAACAACTATAAAGAACCAGCAAAAACTAAACCAACAGTCCTAATCAGACCAGATATATACCAAACCATGACAAAAGGAAGTGAATTAGAAATAACCAAGATCGCCAATCCTAATCAGAACAGATACACATGTTTAGTAGCAACCAAATGATTCATGAAGAATTACCTCAAATGGTAGAATCTATGAAGGCCAAGATATAATCTTTCTTGTCACCCGGTGGAAGAGCTTTAACAATCTCTAAGTCGTCCGGATTTTTCGTCAACCAATCAATTACTTTGAGTCGCAGTCCATTATCAAGATCAAGTAACATCTTCAATTCATTCATCACTTCTTGCACCACTTCTCGTTTATTTCCTTCCATCCTTTTCTTTGTTAATTGTACAAACTCTTTTGAGGTTTCATATATTAATTGATTTCAGCTGCTGCACACATACTGCAACTTATTTAACTACACAAACTCCAGCTTGCAATTTCCAATGTTTCAAATACTAGTTAAACAATAACACCATACAGTACAATAAAAAAAGGCCAGTTCAGCTATTCATCTATTTGTTCATAACAGTATAGTCATCTATTTGTTCAGAACTGTGTAACAGCATAATCATTTAGCAAATAATTCTTTTGGAGATGATTGCATCTGCATTATTTATTATTACCAACTGTGTAACAAAAAGAAGTACATGAAGATTCAAATTCTAATTATACATAACATATATGTATATGTATTTGAAAATTTTATTATAATACTACAGGCACTAATACAATACTACAGACATACACGTTTTATATTCCCAGCTATATAGTCAAAAAAGTTTGTGAATACATCAGAAATCAAGACAATAATACAATAGTTGATGAAAAACAACACAATAGAAATCAATTCAAAGCAACAATCACTATAAGAAAACAATCTAGGCTATATTGTTCAAAACACCACTACAAAAAATTTTCAAAACGATTCAACGAGAAGTTACCTGCTCAAATCAGATCTGAAGCGACGCACAGGTGAATCGAGAGGAAAAGAGCGCACAGTGACGAAGATGTCTTCTGCGAGGAATCTGAGAGTGAGATAGAAATATTACAAGTTGTATTCTTGTATTATACCTTTAATTTTAGCTTAAGCCTTTAGCTGTTATTTTTAGTTAGTTTGTTATTGTCTTCGGATAGCTTCAGTTAGTTTGTTGGACTTTTAGCCACAGCTGTAATGCTGACTGTATATATATATATATATCTCTGTAATCAGTCATCACGATCAATCAATATAGAATATTTTTCTTCTTTCCCAGTTTCTTTTGCTTCTGGTACTTTATGATATTCTACATTCAATATGGTATCAAAGCATGGATCTACAAGGTCAAATACAAAGCTGATGGCACACTTGACAAGTACAAGGCTCGTCTAGTGGCCAAAGGATACACACAGCAGGCTAGCATTGACTTTACTGAGACATTCTCTCCAGTTGCAAAGCTAGCTACTGTTCGTATCCTTCTTGCCATTGCTGCTCAGTTTCACTGGTCCATGCTCCAACTGGACATTAACAATGCTTTCCTAAATGGAGAGCTTGAAGAAGAGGTTTTCGTGAGGCTGCCTCCTGGCTATCCCACTGAGGGGGAGAATCTTGTATGTAAACTCCATAAGTCCATGTATGGTCTACGACAAGCATCTAGACAATGGTACACCAAATTCTCAACTGTCATCATGTAACATGGTTTCCTACAAAGCTCAGCTGACCACTCTCTTTTCACCAAAGGCAGTGGAGCTGACCTTGTGGTAGTATTGGTGTGTTAAAGAAGTGATGCAAATTTCTAGATTTCTCTATTGAAGTCTAGATCAAATATATTCTAGAAATTACCATTACATGTACTAAGTAAAAGAATCTAGAATATTCTATGTAAATATCAAAAGAGAAAAACCTAGAAGCTACAAGTACAAGTTAAATCTAGAATATATTAGAGATGCTAATCATGAAGAATTATCTAGAACCATCCTCAAGCACCTATAAATAGGCAAGCTTGGGAACATTTGTAATCAAGTCATTTGTGACCAATTTGAGAGCAATACAACTATTCCGTTGCTCCAAACATCACACTACTAATTAACTACTATCATCTTCCAACTATCAACTAAAGTCTTCTCTACTATCCAACTATTTACTAAACTAGCATTACTACCTCAAATATTAACAGTGGTTCCAGAGCTACGTTCGGTCATATACTGGGCGTAGATAAACTATCCAACTACCAATTAAAAATCACTACCCTCACTCTACACTACTTCCATATTTTTTCTTAACCAATGGCTAACAACACCCAATCATCATCTAATATCCAAGTCCCTCCTTTTTCTGGTGAAAACTATGATTTTTGGAGCATTAAAATGAAGACATTTTTTTGCTCCCAAGATCTATGGGAAGTTGTGGAAGAAGGATTTACTACTCCCGCAGATACTTCAACTCTTACTGCAGCTCAAAGGAAAGAGTTGAAGGAAAATAGGCAAAAAGATTCAAAGGCGCTATATTACTTGCAGCAAGCTGTGGGTGACTCTATTTTTCCGAGGATAATGGGAGCTTCTAGTGCCAAGGATGCATGGAGTACACTACAGGAGGAGTTTCAAGGAACCGCCAAGGTACGTGCCATCAAACTCCAAAGTCTAAGGCGTAAGTTTGAATTATTAATTATGAAGGAATTTGAGACCGTACAAGACTATTATACTAAGATAAAAGAAATTGTTTCTAAAATGAGAGCCTACGGGGAAAATATTCTCGACAAAAGAATTGTTGAGAAAATTCTAGTTTCTATTCCCTGTAAGTATGATCCAATCGTGACGACGATTGAACAAACGAAGAATCTATCAAACTTATCTGTGACAGAACTAATGGGCTCTCTTGAAGCTTATGAGCAAAGATTGAGTAGGCGTGATGATGACTCTGTAGAAAATGTCTTTCAATCTAAGCTTAAATTACGGTCTCAAAATAAAGGATACGGAGGAAACAAGAGTAGTGGAGAAAGTTCTAGAAATAGAGAGAATTCTAGAAATTTCTCAAAGAAAAGTCAAGATGAGTATCCTCCATGTGGCATCTGCAAGAGGACAAATCATGCCGAGAAAGACTGTCGCTGGTGAGGAAAGCCACAATGTCGGCACTGTAAGAAAGTTGGGCACGTGGAGAAGAATTGCTATAGCAAAAATAAACATCAAGCAAATTTCGTCGAAGAACGTGAGAATGACCAGAATAAACATGACAGTGAAGAACATCTTTTCTACGCCACCCAAGACTCCAACGATGACAAGAAAGGAACTTGGTACTTGGATAGCGGTTGCAGCAATCACATGGCTAAAGATGAGAGCATCTTTAAAGAAATTGACGACTCTGTCAAATCAAAGATTCGACTAGGGAATGGCACTACCGTGGAATCAAAAGGCAAAGGCACTGTCATGGTGGAGACAAAGAAAGGTACGCGACTCATTAGAGATGTCTTACTAGTTCCCAATCTTAAAGAAAATCTCTTGAGCATCGGTCAAATGATGGAGAAAGGCCATGTCCTTCACTTTGAAGGAGATAAATGCACAATCTATGATAACAGTAGTAAAAGGGTTGAGATAGCCCAAGTAAAGATGGAGACGAGGAACAGAAGCTTCCCGATAAACTATAAATATACCACTAACATTGCCATGAAGGTGAAAGCTGATGATTCATGGCTATGGCATCGAAGATTTGGCCACCTCAACTCGAAAGCCTTAAAGTTGTTATATCAAAAGAATATGGTAAGAGATTTACCAAGCCTAAAAGAAGATAGTGGAGCATGTGAAGGATGTCTTCTTGGAAAACAACACAAACTACCATTTTCAACGAGCAATGCATGGAGAGCTAAAGATGTGCTAGAACTCATCCACACTGACGTTTGTGGACCGATGAGGACACCATCACTCACCAACAACAGGTATTTCATCCTCTTCATCGATGAATTTTCTATAATGACTTGGGTCTATTTCATCAAGGAAAAATCAGAAGTCTTTGGAATATTCAAGAAGTTCAAGGCCCTTGTAGAAAAGCAAAGTGGCAAACACATAAAGAGGCTTAGGAGTGATCGCGGCAAAGAGTACAACTCCCATGAGTTTGATAAATTCTGTGAGGATGAAGGCATTGAAAAACAACTCACAGTCACATATTCTCCCCAACAAAATGGAGTATCTGAAAGAAGAAACCACACGGTCATGGAGATGGCTAGATCGATGCTAAAGGATAATGGACTACCAAACACTTTTTGGGCTGAAGCGGTTTATACTGCAGTCTACATTATCAATAGATGTCCAACTCAAGCAGTCCAAGACAAGACTCCCGTTGAAGCTTGGAGTGGGCAAAAACCTCCTGCCAAACATTTAAGGGTCTTTGGATCAATCTGCTACATTCATGTCCCAGACCAAAAGAGGCATAAGTTAGAAGACAAAACGATTCGAGGCATCTTCTTGGGATACAGTACACAATCAAAAGGCTATCGAGTCTACAACTTACAAACAAAGAAGCTCATCATTAGTCGAGATGTCGAAGTTGATGAAGCTGCTGCTTGGAATTGGGATAAAGAAAAAATTGAGAGAAGCAACATTTCCCTTCCAGTACAGCAACCTCAAGAAGAAGTTGAAGAAGTAACAGAAGATCCAGGTATGCCTTCTTCGTCTTCTCTTCAACAAGATTCCTCACCAGAATCTACTCCGAGGCAAGTAAGATCTCTGGCGGATATATATGAAACTTGCAATCCATACTTGAGCCTGAAAACTATGAAATAGCATCAAAACAAGAAGTATGGGTCAAAGCAATGGAGGAGGAGATTATATCAATTGAGAAAAACAAAACATGGGAGCTAGTAGACTATCCAAAAGATAAAGATATCATAGGAGTCAAATGGGTTTATAAGACAAAGCTTAACCCTGATGGCTCAATACAAAAACACAAGGCTAGGCTTGTAGCAAAGGGCTACTCTCAGCAACCTGGAGTTGACTACAATGAGACATTTGCCCCAGTTGCTCGTCTAGACACTATAAGAGCTTTAATAGCTCTTGCAACACAAAAAGAGTGGAGCATCTATCAACTAGATGTCAAGTCTGCATTTCTAAATGGAGTGCTAGAAGAAGAGATTTATATTGAGCAACCACAGAGCTTCGTCAGCAAAGGAAATGAAGATAAAGTACTGAGACTAAGAAAAGCTTTATATGGTCTCAAGCAAGCTCCTCGAGCATGGTACAGCCGAATTGATCAATACTTCATCAATCAAGGATTCAAGAGGAGCAAGAGTGAGCCAACACTATATGTCAAGACCCAAGGTCAGCAGGATACTCTCATTGTCTCCTTGTATGTAGATGATCTAATCTACACAGGAAACAACACGAAGATGATCGCTAATTTCAAAGAAGACATGATGAAGACATTTGAGATGACAGATCTTGGCTTGATGAACTACTTCCTCGGCATAGAAGTAAAACAACAAAAAGAAGGAATATTCATCTGTCAAAAGAAATATACCGAAGCACTATTAAAGAAATTCAACATGAACGAATGCAAGCCAGTAGCTACTCCGCTCGTGACAAATGAGAAGTTACAAAAAGAAGACGGAGCACCAGAAGCTGATGCACCGCGCTATAGAAGTTTGATAGGGAGCTTACTATATCTCACTGCTACACGCCCAGACATCATGTATGCCACAAGTCTTCTATCAAGATTCATCCAGAAGCCGAGCCAAATTCACTATGGAGCAGGAAAAAGAATTTTAAGATACCTTCAAGGAACAAAGGAGTTTGGTATATGGTACAGAACCACGATCAACTCAAGATTGCTTAGCTACACCGACAGTGATTGGGCAGGTTATATTGATGACATGAAAAGTACATCAGGCTATGCCTTCTCACTAGGATCAGGATTTTTCTCATGGGGATCTAAGAAGCAAGCAACAGTTGCGCAATCAACAGTAGAGGCTGAGTACATGGCAGCAGCTGAAGCAACAAGTCAAGCTATATGGCTTCGGAGAATACTTGAAGACATGGGTGAACAACAAGATCTCCCTACTACAATCTACTGCGACAACAAGTCAGCTATAGCAATGGCAAAGAATCTGGTTCATCATCATCGAACAAAGCACATTTCTATAAAATATCACTTTATTAGATAAGCAGAGACAACTAAGCAGATTCATCTCGAGTACTGCACAACAGAAGATCAAGTTGCAAATATATTTACGAAGGCATTACCAAGAGTCAAGTTTGAGGAACTAAGAACAAAGCTTGGAGTTTCCGAAGTTTGCATCAAGGAGGAGTGTTAAAGAAGTGATGCAAATTTCTAGATTTCTCTATTGAAGTCTAGATCAAAGATATTCTAGAAATTACCATTACATGTACTAAGTAAAAGAATCTAGAATATTCTATGTAAATATCAAAAGAGAAAAACCTAGAAGCTACAAGTACAAGATAAATCTAGAATATATTAGAGATGCTAATCATGAAGAATTATCTAGAACCATCCTCAAGCACCTATAAATAGGCAAGCCTAGGAACATTTGTAATCAAGTCATTTGTGACCAATTTGAGAGCAATACAACTATTCCTTTGCTCCAAACATCACACTACTAATTAACTACTATCATCTTCCAACTATCAACTAAAGCCTTCTCTACTATCCAACTATTTAATAAACTAGCATTACTACCTCAAATATTAACATGGTGTATGTTGATAATATTTTGTTAGCAGGCCCACACAGTTCCCTTATTGACAGCACAAGACAATTGCTTGAAGACAGCTTTCAGTTACGGATCATTGGTGATGTGCACTACTTCTTGGGGCTGGAGATTGCCCATTCTCGCCAAGGAATCTCTCTATGTCAACGTAAATACACTCTTCAGCTATTGGATGACACTGGTTTCTTAGGTTCAAAAGCTTTACACACCCCAATGGATCCCAACATTATTCTCAATGACAGAGATGGAGAACCCCTTGCTGATGCTTCACAGTATAGGAGATTGCTGGGGCGCCTCATCTACCTAACTATATCTAGACCCGATATAGCTTTTGCTGTCAATAGATTGAGCCCATTCATGAGCAAACCTCGCTCAACACATCTCCAAGCAGTTCATCATCTTCTGCAATTTTTGAAAAAGGCTCCTGGACAAGGATTGCTTTTTCCTGCAATCTCTTCCTTCCGTGTCAGCGCATACTGTGATGCAGATTGGGGAAGTTGTACCACAACCAGGAGGTCCATTACTGGCTTCTGTGTCTTTTTAGGATCTGCCCTTATTACATGGAAATCTAAAAAGCAGCATACAGTAGCAAGATCTTCAGCTGAAGCTGAGTACCGTTCTCTTGCCACTCTCACTTCAGAGCTCCTTTGGATACGGAAACTCCTCAGCTCTTTCAGCATCACAATCCCCTCTGCCACAGTCTACTGTGACAGCAAATCTGCCATCTAGTTAGCCACCAACCCCACCTGCAATGAACGCTTCAAACACATCGATATAGACTGCCACTTCATTCGCGAACATGTCTCCTCTCACTTCATCAAGCTGTGTAACACCCCGGTATTTCTTTAACAAAGAAATACCTAAATATACAATTTGGTACAAATCAGAGTATAAAAATTCCTGTTCAGATATACATTTTTACAAGAAACAGCGGAAACTATAAAAATAAAATAATACAACCTCGAGTCATACGACCGAATACAGATACAACTACAGAAAAACAAGGACAATAATAAATGAATCAATCTTCAATCTTCTCATCGAACCCGACAACCAACTGTGCCGCCTTTTGTCCTTATAACCTGTTCTCTGTAAAAACAACAAATATGGATTGGGTGAGACAACTTGTCTCAGTGAGTCCTACCGTGCCCCCTCACTAACACTCGGTTCAATTTATTAAACCGTTACAACAAAAGCTGACATAACAATGTCTTATTTATTAATCGAAATGCCACGCACTTCGTGAATTTATTTCACACGTACCGACTGCAATCCAGTGCTAATCCCGGTAATCGTGTGTTCCACTTATTAAACCGTTATCAAATATAGATAATTAGCTATCACAAGCTATAATCGAAATGCCAAGCAAATCGTGTTCACATTTTATTTAGAATCAACCAATTGTGAACCCAACGTCACGAATATCGGAAATACCATAGTCTTAGTTTAGCATAAACCGATTGTGAACCCAACGTCACGAATATCGGTAACCCGTGAGTTGACCACGCCAAAACACATTCAGGGCCATAGGTAAGGGGTCATGACTACCCTCCCTAGTATGCTACTTGTCGGATCGTCACCCAACGCGATACATATGACAATACGTATCAATTCTCGAGAGTTAGATAATTTATATCTATTTGATCACCAAAGGATCTATCACATATGTTTATTTGATAATTTATATCTTTCGATCTATAACCCGTTTTGATGAATAATATAAAACATCCGGCATTATAATCATAATCAATTGACATATGTAACATATACATATTCAGTAGTCATCAGCAGATGTTCTCACACGCGCACTATGGTTTTCGTTCTCGATCAAATAGGTTTTCGAAACTCTTTTCCAAAAATATAGTTTGAACGGTTTGAAAGTATGTTCTCGATCAAATTGTATTCTTGTATTATACCTTTAATTTTAGCGTAAGCCTTTAGCTGTTATTTTTAGTTAGTTTGTTATTGGCTTCGGATAGCTTCAGTTAGTTTGTTGGACTTTTAGCCACAGTTGTAATGCTGACTGTATATATATCTCTGTAATCAGTCATCACGATCAATCAATATAGAATATTTTTCTTCTTTCCCAGTTTCATTTGCTTCTGGTATTTTCTGATATTCTACATTCAATAAGAAATCAAGGATGAGGAATCTGAGAGTGAGAGAGAAATCGAGGATGAGAAGGAAGCAAATATTGATACATAAATCAATTTATATTAAATCAAAAGCAACAATTACCTGCAGTGGACGAAGAGGAATCTGCGATTCTGCAACTGAAGGAAGAGGAATCTCGAATTTGTCTCAAATTGAAGAAGTAGACCTCAAATCTGTCTCAAATCGAAACTCTAGACGAAGATTCATGAGCGAAATTCATGAGAGAAGTGGCGGATCCATGAGTTTCAGAGAGTGAAAAGTTTCAGAGAGTGAAATTCATGAGAGAAGTGAGAGAGCGAAAGGTTCAGAGTGAGAGAACGAAGAACGAACGCGAGACCGAGAGAGGAATTAGAAAATTCACTCTAATTAAGTGTCATTTTAATTTCATCATTTTTACCCTCTACAAAATACTTCTTAAAAATTCATCAATTTAAAAATTCTGTTTATTTTTTCCCAAACAAGATATTTTAAAGCAAGTATTTTAATTACACTCAAAAATTACATTACCCTCTACAAATACCTTATCCAAACACACCCTAAAAATACAACAAGAATCAATGGCATCAAAGAGGGGTAGTGAAGGAATAAAGGAAAAATTTACATTTAACACAATAAAAAACTGTAGAATCGAGTTGATTTTACCGCAGAAGCATGAAATCCTAGCTTCTATGTAAACTCGGTTTTGGGGTCAAAATCGATTCTTCCCCATTGCATCCAAACAAAAAAGTTTAGGCTTGACTCACGTTGAACACTTGAAAATGCGCGATTTGGAGCTCTGGACGCAGATCCAAACATGCACTTAATAGATTAACAAGTCGTAGATACCAATTATTAGAATTTCAGATACACAATCATTCATGGAATCAATTATAGAGCACTAGTTCTTCTTGTGTGAGACTTAATACTCTCAATTGGGATTTAAACAGAACATTCAATCACGAGTTCAAACCCTAGAATGATCATCACACGCACACGAGAACAATTATCCATACACCACGGGGATTCAAGGTCAAACCCCTATATAGTGTCCACTAGTAAACCCAAACCTATGAGAAGTCTCACCCCTTACCTTGGAGAAGAAGATCCAAGCATTTGCAAAAGATGGATGTAGCATATTAGCTCCTCGTGAGCGGTTTTTCGCGATATGATCCTACAACAAGAGGTCTTGGATTAGAGTTCATAGAATCCAATGGTGTGAAAATCAATTGGATGATGATACTACAAAATTGAATTTAAAGATACTTATGTTCAAAAAATAAGGATGTTGGATAGTGTTGATCTTTTGTCTCCACAAATTTTGAAGATAACAATTATTACCTATGGAATAGTTGATTCTTGATTATTGATGGTTTTGATAGAAAGGATTTGATTTCTATTAAGACAGGAAGTAGTGTCTTAATATATCCCAATTGTTTAAGATTACTACAAATTTTGAGAAGTGGTAATTTATAATTGTTTATACTTAAACTAAACCATTACTCGTGCGATGCACGGGGGGAATGCACAGGGGAAATGTATGTTACTTGTGTGACTAAAATAGATAACAATGGTATGTTATCAATTAACCTCGTGAGACTTACATAATAATGTCACAAAACTATGATACATTTTTTTTTACGGAAAGAAACTTATGGCATTTCATTAATCAAAATAGTGTCAATACAGGATGGAATCAAATCAAAAACATGAATGCTAGCATATATGTCAGGAAAATTGGCTTGATAGTATCTTCCTTATCAAAGACTAAACGCTAATCCCTATTTATAGGGAATACAAAGACTCAACCCTAAATAAGTATATCAAGAAACAAATAATACTCATAAATACCATTAATGGAGATCAAATCAACTCCTAATTTGTCTAGCCTAAAATAGGAAAGCTAATAAATATAATTGCAGACACAGATTTATTCCTGATTTAATTCCTGATTCATCGATTTATTCCCGATTCACATCCCCCCTCAAATTGATGCGGCTCTTCAAGGAGCATCAATTTGCTAACAATGGGGAACAACTTTTGTCAAAATATTTGCAGCTCAGAACAGTTGAGAAACAGCGTCACTCAGAATCCAAGAAGTAATTTGAGCATAAAGAACCTGTAAGAACCAAGAACATTAAAAATCACGAACACCAAGAAGCACGCACACCAAGAACCAGTGAGAACCAAGAACACCAAGAATCACGAACATCAAGAACACTAAGAATACCACGAATGGTAAACACGAAGACTATGAGCATTTCACCCATAGGCTACATTCTCTCTTCGTTGTAGCAAACGGCCCGAGACTATGAGTTTTTTTTATAGCTCATAGACTGCATTATCTCTTCGTTGCAGCAAACGACAAACACGACTATGAGCATATAGCCCATAGGCTGTTTTATCTCTTCGTTGCAGCAAACGATACTAGGACAATAGCGACCAAGGGAGATGTCGCTGAACGCACAACACGGTCGAAAAGAAGAACATGACGGCAGAAAGCAGAAACAGGTATAAATTGAGAACCAAACAAAGTGGTGCTGCCGGCGGTCGATGTCGCCGCCGGCAGCAGTGGTGAAGCACGAAAACGAGGTCAGAATATGAGAAGTGGCTCAGATACCATGTCAGGAAAATTGGCTTGATAGTATCTTCCTTATCAAAGACTAAACGCTAATCCCTAATTATAGGGAATACAAAGACTCAACCCTAAATAAGTATATCAAGAAACAAATAATACTCATAAATACAATTAATGGAGATCAAATTAACTCCTAATTTGTCTAGCCTAAAATAGGAAAGCTAATAAATATAATTGCAGACACAGATTTATTCCTGATTTAATTCCTGATTCATCGATTTATTCCCGATTCACAATATAATCTTGACGCCCTTGCAAGGGAATGAGCTGCAAGATTTGCTTGCCTTTGAATAAAGCTAACCTGAAAGCTTGTAAAAATAGATAACAAAGTCCTACATTTAGAAATTAGCATGCCAAACTCAGTATTTGGTAAAGGGTCTGCCATCAAGCCATTTACAACTGGATAACAATCCAGCTCTATGGAAACAGAAGTCAGCCCCAATTCCTCCAACCAGAGTAAGGTTTGCCATAATCTCATAGCCTCTGCCTCTTGTGGTGTTGGAATACATGTGAACCACATTGTCTTGCCTTTGTAGAAGCTGCCAATAGAATACCGGATGCACATACATATGCCATATTTTGTTTTCAGATGCGAAAAGTGCTGCATCTACATTACACTTAAGGGTACCAGTGCACGGAGCTCGCCAGCGGGTTTCATTCATATGTTGCTGCCTAGTTGCACTGCTTATTGTATTGCTCTTCACTCGCACCTGCTGAACCAAGGACAAACACTCTTTGTTTTGTATGATAACAAATTACATTTTGTCTACTAATGGTTACAGTGTATAAAAGTACAGGACATAATTCAAAGAGCAGAATATCCTAAAATGCAGTGGCTTGGAGAAGAAGCAACTCTGAAGTCCAAGACCTAATTGTTTATCTGCTTTTGATCGGACACAATGTAAGATCCTATCCCTTCAGTTATATGACATTTAGTAGAAGAGAGATGATGTTTTAAAAAAATGTTTTAAAAAATATAATTGATGTGTTAAAGCCTAGAAAAATATTTTATTCAAATGCATGCATGCATGAGAAAGGCACATAACATGGGAAAATGTTTTTAAAGCAAAAGAATCGATTTTATATTGTCTCATTGGAGTATAAAATCGATTTCTAACTCCCAATGAAAGAGAACAATCGATTTCCAAGTTGGTTTTAAAAGAAAAGAATCGATTACTTGGTTTCCTTTTTTGAAAGAGACACAAATTTCAGAGCAAGGAATCGATTACATGCTTGGCCATTTCAGAGCAAGGAATCGATTACATGCTCAGTTAATTCAGAGCACATAATCGATTACATACTCCAATGTATTAAGCACATAATCGATTATGATATGTTTCCATTTTAAAGAGAAGAATCGATTATGCCATTTACTCTTTGAGAGCACATAATCGATTGTTGTTTGATTTGTTTTATTCCAACGGTCAATTTTTTACATTTTCTATAAATAGGGACCTTGGATTCACAAATCAAACACACCACTGAAATACAATTTCAAATCACTAGAAAAGAGAAAAAAGAGCTTTCATTGTCAAATCTATTTTTCAAAGTTTTTCATTTCAAAACCAATCATCTCTCTCTCTCTCTCTCTCTCTCTCTCTCTACGATATTGTTATTCTGCTGAAGTGATTGGTTCATAGATTTCAATATTGTATTCATCTCTATTCGTGGTGGCTGTGAAATCCTGGGAAGTATTCTTGGGTCGTTCAATCGGGGGATATTGAAGTGGTTATTGTGAAATCCTGGGAAGTGTTCTTGGGTCGTTCAATCGGGGAGATTGAAGTGGTTGAGAAATCCTGGGAAGTATTCTTGGGTCGTTCAATCGGGGAGATTGAAGTGGTTGCGAAATCCTTAGCAGGGAGCTCGGGTTCTCAATTTGGGATAATTGAGATTAGCTATAGAGAAGTTGCTTGCTTGTAAACATTGAAGAGGTTCTTCTCATATAGTGGTTGTTATCAAGTCCAAAGGTTGCAAAGCCGGAGGCCGAGGACGTAGGGCTTTTATCCCGAACCTCGTAAAAAATTACGGTGTACCTCTTTCCCTACTCTTTTACTTTATTTGTCGTTTATATACGTCTATTGTTATATTACGCTGCATGCAAATATCTGCTTAGTGTTAAAACCAATCATAGCATAGTTAGCATCAATGTAATCAAAACCGGACCTGACATTGAACCGGAAGAGGTAGCGGTTCAGGGGTTCTTGGGTTCAACCGGTTTAACCGGGGGTTCAACCGGAATTAACTAAATATATTATTTAATATTTTTATTACAATATATAAAGGATAAACAACCATAATACCCAAAATTTCACACCACAAACAATTAAATTATGCTTAACTTAAGCTCAACAATATAATATCCAAGTCATTAGTTAAAGTTACACATAAAATTGGTAGGTATAAAAAAACTCAAAGTTTGACATGTTTAAAATATATATATTTTAATGCATTATTTAGAAAGAAAAAAAATAAGTCTGGCTTTATAAGAAAATTGTTGTTGGCAAATAAGAAGCTAATGTTACAAACGGTGAAGATAAATAAGAATCTAATGTCGCTTTATTTAGAAAAGATCACATCATGTAAGAAAATTGCAAACAGTGAAGCTAATGTTGTTGAAAGGTGAATATCTAGTCCCACATCGGATGGCAAATAAGAAGAATGGGCTGTGTTTCTCTATAAATAGAGCTTGAGTGTGCACAACAAAATATAAGTGAGATTCTTGGCGTGCTTAGGATAGTGCATATAGTTTAAATTCTATTTTCCGCATTTAATTTAAACTGGCATTGTGTGAAAATTGAAACGATTTCATTTTTAGGCATATAACCTTATTCACCCCCCTCTAAGGTTATCATATAGTCCAACAATTGGTATCAGAGCTAGAAATTGCATATAGAGCTTAACATCTCGCAATTTTATTTTATTTATCTATATTTGATCATGGGTTCTTTTATGAAAGAGGGGATGTCCTTCAATAGGCCACCCCTGTTTGATGGGACTAACTATGACTATTGGAGTAGTCGAATGAAATGTCATGTGCAGGCTATAGATTTCACTTTATGGAGGATTGATAACCTTATTTTATATAGGTTATTTATGCTCCTAATACTTAAGTCAAAGCTCTTTTCTCAAGTAATTTTAGTGCTTAAATATGTGAATATATGAATATTAGAATAAATATAGGTTATAAGTTAATTCCTTAAACCTTGGGCATAGTCAATGCCTTTGTGAATATGTTTGATGTTTTGCTTTAGCGCTGCAGCGGTATGCTATCTAGGAGACGCTACAGCGTTATATGACGGCTGACCATTGAGATATTTGTGAGGCCACTTGAGGACATGATGAGTCACCACCCTTATCTCTTCCTCTCAGCTGGAATTGTTGACTTTCAAGTGGATGCTAAATTACACTTGGCGCCTCCTAAATGGAACCCATGTGATAGTTGTTGTATTCCATCATTAGCACTTTTTGTAAAGTACTTTAAGGATAATATCTAAGTCTAATAATCATCATGTAATATTATTATTCTATTAAGACTTAGATATAGATTAGATTAAATTAAGGTTGCTTCTAGAGGAGGTAACATACGTAGACAAGTGTGGTAGTTTTTGAAGAAGAACTACACACAATACATCGTAGCTATTCTCCATTGATGCACTACTTTTAAGCTTTCATTTTTAGCATAGTTTTTCTAGTCTTCATTCAAGGTTTTGCTCACGCCTCAACTTCATCTCTTGTATGCAACCTGGGATCTTTGGATTGTATCTTTTGCAACCACTATTCTCTTGTCTTCATACGGTAATACATACTCTCTAAGTGTATTATGTTGATGGAACTTGTGATGAGCTAACTTTGTTGTAGTTGGATTGTTCTTGGTATGTGTTATGGTAATTACAGTAATTTCTATTTGCACCCCTTCTCCAAAAGCCCAATTGATGAGAAGCCCAATTGTAATCAAGAGAGTCCAATCTTCAATGGCCAAGATCAGCCCGCAAGATCGGACGGCCCAAAAACGCCAACACAAACACATACAAACTCTATAAATACCCCATTCAATGCTCATTAATGGTAAGCACTTTTCTAACCAAACACTTATTCTCTCAAATACTGACTTAAGCGTCGGAGTATCATTGCAGGTACAACCTCGTCCTCCAAGATCGAACATCTCAAGATCGAACATCTCAAGATCGAACACCTCAACATCGCCTCTCAAGGTCGAACATCTCCAGGTCGAACAAAACCTTCCTCTCAAAGCCTGAAGACAAAGATAGAATCAAGGACAAAATATCTACCAACTGCATAATATCGATCCTCAAGATCGGAAGCACGGTACAGAACATTGGCGACCACAGTGGGAGAGATTTGAATGCCCGGTTTTTCTCACCATCTCCTTGAACTTATTGAATGGCACCAACACACCGCTCAATACCGACTAGTCTCATGGCCGAACCTGACCTCGGCCCTCAGCGAACTCCTGAAGGCCACGTCCAGGAACTCACGAATTCGTCGCAAACACGAAGCCGACATCCCAACACGGGACCTTCCCGAGCACAATCGGGCGCAGATGAGACGAGCTTACCATCTCCCCCTCAACTACTCCCGGCCTTGACGGACGCGGTTCAACATCTCGTTCAGCTATTGGCCCGGCAAGAAGCGGTAAATGAAGAAAGAAACAACCGTTTCGCCAACCTCGAATCCGAAGTAGCGAGACTGCAAGGTCGGAACGTCCTGGACCAACAATCATCCGGGCAGAGCTCACTGGAGGAACGACGCCCGACTCGAAGAAGACTTTTTCATCGATCACCCCCACGGAGAAAGCTCGCTCATCGCTCCCCCGCACGCCGTCAACGAGGGAATGGTTCCCGTTCTCCTCTGGCTCGACAACACGAGGCTCATTCCCGTTCTCCATCAGCTCGACAATACGACGATCTAGATGATCCTCATTCTCCTCCACGCCGCCACCGAGGGAATGGTTCCCGTTCTCCTCTGGCTCGCCAAATTGAAGGCTCGACCTCGTCACGGAGACGATCGAGAAGCCATGACATCATTCAAAAGGTCCATCACAGACGCCAACCACTGTCACGAGCAAATCGACCTGGGCGGAAAGGTCCTTTCACAAAGTCGATCGACAACTTCCGGGTCCCCCGGTATCTCGAAAAACCACCTGGAGGATTGAAGACTTACGACGGGACGGGCGACCCCGACGGACATCTAGACCAATTTGACACAACCATGCAGTATCGAAATGTACCCATGGAAATGAAATGCCGAATATTCCCTTTGACCCTAGACAAAATGGCTTCCGAATGGTTTCGGACGTTAAGGTCGAATACCATTTCCTCATGGGACCAGTTAGCAAAACACTTCTCGGTGCACTTTGCCCATTCCAAGAGCAAACCCAAAAACAAAAATGTTCTAGCATCTATTGTCCAGAAAGCAAATGAACCCCTGAGGGAATATATAGAGCGATTCAACATCGAAGCTCTTCAGGTTCGGCAGTTAGACGACGCTTTTCGAATTTTCTTCATGGCCCAAGGACTGCTCCCTGGAAGCTCGTTCCGAAAGCACATCAACACCTGGGAACCTAACACCCTTCAAGAATTCCTCGAACTATCCCAGTGCTTCATTAACGAAGAAGAAAATTCCAAGGTCGACAAAACGTCGTCACATGCAGAATCGTCGAAACGCCACATCGAGATCGACCCTCGTAAAAACTCGTGGAACATCGGTAGGAAAAATCGTCACCAGGTATACACCGAACTCAACGTCTCCAACGCCCAGTTACTAGGGGAATGTTGGAACGTCGAATTCAGGGACGTCAAGCCTCCCAGGTACTTACCTATCCGACCTGGGCAGAAGGCCAACAAATACTGCCGATACCACAGAAGCAATGGCCATGACACAAACCATTGCAACGCCCTAAAGGATGACATAGAAGATTTAATAAAACGGGGAAAACTATCTTCTTACGTCAAAAGGGAGGGAGAACGGTCTGACAACTTCGGAAGAGAAAGAAATGAAAACCTCAGGGCAAAAGGAAAAGAAATGACCGACCCAGACCGCGAAGAGCTGGATAAAAAACGCTCGGTTATCATGATGATAACTGGGGGATTCGATCATGAAGGATCGAGAAAATCCATGAAGAGAAAATGGAAGGAATTGTTGTGCGTGGCTTCAACGTCAACGACCCCGGTTAAGACTAACCGACCTCCATTATCTTTTAGTGACAACGACCTTATTGACGGAAAGGCTAACAAACATGTACCTCTCTTGATATCGGCAATCATAGCCAACAAGGAGGTACGTAGAATCCTGGTCGATCAGGGGAGCTCATCAGACATCATCTTTATCGATCTTCTGAGCAAAATGGGGATCGATAAAGAGGAACTCACCCCTTATAGAGGGACGGCTTTGTCCGGTTTTAACGGATCTCGAACGAAACCCCTTGGACATCTGGAGCTAATGGTTACCTACGGAACCGAACCAATGGTCCGAACCGTCAGAACCAAATTCCTCGTCTTGCCTTGTGAATCCATATACAACGGCATTATAGGAAGACCGACCCTCGGCAGGCTCGGGGCGGTTACATCCACCACTCACTTAAAGATGAAGTTCCACTCTCTTTGCGACAGAGTTATCACTTTAAACTCTGACTTAGAGTCGGCCTCCAGGTGTTTTTTCCTATGGACTAAGAACGAAAGAAAAGCTTCGGAGCATGAAGGGGTTCCCCCTTCGGAAGAACTGGCGACTCCCAAAATGCCAAAAGGAAGATCAACTGAAGTTAACACCGCCACTAACGTAGGAACCAACTGCGGTCCGGAGGTCGAAAAACAGATAGATGTCGACGAGCTCACAAAAGAGCTCAAACGCAAAATCAGAAGACCAGAGCCTGATGGAAAGTTCGTCGAAACACAACTCGGTTCAGACCCCTCCCAAAAAATCAAAATAGGGATCGACCTTCCAGAAAAGATCAAGACCGAATTAACCCAATGTCTTAAAAATTTCAAAGACATCTTTGCTTGGTCGGCCGAAGACATGCCTGGAATCCCGCCAGAGATTGCCTGCCATCGGCTCGCAATAAACCCAGAAGCAAAATGGATCGCCCAAAGAAAGCGGGCCCAAAGCAAAGAAAAAGCCGTTGCTGCCGCCTTAGCAGTAGACGACCTCATCCGGGCCAACTTTATCTCTGAGGTTAAATACACAACTTGGTTATCAAACCCTGTCCTGGTGAAGAAGTCTAACGGAAAATGGCGTATGTGTGTCGACTACACCGATCTTAATAAAGCTTGCCCAAAAGACGCTTTTCCGGTCCCCAGTATCGATCGTTTGGTCGACAGCGCTTCCGGTTTCCAGTTGTTATCTTTCATGGACGCATACTCCGGGTATAACCAAATCGCCATGTTTCCACCAGATCAAGCAAAAACCGCCTTCATCACTGACCGAGGAAACTTCGCGTACCGTGTTATGCCCTTTGGTTTAAAAAACGCTGGAGCAACTTATCAAAGAATGATGAACAAAGTTTTCCAAAACCAGATCGGTAAAAGCGTAGAGGTTTACCTCGACGATATGATCGCCAAAAGCAAAAGTGATGCCGACCATGTAAGCGATCTGAAAGCAATTTTCTCTGAGGTACGAAAAAACAGAATGAGATTAAACCCAGAGAAATGCACTTTCGGGGTTCGAGCTGGGAAATTCTTAGGTTTCTTCTTAACAGAACGAGGTATCGAGGCAAACCCAGACAAATGTCGATCCGTCACAGAAATGCGAACTCCGACGTCCAAAAGAGAAGTACAAAAACTCAATGGAATGATAGCTGCTCTATCTCGTTTCATATCGAATGCAGCATTCAAATCTCTTCCACTTTTCAAAATCCTCAAAAAAGAAGAAAGAGATTTCAAATGGACACCCGAGCAAGACGAAGCTTTGAAGCAACTTAAAAAATCTCTCTCCGAGCCTCCAATTTTAACTCGCCCAAATGAAGGAGAAACATTATACCTATATCTAGCAGTCTCGGAAGAGGCATTAGCTGCCGTTCTAGTACGCGAACTCGAAACCGGGCAAAGTCCCATCTACTTCGCAAGCAAGGCTCTGCACGGGGCTGAAAGTCGTTATCAGAAAATCGAGAAAATCGCCTTGGCCCTCATTGTTGCAGCTCGACGTTTTCGAGCTTATTTCGTCGCCCACCAGGTAGTCGTCCGCACTAACTACCCAATCAGACAGATACTCCACAGACCCGATCTAGCTGGAAGGATGATCAAATGGGCCGTAGAACTCTCAGAGTTCGGTATCAAATATGAAGCTCGAACTACACTTAAAGCACAAGTTTTGGTGGACTTCATCGCCGAGATGACACCTGCTAACACCGACTCTGACATATGGATCCTCTACGTCGATGGTTCCTCAAATCCAAAAGGGAGTGGCGCTGGGATTATGCTAGAAAGCCCGACTGGGGTCATCATCGAAGTTTCCCTTGCATTCGGTTTTCCCACCTCGAACAACCAAGCAGAGTACGAAGCTTGCATTGCCGGACTTCGCCTGGCAATTGACCTCCAAGTCCAAAAAATTAAACTCCATACCGACTCTCTCTTGGTGGTCTCCCAGATCGAAAGCAAATACGAGACCAAAGAACCGATCCTACAAAAATACCTACTTCAGGTACGGTCGCTAATAGCTAAATTTGAAGCAAGCGAGATAATTCATGTCCCAAGAACGGAAAACCAACGAGCTGATATCCTCGCCAAACTCGCAAGCACAAAAACCCCAGGTAACCAAAGGACGACCATCCAAGAAACACTACACAATCCCAGTGTATCTCTCGAGCCGCTGTTTAACCCGACCATCTACGTACTTGAAGAGGCAGACAGCTGGATAACCCCAATTTTAGAGTACATCGTCTCAGGAACGGAACCCCCAGACAGAAACGACGCCAAATATATCAGGAGAAGAGCCTCGGCTTTTTCAGCCATCAACGGGACGCTCTATAAACGAAGCCTCTCTTCCCCGTTAATTAAATGCATCGAGGGAGAGGAAGCGGCCTATGTGTTAACAGAAATTCATGAGGGAATCTGCGGCCAGCACATGGGAGCTCGATCTTTAGCACGAAAAACCCTTCGAGCCGGCTACTACTGGCCGAGCATGATCGGCGATGCTAGTGATCACGTGAAGAAATGCAAGAAATGTCAAAATCCACGCCAACATGCACGTGGCTCCCCCCACAGACCTCACGAGTTTATCCTCCACATGGCCCTTCGCATGGTGGGGAATGGACTTGCTCGGACCTTTCGCAAAAGCACCAGGACAAATCAAATTCTTGATCGTCGCCGTAGACTACTTCAGTAAATGGATAGAAGCGGAACCCCTGGCGACCATCACTGCAAAAAACTGCATAAAATTCTTCAAAAAAAGCATTATGAGCAGGTTCGGGATCCCCGAGGTAGTAGTAACAGACAACGGAACGCAATTCACAGACACAGGATTCCGCAAACTAATGTTCGAGCTTAAAATTAAACACCATTTCACTTCAGTAGAGCACCCTCAAACCAACGGTCAAGCAGAGGCTGCAAACAAAGTAATACTGAACGGGCTGAAACGACGTTTGGACGATGCTAAAGGAAATTGGGTAGAAGAATTGCCTTACGTCCTCTGGGGATACCGGACGACCCCCCAAAGCTCCACTGGGGAAACACCTTTTAGGCTCTCCTACGGCAGCGAGGCGGTCATCCCCGTCGAGATCGGCGAACTTAGTTGGAGAACGGCAAATCCCAAAACACAAAGCAATAACGATCAAGCCCTAAGAGAAGAACTCGACCTCATCGATGAAGTCCGAGGTCGAGCCTCGCTCCGAGAAGCGATCATCAAACAAAAAGTGGCAACCAGATACAACACCAAGGTCGTTCACAGAGATTTCAATCCTGGCGATCTGGTACTCAGAAGGGCTGACGTCGGTCAGAAAAACGCCTCCCAAGGAAAGCTCGCCCCAAACTGGGAAGGCCCCTACCGAATTTTATCTAAAACCGGCACGGGAGCCTTTAAATTGGAGACCCTCCAAGGAAGAAAGATTGAGAGAACTTGGAACGCAACAAAACTGAAAAGTTATTATCCTTAGAAAGAAGTCACTCACACCGATCTTATGTAAACTCGAAACAAGCTATTAATAAGAAGCTTGACATTTCTTTCAAACGCTTTCAATACTTCTCAAAAGTTTTTTCAAGTCGCCACACATTCTTGATTTTCATCAAACAGAATGAAGGGACCTAATTCCCCCCAACAGGAATCAACTGGGACCGATCTTAAATGATCTCCCCAAAAGCGACCACCCAAGGTCAAAAACTCTTTGAGAAAACAGTTAAATCCGAGCCGAGTCTTGGCAAACTATCTCAAAGAGACCGGGTCTTCAAGGATCGAAACGTCCTACGAACGACCATCGGCCACAGCTGCCGATACCCCTATGGGGCGAGTTAAATCTGGGCCGAGTCCTAGTAAACTGTCCTATAGGTTCAAACCGGTAAATCGAGTTCCTCGATTACCGACGTTTTTACGTCACACGCGACGTGCAGAATTTAAAAAGCACTCGTTAAAAACTCGTAAAAACGACATACATGACATGCGAAATTCGAAAAGCATTCATTAAAGCTCGTAAAGGCCTTATAGGCATATTCCAAAAAGAGGTTACATATAGGCCTTATAGGCATATTCCAAACAGAAGTTCCGGATCTATACAAAAAATACATAAGTAAAAGCATACACCAGGAACTTCTGCAAAAGAAACGCTGTTAAAACATCAGGCAGTGGAGGTCGGGAATATCACACTCTTCGTCTGCGTCTGAGCATCGATCTTAAAGATCTTACCTCCTTCAACCTCATGGTCGGCGTCAATAATCGACCGATCCAAAATTACAGAAGGATGGACCAAAGTAATTTGCTCCTGGGCGCACTCAAAACCCTCCTTGTACAGCTCAATTGCAGAGTTAGCAGCTTCCCGAGCCTCCCTCCTAGCCTCATTTGCAAGTTTTGTAGCCTCTTTAGCATTTCTTCTGCTTTGCTGAAGGGCTGCCTCAAGCTCTGCAATTCGAGCCTCCGCATCGCCGCTCGTACCGACCCGTGCCTCAGATGCTTTCTTCAAATCCTCTTCCAAACCAGCTACACGAAACTCCAAACCTTTGATCTTCTCGTTGGCCTCGGCAAGTTGCCCCTCCAAAACTTTTTCCCGTTCTTCAAGCTCCTTGACACGATTCTCCGCAAACTCCGCCCGACGTACAACCTCCCCTTGGCTTTCCTTCAGAACCAGAAGTTCTTGCTTTGTTCGAGCAAGCTCTTTCGATTTTAAAGCCACGTCTTCCACGAGCTTCACTATTTTTGACTTCTCGAGCTCCAACGAAGCTGCAAATCGAAAAATGAGGGAAATCAGTTTATGAAAAAAGAGATGTCTTTATGAATGTAAAAAGAAATGATGTCATTTACCCTTAGCGCGCTGCTCGTATTTCTCTTTTTCGATCCTATGAACATCGGCCAAATTTGCCAACAATTTAACAGACGCCCCGACAGGATCCTCCCGCCATTTGGCGTAATTCTGCTCCAAAAAACCCTCCTCCAAGGGTACGGCCTTACTCTTATGCTTCGGTCTCCTCGAAGTCTTACTCCTTTTTTCTGGCCTCTGCTCGCCACTTGCCTCGGTGCGCACCCTTTTCGCCGAGGTACCCGCACCAACTTCGGGAGCAGTCGGGGGAGGAGAACTGGAAACAAGATCGACCATAGCCTCATAGGCAAGGTCCTCCTGGGTAACAATATTTATCGGAGAAGCAGCAGTAACCGACCCAACAACAGTCTCGGCCTGGGGAGACGTCGGAAGCGGAACACCAACCCCCTCAGCATCTCCAGATATCTCGACGCTCCTCATCGCCAGCGCCTTCATTACGGCGAGCTTCTTTGGGGCCATGGTATTTGGAAAAGAAACATAAATCGGTCATACAAACTACGGTCAAAATATGCAAATATCAAAAGCAAGAAAAACAAGGCTACCTAAGACAATTTGCACTCGTCTTCGCTTCCCGGCCTGAACTATCTTAGCCGCAGGGATACCCCGATACTTATGTTTTGAAAACGGAATGTTCTCAGAAATAAACATCAGGATCCTCTTGGTAAGAAGATCGGCAGCGTTCAAACGATTCTGACTAACAGAAAAGGAATTGGTGGATCGTTCAAAATGGGCCTGACTCCAACCAATGGGAAACTTGGTGGACACCAAAGTCCGACCATCCTCTGAAAACTTTCCCACTCTCTCAATCGCTTCGTCGGTCACCGGTTCGACCCAATAAAATAACTCCTTCCAATTCCCCTTCAACGAGTCCGCATAGGCTTTAAAAATCTTGGCACCTCGCCTCGAACGAAGACTGACGTGTTCGCGACCGGACTTATTCTCACTACTATTCCGATTGATCTCAAACAAATGAAAAAAGAGCAACGGCGAGACCGGCCTCTCCAGATGAAGACACATTAGCTCGAAAGCTCGAACAAAAGCCCACGCGTTTGGATGCAACTGAGAAGGCGCAACATCCAAAGTCGCCAAGACCGTCTGCTCGAACCAAGTGAAAGGAGGCCTGATATTCATCTCGTTTATCAGCATATGATACAGAGTAAACTTGAGCTCTCCTGGCCACAAAGCCACATGCTCTCCCTTTTTCATTCCCTCAACTCTCCAAATTCGCTTCGAGCGACCCGAAGCTTTCCTCCCGACCCTCTCCAAATTAAACCCATGCTGGTACAACGATTCGATCTCCAAAATATTTCTGGAAACCCAATCATATTGGGAGACCTCTCGCACCGGTACGTCAAGGTCCCCACAACCAGTACTAGAGTACTCATCCAGAGAAACGGCAGAAGCTCGGCTGGACTCCGGTTGGCTCTTAGGGCGAGATTCAACTTGTTCTTCAACACCCTCTCTATCGGACTCATCAGCAGAGTCGGAACTCGACCCAAGATCGACCTCGGAACCCTCCACTGGGATTTCCTCATCAGACTCGGAAGTAACAGCCATCACATCCACCAAGCAATCCTCCTCCACATCTTCGGGAGTATCGTCATTCGGCTCATTAGCATCGGTCGCAGGAGAAGAACTTTCGCTCTCAAAATTATCTTCCGCCTTATCACTCACAGGGGCGGAAGCAGAGTGCTCTTGCACGTCCTGGGCGGCGACTTCCGAAGGCTCGGCACGGACCTCAGGGATTTCACCACTAGAAGCCATCGCACTCGCAAACTCTTTCCGGTACTGAGTGACGTCTCTCCGAGTTTGTTTCGTCCTCGCCAGATCGAATCTACAGGAATGGGGGACGAAATGTCAGGAATAAAGATCGAAAAATGGGTTCGCGAGCAAGTCGGAACCCGACCTGACGACCCCCATTCTGAGATCAAAGGGGACGGGGGAAGGTCCAGGCACAAATGAAAAGTAAAGAAAAAACCAAAAAGTAGACTAACCTCGAAACTATGTCGCAAGCTGATGATGTCTGGAAATAAACGGTTGTCGATCCTCAGAAACCGACCTTAAAGGCACTTCAAACACGTTCACTCTAAAAGAAACTCGGGAGCTCTCGAAAGATCGGCAAATCAGAACAAATGAACAACAAACAACAAATGAATTGGTGAGACCCTTTATTTATAGCAAATCCAATGGGCCTGGGCCTGGAAGTCGAAGCGTCACGTCCAACCCATGGTCCATTAAAATCCGCACGCTGAAAAATAAAACGTCACCATCATGCGCCGCCACTACGAAGAGACGCCTTGTCAGAAACAGTAAAAGTGGCACTGATTCCAAAGCAGCACTGATTCCAAAGCAGCACTGAGTTTCGAAAAACTGCCCACGTCGCTCGAAAGTTCGAACGACAGCTAGCATCGCTCGAGAAACCCCGGCCCCAACATAAGCTCGATAAACGGATAGAACCTCCACTCAAAGTCAAGATCGCTCCTCATAGCGACCAGACTTGGGGGACCACTGTTATGGTAATTACAGTAATTTCTATTTGCACCCCTTCTCCAAAAGCCCAATTGATGAGAAGCCCAATTGTAATCAAGAGAGTCCAATCTTCAATGGCCAAGATCAGCCCGCAAGATCGGACGGCCCAAAAACGCCAACACAAACACATACAAACTCTATAAATACCCCATTCAATGCTCATTAATGGTAAGCACTTTTCTAACCAAACACTTATTCTCTCAAATACTGACTTAAGCGTCGGAGTATCATTGCAGGTACAACCTCGTCCTCCAAGATCGAACATCTCAAGATCGAACATCTCAAGATCGAACACCTCAACATCGCCTCTCAAGGTCGAACATCTCCAGGTCGAACAAAACCTTCCTCTCAAAGCCTGAAGACAAAGATAGAATCAAGGACAAAATATCTACCAACTGCATAATATCGATCCTCAAGATCGGAAGCACGGTACAGAACAGTATGTAAGGAACCTTGAGTAACTTTTGTATAATATTATGATGTTTGCGTTTTATTCCTTGTGTCATAATACTTTCAATCTTGGTTTGGGAAAGATCAACTAAAACAAGGTAACTTTGTGGGTACAGACATGGTTCACAAAGAGAACTCAAGGAATGATATGAATGAAAACCCTTTAAAGACATTAAAAGGAAGCACTACTTAACTCTAGACATAGGGGAGTAGTAGTTCATAAGGCAAATGTTGTAAGAGCTTAATATACAGGGGTAAAACTTATTTAGAGCCTAGACATAGGAGTCTTGTAACATAGCCCTGACGAAAGTGACTGAAAGGCACGCCACCAAGGCGCTACAGCGTCTAAGGATTCTGAAGCGCTACAGCGCTTAACGCTACAGCGTCTAATATTATCTGAACATTACACTTGGGAATTTACATACTATTGAGCTATCCAACTCACCTTTAACTACTTCAAACTTAATACTGTTTTATCACAACTTATGATGTTTACAACTCTTCACCTTTACTTGTTACTTAATTCTTTTCACTAAGCTTCTAATCACTTAAACTTCATAGATTAATTCCAATCCCTGTGGGAACGAACTTTACTTATCAATATATTACTTGTTGCGATTGTGTATACTTGCACATCACCTTTTCGCACAACAAGGATCATTGTTGATGGACCACTGATTCCTATGAAGATCAAAATTACAAAACCCGGTGGTGCTGTTGACGGAGATACTACTAAAATTCAAGCTACTGGCAAAGCAGAGGAAGTTCCTGTTGAAGATATCTATACCATTGACCTGAGTGAGCTGAGAAAGTCCGAGTTAGACAAAATTTCTCAAAATGCCAAAGCAATGAACATTCTTCACTTATCTCTATGTGAAGAAGAATATAGAAGGGTAAAAGGGTGTCAGACAGCAAAAGAAATCTGGGATTGTTTGGAAGCAACACATGTCGGTACAAGCCAAGTGAAGGATACAAAAATCAGAATTCTCACTTCTGAGTATGAAGCCTTCAAAATGAAGGAAGGTGAATCTGTTGCAGCTATGCACCAGAGACTGAAATTGATAGTGACCAACTTGAGGGCACTGGGGAAGAAGTATTCAACAAAAGATCTAAATGGGAAGATTCTTGCATCCTTGACTAGTGAGTTCTTTCCTAAGACTTGTACTATCACTGAAGCCAAAGATATTGGCACTTTACCTCAAGAAAACTTGATTTGGTCACTTCTTGCATTTGAGGTGGTGCTAGCCGCTAAGAAGGTTCAAGAAAAAGAAGTGGTAAAAGAAAGGAAGTCTCTTGCCCTTGCTGCTAAAACTCCTAAGATGGCAAGGAAAGAGGTTGAGTCTGATGAAGAATCTGATGTTGAAGACATGGCTAAAATGTTTGAAGAATTCATGAGATTCAGAAAGCTTGGGAAGGGTGACTATTCAAAGAAATCTGGGTACAACAAAGAAGACAGTTATGAGAAAAGAGATGATCAACCAAAATGTTTTGAATGCAACAAACGGGGTCATCTCAAAATGAATTGTCCAAAGCTAAAACCCAAGTACCAACAAAAGAAAGTCATGAAGGCTACATGGAACAACACAGATACTGAAAGTGATACAGATGAAGAAGAGGGGGTTGCAAATGTTATTTGTTTTACGGCAAAAGACACTCCTGAGGCTACATGGGACAATCTTCACACTGACAGTGAAACAGATGAAGTAGAGAAGACTGCCAATGTTGATCTTCTTATGGCAAACGACACCCCTAAGGTAATCCTTGATAACCATAGTCTTTCTAATTCATTTGAGCACGATGATTTATCTGATGATGTGTATAGTAGTCAAGACTTGAGTGAGGCTTTTGAAGATCTTGTTGCTGCAGCAGTAAGCGCTACAGCGTATGCCCAGGTCTCAACCACCAGAATTTGAACCATACTCAGAACCGGAGAGAAGGCTCAGGAAGCTAAGACATCTTCACAGGCTCAGACCTACCATGTCAGAACACGGTCATAGGACCAATTCTGGTAGAGCTAACACTCTACAGGGCAGAACTAGCTCTGGTAGAGGAGGAACTGAACCAGGTGGAAGGGGTAGAGGTAGACATCAGCAGCCACCCACTCCAACCCTACATGACCAAGAGGACTGGTACAGACATCAATTCATAAATGAAGGACCAGCTCAAATGGTAAATGACAGAGATAGACCAATGAGGGACTATGTTGTGTTTGATCCACAAACCATGGAGACAAGCATAGCAAGACCTACTCTCAACACAGCTCAGTTTAAATTCAAACCTATGATGTTCCAAATGTTGCAAACAGTGGGACAGTTTGGTGGTGCTCCTCAAGAGGACCCATATTTACACTTAAAGCAATTTTTGGAAGTCTGCAGTAACTTCATCATTCCAGGGGTAAGTGATGATGCATTCAGATTAAAACTTTTTCCTTATTCCTTGAAGGATAGAGCAAAGGCCTGGTTAACTTCTCTTGAGCCTAACTCTATCCATACTTGGAATGAAATGGCTGAGAAATTCTTAGCAAAATACTTTCCTCCAAGCAAGAATGCAAGAATGAGGAATGAGGTTACTGCATTCAGACAAAGAGATGCTGAAACACTGTTTGAAGCATGGGAGAGATGGAAGGAGCTGTTGAGAAAGTGCCCTCATCATGGTATACCTGTGATTATCCAAATGGAAACCTTCTACAATGGACTTGATCCAACAACCAGACAAATGTTAGATGCTTCTTCAGGGGGTGTGTTGTTGAAAACCTCCTATAATGAGGCATGTGAACTGATTGATGACATTGCCACAAATAGCTATCAATGGCCTACAGAAAGGTTAGCTCAGCAGAAGAAGGTAGCTGGTGTGCATGAAATAAGTGAAGTTTCTGCTTTATCTGCACAGGTTGCCTCTCTTACTAACATGATAAAATCTATGAGCACATCAAACGCTGTAGCGGTTACCGCTGCAGCGGTACATGAACCTACAGTAGCTGTTATTGAGCAAGCCTCTCCAGGGTCAGTAAGCTGTGTATACTGTGGAGGAGAGCATTTGTATGAAGAATGTCTTGGTAATCCTGTCTCTGTGAACTTTGTGGGTTTCAATAAAAACAATAATCCCTATTCAAATACATATAATCCTGGTTGGAAGAACCACCCCAATTTCAGATGGGGAGCCAACAATGCAACAGCACCTAATTATAGCGCTCCAGCAAATCCACCAGGATTCCCTGCTCAGAACTACCAAAGACAGAATGCCCCTGTGATAGATAATTCATTGGAAGGATTGATGAAAGGTTTTATGAGTGATTGCAAGACAGCCCTGAAAACTCATGAAGCTTCCATTAAAAATCTAGAAGTACAGATGGGGCAATTGACTAATGTCCTTTCCCAAAGAATTAGTGGATCCTTACCATCCACTACAGAAGCTTCAACTTCAAGTACTACAGGGAAGGAGCATGTAAAAGCTATAACTTTAAGGAGTGGGAAAGATTTGATGGGATCATCAACTGTTTCAGATGATGAAAAAACAAAAATTCTGAAAAACAAAAAGAACCTACAACAAGCGCTACAGCGCCTGAACCTACCGCTGCAGCGCCTGTTGTTGAGAAAACACCACCACTACCCAAAATCATTCCA
The DNA here is from genome assembly GCA_039519185.1 of Astragalus membranaceus. Taxonomy (NCBI): domain Eukaryota; kingdom Viridiplantae; phylum Streptophyta; class Magnoliopsida; order Fabales; family Fabaceae; genus Astragalus; species Astragalus membranaceus. The sequence goes on along the minus strand of CM076854.1, from coordinate 89,512,700 downwards.
ACATACCCAGATCCTCCATATCCTCAAAGACTTCGAAAGGCTCATGAAGACAAGCAATTTAACAAATTCCTAGAAGTCCTTAAACAGTTGCACATTAATGTTCCTTTGGTGGAGGCTCTCCAACAAATGCCTAACTATGCAAAGTTTATGAAGGATGTGCTAACTAAGAGGAGGAGACTAGGGGAGTTTGAAATAGTGGCAATGACTGGGGAATGCAGCATGTTGATGCAAAACAAGCTCCCACCCAAATCAAAGGATCCTGGCAGTTTTACTATACCATGCTCAATTGGAAATTTTTACTCTGGTCGTGCTCTATGTGATTTGGGAGCCAGCATAAACCTTATGCCCAAGTCCATATATACATAGCTAGGAGTGGGAACTGCCAGACCTACCTCACTTACACTGCAGCTAGCTGATAGAACTCTTGCTTATCCAGAAGGAATCTTGGAAGATGTTCTAATAAAGGTAGACAAATTTGTATTTCCTGTTGATTTTGTAATCTTGGACTTTGATGCAGATAAAGAAGTACCCATCATATTGGGAAGACCATTCTTGGCCACTGGAAGAACTTTGATAGATGTGCAGAGAGGAGAATTGATCATGAGGGTCAATGACCAAGAAGTCAAATTCAACATTCTCAATGCTATGAAATTTCCAGGTCCCAATATTGAAGAGTGCTCCTTTGTTTCTATTATTGACAAAGTAGTTCAGGATCACTTCCAGAAAAGCACAGATCATCTGAGGCAATTACTGGACAGCAGTGAAGATACAGGGTTTGATGCAGAAGCTGCAGAAGAAGAGGAGCAGACAGTCAAAGAAATTTGGGCTAAGAGATATGAATCTTTGGAGCAGGAGAATTCAGACATGAAAAAGGATCTCCCATCCACCGAACAACCACCAACTCTGGAACATAAAGAGTTGCCTTCACACCTCAAATATGCTTATCTAGGTAACAATAGTACTTTGCCTGTTATAATTGCTGCTGACCTTTCTGAAAAGCAGGAACAGGATCTGATTCAGACGCTACAGCGGCATAAAAAGGCAATTGGTTGGCAAATGTCAGACATAAAAGGTATCAGTCCAACCATTTGCATGCACATAATAGTGTTAGAAGAAGACTCTAAAAATTACATTGAAGGGCAGAGGAGGTTGAATCCAATTATGAAAGAGGTGGTGAAGAAGGAAATCATCAAGTGGTTGGATGCAGGTATTGTATACCCCATTTCTGACAGTGCATGGGTTAGTCCTGTGCAGTGTGTGCCAAAGAAGGGAGGGGTAACAGTAATAACAAATGAGATGAATGAGCTGCTTCCAACCAGAAAGATAATAGGCTGGAGAATATGCATGGACTACAGGAGGTTGAATAAGGCAACAAGAAATGACCATTTTCCATTACCTTTCATTGACCAGATGCTGGACAGGCTAGCAGGTAAAGAATTTTATTGCTTTCTTGATGGTTATTCAGGTTATAACCAGATTGCAATATTACCTGAAGATCAGCAGAAGACTACATTCACTTGTCCATATGGCACCTTTGCTTTTAGAAGGATGCCATTTGGCCTGTGCAATGCACCTGCCACATTTCAAAGGTGTATGATGGCAATTTTCTCTGATTACATTGAAAGATCCATGGAAGTCTTCATGGATGATTTCTGTGTTTGGAAAAACATTCCATCTATGCCTATCCAACTTGGAAGAAATCTTGATTAGATGTGAAGAAACTAACCTTGTGCTGAACTGGGAGAAATGCCATTTTATGGTGCAAGAAGGTATAGTTTTGGGGCATAAGATATCCAAAAAAGGATTGGAAGTGGACAAGGCTAAAATAGAGGTCATTGAGAAGCTATCTCCTCCAACAAACATCAAATGTATTAGAAGCTTTTTGGGGCATGCTGGGTTCTATAGGAGATTCATAAAAGATTTTTCAAAAATCTCCAAACCTTTGTGCCAACTGTTACAGCATGATAACCCCTTTATATTTGATGAACCATGCATATTAGCCTTTGATAAGTTAAAGAAAGCTTTAATAACAGCACCAGTTATTATAGCTCCTGACTGGAGTAAGCCTTTTGAGCTTATGTGTGATGCTAGTGACTTTGCCATTGGAGCTGTTCTTGGGCAAAGGTATGATAAAATTTTCCACTCTATATATTATGCTAGCAAAACACTTGTAGAAGCTCAATTGAATTACACAGTCACTGAAAAAGAACTATTAGTTGTAGTCTTTGCATTTGATAAATTTAGATCATATTTGGTTGGCACCAAGGTAATTGTCTTCACAGACCATTCAGCCATTAAATATTTGATAACAAAAAAAGATGCAAAGCCTAGGCTAATTAGGTGGGTTCTCCTACTCCAAGAATTTGATTTAGAAATAAGGGACAAAAAGGGAGTGGAGAACCAAGTTGCTGATCATCTTTCTAGATTGGAAAGAGACATTGCAGGTACAGTAGGTGGGGAGATCAAGGAATACTTTCCAGATGAACAGCTGTTGGCAATGACTGATGACTCATCAACCGCTGTAGCGGTCAATGTAACAACACTTGACGCTGCAGCGGCTGAACCAGCAACACCTTGGTATGCTGACATAGTGAACTTTCTGGTTAGCAAGGTGGTACCTGCTGAGATGACTTATCAGCAAAGGAGAAGGTTCTTCCACACAATGAAACAATATTGTTGGGATGAACCTTTTCTATACAAGAAATGTCAAGACCAGTTAATGAGGAGGTGCCTAGCAGAGGAAGAACAAATTCAAGTGCTACAGCACTGCCATTCTGCACCATGTGGTGGGCATTTTGGTGGTGTTAGAACTGCTGCAAAGGTATTGCAATCAGGCTACTTTTGGCCTTCACTTTTTAGAGATGCTCAAGACTTTGTAAAAAAATGTGATAGGTGCCAAAGAATAGGGAATATTTCAAACAGACATGAAATGCCTTTGACAAACATTCTAGAGGTTGAACTCTTTGATGTTTGGGGAATGGATTTCATGGGACCTTTTCCCCCTTCTCATGGAAACCTATACATTTTAGTAGCAGTAGACTATGTTTCAAAATGGGTGGAAGCTGTTGCTTTACCCAACAATGATGCAAGGTCTGTGAGCAAATTTTTATTGAAAAACATTTTCACTCGTTTTGGAACTCCTAGAGCCATCATAAGTGATGAGGGATCTCATTTTTGTAATAAACTAATTGAGACCCTATTGGCTAAATATGGAGTCAAACATAAAATAGCAACTGTTTATCATCCACAAACTAGTGGTCAAACTGAATTGTCAAATAGAGAAATAAAAAGGATGTTGGAAAAGATGGTAGGGCCTTCAAGGAAAGAATGGTCAATACATCTAGATGATGCTTTATGGGCCTACAGAACAGCTTATAAAACACCTTTGGGGCTGTCTCCCTATAGGTTGGTTTATGGGAAGTCCTGTCACCTACCAATTGAACTTCAACACAAGGCCCACTGGGCTCTAAAAAAACTCAATTTTGACTACAAGAAAGCAGGAGATGCTAGATTGCTGCAACTGAATGAATTGGAAGAACTTAGGCATTTTGCCTATGAGAATGCAGCAATCTATAAAGAAAAAACCAAAGTATGGCATGATCAAAAACTGATAAAAAGAGATCTCACTGAAGGAGGACAGGTATTTCTTTACAACTCCAGGTTAAGATTGTTTCCTGGAAAGTTAAAATCTAGGTGGTCAGACCCTTTTCAATTGATAAAAATATATAGCCATGGGGCTGTGGACCTCTATGATATAACAACCAATACCACCTTCAAAGTGAATGGCCAAAGGGTTAAACAATATTTTGGTGAAAATGTGGTAAGGGACAAAACCACAATTGAGCTTAAAGATCTCTAATTTGAAAGAGAAAGTCTGGCTGCAGACTTTAAAAGCAAGCGCTCTTGGGAGGCACCCCAAGGATTCTAACAAAATTTCTATGTTCATTTTCTATGCAGGAAATTAGGACAAACGCTGTAGCGGTTGCTTATAACAAAAGCGCTGTAGCGCTTGTCTTAAAATCAGGGCTGGGTGTGGTTAAACAAAAAAAAATAATAAAAAGATCTTGCTCAGGGTGAGCTGGCACTGTACCCTCATCCCTAGCCTGACCAGCACGTGCACCTACTCCCCTGCAAATGTCAAATTAACAGTTTTTTTTTCTTCTCTCTCCCACTTCACTCACAAAACCGTAACTTTAATATCTACAACTCCCCACGCTACCATTTTCTTTTCTCTTTCTCTTTCTTTGATCTCTGAAACTGCTCGCAACCGTTACACTCACCACTCATAACTTCCATTCCTTCTTCTTCCTTCGTCCCAACACACACTAACGTTTCCCAAAACATCCAGAAACAAATACGTAAGCTCTTAACCAACCATGACCAAAAAGTAAGCCGCCCTCAAACGATCTGGTAAGGGAGCTACTAAGAAACCAGAACCCTCAAATCCTACCAAAAACACCATGGCTAAGGCAACTCAAGATCCTCAGAGGTTTTGGAAGATGGATTTCATAGCTGAAAGAGGATTCAAGACAGAAAGTGCTCCTGATGCGTTTCCAACCGCTGTAGCGGCTGAAAGCACTGCTCCACCTCAGCCAAAGAAGAAGAAGGCAGCAAAAGGAGCCCCAGCACCTTCAAGAGCCAGTAAGAGGCTCAAGAAGGCCTAATAAGGCAAGAATTGTTGGCTTCTTATGCCAGTTATGTACTTTGTACTTTATTTTGTTGTTGTTCTAAGGCCTCTCCCTTTCTTGTCAAGCACGCAGTGAGGACACTGCTGAATTTAATTTCTTTGGGAGGACCTTATGGTTAACAGTGTTTTTAAATTAAGTACAATGATGTTTTTAAATATTTAGTATAATTATGCCATGTGTTGCATGTTTTTGAATATTTTGTATGCTTAAATAGAAAGTATGATTAGCTGCATGTTTTAAATTTCTTAGTAAGCAAAAGCTGATTCATATAGCCAAATATAAATCAGAATTTTTGAGTAAGGCAGCATTGTGTAAATAATGAAATGATCTTATTGCTGCTTTTACACAAAATCCAAGCTTAGTGAAGAACCTAGTTAGCTAGGAGTAATCTAAGGATAAAGTTAAGTTTTGGATAACCAAGGGTTAGTCAAGTTTTCATTAAAAATTGAGAGTTGTTTTGAAGCTAAGTTTGGGGGAGCATCGGTTATGTTAAGGCTAGGAACAAAAGATGATAAATTGGTCTTTGCAAAATAAAAAATAAAAATGAATGTGGTCTTGAAAAAAAAAAGTTACAAAATATCTTAAATAAATTGCTGAGCTGTTCCAAAAAGCATAAAAAGAAAATGCAAATAAGGAGCTCAGTAATGAAGATAGCATCTAGTTTTAATCATTAAAATCTAGCGCTACAGCGTCTACGGACTTTGAAGCGCTACAGCGGCTGATCACCAGACCAAAAGTTTATGCACTGACCAATATTCTGAAAAATGCCTAATTAAAGCTCTTTGTTGTGCTTTGAAGCCCCTCAGATCTTGTGTGAAATTGTTATTCCACTCTTCTTTTTGAAAACATTCTTTGCCTAACCCAAAAGAAATCCATTCTTCCCAAACCTTGGAGAAATTCTGAAATTAACTAGGAACTAAGTTAAGCTTTGATATCACACACTCACAACTGAGCAGTAATGATTCTAATTGAATTGTGGACCACTATGGTGTGTGAAAATGATAAGAATTAGCTTATGAATAAATCCTGTTTATGCTCCTAATACTTAAGTCAAAGCTCTTTTCTCAAGTAATTTTAGTGCTTAAATATGTGAATATATGAATATTAGAATAAATATAGGTTATAAGTTAATTCCTTAAACCTTGGGCATAGTCAATGCCTTTGTGAATATGTTTGATGTTTTGCTTTAGCGCTGCAGCGGTATGCTATCTAGGAGACGCTACAGCGTTATATGACGGCTGACCATTGAGATATTTGTGTGGCCACTTGAGGACATGATGAGTCACCACCCTTATCTCTTCCTCTCAGCTGGAATTGTTGACTTTCAAGTGGATGCTAAATTACACTTGGCGCCTCCTAAATGGAACCCATGTGATAGTTGTTGTATTCCATCATTAGCACTTTTTATAAAGTACTTTAAGGATAATATCTAAGTCTAAAAATCATCATGTAATATTATTATTCTATTAAGACTTAGATATAGATTAGATTAAATTAAGGTTGCTTCTAGAGGAGGTAACATACGTAGACAAGTGTGGTTGTTTTTGAAGAAGAACTACACACAATACATCGTAGCTATTCTCCATTGATGCACTACTTTTAAGCTTTCATTTTTAGCATAGTTTTTCTAGTCTTCATTCAAGGTTTTGCTCACGCCTCAACTTCATCTCTTGTATGCAACCTGGGATCTTTGGATTGTATCTTTTGCAACCACTCTTCTCTTGTCTTCATACGGTAATACATACTCTCTAAGTGTATTATGTTGATGGAACTTGTGATGAGCTAACTTTGTTGTAGTTGGATTGTTCTTGGTATGTAAGGAACGTTGAGTAACTTTTGTATAATATTATGATGTTTGCGTTTTATTCCTTGTGTCATAATACTTTCAATCTTGGTTTGGGAATGATCAACTAAAACAAGGTAACTTTGTGGGTACAGACATGGTTCACAAAGAGAACTCAAGGAATGATATGAATGAAAACCCTTTAAAGACATTTAAAGGAAGCACTACTTAACTCTAGACATAGGGGAGTAGTAGTTCATAAGGCAAATGTTGTAAGAGCTTAATATACAGGGGTAAAACTTATTTAGAGCCTAGACATAGGAGTCTTGTAACATAGCCCTGACGAAAGTGACTGAAAGGCACGCCACCAAGGCGCTACAGCGTCTAAGGATTCTGAAGCGCTACAGCGCTTAACGCTACTGCGTCTAATATTATCTGAACATTACACTTGGGAATTTACATACTATTGAGCTATCCAACTCACCTTTAACTACTTCAAACTTAATACTGTTTTATCACAACTTATGATGTTTACAACTCTTCACCTTTACTTGTTACTTAATTCTTTTCACTAAGCTTCTAATCACTTAAACTTCATAGATTAATTCCAATCCCTGTGGGAACGAACTTTACTTATCAATATATTACTTGTTGCGATTGTGTATACTTGCACATCACCTTTTCGCACAACAAGGATCATTGTTGATGGACCACTGATTCCTATGAAGATCAAAATTACAAAACCCGGTGGTGCTGTTGACGGAGATACTACTAAAATTCAAGCTACTGGCAAAGCAGGGGAAGTTCCTGTTGAAGATATCTATACCATTGACCTGAGTGAGCTGAGAAAGTCCGAGTTAGACAAAATCTCTCAAAATGCCAAAGCAATGAACATTCTTCACTTATCTCTATGAGAAGAAGAATATAGAAGGGTAAAAGGGTGTCAGACAGCAAAAGAAATCTGGGATTGTTTGGAAGCAACACATGTCGGTACAAGCCAAGTGAAGGATACAAGAATCAGAATTCTCACTTCTGAGTATGAAGCCTTCAAAATGAAGGAAGGTGAATCTGTTGCAGCTATGCACCAGAGACTGAAATTGATAGTGACCAACTTGAGGGCACTGGGGAAGAAGTATTCAACAAAAGATCTAAATGGGAAGATTCTTGCATCCTTGACTAGTGAGTTCTTTCCTAAGACTTGCACTATCACTGAAGCCAAAGATATTGGCACTTTACCTCAAGAAAACTTGATTGGGTCACTTCTTGCATTTGAGGTGGTTCTAGCCGCTAAGAAGGTTCAAGAAAAAGAAGTGGTAAAAGAAAGGAAGTATCTTGCCCTTGCTGCTAAAACTCCTAAGATGGCAAGGAAAGAGGTTGAGTCTGATGAAGAATCTGATGTTGAAGACATGGCTAAAATGTTTGAAGAATTCATGAGATTCAGAAAGCTTGGGAATGGTGACTATTCAAAGAAATATGGGTACAACAAAGAAGACAGTTATGAGAAAAGAGATGATCAACCAAAATGTTTTGAATGCAACAAACAGGGTCATCTCAAAATGAATTGTCCAAAGCTAAAACCCAAGTACCAACAAAAGAAAGTCATGAAGGCTACATGGAACAACACAGATACTGAAAGTGATACAGATGAAGAAGAGGAGGTTGCAAATGTTATTTGTTTTACGGCAAAAGACACTCCTGAGGCTACATGGGACAATCTTCACACTGACAGTGAAACAGATGAAGTAGAGAAGACTGCCAATGTTGATCTTCTTATGGCAAACGACACCCCTAAGGTAATCCTTGATAACCATAGTCTTTCTAATTCATTTGAGCATGATGATTTATCTGATGATGTGTATAGTAGTCAAGACTTGAGTGAGGCTTTTGAAGATCTTTATAATGAACATGAAACTCTTTTGATTAAATATAAAGATTTGAAAAAGAGCAACAAAAGCATGTTCACTCAAATTAAGACTCTTGAGAATGAGGTAGCTAAGTTGAAGAATGAGCTACATAAAACTAAACCTTTCAACCTTGAACTATTTGAGCTTAAACAAAATTTTGAAAAAGTCAAGGTTGAAAATTAATTTTTGAAAGAGCACATAATCGATTACATACTCCAATGTATTAAGCACATAATCGATTATGATATGTTTCCATTTTAAAGAGAAGAATCGATTATGCCATTTATTCTTTCATAGCACATAATCGATTGTTGTTTGATTTGTTTTATTCCAACGGTCAATTTTTTACATTTTCTATAAATAGGGACCTTGGATTCACAAATCAAACACACCACTGAAATACAATTTCAAATCACTAGAAAAGAGAAAAAAGAGCTTTCATTGTCAAATCTATTTTTTAAAGTTCTTCATTTCAAAATCAATCATCTCTTTCTCTACTATATTGTTATTCTACTGAAGTGATTGGTTCATAGATTTCAATATTGTATTCATCTCTATTCGTGGTGGCTGTAAAATCCTGGGAAGTATTCTTGGGTCGTTCAATCGGGGGGATTGAAGTGGTTATTGTGAAATTCTGGGAAGTGTTCTTGGGTCGTTCAATCGGGGAGATTGAAGTGGTTGTGAAATCCTGGGAAGTATTCTTGGGTCGTTCAATCGGGGAGATTGAAGTGATTGTGAAATCCTTAGCGGGGAGCTCGGGTTCTCATTTTGGGAGAATTGAGATTAGCTATAGGGAAGTTGCTTGCTTGTAAACATTGAAGAGGTTCTTCTCATATAGTGGTTGTTATCAAGTCCAAAGGTTGCAAAGCCGGAGGCCGAGGACGTAGGGCTTTTATCCCGAACCTCGTAAAAAATTACAGTGTACCTCTTTCCCTACTCTTTTACTTTATTTGTCGTTTATATACGTCTATTGTTATATTACGCTGCATGCAAATATCTGCTTAGTGTTAAAACCAATCATAGCATAGTTAGCATAATATATCAACATATCTAGATCCGTCATACCTATAGCGTGCTTAGGATAGTGCATATAGTTTAAATTCTATTTTCCGCATTTAATTTAAACTGGCATTGTCTGAAAATTGAAACGATTTCATTTTTAGGCATATAACCTTATTCACCCCCCCCCCCCCCTCTAAGGTTATCATATAGTCCAACAGCACCCAGCTCCACTCATGGAATTGATCCATCGCTTTGCTGACTACCTGCGCAACTGGTTGCAAAGTCCCCTCTCGGACTCTGTCATTACGCCTGCGCCATATGGCCCAAAGAGTCATGACAAATCTGATATGGTTATTCTCATTAAGTACCTGCATAAGAGAAATGAAATAGCTCTTAAAATCAAGAGCATTAGTCATCGCAGATCGGATATCAGAAAGCAATCCACAATCAGTCCAAATCACTTCAGTATGAGAGCAATTAAAGAAGGCATGCCACTCTGACTCGGGATCATCTTCGCACATTGGATAGTGATCTTGACAATCAACATGTCGCCGAATTAAGTTCCTACGGGTTGGTAAGCATCCCTAAGCAAGCCTCCATAAAAACAATATAACCTTCAGTTGGACCCGAAACTTCCAAATATCCATCCCCCCACCCTCTACACGCAAGTTTGAGCTGTCAATAAAGTCCTCCATCAGTGCGTAGTATGCTGACCGAACTGAAAAGAAACCATTCCGATTACGGCACCAATATAATCTATCCTCGTCATTGTTGCGCCCGAAAAAGTCCCCGAGGGAGAACCTTCCTCGTTCACAACTTTTCCTAAGACAATGAAGCCGCCACCAATATTTATTAAGGAAAATATTAGGAAAACCTTTTTTGGAAAGCGATTGGTCTTGTGAAACTAGAGAATAGGGTTCGGGGGTCGGTTACGCGCAGGGAAGGTGTTAGCACCCCACACGTCCTCTCTACTGAGAGGAAACCTTTATTTAAATGTGTGGTTTTAGTGTGTTGACTTGAAAATACTTAATTTTGCCTCTCTACTTCTTACTGAAAAAGTCTTAATAAAAATCTTTATTTATTAGGAAAAAAGGGGGGAAAATGGGTTTTTAGAAAAAACGCTTGACGGGACATGGCCCGCTCCTACGTATCTCCCGGTGCGATGGAGAACTCAAAGCTACGTAGTTCTTCTTTGTCTTTTTGAAAAGTTTTTTGTTTTTTTATCTTTTTTAGTGAGTTTTCGAAATAGGACGAGCATTAGCGAATGATTAAACTAGCAGAGGCTATGATGAATCACTACTAAATACTCAAAAAGAGAGTTGTACCGCTAGTCAAACGAACAAAGGTTCTGATAGACTATCAATAACAACTCATTTTTTATTATCTTTTTTGAAGGTGATTTTCGAAAGAGATTGGTTTGCACGATGATCAATCTAATAAAGGTCATGATGGATCATCATTTGTTATTCTTTTGGGGAAAAGACATCGTCGCCAATGGCTAGACGAACAAAAGTTCTGATTAGCCACTAGCGACAATGGGTTGAAAATGATTTTAGAAAGGAAAATGTTTTTGTTCTGAAAATGATCTTGGTTTGCAAAAGTGATTCTTTTTTGTCATGAAGATAACTCTTTTTTTTATGCAAATGCTAAACTTTTTTATGGTTGCGCTTGACGAGAATGTGACTCGCTCCTACGTATCCCAAATGGGAATTAAAGCGACGTAGTTCTAACGAGCCTTGAAAGTGAAAGTCTTTTTGCTTTGGTTTTGAAAAGTGAGGGGCGCTCATGATGATCAAACTAACAAAGGTTATGGGTGATCATCACTAACACTTACTATGACTTTTGATGCTTAGGAAAATATCTTTTGAAATTGAAAGCATTCATGATAATCAAACTAACAAAGGTTATGGGTGATTATCACTAGTAGCTTATGCATATGAAAACATCCCTTTTTTGAAATTTAGGCTCTTAGGACAACCAAACTAACAAAGGTTATGGGTGATTGTCACTAGTCACCATTTTCATGCTAGGCCATTTAGAAAAGAAAGCAATGAATGCAAATCGAATCCCTAGGCAAACAACAATCTCATTTGAATTCTTGAGCAAATATTAGCCTAGACTACACATGTTAGACCACAACACATAAATAGGCAAAGAAGGAACTTGAATTGGGCATTAAGCAAAAATACAAGAGTGGGCAAGATTGAACCTAAATGCACATCTAGTGGAAGATGCTAGGCGAGAACCATACTCAAATATTTCTACAAAACGCAAGGGAATCTAAATGCACATCTAGTGGAAGATGCAATGTGAGGAATGGGCCTATCTAAGTATTAATGATTCCACATGGGAGTAGACAAGGAAGTGGTAGGCACAAATGAATTCAAAAGAGTAGCCTCAAGCATGATCATTGGCAAACCCTAAACAAGCAAGTCATCTTAACAATCAAAACACCAAAGCATGTTGAATCACTTTGGTCAATCCTCAACACTTAAATTAGTGTGCGCAAGTGCACAAGTGTGACTCTTCTTGCCAATCATCAACTTAAACAACATATAAACTAAAAGGGTTGAATCATATAGAACAATCCTCATCACTTTAGGCAAGGTGCACTAGGCACAAGTGAGAATCATATTGCCTATCATCAACTTGAGACAACAAGCAAACATATAAAAACTTTATTTATTCACAACATGCTATCCAAATACATAACCAAAAACCCATTTATTTTTGAAAGGGGTTTAAGATCAAAGCCGTAAAGCTAAAATCTCTTAAACCGGGATCGACAAAATGTACATCTCAATCAAACCCATTTTATTAATCATTTTTATGAGAAAAGAAAAAGAGAGGAAAAACACTTTGAAGTGAACTAACACGTATTTTTTTTAGAAATACATGATAATAGTAATAATAAAAACAAAATAAAAATGAAACATAAAAAAAGAAAGTGAACGTGAAACGTGATAAAGAAAAGAAATAGAAAATAGAAATGTGAGTGTGTGTTACGTACGGCTACTGTGTGTGATTCATGGAGAATAGAGAAATGTGTTGGTGGGCTTTTGGCCCAATACACTTAACAAAACATTAACCAATATCAAAACCTAAGTTGTGCCTCTCAGAACACAAATCTATTCAAGGGGGAAAGAAACAGCCGCACCAAATGTCCAGGGAGAGAGAAAAACGAAATTCCAGCGATGGAGAGAGAGGAAAATCGTGGAGAGAGAGAGAGAGTGGGCGGTGGTTGTTTCGTGAGGGAGGGCGTTTGGTGGTGGCTACGGTGGTGGCGGCGGCGGTTGTGGGGTGGTTTCGATAGTGGTGGAGCGACCGTTTTATGGTGGTGTGTTGGGGGAGATGGAGAGAGAAACGAATGAGGGCGAGGAGAGAGAGTAATAGTGGCTGCGAGGGTGAGGGTGGTCATGTGGTGGAGATCTCGCCGGAGCTCACGGCGGTGTGGTGCTCGCCGGAGACAGTGGTGGTGGTGATTGTGTTTGATGGGAGGGAGTAGGTGGTGAGTGGTGCTTTCCCTTTTCCCTCCTTCTTTCTCTGTTTCTCCATTGTCTGTGTGTTTGGTGTGGGTGTTGTTAATTAATTAATTTTTCATTTTGCTACAGTACCCTCACGGTTCCCCCTCTCCCTCCTTTGCTGTTTCCTTCTGCTCTTTATAAAAAGCGCTGGTGTGTATGTTTGTGTTGTTGTATGCAGCTGTGAAAGGAGGAAAAGATCCAGGGTGTTCAAAGCCGTCAGAGGGAAGTAGAGAAACCGGTTTGTGTTGCTGTGTGGGGAGAGGGAAACCCCAAACTGATGTGTATTCAGTGTTTTTTTGTGTATAGAGCTGTGCTTGTGTGAAGGAGTGGAGAAAGGTATACTGAATGGTGGCGTGAAACAGTAGATTGCTGAAGCAAGCTTATTGCTTGCAAAATTGGTGATCACTTTAGCCAAAAATGGGAAAAAGCAACAAGCAATTAAAAAGGAATTTGACTTTAATTCTGAAAATTAAAGATAAACAAAGATGGTATCCAATGTTGCTTTATTGTATTTTATTCAATTCTGATTTACAAATTAAATTGTAATGTATATTTGTAATTTTGATTTTTAATTCTATATAAAAAACTTATTTCAATTCTTTTTTTTGCAATAAAAAGTAAATAAATTTTACTAATAACAATAAAAATGACGCAAAACTGTCAACGAGCACCAAATGACTCGTCCCAACGATAAAAATCTTAAAAAGCAGGCAAGTAATATTTTTTTATTTTTTTTGATAAACTTTGAATTAGCCGGACAAAATTGGGGTATGACAGCTGCCCCTCTTTATTTAAATTTTACCAAGAAATATGAATTGCGCGAGACATATTTCGAAGGTAAAATAGAAATAAAGAATTCAGAAATTATACCAATTTTGTCCATTTGGAGAAACCCGAATTTTCTTTTTCTTTTTCTTTTTTTTCTCTTTTTTTTTTTGGAAAGATAGACACTCTCGTGTCGATGCGAAAACAGTAAATGAACACTGACGTGTAGACAGAAAAGGTAAAATGGGCACTTGCGTGCAGGCAGAAAAGTAAAATGGGCACTTGGCGTGCAGACAGAAAAGGTAAAATGGGCACTTGCGTGCAGGCAGAAAAGTAAAATGGGCACTTGCGTGCAGGCAGAAAAGTAAAATGGGCACTTGGCGTGCAGGCAGAAAAGGTAAAAGGGGCACTTGGAGTGCAGACAGAAAAAATAAAATGGGCACATGGCGTGCAAAAAGCGGTAAATTGCCCAGGCTGCCTAAATCCTGTAATCCTTAAACGAACTCTTGACGACTCCGAGTTTGTGCGTGGCTTTGAGGAGCACGCTCATCCTGTTGGCCTTTCGAGCGACCGGGGGGATCGTTATCAGCTCCGGAACTGATATACAGATCAATGCACGGCGTCCACTGTATCTTAGGCTTGATACAATTATTCTGTTGCGCCTCGCATGGGGCTGCGGTCCATCGCGTTGCTCGTACACGATGTGAGACCTGGGCAGAAGGGAGCGATGATCTCTGTGCTCCAATCCGCAATGCGCGCTTGAGCGCTCTCTTTTCTTTTCTCTCTTTCTTTTCTATTTCTCTCTTTTCTTATTTCTTTCTGAACTCCCAACTTAGGGGAACATTTTCTGGAATCTGGGGGAGAGGGCTAACACCGAAGTGCTCATCCTCTCTTTGTACCTGTAGCTGAAAATGAACAAATGCATGCAATGCAAATGCCATGATTGCTGTTTTCTTTTTTCTTATGATGAATGATGAGTTTCTTATTTCCTTTGTCTATGTCGGATGAATGCATGATCTTCTACTGCTCTTATATGCTTGATGAATGCAATGATTTTCCTTTTCTTCTCTTGTCTGTACGCAATGCATGATTTTCTTTTTCTTTTGCTTATGTCTGATGAATGCATGATTTTCTCCTGTTCTTATATGTCTTTTTCTCTTTCTCTAGCTTCTCTTCTTTCTTTTTCTTTCTTTTCTTTTCTTTTTGTTGCTCTCTTGGCTCTTCTCTTTTCTCTCTTTTGGCTTCTCTTTTTGCTCTTTTAAGAATCATGGGTATGCGAATGCAAAGCTTTGGTGTTTGATGACATGGAATGCTCATGTATTTTAATGGAATGACATGCAAAGGAAAACTTTCTCTTCTTTGCTTTTTTTTTATGAAATGGGAATATTGCTATAAAATGATGAATAACATGAAGAGATGAATGACATGGGATGTTTTAGCTTTCTTTTCTTCTATGAGATGCAAGTATTGATGTGATGCAACTGTATTGCTTGGATGTTTGATGGGATGATGAATTTTGGTTCTTTTTGTTTTATGGAATGCAAACATTACTATGATGTAGACGACACTGAATGTTTTTGTTTGTTTTCTTTTTTGGCATAGGGAACTTAGGATTCTTGAGTGATCAATTCAAGTGTCCTATCGTGATGACTATTTCGAATGTACATTCGACTTAGTCTCCTATTTATTGAAAATGATTTTGTATTTTGAGACTTGATTTGATGTCTGATGCGATGATGATGAATGCTTGGTTTGCTAGAAAGAAAGCAGTAAATGAACACTTGGCGTGCTGATGAGAAAACAGTAAATGAGGATGAACACTTAGCGTGCTTTTAATGAACCACTTGGGACCCGAGGGCATTTGAACTCCGAACTGAAGGAGTGATTGGGAATGAGATTTTGAGACTGACAAGTCCAGGATGACTGACTTGAGAATTAGATTGAAGACTGACACTTGAAGTGCTGATTCTTAATTAGAACTAGGCATGAGGATTAACATCTTGTGTTCATCCGCATTTTGCTTAGCAATGCAATGAATGACACATGTAATGCAGACGTATGCCATGATTGATGTCTTGAATATTATGGAATGCTTTTGTTCTTTTGTATCTGCTTCTTCTTTGTGGTTTATGAAATGCAAATATCAACATAATGCTTTGATGTTTGAATGCAAGTGTATGCGGTGATCGATGCTTTGATGAATGAAATGCTCCTGTTCTAACTTCTGTTTGTTTCTTTTTGCTTCTTCTATGAAATGCAAACATTAATATGATGCAATGCTCTGATGTTTGATGCAATGATTCTTGTTCTTTTTCTTTTATGGAAATGCTAACGTTAATATGATGCATATGCACTTCTTTAATGTTTGATGATTGAATGACAAAGGAATGCTTGTGAAATGATGAATGATATGGAATGCTGGATGACAGTGAATGTTTCTGTTCTTTTTGTCGCTTGTTTGGAGTTTGCAAGTGAGAGTCAACGCCGGATGTGCTAATGAAAAAGCAATGAATGAGAAGACATGAAATGAGGATCGCCTGGGATCAAGGGAGTAGCTTTGAATTATGGACACAAAGGGGTCTGGTTTATGGGTCAACATATGTCTGTATCGATCTAATGGTCTGAAGAATTTTGATGATGCAATGTGCATGCAATGATTAGTATCTTGTGGAATGGTGAATGACATGGAATGCTTTTGTGTTGCTTTTGTGGTTTCTTTTCTTTGTTTTCTTTTTGCTTTCTTTGCTTTTTCTGTGAAATATCTGATGCAAAATGTAATGCTCTAGTAATGAATGACATGCAATGATTTTGTTCTTTTCCTTTTTATGAAGTGCGAACATTAATATGATGCCAATGCAATGAAAAGATTTCTGCTTTTTCTGTGCAACTGACAAGGAACGTTTTTTCTTTTTGCTATGTGATGAATGCACAAAATGTGAAGATGCAAATGTAATGCTTTGATGCATATGCTATAATGAATAGATTGAAATACCTAGATGGATGAGGTAAACATTTTTGTGATGATGAGATGCGAGACTTTAAATGCAAGGACTTTGACCATTCTGTTGAAAAATTGAATTTGATTCAACCTCTGGTGTTCTCAAGGTTTTTATTTACAAACAACCTCACTTGTGTTCTCCTTCTTTCCATGATGACTGAATTTTAGATATCACGTAAACAACTTGTGTTCTCTCTTTTTGAAGCATTGTCTAGTAAGCATGCATAAGAGTGCAAATGTGAATGAATGAGTCAGTTAACTTGGAATTGGTTTAGGGCATGGGCTTTTATGGCAAGTGAAGGAATGACAGACATGGTTATTGCCGAAGCTTATGAGGGACCAAGAGATACAAGATTGCCCCAATTCAGGTCTTTGACGAGTGAATAACTCGCCCCTGTCTAGTGGTGGCAACAACTAGGGGTGTAGAAGATGATGAATTGGGAACGCTTCGGCTCTTGGGATGAAAGCTGGAATGAAAGGGGTTTTGCTTCAACCCACAGAATTTGATGTTGCCCCAGTCATAACAAGGACAAAGCTGCCCCAATCAGAATGACAAGGTCTTGTTTAGGATAGTGAGTTGGGAGATTGCCCCGGTGAGGTTTTTATGGGAATGAATGAGGTGAAGGAATGGGAATGCACTTGCCCCACTTTGGAATGACATTGACAACTGGAGTGACATGGGATGGGCATTGAACAGACCTTCCCAAGACTAGGGTGTGTGGGTGGTGAAGAGAATGCCCCAACTTTTGGGTCTGAGTGGTATTCTTAGTGCAAATCTTTGGTTCTCTACTGATCTCTTTGACTTTTGGTGCGAAAGAATCCTTATCTGGTGATCACTAAACCTTGTTTTAATGCATCTTGAATGTGTTTTGGAGTGCAAGTCCCTCTTTTTTTATTTTGTCAGCTTTCTTTTTTCTGACTGTTCGTTTTTGTTTCCTCAGTTCTCTTTTTTCTGAGGGTTTATTCTTTCTTGATCAGCTTTCTTTTTTCTGATCGTTTGTTTTTCTTTTGAGCAAACACGTTGTACATAGATAAGCTTGTTCGTCCTAAGATTAGAATTTGAGTGAACAAAAGCAACCGGTCATTGATCGGAATGGACTTTTCGGGATTGTGGTGTTTTGTGGAGGAAGGAGGGTTAGGCTTAATGAAGTGTTTGAGGCTAATGGGAGGATGAGTTTTGTTCGGCGTTGATTGACGGTTAATGGTCTATGAGGAAGATGGTTATTGGGCTTGTTTGGGCTCTGTTAAAGCAAATTCGTGTCTCATGGTAGAATGACTAAGGGGTTTGATGTTGAGGCCAAAGGAAGTGTTTGAAGGTTTATGGAATCAGGTGTTGGAATGATGAAGTGTTTGAAGGTTTATTTAGACAAGGATCTCTTGTATTTTGTGGTAACATGTACCAACTCGCCACTTATATTTCTTTTGTATTTTCTTTTGTTTTGGGATTTTCATTTTTGAATCCCCTTTTTTTTTCTCTTTTCCCTTTTTTTTTTATGATTCTTTTCCTTCTTCGACTCGGGTGAGCTGATAAAAAGTGATGCACTGTTTTTTTTTATTTGGGGTGATCCTTGTCTAGGGTGATTTTTGGATTTTGGTTTTTCTTGGCTCAAGGTGGGTAGGAAAGGGACTTTCTGGGATTTTGGGGTTTTTAAGGAGATGGCCAAACTTCATTTCAAATCCCGATTGCTTATTTCTATAAGACTTAACTTCAGTACAATAATTTATCTATCTTCATGTGTTTGCTCTTTTTCCTTTTTTGTGCCCTAATTTTTGCCTGGACCGCTCTTTGCGAGTTTTCAGTCCACCGGGCGCTCCTTTTTGCCTAGGCCGCCCTTTGCGGGTTTTCAACCTAGCGAGATTGTTTTCTTGTTATATTATTATTATTATTATTATTTTTTGAGAGACTTGCACTGAAGGAATATGATATTAATCAAGGGGAATTAATGATCACAGACTTGCCCCAGCATGGAGGACTTGAACCAAAAGTCAAATACGCACTGATGGGGAGAATATGCACTTTATGGGTGGACGGGGCGGGACTAGACTTGGACGGGAAACTGTGGTAAGGGAGGAAAACCAACGGACTCAAACAAGAGAATGTACTCATAGCATGCACGCTCATTAGAAGAATGCTTCACAAAGAGTTAACATCAGTTAAAAATTTGTTTTTTTCTTTGATACACTATTTCAGTCTTTTGTCATAGAATGGATGGGATGCAGTGCTTTTGAAAGAAATGCAAATGAAATATTGATTTGAAAAACTGAGTGCCTTGGAACACCTTGAGTTTGCAACCAAGTAAGGATAAACTTTTTCAAAAAGGATGATTGTTTCGCAAGAACGTCTCGCTTCTCATCACAACTCTTATTTTATGCAATGAATGAATGAACAAATTATGATATGCAAGTATGATGCAAATGCGTGGAGAATGACCACTCGAAGAGTGTGGCTTATTCTAAATAATGCAAGACAAAATATGGAATGCCAATGCGAATGATGCAAGAATGATGCCCCCTTTTCAAAATGATTTTTGATTTTGATTTTTTTTTTATTTTTTAGAGGTGAGACAAGGTACGAAATACCAATGCCCCATTTTTCTTTTGAATGATGAAAGATGCAGGAATGATGCTTCTTCTTTTTTCTAAATGATGATTTTTTTTTTATGGCAAGGCAAAGTATGAAATGCCAACGCCCCTTCCTTTTTTGAAAGATGCATGTACGGAGGAATGATGTATTTGAACCAAAGTGATGAGGTTAATGAAATGGTGCATGAATGCTACATTTTGAATAAATTTGATGATGATTTTTATTCATGATTATGAATGAGATGCTTTCTTGTTTTCATTTTTTTTTGTGCAATGAAATGCATGATACTCACAATGATTTTTTTGTTTTTTAGTTTTGGAACATGATTTTGAAAATTATTTGGAGATGCGAATGATCTAAAAAAGGTTTTAGAAAGGATGTGCTTGACGGGGTATGACCTGCTCCTACGTATCCCCATTGTAATGAGGAATCAAAGCTTGCGTAGTTCTACTGTGTCTTTTTTCTCCTTTTTTTTGAAATAATGCTTATGCATGAATACCATGTTTTGGATGAACTTGACAAGGATTTTTTTTGCATGATTATAAATGAAATGCTTATGCTATGCAGATGATAATTGTTTTTCATTTTTATGCAATGAAATGGAGTGCCAGATGAATGATTTTTTTCAAAATTGGAACTTTATTTAATGCAAATGACGCAATGGTGTAATGATGCAATGATGCAATGATGCAGGATGCAAGATACTTCTTTTCTTTTTGAGGTTTTTGCATAAAGAGGGTATTCACAGGCGTAATTTAGAAACTCGCACACTATATGCCGCCTCATATAGGTGTTTATTGAAAAGGGAAAAGCATATCCCTTTTTTTTTATTTTTGAAAATCTTTGAGGGAAAAATTAACTGGACTAAATGCAACAATGCAGCACACAATTTGGGAAGCCCTTGTGACCTAAAAGGGGGTAGAGCCTACAATCTAAGGCATTTCAGGGATAATCTTCTCATGTAGCTCTATTCACACCCTCACAAAGGCCATCAGAGCCACAGTCCCTCTCATGAAAATCCCCGTAAATGCAGCAAACTGCTAGATACGAGGCATCATAAAAGAGCACAACTCTGATTGAAACTTTCGCGAGCAGCCAAACGGACAAAGGTCCTGATGGGCTCCCACTACTCGAATCCACTCATCCTAAGGCATCCTAACAGACCTGGGTTATGGTCTCTTTCTCTAATCATATAGCCTCAAGGTACAAGTGTGTGTGTGCGAAGGGCATTTCCTTAAAAAACTACCCCACCTGCAAATGAGAATCCAGAACAGTCCAGACAATAGCATGTTGTCTACCCTAGGGTTCAATATCAATCCAGTATAAACTAGCCTAGGGTGTCAACAACAATGCACCACTTGCTTAAGAAAGAGAGCTGAGAAAAGGGGAACATGATAAGAGAGGGGAAAATGCATGAATTTACCTTAAGAAAGGGAGCAAAGAAAAAAGGGACATGATATGATTGGGGAAATGCATGAGGGAACTAAGCATATAAGCAAAGAAGCAACCATCTATTACCTTAAACAAAAGCAAACATAGAAGGAGAAGAATAAGAATGCACAGGAATGCAACATGAAAGTATGAAAAAGAAGAAACCGTAGAGGCAAAACAAGATATTCAAATCAATCACACAAATCACATACTTAATTACTTAGGGTTGACCCACTTTTTAAAAAAAATGTTTTTCTTTTTGGTCCCCAGTGAAGTCGCCAGCTGTTGCGCCCGAAAAAGTCCCCGAGGGAGAACCTTCCTCGTTCACAACTTTTCCTAAGACAATGAAGCCGCCACCAATATTTATTAAGGAAAATATTAGGAAAACCTTTTTTGGAAAGCGATTGGTCTTGCGAAACTAGAGAATAGGGTTCGGGGGTCGGTTACGCGCAGGGAAGGTGTTAGCACCCCACACGTCCTCTCTACTGAGAAGGAACCTTTAATTAAATGTGTGGTTTTAGTGTGTTGACTTGAAAATACTTAATTTTGCCTCTCTACTTCTTACTGAAAAAGTCTTAATAAAAATCTTTATTTATTAGGAAAAAAGGGGGGAAAAATGGGTTTTTAGAAAAAACACTTGACGGGACATGGCCCGCTCCTACGTATCTCCCGGTGCGATGGAGAACTCAAAGCTACGTAGTTCTTCTTTGTCTTTTTGAAAAGTTTTTTGTTTTTTTATCTTTTTTAGTGAGTTTTCGAAATAGGACGAGCATTAGCGAATGATTAAACTAGCAGAGGCTATGATGAATCACTACTAAATACTCAAAAAGAGAGTTGTACCGCTAGTCAAACGAACAAAGGTTCTGATAGACTATCAATAACAACTCATTTTTATTATCTTTTTTGAAGGTGATTTTCAAAGAGATTGGTTTGCACGATGATCAATCTAACAAAGGTCATGATGGATCATCATTTGTTATTCTTTTGGGGAAAAGACATCGTCGCCAATGGCTAGACGAACAAAAGTTCTGATTAGCCACTAGCGACAATGGGTTGAAAATGATTTTAGAAAGGAAAATGTTTTTGTTCTGAAAATGATCTTGGTTTGCAAAAGTGATTCTTTTTTGTCATGAAGATAACTCTTTTTTTTATGCAAATGCTAAACTTTTTTATGGTTGCGCTTGACGAGAATGTGACTCGCTCCTACGTATCCCAAATGGGAATTAAAGCGACGTAGTTCTAACGAGCCTTGAAAGTGAAAGTCTTTTTGCTTTGGTTTTGAAAAGTGAGGGGCGCTCATGATGATCAAACTAACAAAGGTTATGGGTGATCATCACTAACACTTACTATGACTTTTGATGCTTAGGAAAATATCTTTTGAAATTGAAAGCATTCATGATAATCAAACTAACAAAGGTTATGGGTGATTATCACTAGTAGCTTATGCATATGAAAACATCCCTTTTTTGAAATTTAGGCTATTAGGACAACCAAACTAACAAAGGTTATGGGTGATTGTCACTAGTCACCATTTTCATGCTAGGCCATTTAGAAAAGAAAGCAATGAATGCAAATCGAATCCCTAGGCAAACAACAATCTCATTTGAATTCTTGAGCAAATATTAGCCTAGACTACACATGTTAGACCACAACACATAAATAGGCAAAGAAGGAACTTGAATTGGGCATTAAGCAAAAATACAAGAGTGGGCAAGATTGAACCTAAATGCACATCTAGTGGAAGATGCTAGGCGAGAACCATACTCAAATATTTCTACAAAACGCAAGGGAATCTAAATGCACATCTAGTGGAAGATGCAATGTGAGGAATGGGCCTATCTAAGTATTAATGATTCCACATGGGAGTAGACAAGGAAGTGGTAGGCACAAATGAATTCAAAAGAGTAGCCTCAAGCATGATCATTGGCAAACCCTAAACAAGCAA
This sequence comes from Astragalus membranaceus, assembly GCA_039519185.1. Taxonomy (NCBI): domain Eukaryota; kingdom Viridiplantae; phylum Streptophyta; class Magnoliopsida; order Fabales; family Fabaceae; genus Astragalus; species Astragalus membranaceus. Next base: position 89,490,076 of record CM076854.1, on the reverse strand, counting down.
GTCATCTTAACAATCAAAACACCAAAGCATGTTGAATCACTTTGGTCAATCCTCAACACTTAAATTAGTGTGCGCAAGTGCACAAGTGTGACTCTTCTTGCCAATCATCAACTTAAACAACATATAAACTAAAAGGGTTGAATCATATAAAACAATCCTCATCACTTTAGGCAAGGTGCACTAGGCACAAGTGAGAATCATATTGCCTATCATCAACTTGAGACAACAAGCAAACATATAAAAACTTTATTTATTCACAACATGTTATCCAAATACATAACCAAAAACCCATTTATTTTTGAAAGGGGTTTAAGATCAAAGCCGTAAAGCTAAAATCTCTTAAACCGGGATCGACAAAATGTACATCTCAATCAAACCCATTTTATTAATCATTTTTAAGAGAAAAGAAAAAGAGAGGAAAAACACTTTGAAGTGAACTAACACGTATTTTTTTTAGAAATACATGATAATAGTAATAATAAAAACAAAATAAAAATGAAACATAAAAAAAGAAAGTGAACGTGAAACGTGATAAAGAAAAGAAATAGAAAATAGAAATGTGAGTGTGTGTTACGTACGGCTACTGTGTGTGATTCATGGAGAATAGAGAAATGTGTTGGTGGGCTTTTGGCCCAATACACTTAACAAAACATTAACCAATATCAAAACCTAAGTTGTGCCTCTCAGAACACAAATCTATTCAAGGGGGAAAGAAACAGCCGCACCAAATGTCCAGGGAGAGAGAAAAACGAAATTCCAGCGATGGAGAGAGAGGAAAATCGTGGAGAGAGAGAGAGAGTGGGCGGTGGTTGTTTCGTGAGGGAGGGCATTTGGTGGTGGCTACGGTGGTGGCGGCGGCGGTTGTGGGGTGGTTTCGATAGTGGTGGAGCGACCGTTTTATGGTGGTGTGTTGGGGGAGAAGGAGAGAGAAACGGATGAGGGCGAGGAGAGAGAGTAATAGTGGCTGCGAGGGTGAGGGTGAGGGTGGGCATGTGGTGGAGATCTCGCCGGAGCTCACGGCGGTGTGGTGCTCGCCGGAGACAGTGGCGCTCGCCGGAGACAGTGGTGGTGGTGATTGTGTTTGATGGGAGGGAGTAGGTGGTGAGTGGTGCTTTCCCTTTTCCCTCCTTCTTTCTCTGTTTCTCCATTGTCTGTGTGTTTGGTGTGGGTGTTGTTAATTAATTAATTTTTCATTTTGCTACAGTACCCTCACGGTTCCCCCTCTCCCTCCTTTGCTGTTTGTTTCCTTCTGCTCTTTATAAAAAGTGCTGGTGTGTATGTTTGTGTTGCTGTATGCAGCTGTGAAAGGAGGAAAAGATCCAGGGTGTTCAAAGCCGTCAGAGGGAAGTAGAGAAACCGGTTTGTGTTGCTGTGTGGGGAGAGGGAAACCCCAAACTGATGTGTATTCAGTGTTTTTTGTGTATAGAGCTGTGCTTGTGTGAAGGAGTGGAGAAAGGTATACTGAATGGTGGCGTGAAACAGTAGATTGCTGAAGCAAGCTTATTGCTTGCAAAATTGGTGATCACTTTAGCCAAAAATGGGAAAAAGCAACAAGCAATTAAAAAGGAATTTGACTTTAATTCTGAAAATTAAAGATAAACAAAGATGGTATCCAATGTTGCTTTATTGTATTTTATTCAATTCTGATTTACAAATTAAATTGTAATGTATATTTGTAACTTTGATTTTTAATTCTATATAAAAAACTTATTTCAATTCTTTTTTTTTGCAATAAAAAGTAAATAAGTTTTACTAATAACAATAAAAATGACGCAAAACTGTCAACGAGCACCAAATGACTCGTCCCAACGATAAAAATCTTAAAAAGCAGGCAAGTAATATTTTTTTTATTTTTTTTGATAAACTTTGAATTAGCCGGACAAAATTGGGGTATGACAGTCATTCACTTGAAACCAAGGCATAGTTTTAATCAAGTTCGCCTCCTCTGCATTAAATAACTGATCAATGTAGTTAGAATTCCAGCTTCTAGTATTATTACACCAGAGATCCTTCACGCGAATCTTTTACGTGCCCAGAACAATAGGAGATCTCACAAAACTATCCCTGCGACCCTTCAACCAAGGATTATGCCAAACAGAGATTGTTTCCCCGCTTCCAATCTTCCACCTAGCTCCCAAATTGACTACTACCCGAGAAGTAAAGATACTACGCCATACATAACTGGGATTATGGCCCAAGCGAGCCCCCATGAAATCGCTATTTGGAAAATATTTTGCCTTGAATACTCTGCTAACTATAGTATCTACGTGAGTTGCAGTATTCCACGCCTGCTTCCCTAGCATTGCCAAATTGAAACCATGAAAGTGACGGAAACCCATACCTCCAAACTCTTTCCAAACAGTAAGCTTATCCCAACTCAGCTAGTGAATCCCTCTCCTTGTGCCATGGTTCGAGCCCCACTAAAAAGAATTAAGCATCCGCTCAAGCTCCTCACCCAGAGTGGTAGGAAGCATGAAAGTGCTCATACAATAAGTGGGGATGGATTGAGCCACAGATTTTAATAAGACTTCCCTACCTGCTTTTGAGAGATGTTTCCCTGACCACTGTTGAATTCGCTTCCAAATTTAGTACAAAATTATATATGTTAGGCCCAGATTACAATTTTTTTAAGCCCATATTACATTATAGATTGAAGTTGGGAGAGGTGACGCCTTTTAATGTTTTAGGATGGATGCCTTATACTATTATATTATTTATTGGCCATCACTTTTCCCACACCCCTCCCTACTCACCCCACACCCCCTTGAACCTATGAAATTACCAACTTAACCTTACCACTCAAAAAAATTCCAACCATATCAAAAAATCCCTCTTCTTCTCCTCCATCTCCTACACCCTCCCCCCAAACCTCCCATCTCTCCACTCCACACCCTATCCACCATTCCTACATCATTACCCTTCTAATCATCTTGTCAACATTTGGCAGACATCATAAGGTATTATCCCTACCAAACATTTTTCGTTTTAATCTCATTTAGTTGCTGCATTTGGGTTTTTTCTCTAAAATCGCGCTCGGTTCGGTTGACCTCAATCGAATGGATTCGGTTAGTCTCAACTGAACGTTATAAATGCAATGGGGGTGTTCTTTTCAATTGGTCATTCGGTAAGGGAGATCCGAACACGTTCGGTTATAGGCAGTCGAACATGTTCGGATATGGCCAACCGAACTTGTTCGGATAAGGCAAACCAAACACACAAAAACCAGTAACTCCAGTAACTTAGTTGTTTGTTGGTAATCAAGCGAACGTTTTGATTACATCATCAAATAAATGGAAGGAAATGATGCGTTGATGGTACTAGACTTTACGAGTTCGTTCACAACGGATAAGGTACGGAACATTCATTCTTCTCAATATGTTTAATTTGCCTAAGGAAGACAATGACATTTGCGTTTTCCATTTTCAGTTGTTTGCAAACCGTGAGAGTTGTTGACATGGGTACGTAGTGTCGGCAGGTCTCTTGGGATGGTGATTGTGATATCTAGATCCGACACTGGAAAGCGATCAGGTAAAGAACTTTGCGCGTTGATTTGTTAAAAAGGTGGAAATTATAGGACTAGTGTAGTTGAGGGAACAAACACTGTGGATTCCAGTGTATTGCAGCATTCCTTGGATGGGGTGAGGATGCTTGGCTTTCTGTGAGAAATGATATTTTCACTACAACATTTTGACCCTATGGCAACGCCTAAAAAACCGTTGCCTTAGATAGCAATGGCAACGTTTTTTTGCCACCGTTGTTGATACAATTTTTTTTAACTAAAATTTTTTGGCAACGGTTTAAAACCGTTGCTTAAAGGTCTATGGCAACGGTTTTTTAGTTGAGCTTTAGGCAACGCTGAGAAACCGTTGTCATATATTGAATTATTAAAAAATTGAAAAAAAATGAGCTAAATGGTCAGATACTCAAAACTTCCATCGAATCCTCTTTCACACCCTTCTTTCTAACCCTAACTCAGCGAATCCTCTTCCTCCCTTCTAACCCTAAAATTCCATCGCACCCTTGAACTCTCCCTCTCCCTCAGCAAATCCTCCTCCCTGTAACCTTGCACTCTCGAACTCTCCCTCTTCCCTCAGCGTTTTCACAGAATCCTCTTCCTCCCTGTAACCTTTACACTTTTGAACTCTGTTCTTCTCTCACAAACTTTCACTCTCGATCTCGCTAATCTCTCTTCTTTCTTCAAAGAATACTCTCTTTTTTTACCAAAATCTAAACCCCTGATCTTCAAATCGCGAAAGTCCTAAATCAAAGAAAAGAAGAATCGTGCGCTTTCCACTCACGCCGCGGTCGCTTCACAAACTTTGCGCTCACGCTGCCTTGTGTTCTTTTACTTTGATGTTCGTTCGCTTATCTCAAAAATAGGTTAGCATTCATCACCTTTCTGAGTCTATTTTTTGTTGTTATGTGGCTTAACATTCATCGTTTGTAGTCATTTACATGTTATTCAATTTCTGTTGAGTCAATTTTTGTAGAAACTGAGGGGTAGGAATTAATCACTATTCATTTTTGTTATGTATTTTGATCGAATTTCTTTATGTTCATCTCTGATTTCTCTATTAATTTTTGTTTCTTATATGGGTATCTTTTGCAGTGTGTGTTTCTACTCATCGCGTCCTCTGCTCATCTTCGCTCACGACGTTCGCTTCCTCCGTGTTTATCTTCATCGCTACCTCGCTCTTTCCGTTGGTTTGCTTTTCCACGAATAGGTAAGACAGCTCATTTTTAGGTTTAACCATCCCCAATTTGTTCATTGATGCATCTCCTCTGAAATCCCCAATCTTATACCCAACGAAATCCCTTCTGTGATGTTTGGTTTTATCTCGTTGCCTTTGTGTGAAAATAAAAACCGTTGCGTTTCAGCTGTCAATGGCAACGGTTTTGCATTTGCGTTGCCTTAGGGAACAAAAAACCGTTGCCTTTAGTTTAGGCAACGGTCGCAACAACAACGGTTTCAAAACCGTTGCCGAAGGTTATGGCAACGGTTTTTTGGCTTTAGGAGACGGTTTTCGACCGTTGCCATAGGGTCTAAATGTTGTAGTGTTTGGAGGAGATCAAGAAATGCATTGACTTCTACATTTGCGTATATGGTGGTATGGGAAAAGTCACATTTCTGATGAAGTTGTTGATGCAGACAAACAAGAGCGACTTGGATCGGAATATTTTTTCAAAGGAGATTTGAAATGTTGCACTTGACCATAGGCAAAGTATTTTTTCTTAGATTGAAATAAACTCATATGGTGTAGTTATATGGGAAAAGTATCTCTTGTAATTAAGTGACAAGATGGGGCATTAGAATTGATAAGAGGAAAATATTAGAGGTAAGATTATATTTTTAATGTTTAAATAGATTAGGAGATCATTAAGGGGGATTATATGTATAGGATATAAGATAAGTTGGTTATAAGTAACCTAGAGATTTAAATTCTTAAGGTTAATTACTGGTTTCTTACGCATTTAAGGCTATGATTTAAAGTGACATTTAAGTCTTGTAATTAGTTTATCTTAGTCAAAAGTCTTTCCTTTAATGTGAGAAGGAATCTTTTGGATTAAGAAAGGGAATTCAATAGTTTTGTATAGGCTAAATATATATTTTGGCCCTTTATCTTTGGGGTTGTGGTCACTTTGGCCCTTTATCTTTTTTTTTTCTCATTTTAGACCCTCATGTTTTTTGTGTGTGTCATTTTGGCCCCTGCCGTTATCATTTTGGTCCCTTATGTTTTTAATTGATTTCATTTTAGTCCCTTATGTTTTTAATTGATTTCATTTTGGGCCCTTATGTTTTTAATTGATTTCATTTTCGTCCTTAAAAATTTGCCTAAAAAAACATAAACATAACGGCAGGGGCCAAAATGACACACACAAAAAACATGAGGGTCTAAAATGAGAAAAAAAAAAGATAAAGGGCCAAAGTGACCACAACCCCAAAGATAAATGGCCAAAATATATATTTAGCCTTTTGTATATGTCTTGTTATTGGCAAAAGTTGTAGTGTGGGATTCATTTTCTGCACAAAGGTTTGAAGTGAGATTAAGAAATTCTAATTTGGTTACACATAATTGAGAAGTTACAAAGATGAAGTTATTGAATTAGATTTGGAAATTTATTAGTCTTGATTTTTGTTTGAGACGTTGAGATTATTTGATTAATTATAGGATATGTAGGTTGGTGTACTATGAACCAAAATGGTTATGATTCCATTTGAGTGATAGTTGATAGGTCGACTAACTATGCACATTTCCTTCCAATCGAAACCACTTTTGATGCGTCTCGATATGCTCAGAAATACTTGGTTGATGTTGTTAAACTATATAGATTTCCTAATTCCATCATTATGAGAGGAAATAATATAGGAGAGAATAAAAATGAAGAAGAGTATCAGAGGAAATAATATAGGAGAGAATAAAAATGAAGAAGGAATAAGAATGAAGAAGTAAGGCAGAATAAGAATGAAGGAGTAAGAATGAATGAGAAGGAAGAAGAAAGATATCTAGAGAAATTTATGGAGATTGGCGAGTATGAGAAAGAAGAAGAAAGGGAAAGTGTAGAAAAGAATGAGAAGGAAATAAAGAATGAAATGCGAAGATGAGAAGAGTGTAGGAGAAAGTTTTATTTATAAGCATTTTCGGACGGTTTCAGCGGATTATTTTGCATTTCCGGCGGATTCTAAAAAATAAACAAATATTTTTAAAAAAAAAATTGCTGGAAACATACATTACCGGTGGATCTTTTAAAAATAAAAAAAATGGAAAAATTCGGCGGAAATGTACATTACCGGCGGATTTTTCCGTCTGAGATTTCCAGCGAAAAAATTCGTCGGTAATGTACATTTCCGTTCCGCCGGTAATGTACATTTCCGGTGGTTTTTTTAAAAAAAAAAAATTCAAAAAATCCGCCGGAAATGTGCATTACAGAAGGATTTTTCCGTCGAAAATTTTCGGTGGAAAAATCCGTCGGTAACGCGCATTACCGGCGGATTTTTCCACCGGTAATTTCCGGCGAATTTTTTCCGTCGGTAATGCACATTTCCTGCAGATTTTTTTTAAAAAAAAAAAATTTAATGCCAAAAATCCGTAAAGTCTCTTTTTCCACCGTAAATGCCAAATTTCCGCCGGAACCGTACCTGCGAAAAAATTCCGCCGGAAAAATGCGTTTTCCTTGTAGTGAGAGGGCAATGGAACCTCAACAACCAGAGCCACCGCCCGGCAATACCGCGACAGAAACCTATCTGACGAAAAATCAAAATGACGGGCGGCTGCCTCATCTTCACAATACCATCGATGGATTTCTCCTAGAGAAAACTGTCAGCCAAAAAATTTCTCTAACATTTGCTGAAGTCCATCCAAACAGTTGGGAAGAACTTCAACACCGCCACGAGCCAACGTGGACTCCATTTCGAACATCACCGAAGAGGCAGGCGACAGAGCTGACGATGAAGCAAACCACAAATGCACATCTTCATTTAAAGATGAAAACAAAATAACTTCAAAAGACTCATCGCTTGAAGATAACAATATAGGATCGCCACTAGCGCAACCCAAATCGTCCATCTTATACAACGAAGGTCGACCAGAAAACTCAAGCAAACTCATCAGAAACTTCAAAGCAACCTCTTCGCTAAGGAAAACAAAATCAAAGCGCAAAACTTCAGAACAAAAGTGTTAAGCCAACACAACAACCTTCCTTTTTTATAGAAGTGCGGCAAACATATCAGAAAAGCCAAACATCACCTTGATCCTCAACGATCGTGCTACTCCATCATAAAGACATAACCATTTGATCGACGACCAATCAAATCCTAGTTTCTGGAACAAAGTGACGTTTCGAAACCAAAAAGGGAGTGAAGGGCTACAAGAGCAAAACGGCCAAGGCAAAGGTAAGTTCTATTAAATAATGCTACGATTAAAACAACATTCTAAAAGAATAAATCAATAGAGCTCCAAATAAGGTTAGCCAAAAAACGCAAAGGCAACTGCGCACGACACCAGCTAACCCACCTCCACTCTCCATGACTTCCCCCACTTTCGACTCCACCAAATTTCCATTATGTATCCCACGCCTCCCCCAGGGAAAACCGAAGGGTGGGAGTTAAACACACTACAAAATCAGTGGTCAGGCCAGTGCACTCTGAGCGGCACAAGAGGTCGTTTAGGTACTCCGCATGTCTCCAATAGAAGGAGTGACCCTCTCGAACAAAACATTTTCAAGGCTATGTCCCCCAATTTCACCAAGTACTCTACACGACCCAGAAGGTCGGTGCGAACTCCATAAAAGAAGAGGGCAGTAGGTCAAGCAACAATAACTAACAATAGCATCGGGAAACGAAGAAGTCATCACGAGCTGGCCACCCTAAAGGGATCGGAGCACCTTAGCCCTTAAGGACTCGGAGCTCAAAGGATTATGTACTGGGGGTGTTCGGAAATGCCGACTGAGACCCTTAAAGACCAAGGAGAGGCCCTGCTAGTCGAGGAGCGAAATCGACACTCGAGGAGATTGAGATAGTACAAGAGGGATTGTTTACACGTGCTGTCGCATGGACAGTGCACAGGCCAGGACGTGGCCGACTAGAAGATAAGCGAGGAGGATGTGGCAGCTAATCATTAGCTTGTACCGAAGTAGTGGTCACACCACTTCCTTGTTGGCAGGTGCGTGACAACAATACCTTGCAGTAGAGAATACCATAGGGCTCTCTTTGTAGTATAAATAGTGCATATTACCATTGTATTAGAGATCTTGGGTTCTATGTATTTTGAGAGGTATCGCTTAGCAAGACTACGTCCTTAAGTGTTGTACCACCCTTTCGATAGTGATAAAATAAAGGCATTCCAATAGTGATAAAATAGGTTACAACACGAAGTCGGTGACAGAATGCACCTAATATGGTCCCTCTTTTTATAGCCGATCATGGTCATGAGATTGACTTGGTTTGAATTGTTAAGATTCCAACCACTACATGTATTGCTCTTCTTCACAAGGATACTCAGGGTATGACACCTCGTATTTTTCATCTAGAGACGAACTGACAAGTTTGTGACACCCTGTATGATTATAAGTTTATAACTTTGTAACTCACAAACAAGTCACAAAGAGTCAAAGACTTCCTTGAGGACGCCTTCCAGAAGGCTTCCTTTGTTGTATAGTAAAAAAAAAAGAGGTAGGAGTAATATTTTTAAGGTCATAAAATCAATACACGTGATCTAACTCTAAACCAAAACCATCTACCCCATGACTTTGGGGGTGTGCTTATCTGCATGTTCTCAATCAGTTCTTCTCAGTGTCGTATGTGTATGTCTCTCTCTCGCTCTCTCCCAGTCTCCCTCCAACTACATATTTAGATTGAGAAACTGAGTGATTGAAAATTGAGAAATTGAGATGACAGAGATAACAAATCTATGCACAGATCTAATAGAAACAATCCTATTCAATCTCCCAATCCCAATTCTAATTCGAGCTTCAACAGTTTGCAAACAATGGCATTCAATTATCTCATCACCTTCCTTTTCATCAAACCACTATCACAAACACCAACCATGGTTCTTCCTTCACGGTATTCACAACCTCTCTTCCAAAAACAATCAATCCTTCGCTTTTGATCCTTCTTCAAATTCTTGGTTCCTTTTACCCACACCTCAACAACCTCTTCATTACCCTAACAACACTTCTTTTATTGGCACCTCCTCTTTTATCTTCATCACAGCCCCTAATTTTCTTTACACTCCAATTCTTCATTCTCTTCATTGGAACCCTACTCCACCTCTTCATTTCCCTCGTATTAACCCTCTCCTTGGTGTTTTCCATGATTCGTATTCTCGTTCTCTTAATTTCATTGTTGTTGGTGGTGTTAGGTTTATTGGAAATTTAGTTGATATTGAGGATCGTTTAGATGTTGAAATTTATAACCCTAATTTGAATTCTTGGGAATTAGCATCTCCTCTTCCTGGTGATTTCAGATCTGGAAATTCGTCTTCTTCACTTTCATCTGCTTTATACAAAGGGAAATTCTATGTATTTGGGATTTACTCTTGTTTTGTTTCTGCATTTGATTTGGAATCACGTGTTTGGAGTGAAGTTAGGGTTGTGAGGCCTTTTGGGGTTGTGTTTTCATTCTTGATTGCTTGTAGGGAAAGGCTTGTGTTGGCTGGGGTTTGTAATTCAATGCCACATGGATCTAGTTTTACTTTGTGGGAAGTTGATGAGGAGAAGATGGAGGTTAGTGAAATTGGTGTTATGCCTCATGATTTGCTTTGTAGTCTTTTTGATGGTGATGAAGATGATAAATTTGCTAGTTTGAAATGTGTTGGGTTGGGTGATCTTGTGTATGTTTTTAATGAGGATTATCATAGGATGTATCCTGCTTGTGTTTGTGAGATTGGTGAGAATGGTAAGTGTTCTTGGAGGAGGGTGCCTCAGTTGCCATCACTTATGAATAGGTTTCATAAAGTTGTTAGCTTTTGTTCAACTCTTTCACTGCATAGTATTTTGGCTCAAGGTCACCACCGTCAACTTCAATAAGCTCTCCGCGGATCGTTTTCTAACTACTAGGTACCTACTGTTTCCCTGGCATCTTGATTTTGGGCAGGTTCAATTTGGTTTTGTTGTGTTCTGTTTTCAATGTGATTGTGTTTATCTGCACTCTTTGATCATGGAAGTAAGTTACAATCCCAGTTATCAGGTCAGTTCTTTCTTTGATTGGCTCTAGGGTCAATTATGCAATACCTTAGTCTTTGTCAGTCAGTTTTTTTTTTTTAGATAAGCACCTTATAATTATTGTATGCAATACCTTCAGTTAGTTGACTTTATAAAAACCTTATAATTATTGTATGTTTGTTAAAAATGGGAAAGACTGCGGATGGAGAGGTAGTATTGAGGTAAGTGATATTTTCTTGTAGTCTAATGTTTTTGATCATTATCTTTTACTCTTTTACATTGATATCTCCTATCTCTAATATGGTACATAATTGGTATACTCCATTTAAAAAGTATATGCTTTATATTTTTCTGTTTTTGTAAAAATTATTTCGTTCATTTCTTTTAACTGGATTTCAAGTTTGGAGTGATTTCTGTTTTTTCCTTTTTTGTGATGCTAGGAATGGATATTTATGTTTGTCAAAAAAAAAAGAATGGATATTTATGTATAGTATTTATGCACTATTTACCTCTTTGGTAATGATGCAAGTCAAAGCTGGGAAAGAATAAACTTTTTAGATCCCCTTTATCTGTTTAACTTATTAGGATTCTCCAATAAACTGGCTAGCTCAAGTGGAATTTGTAGCTTCATAATTTGACCAATTAGCAGTACTGAATGAGACTCAATTTAATACAACTTGGAACAGACAGTTGATTATCACTGTACTGATATCACATGTTTATGCCTAAGAGTAGAACTGCTGTGTTTCTTCAGCCTTATCTTTGACTTAGTTAACCGTTTCACTGTAATGATGTCTTTCATTTTTATATTTTCCTTCTTTATTTCTTCTTTATGGGTGGCTCTTCATAGATTTTAATGTTGTATTCTCTATTCAGCTACTGATGTCCATCCTTTGTACTTTTTTCCTACAATTTGGTGAATTAACTTAATGAAATCTAGTAATTGGCATGGTCAAGATGAGTAGTAGTTTTTAGTAATGATCATCTTTGAGTAGACCATTTTGCCAGATACACTAAGCAGCCTATCCGTGCCTCCACACAAACGCAAGTATGTGTCGACTGTTGGATAATATACATATGATTGTCCAAATTACTTAAAATGCGATATAGATGATCATGAAGATAATATCACACTATTTAACGATTTGGTTGTTTAGTCACACACTTCTGGAAGATGGCCAAATGGAAGCTCAGTTTTGGCAACTGAGCCACACTTCATCCTTTTTTTTCTATATATATTGAATTGTTCAATTTAAAGTACGTTTTCAGCTTTCAGTATGCCTGAAGGTTATCTTAATTGAGTTTTTAATGATTGATTGGAGCTGGGGGTGTCAGCAAATTACTGTTGTCTACAAATTGATTTCTAGTATCATGTTCTTACACTACCTTTCATTTTTCAATTTTCATTATGTCACCTATAATGATGACTTGATGAACCTACTTCCAATTGTTAACATTATGATTATGATGCTGTTATTGATTTCTATCCGAGTAACACTGGGTTTTTGCGATTCAACAGAAAACAAAAGGAAATAAGAAAGATTCGGTCAGAAGAATCATTTGCTCAAGACGTTAGTATATTAGTATATATATGCTGCTTCACAGATGCACTTAAGGATTGTGCATCATTCATTCACATCATATAAGAGCAAGCTTCATAAAGTGTGCAGTTGATAATTATTGATGTTTTTATGTATTTTAATCTGTCATAACGCATGGATCAGTCCTTTGCCTTCTCTTCCCGTTTTTCCTAGTGATCTTGGCGACTGTATGGCTTTTAGTTTTAGTTATTTGGAATGTAAATTATTAAGTTTATTGTCAAATGGTAAATAATAGGCTAAAATGCACTTTTAGTTAAATGACAAACTTAGAGGACGTGAAGGCAAACTTAAAGATAAACAATTCAAAAAACAGATCAATCATTTAATTAACTACAATGAAACTTTAAATAAACTTAAAGGACCTATTTGAAACTAAATAAAAACTTAGAGGATCGAATTGAAACAAAAAAGTTGTGACGGTAAAACTTTACTTATGCAACGATGGTGAAAAACCTAGAAATTAGAAGGTTTCTTCTAGTTTCATTTTTGCAACAATGGTGACAATAAAGCCATGGCTAATGCGAGAATGGAGGTTTCTTTTAGCTTTTAGAGATTTAGAGTTTAATTTGGAAAGAGAAAGGGGGCGAAGAAGATTCTTTTTTTTCGTCAAAAAAAGGGGAAGAACAAGATGACTTAAATAATTATTTAAATAAAATTCACGTCAGATAATTAATTGCTACGTCAAACTAGCCGTTGCAAATGTCGCATAAACATGTAATATACACGTCATCAGCTGTGGAGTCAGGTGAACGGAATGTCCAAAAAGGACTTAGGTGTAACAAATTTGAAACTTGAGGACTCAAATTGAGAAAAAAGTTTAAAAAGACCAAAGTAGAACAAATAAATATTTTAAAAAAATAAAAGTGTATTTTAGCCTATATAAAACTAGATTCAAGTTTTTCCTTCAACTTGTCTAACGTGTCTATGGGTGCGTTTGATTTGCAAAACTAACAAGTCTAGACATGACAGTATTGGACAACTGTTTGAACTGTACAATGTTTGGTGGTGGTCGATGCACTGGAGAGACTATTTTGTGTTGTACTGTGTTTGATACACATACGTACTGGGCAAGATAATGTGAAATTGACTGTAGTACCCATTACACTGTTTAGATTTTTATTTGCACTGCAAAAATAAACCAAATAAACTTTTGAGACTTTTAAATTATTTTTTTTATTATCAAACTATTATTTATAATTTTATTAATAATCTCATTTTTAAATAAAAATTGAAATAATTCAAAATAAATTACTAAGATGCATATAAATAAACTGATGATAAATACACAAACTAAAAGGTTTCACAAACACAAATTAAAAAAGAGTATATTATTAATAACATCCAAAATATAAATTTGATAAAGAAATAAACGGTAGTCTCACACATTCAACATATCCTCCAAACTAATATAAAAATCATAAATGTATCTTACTAAATGATCCATCTAAATATCATCTCCAATTTCTCAACCATTGTTACATTCTCATAATCCTTCTCACAAAAGACATTCTTTGGGGACCTTCGAACTCCCAAAAGAACTTCTTATATTCTTGATTATGGGAAAATTTTATAATTAAGTCAATTTCTCTTTCTTTTCTCCTGTTCATCCCAATATCTTAACCTCTTCAACCAAGTCTGATTTTGAAGGGTCCAGCTTCGTATGAAGTGCATCGTGTTGAACCAAGGACAAACACTATTTGTTTTATATGATAACAAATTACAATTTGTCTACTAATGGTTACAGTTGAATAAAAGTACAGGACATGAATCAAAGAGCGGGATATCTTAAAGTGTAGCGGCTTGGAAGAGAAGCTACTCTAGAGTTCGAGACCTAATTGTTAATCTGCTTTTGATAGGACACGGTGTAAGATCCTATCTTTTCAATTCTATAACTTTTAGTAGTTGAGAGATGATCTGTTTTGTTAAAATAAAACGGAGCTAGCCTTGAAAAAATCTTTTATATAAAAACATGCTAATAGGTTAGGCACATGAAGAGTTGTTATAAAAACATGCTAATAATTTATCAAGTATTAGACACATGTGTGAGATAGTAATTTTTGTTTCATGCATCATTGAGAGCAATATTTGTAAGGCATGTTAGAAAAATAGGAAACAAAGTAAACAACATCTCATTCATATAGATCACAGTCCGATGCAATAAACACAAATGACACCGTTCAACACTCTAGGACTGAGTATATAGAGATTAGATATCATTTTCTTAGAGATCATGTTCAGAAAGGCGATTCTGGGATTGAGTTCGTTGAGTTGTCAAAAACAGCTAGTTAACACTTTCACAAAAACCATTGCAAAAGAAAAATTGGTTACTGTTTCTTCGTTCGTTTAAATGAGTGAATTTAAGTGGTATTTTCTTTTAAGTGAATTTTGTGAGCATAAAAGTTTTTTTTAAGTGTTATCTTTCTGCCTTTATTAAATCGATTTCACTCCTATCACAATCGATTGCCTACCTAAAATAAATCTCTCTCCCAAAACTCTAACATCTTTCCAACAGATTTTGAAACTTGTTTTGGATACTGCTGTGTTGGATCTTTGATGTATTTTTTTTGAAGTTAAATATGGTACCTAGTTGAACCAAGTATGATGTATTATCTCATGGATATCCTATTTTCTTTAATATTTTTTTACTGCGATGGTCCACTCTCTTTTGACTAATGGTTGTGCTGTTCGATTCGCAAACTGTGTCTCACGTTCACTTTTCTGATCATGACAAAAAGGGAAAAATATAGGATTTATGCATATAGAATTGTCTCTTTGCATTCTACAATTAGTAAGGGGGAGCATAGCATTAAATTGTGCTTGTTATATCATATGCTATGTGTCTTGTGTGTTTTCCCTCCTTTTTAATGAAAACAAAGGGGGAGAAATATTTGCTGTTATTTAGTTTATTATTTTTATGCTTATGCTTAGGGGGGGCTTTTGCTACTGTTTCTTGTGTATCGCCTCCCTATGCATAAGGTAATTTGTTATCATCAAAAATTGGGAGTTTGTTGAACCAATGACAAACACTCTTTGTTTTGTATGATAACAAATTACAATTTGTCTACTAATGGTTACAGTTGTATAAAAGTAAAGGACATGAATCAAAGAGCAGGATATCTTAAAGTGTAGCGGCTTGGAAGAGAAGCTACTCTAGAGTTCGAGACCTAATTGTTAATCTGGTTTTGATAGGACACAGTGTAAGATCCTATCATTTCAGTTCTATAACTTTTAGTAGTTGAGAGATGATCTGTTTTGTTAAAATAAAATGGAGCTAGCCTTGGAAAAATCTTTTATATAAAAACATGCTAATAGGTTAGGCACATGAAGAGTTGTTGTTTTAAAGAAAATAGATTCACGGGTTAGTGTTTTAAAAGAGCTTGTTTTTGAAGTAAAGAATCGATTCTTGATTTGGTACTTTAACCTAGAAATCGATTTTCTCTTGTTTTTAAAGCCAAAAATCGATTTCACTCTTGCATTAAAATGCTAGAAATCGATTTCACATTAGAGTGGTTTTAAAAAAACTCGTTTTGGAAAGAAAACAATCGATTCATGACCTTGTGCATTTAAAGCAAAGAATCGATTTTGCTCTCCACTTTAAAGAGAACAAAATCAATTATGAGCCTGTGTATGGAAGCACAAAATCGATTGTCTACCTAATTTCTTAAAGGTCTTGTTTTTCTTGGAAGCAAACAATCGATTCATGACCTTAGTTAGTTAAAGCATAAAATCGATTATGCTCCTATTATTTAAGTACATAATCGATACAATCGATTCTTCACTTCTTAAAAGTGCTACAACGGTCACATTTTAATCGATTATCATACACACTTGTTTTAAGCAAAAAATTGATTTCTCTCCTTCTTAAAAGTGCTACAACGGTCACATCTTAATCGATTACCATACACCTTCTTTTAAGCAAATAATCGATTCCCCTCTTAGTCCAACGGTCATATTTTTGCAAATCCTATAAATAGGATTGGGGTTTTTGTTTAAAACACAACGAAAAACACAACTACAACGTACATATTCACAAATCAGAAAAAGAGAAAAAGTAGAACTTTCACTGTCAAATCATTTTCTCAAGTTCTTCATCTTTAAATCTAAATCACTCATCTCTCTCAACTACTATACTGTTATATTGCTTGAGTGATTGGATCATAGTTTCTCTGTTGTATTCATCTATTACTTGGTTGTTGTGAAATCCTGGGAAGTGTTCTTGGGTAATTCAATCAGGGAGATTGAGTTGGTTGTGAAATCCTGGGAAGCGTTCTTGGGTAATTCAATCGGGGAGATTGAGTTGTTAGCGAAATCCTTAGCGGGGAGCTTGGGTTCTCAATTTGGGGAAAATTGAGATTAGCTATAGGGAAGTTGCTTGCTTGTAAAACGTTAAAGAAGTTTTTCTCATATAGTGGTTGTTATTAAGTCCAAAGGTTGCAAAGCCGGAGGCCGAGGACGTAGGGCTTTTATCCCGAACCTCGTAAAAATCACGGTGTATCTCTTTCCCTTCTCTTTACTTTATTTATCGTTTATATTTGTTTATTGTATTATTTGATATCATTGCGCTGCGTTCAATATCAATATCACAATCTGTTTATCGTTAAATTTGATAATAGTATCGTTAGCGTAATATTTCACTGTAACTGGTTCTGTCATAGGTATAGCTTGCTTAGGTAGTGCATATAGTTTAAATCCTATTTTCCGCATTCGATTTAAACATGCATTGTTAATGTTTTGAAAATTAAAAGGAATTCATTTTTAGCGCATAACCTTATTCACGCCCCCTCTAAGGTTATCATATAGTCCAACAATTGGTATCGGTAGCTAGAAATTGCATATAGAGCTTAACATCTCGCAATTTTATTTATTTTTGATCATGGGTTCATTTATGAAAGAGGGGATGTCCTTCAATAGGCTACCCCTGTTCGATGGGACTAACTATCACTATTGGAGTAGTCGAATGAAATGTCATGTGCTGGCTATAGATTTCACTTTATGGAGGATCATTGTTGATGGACCACTTACTCCTATGAGAATCAAAATTACTAAACCTGGTGTTGCTGTTGACGGAGATACTACTAAATCTCAAGCTACTGGTAAAGCTGAGGAAGTTCCTATTGAAGATATCTATGCCATTGACTTGAGTGAGCTGAGAAAATCTGAGTTAGAAAAAATATCTCTAAATTCCAAAGCAATGAATATTCTTCACCTATCTTTATGTGAAGAAGAGTATGGAAGGGTAAAAGGTTGTCAGACAGCTAAAGAAATTTGGAATTGTTTGGAAGCGACTCATGTTGGTACAAGTCAAGTGAAGGATACAAAAAGTAGAATTCTCACTTCTGAGTATGAAGCTTTCAAAATGAAGGAAGGTGAATCTGTTGCTGCTATGCACCAAAGATTAAATTTAATAGTAAATAACTTGAGAGCTCTTGGGAAGAAATATTCAACAAAAGATTTGAATGGGAAGATTCTTGTATCATTGACTAGTGAATTCTTTCCTAAGACTTGTGCTATCACTGAAGCCAAAGATATTGGCACTTTACCTCAAGAAGACTTGATTGGGTCACTTCTTGCATTTGAGGTGGTGTTGGCCGCTAAGAAGGCTCAAGAAAAAGAAGTGGTCAAAGAAAGAAAGTCTCTTGCTCTTGCTGCTAAGACTCCTAATAAGGCAAGGAAAGAGGTTGAGTCTAATGAAGAATCCGATGATGAAGACATGGCTAAAATGTTGGAAGAATTCATGAGATTCAACAAGCTTGGGAAGGGTGACTACTCAAAGAAATCTAGGTACAACAAAGAAGACAGTTATGAGAGAAGAGATGATCATCCAAAATGTTTTGAATGTAACAAACCGGGTCATCTCAAAGTGAATTGTCCAAAGCTAAAATCCAAGTACCCACAGAAGAAAGTCATGAAGGCTACATGGCACAATTCAGATACTGATAGTGAAACTGGTGAAGAAGAGGAGGTTGCAAATGTTATTTGTTTTACGGAAAATGACACCCCTGGGGCTACATGGGACAATCTTCACACTGACAGTGAAACAGATGAAGAAGAGAAGACTGCCAATATTGATCTTCTTATGGCAACTGACACCCCTAAGGTAATCCTTGATAACCATAGTCTTTCTGATTCACTTGAGCATGATGATTTATTTGATGATATGTATAGTAGTCAAGATTTGGGTGAGGCTTTTGAAGATCTTTATAATGAACATGAAACTCTTTTTGTTAAATATAAGGATTTGAAAAAGAGCAACAAAAACATGCTCACTCAAATTGAGACTCTTAAGAAGAAGGTAGCTAGGTTGAAGAATGAACTGCATAAAACTAAACCTTTCTACCTTGAGCTTCTTGAGCTTAAACAAAATTTTGAAAAAGTCAAGGTTGAAAATAAAATTTTGAAAGAATCTTTAAAAAAGTTTGAGGTAGGTGAAAAGACCTTAACCAAGATACTTCACTCTCAACATGAATATGTTGATAGGAGAGGTATTGGGTATGAAGGTAATTCCACCTCCTCTGTTTTGAAAAAGAAAGTGATTTTTGTAGCTGCCACTTCAAGCAAGACACCTACTAATTTCTCCTGCACTTATTGTCAAAAAGGTAACCATAGCTCTCATAGATGCCCTATTCGTAGATTGTGTGAGCTTGGTACCCTTATACCTGCTTGTAAGAAACCAAGGTGGATTGTGAAAACAAACCCCTTGATGACTAACCCACAAGGATCCAAAGAGAATTGGGTACCAAAACTTTCAACTTGATTTTAGTGCAGGTATGCTTCAATGTGTGGGGGTCAGATTGGTACCTTGATAGCGGAGACTCGAAGCTCATGACTGGAGACGCAAAAAGGTTCTTAATACTCACCCCCAGAAACAACGGTCACGTGACTTGTGATACTATCAATAGAGGAAGAATCCTCGGTAAAGGTTAGTTTTGTAAAGACCTATCTACCTCTATTGAAAATGTGTTATAGAGAACAACTTAAAGAATAATTTATCAAGTATTAGACACATATGTGAGATAGTAATTTTTGTTTCATGCATCATTGAGAACAATATTTGTAAGGCATGTTAGAAAAATAGGAAATAAAGTAAACAACATCTCATTCATATAGATCACAGTCCGATGCAACAAACACAAATGACCCCGTTCAACACTCTAGAGCTGAGCATATAAAGATTAGATATCATTTTCTTAGAGATCTGTTCAGAAAGGCGATTCTGTGATTGAGTTTGTTGAGTCGTCAAAAACAGCTAGTTAACAATTTCACAAAAACCATTGTAAAAGAAAAATTGGTTACTGTTTCTTCGTTCGTTTAAATGAGTGAATTTAAGTGGTATTTTCTTTTAAGTGAATTTTGTGTGCATAAAAATTTTTTTTAAGTGTTATCTTTCTGCCTTTATTAAATTGATTTCACTCCTATCACAATCGATTGCCTACCTAAAATAAATCTCTCTCCCAAAACTCTAACATCTTTCCAACAGATTTTGAAACTTGTTTTGGATACTACTGTGCTGGATCTTTGATGTATTTTTTTTGAAGTTAAATATGGTACCTAGTTGAACCAAGTATGATGTATTATCTCATGGATATCCTATTTTCTTTAATATTTTTTTACTGCGATGGTCCACTCTCTTTTGACTAATGGCTGTGCTATTCGATTCGCAAACTGTGTCTCACGTTCACTTTTTTGATCATGAAAAAAAGGGAAAAATATAGGAGTGTTGTATGATGCATATAGGATTGATGCATATAGAATTGTCTCTTTGCATTCTACAATTAGTAAGGGGGAGCATAGCTTTAAACTGTGCTTGGTATATCATATGCTATGTGTCTTGTGTGTTTTCCCTCCTTTTTGATGAAAACAAAGGGGGAGAAATATTTGCTGCTATTTAGTTTATTATTTTTATGCTTATGCTTAGGGGGGGCTTTTGCTACTGCTTCTTGTGTATCGCCTCCCTATGCATAAGGTAATTTGTTATCATAAAAAATGGGGAGTTTGTTGAACCAAGGACAAACACTCTTTGTTTTGTATGATAACAAATTACAATTTGTCTACTAATGGTTACAGTTGTATAAAAGTACAGGACATGAATCAAAGAGCAGGATATCTTAAAGTGTAGCGGCTTGGAAGAGAAGCTACTCTAGAGTCGAGACCTAATTGTTAATCTGCTTTTGATAGGACACAGTGTAAGATCCTATCATTTCAGTTCTATAACTTTTAGTAGTTGAGAGATGATCTGTTTTGTTAAAATAAAATGGAGCTAGCCTTGGAAAAATCTTTTATATAAAAACATGCTAATAGGTTAGGCACATGAAGAGTTGTTGTTTTAAAGAAAATAGATTCACGGGTTAGTGTTTTAAAAGAACTTGTTTTTGAAGTAAAGAATCGATTCTTGATTTGGTACTTTAACCTAGAAATCGATTTTCTCTTGTTTTTAAAGCCAAAAATCGATTTCACTCTTGCATTAAAAAGCTAGAAATCGATTTCACATTAGATTGGTTTTAAAAGAACTCGTTTTGGAAAGAAAACAATCGGTTCATGACCTTGTGCATTTAAAGCAAAGAATCGATTTTGCTCTACACTTTAAAGAGAACAAAATCGATTATGAGCCTGTGTATGGAAGCACAAAATCGATTGTCTACCTAATTTCTTAAAGGTCTTGTTTTTCTTGGAAGCAAACAATCGATTCATGACCTTAGTTAGTTAAAGCATAAAATCGATTATGCTCCTATTATTTAAGTACATAATCGATACAATCGCTTATTCACTTCTTAAAAGTGCTACAACGGTCACATTTTAATCGATTATCATACACACTTGTTTTAAGCAAATAATAGATTTCTCTCCTTCTTAAAAGTGCTACAACAGTCACATCTTAATCGATTACCATACACCTTCTTTTAAGCAAATAATCGATTACCCTCTTAGTCCAACGGTCATATTTTTGCAAATCCTATAAATAGGGCTTTGGTGTTTTTGTTTAAAACACAACGAGAAACATAACTACAACGTACATATTCACAAATCAGAAAAAGAGAAAAAGAAGAACTTTCACTGTCAAATCATTTTCTCAAGTTCTTCATCTTTAAATCCAAATCACTCATCTCTCAACTACTATACTGTTATATTGCTTGAGTGATTGGATCATAGTTTCTCTGTTGTATTCATCTATTACTTGGTTGTTGTGAAATCCTGGGAAGTGTTCTTGGGTAATTCAATCGGGGAGATTGAGTTGGTTGTGAAATCCTGGGACGCGTTCTTGGGTAATTCAATCGGGGAGATTGAGTTGTTAACGAAATCTTTAGCGGGGAGCTTGGGTTCTCAATTTGGGGAAAATTGAGATTAGCTATAGGGGAGTTGCTTGCTTGTAAAACGTTGAAGAAGTTCTTCTCATATAGTGGTTGTTATCAAGTCCAAAGGTTGCAAAGCCGGAGGCCGAGGACGTAGGGCTTTTATCCCGAACCTCGTAAAAATCACGGTGTATCTCTTTCCCTTCTCTTTACTTTGTTTATCGTTTATATTTGTTTATTGTTATATTTGATATCATTGCGCTGCGTTCAATATCAATATCACAATCTGTTTATCGTTAAATTTGATAATAGTATCGTTAGCGTAATATTTCACTGTAACTGGTTCTGTCATAGGTATAGCTTGCTTAGGTAGTGCATATAGTTTAAATCCTATTTTCCGCATTCGATTTAAACGTGCATTGTTAATGTTTTGAAAATTAAAAGGAATTCATTTTTAGCGTATAACCTTATTCACCCCCTCTAAGGTTATTATAGAGTCCAACACATCGTTGTTTTGTTCATTGTCTTGATACGATGTTGTTTGATTTTTCATCTTGTAGCGGTGTTCGTATGGTTCAGATTGACTGCTCAGAAGTTTTAGAAGACACGGTATCAGAAGCTTCTCAAAAGATATATCAGAAGCTTCTCAAGCATAAAAGTCACATGGTCATATCTTCTCAACGTTTAGAATAAATTATGAAGGTTAACATTAGCCTGAGAAGATATGGGATCAGTTTAAGAAGCTTTCAAAGTGGTAAAAGTCAAGTTCAAAAGGTCTAAAGAGAAGCTGTCAAATGTGCTGCAGAAAGGATAGAGACAGCTGTAAAGTGCTGCAGAATGCAGAAAAGTGTAGCAGTTTTTTCCCAACGGATATAAACGGCTACCTTGTCTTTGGAGACCATTTCCAATGACTCTTTTGGGCTAAAAACCTCTATAAATACCTCATGGAAGACCGCATTCAAGTTGTGAGAGTTGGTGGTAAGTTTGAGTCAATATTTCCTATCATATAGTTTTTAAGGAAGCTTTTCAAGTACCTTTTGAAGCACCTCTCTTCAGCTTTTATGGGAACATTTTCGAGTATGTTCATAGCCTTGGAGATTATATTTTGTTAAAACCATCTTTCAAACCAAGCTATTGTATTCCCAAACAAAATCCAAACACTACCTTAGCATCGTACCTTCTTAACAAGGCATATGTTTGCTTGATTGTTAATGAAGATGCCTAACATGGAATTGGTTGCTTGATTGTTGGTGAAGATGCCTAAGATTGGTTCTTAGGGGTTTGTACCTTCCTAACATGGCATTGGTTGCTTGATTGTTGGTGAAGATGCCTAAGATTGGTTCTTAGGGGTATCACAGTAGCTAGAGCGGTGGGTGAAAACTAGTGATACGGTAGATAAAGCTGTAGAAGAAAACGATCATGTGCTTTAGGCCTTGGTGGCTTGTAAAGTGTATACTATTTGGAAAATAGTGGAAATACTCGCTTGGTGTGAGGAGTGCATGTAGCCCTTGTTGATTGGGGTGAACCACTATACTTCTTGTGTGTCCTTTACTGTTTTGTTATAGTTTATATCTCATAGCACTTAGTTTTAAAAGAAAACCTCTTCTACACATTGTAAGAAGTCCATTTCAAAAGGCTTCTTACAAGTTCAAGTTAAATCCTTTTCAACTATCTCTTCATAAACACCGCCGAATTCTATATCTTCTCTACCAAACACTTACCTTACAAAAACATCATCACTAGTGTAAGAAGCAAGAAACACACTTACACATCACTTACCAAGTGTCTTCTTACACTGTCCAGCTTCTAAGAAGATACACGAATCAAAGTCTTCTATACAGTTATATCTTCTTAGAATAGTGACTTACATCTTATCAACCAATGTCTCTATCTATTTAGATGACTATCATCTTATAAGAAAACAAGTAGCTTCAAAACCTTCAAAGTTCTATTCTCTTGGAAGTCTATTTGATATTCTTCTAAGTGATTCAGTTGGTCAAGCAAATTTTTTTTAAAAGGGTCACAATTCAAACCCCCCATTTCTTGTGACTCCAGTTGACTTCAATAGTTAAGTAGCTTGTATGCGTGATAGATGTTAATGTCTTGGTTTCAATTAGGTCCTTATGTATATATTTGGGTTTCAAAGGTCCTTTTTATTTTCTCAACCCCGAAAACTCATAATCTTCATCATCCTTTTCCCCAACCCAGAAAACTCAGAATGATGAGGAAGACAAAGTGGTCGTAGTTCAACTTTCCAACGTGGTGGGGTGATTTCCAGTTCGAAATGCAAAATTTATTGAGCGCTAATGTAGATGGCGATGCGGGGTTTTCGAATCTAAGATTAGTTTTTCGATTAGAGGTCTAGATTCATCGGAAAAGAGGAGAGAAGTTTCGATTTTGGATTTCTAGATCTATTTCGTTTTTCCCCATTTCTGTCAAAACATGGGTGCTTCATGTAGAGGAGAAGGAGAAGAATACAATGGTGGTTTACGATGGGAGTGGGGTGGCTGGAGTTGACCGAAAAAGCTCAAACGTGGCGGTTATGGTGGTTTTGGGTGAGTAAGAGTGAAGGACGAAAGGGAATAAGCGAGAGGAATGAAGAGGGAGAAGAAAGGTGCTCAAAAATGGATTGGGGTCGAAGATGAGATGAATATTTTGAGTTTTCTAAGTCGAGGTTGGAGAAGATGATGGGAAATTAGAGTGTAATTTTGGGGAAGGTGAAGAGGAAGTAATAAGACCTATTTGAAACGGAAAGATATAGATAAAAGACCTAATTGAAACCAAAACATTAATATTTGCGACTCATACAAGCCACTTAACTGTGTCACGTAAGCAATTAACGTCCACATCATCCTCCGTTAATAGAGATGTGCAGAATGCACAAGAAAGGATTTATGTGTCACGTATTTAAAGCATAGAGGACCTATTTTGGAAAAAACTGAAAAAGGAGTATTAACTTTTAAAATAACTTAAAGAACAAAAAATGTATTTTAACATATTTTTTTAGTAAAAAAAATGTAAGAATCAAAATGATGAATTTAAAAATGTAAATAGAATAGATTTAATTCACATGCACAGTTGATGTAAGAAAAAATTATATTACTCAATCGTAATCATTAAATCATTAAAAATGTTGGCCCAGAGGCGTAAGCTACACTCAGACACATGAGTCGATCTGGTGTTCTCGAGTTCAGGGACGGCCCAACACATTTGTTGGCCTAAAGAAAACTTTAAAATGAGGCCCTTCAACTGAGAGACAATTAAATCCATCACCGGTGAACCATTAAATCAGACCGTAGGATGTAGTATAAAAATTCATCAACGGTTAATCACTCATAGCATCTTACACAATATCCTACGGTTAATTTTAGTGGTTCACCGGTGAGGAATTTGATTTGCTCCCTCACTCTAGAAGCACCCTAATTACACGTGTTAAAAATAAAATTTTATATACACAACATTTACCGTATTTTAAACGATAAAAATAAAATCAAATGATCCTTTTACTGTTGTACCAAATAATGTTGCTTTTACCAACATGGTATAGCACAAGTAGTAGATACTTTGGGTTCCTTAATCATTTATTCAAGGGTTCGATCATTGGCCGGTGCGTATGGAAAAATACCTGGTGGGAGAGGTCAACCCCTTAAATAGATCTCAGTACCTCAGGAGATTAGTCTCTCCAGTTGCGCGCGCAGTGGATATCTTGATTTACCAAAAAAAAAATATTGTTTTTTTAAAGCCCCTGAATTTTATTCGATCTGCGTTGTAGACCAAAAAATTTAGGCTTAATTATAGTTTTGGTCCCCCAATTTTCACCAACTCACGATTTTAGTCGCTCAAGTTTTTTTTCTCACGAATGTAGTCTCTTTATTTTCCCAATTTGTAAAATCGAAGTCCCCCTCTAATTTGATCAAAATTGGCGCTGAGTTGTCAGTCACTTATCCTACTTCGCTGATACATGGCTTGCCCCGTTGAAATTAAAATTAAATTTTCTTATTTTTATTTTCACCCTTCATTAACGTCGTTTGTTACTTCTCTCTCTTCGTGTTCGTAACAACAAAAGCCACAAAAGCCATGGAAACCACTACACAGTAGCGTTCCAGTAATGGCTCCTTTAGCTTGTTTGGATTCAACTTTAAAATGTCTTAGCCACTTTCAACTTTCGGGAATAATAATAGTAGGGGTGTTCGTGGATCGGTTTGAATCGGATTTGACCAAATCCGTTGCCCGAACCAATGATAATTATTCGGGTTGGGTTGGTTCGGATTTTACATTTTTTCTTCAAAAATCCGAACCAAACCGAACCGATATTGGACGGGTTGGTTTGGATTGGGCTCACGGGTCATTCACTAAAATATTAATTTTCTAAAATATAAAAAAAAAAAAAAGCATTTTTTTATGGTATTCCAACACTATAAATAACTAAAAAAATTGAAAATCACATGAAATCAAACTCAAATCCACTAATAGTCTTCTCATTCATAGTATTAAAATTTTACAACTTAATCATAAATTATTAAGGTAAAAATTCTAAGCAAATAAAATCGTGTGAATCTAAAATTACAAAATTGTTATGACGTAATATGAGTTGGTTCGGGTTCGCGGATTTGATTTTTAAAATTCGTTGCCCGATCCAAACAACTACGGGTTGGTTTGGATTTGTTCGATTTTGACCCGAACACGAAAAATATCCGAACCAAACATATCGGTTTGGATTGGATCGTGGGTTGGTTTGGATTTACCCGAATCACTGAACACCCCTAAATAATAGCACTAAAGTTCAAATCTTTTTTGCCAATGTTTATCAAATGATGATTCAAACCTGCGAGCTGTTAACAATAAGTATCCATAAAAAAGAAGAGGAGAGGAGAAGAACAAAGGGGGCTAGGGTTCCAATAGAATAGAGATATAAAAGTGTACAACAATACAAACCAACATAGAGTATAAATACCAATTGGCTAAAAGACTAAACTATCCTTAATACCAATTAATTATATATTATATTATCTAATATCTCCCTTCAAACTCATGATGCATTAATAGGGAGCATCGAGAGTTTGTTAGTCAAGAAACGAAAACGCTTAATAGAATGTGATTTGGTGAACAATTCAGCAATATGCAAGGAAGAAGAAACAAAAGGTAGAGTAATGGTGCCATGTTGAAGATGATGACGTGTGAGATGACAATCAATCTCAATGTGTTTGGTGCGTTCATGAAAGACTGTGTTGTGAGCAATTTGAATGGCACTCTTATTATCACAATACATTGGAGTGGGTCCAGAGAGAGGAACCCCCATAACAGCAAGAAGCCAACGTAACCAAACAATCTCTGAAGTGGTGGTCGCCATAGCGCGATATTCAGCTTCTGTAGAAGACTGGGAGACAATGTCTTGCTTCTTACTCTTCCAAGAGATGAGGGAATCACCAAGAAAGATGCAAAAACCTGTAGTAGACTTGCGATCAGTGGGGTAACCAACCCAATCAGCATCAGAGTAAGCACACAGCTCCAAAAAAGATGAAGGAAAAAGAAGACTCTGAAATTGGGTGCCTCGAAGGTACCAAAGAATGCGAAGGACAGCTGCCCAATGCACTGTGGTGGGAGAAACAACAATCTGACTAACAACATGCACTACATAGGCAATATCGGGTCTAGTAATGGTAAGATACACCAAACTGCCAACCAAAGTACGATATAAAGTAGGATCTGGTAGAGGGACACCATCAGAGTGAGTATACTTCACATTAAGCTCAAAGGGACTATCTGTTGCTTGAGTATCGGAAAGACGTGCCTGATCAAGGATGTTGGCAATGCACTTAGATTGAGAAAGAAGGTAACCTCTAGGAGAGTATGCAACTTCAATTCCCAAGAAGTAACGAAGAGTGCCTAAATCCTTCATTTCAAATTGTTTAGCCAATTCTAATTTCAATTCAGCAATCCCATCAACGTCATCACCTGTAATAATCATATCATCAACATATAGGGAGAGTGATATGTGACCATGAGAAGTGGCCCTGATAAACAATGCAGATCATGATTACTGGAGCAGAAACCAAGAGATGTAATCACCGTAGAAAATTTCTCAAACCAAGCTCGTGGAGCTTGTTTAAGATCATATAGAGCCTTTTTCAACTTACACACTTCCCCCTGATTATGAGAAACACCTGGTGGAGGTACCATATAAACTTCCTCTTGAAGATCACCATTCAGAAAGGCGTTTTTGACATCCATTTGAGAAATATGCCATTGCCGTGAAGATGCAACAGCAATGAGAGTGCGAATAGTGGTCATCTTGGCCACCGGAGCAAAAATTTCTTCATAATCCATACCATATTGTTGAGAAAAACCCTTAGCAACAAGACGAGATTTATAGCGCTCAATTAATCCATCAGACGTGGTTTTGATCTTATAAACCCAATGAGAACCAATAGCACGTTTCCCTGATGGAAGAGGTACTAAGTCCCAAGTATCTGTCTTGTGTAAAGCAGAAAGTTCTTCTGCCATAGCTTGCTGCCAAAGAGGATCAAGAATAGCCTTTTAATAGGAAAAGGGCTCAGACAAACTATGAATAGAGGTTAGAAAAGAAGCAAAAGAAGCAGAATATGTGGAATAAACAAAATCAGGCAATTGAGTAGACTTACGAACACGTGTGGGACGAGTAGTAGAGGGAGGAGGATCAACAATCGCGGGAGGTTGCTGAACATCCGTGAGGACAGGAGCGACATCTGTAACTGGAGTAGCACTATTGTCAACCCTGCAGTTCTCAAAATTACAATCACTAGGAATATCATCAGCAAGAGCAAAAGGATCAATATTTATGAGTTCAGACTTAGTAGGAGACTGAGAATTAGAAGATAGAGTAAAATGGTATGTGCTCAAGAAATACAACATGACGAGAAACATAAAGCTTTTTAGATGAAGGATCATAACATCGATAACCCGTTTGACCATCCCCATAACCAAGAAAAACACATATTGCAGAACAAGGAGACAATTTACTACGTTCTACTTGTGGACGAAGAACAAAACAAGTAGAACCAAAGACCTTCAAAGATGAGTAATCAGGAGCAGAACCATACAAAGCTTCAAAGGGAGATAAACATGAGGTAATAGAAGAAGGAATGTGATTAATAACATGGACAGCAGTAAGGATTGCTTCACCCCAAAACTCACTTGGAACTGAAGCCGACAACAAAAGAGAATGAGCAGTTTCAACAATGTGACGATGTTTTCTTTCAGCAATGCCATTTTGTTGAGGAGTATCAGTATAAGAAGTCTGGTGAATAGTACCATCATAAGCAAGTAACTCAGAATTTACTTGAGGTATATTCACCACCTAGATCACAACGGAAGCACTTTATAACAACATTATGTTGGGTTTTAACCATAGCACGAAACATATGATAAATATCATAGAATTCAGAACGATTTATCATAAGAAAACCCCAACAATAACGAGTAAAATCATCAATAAATGAGACATAATATCTAGATCCACCTTTAGTAGGAAGTGGTGATGGACCCCACACATCAGAATGAACTAAGTCAAAAGGTGCTTTGGAAACATAATTACTTTTACTAAAAGGCAAAGCTGAAAATTTTGCAAGTTTGCAACCACAACAATCTGAAATATCACTAGTTTGCAACTTTCCTAAAGCTCTGGTAGAAGCCAAGTATTTTAATGTAGATATAGAAACATGTCCAAGACGAGAATGCCATAAATAAAAACTAAAAGACGATGAACTCAAACGAAAAGATGACAAATCAACGGTGGAAGTAGAGGCTGCAGTATCTGAACACAATTGACTAACGGAAGCAAGACTCAAGGTAAGATTTGGAATGTAATAAACATCAGAAAAAGACAAGTTAGATGTTGAGACATTCCCAGTGCCTGCTAGTGGCATAGGAGTGCCGTCAGCAGTCAAGATAGATACATATGTACTAGGATTTAAGGAAACAAAAAACTTATGATCATACGACATATGGTGTGATGCTCCGGAATCAAGGATCCATATGGGAGAAGATATACCTGACAAATTAGAGGAGTTCAAACCTTTAACAGAGGAGGCAGACATGGCAGCAGTAGCAATAACATCGGATGATAGAGCCTTCAAATTTGTTTGACCTCCTTTTACTAATTTTGAAAATTGAGCTTTCCAAAGATCACTAATAAAGTGAAGAGAACCATCTTTGCCACTCATCATATCAAACAATCACAAATCCAAACAATGAAAAGACAAATACCACTTTGTTGAATACAAATGAATCCCAAATAGTGCAATTAGAGGACCGCCCAAATCCAATCAATTTACCTCTGTCAGTGACTTTAATCCAATCAAAACAAAATAATCAAATGATCCAAAACGTATTCACTCCACAAGGGTATTATTCACTTCACAAGATGACCGATCAAACAATCATGAAATAAGGGTATTCACTTCACAAGGCAACCAAACAAACTATCCAAAATGCTATGATTAATCACACGGTGATGACAGGGAGGAAAACATAATATAAGGATGAGATCACTTCTATTATAGCGCAGGCTGCCAAGGAAGAAAAAATATAAATAATACCTAATGGGAAATTGGAAGGAGAATAACAATCGGAAGCGGCAGAAACGTAACAATTGGAAGTGGCGGAAACAGAAGTAGCAGCACGCAGGAACAAACAAATTTCTTCACTTCTCAAATGCAAGACAAAGTTGGTGAAGATAAGCGACTAACGGAACCTTGCTCTTTGATACCATGTTAACAATAAGTATCCATAAAAAAAGAAGAGAAGGAGAGGAGAGGAGAAGAACAAAGGGGGCTAGGGTTCCAATAGTTGTTGTGGGAGGATTTTAATGAAGAGTTGAAGTTGTCATCATCTTCTTCAACTTCAACTTCAAGGGAACAACATCAACAAGTTGTTCAATTCAGATCTCCTCCTCCACTTCGGAAGAACGTATATGTTCGTGTCACTAAATCACTAGTTCAGCTAATTCACTGTATTTGGAATTCGCTTTGCTTTCTTTTTTCTTGAAAAAATTCGGAAACTGAGCTGGAAATTGATAGAGTCCTTAGAAGTTGTAGAAGAATGTTTTGAGGTCCAACGAAGAGAAGGATGAAAATAAAAACAAAATTTAAAATAAAAATAAGAAATTTTAATTTTAATTTTAATTCCAACTAGGCAAGCCAGTGTGTCAGTCATGTAGTATAAGTGACTGACAACTCGGCGCTAATTTTGACCAAATTAGATGGGTACTTTGATTTTACAAATTGGAAAAATAGGGGGACTAAATT
The DNA here is from genome assembly GCA_039519185.1 of Astragalus membranaceus. NCBI lineage: Eukaryota > Viridiplantae > Streptophyta > Magnoliopsida > Fabales > Fabaceae > Astragalus > Astragalus membranaceus. Next base: position 89,459,242 of record CM076854.1, on the reverse strand, counting down.
CGGGAAAAAAAACTCGGAGACTAAAATCGCGAGTTAGTAAAAATAGGGGGACCAAAATTGTAATTAAGCCAAAAATTTAATATATTCAATATAATAGTTAGCTTGAAATATTAAAAAAATAGCGATTATTAAGCATAAAACATGTTCGATCCTGGAACCATATGCATCTTTCCCTTTCAACGGACCACATGGGCTGCGAGAAAATTTAGAAAAGGGTCTCATTTTTTGTATCCCCACCTTTTTTTTCGATAAGCAATGATTCATTAAAAACAAGCACTGGGTGTGCTCGAAAAACCAATTACAAATTGTTTAAACACAAAGAGGCATTAAGCCACCATGAAACAGAATAACACGAAAGTCTATCCACCCCATAGATAAACCAACTCCATGATAAACATTTAATGTGCGATACAATGGAGTCTACCACCGACGATTCCCCTTTAAAGATTAAATTAATTACGAAGTAACCAGATAGGACAATGATCGAATATATCCCTATCCCCTATCCATTGAGGATATGATTATGCATAATTAAATAATTAAAAAACAGAATAAAGAAAAGTTAACTATTAGTAAGTTAGTAACCTTATATATTATTCTTAATTCATTTTCCATGTTTTGCTAGGAAATGGATTAGACATAGCGTCGTAGTCGCGAATCTGGATCGTCCGATTTTATTCGACAGTCTACGATTCAATTTTGGACATGCTTTGTAAAGATCGTTTGATCTTGATTGTACGGTTGTGATTGCATGACTGCATGATTAAGTGATTTTTTGAGACAGTAGGGAATCTGTTGTTATTTGTTATTTTATCTCTTCTCAGCTCATTCTTTCTTTCTGCTAATGATGCAGGGTCGTTTCTGACTAGAATTGGTGATTCAAGCGGTGCTGTGAAATCTAATGGCAAAGCTGGACACAAACGACACAGGCCTACATAGGAAAGAAGAGAATTTGTTTTCTTAAATCTGTAGGCTAACTTTTCTCCTTATTAGAAGGAGCTAAAGGGTCTTCACAGATATGGTAATTACTAATTGGGCAACCACCAACTGCATTGCATCAACTTCAAAGGATAAGAAAGTTTCTTGCAGCTGCATTAAGTCTACTTCAAATACTCAAATAAGCTCACAATTTTTTGCTTTTGTTTTGCAGTTTTTAGATTGGAAGTTCCTTTCTGAACTAAAATTCATTGTAAAAATGGGTTCTTTGGACTTTTTTTATACATAGGCAAAGGAAGAGCTATCTCTTTCTCTAGGGGATGATAAGGTTGCTTTATATTTTCAATTGTAAAGTGTATGTTCATGCTGTAACTATTATGAATTAATCGAAGAAGCTATTAATTGCTCTAAGTTGTTTCAATTTATCCTGTTAGAGAGTTGCAATAGTTATACCTGAGTAGGGCTTTATTATAACCCATGAATATCGGTATGTAAAAAAAAATTGTGGAGCTTGAATGGATGACTGATGGGATTTAGTTTTTTTTACTGTAAATTAATTTTTCCAACAGATTTGTGACGAATTTCCGACGGAACTTTGCGACGGATTTGTGAGGGATTTGCGATGGATTCATTTGCGATGAAATTTTTCGTCAGAAAACAATTTGCGACGGAGTTTGGTCCGTCGTAAATTATGTCGGAAATGACGATTTGCGACGAAGAGCCATCTGTTGGTTTCGCAAGACCATCAGAGCACACCAAAGGAACTACAACAGGAGTAGCAGTCCTGGTCAAGCAAAACAACACAATCATACAACTCCTTGTCAGTATTGGTGAAAGACTCGAAGATTGTGCGGAAAACCTTCACCAACTCAACCAGCAAACTCGTGTGAAAAACAAAGAGTCCGTAGACGAGAGCCTGGAAAACGTCTTAGAAAACATAAGACAAAAACTTGAAGGGCTATCAGTTGGAAAGTCTAAGAAGGAGCCTAAAGAAAAAGGTCCTTTTTACGTCTTTAAGGACCCTAAGGAAATTTTCAAAAAGGAAAAGGAAGGGATCAGCCTTCAAGCGGCGCATGAACCATAACCCCCTGCCTATATTATTGCTTCGCATGAGCAATTTGTTCAAAGTCCCTGGATTCCTAAGAAGCCCAGCAGGAAAACTTATCCCAGATACAACAATCCTAATACCAAACTTCCAGGATATCACCCAAGTTAAGTTACAACTAAGGTGGACAGAAGAGGTAGCAAAGCACTTTGAAGAAATTGACCCAGAACTCTCTGAAGCCTATAGAAAACTAAATACACTCGTAAGATCCAGACTGCAGTGACTAGCCAGATGAGTAGGAAAACTACCAACGTCCTACCTCCAATCTCTGGAGTAGGGGATCTGGATAGGAACCCGTCACAAGAGGACCAAATTAGAGACTGCCGCAGAGGAAATAGGCTAAGATATGAGATGCAGAGAAGGATCCCAAGAATCTTCGGTCAGAATGGTTACCAAAGAAGCCTCGAGAGCCAGCTAAACCCAGACCAAGAACTTGAACTGTCCCAAAGAAGGAGAACCATGATGGTACCAGCAGAGGTACTATACAGCGCAAGGTGGAGTGAACCCAGACACAGGGTGTATCAGCACAGATCGGAAGAGAGGATTCTGGTCACAGGAGAAAACCAGCAGCTAGACCTAGACTTCGTGAACCAAACCAGTTACGAAGTACTCAGAAGGGAAGGATTCCAACATATACACTTGGGATTAATGATGATCAGGATACATCCCCTTCACGCCCGGTTCGCAGGTACTAATATGTTAATAGTCCTACGGGACACCAGATGGGCCGATGCAAGATCAATCATAGGATCAATGGAGATGGACCTATCAAATGGGACTCAGCTAGTCTATATTGCGCCAGAAATGTTGATTAGTATCCATGACTTCGCTAATCATATACAACTCGCCATCCAAACACATGGGTACGAGACCTGGCAAAGTGCAGAAAGCAACCTCCTAATCACTAGATCCTTGATCGGAAGGCTAACAAATACATGCTACGCGGCATTCAGGTATAATGTCCAAAATGTATCCGACTATCTCTCAAGCAAAGGCGTGAAAGCAATCCTGGGAAGGAGAACCACGGCCCAAGAATTACAAGGAAAAAGGTGGGTGCTCAAACCATCGCAACAACAAAGTATCAAAGCACCAACTGATGTCAGGATAGATCCCAGGTCTGACGGATCCACGTTACTGATATTTGGCCAGTATAATCAGTTACCACCACGGCAATCATATTCAGTGAACGAATTTGATGAAGAAACCGTGGACGATGCAGAAGAAGAAATAACAGCAGTACTATGGAAGGAAGAAGCTAACTGGGACACGCTCGGTGAACCAAGCGGAAGGTATGATTACATGGTCAAATATGATGCTCCAGAAAGCTCCAAAACTAAAATTGAAGACATCAAACCATCAGGATGGGACAGCCATGACGGTGCCACCACCAACAACTCAGAGGATGAAGGAGACCTCATGATTAACGCAAACTTCGGCAACTTTGAAGTCTACTGCCAGTATCTGGAAGAATTGACCAAGAAGGAAGTCAATGAGCCCAAATACGACAACTACTCGACTGATGACTTCAAAAATCCATTCTCAGAGGATGGGTGGGAAGAAACAGCCTACGCAGCTGAGGAAGAAAATGATGGTCTGCCATACCAAAAACTGAGGGAGGCTGAAGAAAGGGCGCTCTCGTCATCAGCAATATCAACATACAGACCCCCACAAGAACCAATAATGGGTCCCCCAAATTACCCACCAGCTAACCAAACTGGCACAGATACATCTCAGCCCAGGTTTGATTGCCTGAGACCCACTATAGCAAGGTTCAAGGGAGGGCATAGTAATGGACAATGGAACCTCCCAATAGCACAGCAAAACAGTGGAGCAATGCTGGTACTCCCAGAAAACATCGGGACATATGAAGATGTCATAGCCAGATGGGAATTCATCACCTTAAACCTGGTGAACGAAAGGCAGTTTGAAAATAACAAAAACAAAATTGCCTTCATTGAAAATCTACTAGGAGAAGTAGAAAAGAAAGTCTGGATGCAGTGCAGAATGGCATACCCCTCAGAATACGAGACTCTAGAGAACATAGCGGATGACCCACAGAACGTCATCTCTCAAATCAGAAGAGTATTCCTACTAGAAGACCCATACCAGGGTTCCACTGAAGAACAAAACAGGGCTTACAGGGACCTGGAAAGATTATCATGTGAAAACATGAAGGATGTCATCAGGTACATGAATGACTTCAAGATCCTTTCAGCAAAATCAGGAAGGCTATACGTCTCCGAAGATCTTTCAGAAAAGTTCTTTAGAAAGTTACCCCTGATCGGAGAAGAAGTGAAAGCAGCATACGAGAGAAAGTACCCAGGTGCCACAATAGGACTATAGGAGTATTACCAAGAATACACTTCACATACCAATACTTGGCAGAATTATGCAAAAAGGTTGCAGTTCAACGAAGCCTAAAAGACCTAACCGTCTGCAACCAGATACCTATCCCAGGGTACTACGACAGCCCTTGAAAAAGGTACGGTCTAAGAAAGGCAACAACATACAAAGGAAAACCCCATGACTCCCACATCAGGGTTTTTAAAAGAAAACACCAAGAAAAACAAAGAAAGTGTAAATGCTACGTCTGTGGCATGGAAGGGCACTTCGCCAGAGATTGCAGAAACAATCAAGGCAACATTACAAGAGTTGCGATAATGGAAGACTTAGATCTACCAGACAATTGGGATGTCGTGTCCATAGATCTAAACGAATCAGATAGTGATGCGATTTGCAGCATGTCAGAGAGAGAAGCAGGCCAAACAATAAACAACGCAAGAGCGGCTGTTGAAGAACTGCCGGTAAATGAGCTCGCCCTAATGCTAGGAGCAGAAAACTGTGGATGGAGAAGTAGGGTCAAACTCCCTGAAGGGCAGTTGAATTGTGAGCACTATTGGACCAAAGAAGTGGTAGTAAGGGATCAGCATCATTGCATGATCTGGAAGGATAAAGTTGGCCCCGACAGAAAAACAAGTTGCACCCACTGTAACTTAGTCATATGCCCACTATGTGCCAACTTCTACTACAAAATAAAAGTCCAGACAACAAATGACCAATTGAACTACATGGGTAACAAAGACACACTCATCAAAGAATTATGCCAGTATGTGGACTATCTTCAAACGGGAAAGGAAAGGCTCCAAGAAATGGTTGACCAGCAAATCCAGAAAGAGGCAGAAGAAGTAATTGAAAGATCGGAAAACATAGCATTTTGGCAAGAAGAGCAAACCCTCAAGGCAGCAGAGGTGCCAAAGCCTAAGAAGGTCATCAACAAACTGTACAACCTGGCAGTAGAATTTGAAATCTCAGGGGTAAAACCCTTTGAAATTCAAGCAATCCTGGACACAAGAGCAACATCTTGCTGTTTGAATATTGGATCTACCCCAAAAGATGCTCTGGAGCCCAACCCATTTATCACCCACTTTAGTGGAATCAGCTCCGCAAAACAAGAGGCAAAATGGAAATTAAAGCATGGATTAATGAAGATTGGGGAAAACAGATTCAGGATCCCCCTTGTCTATGCGTTTGACATGAACACATTAGACGGTTGGGATGCAACTTCATAAGGGCCATGTATGGAGGGCTGAGGATCGAAGGCAACACATTAACTTTCTACAAAAATGTCACATCGATCAACACCAGTGAGGAGGCGGAAAAGGCCACTACCGCAATAGAAGAAATAGGTATGGAAGAAAATGAATACCTAGAAACCCAAGAGATGGTTTTCTTCAACATTGGGGACACAAAACCCTCGTTTCTGAGTAAATTCCACAAGGAAATAGAGGCATTGAAAGAAGCAGGATACATAGGGAATGAACCACTAAAGCACTGGAAAAAGAACCAAATAAAGTGCAGAATAGATATCATAAACCCAGACATTACCATCGAAGACAACCACTCAAGCATGTGACGCCGGCCATGGAAGAGTCCTTCAGAAAGCATATAGATGCCCTGCTAAAAATAGGAGTAATAAGGCAAAGCAAAAGCAGGCATAGGACAATGGCAATGATGGTCAACTCAGGCACATAAATCAACTTGGCAATAGGAAAGGAAACCAAAGGGAAGGAGCGAATGGTGTTCAATTACCGAACCTTGAATGACAACACGCACAAAGATCAATACAGCCTGCCAGGAATCAACACCATCTTAAAAAGAATTGGAAATAGCAAAATCTATTCCAAATTCGACCTCAAGTCAGGATTTCACCAAGTAGCCATGGAAGAAGGGTTTATCCGATGGACAGCCTTCATCGTCCCAGGAGGACTGTACGAATGGCTTGTCATGCCATTTGGACTAAAAAATGCACCAGCAGTATTTCAGAGAAAGATGGATGAGTGCTTCAAGGGAACAGAAAGCTTTATAGCAGTCTACATAGATGATATCCTAGTGTTCTCAGAATTAGAAGAGGAACATGCCAAACATCTGGCAGAGCTCCTAAAGATTGTAAGAAAAAACGGGTTGGTACTGTCCCCAACAAAAATGAAGATTGCAACACCAGAAATCGAGTTTCTAGGGGCAATACTGCACAAAGGAAAGATAAAGCTCCAACCCCATATCATCAGAAGAATACTAGAATTTAAAGAAGAAAAGCTCAAGGACAAAAAGGGGCTTCGAGGGTGGCTGGGATTGCTCAACTATGCTAGAAACTACATCCCCAACCTGAGAACCATAGTTGGACCACTATACACAAAAACAAGCCCGCACGGAGACAAGAGAATGAAAGCAAGCGACTGGGAAATAGTCAGAAAGATCAAGAAAGTGGTACAGAATCTCCCAGACCTAGAATTGCCACCACAAAACTCCTTAAAGACATCAAACCATCAGGATGGGACAGCCATGACGGTGCCACCACCAACAACTCAGAGGATGAAGGTTAATGTGTTGCCTTCGATCCTCAGCCCTCCATACATGGCCCTTATGAAGTTGCATCCCAGCAGCACCTGGATTTCGTCTAATGTGTTCATGTCGAGCGCATAGACAAGGATTTTCCTCTATTAGCGACGGATTTTTTCATCGGAAATGAGCGAATTTCTTTAGTGAATAAGATCAATATAATTCTCATCTGGAAGAGTGACAACCACCCCAAAGCTCTTAGCTGCATCCCACACCTTCATGGCTACTGACTTGCTTTGGAGAGCCCAAAACTTGTTGTTGCACATCTTGATATCAGAGCTTGAAATAGAATCAGCACATAGTACCGTGCCCGCTGAGAAAAGGCACGAAGAATTCGCTCTAGCTAACCAGCATGGACTTTCCTTCCTCCGCTAAGCTTCGGATATCACTCGAGACTAGAGGGACTTTTGCTAGTTCGCGAACAATACGGGGAATCCTACCTTTCTTCGGACCCACCATGAGCCATTTTTAATTTCTTTTGGGCTTAAGTTTATTCACCTGAATCCGCTTCACACCACAGTTTGGGTCATGCACATTTTGGATCGAAGGGAGTTCAAATGAGACTGGCCTATCAGTTGGTTCAACACTGACATGAGGCTGGCCCAAAGCATCTCCAACCATCGCATTAGTAATAGCAATAGGTTGACCCGCAGCTGCTGATGGACCATCAACCTCTTTCATCACAAACGTATCCTTCACAACAACAGTCAAAGATTCAAAATTTGAATTATTTTGACCAACAATAGGCTCCACCTCAAAAAATGGCTCAATAACGGCTTCCCTTGATTTTCCCTCTACTAAATCAATAGTGCTCACTCTCTCACCCAAAATTTCCAACAAATTTGAATTACTTTGACCAACAATAGGCTCCTCAAAAAATGGCTCAATAACCACTTCCCTTGATTTTCTCACTACTAAATCATCAGTGCTCACTCTCTCACCCGAAACTTCCAAAACTACCTTCCTAGAATCATGTTGGTCATTACTACCCATCAAAAAAGCATTAACACCTCCATCACCATCCTCCTCCTCTTCTCCATCGCCGGCGACCGGAAAATCATCATTCCATTCTTCCTCTGCAACCCATGTATCACTGAGAGAAGATGAATCGCTTGCCTGATCCTTCGCTACCCTAGAGCTCCATTGAAGAGGGCCACACCAATCCTCCACAATTTTAATAGAAAAATGAACCTTGTTGATATTTACGTTAATGGTTTGATTCAAACACTCTGTTGAATACGTGCAAATTAAAAAACGAGCAACATCATACGATCTTCTCTTTTCTGTATTATCATCCGCATACATATACGTCCCTACAGACTCTATGATCTTAGAGAAAAAATCAGGATACCAAGCATGCATCGGAACTCCAAAACATCTAACCCAAGCAACCCGTTCCTTATCCACATCAGATGGTTTCCGCGGCCGGATCCACCTAAACCATTGATATAACCAGTCTTTTGCTTCTTCGACAAAACCCTTAAAGTCGTCCTCGTCGCTCGCACCTTCTAACAACACTAAATTAGCCCCCATAGGGGTAGCTTTGATAGAAAATACCCATTGCCGAATGAACTCATCTTGAATGAAATAAGATTTACCCGGAAATAGGACCTCTCCCACGAAAGCATTTGAGCACTTCTTGAAAACTTCATCTTCTACGTCAATAGACAAGCCGTTTTCACCTGATCCCTCTCCTACAGAAATAGGACCTCTCCCATGAAAGCATTTGAACACTTCTTGAACTCACTTGAACACTTCTTTGAACACTCTGTTGAATTTGTTTTTTGACCCAGACCTTTTTAGGAATCGCATTGTCTTCCTGTCTTTTGAACTTCCCTGTTTACGATGAGCCTCTCCTTTGAACTTGGGTTCCTGAACGAGATCACGTTTGAATCTAAGGAGATTAGCGTGGATTTTCACACCTTCCACAAAAATATTATCTAATTTGGTCGCCATCCTCTCCGGTTCAATCACATCTTGAAACCTCAGAAACCCAAATCTCCTTTTTCTACCATCCTTCCTCGCTGGAATCACAACCTCTAACACCCTCCCGTGCTTCGAAAAAACATCGAACATATCCCATGCCTTATATCTTTCAGGAAAGTTTGAGAAGAAAAAAGACTCAACGTTCATGTTTACCATCGAGACTTTATTAGGTCTGGATCCAATATCCACGCCTTGCACTTCCCTCCTATTGCCGTATCTCCATGAACGCCTATATTACACCCTCTGCCAACCATCATGTTCCTCAAACCTTTGATAGTCATTCCTTTCTTTCGCTCTCCCCGGATCATCCCTGTAACCACCTCTCCAACCCCCTGTCTACGTCGAACCTCATCCCTATCGCCCCACTGGTTGTTGTACCCGAAGGCGCTCCTATCTCTCCCTTTCTTTCTCATAGTTTCTCTCTCATTTTTCCACTCCAATTTGACATTGCATTTATGATTGGCCTTTTGTACCCCCACCTTGATACATGATACCCCCGTAACCTCTGTAAAATACCCAAAATACCCTCCAAACTTAATAAAAACTTAATTTTCTTTCTCATTCTTCACTTACTTCTGTTCTAGACAAAAGTAAGTCCGAAATTTTTTCTAGCCGGAAATACGTAAATCCGTCAAGTAGGAAATATGTAAATTCGTTTTGAGTTTTTTTCCAAAACGGATTTACATACATCCGTATACTTTTCTTATTTTTGGAAACGGATGTACATAAATCCGCAGTTAAAAATGATTTTTCCAGACGGATTTATGTACATCCGTAGTTCATGATTTTTTGTAAATGCCTAACGGATTTATGGTAAATCCGTCGTTCAATTTTTTCTAAAAATTAACTAACAGATTTACCATAAATCCGAAGTTCATTATTAATTTTTTTAAAATTTCTTTTATTTTTTATTTTCAGTGGTGCTTAGCAGAGGTAAAGACAACAGAATTATAGACTCGAGGAGGGATTTCGTGATGCGGGGTGGATCGTCACAGGCTGGTGGTATGGGTGAACCGGAAGAAACTTTGGTTAGTACACGCACACGGATTAGGTTTTGCCGTTCATGCTTCTCGACGACATAGACGTGTCTGGGAGCGAGATAGACAGCAGACTCCTCAGCGGGACATGGAGGAGCAGGAGCAGGCTGCTGGTAAGGACTATTACGATGGCCAGGCTACTGGTTAGGACTACTACTATTATGACTACCAGCAGCACTATCATCAGGGCTACCCTCCTCGTGATGAGGAGGAGGAGGAGCAGCAGCAGCCTGGTCGGGCTGATCAGCAGTATGTTGGACCTATGGATGGTTCACTTCTTATTGGATTTGATGCTCATCTAACATCTAATATTCTCAGAGGACAGGTAAAAACTATACAAATATATTTAGGCTTGTTATATAAGTTTAGTCTAATAATTGTTTATTTTTTAATTTATTCAGTTGCCGCAAAAAATTGAAAATAGCTGAACATGGCAACAAAATCCATAAACTGTTGTCTCCTCAATGCAAGGCTCGTGGCTTCTATCGTATCGTTGAGAGGTCAGGTTTAGCGCCCCTCGTCCGTTCAGTTCTTACCACTGTGGATCATGAGCTTATTTCTCCATTTCTTGAGAGATGGCACCCGGAGACATCGTCATTTCACCTACCATTTGGTGAAATGACGATCACTTTGGATGATGTGTCGTGTCTGCTACATCTACCATTGACAGGCAGGTTATACAAACCCCCAAGTTCTGTTACTATTGACGATGCCATTCAACTGGCTGTGGATATGTTGGGGGTTACTTTTGCTGAGGCTACTGAAGAGACCATAGCCAGTAGGGGTGCATATCTCCGCTTTGAGTGGGCAGCGGCAGTCTGCAGAGGTCACATTGCTCAGGGGCAGCATACTCTTGCTTCCAGGTCTTTCTTATTGCTTTTACTGGGGATGTCTATATTTACAAGCAAGTCCGGAACCAGAGTTGAGGCTAAGTGGTTGCATGTACTGGAGGACGTCAACACACTTGGTCAATGGGCATGGGGTTCAGCTTGTTTGGCATATATGTATGAGCAGCTGAACTATGCATGTTTAAAGGATAGCCTCCAGTTAGGGGGTTATGCGACAGTGATCATGGTACGATTATTTATTTGTTCATTTAACGAGTTTAGTTTTTTTAGTGTTTTTTATTTTGACGATATTTTTTATTTGTTATTTCAGACATGAATATTTGAGTATTTTCCCAACATATGTGTGCAAACTACCACTGGGAAGGATGAGGGACCACGTTGTGGGTTTTGGAAGAGGAGGAAGACTGATGCTGTGAAGCTGGAGGAGTACCGTAGGAGGTTGAATGCATTGACCCCTACTGATGTCATCTGGAGACCTTTTCAGAACCATAGACATCTGAGGCCAGAGGACCAGTTCTCATTATACAAGGGCTTTCTTACCTGGGAGGACATCATTGCCCCCTACGTGCCGGATAGGTGCCTTCGGCAATTTGGATATGTCCAGACCATCCCTCGTCCTCCGCTTGAGGATCGTCCCTCTTATACAGATGTGGTGATGCGAGTGACCAGATGGGCCGACAACGTGCAAGAAGTTCTTAGCACGACTACTGCAGCCAGAGAGGTCGGTGAGCTTCATCCACCTTACTTGCCCTGGTACTTTAGGGTTTCAGTTCCCCGGCTTCTTCCAGCACCAGTACCAGCAGCAGGACCAGCAACACCAGCACCAGCACCATCAGTTATAGGACCCGAGAAGAGAGTGATGCATATTAGTCAGCGGTTACACAATTTGCTACAGTTCGGAGACAATCCTCGACGCTCTCCAGTGTATGCCACACTCTGGGGACTGATTGACTATGCAGAGGGAGACGACCCCGATCCTGGCTCCGATTCTTCAGTTTTTTGCATTTCTTTTATTTCCATTTGAACTATTCTGGATTTATCTATTTGCATTTAGTATTATTCCGTTAGTATTATACTCGTTAAATTTAAAATTTATTTTCATTAATGCAAAAGTAGATTACAACCAAACAACAACACAACCAAACATAAAAACCAAAGCATGATAGGACATAAAAACTAAAACATAACAGCAACAAATACACTTCCAAAAATCCTGGTCCTCCAGCATAACAACGGCGTAAAATCTCATTGACGCTTCGTTGAGTCTCCACGTACAGCTCCAACAGACAACGAGGCCGAAACATTTCAACAATGTTCAACATGCTTCGTACGTCGTCATCGGTCTTAATACTGATGGACGACCAGCGAATGCAGCCATCATCTCCAAAAGTGAGTTTGCGATAAGTGATTTTAGTAACCTCTCGGTCATCACCCCTCACCATCTGCATAAGACCGATTTTGGACATGAGAAGAAGACACCATCTGCTCTTGTGGTGATTTGGCCACCATGATGAATAACGGTAAGTATGTTGTCTCTTGAGTATTGAGTGGATTCATTGTTTATTTTGGAGTGTGTGAGTGTGAAAGAAATGAGGGTTTGGGGGGGGGGGGGTATTTATAGCAATGGTCACTGATTATCAACCGTGTTGATATTGTCGATGGAATCTTGGCCGTTTATTTTTTAAAATTTTTGTAACAACAGATTTATGTATTTAAAAGATAAATCCGTTTTGAAAAAAACCAAAACAGATTTATCTATTTGTTAGATAAATCCATTGTCAAAAATTAAGATAACGGATATACCTACTAATCAGATAAATCTGTTTTGGTTTTTTTCTAAACGGATTTATCTGATAAATATATAAATCTGTTACAGTAAAATAACAAAACAAATTTAAGTTTCTCTGAGGTAAATCTGTCGTGTTAATTTTACTTAACAGATTTATGTTTTTTCCACGTAAATTCGCTGTACAGTTTTTAAAAAATGGATTTACTGATTAAATGATAAATCTGTTTTGTTTTTTTTTTCCAAAACGGATTTACCATTCAATTAGATAATTTCGTTGGTTAAAAATTATCAGGGGTAATCTGGAAATAAAAAATAACGTGGGGTATCATGTATCAAAGTAGGGGTACAAAAAATGGGACCATTTAGAAAATATTGCAGTTGTTTAATTAATATTAACATAACAATTATGATTTGAAGGCCATTTTATTGGGCTAAAATTTGGAGGCCCAAATCCCTAGCTTGGGTTGCTTTAGGGTTGGGCCGGCCCTGCCCGAGTTCGATTCCTATAGTTAATAAATGCAGTCAGTGCTTTCGTTGAAAACATTTGAGACACTCCGTAAATAACCAGCAACACTCCGAATCATAAAAACCATTAAATTAAAGAGTAAATGCCCAAATTCGTCGCTGACAATTTTTTCGTGGGACGAATTCGTCCCTGACAATTTTTTCGAGACACATTGGTCTTTGACAATTCCAAAACGAGACACGTTAGTCCCTCCATCCATTTAACCGTTACCAGCACAGTAAACGTCTCCTACGTGGCACATTAAGTGCCATGTTGTCATGTTAGATTTAAAAAAGGGACGAATCAGTCCCTGACAATTTAAAAAAGGGACGAATTAGTCCTCTGTTACTATTCTTCATCTTCTACCTCCAAATCCCCAAATCCTTGACCCTTAATCTCCTTTTGCAATCCATCAAGTTTATTCCTCTCCTGGAAAACAAAAAAACTGAAAAAAAATTGTTTCCAGATTTCGTTTTCATCAAAAGCTGAATTGATTTTAACATTCAACAAATTGTTTCCAGATTTCGTTTTTCATCAAAAGCCCAAATTGTTTCCAGATTTCGTTTTCGTTTTGATTTCATTTTCCACCGTTTCCATTGTTTCTGCGTTTTTGTTCTTGATTCAGTGATGGAGCTTCGTTGTTCTTGAGCTACGTTTTTCCACCGTTTCCTTTCTGCGTTTTTGTTTCTGTGCTTTCAGTGATGGAGCTTCGTTGTTCTTGATTCAAGAATTAGGGAGGAGGAACCATCATTAAAATCCAACGAAGCTTGTTCAAGGATTAGGGATTAGGGAATTGTTGATTTTGTGCGATTTGATTGTTGAATGTTAAAATCAATTCAGCTTTTGATGAAAACGAAGGTCAAGGAATTGGGGATTAATTAGGGATTTGGGGATTTGGTGGTAGAAGACGATGAATAGTAACAGATGACTGATTCGTCCATTTTTTAAATTGTCAGAGATTGATTCGTCCATTTTTTAAATCTAACGTGACAATGTGGCACTTAACGTGCCACGTAGGAGACATTTACTGTGCTGGTAACGGTTAAATGGATGGATGGACTAACGTGTCTCGATTTGGAATTGTCAGGGACCAATGTGTCTCGAAAAAATTGTCAAGGAGGAATTCGTCCCACGAAAAAATTGTCAGAGACGAATTTGGGCCATTACTCTAAATTAAATCATTAAAAACATTTGACTTTGCTCCTAACTACTCTGAAAATCATATATATGACTATTTTTTTTTTTTTTATAAATATATATGATGATGGTTTGCTTTCAGTGTACAACGTTTTACAGTAACAGTTTATGTGACACGTCTTTTATCCCAAAATTCAAAATAAAAAATGACAGAAAAGGACGGAGAAGAGAATCCAAGCCATACGTGTAAGACACGCGCGGCTACGAGAAAAGAAGAGATTGATATAGGTGGCATGCCACGCCACATAGAAATAGTCGCGTGTTTGCGTTATGCACTTCCCCCCAAGCAAACAAGCCCTAACAAGCCAACATTACAAACGGAGGCTGAGGTTATTAAGGTTATTACTTATTAGGGTTTCATTCTTTATTCACCCCCTTCCTCATCTAGGGTTTATAAGGTTATTAGGGTTTCATTCATTCAATTCACCCCCTTCTCTCGACAAACCATGGATAGGTATCAGAAGGTCGAAAAACCCAAACCAGAGTCTCCAATCAACGAAAATGAGATCCGAATCACTACTCAAGGCGCCATTCGTAACTACATCACTTATGCTACTTCCCTTCTTCAGGTCCCTCATTTGATTCAATTAATCTGCATTCTCATTCATTTGTTGCTTGCTTTTTTCGCTACTCTTTTGTGAATAATCGTTGATTCTAGAAATTAGAATCTGTTTGTGTTTCATTTTATTTTGGGGTTTTGTTTTGTTGATGCTGATTTAGATTGTTTGAGTTGGTTTCTTGTGGCATTTTTGGAATGTTGGAGTTGTTACTGTTGTTGATTTTTTTCCTTCAAATGTTTATTTGTGAATGCTGATTTGGATGACTTATTGATCGAGTTTTGTGTATGGTGGTGGTCTTTTGCTGTTATTAAGAACTTGGTTAGTGGGCACTGTGTGTTAAATGAATGGGGGGAAGAAGGAATACACTATTAATGGTTTTTTTTTTCATTTTGTTGTGGTTTTGTAATTAACTTTAAGCTTGTCTCATTGGTTTCTCGATCATTCGACTTGTATGTCTGTTCTGATGTATTGTTTTTCATAATTTAACTGATGTTGTTTGTTTTGATTATTTTGGGTAAATACTGTTAATTTAATGTTTTATTCTGATAAACTGTTCCATAGGGGATATTTCCCAGCATTTTTTAGATGACAAATTTTCTTACTAGCTGCCTGAAACTATTGAAGTAGTGTTGTTAAGAGCTTTCTGTAGAATCAAGGTGCTAAAGGTGTGTGGTAGCCATTTTTCTCTTTCCCTTTTTTCTTTGTAGTAGAAGAATTTTGGAGATACTAAAAATTAGGATGTCATCTTACAGTAGTAGAAGAGGAATTTGAAAAAACAAATCACTGGCTTAAGAAATATACCAATGCTATTTATTAAGGTAATGACTCAAAGTACTCATCCAAATTATTGTTTCAGCAGCACTGCACAAAGCCTATGCTAATATATGAGGCAGAGTAAGAGAAGTAAATATATTACTTGAAACATTTGTTTCTATATAATCTTTATTTGCTGTCTGCTGCACCCTTGCCTCTTCCGCCCCTCTCCTTTTACCTGTGTAGTTAATAGCGGCGGTAGCGGCCGCAATCGCGGCGGCGCGTGGCGGAGCGGTGGTTCTGCGCTACTCAATACACTGTTGCTGCGCGGATTAGGGTTGCGGGAGGAGCGGTGGTTTCACGGAGCTTTTGCTGGTTTCGTTGCCCTCAAAATTTTCACCGGTTACTTGTTTTTTGAAACGTTTTCAGTCTTTTTAACAGTGGGTGAAAATATTTTAACCTAATTTAATCTAACTCTTCTTCTTCCCCTTTCTCATACTGTTGCAACGCAAAACAACCAAGGAACCTTCCCTCTTCTCCCTCCTTTCTTCATTGTTCATCTTCCCCATCTGCTCTTTATTTTTGTTGGCATCCAGCACTCCAGCCATATAAAATGCGTCCCTCTCAAATCTCAGTAACATCTCATCTCTGTTTTCAACAACTTGCTTCCTCTGTTTTTATTCTGACTTTATTCCTCTGTTTTTAGTATTTTAGTATTTTACAGAACCTATTATCTTTGTTTTTTCAACAGTTTCCTCTCTTTTATTCCCTTTATCATGGCATCATCTCAGTCTCAACACAGCCTCTATGAACAACACATTCCTCTGTTTTAAGATTGATGACTACTTATGATTATGTGTTTAATTTTGAATACTTTGATACTTTTTAGCCTTTATATGTGTATGGTATAAGTTTGGTATATTTTTTCCCTAGACTTCGGCGTAGCGATCATACCGCTACCCGCTACACCACAATAGCCTTTTGGGGGCCGGCCGCTACGCTACGCTATTTGCTATTAACTACATAGCCTTTTACATTGTAGGGTATATATTGGGTTTCCTTAGTTATGATATATATTGTAAGTTTTGTAACAAAATTTGGATTGATAACAACAATAACAACCATAGCCACTTGGAGGGCTGGCTATGCTTAACGTTGAGCTCTGTTAGAACCAAATTTGCCAAAGATCAAGTATGAGCAAGGTCTAAAATGGTTTCTGCTGACGTTTTTCTTTGGTATTCCTAGATGTTTATCATCTCTTCTACCCTTAAGATTTGGAGCCGTGAATAGAAATTATATTATACAATTTCTGATTTAAATTATGCAATGCAATCTAATAAAACAAATGTAGCAATTTCAATTAGAAGTTGAACTGGAACCAATTTGAATCATGAAGGTGTTGTGCATGCTTGATGTGACTTGGTGAATTGAACTATTCTATAATAACATAAATTGTTTTTAAATTTTTACATTGGGTATGGCACAGATTCTATCACCTGACCGATAATGAAAATCATCATATTAGTATGCTTTTGTTTTCCAATTCCCCAACAGGCCAACAGACTCCCAAAATCATTTGAAAATTCATCTAGGCTAGAAAAAAATTTATTTAATCCTTGCCATTCTTCTGTCACTCTTCACACTGAGACTATATCCTTCTTTCTGCGGCTGTCCAATTCTGTTATCCAAGGCTTTATCTTTTTAATCTATATTCTTTTGCATAATATTCAAGCATTATTTAACTTCAATCTATAATTTATGGATGGCTTGTCGAGTGTCATATGTGATGTTATTCTTGTTTACATGAATTAATATTTTTCCAAATCAGCTCATCTTTCACATCCAATTCACTCAAATTATTTGGCACATCTTTGAGAAACTATTCATGATTTGCTGGTCTATGTCCTCTAATAAGTATATTTTGTATTTCATCCAGGAAAAGAATGCAAAAGAGATTGTCTTAAAGGCAATGGGACAGGCAATCAGCAAGACAGTTGCCATTGCAGAGATTTTGAAGGTATTTTTTGCAAGATGTTCCTCTCTTGCTCTATATATTTAAAATTTATGCAAATGACAGTCTAGCTGAGTTGCCAAGATTTAAAGTAGAGGACAATAGCAACAGAAGAATTGGGAAATTCTGTGGTCAATAAATCTTAAATAAAGTAGCCAAAATTCAAAAAAAAAAATTCAAACTCTAGAAAATACCTGAGTTCCGATTTCATGTTGATTTTTTTATGATTGGCTATGATCTCCTTGAACAGAAGAGGATTCCCAAGATGCACCAAGATACTGCCATCAGCTCAGTTAGCATAACAGATGTGTGGGAACCCATTGAAGAGGGTCTTGTACCGTAAGTTTTATATGAATCTTTAATGTTCTGCATATTTTTCTATATGGGTGGCAAAACTGTTGAAGATCAACATTTATTGCAGTGTGGAAATGACTCGACATGTCTCTATGATCTCAATCACTTTGTCGACAAGCGAATTAAACCAAACTTCTCCTGGGTGAGTTATTAAGAAAAAACCTATTGCATTTTATAATAGCCTGTTGGGAATAATTTTCAAGGCTATAATACGAATCCTTTCCTGGATAGTTTGACTTCACTTGTTTAGGATGTTGTCTATATGATTTTGTTTTTAGGTATCAAGCTCCATATGATGGGGAACAACCGAAGCCACACTCCAATTATCAGCAGCAACTTATAAAACCACCACGGGATTCTTATAATGCTGTAAATGAAGGTAACATGCTACAACTTTGATTAATCATTATAATGGTAAGTATACAGATTCTAAATTTCTAACTTTTAGTACATCCTATTTCTTCTTTTAGACTCGTATGGCCGAGGACGGGGTAGGGGTCGGGGGAGAGGGAGAGGAAGGAACTGGGGAAGGGGTGGTTATGGCTATCAAGGTGGTTATGGAAATTATCAAGGTGGATCTGGCTATTACCAGGGTGGATATGCAAATTATCAAGGTATATATTTCTGGATGCTGGAGTTTACTTCTCTTTGATGGTTCAATTGAGAAGTTCATATAATTCCTTTGTTTAGTTAGTCGTCTTTTTATCGTGCTTGGTTCCTGACAGATAATGGTGGGTATTCAAATCGTGGTCGAGGTGGTGGGCGAGGCAGAGGTTGGGGGTATCGTGGTAAGTTTAGTCTTTACATCTTTTCCCCATTTTTATATGATGATGATGATTGTTAAAGGATTTTCTTTATTTGTTGGTCAAAGGGATGATTTCCCAAATGTATGTCTTCTTTTGTTTATTATCTGAATTTTTTTTAGTATGAATGCTGCATAGTTTCCTATTCCTATTTGTTGGTGCATTCAACTATTATCTTAGAGTTGTGCTACCAAGTACTAACACGCTCTTCAACATTTTCTTTCCAACACACTCCCGCTTATTGGTTGAAATTCAACTGGTTTCCTTTAAATTATGTGGGTCCCATTTAAAATTTGGTGGGACCATTTGAATTTCAGTCAATACTGTGTTAAAAAGAATGTTAGAGAGCGTGTTGCTAGCATTTCTGTTGTATTTATGAAAGAGAGTGTTTAATCTGTCGTAAGCTTATCTTCAAATGTTGTGTTTTGTTGTAGGTACTGGTTACGGTGGTGGCAGGGGCGGAGGTTATGAAGGAGGTAGAGGTGGAGGTTATGAAGGTGGCAGAGGTGGTGGTTATGAGGGAGGCAGAGGTGGAGGTTATGAAGGTGGCAGGGGTGGAGGTTATGAAGGTGGCAGAGGTGGTGGTTATGAGGGAGGCAGAGGTGGAGGATATGAAGGTGGCAGAGGTGGAGGATATGAAGGTGGCAGAGGTGGAGGGTATGAGGGAGGCAGGGGTGGAGGGTATGAGGGAGGCAGGGGTGGTGGGTATGAGGGAGGCAGAGGTGGAGGGTATGAGGGAGGCAGAGGTGGAGGGTTTGGCTATGAAAGAAGCAGAGGTGGAGGCCGGGGATATGGCCGTGGTAGGGGACGAGTTGGTGGACGTGGTAGGGGTGGAGGCAACCAAGCATGATAGCAATATCAATGGATGTTGATTTCATTTTTGCTAATTGCTTGCCTTGACAGTGCGCTTAATGTTATTAGAATACTATGTTGATAGTGTGATGTGGCTCATCATCGAGCATTTATTTTTTTCGACATGAAATTGTTTGGGCAAGCTTTTGTTCATCTTTAGATTTAGCTGGAAAGCATATTTGTTTTATGGTTGCTGTAATTCATTGCTACTTTTATGGTTGCCATTACCATATTTTTATCTGTATCTGGTTTCTATATGGGTTTCATTTTAGTCAAAGTATCTTTTCCCCCCCTCTTACCGATGATGACCTTGCACGATTCAAATAAATATTGCTGTAATTCATTTCAACTTTTATGGTAGCCAATGCCATATTTTTATCAGTATTTGGTTTCTATACTGTTCTCGTTTTAATCAAAGTAGCTTTCCCCCCTTTCTTGCTGCTGACCTTGCTTGATACAAATTTTGGTAGATAAGTTGATATATAGAGTTTTACTTGATTGTTTCATGAAGAATGCTAGGGTCACACTTTTTGAACACACTCCTTAATATTGGTCTTATGAATCCCTCATTAGTATTGGTCTTGTGAATCCCACCAAATTTAGATGGTATTAATGTGATTTTGCAAATTCCTTATGAAATTCAGCTAATAAAAGAGTGTCTTACTAACTCCAAGACTCATTTTCCAGAATACATGGTATGAGACTTAGTAACAATCATTTACTAACACACACTAGTTGAATTTTATATGGATTTTACTAAAAGAATACAATGTAAATTTGGTGAGATTTATATGAACTTCAGCCAATATAAAAGTGTGTTTTCATTGCACTAAATATATGAAGGCTTAAATGCGTTTAGTTCTTGCAAATATAACAATTTTTATTTTAGTTTTTGCAATTTCTTTCAAAATAAACTCTGTAAATTTAAATTTTTTCAAACCCAAACTACAAATCAAGGATTTGAAGTTGTACATTAGAGAGACGTGTGTATACACTATGAAATGACGTTATCTAGGGGCTAGCATGCATTCTATGGAAATTGAATTCTACAATACAATCATTCTTATTCTCAATTATCAGAAAGTCTCAAATTTTTTCTAAAAAAGCTCTTCAATGGTGTTTACAAAAGACACTTTCGTACTCCCAACGTTGGAGTTTAGCAAAGTCACGTTATAATGGATTTTTTTGGAATCTACAAAGAGAATAATGATTTTCGCTTCTGGAATAAACAAACGTGACTGACTTGCTTTGGAAAGTGAAATGGAAAATTACATTACCCAAAGAAAAAGTAAAAATAAAAAAGAACAATGTTTGAAAAAATAATTAATACCTTATTGAAAACATAAAACTACAATCATTTTGAGACAAATTAGTTTTGCTAAAACTGCCTATAAAATGGGACATAGGTAGTAATTTAGAATTGCTTACAAATAGAGGTGGAAATAGGTTGGGCCGAGCTGAGCTTTGCATGGTCTGAGCTTGGACTGTGTCGAAAATGTTAGGCATGTTTTGATTTGTGGCCTGTTGTGGGTCCATTTTTTAGGTCTGGCTTGACTTTTTGGAAAGTCTCAAAAAGGCAGAAAGCCTGTTTAAAACCCTATTTCATTATTTTTCTTACAAAAACCTACAACATTTTAATAGTGTAAACTTTTGGAAATAAATTAACAAGGTAATAGGTCAATAAGATTAAGTTATAATTTGAGATCTAACAAACTCTTTTAGAGAAATATCTTTATAAGACATTCTATTTAAATTCTATTTTACAATAATAACTTTAAATACGTCAAAAATTGATGTAAGTCAATATGTTTAAATTAACAGAAAATACTAGCAAATTTATTATTTAACACAAAGTTGAAAATTTGATCTAATAATAATAGTAATTAAAAATATTATTAAAATTTACTTAAATTGGCAGGCTTAGTAAGCCTAAAAGGTTTTTTCGATGGCCTGTGGCCTAGCCTTTTTAGCTAAATAGGCTTTTGAAAAAGCCTTGGTCTTGCCTATTTTACAAAAAGCCTGGTCTGGCCTAGGCCTGTCGTAGGTTGGGCCGTAGGCCCCTGTTAGTGAGTCTGACCTATTCTCATCCCTATTTACAAAGTTTTTTTTGGAACAAAGGAATCTTTTTTTTATGTAAAGCAAAAATATTATTAAAAAATAAGAAAACAAAAATTAGGCCAAGGGGGGACTAGACCAAAACCCTTGGCAAGAAAAGAAAGTAATGTCAAAACAATAATAGGGAACCTTAACTAGAAGACCCCCTTAAAACAATCCAATCTAAAGAGCAATTCTAAGACAGTTTAAAAGACTAAATTACAATAACCAGATCAAAAGGAAACTGAGACAGAGTTCGTTCTTGAACGAGTATTATATCCAACCACCAATTTCTTCTTTTGCCTCAATTTTACTTTTGGGTCTTAGATACAACCGGAACCGGTTCAAAATTATCATACCACGCAACTGTTCATTGGGTATTGAGAGCTATTGGATCACCAACATCATCTGATACCTCACCCCAAAACTTTCTTAAAATTCTCATGTCTGATGCTACTACTGAATTAGAAGTAGCAATGGACTCTGAGGCGTTTAGTAAATCTAGACTGTTCTTCTTTTGGGCATTGGACACAGCCTAATCAACATGCACCATTAAACCTTGGGTGTTAGGTTCTATAAGAGCAACATCATTATCTAACACATCACCCCAAAGTCCTAAAATTCTCATGTCAGCTGCTACCACTGGGTTTGAAGTAGCATCAGACTCAGAGGCAGTTAGCGAGTTAAGCCTGGTAGTGGGAGGCTGAGTGGAGGATGATGCTCTTGCCTGTGTGTCGGAGCTAGAAGCATTCGTCAAAATCTGAGTGGATTTCTTAACTGTCTCGTGCATAGACATAGACATTCTTCGACCAAATAAAAACATAGACATTCAACCGTAACCTCAAATTCCAAATTAAAACCATAATCTTTAAACCCAAACCACAAATCAAACCCAAACCACAAATCAAGGATTTGAAGTTGTAACTAGAGAGACGTGTGTATATACACAATGAAATGACGCTATGTAGCGGCCAACATGCATTCTATGGAAACCGAATGCTACAATACAATCATTCTAATTCTCAATTTTCAGAAAGTCTCAAACTTTTTCTAAAAAGCTCTTCAATGGTGTTTAGTGTGCGTCTTTTGTACTCCCTGTACCGGAGTTTAGCAAAGTCACTTTATAGTGGATCTATTTTTAATCTACAAAAAGAGTAATGATTTTTGCTTCTTGAATAAACAAACATGATTGACCCGCTTTGGAAAATGGAATGGAAAATTACATTACCTAAAGAAAAAGTAAAAATAAATCAAAACCAAAATCTTCAAAGCAAAACCACAAATATGACTGTTAGTTTTAAGAGATTTTTTTGATGGCCTGCTGTACCATGTTATTTTTGACTAAATAAACTTCCAATAAAGTTTTAATTTTGTCTACTTTTTTTTTGACAAACAACATTGTCTACTTAAAAACATGGTATTTCCATAATGTAATGTAAAAAAAGTAAAATTGATTTTGTTCCGTACCGTACCTCTGGACCGGTATCCGATACTAGATACCAAGTCCGATCCGAGGTAGTTGGTAGTCGTGTTTCTGGTCAGTCCGAGTTGGGCTTCGATCCGGGGTGGTTGGTACCTGCAGTGACACTCCGACGCTCAAGTCAGCATGTGAGTTAATTGCAAGTTAGGTGAATGGAAAGTGTGTACCTTTAGTGCTAGCATTAAATGCTTATTTATAGGATTTTGGGATAAAAGGGGACCATTGGATCTAGGTCTCAGATCTCCATCGTTGGTTGATGGATTTGGCCTTTTGGTGCTTGGGCCTTAGGCAGATTGGCCACTAAAGGCCCAATCCGTAACAGTTGCCCCCCAAGTCAGATCGCCTTGGGGCGGGCTAGACTTGTCGTTTAGAAGACTGGGATGGACTTTCATGGCCGGGCTTTAACTTCTGTCAGCGTTTTGCCCCCGGCCTCCGAACGTGGGAGACCCAGGCCGTGCTGGTATTCCGTCGGGTGAGTTTAGAATCTCTCCAAGTGGCCATGTGTTTCGGGCGTTAATTACAAATGGCGAGCTTCCGAGACCGGGCCTGCGAACGGGTTGTGAAGGTGGACCGAGTGACTCGAGGCGTTCCATTAACGGCGACGCGCCGATTCCCCTTACAAGAGGCGAGCTTCCGAACGGTTTGCGAAGGTGGACCGAGTGACTCGAGGCGTTCCATTCACAGCGACGCATCGATTTCCACACCTGTCATTGATGGGACGCGTCATTCGATGGTGATTGGAGTAATGATGGCGCTTGAATCGATGCGCCTACTATAGGGGCTAGTGATGGGTCACGTAGCTTTGGCCCAAGCCCATATTGACGCCCTCAGTTCCCTATAAATATGGGAGGGGACCTCCATCACTTGCACTGATTTCTGCGAATTGCTCTGACCTCTGGTCTTAACCTCGACTCTTAGCAATTCATTCATCAAGCCGCCGATTCAGAGTTCCGTGGTGGGTCTCAGCGAGATCACCGAAGCACGCGATCAGAACAAGTGTCGGCGAGCTTCCAGTCTTGTGAGGTTAGTCCCCTTCTTTTATTTGTCTGCATCTCGCTTTAGGTTGTAGTCCGGATCTCTTAAAACTCGTATTTATTAATACAGAGTGGGGGTCGTCAGGTCGGGTTCCGACTTGGTTGTGGACCCACTGCTTTAGTATCAACTTGACTTGGCAAGCCCCCATTTCTGCAGGTCCGATATGGCGAGGACGAATCAAACCCGCCGGGTTGTCAGCGTAGATCGCCCCGTTGTAGCCAAACCGATGGCTTCTGATCCTAGAGACTCGGCCGAAGCACGTGCCGGTGCCTCCGGATCGGCTAGACCCGAGGTTTAGGAAGGCCTAGGTTCCGCTCTTTTCAGCTTTCAAGCAGATGACCGTTCTCCCGAGGTTCCCAGTAATGAGCTGCCGGAGGGAGATCGCCCTGAGATAGTGGTTCTTGACTCGGAGGGGTCCGACACCGAGCCGAATAACGAGGAGCAAGGGAGTACTAGCTGGAGCTCCGATGATAGTGAGGTCGAGGTTGCTGAAAGCCGTAATAACGGAGATGGGCTCGACCACAACGGGGATCCCGTTCATGAAGAGGGTGATTCCGAGCAATACCCCAGTATCGAGGTTGGGCCGGTCGACGTTCCCCTGGAGCTACCTCTGAATATTCCTCGGGAGTACTCTTGGGTGTCGGAAACGTTGAGGGAGGTTCAGTCTGTTTACCGGGTCGGAGACGACTTGAGCCACATTGTCAATCAGATCTCTAGGAAAAAAATCAGATATGGAACTTGGAAGGAATGGCGGAGGGTCAACATGTAGTTGTTTGGCCAAAAGCTTTGAAATTCGTCATGTTCGGAGTGACGATCTTTGACATGAAGATCACAGCCCCTTTCATCGCTTTTTAGCAAGAGATATTGGGGATTTTGAGCCTCACCCCCTCCCAGCTTCATCCCAACGCATGGGCCTTTCTGCGGGCCTTCGAGCTGATGTGCATTCACCTAGAGAGGCCTATCTCCTCCGATCTGTTCTTCTACCTCTTCGAGATTAACAGGAGGCACGAGGACGGGACTAAGGATCAATGGGAACACGTGAGCTTCCGGGCTAGGCGGGGTCTCAAAATTTTTATGCCCTATTCCGACTCTTTGAAGAATTGGAAAAGCAAGTACTTCTTCGTCGAGCCTGTGAATGAGGAGGCCGTGAGGTATGTCGGCAAGTATGGTGAGGATGGGGAATCCCTTGTGTCTACCAAGTTTCAAATAGGGCGGTCCCTCTCCCATTTCAATCGGTGACCTCACGCGTACACAGTCAGCTTAAGCAGACTAAATCCCGCAGACCAGGAGTCCTTGGCGATCCTGACCAATTTTGCCGATTTGATTCCCTACAGAGATCCCAAGAAGTTCGGCATCGACGTGGCAAGGCTGGTTGGGGCGAGGACTAGGTCCCAAGTCTTAGCCGTGCTTGGAAGGTTTTGAAGGCTGAT
The DNA here is from genome assembly GCA_039519185.1 of Astragalus membranaceus. Lineage (NCBI taxonomy): Eukaryota > Viridiplantae > Streptophyta > Magnoliopsida > Fabales > Fabaceae > Astragalus > Astragalus membranaceus. Next base: position 89,433,571 of record CM076854.1, on the reverse strand, counting down.
ATTGTCTTTGATTTTGACTGTCTTGTTTCTCTTTTGAGGTCACTTCCCTTAACATTCCTTCTTTTCTTTGTCTCGCAGATAGCACGAGACCTGATAAATTGGCCCGCCTGAAAGCAATATCGGAGAGGAAAGCTGATACCCAACAAGATCCCCAACCAACTCCTCATCGGAATGAGCCCATGCACGCCGTTCCTATCAACACTGTTACTGTAGCCAGTGTTGCAAGTGCTGAAGACCGGGCCGCCGACCTTCAACATCGGAAAAGACAGCAACCCTTGTCGCAGGGAGATCATGCTTCCCCTTCGCAGGACCTAGGGAAACGAGTGCAGGCCGACCAGGGTGGTTCTCCCCGAGCTTCAAAGAAAAGCCGTCATGGGAAACACAAAGCTTCGAGATCTTCCAGCATCTCGGTAGACGGTGAGTTTCTGAAAAAGCATCTGGAGGATTCCCGGGTCGACCCGGTGGAAGCCGGCGCCAGGCTGTTCCGGCATCTGGCTGATGTTTCCAAATTCCAGAGGGCAGAGGCTGAGAACCAGGCCAAAGGTAATAGAGGGGATTTGCTACTTTGGTTTTTGCTTCTGGTAGCTCCGTTCTTAATTTCGTTATTTCCATAATTTCAGGGGCCCTGGCGGAGAGGGATGCTAACGGGATTTCCGGGTTGAGCTACAGAAGAAGTATGAGTCCCTGTCTTCGACTCTTATGAAAACTCACGAGGACCTGTCTGCTCTCCAGGCGGAGAGAGACAAACTTGAGGGAGAGAGGGACTCTGTTCTCAACAAAAATAAGGAGCTCGAACTTCGGATTTCCGAGCCTGAGAACCAAGAGAGGGTGTTGAACCAAGGACAAACACTCTTTGTTTTGAATGATAACAAATTACATCTTGTCTACTAATGGTTGCAGCTGTATGAAAGTACAGGTTCAAGTTGAGTAAAGTACAGAACGAGAATCAAAAAGCATGAAGCATTAAAGCGGAGCAGCTTGAAGAAGAGGCCACCTTTGAAGATGAAGACCTAATTGTTTATCCGCTTTCCTTAGGACACAGTGTAAGGTCCTATCACTTAAGGTCTATGACATTTTAGTAGCTGAGAGATGAGTTTTTCAAAACATGCATGGTGCATCAAAATAGTTTTGAAAAATATTTTATAAAATTGCATCCATGCATAAGGTGGCACCTAAACCTAAAAACAATTTTGTGGAAAGCAAGAATCAATTTCTATTATGTACCAAAGGACAAGAATCGATTTATATTATTTTCTAAAGGCCATGAAATCGATTTTAAGCTCACCTATAGGCCAAGAATCGATTTCCTAAATCCTATGTTAAAGCATAAAATCGATTTGTGCATATACATAAGCCAAAGGTAAGAATCGATTTCCTTCTATTTCAAAAGACCTTGAAATCGATTGTCAAGCCATCCCATAGGCCATGAATCGATTCCTCATTGTTTTAACTAAGTGAAGAATCGATTTTCACCTATAAAGGATGTCCTGAAAATCGATTGTTACATTTTTTCCTAAAAGGCAAGAATCGATTCCTCCTTATTTTAACCAAGCATGAAATCGATTCCTATCATTTCAGGAAGTCCAAGAATCGATTCCTACTAATTTCTAAAGCCCAAGGAATCGATTCCTATGTTTTCTAAAAGCAAAGAATCGATTATACTATGATTTGCCTTCTCACATAAATCGATTCTTATGCATCATAAATCATTTCTACGTTTTCCTAAACCTATAAATAGGGAGGTGCTTCACACTTTTCATTTCACTCAACCACACGAAAAATTACAACAAATCTCTCTTCTTCTCACATAATTTTCTAGATCTGAGAAAGAGAAAAATAGAGCTATCACTTTCATATCATTTTTATAGATCTAGTCACTCATCTCTCTCAGCTATTATATTGTCATATTATCTGAGGTGATTAGATCATAGCTTCTATATTGTAATTTACTATTGTGGGGGTCACTTTGAAATCCTGGGAATTGTTCTTGGGTCTCTCAATCAGGAGATTGAGTTGGTTTGAAATCCTGGGAAGTTTTCTTGGGTCTCTCAATCAGGAGATTGAGTTGGTTTGAAATCCTGGGAGGTAATCTTGGGTCGTTCAATCAGGGAAGATTGAAGTGGTATTGAAATCCTGGGAGGTGCTCTTGGGTCGTTCAATCAGGGAAGATTGAAGTGGTATTGAAATCCTGGGAGGTGCTCTTGGGTCGTTCAATCAGGAGATTGAAGCGGTTGCGAAATCCTTAGCTGTGTGCTCGGGTTCTCAATTAGGGTTAATTGAGATTAGCTATAGGGAAGTTGCTTGCTTGTAAACATTGAAGAGGTTCTTCTCATATAGTGGTTGTTATCAAGTCCAAAGGTTGCAAAGCCGGAGGCCGAGGACGTAAGGCTTTTATCCCGAACCTCGTAAAATTCCTGGTGTATCTCTATCCCTATCTCTTTACTTTATTTACTGTTTATATCTGTTTATAATATCACTCAGTGGATTTATTGTATAACTATCCCTACTCTAATCTGAATCTGTTAATCTGGTTATAGTTATACTCACTGTACTACAGATCTGTTTATCTATCATCTTCTCTATCACTACTGTAGATCTGCTATATTCAATATCATTGCATTACTTATAAAACAACCTTATTGTGAATATTGAATATAGAGTAATATCTCATTGTGCCTGATCTGCCTGCTTGCATACATCTGATAAGTTCAAATCTCTTTTTTCCGCATTTGATTTAAACAAACTTATAATTTATTTTGAAAAGAATCCAATATTTACACATAACCTTATTCACCCCCCCTCTAAGGTTATCAGATAGTCTAACAAGTGGTATCAGTAGCTAGAAATTGCATATAGAGCTTTACATCTCGCAATTTAAATTTTATTTATCTATCTGTGATTATGGGTTCTTTTATGAAAGAGGGGATGTCCTTCAATAGGCCACCCCTGTTTGATGGGACTAACTATGACTACTAGAGTAGTCGAATGAAATGTCATGTGCAGACTATAGATTTCACCTTATGGACGATCATTGCAGATGGACCAATGATCCCAATGAAAATCAAAAGTAAAGCTACCGGCAAAGCAGAAGAAGTTCCAATTGAAGACATCTACACCATCGATTTGAGCGAGCTGAGAAAATCTGAGCTTGACAAAATATCTCAAAATGCCAAGGCTATGAATATTCTTCACCTATCACTTTGTGAAGAAGAGTATGGAAGAGTAAAAGGGTGTCAAACAGCAAAAGAAATCTGGGATTGTCTGGAAGCTACACATGTCGGTACAAGCCAAGTAAAGGATACAAAAATCAGAATCCTAACTTCTGAGTATGAATCATTCAAAATGAAGGAAGGTGAATCTGTTGCAGCTATGCACCAGAGACTGAATCTGATTATAAACAACCTAAGGGCTCTGGGAAAAAGGTATACTACAAAAGATATAAATGGAAAGATTCTTGCATCTCTGACTGGTGAGTTCTTTCCAAAAACTTGTGCAATCACTGAAGCCAAAGATATTGGTACTCTGCCTTAAGAAGATCTTATCGGGTCACTTCTAGCCTTTGAGGTTGTATTGGCTGCTAACAAAGATCAAAAAGCGGAAATGGTAAAAGAAAGAAAATCTCTTGCTCTTGCTGCTAAAACACCTAAGGTAGCAAGGAAAGAGGTTGAGTCTGATGAAGAATCTGATGATGAAGACATGGCTGAATGAGATTCAACAAACTTGAAAAGAGAAATAACTCAAAGAAATCCAAGAAAGCTAAGAAGGCTACATGGAACAACTATACTGACAGTGAAGAAGAGGAGGTTGCAAATGCCATTTGTCTCACGGCATGTGAAACATCTAAAGCTACAATATGGGACAGTCTTGGCACTGACAGTGAAACAGGTGAAGAAGAGCAGACTGCCAATGCTGTTTCGCATATGGAAAAAGACACATCTGAGGTAACCCTTAATGAACTTAGTCTTTCCGATTCCTCTATGCATGATGATGTAGTTGATAATGCCTATAGTAGTCACGATCTGAGTGAAGCTTTTGACGCTCTGTATTTTGAACACGAAACTCTTTTGTTAAAATCTAAGAAATTAACAAAGAGCAACAAAAGCTTGTCCACTCAAATCGAGACACTTGAAAATGAAGTAGCTAGATTGAAAAATGAACTACATAAATCTGTCAACCTTGAATTTCTTGAGCTTAAACAAAATTTTGAAAAGGCCAAGGTTGAAAATGAACTTTTGAAAGAAACATTGAAAAAGTTTGAGGTTGGTGAAAAGACCTTGACTCAGTTGCTTCACTCTCAACATCAATATGTTGATAGGAGAGGAATTGGGTACAAAGGCAATTCCACCTCCTCCATTTTAAACAAGAAATTAACTTTTGTTGCATCTACTTCAAGTTATAAACCCATTGTTTTCTCATGCACCTACTGTCAAAAGGGAAACCATAGCTCACCTAGATGCCCTATCCGTAAATTATGTGAGCTTGGTACCCTTATACCTGCCTCTAAGAAACCAAGGCGGATTATGAAAACCCCCTTGATAACTAACCCCAAAGGACCCAAAGAGAAATGGGTACCAAAAGTTCCTACTTGATTTTTTGTGCAGGTATGCTTCAAGGTATAGGGGATTGGTACCTTGATAGCTGAGACACGAAGCTCATGAATCTGGTAATGCTTCACTACTCTTGAACTTGAGCAACAAAGCTAGTGAATCAGTAATGTATACCAACTATAAATCTGCTTAATAGGTAAAGGTTGTGTGGGTAAGGAAAACACAACTATATTTATCAAGTATTAAACACTTATGTGAAGTAATTGTTTGTATGCATCAAAGCTTTTTCTCAAGTGCTATTATACTAGATCTTTGATGCAACATATTTTTGATGTTAAAAATGATACCTATATTGTTGAACCAAGGATGATTATCTTGGGTATCATATTTTTAAAACCATGATGATCCACCCTCTTTTTGCTAAAGCCTTGCATTCTAAAATTATTAAGGGGGATCACCAAGTAAGGGGGAGCATAGCATGAACTACTGTTTTTGATATATCATATGCTATGTACTACTGTCTATTAATTCTGCAAGTTTATAATGTGGTTATGTTTCTATGTGTTCACCCCCCTCCTTTTTGATGAAAACAAAGGGGGAGAGAATATTATGCATGTTATATGTGGGAGAGAATATATGCATGGTATATGTGAGGGGAGAAAATAATTGCTGCTATCCTGCTGATGTACTGTTTATTTTATTATGCATATGCTTAGGGGGAGCTTTTTGAAAAAGTTCCATTACTATCAAACCCCCTATGCATAATGTAATTTGTTATCATCAAAAAAGGGGAGTTTGTTGAACCACAGACAAACACTCTTTGTTTTGAATGATAACAAATTACATCTTGTCTACTAATGGTTGCAGCTGTATGAAAGTACAGGTTCAAGTTGAATAAAGTACAGAACGAGAATCAAAAAGCATGAAGCATTAAAGCGGAGCAGCTTGAAGAAGAAGCCACCTTTGAAGATGAAGACCTAATTGTTTATCCGCTTTCCTTAGGACACAGTGTAAGGTCCTATCACTTAAGGTCTATGACATTTTAGTAGCTGAGAGATGAGTTTTTCAAAACATGCATGGTGCATCAAAATAGTTTTGAAAAATATTTTATAAAATTGCATGCATGCATAAGGTGGCACCTAAACCTAAAAACAATTTTGTGGAAAGCAAGAATCAATTTCTATTATGTACCAAAGGCCAAGAATCGATTTATATTATTTTCTAAAGGCCATGAAATCAATTTTTAAGCTCACCTATAGGCCAAGAATCGATTTCCTAAATCCTATGTTAAAGCATGAAATCGATTTGTGCATATACATAAGCCAAAGGTAAGAATCGATTTCCTTCTATTTCAAAAGACCTTGAAATCGATTGTCAAGCCATCCCATAGGCCATGAATCGATTCCTCATTGTTTTAACTAAGTGAAGAATCGATTTTCACCTATAAAGGATGTCCTGAAAATCGATTGTTACATTTTTTCCTAAAAGGCAAGAATCGATTCCTGCTTATTTTAACCAAGCATGAAATCGATTCCTATCATTTCAGGAAGTCCAAGAATCGATTCCTACTAATTTCTAAAGCCCAAGGAATCGATTCCTATGTTTTCTAAAAGCAAAGAATCGATTATACTATGATTTGCCTTCTCACATAAATCGATTCTTATGCATCATAAATCATTTCTACGTTTTCCTAAACCTATAAATAGGGAGGTGCTTCACACTTTTCATTTCACTCAACCACATGAAAAATTACAACAAATCTCTCTTCTTCTCACATACATTTTCTAGATCTGAGAAAGAGAAAAATAGAACTATCACTTTCATATCATTTTTATAGATCTAGTCACTCATCTCTCTCAGCTATTATATTGTCATATTATCTGAGGTGATTAGATCATAGCTTCTATATTGTAATCTACTATTGTGGGGGTCACTTTGAAATCCTGGGAATTGTTCTTGGGTCTCTCAATCAGGAGATTGAGTTGGTTTGAAATCCTAGGAAGTTTTCTTGGGTCTCTCAATCAGGAGATTGAGTTGGTTTGAAATCCTGGGAGGTAATCTTGGGTCGTTCAATCAGGGAAGATTGAAGTGGTATTGAAATCCTGGGAGGTGCTCTTGGGTCGTTCAATCAAGAGATTGAAGCGGTTGCGAAATCCTTAGCTGTGTGCTCGGGTTCTCAATTAGGGTTAATTGAGATTAGCTATAGGGAAGTTGCTTGCTTGTAAACATTGAAGAGGTTCTTCTCATATAGTGGTTGTTATCAAGTCCAAAGGTTGCAAAGCCGGAGGCCGAGGACGTAGGGGTTTTATCCCGAACCTCGTAAAATTCCTGGTGTATCTCTATCCCTATCTCTTTACTTTATTTACTGTTTATATCTGTTTATAATATCACTCAGTGGATTTATTGTATAACTATCCCTACTCTGATCTGAATCTGTTAATCTGGTTATAGTTATACTCACTGTACTACAGATCTGTTTATCTATCATCTTCTCTATCACTACTGTAGATCTGATATATTCAATATCATTGGATTACTTATAAAACAACCTTATTGTGAATATTGAATATAGAGTAATATCTCATTGTGCCTGATCTGCCTGCTTGCATACATCTGATAAGTTCAAATCTCTTTTTTCCGCATTTGATTTAAACAAACTTATCATTTATTTTGAAAAGAATCCAAGATTTACACATAACCTTATTCACCCCCCTCTAAGGTTATCAGATAGTCTAACAGGGGGATGCTGTGGAGGTGGTTGCCTCGTTGAGGGCTCAGATTTCGAAACTTGAAGCTGCAACTCGGGAAGCCGGGGAGGTCAGGACTGGGGTTTGCATGGATCCCTCGACCCGAGTTACCGAATTAGAAGAGGAGCTTAAACAAGCTCGTGAAAGGATCCGGGGAGTCGAGCTCGAGATGGTCGAGGTGGCGGATCTGGCTGTCGAGGTGGCTGCGGAAAGCTTTGAAAAAGCGCTTGCCCAGATCGCCGTGATTCACCCTTCCCTGTCTCTAGACCAGGAGGTTCTGAGCATGGATCACGCTGTGGAGGGAGGGCAGGTTGTCAAGGTCAAACCTAGCTCCGAGGAGCGCGAAATTGTTTACCCGCGCCCGTCCCGTGCTTGATTTGCGAGTAGAAGTACATTTTTGGGTTCCGGATGGAACCAGTGGCGAGGAATGTCCCGGGTTCCGGGCGGAACCGGAGCTTTCGCTTGTAATATTTTTGTAGTCTTTAAACTTGAGGACCCGACCGTATCCGGGGTGTTTTGTAATGTTTACTTAATTTAACTGCCCGCAATTCCGGTTTTATTTCCCTCGGCTGCGCTTTACTCTTTGTTCGTTAAAATTATGCACTTGCGTTCTAATTCGCTCAAGTGGTGGACGTTGCCTTCGGGGCAGTTTACCGGGACTCGGCCCAGATCGAACTCGCCCCTTAGGGTAGTGGCAACCTCGGCCAACTTGTGTGTTCGTTTTTACTTTGATCGCGTAATGCATGTCGCCTTCGGGGCAGTTTACCGGGACTCGGCCCAGATCGAACTTGCTCTTCAGGGTTACGGCTGCCTCGGCCATCGATAACACCGGTAAAAACCGTTCTTTGTCAAAGTGTAGAATAATATTATTGGTATTAAATAACATCGGTATACACCGTACTTTATAGAAGGGGAAATTAACGTCGGTATACACCGTACTTCGACAAAACAATAACATCGGTATACACCGTTCTTTGTCAAAGTGTAGAATAATATTCTTGGTATAAAATAACATCGGTATACACTGTACTTTATAGAAGGGGAAATTAACGTCGGTATACACCGTACTTCGACAAAATAATAACATCGGTATACACCGTATTCCGCCAAGGCGTAACTCAACTGTAGTATCTCTTTAATTTGGTGGCGTTCCAAGTCCTTGGGATCGCTTTTCCGTCCAAGGTCTCTAACTCGTAAGCACCGTTACCAGTCTTAGACACGACTCGGTAGGGTCCTTCCCAATTTGGGGCGAGCTTGCCTTGCGCGGCGTTCTTTAAGCCAACGTCGGCTCTTCGGAAGACTAAATTTCTGACTTCGAAGTCCCTCGGGATAACTCTTGAGTTATACCGGGCTGCTACCCTTTGCTTGATCAACGTTTCTTTAAGGGAGGCTTGGCCTCGGACTTCATCGACGAGGTCGAGGTTCTCCTTCAACGCCTGGTTGTTGTCCTCCGGTGATTTTGTGTGGAGGGTTCTCCAACTTAACCCTCCAATCTCGACCGGGATTACAGCCTCGCTCCCGTATGAGAGTCGGAAAGGAGTTTCACCGGTGGAACTTTCGGGGGTGGTTCGGTAAGCCCATAGTACATAGGGTAGCTCCTCACACCATTTGCCTTTGGTTTCATCAAGTCGCTTTCTTAGTCCATTGAGGAGTACCTTGTTTGCGGCCTCGGCCTGACCGTTAGTTTGAGGGTGCTCCACCGAGGTGAATCGGTGCTTGATTTGAAGGTCGGTCATGAGCTTTCTGAAACCCTTGTCGGTGAACTGAGTTCCGTTGTCGGTGATTACTACTTCGGGGATCCCAAATCTGGTCATTATATTCTTTTTGAAGAATTTGATGCAGTTTTTTGCGCTGATAATGGCTAAGAGCTTGGCTTCGATCCATTTTGTGAAATAATCCACAGCCACTATTAGGTACTTGACATGACCGGGGGCGGTTGGGAAAGGACCTAGGAGATCGATTCCCCACCACGCAAAAGGTCATGGCGAGGTTAGACTTGTAAGCTCGGCAGGAGGTGCTAAATGGACACTGGCATGGACTTGGCACTTGCAACATTTCTTGACATGGTTCTTTGCATCAGTTTCCTTGGTCGGCCAGAAATATCCTGCTCTTAGAGCTTTCCGGGCGAGAGATTAGGCTTTGAGGTGCTGTCCGCAGATTCCTTCATGAATCTCAGTCAGAACATAATCTGCTTCCCCTCCTTCGATGCATTTCAGCAACGGCGCGGAAATGCTTCTTCTGTAAAGTGTCCCTTCGATCACGGAGAAGGACGAGGTCTTCCTCCTGATTGATCTGGCTTCACGTGGATCTAGAGGCTCGTCCCCCGACTCGATGTACCTTTTTATAAGCGCGATCCATCCTATTGGAAATTTAATTCCGTGGGAATTGTGCGTTCAAATGGGATTATTAGAGAAAGGCTTTATATGATACACATTTTGCATTTTTGAAATCCTAATCTTGAGGCACCATGTTTCAAGACAGAATTTAACATTTTTGTCTATTTTTAGTGTTAGGTATTGCATATTTCTTTCATGGCTTGAAGTGGATTCAAATCTTACCTTTTTTTGTCAAACGGTGACAATTTGTGGCTTCATGTCTACCGACTCATATGAGTAACTTCCTGTCATCACAGATTTAAACATAGAGTTGAAATACGAACCTTTAACCAAATCCCGTTTCTTCACTTGGAATCTAAATTTTTATGTTTTAAAGTTCTTATATTATTGTCTTCTAACTTTTGATGGTCTTTGGCAGGTAATTTTGATGGTTAAGGAATGGATGGAATGCCATAATTGGTAATATTACCCATCGCTCATTTATCAGTTTGCCTATTTTTTTTCCTAATATCTATTTCGTTTCTATATTTGAGATATCGAAAGAGGCCATGGCTTGCATCAAACAAGACTTTGGCTATTTGATATACCTCTATTTTGAAGTGCACCAGTTGACTCTAAACCAAATGACCAAAATATTGGATATTAGAAATATCAATGAATGTCATTTAACTAATTAACTGCATGTTGATGCAAAGGGTCCATGGCAGTTTGGCCAACAAATGGATCAATGACCTGTTGATTGTCAAGTATGTATTGCAATGAATACAAATTGCAACAGGTGCTGCAATGACTTTAGGCTCACAAGTTGAAGCTATATTTATAGAATTTAGGCCAACAAATTGAGACAATTGCCGCAATGAAAAGCTGAAATATTCTATTATAGAATTTAGGCCAACAAATTGAAGTTGTATTTCATTTCTTTCAAATCATTGCTTTTCTATCCCAAGTAGGTAGCTCAGTTGGCGAGCTAAGGGATACTGAAGGAGTGCGCCAAATGAGTGCAAGAAGGAATTCCTGAGTTCAACTCCCGGAAACTAACATTCCCCCACCCCCACTAACATTGCTTATCAAAAAAAAATCATGGCTTTTCTGATTGTTACATTAGGATTGGAGAGAGAGAGAGTTTGTATTCTGAGATTATCGTTGATTCTATCCAATCCAATAATTCCTTTTAGATTTCAGTATAATCAGGTTTTTGCGATGATTTGTTTTGCTATGACTAAATAAAAGTTAGGGATGTTGAGTCCGTTTGTTACGGTTTTTTAGGAAAAAAAACCACTTTTTTTTTTTAAAAAAAAAATCACTTATGACGACATGCTGTCGTTTGTTACAGATTCTTATAAAAATGAAAAGTTGAAAATCATATGAGAAGTTGTTTTGAGTTCCAATTCTTAGATTATCATTGCTTTCCAATAATGTTATGGTCGGTGGCAGACCCACTCATAGCTGAGAGGGTTTAGTTGAACCCCCTGAAAAAAATGGTACTTACCACCCTATATAAATAACCTAAACCCATTGAATTTTTTTTTAAATCCCCCAAAAATTTTAAATTGTACTAATAGACTAAGTTTTGCATCCATTTGAATCTGAGTCGTAGTCCGCCGGTTATTTGTTGATAAATCATTATTATCTACGATGAAAGAAGTAATACTACAATTTTTTTCACAAGTGTTATACACTTTTTAAAAAGAAGAATGGACGTAGTCTACAAAATTTCTTAGTGCGTGATGCAGTGTTGTTGTCGGCAGGTCAGATGTCAAGAATGTATCTGAATCAAACTTGATTCCTGTCCAGGTTCACTGGGATATACTACGTAGATACCATATACACATTGTGACGTCAAGATCAATAAGAAAGCCTACTTATGATCACTCCTTTTTTTTGTTGGTACAAACTACAAAGCCAACTGATAACTTTGTCCTTATCTCTTGACTCTTATTACTATGACAAATTCATCAAGTAAAAACACTTAAATGATATAAATAAAAAATTTATTCCTGAAATATTTATTGTATTAAATGAATGAATATGGTGTCTTTTTAGGTTTTGTTTGAACTTTTTAAAATGAGTGGAGCGAAATATAATAAACATGGTAGAGAAGAGGGATGGAAGGAAATGATATTGAATTTTTATTTCTTTCACTGTTTAAGTATTTTATGACGCAACAAAATAAAAGCTCATTTTATTGTTTGAAAAGTGAACAAAATGGAATGAGTTATAATTTATTTATTTATTTTTTCATTTTTACTCTTATCTAAAAAACACAATTGTTTGAAAGAATATCAACTAAATTACATTTTTTGTTTTTTATGTTTGATCAAAATTTCAGTTTGATTATTTATCTTTTTTTTTTCTCGCTTTGATATGTTTCAAATATGTGTCAAAGTGGTTCTTTATGTTTGATATGTTTCAATTTGGTCCTTTAATTGGTACGATATGTCTCAATCTGGTCTTTCTGTGTTTTTGTTTTGGAGGACCAAACTAAAACATATCATACCAATTGAAGGACCAAACAGAAACATATCAAACATAAATGACCACTTTGACACATATTTGAAACATAAATGACCAAAACGAAAAAAAAATGATAAATGACCAATCTGAAACTTTGATCAACGATAAATGACCCAAAATGTAATTTAGCCAAGATTATAAAATGAAAGGATCACTAGTGCAAAATCAGGAAAAGAATTAGACATTTAAAGTCAGGCGCTCAGATGCCTGACTTTATATGTTGACGCGGTGGCAAACTTGTAATTAAAAGGCAAAATTCGCGAGTTTCAAAGTCAAGCGAATACACGCCTGACTTCTAAAGTGAAAAAATAGCAAAAAAAATAGACTTTAGAAGTCAGGCGTGTATTCGCCTGACTACATAAGTAGACACGGTGGCAAACTTGTAATTAAGGGTGAAATTCTTTTTTTGTAGTTTAGTACTTTAGAAGTCAGGCGATACACGCTCGACTTCTAAAATAGAAAAAAAGAATTTAACTTACTCTCACAAAACGAAGCCTTCTCTCTCACTCTCAGTACCCCTTCTCACTCACTCTCACAACACGAAGCCTTCTCTCTCACTCTCAGAACTCAGGACGCGAACCCTATCTCCACTCTCAGGCACCTCACGTTTCTTCCCTCCGTTTCCTCTCCCTCAGAACGCGAATCCCACTCACTCTCAGAACACTGAGTTGCTCCTTCCTCATAACCCTATCTCTTCTTTGAACACAACCCTGAGAACCCTATCGCGAGAGGAGTGATGCGCGCTCCTTCTTCTTCATCATCTCAGCAATTTCACCAAGGCGCCCTCCTTCTTCTTCTCCATGTCTCTCTCTGTGAGTTGCTCTCTCTCTCTCTCTCGGTCGCTCTCTCTCAGTCGGTCTCTCTCTCTGTTGCTCATCTTGGTCGCTCTCTCTGTCGTGTTCTCTCCCTGTATCATTCTCTCTCGTTAGTGCTCTTTGGCTCTCTCTCTCTATTGCTCTCTCTCTCTCTCTGTCGCTCCCTCTCTGTCTCTTTCTAGGTTTACTATTGTGTTTATCTGTATTTAGGGTTTTAGGGTTTATGAGTTTTTATAACTTAATTTGGGATTATGATTTAGTAGATTATCTGTATTTAGGGTTCTTGATTTCGGATCTGGAGTTGGAAGATTTCGGATCTGTGAGTTTCTTGAAAGATTTCGGATCTGTGGCGAGGTTCTATGTGTTTATGTGGTGTTTTCACTTTTGTGAGTATAACTTGTTATTAACATGCATCTTACTTTGTTTGTTTGTGTTCAACACTGATTAACCACATGTGTAGGTGTGTGTGAATTGTATTAACTAGCAAAATTGTTGTTGATTTTGGTGTATTGATTTGATGCTGATATAAAATTTCTCTTTTTTAACTATCCGTTTTAATGGCAGAATGATTTGGGGTTGAAGAAAGAATTGAGAGAGATGCTGCCTATTATTGTGTACAAGGAAAGCTTCTTTGTCAAGGATACACAGTGAGTTCATTTCAGTTGTGTTGGCAATTTCGCATTGGTCTTTTTTTGTGATTTTACTTGCATACCTATTCTCATTCTTATTCTTCCCTGGTATTGAATTAGCAGGATGATAAGTGCTAACAATATCACTTAGTGGGGGCAGGATTTTACACAATAATGAAAAGTTTTGAAAATAGAGTATCTAAGAGTTAGGTGATAGATTCTTCTGTGGACTTCAACACAAATAGGAATAGGACTTTGAGTTAATGCAGATAAACTTCTCAATAAAACTTATGAAAAACCAGATATTAAAGCAATCTTGCAACAACTATGCAAATTCTTAGCCAACAGCTTTTCCTATAAACTGAAATTAGCTATTGCATGTCAATTTTTCCCAAATCTACCTCATTTAACTTCTTCGTAAATATCTATCAGCTTATATATAATGAATTTTTGCGTAGCCTCATAATAATTCTGAATTTGTATTTGACTTATATTGTATTTGACTCATTGTATTTGACTCATTCTGAATTTTTGCGTAGCCTCATAATAATTCTGAATTTTTGCGTAACCTACAATTTCTGAATTTGTATTTGACTTATATTGTATATAGGATTCCAGTTACATGGGCATAAGTTCTCCATTCATTCGTGTTCTGCAGAACCTCCTCCACGGAGTGCCCCTCAAGCTTGTGGATGGTGGAGAATCCCAAAGGACTTTTGTTTATATTAAGGATGCTATTGAAGTTGTCTTGTTGATGATTGTAGGTTCACATATCTAATCTTTTATGACACTATTTTTTAAATACTGGTTTTCTGATTGTGGAAGTTCATCTTTAAAATATCATTCTTATTGGCTGCTCCACTAAATGTGAATGTTAACCTTTTTACAGGAAAATCCAGCCAGGGCCAATGGAAAAAATCAGATGAGGGAAAAGAAAGGAATAAAAGAGATGGAAGAAATTAGAGGGAAAGGAATATTTGTTTAAGAGCTATTGCAGTTGGGAGCTGATGAAATTTCTTCAATAAAGCCAAAGCTAGTTCCCTTTCTTGCCATATAAATATGCGGAAATTCAAGACTGTGAATTGCAGCTTCAATTCATCTTCAAATGGTATTGGTAGTATGGCTGAGAACTAGTGAAAATGATGAAGATTATGTTAACTATAGTATTGTTGATGCTGGTATGTTTTAGTTTAGCTACTTTAATTAATGATTATGTTGATTGACTTAGTAATTGGTGTGATCAATTTAACTAAGTAGTGGATTGTTTATTGATATAAGGACAAACTTGGGTGACATTCATTGGGTTATGGATATGTTGGCAGCAACATGGAAGATTATGAACCACAATCGTTGCTCTATGCTGATAGAAACACACCCAAAGAAAGAAAGCAATGGAGATATCTTGAATCGAAAAAGGTGGAGTGGCGATGAGTTCAGTGGCGCCATATTCAGTTGGCACTTCCCTAACCTCCCTAAAAACTAACTATTCCGCCGCATCATCCCAATCACCTCCTCTTCATAGTCGCATAACATGTGCTGCCCAAATCCAAGTCGAAGTCGAAGCCCAACCACTAGTGCTTGTACAGAAGGAGAGTCAGCTTAAGAGACGAGAAGCAATAGGCCTCGCCTTCAGTTTTGGCCTTCATACTTTCTTCCAACCACAAGTACAACCCGCAACCGTAGCCGAAGCAGTTCCGTGTGAATTTACGGAGGCTCCTTCAGGCCTTGCATTTTGCGACAGAAAATTGGGCACCGGTCCTCAGCCTCTTAAAGGACACCTTATTAAGGTAACCGTTCTTTTTTTTATTTTTTAATAACCTGCATTTCATGTGATGATATTACTAATACACCACCCCTTTATTGGCAATGGCAGGCACATTATGTAGGGAGATTGGAGAATGGGAAAGTTTTTGATAGCAGCTACGATCGTGGCAAGCCTCTTACCTTTCGCGTTGGTGTTGGAGAGGTATAATATAATTAATTCAATAATGTCTTTTACTACCAATTTTTGAAAATCAATTGCTCAGGACTAAAAATTAGTGATGAATCTTTATCTTTCATATAGGTTATTAAAGGATGGGATGAAGGAATTTTAGGAGGTGATGAATCCTGAGAATGGTCTCTACAAAAAGTCCTTGGAAGTTACTGTTAGGTAACTTGCTATCCCCATTCATCAGCATAAAAGTTGAATTTCAGCACATGTGAAAATGAGTGATTAATAGAAAATGGTTAACAATTACTAGTGAGTGTGTGAAGATATTAGTCATTCTTCAGTTAGTATAGTTAATGTAATCTAGTTTAGTTCAACACAGTGTAATAGTAAGCTGCTAGCCTTTTGTGTTTGAATAATTGTGAAACATCATGGTCGTTCTAACTGTGGCTTTCTTGCTGCCTGTTTACTGATGTATCTATTTTATCTATCATGACTTGATTGCTTCTCCTTTTGACTTTGGTTCTCCAACTGATTATGCTATTAAGGTAGGATTTTTTCTGAAATGGACATATAAGCATTGTGTGCTTCATGATGACGCTTAGAATTATGCGGTGACATAGGCATTTGAGCTTAGTATTTACTCTTGAAAAATTCCTATGTATATTTTTTGGAGATGTTGCATCGATGCTTGTAATGCTTAAATCATTTTTGTTCCTATTTTCCATTAAACTGATATTGCTTTGGGAGCTGTTGACCCACATACAACTGCCAAACAAATTGCTGCAGACAGAAAAATAATTGATACAGCAGCACCATTTGAATCTGTTAAGGAAGCTGTTTCCAAGTTTGGAGAAATTGTGAATTGGAAACCGCCTAGATTGCAGACCGCTGAGGTATATCACTTAGCATTAAACTCTTTATATCACTTAGCACTGACATTTATTCTAGTATTAAATTCCTAGTTGTTTGTCTCTCTATTTTGTTTACCAAAACTGTTTTTCTTTATAAGGATCATGAAAATTGCTTTTTTGATTGTACAGTTTTTCCTTCTAACAAAACTAGGAAAGTTTATGAAATAGCATATGCATAGGCAGTAGATTAAGGACAACTTAAGAGAGATTTGATTACAAAATGCTGCATGTCTATTATGCTTTTGTGACCCTGTGCACTATGTTATTAACAAACGTCCCTGACTTGGGATGTACAAGTGTGTTGAAAGAATCAAAAGATACCAATATCAATATCGAAATCTTAAATTTTCTCTAGAAATATCAATATCAATGCTTTATATTCAGTTTGTGTCCTCTGAAAATAATTATATCAATATCAATATCGAAATCTTAAATTTTCTGCTAGGGTGCTAGATTTTGGAGCTGGGACTGGTTCAGCTTTTTGGTAAGCGACTCTAGAACTTTGTTCTAGTGAATGGTTAACTTTGATATTATAAGTTTATTGATGTTCTTAAATTTATTCATTGCCTTCCGAATCTGATGACGAAGCTTTCAGGATCGGCGTTGATAGTTGGTTCCCGGATCATTGATTCAGAAGATAATTGTCCAAAAGTTGATATGATATTCCCTTATAACATTGAGATCAAACTGGAATAAAAGAAGGTTAACTCCACTCCTTCATTTTTAGGGAATGGATGGTCAGGAGCTCCAACTTAGTGATGGAAGGCATTTGGCCTACCGCGAATTTGGTGTTCCAAAGGAAAAAGCTAAGCACAAGATCATTGTCATTCATGGATATGGTGACTCCAAAGATATACATTTGCCTGCTTCTCAGGTACAAACTTGCTCCTCTTAATTTTGTGCAATGTGAGACTAATTCTCAAAAAGTCACAAAAACATCAAAAACCTTAATAGCGCGACACTAATTGCAATTGCAGACCCTTTTTTAAGGCCTTGAAGTGTTGAAGTTTACTGAATAATTTCAGAAATTTTGTTTGTTGTTTGATATATTATAGTGATTATGTTCTTTCTTGATCTCTGTTTTGTTCTGCGTTGGCATATGCATTATTACCATTTACTTTGTTGCCATTTTGTATAACAATTTACAAAGTCCATTTAACATTCTCTGCTGTTTTCAGAAGGAGGATCTGAGGGCTGTGGTTAACTATTTGCGGGCGGATGAAAATGTCTCTCTGATTGGCTTATGGGGACGCTCAATGGGCGCCGTGACTTGGTTCGTTTTCATTCAACCTTACCAATTGAATGAGTTTAAATCAAAGTTTTCCAATTCCAATTAGTATTCATACATTGGGTTGTAGCAATTCAATATTACAGTGCATATGGATTTTGTTCTTGCCACTGATGATGTCATTGCCTGCAGCCTTATGTATGGAACTTGTAGATACTTACAGATTCCGTCTGCCAAAATTCACCGTGAGTGAATTCTATTTTTGAATGTAAATTAGAATGCCTTCTATGAAGCACAGTTGCAAGGTTCTATTTAATAATAATAATCTTCCCTTAATAATAATCTACTAGTATTAATAAATTTGGTGCAAGGTTCTATTTAATTCAGTTTTGAATTTGGTAGGTGGTAGTGGAGTTAGTTTATGTGGAGTTTCTTTGAAGGGATTATATTGAAGTATGTTTGTTAGATGTTTAGTGAATGCGGATCCAAGGTACTCATCTACTGGAAACTGCAACAAAATTGCCTCTTCTCAAGTTATAAATCAAATTCTTCATTGTCTTAATTTCTTTTGCAGATTGAGATTGCAGCAAGTGTGGGTCAGGTGCTTTAAAGGACAAGTTATTTAGTTTGCTTTTTTTATCACCTACATATTAAAGTATGCAGACACCAAAAGCAAGGTAAGGTTGTCTTATTTGTCACTTTTGCTTGCATCTTTCTATTTTTTGTTCTGTCTTGTGACCAATTCTGGGGTCTAAATGAGGGACCAGTAGCTTTTATTATAATAGCTCTGTCTGGTTGTATAATTTAAAGCTTGTTCCTTTGCTAAAATCTGAAAATTTAATTAGGGCCTATTTATTCCAATGGAGTTGGTAATTGAACTCCTAATAAATTGCTCTGGAGAGGGATAGATGCTACCTTTGGTCCATTAGATTGAATTTATAATTTATAGCTTGTTGCTATTCAAAGAAATCTGAACGCAAGTCAACCCAAAGTCCAATATCTGAGGTACATTTTAAGTTACTTCATGGCTAGAATTAGAAATCTAAACTATTAGATTATTTGTAATTTTTCTTAAACTTATTGTTTAATGTATCTCCTTGCCCTTTATCATCTTGCTGTAGAAGAACCGAACAAGAAGGGTCATCAGTCATCAGATTACAATGCCTCAGTCATCAGATTACAATGAAGTTTTAGCCACTGAAGCTGGAGGAGTTGGTCAATTTCCACCAGCTAAGATGTCTTATGGTGGTGGTTCTACATCTGGGAATATGTCACAGTGGACAATTGATGAATTTTTTGGAATTGATGATTTCGGTCAGAATTATAATTTCATGGATGGATCATCAAGGGTATGTTCATAGTTGCTGCTGTTCACTGGTTTTGTAGATTACTTATCTTTTATGTTTTTATTGCTTGACATTGTCATATGACTAAATCACTGGCATGTTCATAGAGAATTGATGGATTTATAGGGATAGAGAATTGTTGTATATGATGAATTTAAGTACAATGTGATGAATTTAAGTGTAGAATTCTATTTGGATGTACTTAGCTTTAATGTAATTTAGCTTTGGATGTATTTTGTACTTAAGGTGTAGAATTCTACTTAAGTGATGAATTTTAGCTTTGGATGTACTTAAAGTAGAATGTGATGAATTTAAGTGTAGAATTTTATTTACTGGTTTTGCTGGGAGAATGACCAAAATCGTATAACCAGGGTGTATGTAGGAGATTAAACCAAAATTTGAAAGAAAAAAAAAACTTTTAAAGTCAGGCGCAATAATGCCTGACTTAAGTATAGATTTGAAAAAAAAAAACTTTTAAAGTCAGGCGCAATAATGCTTGACTTTAAAACCACTTACGAAGTCAGGCAACAATAAATGCTTGACTTTAAATCATACTTACGAAGTCAGGCAACAATAAATGCTTGACTTTAAATCATACTTACGAAGTCAGGCAATAATAAATGCTTGACTTTAAAACAGACTTACGAAGTCAGGCGAAATAAATGCTTGACTTTAAAACTGACTTACGAAGTCAGGCGAAATAAATGCTTGACTTTAAATCAGACTTACGAAGTCAGGCTATCGCTTGACTTTAAAACTCCTGACATACAAAGTCGACTTAATAAAAGTCAAGCGGGCGCCTGACTTTAAATCCCATTTTCGCCTGACTTTAAATTCCCTTTTTGCACTAGTGGATATTTAGAGAAATATAATTGGAAAACTTAAATGATTCCATTAATAACAGAAGAGAGATTAATTTTCTCATGTTTGGTTGAGGGGGAGAAATGGGAGAGAGAGAGAGATATGATTGTTTTTGCAATCTCTTCAATTGTGGGAAGAAACCGGAGACTTTAAAATAAATATTTAGCTAATTTAATTAAATAATTAAAATAACTATTAATTTAATTAAGTTAAAGAATTAAATCAAACACATAAAGGTGTCTTGATCATTTCAAAAGTAATATCATTTCTCTCTTCTATCTTTCTCTTCAACCAAACCAAGAGACACAACTGTCTTTCCCCTATTTCTCTTCTCTTTCACTTAAACCAAACAACAACCCTAATCTACTACTCTATTTTCACCCCTTTCTCTCTTCCCTCACTCTCTCTTCTCTCGTTCTCTCTTCCCTATTTCTCTTCTAATCCAAACAGAGCAACTAACTGAACTAACCCAACTAGCTAGAAACTAACCCTAGTTCATATTTTAACCGGTTACATGAGTTGTACTGTTACTATTATTTGTATTCTCTATCAAAGGACAAAATAGTATTTTGATAATTTTAAAAAAATAAAACAATGGTGTGGTTCTATTCCAAATGCCCCAAATTTTGAAACAGAATAAAAATAGTGGAAATTGTGGTATTAGATGGAATGCATTCTCTCTATTCCATTTCATTTTACGGAGAAATGATAACAGTATCACTAATATGCATAATAAAAGAAAGAGCCTAAAAGAAATTAATTTAGTAATTTATGTAACTATATCTGTATTTTTTTTAAAACTATCGCTTTTTGGTATAAATCGGTATCGTCTGTGCGCAACTGTATAGACTAATCCCTCGAGCCGGGTAGGATCACAATGAGCGGTAAAATTCTCTCTCAAGAGATGATTAAGCCTGGTAGGACCACAATGAGCGGTAAAATTCTCCCTCAAGAGATTTAATACTGTTACAATTCTAAGGTTGAATTCGAACCCAGGACCATTTAAGCCGTAAAAGATAGTAACTTATATTTAAGACATCAATAAAGACATAATTTTTTTGGATATATTTTATAAAAAGACATAATAAAATGGACAAGAGATAATATTTTATAAGAGAGTTTATGGGATGGGACACGATGTTCTTTGTGATCGATTGGCTTCCTTACTAAAAGTGTAGATCCTCTTCATGCAATGCATGTAGACAAAAGTTTGCATTCTTGCAAGAGTAATGTTATTTGGCAAAACTTTTCTAGCCAAAAATAGCCAAAAAAACATATTACAATATCTATTAATCATGTTTTTTAAGTCATTAACCAACTTAATTTTTACAATTTTTTAGGTCACTGACTAAAAACTGTGAAAAGTAGGTTGGTTAATGACTTAAAAACTTGATTAATTGATGTTGTAATGTGGTTTTTGACTATTCATCACAGTACTACATTACGTCATAATGTTTGCTTTTTATTTTTCAAATTATCCATTCACTTGTGCGAGAGTATGATGATTTTGCGAAAAAATACGTTCGGATATCAAAATTGAAAACCCTCTAAATAATATTTTTGTTCAAATCTCAAGGGGTTGACCTAGTAGAACATTACCTGATTTGTATCTTGGAATTCTGGATTCAAATCTCCACTGATATCACTAAAAAATTTTAATTTTAAAAATTTGTTTTGTTCATACCCGTAAATTCAATTTGTTTTTTGTTTGGTCAAGGTAAATTCAAACTGTTTGAATTCAAGTTTTCTATTTCACTCAGATTGTTTAAAGAAACCATTTTTATTTACCCATAACTCATCCATAGTGTAGGGGTCTACAAGAAATATAGTATGAAATTTTATGTTATAAATTAGTTTATTTTTCTTACTGTATGTTTGGTTGATTGTAAAAAATTATTAAAATAAACTAAAACATGCTTAATTTTAAACTGCACCTACGAAATTCATTAGCAAGAGATCAAACGGACGCGATCCACTATCGCCCCATCCTCATTTACGATAGTTTGTATAAAGAACCAAAAACACATACCATGGCTCCCCGTATATTTTTTTAGTTAAAATATTGCTCACCCTGATCCATTCACTTAAACTTTCAGTCGCCCTAGAGCTACAAACATCTCATGGATCATGGATAATCAACAAGAATCGGTATGAGCAGTAACTGAGTTCGAATTTCACTCCAAGGTCTTAAATTCGAGTTTTAAGTGTATCCTGACTCCTCTAGTAAGGGTCGGGTTAGGTGAGAGGGGACTGCGAGGGTTGGATTATACAACTGGCTAATTCATAAAAAATAAAGATAAAGTGCGATAAAAGCAGGTAGATGAAATAAACGTAGAGTTTTTTGATTGATTGATTGCTCCTCTTTCTGTACAATTACTCTCCTATTTATATACATAGGCCCTCGTCGGCCACTAACACAGCCATCATTTGCCTACCGTTGGATCAGTCTAAGATCAACGATTATCATTGCTCCTAAGCCCTAAGGAGGCAGAGTAACCACCCATGATCTCACTAGCACAATTAGTGGGGTGAACTCCCTCACTCCGCTCTTCAAGACTTCGCTCCTTCGGTTGATCTTCAACTGGTCCCACGTTTCATCTTCGTGCATGTCTCTTACGTGCCTTCCAAGTAAAACCGCCTTGCCTCGGCCACTTGGTTCATTCAGCTAACCTTCGTCCCCAGACAATAACTCAGGCACCCGAGCCTACCCTGGCCGTGGCACTCTATAGGCTGAGGTTGTTCTCTCCCTCAGTCTCCCTCATTGTTCCTCGGGCTAACCCCTTCCTCAGGGAATTATCTAGTGATATGCCCCGAGGGCTTCTCTTGATCATTTTCTCAGGCAATTATCTCTTAAAATCCTTGTCTAGTGACCTGCCTCAATACTCCGGCTCTACTGCCTTCTTCATTCAGTCATCGGCCTACGACCTAATTATTTTTGGGTGTTAACAATTGCCCCCCTTTTTGTGCTATCGTGTGGCCGCGAGGACGTGATTGATAGGGCAAAAACCTTTTGAGATGACTTGATGTGACCGTTCTGAAGTGACTATCCTTCCGTTCCGTGACACTTGGCAGTTTCGCTCTGCGCGGGATACTAGGGCGGTGCAACGGTTCCCAAGGTTTGCGAAAGCCATAAGTGGTTATGATCATGCGAGACCGTTCGCTTTCTTTGGAAATGCTTCGCTCCTCTTTCGTTTCTCTCTTTGCGAAACAGGACCCTTTCTCTCCATCGTCATCACCACCGCTTTCCTTATGTATTTCCTCTGCAGATTCTTCTACGGCACTGCCTCAGCTAGTGTCGTCCGAGAGCTGCATCCCTTTGTGGCCATGATGACTAGTGGGGAGGTTTACGCCTGGGCTCCTTACTTCCTTGGTGAGTTCTAGAGAGGGATCCAAGTCATGCTCGAGCAGATCAAGGACTACGATCGAGTCTCCAAGATTCAGGGTCCTATGTGGTTTCTCCAGCTGTGGGCTACCCTGTATTTCCCTTATATTCTTTCTGCTGGCTTGACTATCCCCGGGCCACTGACCAACAGATGCTTAGGCCTTCAGCTCTCGGCCACCCCTGCCATCGACTGACAGTGGCTCAATTCATGAAGAAGTTTCTAAAGACCAACATTACTGAGATGACGTGGTGTCCTGTGTTAGACAGGAGGTGTGGACCTACCTGGATCTTTACTCCTCAACGAAAAGAAGATCAGCTTCCTTTATCAGAGTGCGGTACTGCTTGTGATTATTGGCGGTCCGCAACTACACCAAAGAAACAAACAGTGGATCTACACTAACCAAATTTACAATAGTGCAACTGCACCATCCTGCACTGAAGGCAGATTTAAACCCACCTTGGAAGCACCTCAATTCATACTAATGCATAAACATTCTATGACATCATGCTTAGTCACAAGTCACATGGAGGCACATGCCAACATGCAAGAGGAGGCGCCCACAATGGGAAATCATCATGAAAGGCTACGCATCTAGGACACATGGTCTTCCATAATTGGACCTCTCTTTTGGACTCAATCTTCTCAATCAAAGCTCTGAAAAGTAACCATGGTTAAGCCACCTTTGGTCAGCTTGATCCCCAAACAAACCCTCACTTGAAGGAAACCTCCAAGGCTATATAAAGGCTTCCACTTCTCAGTTGAACAATATCTCATATCTCACATCATAATATGTAGATCATACACTTTACTTATAATTTAGTAGTTTCATTCCTTATAGTTTTTAGTAGTAGTTAGTTGGAAAGAAGGTAAGGAAGGAACCGACGACTTCTTCCTTCACTTCTTCATCAACTTAGTTAGGTGCAACTGCACCAGGAAGTCAGTGCTTCTGCACTGCTGGGCAATTTTATGCAAGAGTACTTCAATCAGTGTAATATCTACGCTATTTATATCTCTTGTACTTTCATTTATATTAATATGTTTTATTTCATCTATCTTTGCCTTGCAATGCATATTATGAGCTAAACCTTTTTGGTTGAGATGTTCTAACTTTATAATGAGCTTTTGAGTAAGTTATTGTGCCTTTAAGTGTTACATGTATTTTGGGTCTTGTGTTATACTATATCCATCTTATTGTAAGGTTGATCGCTTAGAATAAGTAGTGTTATATTCACATACATGGTTTATAACTAGAAATCAAGACTAGTAAGGGTGAGTGTTTTAATGAAGGCTTTGTTAACTTGTGTAATAAAGAAAACGTTGTTAAAACCATGTTAAGTCCTAGACATAGGATAACATAGTCCTTAGGGTGAAACAGTGGGTACTTCAAAGGCAGGAGTGAACTTATTTAGCACGCCTAGACATAAGAACCTTGTAACGAAACTCTGAAGAAAGTAGCTGAAAGGCACATACTTATGCAGCTGCACTCAATGCATCTGCACCACATAAAAGCACAAAACTCTTAAAAGTGAATTATTTAGTGAAGACATCTTAACTATCATTCTCAACTGATTTCCTTCATATTCTTTTACATATTTACATTCTGTTTTCACTTAACATAAAAAACCCCAAATTTGTGAGTAGTATAGTAGCACCAATTTATATTTTCGTAAACATACATAAGTAAATCCAATCCCTGTGGGTTCGACCTTTCTTATCAATATATTACTTGTTTGTGATTGTGTATACTTGCACATCTTTTTCACACACCAAGTTTTTGGCGCCGTTGCCGGGGATTGCCATTAATTTTTGTTGTTTAGATTTATAAATTAGTGTTTTATTATTCTGGTAGTTTGTTTCTTACTGCAGATGCACTAGCTTATGCACAGGGCCAGATCACCAGAATTTGCATTAGATCCTGAGATAGAGAGAGGGTTTAGAAAGTTGCTGAGACTCAGGAAACAAAGACTTCAAAGCTGCAGAATCACTATGTCTCATCAAAGTGAAGAAGAGAGATCTAGACCAGGTTCAAGTGGAGGATTAGTCAGAGGTGGCCCAAGCACTCATCATGAACCTGAGGATGATCACAGAAATCAATTCATCAACATGGGACCAATAGGTATGATTAATGATAGAAATAGACCCATGAGGGATTATGCTATGTTTAATCATCAAAATATGCAAACAAGTATAGCAAGACCTCATATGCAATGGAGCCTAATTGTATTCATTCATGGAATGAAATGGCTGAAAAGTTTTTAGCAAAATATTTTCCACCCATCAAAAATGCCAGGATGAGAAATGATATTACATCTTTCAGACAAAAAGAATTTGAATCATTGTTTGAAGCATGGGAAAGATGGAAAAAACTTTTAAGAAAATGTCCACATCATGGTCTACCTATCATTATTCAAATGGAAACTTTTTATAATGGTTTAGAACCCCAAACCAGAATAATGCTTAATGCATCATCTAGGGGTGTGTTATTAAACTTGTCTTATAATGAAGCATGTGAATTGATTGATAGAATTGCAACCAATAATTCTAGTTGGCCTACTGAGAGGGTAAGTGCCCAAAAGAAACCATCAGGGGTACATGAAATTAGTGATGTATCAGCCCTATCTGCTCAGTTAGCCTCACTGACAAACATGTTTAAAAACTTCACTTCAACCAGTGCATCTGCACCTAGTGCAGCTGCACCATCAGAAAAGACTGCAGCAGCCATAGAACAAGCCCCTCCAGGTGATACATCTTGTGTGTATTGTGGAGGAGGTCACTTGTATGAGGAATGTCCTAACAACCCTGTCTCTGTCAATTATGTAGGATACACTAGGAATAACAACCCTTACTCTAACACCTATAACCCTGGCTGGAGGAACCACCCAAATTTCAAATGGAAAAATACTGGTGCATCTGCACCAGCCACACCACCAGGATTCCATTCTCAGAACAACTAAAGACAACAACCACATGCCACTGATAACTCCTTAGAAGCCTTGCTCAAATCCTTCATTAGTGAAACCAGAACAGCTAGGCAAGCACAAGATGCATCTATAAAGAATTTAGAGAATCAGGTGGGACAGTTAGCAACAGCTCTGTATCAAAGACCAACAGGTACATTACCATCTGTAACATCCTCAAAATAATTAGCCGAATTACTTGGATGTTAACCCAATTAAATTAATTTAGTACTCGACTGGTAAATTTATTGAGTGCTAAAATTATTTATTGGTTGTCATCGGATCGTTAACCGGATAATACGGGTCAAGGAAGTTTTGGAATCGAAATAAGAGATTTAGAGCAATATAGTAATTTTACCACGTTACCACTTATATATTAATAAATATATATATGTATACGTGTATGTGTGTGTAGTGGAAGAAGAGAAGAAAAGAATTAATAAAAGAAAGAAAGGGGAGGAGGCGAGATACAGAGAAGAAAAAGGAGAGAAAAGAGAAAGAAGAGGAAAGGGGCATGGAGGAAGAAGAGGAAAAATGGGTTAGTTCGGTTCATCAAAACGATTTCCTTTCAACACGAAAAACGTTCAGCGTTACTTCCTCTTCGATTTGGTACCAACATCATCATCATCAACTCACTCTACACAAATTCACCATTTTTGAAATTTGGAGAAAAATGGAGGTTTTGTGGTTCAAGCTCAAAGGAAAGCCTAGAATGGTGGTGAGGAGCGAGCTCAAGGTGGATTACGCGAATATTGAAATCCGATTTGGGGTTTTTGAAGAATTAAAGGTTAGGGTTCAAAAAATTGGGTTTATGTGTGAATAGTGGTGATTGGAGGTTGAAGATAATGAATAGTAATTCCATGGAAGTTTTGTGATTGATTGTAGGTTCAAAGCTTTGGAAGCGGTTTTGTGTGTCGCCGGAACGTGCAATGGATTCGGGGAACGTTCGTGTGGTTACTCGGTGATTTCGGCTCGGTATCGGCTCTCGCTTCGAGGGTGAGTTTTACTCACGCTTAGGATGTTTTTGTGTTTCGATAATTTCTACGTTGAATGATTTCGAGAAATTTTCGAGTTAAAAACCGTTATTTGAAAATACGTCGCGTTTTGATACAATTCGTTTAAAATGAGTTTTTGATTGATTTGATTGATTGTGTGACTTTGATTGAGACTGTTTTTATGGTTGTCAAAACTGTTTTCAATCGGAACAAGAATCGGAATTGAGCGGAATAGCGAATTTCGCAAGAAAACGGAAAACCTGCACTTTTCTGCAGATGGTCGCGTCGCGACCCGTCCCCTTCGCGTCGCGACCGGGCCCAGTTTTGTCACGCAAATATTTCTGTCGCTTTTCGCGTCGCGAGGACAGCAGTTCGCGTCGCGACGCTTTGCAGATTTTCAGCAACTATTCACTGTTTTTGTTTTCGCGATAACTTTTGATCCGAGAACCCGATTGAGGTGTTCTCAGATGCGTTTGAAAGCTTATTGAAAGGCCTAATCAAATAAATGATTTAAATTGTATAATGAGCTGTTTTTGAAGTTATAGATTGTTTCGAAAAACCGACTAATAGTACACGTGTGCGGATACGTTTATTAATAATAAAGCGGACTATGAGTCCTACGTGGTACGGTATATCTGACGCGGGATGATTATTATTTATTCGTCTAAACCGGTCTACGATTCACGATATATATATTATATCGACTATGGGAAACGGCCCAATGCGGGTATTAGGTTCGATTAACGGTCTAATGTAAATGAACTAAATGTTCATGTGAAAGTATATATATTTATATTATATCGAGTGTGGGTGACGACCCACGAGGTTAACATACTAGGCGAGGAAGTCATGATCCTTTACCCTAGGCCCGTATACCATTAGGGAAAGTACTATTGGTAAGGGGGTTCACCGGGATTAGCAGTGCGTGCAGTCGGTGATACGTAAAAATGGTTTTGTGTCACGTTCATCGGGATTAGCAGTGTGTGCAGTCGGTGGTACGTAAAATGGTTTTGTAGTACGGTTCACCGGGATTAGCAGTGTGTGCAGTCGGTGTCGTACCAAGTCAGAATTCTATCACACGGTTCACCGGGATTAGCAGTGTGTGCAGTCGGTGTCGTGATAAGTTAAGCGGGATTTGTAAATGGGACCGAGAGTGTTAGTAGGGGTCTCGGTAGAACTCACTGAGATTGTATCTCATTGTTTATATGTTGTTGTTTTACAGATAAACAGGGAAAGTGGAGATCCAAGAGGTACGAGTAGGCGGTACTCGGGTGGTTGCTGAAGACTTAGCTTTTAAGCTTAAGTTTATATCTTTCCTTGTCATCTGTGTATCAAGACAATTGGTCTTTAGCATTATGTATTTATTTCCGCTTTCTTGTACGATATTGAACACTGTATTTCACTGATGGTCTATGGTCTTATTTATGTTTAAGACTATCCTGTTGTTGTTCAGTGAAAATTTTATAGTGGTATTCAGTATTTAAACAGGAAATATATCTCTGATAGTTTAGGGATGGTGCACTTGGGTATTTTTACTCAATAAAAATACCGGGGTGTTACACCATCAAATACAGAAGCTACCACATCCCACAAGCCAGGAAAGGAGCAGGTGAAGGCCATTCCTCTGAGAAATGGAAAAGATCTTGCAGAACCAGGTGAGAATCAAGGTGAAGGTAAGGGAGAAAAAAATAAAAATGAAAAAAATACTCAAGATGCAGAAGCACCTGATGCATCTGCATCTCATGAAGTTCCAACTCCAAGGTTAGTTCCTGAATACCCTCCTCCTCCTTATCCTCAAAGAATAAAAAAAGCACATGAGGAGAAGCAATTCAGTAAGCTTCTTGAAATTTTAAAACAATTACACATCAATGTTCCCTTAATTGAAGCACTTCATCAAATGCCTAATTATGCTAAATTTATGAAAGATGTGCTTTCAAAAAGAAGAAGATTAAGGGATTTTGAAACAGTTGCTATGTCTAAATAATGTAGTCTAATTTTACAAAGCAACATTCCAAGAAAACTAAAGGATCCTGGCAGTTTTACAGTCCCATTCTCAATAGGAAAATCTTATACAGGTCGTGCATTATGTGATTTAGGTGCAAGTATCAACTTAATGCTTAAATCCATATTTACACAACTAGGAATTGGAAATGCTAGGCCTACAACAATAACACTTCAACTTGCTGATAGATCAATAGCTTATCTAGAGGGAATCATTGAAGATATTCTGGTTAAGGTTGACAAATTTGTATTTCCTGCAGATTTTGTTATTCTTGATTTTGATGCAGACAAAGAAGTCCCAGTCACTCTTGGGAGACCATTCTTAGCAACTGGGAAAGCACTAATTGATGTGCAAAAGGGAGAACTAACCATGAGAGTGAATGATCAAGAGGTGAAATTCAATGTGATGAATGCTCTGAAGTATCCTGCAGAGGAGAGTGAAGAATGTTCAGCAATCACTTCTCTTGACCATTTGGTGCAGAAGCAATTCCATAAACAGTATGATTATCTCACCAGTGCACTGGCACCAGATGCTTCTGCACCACCTGAAGAAGAAATCTTGGAAAAAGACACTTTGCCAAGAGAAGCACCAGCACAAAAGTATGGCCTAGAACTTTTGAATCTCTTAATTTAGAAGACCCTAACCTTAAAAACAATTTACCCTCAATTGAACAACCTCCAAAATTAGAATTGAAAGAATTGCCCAAACATTTGAAGTATGCTTTCCTAGGGGAAGATGATGCACTTCCAGTGATCATTGCCTCTGACTTGTCAATAGAGCAGGAGCATAATCTCATTTATACCTTAAAAAGCATACAAAAGCTATAGGTTCGCAAATGGCAGACATAAAAGGAATTAGCCCTTCTATATGCATAGGATAATTTTAGAAGATAATTCTAAAAATTATATAGAAGGGCAAAAAAGGCTAAATCCTATAATGAAAGAGGTTGTAAAGAAAGAAATCATTAAGTGGCTAGATGCTGGAATCATATACCCCATATCTGATAGTGCAGGGTAAGCCCTATACAGTGTGTTCCAAAGAAAGGGGGTGTGACAGTAATAGCCAATGAAAGAAATGAATTGATACCAACAAGAACTGTTACAGGTTGGAGGATTTCTATGGATTATAGAAAACTCAATAAGGCCACAAAGAAAGATCACTTCCCTTTACCCTTCATTGACCAAATATTAGATAGGTTAGCAGGTAAGGAGTTTTATTGTTTCTTAGATGGTTATTCAGGGTACAATCAAATTGCAATAGAACCTGAGGACCAGCAAAAAACTACCTTACATGTCCCTATGGAAAATTTGCATTTAGAAGAATGCCTTTTGGACTCTGTAATGCACCTGCAACATTCCAAAGGTGCATGATGTCCATTTTCTCTGACTTCATTGAGCAATCAATGGAGGTATTCATGGATGATTTCTCAGTCTTTGGAAACACATTTCAATCATGTTTATCAAATTAGAAAAAATTCTCCAAAGATGTGAGGAAACAAATTTAGTGCTTAATTGGGAGAAGTGCCATTTCATGGTACAATAAGGCATTGTGTTAGGACATAAAGTGTCAAAGAAAGGTCTTGAAGTGGATCAAGCCAAGATTGAGGTCATTGAAAGACTGCCACCTCCAACAACTGTTAAAGGAATCAGAAGCTTCTTAGGCCATGCAGGCTTCTATAGAAGATTTATCAAAGATTTTTCAAGGACATCCAAGCCATTATGTACACTCTTGCAAATTGATGCACCTTTTAACTTTGATGAACCATGTATAGAAGCATTCCAAAAACTCAAAAGAGCATTGGTCACTGCACCAGTGATTGTTACACCAGATTGGAGCAGGCCCTTTCAATTAATTTGTGATGCTAGTGACTTTGCTGTAGGAGTTGTCTTACGGCAAAGGTATGACAAAATCTTTCATTCCATTTATTATGCTAGCAAGATATTAATTGAAGCACAAATGAATTATACTGTAACAAAAAAGGAATTGTTAGCAGTGGTTTTTGCATTTGGCAAATTTAGATCTTACTTGGTTGGCTCCAAAATTATTGTTTATACTGATCATGCTGCCATTAAGTATTTAATTTCCAAAAAAGATGCAAAACCAAGGTTAATAAGATGGATTCTCCTCCTTCAAGAATTTGATCTTGAAATCAGAGACAAAAAGGGGGTGGAGAATCAGGTTGCTGACCATTTATCTAGACTTGAAGGTGAAAGAACAGGTACACAGAAGGAAGAGATCAAAGAAAGTTTTCCTGATGAAAAACTGTTAGCAATAGCTGTAACAGCATCCAGTGCTTCTGCACCTGGTGCAGATGCACCTAGTGCAGCTGCACCTTGGTTTGCTGACATTGTTAACTTTCTTGTAAGAAAAGTGGTACCAGTGGATATGACTTACCAACAAAGAAGGAGATTTTTTTACATAGTCAAAGAATATCACTGGGATGGGCCATTTCTCTACAAAATGTTTCCAGATCACTTAATGAGGAAATGCATCCCCCAAGAAGAACAGCAAGCAGTGCTTCTGCACTGCCCTGCTGCACCATATGGAGGTCACTTTGGATGCAACAGAACAGCAGCTAAGGTATTACAGTCTGGTTATTATTGGCCAACTTTATTTAAAGATGCATATTCAATGGTCAAATCTTGTGACAAATGTCAAAGAGCAGGTAATATCTCTGAAAAACATGAAATGCCTAGAGCCAATATATTAGAAATTGAACTTTTTGAGGTATGGGGCATGGATTTCATGGGTCCATTTCCACCTTCTTTTGGCAAACAATATATCTTGGTAGCTGTTGATTATGTGTCCAAGTGGGTAGAGGAAGTAGCATTACCTAATAATAATGCTAAATCTCTTAGCAAATTCCTTTTGAAAAACATTTTTACAAGGTTTGGAACCCCTAGGGCAATCATCAATGATGAAGGATCACATTTTTGCAATAAACTCATTGAAAATCTTCTTGCAAAATATGGGATTAAGCATAAAATTTCTACAGCCTACCACCCACAAACAAGTGGGCAAGCTGAACTATCAAACAGAGAAATTAAAAGAATGCTTGAAAAAATGGTTGGACCATCAAGAAAAGATTGGTCTTTACATTTAGATGAAGCATTATGGGCATACAGAACTGCATTTAAAACACCATTAGGTATGTCCCCTATAGATTAGTCTATGGCAAGGCATGTCATCTTCCTGTTGAGTTGGAAAACAAATCTTATTGGGCTATGAAAAAGATGAATTATGATCTCAACAAGGCAGGTGCACAAAGGTTTTTAGAATTAAATGAATTAGAAGAATTTAGGCAATTCTCTTATGAGAATGCAGAAATTTACAAAACAAAAACCAAAGCTTGGCATGACAAAAGAATCCAAAGAAGAGAACTTACAGAGGGAGGAATGGTCTTGTTATACAATTCCAGGTTGAAATTATTTCCTGGAAAACTTAAATCAAGATGGTCAGGACCATTCAAACTAGTCAAGATTTACCCCCAAGGTGCAGTTGATTTATATGATGCAGCCACAAATACCATTTTCAAAGTAAATGGGAAGAGAGTCAAAATGTACTATGGTGCACATGTGGTGAGGGATAAATTCACCACACATTTTCAAAATCTCTAAGGTAAAGAGATAGTCAGGTTGAAAGACTCTTAAAACAAGCGCTTATGGGAGGCAACCCATGTTATTAAATATTTAGTTTTGCAATTTTTGTTCAATTTGATGTTTTCAAGTGTTTTGTAGGAACACAGGTTTTTAGTGCAGCTGCACCTGGTGCAGATGCACCAAAAGCTGAGGAGTCAAAGAGGAAAAAACAGAAGGTCAAGCACATGCCTAGCAGAACCAGCTCAAGGATCAGGAGTGGTGCCAAGAAAGAGTAAAAACTTTAATGTTATTTTAAAATTATATGTTTTGTTGATATCCCACATATATTAGCCCATCTCTCCATTTTTGGTACACCACTACAAAAAAATTGCCCATTAGCGAGGGATTTTTCCCTCGCTAAATGCCCCAAATCCGTCGCTAATTTCCATTAGCGAGGGAATTAGCGACGGAATCAGTCCCTCGCTAAACTGCTCCTCGCAAGTGGTAATTAGCGAGGGAATTTGAATCCCTCGCTAATTAGCGAGGGAATATTCCGTCGCTAACTCTGACAGCCACATTTTTTTTATATTAGCCTATTTTTTTATATAGTTATTATTATTATTATTATTATTATTATTATTATTATTATTATTATTATTATTATTATTATTATGGTGGTGGTGGTGGTGGTGGTGTGGTGGTGGTGGTGGGGAAGGATATTAGGGTAGACAGAGAAGGAGATAGTGATAGAGAGAGAGAGAGAGAGAGAGAGAGAGAGAGAGAGAAATGAGCTATGTGGTGGTGGTGGTGGTGAAGGGTATTATGGTAGAGAGAGAAGGAGAATAGTAAGGGAGAAGGAGAGAAAGAGAGAGAGAAACGAGTGGTGGGGGTGGTGGTGTGGTGGTGGTGGTGGTGGTGGTGGTGAAGGGTATTAGGGTAGAGAGAGAAGATAGAGTGAGAGAAGAGTGTGAGGAGGTGGTGGAAGAGTGAAGAGAGAAGAAGAGTGTGAGAGGAGGTGGTGGTGTGGTGGTGGAAGAGTGAAGAGAGAAGAAGAGTGTGAGGAGAGAAGAAGAGAGAAGAGTGTGAGGAGAGTAGGAGAGAAGAGTGGCGTGTGAGAGGATAAATAAACTGAAAAGTCAGAAATTTAGCGAGGGACTGGCAATTCTGTCGCTAAACACCTGCACGGAGTCCTATCATCTAAAAGTTGTCAGAAATTAGCGAGGAAATTAGCGAGGGACTGAAAAATCCGTCGCTAAACACCTACACGGAGTCCTATCATCTAAAAGCTGTCAGAAATTAGCGAGGGACTGAAAAATCCGTCGCTAAACACCTGCACGAAGTCCTATCATCTAAAAGCTGTCAGAAATTAGCGAGGGACTGAAAAATCCGTCGCTAATTAGCGACAGACCTAAGAATCCGTCGCTAATGACAGAATTAGCGAGGGACTAAAAATTCCCTCGCTAATTCCCTCTCTAATAAGCTTTTTTTTGTAGTGCACTATTACTTTTGAAATCTCAACTTAGAGCACTGGGGACACTACTCATCTTTAAGTTGGGGGGGGGGGGGCAGAAGCACTTTAAAACACTCTATGCATGTGTTATATGTTTAGTATGTCTGTTTCAATTATATTTTGTTATCTATATGTGTGTTAATATTCAAAAAAAATTGTGATGCAACCAACAAAGCTCTTTTGAAAAAAAAAATTCAGAACTGTTTTACAAAAATATTAGTTACATAAAGCTTTAGTTTGGAGTGCATCAACTTGTTTCTATGTTCAAAGTAAGATTTATAAGTTTTTGAAGCATGATCAGCTTAAATTCTTTTTCATAAAAACTTAGCCAAATGCATTCTTTGAACTAATTTTTAAGGATGAAAGAAAAGAAGCATTGTTTTCCCTAAATGACCAATTTTTATTATTACTTTGACACATCAAAACTGAGTTTTAAAAAGAACCTTGCTATTTGAAAAAAACTATCTGGTGCAAGAGGATTTTTTAGTAAACCAAGGTCAAAATCAATTTTTCACTAAAAATATAGAAGAGCATAAAGAAATAAGTTTGGGGGAATTTCCATGAATATTAAGGCTGAGTATGAGAAGCTTAGAGTAGTCAATGCAAATAGGTTACCAAAATCACTACAAAAAAGCTCAAAGTGTTATAAACTAGCTATATTTACCCAAATCATTAAACTGAACCTGTTCCAAATAGTGCATTTGGTTTGAAAAAAAAAAGAAAAGCATCAAAATGCAAAAGAAAAGAAAGAAAAAGAAGAAAAGAAAAGCAAAACCAAAGAAAAAAAGTATGTATAAGGAGGTCAGTGAGGAGGGTAATATATGCTACAAGTCTTGAAATCTAGTATCCAGTGCAGCTGCACTCAAGTGCATCTGCACCGTCAAAAAGTCAGTGCTTCCGCACTTCACAAAAAAAAAAAATACCAGGTGCAGCTGCACCAAAGTGCACCTGCACCAAAGAAAAGAACCACCAAAAATAAGAATAGTGCATTGACTCAACATTTTTGAAATACTCAATCAAAGCCCTTAGTTGTACTTAAAGCCCCCCAAGTCTTGAGGATGTTGTTAGTCTAGTCTATATTTTGATACACCTTTGTTTTGACCAAACGTGATCTAAAATTTTCCAAAAACAAAAGAGAAACTTTTTACTTAGTTTTGGAACTGACTGGATCTCAGTGGGGCACACTCACATAAATGAGTTTTAATAAACTTTGCATGTTTGGGAATTCAAAGGCACAAAAACAAAATGTTCTGAAAAATGAAGTTCATAAAATGCAAAATCATCTTTCAAATTGGTGGCTTGGTGTTAAGGACCTAGTCTTCCCTCGGGGTCTCGAGGATTATCTTTCCAAGTACCTCGGCCACCATCGTACGGCTGCAACCCTTTCTTTAACACTGGCTGGTACCAGCGCCGTGATAACTCTATTTTATATAGAGTTATTTGTGCATCTAAACATAACTAATTACTTGAAACCAAGTGTAATATGTGTTAAATATAGTAGTATGAAGTAAAATAACAACATTCTATGTTTCAAAGAGGATTATGTAATGATTTAAGCATTTTGTATATATATTGGTATGTTTGATATGTTTGTTCAGTGCACTTGCACTTAGGTGCAACTACACCAAAGAAACAAACAGTGAATCTGCACTAACCAAATTTACAACAGTGCAACTGCACCATCCTGCGCTGAAGGCAGATTTAAACCCACCTTGGAAGCACCTCAATTCATACTAATGCATAAAGATTTCTATGACATCATGCTCAGTCACAAGTCACATGGAGGCACATGCCAACATGCAAGAGGAGGCGCCCACAATGGGAAATCATCATGAAAGGCTACGCATATAGGACACATGGTCTTCCACAATTGGACCTCTATTTTGGACTCAATCTTCTCAATCAAAGCTCTGAAAAGTAACCATGGTTAAGCCACCTATGGTCAGCTTGATCCCCAAGCAAACCCTCACTTGAAGGAAACCTCCAAGGCTATATAAAGGCTTCCACTTCTCACTTGAACAATATCTCATATCTCACATCATAATATGTAGATCATACACTTTACTTATAATTTAGTAGTTTCATTCCTTATAGTTTTTAGTAGTAGTTAGTTGGCAAGAAGGTAAGGAAGGAACCGACGACTTCTTCCTTCACTTCTTCATCAACTTAGTTAGGTGCAACTGCACCAGGAAGTCAGTGCTTCTGCACTGCTGGGCAATTTTATGCAAGAGTACTTCAATCAGTGTAATCTCTACCCTATTTATATCTCTTGTACTTTCATTTATATTAATATGTTTTATTTAAACTATCTTTGCCTTGCAATGCATATTATGAGCTAAACCTTTTTGGTTGAGATGTTCTAACTTTATAATGAGCTTTTGGGTAAGTTGTTGTGCCTTTAAGTGTTGCATGTTGTCGCGTTAAAAACATACTTAGAGCAAGTGTACTCTTTCGCAGAAGTAGTATAAAAGATTATCGTATCCACAGGGACTAATTAAGAATTACCAAACTAGTCGAGATTATTTATTGTTTAGACGAACCAATAGTTTGATGATTATAGAAACAAAATAAAAATAACTAAATAACTAGAATTAAAATACTAGATTTAATCGATGGAGAGAGGTCTAGGGTCACGGTTTCACTTGCAAGCTTTGATTCTCCTATGTCTAATTCTACCCGAATTCCTTTATTTTATTTAATTTCCAATCCCTTTACTAAAACTATTAATCTGTTTGGTCATTCGTGATTAATATTCTTTTTCCAAAACTAACCCTTGTTTGGTCATGCAAGAATTTAAGTTGAGGAAAAGCATAAAGAGCAAAAAGGTTGAATGATTGGAAGACTAAATTAAAGTTTGGTCATGCATTAATTTTAGTCTCAATTATCCTATAGGTCCACCAACTAATTGCAGTATGGTCGCTGATCAACTAATTGATTATGAACATGCAAAGGGTGATCAATCCTAAGAACGTGATTAAATTACTAGGACAATAATAATTGAAATAAAAATAGGAATTCTGATTAAAAAGTAGAACGTAAAAAGGTCTCTAATCAAGCAAGATCCACCTAAGACCCTAGAAGAGGATTTAGCTATCCATAGTGTTCAAGAACAATGAAATAAAATTAGGAGTCATAAATTACAGAGATAAAAATAACCCAGAATAGACAAATTTCTGATCTTGGGAATTTAGTCTCCTTTTTCTGCTCCAGAGCACTCTCACAGTGTCATAAACAGTACCTAATACTCTCCTTTCTCCTTGCCGGTGCTACTGTCTCCGTCGACGTCCGTCCCTCCTCTTCGTGTGTGCGACTGCCCTCACTCAATTATCAAAGATCTCTTTTTATATTGCTTTGTAATAGGGTTGTCTATTAACTTGTTTCCAACGTCACCTCCCACTTCTCAATCCCACGTGCATGCCTTTAGTCCTATTGGACTTGGGCTTTCCTCTTCCTCACTTGGGCCATATGCTTCCCTTTTCCTAACCTTTATTCAAAGTTCAACCCACATTTGTAATTCAGCATGCATATATATATATATATATATATATATATATATATATATATATATATATATATATAATTTTAAGTGGCTCTAAATAGAACTTTTGTTCTTTTACATATTTTCTTTCTTCCTGCAAAATACATAGAAAATTAAGGCAGTAATTTATAAGATTAGTAATAATTGCTCTAAAAATGACTCAAAAATATCTCTAAAAATGCACTAATTTGGAGTTTATCAACTCCCCCACACTTAACTTTTGCTTGTCCTCATGCAAATTTCCTGGCTCAATAATGTTTTTTTTTTTTTTAAAATAAGTAATAGAGACAGCCAAATAAGAGACCCAGAATTAGAAGCACAATGACAGACAATTGACAATATAGCACATATGAGGTGTCAAAATGTTGCCCAATCAGAGGCTCATGTCCCTGAGGAATACATTTCTGTGAACAAAGGCACTCGCTCACAATCTCTCTAAGTGTTTAGGGACTAGGGAAAATATACACTCAAGTTTCAACAAAATGCACATTACCATATGTTTGTAATTTGACCAAATCTCCACTAAATAGTTCACATGCATGCAAAAGATTGGGTGTTAAGGGTTGTAATGGGGCCATGGTGAATTCATGTAGGATAGGAAATAAGAAGGAAGAGATAATCAAAGGGCTAAAAAAAAGAAGCACATAGTAACCTTTCAAACCAAATATGGAGCTCCTATCTATTTTACAAATTTTGTCCAAACTCCAAATTAATTTCACTTCCTTCTTCACCCCTTTTTTATTGGGACAACTCTTTTTGATTTGCCTTTTCTTTTGAGTAGACACTTTTTGATTTGCCTTGCTCTTGAGTATTTTTTTTTTGCCTTTTCCTCCTTCTTGCTTATTTTTTTTTCAAATTTTCTTTATTTTTTTTCCTCTTTTCTTAGGAGGAAAAGGTAAGCACATAAGTCACACCTATTTTTTTCAGGCCTGACAAGATAGACAACTAACATTCAGGACAAAATTGTAATTTTCAATAGTTGCTCCAAATTTAATTTCAAATGGTTACCATAGAAAAAAGAAAAAATTATATCTAGGTACCAAAGAAAAAATATAACAAATTGGCTCAAATGGGGCAACTAATGGATAAATTCAACAAACAACTCTGAGGCCAGAAAAATACCTAAATCCCCCAAATCTTTTTACATGATGCAAATCAATTTTCGCCTAGAAATGGTCAAAAGACAAATTCTAGAATGTAGTAAAATGGGAAACACACTCATAGAAAGAAAATGGGTAAAAATTTATGATTTAGTATCAATCCCCTTATGAAGGCTCGGATCTCACATTTAGAAGCTACTTCATAAAAAGTACTCAACAGGGACAACTGCTAATTATCAGCTTCCTAAGGACATCCTCACAGTTACAATTAAGCACAAGTCTGTCAAGTAAATTAATTATGGGGTCCCCTAAAGGCAAAATCTCTTTTTTTTTCCAACTTGAAGCATAAGTCGCTAAAATAAGCCTGAAAAAATGCTATCAACATATACGGTGGGTATGTGCATTAATAAAGATCAAGTGACAAAACAACTCTCCCCCCCCCCCCACACTAGCATGAAGCATGGTCCTTAATGCAAAATGATCAAATAGAAACTAAGAGAAATAAATGAGAGAGAGAGTAATATTGACTTCCCTGAGAGAGCTTGTAGTCCGAGCTTATTCCTAAAAACAAAATGAAACAAATTAAAAGTAAAAATAACTGAAAATAAAACACAGGTTGCCTCCTGCGAAGCGCTTGTTTAACGTCGTGAGCCTGACAATAGTTAGTGCTTAATCAGGTGGCTCTCCAAGAGCAAATTTAACATCTACCGCAGTACACCTTCTTAACTTTCTAACCATGTGGTTCACATTGTTCTTTCTTTTTCCACGTGGTGGATGAACTTCAAAAGACGGTGAATTTTTTATTTTATCTCCATCCACCATTATGCTAGGATCCTGCAAAATAAGACTTTTTCCAAAAGGTCCTGCATCTTTAATTCACTAAAAATGTTAGTTTCAACCACATCATCAAAATATGGAGAAGTTAGAGAAGAAAAATTTTCATTGGAATTTAAAGCTTTAATAACATCATCTTCTTTACCACTCCTTAAAGTTACCTTTCCCCGGTGAACCTCAATCACAGCATCACCAATGGTTAAAACAATTTGCCCAAAAATGGGCGCTTTCTCCTCTTTCTCCAAATCTAGAACTATGGGATCTTTCTCACTGTCCTCACAAATGCTCCCTTTAGTAGGATCTTTTGTTTCAATGTGACTCCCTTCAGTAGGAGCTACTATTTTGATTTGACTTCCTTCAGTAGGAGTCTCCTCATCTTTCTTGAGAGCTTATTCCTCCAGATTATATTCCATGGAGACACCTTCATCTCTCGTAGGAATACTGTCTTTGTATTGCTCACCTTCTTCATTTTAGGTAGACTTAGTTTGTGAAAGAGTTTCTTGGGCCTCTTGAGATAATAAAGCAATGATACTTGATAGTTGATCACTCATGGCTCCAATTTGACCCTCCAATCTTTCAAACTTTTCATTTGTCTGCTGCATAAACTTTGCCAATACATCATTGGTATCTTGTATCTCCTCCTCTTGCCTATGAAGATGTAGTGGCTCATAATTATCCCAGTTGGAGGAATAAGGAGGTGGCTCATAGTCATCCCAATAGTTTGAATAAGGCTCATAAGGAGGAGGAGGAGGAATTTAAATCTGGCATTGAGACATATACCAATATGACTTCTCTAAATTTCTTTGTGCCTCTGCCTCTCTAATGTAGTCTCCAAGAGTTTTAACCAGAATTTAGACTTTTATCTGCAAAAAAGGTGAACTACAGCGGTCTCTTGGGAAAGTATTAGCAATTTTTTTTGTATTTTTTTTTCAATAAGATAATTAAAAAAAAATAAAACTAGTGCATAAAAAAATGTCTAAAGCAAAAAAAATCTTTTTTGTTTAATATTGCTAAATTAATCCCCGGGAACGGCACCAAAAACTTGTCGCGTTAAAAACACACTTAGATTAAAAATTAGAACATAAAAAGGTCTCTAATCAAGCAAAATCCACCTAAGACCCTAGAAGAGGATTTAGCTATCCATAGTGTTCAAGAACAGTGAAATAAAATTAGGAGTCATAAATTATAGAGATAAAAATAACCCGGAATAGAGAAATTTCTGATCTTGGGAATTTAGTCTCCTTTTCTGCTCCAGAGCTCTCTCACAGTGTCAAAAACGGTACCAAATACTCTCCTTTCTGATCTTGGGAATTTAGTCTCCTCTTATTTGGAGTTGATAAACTCCAAATAAGTGCATTTTTTAGAGATATTTTTGAGCCATTTTTAGAGTAGTTATTACGAATTAAATAAATAAGTGACTTACTTTACTCTTTATTTTTGCAGAAAATATAAAGTCCTAAATAATATATATATATATATATATATATATATATATATATATATATATATATATATATATATATATATATATTCATTTGGCAAAAGAAATGAAAGGCATGCAAAGCAAAAAAAATATACAACGGAAGGTCCAATGACCCAATTGCTATTGAAGGCCCACACTTGAATTCATAGAAGATCCATTGGTGACTTGGAGAGGAAGCAGCGCATGATCCCTAGGCTTGGAGAAAAAGAAAAAGGAAGCTATCAAATACAAAAGAGCCGCACAACACACACATCGGCAATACACTAACACAAAAACTTGTCGCGTTAAAAACACCCTTAGAGCAAGTGTACTCTTTCGCAGAAGTAGTATAAAAGATTATCGTATCCACAGGGACTAATTAACAAGTACCAAACTAGTCGAGATTATTTATTGTTTAGACGAACCAATAGTTTGATGATTATAGAAACAAAATAAAAATAACTAAATAACTAGAATTAAAATACTAGATTTAATCGATGGAGAGAGGTCTAGGGTCACGGTTTCACTTGCAAGCTTTGATTCTCCTATGTCTAATTCTACCCGAATTCCTTTATTTTATTTAATTACCAATCCCTTTACTAAAACTATTAATCCGTTTGGTCATTCGTGATTAATATTCTTTTTCCTAAACTAACCCTTGTTTGGTCATGCAAGAATTTAAGTTGAGGAAAAGCATAAAGAGCAAAAAGGTTGAATGATTGGAAGACTAAATTAAAGTTTGGTCATGCATTAATTTTAGTCTCAATTATCCTATAGGTCCACCAACTAATTGCAGTACGGTCGCTGATCAACTAATTGATTATGAACATGCAATGGGTGATCAATCCTAAGAACGTGATTAAATTAGGCTAAATATATATTTTGGCCCTTTATCTTTGGGGTTGTGGTTACTTTGGCCCTTTATCTTTTTTTTTTCTCATTTTAGACCCTCATGTTTTTTGTGTGTGTCATTTTGGCCCCTGCCGTTATCATTTTGGTCCCTTATGTTTTTAATTGATTTCATTTTAGTCCCTTATGTTTTTAATTGATTTCATTTTGGGCCCTTATGTTTTTAATTGATTTCATTTTCGTCCTTAAAAATTTGCCTAAAAAAACATAAACATAACGGCAGGGGCCAAAATGACACACACAAAAAACATGAGGGTCTAAAATGAGAAAAAAAAAAGATAAAGGGCCAAAGTGACCACAACCCCAAAGATAAAGGGCCAAAATATATATTTAGCCATTAAATTACTAGGACAATATTAATTGAAATAAAAATAGGAATTCTGATTAAAAATTAGAACATAAAAAGGTCTCTATCAAGCAAGATCCACCTAAGACCCTAGAAGAGGATTTAGCTATCCATAGTGTTCAAGAACAATGAAATAAAATTAGGAGTCATAAATTACAGAGATAAAAATAACCCAGAATAGACAAATTTCTGATCTTGGGAATTTAGTCTCCTTTTTCTGCTCCAGAGCTCTCTCACAGTGTCAAAAACGGTACCAAATACTC
Organism: Astragalus membranaceus; assembly: GCA_039519185.1. Taxonomy (NCBI): domain Eukaryota; kingdom Viridiplantae; phylum Streptophyta; class Magnoliopsida; order Fabales; family Fabaceae; genus Astragalus; species Astragalus membranaceus. Next base: position 89,390,827 of record CM076854.1, on the reverse strand, counting down.
TCCTTTCTCCTTACCAGTGCTACTGTTTCCGTCGACGTCCGTTCCTCCTCTTCGTGTGTGCGGCTGCCCTCTCTCAATTATCAAAGATCTCTTTTTATATTGCTTTGTAATAGGGTTGTCTATTAACTTGTTTCCAACGTCACTTCCCACTTCTCAATCCCACGTGCATGCCTTTATTCCTATTGGACTTGGGCTTTCCTCTTCCTCACTTGGGCCATATGCTTCCCTTTTCCTAACCTTTATTCAAAGTTCAACCCACATTTGTAATTCAGCATGCATATATATATATATATATATATATATATATATATATATATATATATATATATATATATATATATATATAATTTTAAGTGGCTCTAAATAGAACTTTTGTTCTTTTACATATTTTCTTTCTTCCTGCAAAATACATAGAAAATTAAGTCAGTGATTTATAAGATTAGTAATAATTGCTCTAAAAATGACTCAATAATATCTCTATAAATGCATTAATTTGGAGTTTATCAACTCCCCCACACTTAACTTTTGCTTGTGCTCAAGCAAATTTCCTGGCTCAATAATGTTTTTTTTTTAAAATAATTAATAGAGACAGCCAAATAAGAGACCCAGAATTAGAAGCACAATGACAGACAATTGACAATATAGCATATATGAGGTGTCAAAATGTTGCCCAATCAGAGGCTCATGTCCCTGAGGAATACATTTCTGTGAACAAAGGCACTCGCTCACAATCTCTCTAAGTGTTTAGGGACTAGGGAAAATATACACTCAAGTTTCACTATATCCATCTTATTGTAAGGTTGATCTCTTAGAATAAGTAGAGTTATATTCACATACATGGTTTATAACTAGAAATCAAGACTAATAAGGGTGAGTGTTTTAATGAAGGCTTTGTTAACTTGTGTAATAAAGAAAACTTTGTTAAAACCATGTTAAGTCCTAGACATAGGATAACATAGTCCTTAGGGTGAAACAATGGGTACTTCAAAGGCAGGATTGAACTTATTTAGAACGCCTAGACATAGGAAGCTTGTAACGAAACTCTGAAGAAAGTAGCTGAAAGGCACATACTCATGCAGCTGCACTCAATGCATCTGCACCTTGGTGCATCTGCACCACATAAAAGCACAAAACTCTCAAAAGTGAATTATTTAGTGAAGACATCTCAACTATCATTCTCAACTGATTTCCTTCATATTCTTTTACATATTTACATTCTGTTTTCACTTAACATAAAAAACCCCAAATTTGTGAGTAGTAGTAGCACCAATTTATATTTTCGTAAACATACATAAGTTAATCCAATCCCTGTGGGTTCGATGCAACCAGGCCTCCAACTTCCTCTCGGCGGCCATCCACTCGATCTCAACAAACCACGGGTATGTTTTTCCATTCTTTGTGGCTCATTTATTGTCTATTCCTCTGCCTCTCATTCCTATATCCTTTCTGGTTCCAGGGCCCTCCGTTGATCGTAATGCGGCAGAAGACGAAGATGATGCTCCTATTACCTTCAGGGGACCGTCTATTCGTCGTGCTCCAATTGATACCCCTTCGCAGCCAGCGGCAAAGAGGGATGCTGTGGTGGCAGAAGACACTCCTCGCCCTTCCAAGAAATCCAAGGTACGGTGTTTCTCCCTTTTTACCTTTTCTTGTTATCTGGCGCTTTGGTTTTTCTCATGGTTATTTTGCTTGCGGACAGTCAATCCCTTAGTTCCGGATGCACCTTTGACTGCACCTCCTCACTCTCCTCCTCTGGTGAATTCTCCCCTCTTCCTCCTCAACCAGAGTCAAGGCCAGTGACTGAAGCGGAAGTGGCCCAATACTTTGCTTCCCAGAGTCATCCTCAGATAGTTCCCCCTTCGGGGAAGAGCTTCAAAGAGTAGATGATGCCCTCCAGGGCAAATTTGTTACTGATCCTACTCAGCTTTCAGACCTGCGGTCTCTGGCGTTTAGGCTATCTTCTTCAGATGATATGTCGATGCAAAGGAAGGAAACCCTCAAGGACATAGCCTATCGGCTTCCGGAGATGTCTCGGGCTTATTCGGCATCCCACGCTGCTCAGGACGCTGCTCAGGACGCTGCCCAGCATGCACTGGATCGCCTGAATGCCCTACAGACAGAGAAGAAGATGTATCTCTCAGCCTATGGTGAGAAGGAAACAGAACGCCGATCGGTGTTAGCTGAGGAGGAGACTAGCAGGCACTGAATTGAAGAAATTGAATCTCTTATGCCGAGGCTCCAACTAGAGCTGCAGGCTTTGCGCCCCAAACAAGAGGAAGCGGCCAAAAATCTGGCCCTGGCCGCAGCAGAACAAACTAGCCTGTACAACCAAAGAAAACCCTTGGATCAACTCATCAGGGAGCTAGAATCCCAAAAAGGGGTCTTTCTCTATGACAAGGAGCGCGGCCAAAGTGAGGTATTATCTGCAATAGCTTCCTGGGAAAAGCTTCGAATTCGCTTGACAAGCTCGTCTGCTGCTTCACCTGCTTCAGCTGTCCTCCCCTCTAGTCAGGAGGCGTCCGAATTCGTGAAGGGGTCAAGCTCTGCTGCAGCGAAGAAGTAGCCCATCCTAGCATTTAACTTGTTTTCACTAGGCTGCCGGTGTGTGGCGAGCCACCAAGACAATTATTTCTCTCGTATCTGCTAATTTTCTTTCCTTTGCATATTCTCTCATAGAGTAGGATAATAAGCCTTGAGATATTTGCCATTTATCTTTGTTTCGAACTCTTCGCCATCGAACGTAATTAAACGATATGCGCCATCGTACTTCACTTACGATGTAGGGCCCGTCCCAATTCGGGGACCACTTGCCCAACTGAGGGTCTTTCCTCCCAACCGTCAGAATAGCTTTCCATACCAAATCTCCCTCAATCTTGCTAAGGGCCGCCAGCCTGTCGTCGTCCGACGAGTCCAATTCCATTAACATGACTTGTTGATATTCATCCATACCGAGGGCATGTTGCCGAGCCACCCTCAATGATGCCACACTGATCTCCAACGGTAGTACGACATCCAGCCCATACACTAGACGATAGGGAGCCACCCCGGTGGCTGTGGACTTGGAGTTCCTCATTGCCCATAAGGCCTCATTTAGGGTCTCGTGCCACCGCCGAGGCTTATCCTCTCTGTTCTTCTTGATGAGCTCAGTGATGATTTTATTAGTAGCTTTTGCCTGTCTGTTAGCTTGAGCATATTAGGGAGACGAGTGTCTCATCTTGATGCCGTATTCTTGGGCAAAGGCCACCACTTGTTTGCTGGTGAACATCGTGCCTTGATCGGCTGTGATGATTTCAGGAATGCCAAATCTGTATATGATCTGATTTTCTACGAACCTGATCACCGCAGCCTGATTGGCATTCGCTAGAGGTGCAGCTTCTACCCACTTAGTGAAGTAATTAGTGGCCACAATAATAAAGTTATGGCCCTTTGAGCTCGGAGGGTATATTTTGCCAATCAAATCCATAGCCCACCCTCTGAATGGCCAAGGTTTAACAATGGGATGGAGCTCATCCGTAGGCACTCTCTGGATTGGTCCATGCAGTTGGCAAGCCTCATATCCTTTTGCAAACTGGAAGCAATTGGCCGTGATCGTCGGCCAATAGTATCCGTGTCTGTATATTAGCCATTTCATGATGGGGCCAGACCTGTGTGCACCACAAATCCCTGCATGGGTTTGTGCCATCACCATATACGCATCCCTTTCATGAGACATCGTAACAATACCCCATTGGCGCTTCTTTTATACAGGTCGTTCCCTATCACGATGTATTTCAACGCCCTTTGCTTAATCTTGAAATCGGTGTCAGCCGTTGGATTGTGGAGGTATTCCGTCAATGTTCTAATACAAGCATCAACAGGGTCCTCCTCGACCTGTATTGAGGTATCTTGCTGCCATACCTCGACCACTGATTCCTTATAACCCGAGGCTTGTTGGGCTAAATTGTTCGCCTCTTGGTTTTCATTTCTGGGGATATACACGATGACAGCATCGGCAAACAATTTTAACAAATTATGCGCCGAGGCTCACAATTGTTTGAGTTTTGTATTATAACATTTGTATTCCCTAGTGATCTCTTTTGATCACCAGTTGCGAATCCCCATTGATTTCCACATATTGTGCTTTCACGGCGGCCAGGATATCAAGTCCCATGATCAAGGCTTCATATTCGGTCTGATTATTGGAGGCTTGGTCCCTTATCCTGCACATGAATCTCCATGTCTGCCCACAAGGGCTGGTGATGACTACGCCAATGCCTGCCCTGGTTTGGGTACTTAAGCCATCAAACATGAGGACCCAAGGCTTCAAGCTTAAATAGTTAATGTATTCGGCCGAGGCATCGTGTATCTCTACACATGGGTGCTGAGCCAAGAAGTCAGCCAAGGCTTGCCCTTTAACAGCTCTCAATGGCACGTATGTCAGGGGAAACACATTTAACTTAATGGCCCACTTGACAAGTCTCCCCTGCAAGACGGGCCTATTAAGAAGATGCCTCATAATGTCAACTTTGCACACAACTAGAACCTCTTTCGGTAATAAATGATATTCCAGTTTAGTACAAGCATGAAATAAAGACAAACAAAGCCTCTCAATAGGAGAATATCTAGTCTCAGCGTCGTTGAGGATCCCGCTGAGATAATAAATAGCACGCTTGGCGCCATTATCATCATCTTGGGCTAATAGTCAGCCGATGGCTTGATCTTCTGCCGCAATATAATGCTTCAACGGTTTTCCAGGCTGCGGAGGTACTAGGACAGGAGGGTTAGTCAAGGCAGCCTTGATCTGGTCAAAGGCCTCCTGTTGCCTCGCTCCCCACATCATTTCCTCGAAATTCTTCATCCTCAACAAAGGAGAGAAAACTTTCATCTTTCCGGCCGAGTTGGAGATGAATCTTTTCAGGAAGTTGACTTTACATAGCAGGCTCTGCAGCTCCTTCTTGTTCCTGGGAGGTCTTGCCTCAAGGATAGCTCGGGCTTTGTTCTTGTGTACTTCAATGCCTTGGTTGTGTACCAAAAAGCCCAAAAAGTTGCCTGCAGACACGCCAAAACCACACTTAGTCGGGTTCATTTTTAGATTATGGAGTCTCATCCGTTTTAGAGCTTGTTCAAGCTCCACTAAGTGGGCTTCGAAACTCTTGGACTTAACCACCACATCATCGATGTATACCTCCATGCTTTTGCCGATGAGGTCATGAAAAATAGTGTTCATGGCCCTCTAGTACGTGGCGTCTGCGTTTTTGAGACCAAAAGGCATTACCAGCTACTCAGGGCACCAGGGCACCTGAAGGCAGTCTTATGGGTGTCAGCCTTGGCCACATATATCTGGTTATGCCCAGAATAACCGTCCATGAAAGTTAAGATGACATTGTTGGTCGCGGCATCGACAAGCATGTCGGCCACAGGCATGCCATACTCATCCTTGGGAGTGGCCAAGTTCAGATCCCTGTAATCAATACAAACTCTGACCTGACCATTCTTTTTGATGACAAAAACTATGTTAGACAACCATTCTACGTACCTTGCAGTTCTTATGAACCCTGCTTTGAGCAGTCTTTCCACCTCGGCTTTGATTTGTGGCATCAGTTGTGGATTGAACCTCCTTGGTGACTATTTATGAGGCTTGAAACTTTCCTTGATGGGTAACCTATGCTCTACCAAGGCTTTATCGAGGCCGGGAATATCGTGGTAATCCCACGCAAAATAGTCACGGTAGCTCTTTATTAACGCCAACATCTGATCTCGCTGTTGAGGTTGTAATTTACCACTGACCTTTGTTATCCTTGGCTTTTCTTCACTCCCCAGGTTCACCTCCAACAGAGGGTCTTGCGCTTCAAAGGTGGGCATCTTCCTTTGGATGGGCTCCGGGTGAGGAGGTTCGGCCAACGTCCTGTCAAAGGGGTCATCTGAATCTCCTTGGTAGGAGTATTGCTGATCAAGTTCATGCTCTTTGTCTACCGCACCAAACATAGCCTCTTCAATGCTGGATTCAATTTGGAATAGGTGCAACCGATCCAGCAGGCTCTATACTTCTGGTGGGAGATTAATCATTATCCTCGTTGCTAGGCCGTGGGTCGGCCAATATTTGGAATTCAAAACCTCTTTTGGTCCAGTCACAAGATTTAACGCCACCTTCTTCATAATTCCCTGGGATGGAGATAGGGTGTAAATGGGGAGATTAGAAGATAGCTTCGAACATTTTTACTTCTGCAGGAAATGGATTAGGGTTTGCTTATATTATCTCCACGTGATCCCCTATCCATATCATTAGCTTCTGATGCAGGGTGGAAGGTACGCATTCACTGGTGTGAATCCAATCTCTCCCCAGAATCACGACATACGAGGGCTTTCCTTCTATGACAAAGAAAGCCGAGCGAGTCATATTGCTCCCAACTATCACATCGGCAACCAACACTCCCAAGGCGTGGGATGGGTTGCCCATGAAACTAGTCATGGTCATGGTGGTTGGAATGAGGTCCTCGGTGTTCTTCCCCAACTTTTTCATAGTGGCTAATGGCATGATATTCAATACAGCACCACCATCTACGAAGACACGATTAAACAGCTTCCCATTCAAATGGGCTTTGATATACAGTGGTTTCAAGTGTTTAGTCATGTCGGATGTGGGTTTTTGAAACAACATTCCTTCTGTACTCACTCCCTTGGGCTCTGTCAAGGCATCCCATTCGCCCCCCTCAGCAAAGACATCCTCCTCAAGAGCTCTTGGTTGATCTTTATTACCTCAGAATTCTGGTGGAAGAAGGCCCACCATCTCTATGTCAGCATAATACGCCCCATCGGCCTCGTCCATGATATCGTCCAGGATTGACCCTCTCAAGGAGTCCCCATCAAAGTTCAGAGGGCCAAAGGGGTTCTCTCCATCTTCTCCCAGGAGGTCATCCTCTGCCAGTTCCTCCTCCATCATAGCCCCTTCAATGTGAGGCACATTGGCCGACTGAGGTGGCTTGGGGCTATTAGGCGCATATAGACATCCTATTACTGCCTCAGTCAGTGGGCTATGAGGGGTATCCATCACTCCTATCATGGCGTTGGATCCCTCCGTTGTCTCATCGGGTGCACTAGGATCAACTGCGTCGAGGTTTGGCCGCTCCAGAGCTGTTTCCTCGACCGGTTTTGGGAAGGCCTGTTCCAAAGCCGTAGTCACAGTGGCTGTGGGGGTGGCTTGGGCGTTCCCTTTTCTAGCCGAGGTGAGCATCTAGAGGATCTCCCTCATTCTCTGGTAGGCCTTCGCCCTCTGTTGCCTTCTCTTTTGGGAACGAGATTTGGGGACAATCACCGGCGCTGGCGCTTCCGCTGCTGCATGTGTCATCCATTGACCTTGTGGCACTTCTGATGGTGGCTTTACTATTCTGACAGCCCTTAATTCGCGGTCGTTAAGTACGGTAATATCTACTGATGTTGACCTTTGGGTCTCAATGACCTGCGTGGCCCTTCTTTCATCTTTGATATGAGGTTCCCCGCCTGGGACTGGCACGGTGGCTTGCCTAGCTGAACCACGGGCAGGCCTACCGTGCCCCCCAGGTGAAGCGCCACAGTCTTTCCGTCACATAACCCGAGGTGCACTACTCCCAGAATTATTCCCAGAGTTAAGCTTGGGTAGGTGTAGATCTCTGAGGTCTTGAACAAGCTTCCGTGGCTTCGGGAGTTTCTTTTGGGTCCCTTGGGGCTAGCTCGGCCCTCCCAACTGTAACCTTTCTTGCAACAATGCCACGCGGTCTGCCATTGTGGACCCTTTGAGGGGTGACCCTAACGGTCGAAGACAGATACTTTCTTATCCGGGGGTGCCTCCTGCTTGGGGACCCATACATACTTCTTTTTTCCTTTCCCTCGGTCACTTCCTGAAAAGGAGACCATATTAATGCTCATGCTGGGGAAAAGATCAGTATCATTGCTCATCTCCTGCTTTCTCTTATCGGCCATCTTGAACCTCCCTTTCTTTATAGCCTCTTGAATGGCTCGGCGGAAGATAATACAATTGGAAGTGGCATGACTGAATGAATTGTGCCACTTACAATAATTCTTCCTTTTTATTTCCTCAGGGGGGATCTTATGGCCATCAAGGAGCTTAATCTTTTTGTCCTTGAGAAGCTAATCAAATATTTGATCAGTCTTGGATATGCCAAAGGAGTATTAAACTTTGTTCTCTGCTTCGTCCTTCTCCTTTCCTTTGGAAGGCTTAACACTACAAGAAAAATTGGACTTTTCGGCGGGCAAAACCCGCCGGAAAAGCCAAAAATCCGCAAAAATGTGGACTTTCCGGCGGATTTCGTGGCCACGAAACATCCGCCGGAAAATCCAAAAAAAATTCGTATGATTTTATCCGCCGGAAAGTCCACAAATCCGCCGGAAAGCCCACGGCGGAGTATCCGCCGGAAAGTCCACAAATCCGCCGGAAAAACCGTTTTTTTTAAAAAAAAATTAATTATTTTTAAAAAATAAAAATTATTTTTTTTAAAAATCGTTTTGTTTAAAAAATTAATATTATTTTATTAAAAACTTTAATTGATTATTTTATTAAAAACTTTAATTATTGATAAAAAAATAAAATTTAATAATTAATTAATTTACTATTTAAAAAAATAAAAATTACGAATGAAAATTAATCATTAATTTAAATAAATATATATCCATACAAAAAAAAATATCCATACAATAAAAAAATATCCATACAACAAAATAAAATAATCCAAAGCTATTGGGGTGGCTGCTGGTCTGACTCATCACCCTGATAATAGGTATCATCCGATTCAAGAAAAGCACTAATCGAATCGATATTATTAAGATCGATGTTGAGGCCACTGCTGAAATGCACCGCCGTAATGCTGCTGCAACTCCTGCGGCAAGTAGGATGGCATATGTGATGAGGATGGCCTCGAGTGCTGAGACATCAGCTGCTCCTGTAAAAACTTAAAGCGCTGCTCATTTAGCCTGGCCTGCTCCGCAGCTAACCTAGCCTGCTCCTCGATGCGCTCCGCAGCTACCCTAGCCTGCTCCTCCATGCGCTCCTCAGCTATCCTGGCTTTCTCTCGAAGCGCCTGCACTTCCCGTTCATTTTGCTCCTGCCGCTCGGCAAACTGACACTGGGCCTCGCTCAGTTGCTGCGTCAATTGCGTAATAGCATGCAACTCACCAGAATTGGGAACATAAGAGCGACCAGTACTCGATGATCCAGAATATTGTGAAGCTGATAGACTCCGAATAATGCTTGTTCGGAAAGCAGCTGGTCCAATACCACCTGATCCCACCATACGATTACTCTTTTGGGGACCAACTTCTCTCTCCCAAATATCACGAGCTACTCTAGCCTCCTCCACTGGATCGATATCAGCTGCCCCACTGCTCTGTTGTGACTGATGGTACTCAGTCAGCCCACCCTGGAAGCTCTCCTAAAAAAAACCCAACAAATAAATAACTATAGCAAAAGTAGTCTTAATATAATATTCCCCGCCCGATATAAAAATTAATATAAATAATAAACATTAATATATAATTGTAAAAGTAGTTTTACCTGAATATTCCTCGCCCGATCTGTAGCAAAGTCACCAGTGTCCTCCCGCATATGAAGGTAGCGATGCAACTCAGGCAAAGTGATTGCCCTTTGTTCCCTCGCCTCCTATATATATATACACAAATTATTAATTAATACACATGAAAATGACTAGTTAATTATAATTAATTAATTAATCAAGTAATAAAGTAATAAATTTACCAAATGCCTGTGATGCGTTGCAGTATTAACACTCCCCCCTGTGTGTGTGCAGCCACCTTTTTCAGAAGCACGGTTCTTCTTGGCTTTCTCACAAAAATTCCTAAATTCTGGTGTCTGCCAGTACTCCTGTAACCCAGCCCAAGTTGAGTCTCCCATATAAGATGACTTCGCATTCTTACCGCGCACCTCCCGCAGTAATTCAGAATAGCGATGGGAACATCTCTTATGGAAGACTCTCTCAACTTCCCTTTGCTGCTCTGGTAACCATGTACATTTTTCCTATTTAAGAAATTTACAATAATGTTGTTATTTATAAGACAAATATTAATTAATCAAGTCAATAAGATAATACACCAAATTAATTAATTATTTAGTAGAACAACTTACCAAAAATGATTTTAACATCCTCCCAATTGCCTCTGTATCTTTTCTAACAGCCGTCCAAATCTTCCAGCTGCTGGTGAAATTCTCCTTGATTGTTTTTGTGATGGCGGTAGCTGTATCCTTCGAAGGAAGAAACCTGTATACTTACGAATCGCCAACAGTCTCCAATATGATACGCCCATCAGGTGTATACCTCACCACCTCACGGTCAACAGTGAATGTGCGTACCCCATCAGAATCAACATTTGTCGGGGCTAAGCCCTCAGTAGCAGCAGGAATCACTGGGTCCCCTGCAGTACTAGTACTAGCACCCTCAGAACCAGGTGGTGGCAAATATCTACCACCAGAAACAACAACACGAGCAGGCTGAACACGACGCCCTAGGCGAGTAGAAGTCTTCCGCCTGCTAGTGCTGGCGGCATCACCCGTCACAGGTGGAGGAACATATGTCTCGTCATCGGATCCTGAGTGAGATGCCATGCTAGACATATACATTTAAACAAACAAATATACACTAAACAAGGTTAACATAAACATACTAAACAAAAATATATAAACATAACAAACATAAATTACATCGTTGATTAAAAATAGGTTAACATATATATATATATATATATATATATATATATATATATATATATATATATATATTGTTGAAACATAAATAACTAATTGGAATCTCATTCATTCTCAAAATCATCATCATCAGAGGAGTGAATTCTTGATACACCAATGTGGTCTGTTGCATCTTCATCAGCATCTTCTTCGTCATCAACTTCATCGCCGGTGTTTGGCTCATCACATAAACGACTAATGGGTCCAACTTGAATCACTTCATTTACATTAGACATCTCTTCCATTTGATATGGCACATCTTCCACCATGTCATCATTTGTCTCAATGCGACCTCTTGGTTTTGTTTTAATTGTGACACACCAACCACGCCTATCAGTCCGCGTTGATGGATAAGGGACATAATAGACATGTCTCACATTTTGTGCAAGGACGAACAGATCATACATTCGATATCTACCATTCATTTTAATGTCCACTGTATTTGACTTTGGATTCATCTTTGTTCCTCGAGCAGACGGATCAAACCAATTACAATAAAAAAACCACTACCTTCTGACTAAAATCTAGATGGGGGTACGAAAGTTCATATATGTGTTGAACCACACCATAAAAATCATCTTCACCTCCTCCAGTGACACCCTTCATGCACACTCCACTATTGACTGTCTCTCTGCCCTGTGTCCATTCATTGGTGTGAAATTTGTATCCATTGACAAAGTATGTGTGCCATTCTTTAACACATCTTCGAGGACCGTCTGATATGTTCCTCAAGTGTTGGTTGGTAGGAGTTGGTCGGAGGGCATAAACATGTTGCCTAAACCACGTTGGAAAATGTGCATTAATATGAGCAGAAGATTGTTGCTCACTTACGTCCTCTGATGACAAGAATTCCCTAAAAAGAAATAATTATTTGTTGCACATTTGTCTACTTTATATTAACTAATTATGATCGATAGTTAATGTTGAGGAACATACTCAATAAATGGTTGCACCTCAGTACATTTTATCAACACATGAACATGTGCTGAACTTAACTCTTCATCTGTTAGCCAGTGAATTGACTCCTTCCCAGATAGACGTCCGGGTAGACAAAAGACAGACAAAGCTAAATGATGTCTAGGCCATTCAGTATCCATTTCATTTCGACTGCTTCCAGGAGCAAACTCATTCTTGAAATAATAAGAACAAAAATGTGTTGTTTCACGGTGTAAGTAAGAAGAACATATCGATCCTTCAACTCTAGCTTTGTTTTTCACCGATCTTTTTGAATCACCCATGAACCTAGAGGAAATGATATTAATTAACATAATAATCATATGTTTTAAACTTGTTTCTTATATTATAAAAATTAGCTGACCTTTCAAATGGATACATCCATCTGTATTGGACAGGTCCGCCAAGTCTAGCTTCATATGCGAGATGCACCGATAGATGCTCTATAGAATCAAAGAAACCAAGCGGAAATACTCTCTCCAACTTGCATAAGATAAGTGGGATGTCTTGTTCCATTTTTGAAAGATCATCAGCTTTTAGCGTTGCAGAACACAAATTCTTAAAGTATTGACTTATTTCAAATAGCGGATTCAAAACGTGTGTTGGCAACGAACTAAAAGCGATAGGAAGTAAGCACTTCATGAATACATGACAATCATGGCTCATCATCCCATGCAACCTCCCATTATCCACATTCGCACATCTAGATAAATTGGAAGAATAACCGTCTGGCATTTTCAACTCTTTTATCCACTGATAAACTGCTTTCGCTTGTTCGGTAGATAAAGTATAATTGGCTTTGGGTTTCAAAGTCCTAGTACCTTGTTCAACCAACAACAAATCCTTTCGTCTACAGTAATGGTCTATATCCTTCCTAGCTTTCTCATTGTCTTTCGTTTTGCCTTTCACGTTCATGACAGTGTTAAATATGCATGACATCGAGATTGTGTCACAATAGATTATCTTTCCAATAGGGAAGTTCCCAAAAACTACTTTTTTTTGTCCAATTGTGCCATTGTCCATAGCCATCTGGACGAGAAACAACACCCGCTACGACTTCCACAGGAGGGATATCCCTAACACTATTCCAAACTTCCTCTGGTGTCAACCTACAAGGAGGTCCAGCTGTTTCAACATTTCCCTTGATAAACGCATATTTCTGCTTTCTAAATGGGTGATCCATAGGTAAGAACCTACGGTGTGAGTCAAACCATGAAGTTTTTCCTCCGTATTTAAGACTAAAAGCCTTTGTGTCAACCATGCAAATCGGACACGCCATCTTACCATGTGTCCCCCATCCAGACAACATTCCATAGGCAGGGAAGTCATTAATGGTCCACATCAAAGCCGCCCTCTTCAACAAAATTTTGTTTGCGTGCTGCATCATAAGTTAAAACACCATTACACATTTCTGGAGGAAGGTTGTATGGGGTAACAATAACTGGCCAACATGAATACGGTGTTGCCGAGGCTTGAATATATGGTGTGAAACCATCAGAGCATAAACCAAGCCGAACATTGCATGGATCACTGGAAAAATTTGGATGAACACGATCAAAATGATTCCAAGCTTCACCATCAGATGGGTGACGTAATTCACCAGAATTATTTCTATTTTGATGGTGCCACGTCATTTTACTCGCGGTCTCCATTGAAGTAAACATCCTCTGTAGCCTTGGTATAAGCGGTAGATAGAACATTGCTTTTCGTGGAACCGGTTTGCCTCTGCTCATCCCTTTCCTACTGCCACGATAGCGTGACTCTCCACATAACTTGCATTCTGACAACTCTCCATCATTTATGCTAAACTCATTGTTATAGTAGAGCATGCAACCAGACACACAACAATCCATTCTTTTAGATTTTAAGCCAAGCTTCGATACCAGTCTTTTAGCTTCATAATAACTTTGCAGCAAAAGCCCTCTAATGGGGGTTGCATCCAACATCATTTTGGTCATATATTCCATGGACAACTCAGCAACATTAAATTGAGACTTAAGACCCAACAACCGAACACACATTGATAATTTTGAGTCTTTAGATCCTTCAAATAATGGTTTATTTGTCTCACTCAAATACATGTAAAACCTTTGATCTTCCTCATTTGGAACTTCTTCAGCATCATATTCTGGTTCTTCAAAATCCAAATTTACTCCAACAGCGTCAGATATCATTCCCTGATAAACATCTAACGGTTGTATAATTTGGCCTTCAAATGTCGTAGTCGCTGGATAACTACTTGATGTGGGAGCTACTACTTCAACAGGAACATTAACCGCAGGAACTGCAACAGCTACCCCTGGTCCTACTTCCCCGTGACGAGTCCATATCCAATAATTTGGATTAAACCCATTATTTTACAAATCAAGTCTAACGTTCATCTTCATTTTTTATAAATCGAAAGGAACATTTCAAGCACGGACATCTAATACCGCGTTGTCGCGCAAATTCTTCATGGGCCTTAGCACAAAAAATAAACTCTTCTACTCCTGCTACAAAACGTCGCTTTAAATCGGATCTTCCAGGAAACAATCGATCATACATCCAACTACGATCCATAATTTCAAGATCGATCTATGTACTACACTACAACGTAAATGAAATATACTATCAAATAAACTATCAATTACTTTATATTTTGATATATATTGATATATTAATTACTTTATTTTGATATATCAATAAACTATCAATTACCGCAACACAATGAATTTTTATATAATGTTATATATTAATAATTTCAACATTAATTATAAATAATAATTGCAAATTTAATTTTAACTTTCAATTTTTATAAGACAATATCTGTTAATAAAATTTATAAGTGAACTTAATAAATAAGTTTTTTCAATACAAATTATTTTGTATTATTATTGCAAACAAAATTTGTAACAAAATTTTACTATAAATAGTGAAGTAATTAATATTTTATTGATTTTAATATTGTACCAAAAATGTAATCTGAAAAAACCAACTTCTAAGACACTACAATGAGACACAGGAACATGTATTTAAATCATCGACAATAAGCGTTATTAAAAGTCACCAAGTACTAAAAATAAATCCAAATTTTACGGTGACCAAAAGTTGGTAAAATTTTTTTAGACACTAAAAACAAAAATCCATATATATATTGATATATTAATTAATTTACTTTGATAACTAACCGTAGTGAAGAGAACGCTCTGACTTGAAGCGTATCCCCAACTCGAACAAAGAGGATACGCAAACTCAAACAATACCTAAACAAAAAACACCACAATTAGTAACAAACTCATATTATAAAATAATTCAAAAACAAAAACTATTAAGTCATGTTACAAACATACCTTATGTTGCACCCGAAAAGGTCCCTGAGGGGATTTTTCTTCGTTTACAACTTTTTAAAACAATGAAGTCGCCACCAATATTTTTTATAAGGAAAATATTGAAGAAAAACCTTTTTGGAAAGCGGATGGCCTTTTGGAAAACCGGAGGATTTGGGTTCGGGGGTCGGTTAGGCATGGGGAAGGTATTAGCACCCCACACCTCATTTCTACCGAAAGGGAACCTTTAATTAAACGTGTGGTTTTTAGTGTTGATTTGGAAAATACTTAAATTTGCCTCAAAGGGAATGAGAAGAGAAGACTTAATGAAAATTTTTATTTTTGGCGCTTGACGAGAGTTAGCCGCTCGCTCCTACGTATCTCCCGGTGCGATGGAGAATTCAAAGCTACGTAGTTCTTGTTTGTCCTGAAAAAAGGTTTTTGTCTTTTATCTTGTTTAGGTGAGTTTTCGCAATAGGAATGAGGATTCGCGATGACCAAGCAACAACGGTTTAGAGTGGTCACACTACTAACTCTTTTGAAAATGAAATCATCATTAACAAACAAACGGCAACGGCGCGAGTGATCATTAATGATAATCGGTTTTGCTTTTGATTCGAGTGTTCGCGATGACCAAACAACAACGGTTTAGAGTGGCCGCGCTACTAACTCTTTTGAGAATGCAATCGTCATTAACAACAAACGGCAACGGCGCGAATGATCATCGATGACAATTGGTTTTATTTAAGTTGGAGTGTTCATGAAGACCAAACAACAACGGTTTAGAGTGGTCACACTACTAATTCCTTTGAAAATGAAATTATCGTTAACAACCAAACGGCAACGGCGCGCGTGATCATTAATGATAATTGGTTCTTACTTTACGTAATCAAAAGGGTTTTCGCAATCGAATTGATTTTTGGTTTGTGAGATGGCTTTTTGATGTTTGAAAGTGTTCTTGGTTATGAAAAAGATTTGAAATTGTAAATGTTACTAACGAGTAACAAATTGTAGTATAATTTGAATGCGACATGGTTTTGAGGTGTTACTAACGAGTAACAAAGGTTTTGAACTTTGAAGTCGGATTACAAAGTCAATGCGATCATCAAAACAAGCAAGCAAATCGTGAACACCAATTCAATACTTAATCACATAACAAGCACAAAAAACAAGTATAAATGAATAAGAACACATGTGCATCAAGACTAGGGGGCTAGCCTATCCTTTGCAATTACTTACATTAACAAGTGAGAATGCATCAAGACTAGAGTTAGTCCATCCCTTGCCAAAACCTACACAAACCCCAAGAACCAACACCACAATTGCAAGTGAGGATGCATCAAGATTAGGACAACCTATCCTTTACAAAACCTACACGAACCCTAAATTACATTTACGCAAACCTTTCAAGGTGAATGCCATCATAGGCCAAATTGGCCTTCAAGCATTCATGCATTATTTAACTATCATAAAAGGAAACCTAAATTTGCATCTTCCTACTCATTAAGAATTATAAAAGAGAGATTGAATCATTTCTAGGTAATCCTCCTCACTTACATCGAGGTGCACTAGGCGCAAGTGAGGGTCACTTTACCAATCATCAACCTAAGACAAATTATAAAGTAATTCATAAGAATAAGCAATCTTATACACTAAAAGGAGGGTTGAATCACCTAGAGCAATCTTCATCACTTAGAACAAGGTGCATTAGGCACAAGTGAGAATATCTTTGCCTATCATCAGTTTAAACAACACCTAAACTAAAAGGGTTGAATCATATAGAACAATCCTCATCACTTTAAGCAATGTGCACTAGGCATAAGTGAGAGTCATATTTCCTATCATCAACTTAAAATGATAAGCAAACATATAAAAAAAAACCCTATTTATTCACAATATGCGACCCAAATACATAACCAAGAACCCATTTATTTTTAAAATCAAGTGAGATAATATGAGAAAACAAGCTAGATTACAATTTTTGGTAAAGGTTCATGTGATTAGGCAAAGAAATGCACAAAACTAACATAAACCCTATTTTTCTACAAGTATGCGAAACATAATATGCCATAAAACAACATTTTATTTCATGAAATGCAAGGGTCAAGATCCAAATCAACACAAATCATCAATCATTCAAGGGTGAGAAGCACCATAAGCACCCAAGCCACCCTAAGTGCTTGTCAAAGTGCTTATGACACTTCTCACCAACAACAATCAACAATATGAGGATATGAAGATGATAGGATGAATGATTTTACATTTTTGAGGCAAGAACTCAAATATGATGCAAGGTTTTAAGGATTTTACCTTAACTCCAAGTTAGAAAGTGAGATGAGAAGATGAAACTAGACACAAATCAACAAAACTCCAAGGTTCTTCAAAGAAATACCCACGCAAATATGATAATCAAACCCACTTGGTGATGATGCTTGAACTTTGAATGAGAAATGGAGGGAGTATGTGAAAGAGGGATGCAAATGAGGTGGGGTGGTGGTGTTTGGGTGGAAGGAAATGAAAAGGATGGATGGAGGAGAGGGAGAGGAGGAGGTTTCGCAAGGAGAGGAGAAGAGGGAGGTTTTTGGTGCAAAAATGAACTTTCTTTGTATTTTGGGAGAGTAGGCTTATATATGGTCTTGGGTGAAATTAGGGTTAAGGGTAGAATAGGAATGGGATGTTCTATTTTAAGTAAGTTTGCAATTTCTTATGAAGGAGTGAGTGTGAGAGGATGGTGTCATTTACAAAAAAGGGTATGAATCTACATGAGAGTGTGTGGGAATTAGGGATGTGTATGAAATGGGTAAGAGTAGGGATAGTACAAGAATATTCTTAAGGAATAATTGTACAATAGAAGAGTGTGGAAGAAATTGTGGAGAGAGAGAGAGAGAGAGAGAGGGAATTCGAAATTGTGGAGAGAGGGAGAGAGAGAATTCAGCCATGAAAAAATGGGGAGGGAAAATTGCTTCTCATTTTTGGTCTTTTGTCTTATTGAGGACACTTTGTACTTTCTATTTGAATTTTGAATTTTGGGCATCAAATGAAGGTGCACCTATTAAAAAGTGTCATATATATTTGAGCACCATAAAATATTCCCTCTAATTATTCTAGGCAATAAAAATTGTCATTTAGTAATTGGGAAATATTTAATGGTCTTTTTTTTTGGGTTTTTTATGCACTAAAAATGGGGAAAATGCATTTTTAATTATTTTGGACTAGGACTTTCTTTCCAAAAATTATACAAAAATTACCCTTGGTAGAGTAACATGTATGCCACGTCCTTGACCTGGTCTTGGTCCAAAAATAATTAATTTGCTTTTATTTAAATGCCCAAAAATGCAAAAATATGCACTATTTTATTTCCTAAAATTCCTAAAAATTAAGAAAAATGTTTTTCGGTGCCAAAAATTAATAATGATCAATAAATGGCCTTTTTTTTTATGAAAATACAGACACGTGCCAACTGACGGGGGCACAGGGCAGCTCATGCAGTTACTACTGGCGCGCGCGCGTAATTCAAATAAAAATGCGAAATAGGGGACGAACACACATAAATGCACCAATCCACTGTTTTCCAAACATTATGAATTACCTTATCACTTCCATTTTCTGAAAAAATGTTTTTTTGACTTGGGCGGACAAAATTGGGGTATTACACCTTAGTTCGAAGAAATTTGCCAAAGAGAGGAAGAGATTTAGTAGAGAGAATGAGAGTATTGGTAGAGGTGTGAAGAAGAATTGGAGAATGGAGAAGGGATTATATAGAAGAACCGAAGTCCAACAGTCAAAAGGAGAATCCGCCGGAAATGTCACTTACTGGCGGATTTAGGGGATTTCCGGCGGATTTTAGTCGGTTGGTCATTTCCGGCGGATTTTTAGGTATTTCCGGCGGATTTTAAGGTATTTCCGGCGAATGTTTTCGTAGACCCAAATCCGCCGGAAATACCTAAAATCCGCCGGAAACACCTAAAAATCCGCCGGACATGTCATTTACCGGCGGATTTAGAGTGTTTCCGGCGGATCAGGGGGTTTCCGGCGGATTTACCCCGTATTTTTTTTCAAAAAAATCCGCCAAAAAATACCTTATCGACGGATTTTTTTTAAAAAAATATATTTTTTTCCGTAGACTGAAATCCGCCGGAAATACCTAAAATTCTGCCGAAAAGTCAATCCGCCGGAAAGTCCTGGCCGGTAAAAACAGTTTTTCTTGTAGTGTAAGAGCAGGACAGAGGTATGCTTTGCCTTTGACTATCTCAGCCACCAGGATGTCTGCCGTGTAATCGGCTGATTCATCATAGTCTGAATCCTCGGCTGCATCCACTACTGATATCAATTGAGGCCCTCAACCTCTAGTAGCCCTCTTCCTTTCTCTTTTCTGTATGAATTGCTCAATTTGCACAGCCCTAGAAGCTAAACCACTGAGGTCACTACAAGCCTGTCCCACAAGCTTTTCCTTCAATTGAGGGTGCATTCCAGAGATGACCATGGAAGTAAGTCGAGATTCTGGGAAAGGTACTGAGCACTTTCCGGCCATCTTTCTGAATCTTTCAATGAAGTTAGTCGCTGCCTCATCCACCTTCTGCCGTAAATTCATGAGATCGGCTGCGGTAACTTTAGGCTGTGGCCAAAAAAAATCTGTCATGGAAGCACCTTTCCATGTCTTCCCAGGTCTGTATAGAATCGGGTGGGAGAGAAGAATACCAAGAGAAGGCAGTTCCTGTCAGGGACAAAGGGAACAGCTACAACTTATGGAATTCGTTCTGGTTTCCTTTCCCACACTGGGCCGTGAATCGGCCGATGTGCTCCATAGTAGATTTACCATCATCCCTGGAGAATGTGGCAAAATCGGGTGTTTTGAATCCTCTAGTCATAGGCACTGATCAGCGGTCGTACGCGGGTCAAAATATTTGAAAAGGATTAAGAATGTAGTACAAGGTGAGAAACCTTGGTCGTCTCACAAGGATCTCTAATACTAAGATTTCCAGAATCAGGAACAAAATTAACAATAAAATAGGGGGGTTTGTTTATGAAGAAAACGATTTGTGTTTGAGGTGTTTAACAATCTTAAAGTGACAATCGATTCACCGGTTTCCGGCTACGCGTCTCGGATTTATCATTGGTTCCAAATATTCGTGCAAGACTCGTTCAAGGTTTCAGTTCTTGATTGATAATAAACTAATCAAGCAAGCGTCAATTAGTTTAAACGAATTCGCGCCGTTTTAAAGCAAGCGTCAAAACAACGTGTTCAATCAATCATGATGGTGAACAAGCGCCACTAAACACAATCAATATCATAACTGAATTCAATCAATCCTCTATCAATTCCTACTCGAATTAAATAAAACAAGCGATTAAATAACCCGAATGGTTAAGAGTTGCGAAAAACAGATTCACATATAAACAAGCGTCATATATAAACGATTCGCGTATTGCAAATAAGCGTAATCTGGGTAATTAAGCATCACACAAAGACGAAAATTTGCAAACAAAGAATTCAAATGTAGAATTGATAGAGAAGAAAGAACTGAAAACTAAAAACGAAATAAACAAATTAACATTAGACACCGAACCTCAAAATCCGCAGACGAGAGCCTTTCACCGATGAATCAACTTAGGAATTTAGGCTTCCATGGAGGCTAGAGCACAAAAGTTTTGTAAAGTATATGATAATGCGTAAGATAGATAAAACGGCTGCTGACCAGCCAAATCTATAAGACTAAAACGAAATACCTAATCACTAAATGGGCTATTGGATAAAAGCCCGTTAACAAATTAATATTCGGTCCAAAACCCGTTTTACACAGTACTGCTTCGGTAATTCGCAGTTTTCACCTTTAATACTTCAGAACTGGGTTTCGAGCTCAACAGAAGAATTGTAGCTCTGTTCCTTAGCTTTCCAACGCATGCTCGCACGCCTCAATCGGATAACCACAGACAAAGTTATGACCTTCAGAGTAGATAGGGGTCAATATGCAATAAAACAAGAATTAATCGTGAAATTACTATATTGCTCAAATAAGACCCAAAATCTAGAAACGCGCTAAGACTTAAATATTAGACACAGAACACAATCAAAAATACCAAGTGCAAAGCTATAAAGAGTGCATTAAAATGCACTGATCAAATTCCCCCACACTTAAGCTTTTGCACTCCGGGCAAAACACACAAAACAAGACACGAAAACAATGCATGAGTTTCCAATGAACCCAAAGAATGCAAAGTCATAAGAGAAATACTTTTCCTAGGCTTCAAGGAGAACGACAATCAAAGACTGCACTTAATTACAATCAAGGCAAACAAGATGATAGAGCACTAGAGAGTGAATCATAAGTGATGAGTCCTCACAGGATATGTATAAGTAATGCTCTCAATCACTCAAGTGTCTAGGCTTGTGTTTACTCTCATATATATATATATATAATAAGCACATCAATGAAAGTTAGCACTACCATATGCTTGACAAGCTTCTGACATCCACACTTAAGAACACATGCACATAAGATCAAAAGGTCTTTATAAGGGTTGTAATGGGGCCAAGGTCAAGGTGGGATAATCCTAAGGGGGAACTAAACTAAAAAGAATCAAAGAGGATAAAGAAGCAATGAAAATCAATTGTAAAGTGAGCATGAGAGGGTCCAACTTCAACAAAGTATGATGAATTTCTCTATTTTGATATACTTCTCCACAAAACTCTCTCTACACACTTTCATTCTTCTTGAAACAAAAATTAAAAGAAATACACACACTTTTTTTTTCATTCTTTTTTTTTTCTTCTCTTTTTTTACTTTTTGGGGAATATTTTTCTATACAAATGTACTTGCCAAACTTTCTATTGAGAACCCAAGAACAAACCCAAGTGAGAACCACAATTGCACAATTTGGACACCCCCACACTTATGGATTTAACAATTCTCAATTCAAAGCTCCTTCACCCTTTAAGATTGGGTAATAACATTGTTTTTCACTTTTGGGCTTGTAATGAGCTATAAAACAAAGAATGGGATAAAAAGGCTCAAAGGGGCTTACACAAAGGGATAAATTTAGGGTAGGCTTATTTGGCTAGTGGCTAAAAAAACAGAATTGCCTAGATCATTTCAAACATGCATGTGAACAAGTGTTTCAACAAGAATCAAGTCAAGTTCTAGAGTAACTAACAAACATGAGTGAGTCACACACAAGAAAGGAGAGAATGACAAAATGTAGTCCATCTAATAAAAGGCTTAATTCTCACCAGGGACACTGACTATCACAGATGATGCAAAATTTAGTGCTCACATCGAACTTATTATACCAAGAGCAACAAGGAATCAATCAAGTCATGTCAAAACACCTATGGTCCTAGAATAGTAAAATCACTCACAACTTGTACAAACCAATAACTCATGGAAAAACATGCTAAAATAACAATTTTTTGTTTTTTTTTTCTTTGAAGGAAAACTGGAAAAAAAATTACAAACTACTAAGCTACTAAAAGACACCCCCCACACTTAAATCAGACATTGTCCTCAATGAAAACAACAAACATAAAATAAGAGTAAGGAGGAGGGACTCCCTGGTCAAACTTCAGTGTAGGTGGGATGTTCCAATGAGAGTTCTCTTATGGTTGCATCTTCAGTTGCGGAACTCTCATGGAATAACTTGAGGCGCTTTCCATCGACTTTGAAAACTTTGTTTGTCGCCTCACTTTTTATTTCCACTACACCATGAGGAAAAATGTTAGTAATAACAAAAGGACCAATCCACTTGGATCGATGTTTCCCAACAATAATTTTCAGGCGGGGTCTGAACCATAAAACTCTATGCCCAATGGAGAACTCCTTTCTGGAAATCAACTTATCATGCTTAGCTTTCCACACTTTCTTGGCAGGAATGCCCGCCAAGGTTAGACCAATGTTGTTCCTGTGTTTCCTTAGGATTGGCGGCTTCTCTTTTAGTTCAGATTTAAACCCTGCTATATTAGCCTCATGAAGCTTCCCACTCCCCTGTGAATATGCATAATTAAATTTTCTATGGGGTGGTTCAAGCTCTAAAACAAATGGCTGCTCAATGGTAGCAGCAGCTACATCCACAACATCAGCTATAGGAAGTGTGTCAACCTGTAAAGTATCAACCAAACCATCAAGCAATTCAATTTTGCAAAGGGAATTCTCTTCCATGGGATGTTTCTTAGCATTAAAGATGCTAAATTTTTCAGTGGTATCACCAAATTCCATGGAAAGAGTCCCTGCATGTACATCAATTTTAGTTTTTGCAGTCCTCAAGAAAGGCCTGCCTAAAATGATAGGTGACCTGCTGGACTTAGTTTCTTCCTCCATGTCTAGAATGTAAAAATCTGCAGGAAAAATCAAATCATTAACTTTAACAAGAACATCCTCAATCAATCCAGCAGGTCGAGCATTACTCCTATTTGCTAGTTGGATGGTAACACCTGTTTCCTGCAAAGGTCCAAGAGCAAGAGAGTTAAAAATAGATGTGGGCATTACATTGATTGAAGCTCCTAGATCTAGCATGGCATTGTCAAATTGACTATTTCCTATGGTACATGGGATGGAGAAGGTTCCTGGATCATTGCACTTTTGAGGCATGGGCAACATGAGGGCTGAAACATTATACCCCACATTGACTTTTTCAGTTCCTTTCAGCCTTCTCATTCTCTTGTGTGTGCACAACTCTTTCAGAAATTTGGCATATTTTGGAATCTGCTTGATTGCCTCAAGGAGGGGAATATTGACTTCCACCTTCCTAAAAGTATCTAAGATCTCACTGTCCCTATCCGCCTCATCTTGTTTTTTAGTACTCATTGCTCTATGAGGGAAAGGGAGTGGTATTTCTTGTTCATCAGAAACATGTTCAGGTGCCTTATTATTCTTCAAAATAGTAGTTTCAGGCACCTTTGAGGTGTCAACAGCCTTCCCAGATCTCAATGTGATAGCACTAACATTGGGGTTTGGTGCTTTTGGATTAACAACTGCTTGAGCAGGCAATTGGTTTGACCCTCTGGCTTGCATCTGATTAATTGTGGTAGCTAGTTGTCCCACTTGTGTTTGTAAATTCTGAATTGAGGAATCTGTTCTCTGTTGGAACTGGAGATTCTGGGCAGCCATCTGCTTAACTAGATCATCTAATGAAGGTTCAGGCCTGGTAGCAACTTGTGATGGATTAACTTGCTGCTTGGGTTGTTGTTGTTGTGCAGCTGGATTTCCCCATCTAAGGTTTGGATGATTCCTCCAGCTTGGGTGGTACCTGTTAGAAGACAAATCAACATTGGCTTGAGGGTTAAATATAATAGATGCATATGCTTGAGGGGTATCAGCATTAGGATCCTCTTGCAGCGTAGGACAAGAATCTGTGGGGTGCTCTGTAGAGGTGCAAATACCACAAACCCTTGCTGTCTGACCTGTTGCCAATTTTTTTACCAAAATCGTGAGTTCATCCAACCTGTTCTCTAAGCTCTTATGATTATTAGCATGTATCTCATTTACTCCCCTTGTTAGAAGTGCAGAGTTGCTTCTGGTTGTGAATTGTTGGGAGTTAGTGGACATATTTTCTATTAAAGCTCTTGCATCTGCTGGGGTCTTGTCTACAAGTGCACCTCCACTAGCAGCATCCATGATATTAGGGTCCATGGGTAGTAACCCTTCATAAAAGTACTGGATGAGCAGTTGTTCAGAGATCTGGTGGTGAGGGCAGCTTGCGCACAATTTTTTGAATCTTTCCCAGTATTCATGTAGAGACTCAGTGGAGTTTTGTGTGATACCACATATCTCTTTTCTGATTGAAGCAGCTCTGGATGCGGGAAAGAACTTCTCTAGGAACAACTTTTTCAAGTCATTCCAATTTTCAAGAGAACCTGGTTGGAGGTAATACAACCAATCCTTGGCTGCATCTTGGAGTGAGAAGGGAAAGGCCCTTAGTTTAATGTGTTCCTCTGGAATTCCTTGGGGCTTCATGGTTGAGCACACTATGTGGAACTCCTTGAGATGTTTGTGTGGATCATCACCTGCAAGACCATTAAACTTTGGCAACAAGTGTATTAAACCAGATTTCAATTCAAAAGGAACATCAACATCAGGATAATTAATACATAGAGCATTGAAAGTGACATCAGGTGCAGCAAGTTCCCTAAGGGTTCTACCAGCCATGTTGACAGAATCAAGATCAGAATCAAGTTCAAAAAAATTATGGCTAAAGATGTTATCACTATCACTACCAATATCCTCTATATGCTCCCTAAGTCTACGATGTATTGTTCTCTCAATTTCAGGGTCAAAGGGATTCAAATTAACAGTATTAGACCTGGTCATGCACCATATGTAACAAGAAGTGAGAAAATGCAACAATTCTAGAAATACCAACTATGTCCTAATGCTAAAATGAATGCATAAAATAGAAAACGAATCAAATCTAACCAAAAATATTTAAAAACAGTACTAAAAATCTAAATAAATCTAAAGAAAGATATGCAAAATTTTTTTGGATTTTTTTGGAGATATGAAAACTTAAAAAAATTACTTAAAAATAGAAAACGAACGAATTTGAGATTTTTACGCTACAGCTCCCATTTATGGGAGTCCCATTCTTTGATTTATTTATGATTTTCTGACAAAATTTCGGAGCAATCGGAGAAAATCTCCTGAAAACCGTTTTTTCACCTAATTAGAGACAACACAGAACGGGGCTGAAACCAGCAGAACCTGCAAGGCAACAAAACTCAAAAACAAATGTTAGTGGTTAGTGAGTCCTGAAGTTGGTAATCCCTAATTAGAGATCCCCGGCAACGGCGCCAATTTGATCAGCGGTCGTACGCGGGTCAAAATATTTGAAAAGGATTAAGAATGTAGTACAAGGTGAGAAACCTTGGTCGTCTCACAAGGATCTCTAATACTAAGATTTCCAGAATCAGGAACAAAATTAACAATAAAATAGGGGGGTTTGTTTATGAAGAAAACGATTTGTGTTTGAGGTGTTTAACAATCTTAAAGTGACAATCGATTCACCGGTTTCCGGCTACGCGTCTCGGATTTATCATTGGTTCCAAATATTCGTGCAAGACTCGTTCAAGGTTTCAGTTCTTGATTGATAATAAACTAATCAAGCAAGCGTCAATTAGTTTAAACGAATTCGCACCGTTTTAAAGCAAGCGTCAAAACAACGTGTTCAATCAATCATGATGGTGAACAAGCGCCACTAAACACAATCAATATCATAACTGAATTCAATCAATCCTCTATCAATTCCTACTCGAATTAAATAAAACAAGCGATTAAATAACCCGAATAGTTAAGAGTTGCGAAAAACAGATTCACATATAAACAAGCGTCATATATAAACGATTCGCGTATTGCAAATAAGCGTAATCTGGGTAATTAAGCATCACACAAAGACGAAAATTTGCAAACAAAGAATTCAAATGTAGAATTGATAGAGAAGAAAGAACTGAAAACTAAAAACAAAATAAACAAATTAACATTAGACACCGAACCTCAAAATCCGCAGACGAGAGCCTTTCACCGATGAATCAACTTAGGAATTTAGGCTTCCATGGAGGCTAGAGCACAAAAGTTTTGTAAAGTATATGATAATGCGTAAGATAGATAAAACGGCTGCTGACCAGCCAAATCTATAAGACTAAAACGAAATACCTAATCACTAAATGGGCTATTGGATAAAAGCCCGTTAACAAATTAATATTCGGTCCAAAACCCGTTTTACACAGTACTGCTTCGGTAATTCGCAGTTTTCACCTTCAATACTTCAGAACTGGGTTTCGAGCTCAACAGAAGAATTGTAGCTCTGTTCCTTAGCTTTCCAACGCATGCTCGCACGCCTCAATCGGATAACCACAGACAAAGTTATGACCTTCAGAGTAGATAGGGGTCAATATGCAATAAAACAAGAATTAATCGTGAAATTACTATATTGCTCAAATAAGACCCAAAATCTAGAAACGCGCTAAGACTTAAATATTAGACACAGAACACAATCAAAAATACCAAGTGCAAAGCTATAAAGAGTGCATTAAAATGCACTGATCAGGCACCAATCTATCCACCCACTCGGGGTAAGGATTCCTGTACACTGGTCTATCAAGAGGTTTCTGCTGAACACCGAAGAACTTCTTAATAGTGTCGGCTATCAAATTAGGATCCAGGAGTTGGGCTCCCGATGGTCTTTCAGGTGGAGGCGTTGGTCGCCACAATGTATCTGGGGGACCCTGCGCCTCTGGCTGCGGTGGTACCTGAGGTGGAGCGTCTGTCCATGGCTGCCCAGGCACTACTTGGGCCAGGTTAACAAGGCCAGTTCCTGGTACAGATGTTTGCATGCCTCACTGAGGTGGAAGTTGATTCCATGGTTGCTCGACCGGAGCAATATTCATCTGTGTCTGTATATAGAAACCCACCGGGTAGGTACTGAGTGCTCCGAGGTACGGCTGGCTAGGAGGTAGGCTTGTCGAGCCAGGTGGGCTCTGGGCCCAAGGTTGCCGACTCGGGCAATACCCACTGATCATGTCATTCCCTGATTCCGAGGTGAAGAATTGCCCCCCTGCGTAGGCCGGGTAGTGAGCCGCGGCAAAGCATCCATAGGATGGTCCTTGCGGCAAACCCACCGAGCCCACTGCCTCGGGCGGCCTTCGGGCCAATTACACTTGTCCCTGCTGAAGAGACGCCGTATTGGTGACATTCGCCAAAAACTTCCCCCCAGTGTTGGCAGTGGCAAAAAGTACTGGGCTGAGGAATCACAGGAGAAGGGCATACCTTATGAGAGAACGCCTGTTGAGGCCCAGTCAAACTCCCACTCGGTGAACACTGATGCATACCTCCCATAGAAGCATAGGAGGATGCCTGCTGAGGTCCAATAGGGTTGGTGTATGGCAAGGACTGATGCGTGCCTCCCAGAGAAGTAGACTGTCCTACCTGTAATTGGCCAGGGAAAATGGGGTTGGTAGGGCTGCCACCTTGTGTTGCATGCCTGTGCTCCAATTCGTTGGCTTGTTGCACTTCATTGTGCATAATAGGTTTAACTATGTCAACCAATTGTTAGGACACTTGGTACATTATATCATGTATCCCCATGTCAATTTTTTGCCGAATGAATGAGGTGGTCATGACCATAGGCTCCTCTTCTTGGTGAGGCGGTTCATTCGATTCCGCAGTAACCGTTGCAGTAGTATTCCCTGAAACACCTACTGGCTCTGTGATTCGGCCTTTTGCAGCAGTTGCCTTACTTGAAGCAGAAGGCGAATCCATACTTAGATTTTTCCCAGAGCGCAGGTGCATACGCCAATGATAATCCAGTCCAGGCAAATCAAACGCAATGGTCTGTTCACCTGTTCTAGTCAGTCCCACTGGGTGTGCCAATTTGTTGTTCCTTGGTTCAAACTCTTAGGTTCTAGCCGTGGATTCGGCCAGGGGTTTGAGCAAGTTCTTCGGTTCCTTGTTTTTCAAGCGATTGCTCCAATGAGGGAACTCTGCTCCTTGACTGTAGGTATCCTGACTCCTCTAGAAAGGGTTAGGTTAGGTGAGAGGGGACTGCGAGGGTTGGATTATACTACTGGCTAATGCATAAAAAATAAAGATAAAGTGCGATAAAAGCAGATAGATGAAATAAACATAGAGTTTTTTTGATTGATTGATCGTTCCTCTTTCTGTACAATTACTCTCCTATTTATATACATAGGTCCTCATCGGCCACTAACACAGCCAAAATTTACCAACCGTTGGATCAGTCTAAGATCAACGATTATCATTGTTCCTAATCCCTAAGGAGGCGGAGTAACCACCCATGATCTCACTAGCACGGTTAGTGGGGTGAACTCCCCCACTCCGCCCTTAAAGACTTCGCTCCTTCGCTTGATCTTCAACTGGTTCCACGTTCCATCTTCGTGCATGTCTCTTACGTTCCATCCAAGTAAAACTGTCTTGCCTCGGCCACTTGGTTCATTCAGCTAACCTTCATCCCCAGACAATAACTCAGGCACCCGAGCCTATCCTGGCCGTGGCACTCTATAGGCTGAGGCTGTACTCTCTCTCGGTCTTGCTCATTGCTCTTCGGGCTAACCCCTTCCTCGGGGAATTATCTAGTGATATGCCCCGAGGGCTTCCCTTGATCATTTTCTCAGGCAACTATCTCTTAAAATCTTTGTCTAGTGACCTGCCTCAATACTCCGGCTCTACTGCCTTCTTCATTTAATCCTCGGCGTACGACCTAATTATTTTTGGGTGTTAACACACTCTTCAAATTTGGGGCATCTACGAGAATGGAAGACTCATGAACGGTAAAAAGAAAATCACTGCCGCCAAAATAATGAGAAGGGAGACTTGGTAATAGGAAGCTAGTTTTATATTTTGGAAAACTAGGTAAAAATCATCAAGTTTGTTAACACCCATTGCTCTATTTCCAAACTCAAAACACTAGCTTGTTAACTCTTCTAAGAGTTCATCAAGCTTATGTGACAATAATCTCCCAAATTCAATGAAATAGAAAGCTCTTAAGGTGGTTAAAAAAATGTTTTTCACCAAAAAAAGTGTTAAGTAGCACTTTTCCTATCTTCAATCACCACTAATTTAACACTGTTTTCTCTAATTCCAAAATCTAAACCTTGAATTTTCATCTCTTCTAAGAGTTCCTCAAGCTCATTTGCTCATAAACGCTCAAAATTAATGACCTAGGAAGCTCCCAGGGTGGTCATAAAAACACAGTTTGTGAGCAAAAAAGGTCTTGGCTAGCACTTCTCTTCAACTTCAATCACCATTAATTTAACACCATTTTCTCTAATTCCAAATTCTAAACCCTAGCTTTTCATCTATTCTAAGAATTCCTCAACCTCATTTTCCTATATATTACAAAATTAATGACTTAGGAAGCTCTCAAGGTGGTCAAGAAAACACAGTTTAAATGTGGTTGGCCTTTTCATTAAATACACTAATGTCGGTCAACAAAAGTGGTTGACCTTATTAGTTTAAATCTGGTTGGAAATTACATTGCATCTGGTAGTTTAAATGTTTTTCACCTTATTTCAAGTTCAACAAAAGTGTCGGTACTCACTCAATCATTTAAATTATTCATTCACATCAGTTGTAATGGTATTCATAACAATGATGTATATATTTTGATAAAATAATCCTTTTTTTACAAACAATAAAATAATCCTTTAATTATGGTTAAAAAATTATTTTGATTTCAGTCATTTGAATTATGGTTAAACAATTTTATTCTCTGTTAATTGTATCCCACTTGGAAAAGATAGGATAACATAATATGTAATCGTATCCCACTCAAATAAGATGGCGTTGGCGCAATCCCATCCCATCCCACTCAGATTGCAATGATGTATGCACAAATTTATCCATATCCATTTCAATGGTTCAGATTCGATCGACACTTTGAATCACTCATTCAGATTTGACCAGCGTTCTTCAATAGAAGCATTGCGTGTCCTTTGTCATAGAAAAAGGAGTGGAGGAGCGCGCTTTGATAAGTTTGATTTAATGGAAACACTTTCAATAATCTAGATTCGATCGACGTGCTTAAACCTAGACATTGATGTATTGTGACCTAAAAAGGAGTGGAAGAGGGCTCTTTGATATCAATAATCTGTATTATTAATTTATAATATACTATATTTTTAATATACATAAGTTCTATTAAAAATTTACATATTTTTATATATAAACTCCATAGTAGTTTAATAAAAAATATTAGCTAGGTTACACAGATAATCCCTAGTTAAATCGAATTTGAACTTTCATTTTAGGGTCATGGTAGCATGCGTTGGCCTTGTTAGTTTATAGGCTAAAGTGCTCCCAGGGTCCCTTATCTTTATTTAAAGTAACGAATTAGTCCTTTATGTTTTTTTTTTGTCCCAAATAAGTCCTTTATTTTTCAAATTTTTGAAACATAAATCTTTTTCCGTTAACAGTGCTGATTTATGTGTCAAAAAAAAGGATTTATGTGTTAAAAATTTGAAACATAAAGGACTGATTTGGGACAGAAAAGGATTTATGTGTCAAAAATTTAAAACATAAAGGACTGATTTGGGACAAAAAAAAGATAAAGGACCAAATCGTTCCTTTAAATAAAGATAAGGGACCCCGGGAGCACTTTAACCTAGTTTATATGTGGTTGGCATTTTCATTAAATGCATTAGCGTCTATCAACATAAGTGGTTAACCTATTATTAGTTTAAACGTGGTTGGCCTTTACATTGTTTTCACTGTGGTAGTGGTCACTCATTTCAACATTATCAAATATCAATTACTCACTAACTCATTTAAATTATTCATTCGCATCAATTATTCACTCACTCATTTCCTTTCTTAATGAAGATACAACACCTGTGGTTCACTCACTCACGTTCTTCGCATTCATTCATTCATTCACTACTCACTCACGTTCTTTGCGCTTTGTTGCATCTAGAGCACAAATGAGATCTGCAACACATAACAAGTTTTGTAAGTCATGAGTAACTTAATTTTGTGAGCAGTCTTGAAGGCTTCATCGTTGCTTGGAGACATGTCCATGTCTTCTCATGAGGCCATGTGTCCCTTCTTCTTTTTGTTGAAGTTGTTCTTCTTGGGCTTCTCCTTGGTTAGCTGAGTATCATCAGACTTAAAGTCTCCTAATTTGTTGCACTCATAGCAGACAACTTGGCTCTTTTCTGCTTCCTTCACTACAGCATTTTTGACTTTAGGCCACGCCAATCGTTGCCACAGCTAAAAAACCGTGGCTTGAACAAAGAATAGGCCACGCTTTTACAAGTGTGGACAATGAGATGGATATTAGGCCACGGTAACATTAACTTACCGTTAGGCCACACATTAAAACTGTATAGGCTACGGTTAAACAAACATGGATACCTAAGACCACGTTTGTCCAACTGTTGGCTTTAAAAATTTATTCTGAAACGTTAAAAACCGTGGACTAAAAAGGTTTTATTTAGAGACTATGGTTATAAAACCGTGGACTAATAATAAATATAAGATATAACCGTGGACTAAAGATGTCCAAAAATTAAGCGGGATATTTTTGCCCAAAGGCGCTAAGTGAAACACGCGTGGCGTACGATCGCAAAATTTCACGCATAACCCTTCTCCCTTCCCAAACGCAGAACCCTTTTCCCTTCCACGCAGAACCACTTTCGCTTCCCAATCCCACGCAGAAGTCAGAACCCTTCCCTTCCCAATCGCAAAATCTCGCACAAAGCCTTCATTCCAGCCCTTCGCCGTCTCCGCCTCACCTTCGTCTCCGGCTCCGCCTCACCTTCGTCTCCGTCTCACCTTCGTCTCCGCCTCACCTTCGTCTTCTCCAAACACGCAATAGGTACTTGCTGAAACCGCATCCGAAGCTGCTTCTTCTTCATCCAGCAAGTCTTTGTTCAAGGTAAACTTCAATTTGTTTGTATTATAAAAATTAATGAGAGTGAGAATTGAGAAGTTTCAGTTTCGTCATTCAAGTTTCCTTGATGCTTTGGCAGATAATGAGTTCGACTATTCATGGATAACTTTATCTCCTATTGTGGTTTCCTTGTATATTGTATTGTAGATAGAGGTAATCATTGATTTCACTGCAGTTGGAGATGGATAATGTAGTTTGGCTTACGATCTCCAACTTTCTTTTGGGTCTCTGACATTCTTTGATTTTTTCTGTTTTCTCTTGTGTAGAGCCTTCAGCAAATTGGTCACAGAGCAGGTCGCCTTGAAATTAAATCTGATATTTATTTGTATTCAAGTACTGATATTGAGGTATTGTCTTGGAGTCTTCTGATTTGATATGCTGCTAGCATTTTCTGGCTTTTTAACTATTTTTAATACATAAATTTTGATCATAGAGTTATTGTTTTGAACTATCAAAGAGTTTCTTTCCATATATTCTTAATTGACCGAATGGAATAGTATATAACGAAGTCTATAATTGTCTTGTTTTTTGTTGCACTTTTTACATGGTGTCAGGACATATTAAGGACAGCCCAGTCTCTCTCCCTTCGCGCTCTGGTTGTCGATTCAATACAAACTATTTATTCGAAAGGAATAATAGGAAGTGCTGGAGGGATTGTGCAGGTTCTGAATCTACCAAATTTAATTACCCTACAGAGACTTCAAAATTTATCTTGGATGTTTTAGCTGTTATGTGCTATGTATATCCATTGGTGTTTTTTTTAAAATGGTACATGACATACATCTTGTGATATAGTTTGGAGTTTTTTCTGCCATACTAACTTCTTTCTAGTATTGATCATTGTCAAAAATAGTTTTTTATACCAAGATAAACTCATGATGACATGATGTAGTGATTTTCTGTTGCTTAAATTATGTAACTGGTTAATTTAGTTGCTGAGATGAATGGGTTACTTTCTCTTGTTGCATCTTTTTGTTTTAGTCTGCTACTCTGCTCCTCAACTAAATGCATCAAAATGCACTTACCATACCTTTTTGTTTGAGTGAAGTCAAATGCTGGTTGTGGTACATGACTTTCTATAGGTTGGTGACAGGTAAAGGAATGTACATCAGCGTTGATGCGGTTTGCTAAAACGACTAACATCCCAGTACTTTTGGTGAGCATACGTCCATCAATTTTGTAAATAATATTTAAGTGGCTAATTGTATCTATTTATATACTGTCATGTTTTGCTTCAGATCTATAGTGGACATTCACATTTCCATTTTGTCACTGAGGGTTTGTTCCCCTCAGCCGGTAAAATTTATTCAAATCTTCTGTTATGGTATAAGTGGAAATGCTTTTATAGTTTCTGTTGCCCTAAAAGAACAGGGTCATGTCATTGGTGTTGCTTTCCGTACTTCATTTATAATTTATCTGCAGGCATGTATTTCAACATGTCCTTTGAATTTGTTAACATTCATGATAGTCTTTTAATTTTTTTTCGCTTTCTATTTTGTTTCATGTTACAGATCGGACATGTGACAAAATCTGGAGACATAGCGGGGCCTCGTGTCTTGGAGCATATTGTTGATGTTGTTTTGTATTTTTAAGTCAGTACCTTGTTACATTTATATTTTGTTGGGTATTTAATAAATCTGATTTGTGCCTATCATTATAGTTTTAACTTTTAACTGCTTAGCATGAAATCTTTTTTGGGTTTCTTTTACCCTTCCGGATATATGGTATTGCTCATACTGTCATACACGGTTTTGTCACTTCTGGCCACGGTTTTTTGTTGTTGCCTAAACTACTTTTTGCTGTAGTGCTTCATGTTCCATGGACTCTTCTTTTGAAAATTCATTATGAACTTTGTCTTCTTTTTCCATATCCTTTGAAACTTCCCGGAGATGAATGGAAGCTCATTCTCAGTTTCATCATCATACTATGCCCCACAGTCTACTTTAGCTTGAAAATCCTTTGAAGACGTTGCTTTATTGGTGTTGATCTTAAGAGCAAAAAACTTTCTCTTCTTGGCAGGTACTTCCTTTTTTTTTATAGGCAATATTAGTGAGGGTGGAGGGAATGTTAGTTTATTGAGTTAAAGTTCATGAGATCTCAATAAACTTAATAACTTGTGCCACATAAGAATCAAGTCACCCCATGGAAATGGCCCTAATGGATGTGTAACCCTCCAGCAGCAAATGGTCTTGTATCTCAAAGGGTGTCTCACCTTTGTAAACCTTCCCAGCCAAACATTTCGTAAGTTCCTTCAACCTTTCCTCTATTATGTTCGGCTAAGGCGATTACCCGTGCACTGCACGGGGTGTGTTTGCGTTTATAATGGTGAATCAACGTGATAACTACACTGCTAATTACAAAATAGTGACAAATATGGGCGGATTTTTACTTAATGATTTACGATTAAAGGGCTTACAACATGGGTAGCATTGATGGGTTAATAATTATGTTGTAACGATTGTTTGAAGACAACGCAATTTGTTACCATTCACGCCTTTTCTTCTCTCACTCTATTTTTTTAAAGCTCGGCTCTCCACATCTCTCTCTCTCAAAGTGGGAGAAAAAAAATGTGATGCAGGCCCAAGATTTCCATTTAAAAATAAAGTGGGGATTTAGCAAACAATTTTATTCTTTTTAAAATGATTATCATTGTTTAATTGTTTGAATAAAGAAATAAATAAAGTGGTAAATATATAAGGAAAGGTTGGATGATGAGAAACCCTAATTTAATACACAGCTGCACTTTTGATCAAAGAAAATACACATGCCGCACAATAGCGCGGATGAGAGAAAAGAGGAATCTGGAGAGAAAAGAGATAAAGCGAGGCATGGTTGTCAAAGTCGAGATCCCACTAAAGATCGAAGAGGAAAGTCAAGATTGTAATTCGTGAAATCGTAACACGGATCGTAAGATCCCTCCAAAAATAATAAAATATATTTTAATATAAAAATATGATAATATAATTAATTAATAGTATAAAATATGATAATATAGTTAATAAAAGAAAATATAAATATAATTATAGTAAGAAATAGATAATTATTTTATAGTTGTTTTGTTATTAATATTTGTATCAAACATTTAATATTAGTTTGTGTCATGGCTACTTTTTATTTACGACACCTTAAATCCTATTGGGCCAAGCCCATTTTATCAACTAAAACCCTAATTTTAGAAAGAAGCCTAACCTAATGTGATTGAGCGCCGCTTTGCCTATCAGTTTCTACTTCCTTCTTCTCTCATCTATGTCTGATTCTCTCATGGAGTGGCAGTTCGCACAAGAATGGATATTGGAGGTTGAATGTTTCACGCATCTCAGCATGAAAATACGACTGGGTTCTATCCGGGTCAATGGCCCGACCCGCAAAGAAGACAACCAAGCCATGCCGAAAGGATCGCCGGAATCGCCACGATTCAACAATTTCACGGCCTAACTCGTCGCGCCGGCCTCGCCGCCTCATCTTGCGATTCCTCTCCCGCACTACCACGGTGGCTTGTTTGAAACACGTCATAGCGCTCGATCTGACGATATGTCGCGCGCTGTTGACAACCATGAAGAGAGGAAGAGAAATGGTAGAGAGAAAAACTGAGAGATGCGAGATTACAGTGAGAGAAAAATGAAACTGAGAGTCGAAAGGGGTTGAGATGGCAGTGGAGCTTTCGACGACAAGAGAGACAGAGAGTGTAACACCCCTATTTTTAGAGCGCTAATAAATGAACTTAACTCTTAATATGAAATGATTTTTTTTTGTAAAATACTCTTGTTGCCTATTTGAAAACAGGAGTATATTTTTTTTCCTTTTAAAACTCTTTTCAAAGCAATCAGAGTATTGCAGCATTTCTGAAACATGGCGTCTTTCATAATATGATATAATAATTAGAACTTGAATGATATATATATATATATATATATATATATATATATATATATATATATATATATATATATATATATATATATATTTCTGCACCACTAAGATACATGTTTCCAAAAATGTTTACAATGCAAGGACAAAATGTGTCTGAAATAAAGATACACCTAATCTAGCGATGGCTTTCTCTATTGATACACCTTCGAAAGATGCCCATACAAGAGACCACCGAAGAATCATACACTTAGAAAATTTCCCAAAACAACGACAAA
The DNA here is from genome assembly GCA_039519185.1 of Astragalus membranaceus. Classification (NCBI taxonomy): domain Eukaryota; kingdom Viridiplantae; phylum Streptophyta; class Magnoliopsida; order Fabales; family Fabaceae; genus Astragalus; species Astragalus membranaceus. The sequence goes on along the minus strand of CM076854.1, from coordinate 89,354,306 downwards.
AGAAGAGACCTACGCTGATCAAGCATTCTATACGCAACTCCCGGTTAGGACCTCGATGAGTCCACCGACCTCCACTATGAAAATACACCGGCCTCTGCAACTTTATGTGTGAAAAACTAAATCATGGTCCTCCAATAACTGGGTTGACATCCATTGCATTGGAGAACCACAGGCAAGGGTCAACTTCTAGAAATTACACATATATAGACATAAACGACTCACATATACATAACCAATTCACAGATGCATAATTTTAACAAGCTTCAAACAACATTCTAACAGCTCAGCACCAACAACACATCACACCACTCCATATATCCTAATGCAATGCCTATATGTCAATGCATATGATCCCGGGGTGTACTACTCCAAAAAGTGTTGTGCTTCTCTCTATGATACTGCACAACGGATCTACGGTCCAAATATGGGTGTGCTTCTCCCTATGATACTGCACTTGTGTAGTACTTCTCTCATCGATACTGCACTACACCCCATGATAAAAAAATTCAGGTGTGCTTCTCTCTATGATACTGCACCATGTGGTCACTTCTCTCTATGATACTGTGCCACATCCGGTATGATACTTCTCCCGTCGATACTGTACTATACCAACCTTGTAAGACAGGTACTCTTCTCGTCGATACCGTACCATGAACTCTATGTATACATGAATATACATCAACACTCATGCATATTTCACCACTCCAAGCATTATTCAAACAAATCATCACATGGATTAAGAATAATGACTTAACACCAACACCAAAACAAACACCTTAACACCACATACAACAACCAGTACACGCCATCAAAACATTCACAATTTAAGTAATACTTATAAGGAAGGCATTCCAGAGATGACCATGGAAGTAAGTTGAGATTCTGGGAAAGGTACTGAGCACTTTCCGGCCATCTTTCTAAATCTTTCAATGAAGTTAGTCGCTGCCTCATCCACCTTCTGCCGTAAATTCATGAGATCGGCTGCGGTAACTTTAGGCTGTGGCCAAAAAAAATCTGTCATGGAAGCACCTTTCCATGTCTTCCCAGGTCTGTATAGAATCGGATGGGAGAGAAGAATACCAAGAGAAGGCAGTTCCTGTCAGGGACAAAGGGAACAGCTACAACTTATGGAATTCGTTCTGGTTTCCTTTCCCACACTGGGCCGTGAATCGGCCGATGTGCTCCATAGTAGATTTACCATCATCCCCGGAGAATGTGGCAAAATCAGGTGTTTTGAATCCTCTAGGCATAGGCACCAATCTATCCACCCACTCGGGGTAAGGATTCCTGTACACTGGTCTATCAAGAGGTTTCAGCTGAACACCGAAGAACTTCTTAATAGTGTCGGCTATCAAATTAGGATCCAGGAGTTGGGCTCCCGATGGTCTTTCAGGTGGAGGCGTTGGTCGCCACAATGTATTTGGGGGACCCTGCGCCTCTGGCTGCGGTGGTACCTGAGGTGGAGCGTCTGTCCATGGCTGCCCAGGCACTGCTTGGGCCAGGTTAACAAGGCCAGTTCCTGGTACAGATGTTTGCATGCCTCACTGAGGTGGAAGTTGATTCCATGGTTGCTCGACCGGAGCAATATTCATCTGTGTCTGTATATAGAAACCCACCAGGTAGGTACTGAGTGCTCCGAGGTACAGCTGGCTAGGAGGTAGGCTTGTCGAGCCAGGTGGGCTCTGGGCCCAAGGTTGCCGACTCGGGCAATACCCACTGATCATGTCATTCCCTGATTCCGGGGTGAAGAATTGCCCCCCTGCGTAGGCCGGGTAGGGAGCCGCGGCAAAGCATCCATAGGATGGTCCTTGCGGCAAACCCACCGAGCCCACTTCCTCGGGCGGCCTTCGGGCCAATTGCACTTGTCCCTGCTGAAGAGACGCCGTATTGGTGACATTCGCCAAAAAACTTCAATTGAATTCCATTCCCCACTGTCCCACAAGCTTTTCCTTCAATTGAGGGTGCATTCCAGAGATGACCATGGAAGTAAGTTGAGATTCTGGGAAAGGTACTGAGCACTTTCCGGCCATCTTTCTAAATCTTTCAATGAAGTTAGTCGCTGCCTCATCCACCTTCTGCCGTAAATTCATGAGATCGGCTGCGGTAACTTTAGGCTGTGGCCAAAAAAAATCTGTCATGGAAGCACCTTTCCATGTCTTCCCAGGTCTGTATAGAATCGGATGGGAGAGAAGAATACCAAGAGAAGGCAGTTCCTGTCAGGGACAAAGGGAACAGCTACAACTTATGGAATTCGTTATGGTTTCCTTTCCCACACTGGGCCGTGAATCGGCCGATGTGCTCCATAGTAGATTTACCATCATCCCCGGAGAATGTGGCAAAATCAGGTGTTTTGAATCCTCTAGGCATAGGCACCAATCTATCCACCCACTCGGGGTAAGGATTCCTGTACACTGGTCTATCAAGAGGTTTCAGCTGAACACCGAAGAACTTCTTAATAGTGTCGGCTATCAAATTAGGATCCAGGAGTTGGGCTCCCGATGGTCTTTCAGGTGGAGGCGTTGGTCGCCACAATGTATTTGGGGGACCCTGCGCCTCTGGCTGCGGTGGTACCTGAGGTGGAGCGTCTGTCCATGGCTGCCCAGGCACTGCTTGGGCCAGGTTAACAAGGCCAGTTCCTGGTACAGATGTTTGCATGCCTCACTGAGGTGGAAGTTGATTCCATGGTTGCTCCACCGGAGCAATATTCATCTGTGTCTGTATATAGAAACCCACCAGGTAGGTACTGAGTGCTCCGAGGTACGGCTGGCTAGGAGGTAGGCTTGTCGAGCCAGGTGGGCTCTGGGCCCAAGGTTGCCGACTCGGGCAATACCCACTGATCATGTCATTCCCTGATTCCGGGGTGAAGAATTGCCCCCCTGCGTAGGCCGGGTAGGGAGCCGCGGCAAAGCATCCATAGGATGGTCCTTGCGGCAAACCCACCGAGCCCACTTCCTCGGGCGGCCTTCGGGCCAATTGCACTTGTCCCTGCTGAAGAGACGCCGTATTGGTGACATTCGCCAAAAAACTTCCCCCCAGTGTTGGCAGTGGCAAAAAGTACTGGGCTGAGGAATCACAGGAGAAGGGCATACCTTATGAGAGAACACCTGTTGAGGCCCAGTCAAACTCCCACTCGGTGAACACTGATGCATACCTCCCATAGAAGCATAGGAGGATGCCTGCTGAGGTCCAATAGGGTTGGTGTTTGGCAGGGACTGATGCGTGCCTCCCAGAGAAGTAGACTGTCCTACCTGTAATTGGCCGGGGAAAATGGGGTTGGTAGGGCTGCCACCTTGTGTTGCATGCCTGTGCTCCAATTCGTTGGCTTGTTGCACTTCATTGTGCATAATAGGTTTAACTATGTCAACCAATTGTTAGGACACTTGGTACATTATATCATGTATCCCCATGTCAATTTTTTGCCGAATGAATGAGGTGGTCATGACCATAGGCTCCTCTTCTTGGTGAGGCGGTTCATTCGATTCCGCAGTAACCGTTGCAGTAGTATTCCCTGAAACACCTACTGGCTCTGTGATTCGGCCTTTTGCAGCAGTTGCCTTACTTGAAGCAGAAGGAGAATCCATACTTAGATTTTTCCCAGAGCGCAGGTGCATACGCCAATGATAATCCAGTCCAGGCAAATCAAACGCAATGGTCTGTTCACCTGTTCTAGTCAGTCCCACTGGGTGTGCCAATTTGTTGTTCCTTGGTTCAAACTCTTAGGTTCTAGCCATGGATTCGGCCAGGGGTTTGAGCAAGTTCTTCGGTTCCTTGTTTTTCAAGCGATTGCTCCAATGAGGGAACTCTGCTCCTTGACTGTAGGTATCCTGACTCCTCTAGAAAGGGTTAGGTTAGGTGAGAGGGGACTGCGAGGGTTGGATTATACTACTGGCTAATGCATAAAAAATAAAGATAAAGTGCGATAAAAGCAGATAGATGAAATAAACGTAGAGTTTTTTTGATTGATCGTTCCTCTTTCTGTACAATTACTCTCCTATCTATATACATAGGTCCTCGTCGGCCACTAACACAGCCAATATTTACCAACCGTTGGATCAGTCTAAGATCAACGATTATCATTGTTCCTAATCCCTAAGGAGGTGGAGTAACCACCCATGATCTCACTAGCACGGTTAGTGGGGTGAACTCCCCCACTCCGCCCTTAAAGACTTCGCTCCTTCGCTTGATCTTCAACTGGTTCCACGTTCCATCTTCGTGCATGTCTCTTACGTTCCATCCAAGTAAAACCGTCTTGCCTCGGCCACTTGGTTCATTCAGCTAACCTTCATCCCCAGACAATAACTCAGGCACCCGAGCCTATCCTGGCCGTGGCACTCTATAGGCTGAGGCTGTACTCTCCCTCGGTCTTGCTCATTGCTCTTCGGGCTAACCCCTTCCTCGGGGAATTATCTAGTGATATGCCCCGAGGGCTTCCCTTGATCATTTTCTCAGGCAACTATCTCTTAAAATCTTTGTCTAGTGACCTGCCTCAATACTCCGGCTCTACTGCCTTCTTCATTCAATCCTCGGCGTACGACCTAATTATTTCTGGGTGTTAACACACTCTTCAAATTTGGGGCATCTACGAGAATGGAAGACTCATGAACGGTAAAAAGAAAATCACTGCCGCCAAAATAATGAGAAGGGAGACTTGGTAATAGGAAGCTAGTTTTATATTTTGGAAAACTAGGTAAAAATCATCAAGTTTGTTAACACCCATTGCTCTATTTCCAAACTCAAAACACTAGCTTGTTAACTCTTCTAAGAGTTCATCAAGCTTATGTGACAATAATCTCCCAAACTCAATGAAATAGAAAGCTCTTAAGGTGGTTAAAAAAATGTTTTTCACCAAAAAAAGTGTTAAGTAGCACTTTTCCTATCTTCAATCACCACTAATTTAACACTGTTTTCTCTAATTCCAAAATCTAAACCTTGAATTTTCATCTCTTCTAAGAGTTCCTCAAGCTCATTTGCTCATAAACGCTCAAAATTAATGACCTAGGAAGCTCCCAGGGTGGTCATAAAAACACAGTTTGTGAGCAAAAAAGGTCTTGGCTAGCACTTCTCTTCAGCTTCAATCACCATGAATTTAACACCATTTTCTCTAATTCCAAATTCTAAACCCTAGCTTTTCATCTATTCTAAGAATTCCTCAACCTCATTTTCCTATATATTACAAAATTAATGACTTAGGAAGCTCTCAAGGTGGTCAAGAAAACACAGTTTAAATGTGGTTGGCCTTTTCATTAAATACACTAATGTCGGTCAACAAATGTGGTTGACCTTATTAGTTTAAATCTGGTTGGAAATTACATTGCATCTGGTAGTTTAAATGTTTTTCACCTTATTTCAAGTTCAACAAAAGTGTCGGTACTCACTCAATCATTTAAATTATTCATTCACATCAGTTGTAACGGTATTCATAACAATGATGTATATATTTTGATAAAATAATCCTTTTTTTACAAACAATAAAATAATCCTTTAATTATGGTTAAAAAATTATTTTGATTTCAGTCATTTGAATTATGGTTAAACAATTTTATTCTCTGTTAATTGTATCCCACTTGGAAAAGATAGGATAACATAATATGTAATCGTATCCCACTCAAATAAGATGGCGTTGGCGCAATCCCATCCCATCCCACTCAGATTGCAATGATGTATGCACAAATTTATCCATATCCATTTCAATGGTTCGGATTCGATCGACACTTTGAATCACTCATTCAGATTTGACCAGCGTTCTTCAATAGATGCATTGCGTGTCCTTTGTCATAGAAAAAGGAGTGGAGGAGCGCGCTTTGATAAGTTTGATTTAATGGAAACACTTTCAATAATCTAGATTCGATCGACGTGCTTAAACCTAGACATTGATGTATTGTGACCTAAAAAGGAGTGGAAGAGGGCTCTTTGATATCAATAATCTGTATTATTAATTTATAATATACTATATTTTTAATATACATAAGTTCTATTAAAAATTTACATATTTTTATATATAAACTCCATAGTAGTTTAATAAAAAATATTAGCTAGGTTACACGGATAATCCCTAGTTAAATCGAATTTGAACTTTCATTTTAGGGTCATGGTAGCATGCGTTGGCCTTGTTAGTTTATAGGCTAAAGTGCTCACAGGGTCCCTTATCTTTATTTAAAGTAACGAATTAGTCCTTTATGTTTTTTTTTGTCCCAAATAAGTCCTTTATTTTTCAAATTTTTGAAACATAAATCCTTTTCCGTTAACAGTGCTGATTTATGTGTCAAAAAAAAGGATTTATGTGTTAAAAATTTGAAACATAAAGGACTGATTTGGGACAGAAAAGGATTTATGTGTCAAAAATTTAAAACATAAAGGGCTGATTTGGGACAAAAAAAAGATAAAGGACCAAATCGTTACTTTAAATAAAGATAAGGGACCCTGGGAGCACTTTAGCCTAGTTTATATGTGGTTGGCATTTTCATTAAATGCACTAGCGTCTATCAACATAAGTGGTTAACCTATTATTAGTTTAAACGTGGTTGGCCTTTACATTGTTTTCACTGTGGTAGTGGTCACTCATTTCAACATTATCAAATATCAATTACTCACTAACTCATTTAAATTATTCATTCGCATCAATTATTCACTCACTCATTTCCTTTCTTAATGAAGATACAACACCTGTGGTTCACTCACTCACGTTCTTCGCATTCATTCATTCATTCATTCACTATTTACTCACGTTCTTCGCGCTTTGTTGCATCTAGAGCACAAATGAGATCCGCAACACATAACAAGTTTTGTAAGTCATGAGTAACTTAATTTTGTGAGCAGTCTTGAAGGCTTCATCGTTGCTTGGAGACATGTCCATGTCTTCTCATGAGGCCATGTGTCCCTTCTTCTTTTTGTTGAAGTTGTTCTTCTTGGGCTTCTCCTTGGTTAGCTGAGAATCATCAGACTTAAAGTCTCCTAATTTGTTGCACTCATAGCAAACAACTTGGCTCTTTTCTGCTTCCTTCACTACAGCATTTTTGACTTTAGGCCACGCCAATCGTTGCCACAGCTAAAAAACCGTGGCTTGAACAAAGAATAGGCCACGCTTTTACAAGTGTGGACAATGAGATGGATATTAGGCCACGGTTACATTAACTTACCGTTAGGCCACACATTAAAACTGTATAGGCTACGGTTAAAAAAACGTGGATACCTAAGACCACGTTTGTCCAACTGTTGGCTTTAAAAATTTATTCTGAAACGTTCAAAACCGTGGACTAAAAAGGTTTTATTTAGAGACCATGGTTATAAAACCGTGGACTAATAATAAATATAAGATATAACCGTGGACTAAAGATGTCCAAAAATTAAGCGGGATATTTTTGCCGAAAGGCGCTGAGTGAAACACGCGTGGCGTACGATCGCAAAATCTCACGCATAACCCTTCTCCCTTCCCAAACGCAGAACCCTTTTCCCTTCCACGCAGAACCACTTTCGCTTCCCAATCCCACGCAGAAGTCAGAACCCTTCCCTTCCCAATCGCAAAATCTCGCACAAACCTTCATTCCAGCCCTTCGCCGTCTCCGCCTCACCTTCGTCTCCGTCTCACCTTCGTCTCCGCCTCACCTTCGTCTTCGCCAAACACGCAGAAGGTACTTGCTGAAACCGCATCCGAAGCTGCTTCTTCTTCATCCAGCAAGTCTTTGTTCAAGGTAAACTTCAATTTGTTTGTATTATAAAAATTAATGAGAGTGAGAATTGAGAAGTTTCAGTTTCGTCATTCAAGTTTCCTTGATGCTTTGGCAGATAATGAGTTCGACTATTCATGGATAACTTTATCTGCTATTGTGGTTTCCTTGTATATTGTATTGTAGATAGAGGTAATCATTGATTTCACTGCAGTTGGAGATGGATAATGTAGTTTGGCTTACGATCTCCAACTTTCTTTTGGGTCTCTGACATTCTTTGATTTTTTGTTTTCTCTTGTGTAGAGCCTTCAGCAAATTGGTCACAGAGCAGATCGCCTTGAAATTAAATCTGATATTTATTTGTATTCAAGTACTGATATTGAGGTATTGTCTTGGAGTCTTCTGATTTGATATGCTGCTAGCATTTTCTGGCTTTTTAACTATTTTTAATACATAAATTTTGATCATAGAGTTATTGTTTTGAACTATCAAAGAGTTTCTTTCCATATATTCTTAATTGACCGAATGGAATAGTATATAACGAAGTCTATAATTGTCTTGTTTTTTGTTGCACTTTTTACATGGTGTCAGGACATATTAAGGACAGCCCAGTCTCTCTCCCTTCGCGCTCTGGTTGTCGATTCAATACAAACTATTTATTCGAAAGGAATAATAGGAAGTGCTGGAGGGATTGTGCAGGTTCTGAATCTACCAAATTTAATTACCCTACAGAGACTTCAAAATTTATCTTGGATGTTTTAGCTGTTATGTGCTATGTATATCCATTGGTGTTTTTTTTAAAATGGTACATGACATACATCTTGTGATATAGTTTGGAGTTTTTTCTGCCATACTAACTTCTTTCTAGTATTGATCATTGTCAAAAATAGTTTTTTATACCAAGATAAACTCATGATGACATGATGTAGTGATTTTCTGTTGCTTAAATTATGTAACTGGTTAATTTAGTTGCTGAGATGAATGGGTTACTTTCTCTTGTTGCATCTTTTTGTTTTAGTCTGCTACTCTGCTCCTCAACTAAATGCATCAAAATGCACTTACCATACCTTTTTGTTTGAGTGAAGTCAAATGCTGGTTGTGGTACATGACTTTCTATAGGTTGGTGACAGGTAAAGGAATGTACATCAGCGTTGATGCGGTTTGCTAAAACGACTAACATCCCAGTACTTTTGGTGAGCATACGTCCATCAATTTTGTAAATAATATTTAAGTGGCTAATTGTATCTATTTATATACTGTCATGTTTTGCTTCAGATCTATAGTGGACATTCACATTTCCATTTTGTCACTGAGGGTTTGTTCCCCTCAGCCGGTAAAATTTATTCAAATCTTCTGTTATGGTATAAGTGGAAATGCTTTTATAGTTTCTGTTGCCCTAAAAGAACAGGGTCATGTCATTGGTGTTGCTTTCCGTACTTCATTTATAATTTATCTGCAGGCATGTATTTCAACATGTCCTTTGAATTTGTTAACATTCATGATAGTCTTTTAATTTTTTTTCGCTTTCTATTTTGTTTCATGTTACAGATCGGACATGTGACAAAATCTGGAGACATAGCGGGGCCTCGTGTCTTGGAGCATATTGTTGATGTTGTTTTGTATTTTTAAGTCAGTACCTTGTTACATTTATATTTTGTTGGGTATTTAATAAATCTGATTTGTGCCTATCATTATAGTTTTAACTTTTAACTGCTTAGCATGAAATCTTTTTTGGGTTTCTTTTACCCTTCCGGATATATGGTATTGCTCATACTGTCATACACGGTTTTGTCACTTCTGGCCACGGTTTTTTGTTGTTGCCTAAACTACTTTTTGCTGTAGTGCTTCATGTTCCATGGACTCTTCTTTTGAAAATTCATTATGAACTTTGTCTTCTTTTTCCATATCCTTTGAAACTTCCTGGAGATGAATGGAAGCTCATTCTCAGTTTCATCATCATACTATGCCCCACAGTCTACTTTAGCTTGAAAATCCTTTGAAGACGTTGCTTTATTGGTGTTGATCTTAAGAGCAAAAAACTTTCTCTTCTTGGCAGGTACTTCCTTTTTTTTATAGGCAATATTAGTGAGGGTGGAGGGAATGTTAGTTTATTGAGTTAAAGTTCATGAGATCTCAATAAACTTAATAACTTGTGCCACATAAGAATCAAGTCACCCCATGGAAATGGCCCTAATGGATGTGTAACCCTCCAGCAGCAAATGGTCTTGTATCTCAAAGGGTGTCTCACCTTTGTAAACCTTCCCAGCCAAACATTTCGTAAGTTCCTTCAACCTTTCCTCTATTATGTTCGGCTAAGGCGATTACCCGTGCACTGCACGGGGTGTGTTTGCGTTTATAATGGTGAATCAACGTGATAACTACACTGCTAATTACAAAATAGTGACAAATATGGGCGGATTTTTACTTAATGATTTACGATTAAAGGGCTTACAACATGGGTAGCATTGATGGGTTAATAATTATGTTGTAACGATTGTTTGAAGACAACGCAATTTGTTACCATTCACGCCTTTTCTTCTCTCACTCTATTTTTTTAAAGCTCGGCTCTCCACATCTCTCTCTCTCAAAGTGGGAGAAAAAAAATGTGATGCAGGCCCAAGATTTCCATTTAAAAATAAAGTGGGGATTTAGCAAACAATTTTATTCTTTTTAAAATGATTATCATTGTTTAATTGTTTGAATAAAGAAATAAATAAAGTGGTAAATATATAAGGAAAGGTTGGATGATGAGAAACCCTAATTTAATACACAGCTGCACTTTTGATCAAAGAAAATACACATGCCGCACAATAGCGCGGATGAGAGAAAAGAGGAATCTGGAGAGAAAAGAGATAAAGCGAGGCATGGTTGTCAAAGTCGAGATCCCACTAAAGATCGAAGAGGAAAGTCAAGATTGTAATTCGTGAAATCGTAACACGGATCGTAAGATCCCTCCAAAAATAATAAAATATATTTTAATATAAAAATATGATAATATAATTAATTAATAGTATAAAATATGATAATATAGTTAATAAAAGAAAATATAAATATAATTATAGTAAGAAATAGATAATTATTTTATAGTTGTTTTGTTATTAATATTTGTATCAAACATTTAATATTAGTTTGTGTCATGGCTACTTTTTATTTACGACACCTTAAATCCTATTGGGCCAAGCCCATTTTATCAACTAAAACCCTAATTTTAGAAAGAAGCCTAACCTAATGTGATTGAGCGCCGCTTTGCCTATCAGTTTCTACTTCCTTCTTCTCTCATCTATGTCTGATTCTCTCATGGAGTGGCAGTTCGCACAAGAATGGATATTGGAGGTTGAATGTTTCACGCATCTCAGCATGAAAATACGACTGGGTTCTATCCGGGTCAATGGCCCGACCCGCAAAGAAGACAACCAAGCCATGCCGAAAGGATCGCCGGAATCGCCACGATTCAACAATTTCACGGCCTAACTCGTCGCGCCGGCCTCGCCGCCTCATCTTGCGATTCCTCTCCCGCACTACCACGGTGGCTTGTTTGAAACACGTCATAGCGCTCGATCTGACGATATGTCGCGCGCTGTTGACAACCATGAAGAGAGGAAGAGAAATGGTAGAGAGAAAAACTGAGAGATGCGAGATTACAGTGAGAGAAAAATGAAACTGAGAGTCGAAAGGGGTTGAGATGGCAGTGGAGCTTTCGACGACAAGAGAGACAGAGAGTGTAACACCCCTATTTTTAGAGCGCTAATAAATGAACTTAACTCTTAATATGAAATGATTTTTTTTTGTAAAATACTCTTGTTGCCTATTTGAAAACAGGAGTATATTTTTTTTCCTTTTAAAACTCTTTTCAAAGCAATCAGAGTATTGCAGCATTTCTGAAACATGGCGTTTTTCATAATATGATATAATAATTAGAACTTGAATGATATATATATATATATATATATATATATATATATATATATATATATATATATATATATATATTTCTGCACCACTAAGATACATGTTTCCAAAAATGTTTACAATGCAAGGACAAAATGTGTCTGAAATAAAGATACACCTAATCTAGCGATGGCTTTCTCTATTGATACACCTTCGAAAGATGCCCATACAAGAGACCACCGAAGAATCATACACTTAGAAAATTTCCCAAAACAACGACAAAAGAAGAGACCTACGCTGATCAAGCATTCTATACGCAACTCCCGGTTAGGACCTCGATGAGTCCACCGACCTCCACTATGAAAATACACCGGCCTCTGCAACTTTATGTGTGAAAAACTAAATCATGGTCCTCCAATAACTGGGTTGACATCCATTGCATTGGAGAACCACAGGCAAGGGTCAACTTCTAGAAATTACACATATATAGACATAAACGACTCACATATACATAACCAATTCACAGATGCATAATTTTAACAAGCTTCAAACAACATTCTAACAGCTCAGCACCAACAACACATCACACCACTCCATATATCCTAATGCAATGCCTATATGTCAATGCATATGATCCCGGGGTGTACTACTCCAAAAAGTGTTGTGCTTCTCTCTATGATACTGCACAACGGATCTACGGTCCAAATATGGGTGTGCTTCTCCCTATGATACTGCACTTGTGTAGTACTTCTCTCATCGATACTGCACTACACCCCATGATAAAAAAATTCAGGTGTGCTTCTCTCTATGATACTGCACCATGTGGTCACTTCTCTCTATGATACTGTGCCACATCCGGTATGATACTTCTCCCGTCGATACTGTACTATACCAACCTTGTAAGACAGGTACTTTTCTCGTCGATACCGTACCATGAACTCTATGTATACATGAATATACATCAACACTCATGCATATTTCACCACTCCAAGCATTATTCAAACAAATCATCACATGGATTAAGAATAATGACTTAACACCAACACCAAAACAAACACCTTAACACCACATACAACAACCAGTACACGCCATCAAAACATTCACAATTTAAGTAATACTTATAAGGAAGGCATTCCAGAGATGACCATGGAAGTAAGTTGAGATTCTGGGAAAGGTACTGAGCACTTTCCGGCCATCTTTCTAAATCTTTCAATGAAGTTAGTCGCTGCCTCATCCACCTTCTGCCGTAAATTCATGAGATCGGCTGCGGTAACTTTAGGCTGTGGCCAAAAAAAATCTGTCATGGAAGCACCTTTCCATGTCTTCCCAGGTCTGTATAGAATCGGATGGGAGAGAAGAATACCAAGAGAAGGCAGTTCCTGTCAGGGACAAAGGGAACAGCTACAACTTATGGAATTCGTTCTGGTTTCCTTTCCCACACTGGGCCGTGAATCGGCCGATGTGCTCCATAGTAGATTTACCATCATCCCCGGAGAATGTGGCAAAATCAGGTGTTTTGAATCCTCTAGGCATAGGCACCAATCTATCCACCCACTCGGGGTAAGGATTCCTGTACACTGGTCTATCAAGAGGTTTCAGCTGAACACCGAAGAACTTCTTAATAGTGTCGGCTATCAAATTAGGATCCAGGAGTTGGGCTCCCGATGGTCTTTCAGGTGGAGGCGTTGGTCGTCACAATGTATTTGGGGGACCCTGCGCCTCTGGCTGCGGTGGTACCTGAGGTGGAGCGTCTGTCCATGGCTGCCCAGGCACTACTTGGGCCAGGTTAACAAGGCCAGTTCCTGGTACAGATGTTTGCATGCCTCACTGAGGTGGAAGTTGATTCCATGGTTGCTCGACCGGAGCAATATTCATCTGTGTCTGTATATAGAAACCCACCAGGTAGGTACTGAGTGCTCCGAGGTACGGCTGGCTAGGAGGTAGGCTTGTCGAGCCAGGTGGGCTCTGGGCCCAAGGTTGCCGACTCGAGCAATACCCACTGATCATGTCATTCCCTGATTCCGGGGTGAAGAATTGCCCCCCTGCGTAGGCCGGGTAGGGAGCCGCGGCAAAGCATCCATAGGATGGTCCTTGCGGCAAACCCACCGAGCCCACTTCCTCGGGCGGCCTTCGGGCCAATTGCACTTGTCCCTGCTGAAGAGACGCCGTATTGGTGACATTCGCCAAAAAACTTCAATTGAATTCCATTCCCCACTGTCCCACAAGCTTTTCCTTCAATTGAGGGTGCATTCCAGAGATGACCATGGAAGTAAGTTGAGATTCTGGGAAAGGTACTGAGCACTTTCCGGCCATCTTTCTAAATCTTTCAATGAAGTTAGTCGCTGCCTCATCCACCTTCTGCCGTAAATTCATGAGATCGGCTGCGGTAACTTTAGGCTGTGGCCAAAAAAAATCTGTCATGGAAGCACCTTTCCATGTCTTCCCAGGTCTGTATAGAATCGGATGGGAGAGAAGAATACCAAGAGAAGGCAGTTCCTGTCAGGGACAAAGGGAACAGCTACAACTTTTGGAATTCGTTATGGTTTCCTTTCCCACACTGGGCCGTGAATCGGCCGATGTGCTCCATAGTAGATTTACCATCATCCCCGGAGAATGTGGCAAAATCAGGTGTTTTGAATCCTCTAGGCATAGGCACCAATCTATCCACCCACTCGGGGGTAAGGATTCCTGTACACTGGTCTATCAAGAGGTTTCAGCTGAACACCGAAGAACTTCTTAATAGTGTCGGCTATCAAATTAGGATCCAGGAGTTGGGCTCCCGATGGTCTTTCAGGTGGAGGCGTTGGTCGCCACAATGTATCTGGGGGACCCTGCGCCTCTGGCTGCGGTGGTACCTGAGGTGGAGCGTCTGTCCATGGCTGCCCAGGCACTCCTTGGGCCAGGTTAACAAGGCCAGTTCCTGGTACAGATGTTTGCATGCCTCACTGAGGTGGAAGTTGATTCCATGGTTGCTCGACCGGAGCAATATTCATCTGTGTCTGTATATAGAAACCCACCGGGTAGGTACTGAGTGCTCCGAGGTACGGCTGGCTAGGAGGTAGGCTTGTCGAGCCAGGTGGGCTCTGGGCCCAAGGTTGCCGACTCGGGCAATACCCACTGATCATGTCATTCCCTGATTCCGGGGTGAAGAATTGCCCCCCTGCGTAGGCCAGGTAGTGAGCCGCGGCAAAGCATCCATAGGATGGTCCTTGCGGCAAACCCACCGAGCCCACTGCCTCGGGCGGCCTTCGGGCCAATTACACTTGTCCCTGCTGAAGAGACGCCGTATTGGTGACATTCGCCAAAAACTTCCCCCCAGTGTTGGCAGTGGCAAAAAGTACTGGGCTGAGGAATCACAGGAGAAGGGCATACCTTATGAGAGAACGCCTGTTGAGGCCCAGTCAAACTCCCACTCGGTGAACACTGATGCATACCTCCCATAGAAGCATAGGAGGATGCCTGCTGAGGTCCAATAGGGTTGGTGTATGGCAAGGACTGATGCGTGCCTCCCAGAGAAGTAGACTGTCCTACCTGTAATTGGCCAGGGAAAATGGGGTTGGTAGGGCTGCCACCTTGTGTTGCATGCCTGTGCTCCAATTCGTTGGCTTGTTGCACTTCATTGTGCATAATAGGTTTAACTATGTCAACCAATTGTTAGGACACTTGGTACATTATATCATGTATCCCCATGTCAATTTTTTGCCGAATGAATGAGGTGGTCATGACCATAGGCTCCTCTTCTTGGTGAGGCGGTTCATTCGATTCCGCAGTAACCGTTGCAGTAGTATTCCCTGAAACACCTACTGGCTCTGTGATTCGGCCTTTTGCAGCAGTTGCCTTACTTGAAGCAGAAGGCGAATCCATACTTAGATTTTTCCCAGAGCGCAGGTGCATACGCCAATGATAATCCAGTCCAGGCAAATCAAACGCAATGGTCTGTTCACCTGTTCTAGTCAGTCCCACTGGGTGTGCCAATTTGTTGTTCCTTGGTTCAAACTCTTAGGTTCTAGCCGTGGATTCGGCCAGGGGTTTGAGCAAGTTCTTCGGTTCCTTGTTTTTCAAGCGATTGCTCCAATGAGGGAACTCTGCTCCTTGACTGTAGGTATCCTGACTCCTCTAGAAAGGGTTAGGTTAGGTGAGAGGGGACTGCGAGGGTTGGATTATACTACTGGCTAATGCATAAAAAATAAAGATAAAGTGCGATAAAAGCAGATAGATGAAATAAACATAGAGTTTTTTTGATTGATTGATCGTTCCTCTTTCTGTACAATTACTCTCCTATTTATATACATAGGTCCTCATCGGCCACTAACACAGCCAATATTTACCAACCGTTGGATCAGTCTAAGATCAACGATTATCATTGTTCCTAATCCCTAAGGAGGCGGAGTAACCACCCATGATCTCACTAGCACGGTTAGTGGGGTGAACTCCCCCACTCCGCCCTTAAAGACTTCGCTCCTTCGCTTGATCTTCAACTGGTTCCACGTTCCATCTTCGTGCATGTCTCTTACGTTCCATCCAAGTAAAACTGTCTTGCCTCGGCCACTTGGTTCATTCAGCTAACCTTCATCCCCAGACAATAACTCAGGCACCCGAGCCTATCCTGGCCGTGGCACTCTATAGGCTGAGGCTGTACTCTCCCTCGGTCTTGCTCATTGCTCTTCGGGCTAACCCCTTCCTCGGGGAATTATCTAGTGATATGCCCCGAGGGCTTCCCTTGATCATTTTCTCAGGCAACTATCTCTTAAAATCTTTGTCTAGTGACGTGCCTCAATACTCCGGCTCTACTGCCTTCTTCATTCAATCCTCGGCGTACGACCTAATTATTTTTGGGTGTTAACACACTCTTCAAATTTGGGGCATCTACGAGAATGGAAGACTCATGAACGGTAAAAAGAAAATCACTGCCGCCAAAATAATGAGAAGGGAGACTTGGTAATAGGAAGCTAGTTTTATATTTTGGAAAACTAGGTAAAAATCATCAAGTTTGTTAACACCCATTGCTCTATTTCCAAACTCAAAACACTAGCTTGTTAACTCTTCTAAGAGTTCATCAAGCTTATGTGACAATAATCTCCCAAATTCAATGAAATAGAAAGCTCTTAAGGTGGTTAAAAAAATGTTTTTCACCAAAAAAAGTGTTAAGTAGCACTTTTCCTATCTTCAATCACCACTAATTTAACACAGTTTTCTCTAATTCCAAAATCTAAACCTTGAATTTTCATCTCTTCTAAGAGTTCCTCAAGCTCATTTGCTCATAAACGCTCAAAATTAATGACCTAGGAAGCTCCCAGGGTGGTCATAAAAACACAGTTTGTGAGCAAAAAAGGTCTTGGCTAGCACTTCTCTTCAACTTCAATCACCATTAATTTAACACCATTTTCTCTAATTCCAAATTCTAAACCCTAGCTTTTCATCTATTCTAAGAATTCCTCAACCTCATTTTCCTATATATTACAAAATTAATGACTTAGGAAGCTCTCAAGGTGGTCAAGAAAACACAGTTTAAATGTGGTTGGCCTTTTCATTAAATACACTAATGTCGGTCAACAAAAGTGGTTGACCTTATTAGTTTAAATCTGGTTGGAAATTACATTGCATCTGGTAGTTTAAATGTTTTTCACCTTATTTCAAGTTCAACAAAAGTGTCGGTACTCACTCAATCATTTAAATTATTCATTCACATCAGTTGTAACGGTATTCATAACAATGATGTATATATTTTGATAAAATAATCCTTTTTTTACAAACAATAAAATAATCCTTTAATTATGGTTAAAAAATTATTTTGATTTCAGTCATTTGAATTATGGTTAAACAATTTTATTCTCTGTTAATTGTATCCCACTTGGAAAAGATAGGATAACATAATATGTAATCGTATCCCACTCAAATAAGATGGCGTTGGCGCAATCCCATCCCATCCCACTCAGATTGCAATGATGTATGCACAAATTTATCCATATCCATTTCAATGGTTCAGATTCGATCGACACTTTGAATCACTCATTCAGATTTGACCAGCGTTCTTCAATAGAAGCATTGCGTGTCCTTTGTCATAGAAAAAGGAGTGGAGGAGCGCGCTTTGATAAGTTTGATTTAATGGAAACACTTTCAATAATCTAGATTCGATCGACGTGCTTAAACCTAGACATTGATGTATTGTGACCTAAAAAGGAGTGGAAGAGGGCTCTTTGATATCAATAATCTGTATTATTAATTTATAATATACTATATTTTTAATATACATAAGTTCTATTAAAAATTTACATATTTTTATATATAAACTCCATAGTAGTTTAATAAAAAATATTAGCTAGGTTACACAGATAATCCCTAGTTAAATCGAATTTGAACTTTCATTTTAGGGTCATGGTAGCATGCGTTGGCCTTGTTAGTTTATAGGCTAAAGTGCTCCCAGGGTCCCTTATCTTTATTTAAAGTAACGAATTAGTCCTTTATGTTTTTTTTTGTCCCAAATAAGTCCTTTATTTTTCAAATTTTTGAAACATAAATCTTTTTCCGTTAACAGTGCTGATTTATGTGTCAAAAAAAAGGATTTATGTGTTAAAAATTTGAAACATAAAGGACTGATTTGGGACAGAAAAGGATTTATGTGTCAAAAATTTAAAACATAAAGGACTGATTTGGGACAAAAAAAGATAAAGGACCAAATCGTTCCTTTAAATAAAGATAAGGGACCCCGGGAGCACTTTAACCTAGTTTATATGTGGTTGGCATTTTCATTAAATGCATTAGCGTCTATCAACATAAGTGGTTAACCTATTATTAGTTTAAACGTGGTTGGCCTTTACATTGTTTTCACTGTGGTAGTGGTCACTCATTTCAACATTATCAAATATCAATTACACACTAACTCATTTAAATTATTCATTCGCATCAATTATTCACTCACTCATTTCCTTTCTTAATGAAGATACAACACCTGTGGTTCACTCACTCACGTTCTTCGCATTCATTCATTCATTCACTACTCCCTCACGTTCTTTGCGCTTTGTTGCATCTAGAGCACAAATGAGATCTGCAACACATAACAAGTTTTGTAAGTCATGAGTAACTTAATTTTGTGAGCAGTCTTGAAGGCTTCATCGTTGCTTGGAGACATGTCCATGTCTTCTCATGAGGCCATGTGTCCCTTCTTCTTTTTGTTGAAGTTGTTCTTCTTGGGCTTCTCCTTGGTTAGCTGAGTATCATCAGACTTAAAGTCTCCTAATTTGTTGCACTCATAGCAGACAACTTGGCTCTTTTCTGCTTCCTTCACTACAGCATTTTTGACTTTAGGCCACGCCAATCGTTGCCACAGCTAAAAAACCGTGGCTTGAACAAAGAATAGGCCACGCTTTTACAAGTGTGGACAATGAGATGGATATTAGGCCACGGTTACATTAACTTACCGTTAGGCCACACATTAAAACTGTATAGGCTACGGTTAAACAAACATGGATACCTAAGACCACGTTTGTCCAACTGTTGGCTTTAAAAATTTATTCTGAAACGTTAAAAACCGTGGACTAAAAAGGTTTTATTTAGAGACTATGGTTATAAAACCGTGGACTAATAATAAATATAAGATATAACCGTGGACTAAAGATGTCCAAAAATTAAGCGGGATATTTTTGCCCAAAGGCGCTAAGTGAAACACGCGTGGCGTACGATCGCAAAATTTCACGCATAACCCTTCTCCCTTCCCAAACGCAGAACCCTTTTCCCTTCCACGCAGAACCACTTTCGCTTCCCAATCCCACGCAGAAGTCAGAACCCTTCCCTTCCCAATCGCAAAATCTCGCACAAAGCCTTCATTCCAGCCCTTCGCCGTCTCCGCCTCACCTTCGTCTCCGTCTCCGCCTCACCTTCGTCTCCGTCTCACCTTCGTCTCCGCCTCACCTTCGTCTTCTCCAAACACGCAGAAGGTACTTGCTGAAACCGCATCCGAAGCTGCTTCTTCTTCATCCAGCAAGTCTTTGTTCAAGGTAAACTTCAATTTGTTTGTATTATAAAATTTAATGAGAGTGAGAATTGAGAAGTTTCAGTTTCGTCATTCAAGTTTCCTTGATGCTTTGGCAGATAATGAGTTCGACTATTCATGGATAACTTTATCTACTATTGTGGTTTCCTTGTATATTGTATTGTAGATAGAGGTAATCATTGATTTCACTGCAGTTGGAGATGGATAATGTAGTTTGGCTTACGATCTCCAACTTTCTTTTGGGTCTCTGACATTCTTTGATTTTTTCTGTTTTCTCTTGTGTAGAGCCTTCAGCAAATTGGTCACAGAGCAGGTCGCCTTGAAATTAAATCTGATATTTATTTGTATTCAAGTACTGATATTGAGGTATTGTCTTGGAGTCTTCTGATTTGATATGCTGCTAGCATTTTCTGGCTTTTTAACTATTTTTAATACATAAATTTTGATCATAGAGTTATTGTTTTGAACTATCAAAGAGTTTCTTTCCATATATTCTTAATTGACCGAATGGAATAGTATATAACGAAGTCTATAATTGTCTTGTTTTTTGTTGCACTTTTTACATGGTGTCAGGACATATTAAGGACAGCCCAGTCTCTCTCCCTTCGCGCTCTGGTTGTCGATTCAATACAAACTATTTATTCGAAAGGAATAATAGGAAGTGCTGGAGGGATTGTGCAGGTTCTGAATCTACCAAATTTAATTACCCTACAGAGACTTCAAAATTTATCTTGGATGTTTTAGCTGTTATGTGCTATGTATATCCATTGGTGTTTTTTTTAAAATGGTACATGACATACATCTTGTGATATAGTTTGGAGTTTTTTCTGCCATACTAACTTCTTTCTAGTATTGATCATTGTCAAAAATAGTTTTTTATACCAAGATAAACTCATGATGACATGATGTAGTGATTTTCTGTTGCTTAAATTATGTAACTGGTTAATTTAGTTGCTGAGATGAATGGGTTACTTTCTCTTGTTGCATCTTTTTGTTTTAGTCTGCTACTCTGCTCCTCAACTAAATGCATCAAAATGCACTTACCATACCTTTTTGTTTGAGTGAAGTCAAATGCTGGTTGTGGTACATGACTTTCTATAGGTTGGTGACAGGTAAAGGAATGTACATCAGCGTTGATGCGGTTTGCTAAAACGACTAACATCCCAGTACTTTTGGTGAGCATACGTCCATCAATTTTGTAAATAATATTTAAGTGGCTAATTGTATCTATTTATATACTGTCATGTTTTGCTTCAGATCTATAGTGGACATTCACATTTCCATTTTGTCACTGAGGGTTTGTTCCCCTCAGCCGGTAAAATTTATTCAAATCTTCTGTTATGGTATAAGTGGAAATGCTTTTATAGTTTCTGTTGCCCTAAAAGAACAGGGTCATGTCATTGGTGTTGCTTTCCGTACTTCATTTATAATTTATCTGCAGGCATGTATTTCAACATGTCCTTTGAATTTGTTAACATTCATGATAGTCTTTTAATTTTTTTTCGCTTTCTATTTTGTTTCATGTTACAGATCGGACATGTGACAAAATCTGGAGACATAGCGGGGCCTCGTGTCTTGGAGCATATTGTTGATGTTGTTTTGTATTTTTAAGTCAGTACCTTGTTACATTTATATTTTGTTGGGTATTTAATAAATCTGATTTGTGCCTATCATTATAGTTTTAACTTTTAACTGCTTAGCATGAAATCTTTTTTGGGTTTCTTTTACCCTTCCGGATATATGGTATTGCTCATACTGTCATACACGGTTTTGTCACTTCTGGCCACGGTTTTTTGTTGTTGCCTAAACTACTTTTTGCTGTAGTGCTTCATGTTCCATGGACTCTTCTTTTGAAAATTCATTATGAACTTTGTCTTCTTTTTCCATATCCTTTGAAACTTCCTGGAGATGAATGGAAGCTCATTCTCAGTTTCATCATCATACTATGCCCCACAGTCTACTTTAGCTTGAAAATCCTTTGAAGACGTTGCTTTATTGGTGTTGATCTTAAGAGCAAAAAACTTTCTCTTCTTGGCAGGTACTTCCTTTTTTTTTATAGGCAATATTAGTGAGGGTGGAGGGAATGTTAGTTTATTGAGTTAAAGTTCATGAGATCTCAATAAACTTAATAACTTGTGCCACATAAGAATCAAGTCACCCCATGGAAATGGCCCTAATGGATGTGTAACCCTCCAGCAGCAAATGGTCTTGTATCTCAAAGGGTGTCTCACCTTTGTAAACCTTCCCAGCCAAACATTTCGTAAGTTCCTTCAACCTTTCCTCTATTATGTTCGGCTAAGGCGATTACCCGTGCACTGCACGGGGTGTGTTTGCGTTTATAATGGTGAATCAACGTGATAACTACACTGCTAATTACAAAATAGTGACAAATATGGGCGGATTTTTACTTAATGATTTACGATTAAAGGGCTTACAACATGGGTAGCATTGATGGGTTAATAATTATGTTGTAACGATTGTTTGAAGACAACGCAATTTGTTACCATTCACGCCTTTTCTTCTCTCACTCTATTTTTTTAAAGCTCGGCTCTCCACATCTCTCTCTCTCTCAAAGTGGGAGAAAAAAAATGTGATGCAGGCCCAAGATTTCCATTTAAAAATAAAGTGGGGATTTAGCAAACAATTTTATTCTTTTTAAAATGATTATCATTGTTTAATTGTTTGAATAAAGAAATAAATAAAGTGGTAAATATATAAGGAAAGGTTGGATGATGAGAAACCCTAATTTAATACACAGCTGCACTTTTGATCAAAGAAAATACACATGCCGCACAATAGCGCGGATGAGAGAAAAGAGGAATCTGGAGAGAAAAGAGATAAAGCGAGGCATGGTTGTCAAAGTCGAGATCCCACTAAAGATCGAAGAGGAAAGTCAAGATTGTAATTCGTGAAATCGTAACACGGATCGTAAGATCCCTCCAAAAATAATAAAATATATTTTAATATAAAAATATGATAATATAATTAATTAATAGTATAAAATATGATAATATAGTTAATAAAAGAAAATATAAATATAATTATAGTAAGAAATAGATAATTATTTTATAGTTGTTTTGTTATTAATATTTGTATCAAACATTTAATATTAGTTTGTGTCATGGCTACTTTTTATTTACGACACCTTAAATCCTATTGGGCCAAGCCCATTTTATCAACTAAAACCCTAATTTTAGAAAGAAGCCTAACCTAATGTGATTGAGCGCCGCTTTGCCTATCAGTTTCTACTTCCTTCTTCTCTCATCTATGTCTGATTCTCTCATGGAGTGGCAGTTCGCACAAGAATGGATATTGGAGGTTGAATGTTTCACGCATCTCAGCATGAAAATACGACTGGGTTCTATCCGGGTCAATGGCCCGACCCGCAAAGAAGACAACCAAGCCATGCCGAAAGGATCGCCGGAATCGCCACGATTCAACAATTTCACGGCCTAACTCGTCGCGCCGGCCTCGCCGCCTCATCTTGCGATTCCTCTCCCGCACTACCACGGTGGCTTGTTTGAAACACGTCATAGCGCTCGATCTGACGATATGTCGCGCGCTGTTGACAACCATGAAGAGAGGAAGAGAAATGGTAGAGAGAAAAACTGAGAGATGCGAGATTACAGTGAGAGAAAAATGAAACTGAGAGTCGAAAGGGGTTGAGATGGCAGTGGAGCTTTCGACGACAAGAGAGACAGAGAGTGTAACACCCCTATTTTTAGAGCGCTAATAAATGAACTTAACTCTTAATATGAAATGATTTTTTTTTGTAAAATACTCTTGTTGCCTATTTGAAAACAGGAGTATATTTTTTTTCCTTTTAAAACTCTTTTCAAAGCAATCAGAGTATTGCAGCATTTCTGAAACATGGCGTTTTTCATAATATGATATAATAATTAGAACTTGAATGATATATATATATATATATATATATATATATATATATATATATTTCTGCACCACTAAGATACATGTTTCCAAAAATGTTTACAATGCAAGGACAAAATGTGTCTGAAATAAAGATACACCTAATCTAGCGATGGCTTTCTCTATTGATACACCTTCGAAAGATGCCCATACAAGAGACCACCGAAGAATCATACACTTAGAAAATTTCCCAAAACAACGACAAAAGAAGAGACCTACGCTGATCAAGCATTCTATACGCAACTCCCGGTTAGGACCTCGATGAGTCCACCGACCTCCACTATGAAAATACACCGGCCTCTGCAACTTTATGTGTGAAAAACTAAATCATGGTCCTCCAATAACTGGGTTGATATCCATTGCATTGGAGAACCACAGGCAAGGGTCAACTTCTAGAAATTACACATATATAGACATAAACGACTCACATATACATAACCAATTCACAGATGCATAATTTTAACAAGCTTCAAACAACATTCTAACAGCTCAGCACCAACAACACATCACACCACTCCATATATCCTAATGCAATGCCTATATGTCAATGCATATGATCCCGGGGTGTACTACTCCAAAAAGTGTTGTGCTTCTCTCTATGATACTGCACAACGGATCTACGGTCCAAATATGGGTGTGCTTCTCCCTATGATACTGCACTTGTGTAGTACTTCTCTCATCGATACTGCACTACACCCCATGATAAAAAAATTCAGGTGTGCTTCTCTCTATGATACTGCACCATGTGGTCACTTCTCTCTATGATACTGTGCCACATCCGGTATGATACTTCTCCCGTCGATACTGTACTATACCAACCTTGTAAGACAGGTACTTTTCTCGTCGATACCGTACCATGAACTCTATGTATACATGAATATACATCAACACTCATGCATATTTCACCACTCCAAGCATTATTCAAACAAATCATCACATGGATTAAGAATAATGACTTAACACCAACACCAAAACAAACACCTTAACACCACATACAACAACCAGTACACGCCATCAAAACATTCACAATTTAAGTAATACTTATAAGGAAGGCATTCCAGAGATGACCATGGAAGTAAGTTGAGATTCTGGGAAAGGTACTGAGCACTTTCCGGCCATCTTTCTAAATCTTTCAATGAAGTTAGTCGCTGCCTCATCCACCTTCTGCCGTAAATTCATGAGATCGGCTGCGGTAACTTTAGGCTGTGGCCAAAAAAAATCTGTCATGGAAGCACCTTTCCATGTCTTCCCAGGTCTGTATAGAATCGGATGGGAGAGAAGAATACCAAGAGAAGGCAGTTCCTGTCAGGGACAAAGGGAACAGCTACAACTTATGGAATTCGTTCTGGTTTCCTTTCCCACACTGGGCCGTGAATCGGCCGATGTGCTCCATAGTAGATTTACCATCATCCCCGGAGAATGTGGCAAAATCAGGTGTTTTGAATCCTCTAGGCATAGGCACCAATCTATCCACCCACTCGGGGTAAGGATTCCTGTACACTGGTCTATCAAGAGGTTTCAGCTGAACACCGAAGAACTTCTTAATAGTGTCGGCTATCAAATTAGGATCCAGGAGTTGGGCTCCCGATGGTCTTTCAGGTGGAGGCGTTGGTCGTCACAATGTAATTGGGGGACCCTACGCCTCTGGCTGCGGTGGTACCTGAGGTGGAGCGTCTGTCCATGGCTGCCCAGGCACTACTTGGGCCAGGTTAACAAGGCCAGTTCCTGGTACAGATGTTTGCATGCCTCACTGAGGTGGAAGTTGATTCCATGGTTGCTCGACCGGAGCAATATTCATCTGTGTCTGTATATAGAAACCCACCAGGTAGGTACTGAGTGCTCCGAGGTACGGCTGGCTAGGAGGTAGGCTTGTCGAGCCAGGTGGGCTCTGGGCCCAAGGTTGCCGACTCGAGCAATACCCACTGATCATGTCATTCCCTGATTCCGGGGTGAAGAATTGCCCCCCTGCGTAGGCCGGGTAGGGAGCCGCGGCAAAGCATCCATAGGATGGTCCTTGCGGCAAACCCACCGAGCCCACTTCCTCGGGCGGCCTTCGGGCCAATTGCACTTGTCCCTGCTGAAGAGACGCCGTATTGGTGACATTCGCCAAAAAACTTCAATTGAATTCCATTCCCCACTGTCCCACAAGCTTTTCCTTCAATTGAGGGTGCATTCCAGAGATGACCATGGAAGTAAGTTGAGATTCTGGGAAAGGTACTGAGCACTTTCCGGCCATCTTTCTAAATCTTTCAATGAAGTTAGTCGCTGCCTCATCCACCTTCTGCCGTAAATTCATGAGATCGGCTGCGGTAACTTTAGGCTGTGGCCAAAAAAAATCTGTCATGGAAGCACCTTTCCATGTCTTCCCAGGTCTGTATAGAATCGGATGGGAGAGAAGAATACCAAGAGAAGGCAGTTCCTGTCAGGGACAAAGGGAACAGCTACAACTTTTGGAATTCGTTATGGTTTCCTTTCCCACACTGGGCCGTGAATCGGCCGATGTGCTCCATAGTAGATTTACCATCATCCCCGGAGAATGTGGCAAAATCAGGTGTTTTGAATCCTCTAGGCATAGGCACCAATCTATCCACCCACTCGGGGGTAAGGATTCCTGTACACTGGTCTATCAAGAGGTTTCAGCTGAACACCGAAGAACTTCTTAATAGTGTCGGCTATCAAATTAGGATCCAGGAGTTGGGCTCCCGATGGTCTTTCAGGTGGAGGCGTTGGTCGCCACAATGTATTTGGGGGACCCTGCGCCTCTGGCTGCGGTGGTACCTGAGGTGGAGCGTCTGTCCATGGCTGCCCAGGCACTGCTTGGGCCAGGTTAACAAGGCCAGTTCCTGGTACAGATGTTTGCATGCCTCACTGAGGTGGAAGTTGATTCCATGGTTGCTCGACCGGAGCAATATTCATCTGTGTCTGTATATAGAAACCCACCAGGTAGGTACTGAGTGCTCCGAGGTACGGCTGGCTAGGAGGTAGGCTTGTCGAGCCAGGTGGGCTCTGGGCCCAAGGTTGCCGACTCGGGCAATACCCACTGATCATGTCATTCCCTGATTCCGGGGTGAAGAATTGCCCCCCTGCGTAGGCCGGGTAGGGAGCCGCGGCAAAGCATCCATAGGATGGTCCTTGCGGCAAACCCACCGAGCCCACTTCCTCGGGCGGCCTTCGGGCCAATTGCACTTGTCCCTGCTGAAGAGACGCCGTATTGGTGACATTCGCCAAAAAACTTCCCCCCAGTGTTGGCAGTGGCAAAAAGTACTGGGCTGAGGAATCACAGGAGAAGGGCATACCTTATGAGAGAACGCCTGTTGAGGCCCAGTCAAACTCCCACTCGGTGAACACTGATGCATACCTCCCATAGAAGCATAGGAGGATGCCTGCTGAGGTCCAATAGGGTTGGTGTTTGGCAGGGACTGATGCGTGCCTCCCAGAGAAGTAGACTGTCCTACCTGTAATTGGCCGGGGAAAATGGGGTTGGTAGGGCTGCCACCTTGTGTTGCATGCCTGTGCTCCAATTCGTTGGCTTGTTGCACTTCATTGTGCATAATAGGTTTAACTATGTCAACCAATTGTTAGGACACTTGGTACATTATATCATGTATCCCCATGTCAATTTTTTGCCGAATGAATGAGGTGGTCATGACCATAGGCTCCTCTTCTTGGTGAGGCGGTTCATTCGATTCCGCAGTAACCGTTGCAGTAGTATTCCCTGAAACACCTACTGGCTCTGTGATTCGGCCTTTTGCAGCAGTTGCCTTACTTGAAGCAGAAGGAGAATCCATACTTAGATTTTTCCCAGAGCGCAGGTGCATACGCCAATGATAATCCAGTCCAGGCAAATCAAACGCAATGGTCTGTTCACCTGTTCTAGTCAGTCCCACTGGGTGTGCCAATTTGTTGTTCCTTGGTTCAAACTCTTAGGTTCTAGCCATGGATTCGGCCAGGGGTTTGAGCAAGTTCTTCGGTTCCTTGTTTTTCAAGCGATTGCTCCAATGAGGGAACTCTGCTCCTTGACTGTAGGTATCCTGACTCCTCTAGAAAGGGTTAGGTTAGGTGAGAGGGGACTGCGAGGGTTGGATTATACTACTGGCTAATGCATAAAAAATAAAGATAAAGTGCGATAAAAGCAGATAGATGAAATAAACGTAGAGTTTTTTTGATTGATCGTTCCTCTTTCTGTACAATTACTCTCCTATCTATATACATAGGTCCTCGTCGGCCACTAACACAGCCAATATTTACCAACCGTTGGATCAGTCTAAGATCAACGATTATCATTGTTCCTAATCCCTAAGGAGGTGGAGTAACCACCCATGATCTCACTAGCACGGTTAGTGGGGTGAACTCCCCCACTCCGCCCTTAAAGACTTCGCTCCTTCGCTTGATCTTCAACTGGTTCCACGTTCCATCTTCGTGCATGTCTCTTACGTTCCATCCAAGTAAAACCGTCTTGCCTCGGCCACTTGGTTCATTCAGCTAACCTTCATCCCCAGACAATAACTCAGGCACCCGAGCCTATCCTGGCCGTGGCACTCTATAGGCTGAGGCTGTACTCTCTCTCGGTCTTGCTCATTGCTCTTCGGGCTAACCCCTTCCTCGGGGAATTATCTAGTGATATGCCCCGAGGGCTTCCCTTGATCATTTTCTCAGGCAACTATCTCTTAAAATCTTTGTCTAGTGACCTGCCTCAATACTCCGGCTCTACTGCCTTCTTCATTCAATCCTCGGCGTACGACCTAATTATTTCTGGGTGTTAACACACTCTTCAAATTTGGGGCATCTACGAGAATGGAAGACTCATGAACGGTAAAAAGAAAATCACTGCCGCCAAAATAATGAGAAGGGAGACTTGGTAATAGGAAGCTAGTTTTATATTTTGGAAAACTAGGTAAAAATCATCAAGTTTGTTAACACCCATTGCTCTATTTCCAAACTCAAAACACTAGCTTGTTAACTCTTCTAAGAGTTCATCAAGCTTATGTGACAATAATCTCCCAAACTCAATGAAATAGAAAGCTCTTAAGGTGGTTAAAAAAATGTTTTTCACCAAAAAAAGTGTTAAGTAGCACTTTTCCTATCTTCAATCACCACTAATTTAACACTGTTTTCTCTAATTCCAAAATCTAAACCTTGAATTTTCATCTCTTCTAAGAGTTCCTCAAGCTCATTTGCTCATAAACGCTCAAAATTAATGACCTAGGAAGCTCCCAGGGTGGTCATAAAAACACAGTTTGTGAGCAAAAAAGGTCTTGGCTAGCACTTCTCTTCAGCTTCAATCACCATGAATTTAACACCATTTTCTCTAATTCCAAATTCTAAACCCTAGCTTTTCATCTATTCTAAGAATTCCTCAACCTCATTTTCCTATATATTACAAAATTAATGACTTAGGAAGCTCTCAAGGTGGTCAAGAAAACACAGTTTAAATGTGGTTGGCCTTTTCATTAAATACACTAATGTCGGTCAACAAAAGTGGTTGACCTTATTAGTTTAAATCTGGTTGGAAATTACATTGCATCTGGTAGTTTAAATGTTTTTCACCTTATTTCAAGTTCAACAAAAGTGTCGGTACTCACTCAATCATTTAAATTATTCATTCACATCAGTTGTAACGGTATTCATAACAATGATGTATATATTTTGATAAAATAATCCTTTTTTTACAAACAATAAAAAAATCCTTTAATTATGGTTAAAAAATTATTTTGATTTCAGTCATTTGAATTATGGTTAAACAATTTTATTCTCTGTTAATTGTATCCCACTTGGAAAAGATAGGATAACATAATATGTAATCGTATCCCACTCAAATAAGATGGCGTTGGCGCAATCCCATCCCATCCCACTCAGATTGCAATGATGTATGCACAAATTTATCCATATCCATTTCAATGGTTCGGATTCGATCGACACTTTGAATCACTCATTCAGATTTGACCAGCGTTCTTCAATAGATGCATTGCGTGTCCTTTGTCATAGAAAAAGGAGTGGAGGAGCGCGCTTTGATAAGTTTGATTTAATGGAAACACTTTCAATAATCTAGATTCGATCGACGTGCTTAAACCTAGACATTGATGTATTGTGACCTAAAAAGGAGTGGAAGAGGGCTCTTTGATATCAATAATCTGTATTATTAATTTATAATATACTATATTTTTAATATACATAAGTTCTATTAAAAATTTACATATTTTTATATATAAACTCCATAGTAGTTTAATAAAAAATATTAGCTAGGTTACACGGATAATCCCTAGTTAAATCGAATTTGAACTTTCATTTTAGGGTCATGGTAGCATGCGTTGGCCTTGTTAGTTTATAGGCTAAAGTGCTCACAGGGTCCCTTATCTTTATTTAAAGTAACGAATTAGTCCTTTATGTTTTTTTTTGTCCCAAATAAGTCCTTTATTTTTCAAATTTTTGAAACATAAATCTTTTTCCGTTAACAGTGCTGATTTATGTGTCAAAAAAAAGGATTTATGTGTTAAAAATTTGAAACATAAAGGACTGATTTGGGACAGAAAAGGATTTATGTGTCAAAAATTTAAAACATAAAGGACTGATTTGGGACAAAAAAAGATAAAGGACCAAATCGTTCCTTTAAATAAAGATAAGGGACCCCGGGAGCACTTTAACCTAGTTTATATGTGGTTGGCATTTTCATTAAATGCATTAGCGTCTATCAACATAAGTGGTTAACCTATTATTAGTTTAAACGTGGTTGGCCTTTACATTGTTTTCACTGTGGTAGTGGTCACTCATTTCAACATTATCAAATATCAATTACTCACTAACTCATTTAAATTATTCATTCGCATCAATTATTCACTCACTCATTTCCTTTCTTAATGAAGATACAACACCTGTGGTTCACTCACTCACGTTCTTCGCATTCATTCATTCATTCACTACTCCCTCACGTTCTTTGCGCTTTGTTGCATCTAGAGCACAAATGAGATCTGCAACACATAACAAGTTTTGTAAGTCATGAGTAACTTAATTTTGTGAGCAGTCTTGAAGGCTTCATCGTTGCTTGGAGACATGTCCATGTCTTCTCATGAGGCCATGTGTCCCTTCTTCTTTTTGTTGAAGTTGTTCTTCTTGGGCTTCTCCTTGGTTAGCTGAGTATCATCAGACTTAAAGTCTCCTAATTTGTTGCACTCATAGCAGACAACTTGGCTCTTTTCTGCTTCCTTCACTACAGCATTTTTGACTTTAGGCCACGCCAATCGTTGCCACAGCTAAAAAACCGTGGCTTGAACAAAGAATAGGCCACGCTTTTACAAGTGTGGACAATGAGATGGATATTAGGCCACGGTTACATTAACTTACCGTTAGGCCACACATTAAAACTGTATAGGCTACGGTTAAACAAACATGGATACCTAAGACCACGTTTGTCCAACTGTTGGCTTTAAAAATTTATTCTGAAACGTTAAAAACCGTGGACTAAAAAGGTTTTATTTAGAGACTATGGTTATAAAACCGTGGACTAATAATAAATATAAGATATAACCGTGGACTAAAGATGTCCAAAAATTAAGCGGGATATTTTTGCCCAAAGGCGCTAAGTGAAACACGCGTGGCGTACGATCGCAAAATTTCACGCATAACCCTTCTCCCTTCCCAAACGCAGAACCCTTTTCCCTTCCACGCAGAACCACTTTCGCTTCCCAATCCCACGCAGAAGTCAGAACCCTTCCCTTCCCAATCGCAAAATCTCGCACAAAGCCTTCATTCCAGCCCTTCGCCGTCTCCGCCTCACCTTCGTCTCCGTCTCCGCCTCACCTTCGTCTCCGTCTCACCTTCGTCTCCGCCTCACCTTCGTCTTCTCCAAACACGCAGAAGGTACTTGCTGAAACCGCATCCGAAGCTGCTTCTTCTTCATCCAGCAAGTCTTTGTTCAAGGTAAACTTCAATTTGTTTGTATTATAAAATTTAATGAGAGTGAGAATTGAGAAGTTTCAGTTTCGTCATTCAAGTTTCCTTGATGCTTTGGCAGATAATGAGTTCGACTATTCATGGATAACTTTATCTACTATTGTGGTTTCCTTGTATATTGTATTGTAGATAGAGGTAATCATTGATTTCACTGCAGTTGGAGATGGATAATGTAGTTTGGCTTACGATCTCCAACTTTCTTTTGGGTCTCTGACATTCTTTGATTTTTTCTGTTTTCTCTTGTGTAGAGCCTTCAGCAAATTGGTCACAGAGCAGGTCGCCTTGAAATTAAATCTGATATTTATTTGTATTCAAGTACTGATATTGAGGTATTGTCTTGGAGTCTTCTGATTTGATATGCTGCTAGCATTTTCTGGCTTTTTAACTATTTTTAATACATAAATTTTGATCATAGAGTTATTGTTTTGAACTATCAAAGAGTTTCTTTCCATATATTCTTAATTGACCGAATGGAATAGTATATAACGAAGTCTATAATTGTCTTGTTTTTTGTTGCACTTTTTACATGGTGTCAGGACATATTAAGGACAGCCCAGTCTCTCTCCCTTCGCGCTCTGGTTGTCGATTCAATACAAACTATTTATTCGAAAGGAATAATAGGAAGTGCTGGAGGGATTGTGCAGGTTCTGAATCTACCAAATTTAATTACCCTACAGAGACTTCAAAATTTATCTTGGATGTTTTAGCTGTTATGTGCTATGTATATCCATTGGTGTTTTTTTTAAAATGGTACATGACATACATCTTGTGATATAGTTTGGAGTTTTTTCTGCCATACTAACTTCTTTCTAGTATTGATCATTGTCAAAAATAGTTTTTTATACCAAGATAAACTCATGATGACATGATGTAGTGATTTTCTGTTGCTTAAATTATGTAACTGGTTAATTTAGTTGCTGAGATGAATGGGTTACTTTCTCTTGTTGCATCTTTTTGTTTTAGTCTGCTACTCTGCTCCTCAACTAAATGCATCAAAATGCACTTACCATACCTTTTTGTTTGAGTGAAGTCAAATGCTGGTTGTGGTACATGACTTTCTATAGGTTGGTGACAGGTAAAGGAATGTACATCAGCGTTGATGCGGTTTGCTAAAACGACTAACATCCCAGTACTTTTGGTGAGCATACGTCCATCAATTTTGTAAATAATATTTAAGTGGCTAATTGTATCTATTTATATACTGTCATGTTTTGCTTCAGATCTATAGTGGACATTCACATTTCCATTTTGTCACTGAGGGTTTGTTCCCCTCAGCCGGTAAAATTTATTCAAATCTTCTGTTATGGTATAAGTGGAAATGCTTTTATAGTTTCTGTTGCCCTAAAAGAACAGGGTCATGTCATTGGTGTTGCTTTCCGTACTTCATTTATAATTTATCTGCAGGCATGTATTTCAACATGTCCTTTGAATTTGTTAACATTCATGATAGTCTTTTAATTTTTTTTCGCTTTCTATTTTGTTTCATGTTACAGATCGGACATGTGACAAAATCTGGAGACATAGCGGGGCCTCGTGTCTTGGAGCATATTGTTGATGTTGTTTTGTATTTTTAAGTCAGTACCTTGTTACATTTATATTTTGTTGGGTATTTAATAAATCTGATTTGTGCCTATCATTATAGTTTTAACTTTTAACTGCTTAGCATGTGGGGATTTAGCAAACAATTTTATTCTTTTTAAAAATAAAGTGGGGATTTAGCAAACAATTTTATTCTTTTTAAAATGATTATCATTGTTTAATTGTTTGAATAAAGAAATAAATAAAGTGGTAAATATATAAGGAAAGGTTGGATGATAAGAAACCCTAATTTAATACACAGCTGCACTTTTGATCAAAGAAAATACACATGCCGCACAATAGCGCGGATGAGAGAAAAGAGGAATCTGGAGAGAAAAGAGATAAAGCGAGGCATGGTTGTCAAAGTCGAGATCCCACTAAAGATCGAAGAGGAAAGTCAAGATTGTAATTCGTGAAATCGTAACACAGATCGTAAGATCCCTCCAAAAATAATAAAATATATTTTAATATAAAAATATGATAATATAATTAATTAATAGTATAAAATATGATAATATAGTTAATAAAAGAAAATATAAATATAATTATAGTAAGAAATAGATAATTATTTTATAGTTGTTTTGTTATTAATATTTGTATCAAACATTTAATATTAGTTTGTGTCATGGCTACTTTTTATTTACGACACCTTAAATCCTATTGGGCCAAGCCCATTTTATCAACTAAAACCCTAATTTTAGAAAGAAGCCTAACCTAATGTGATTGAGCGCCGCTTTGCCTATCAGTTTCTACTTCCTTCTTCTCTCATCTATGTCTGATTCTCTCATGGAGTGGCAGTTCGCACAAGAATGGATATTGGAGGTTGAATGTTTCACGCATCTCAGCATGAAAATACGACTGGGTTCTATCCGGGTCAATGGCCCGACCCGCAAAGAAGACAACCAAGCCATGCCGAAAGGATCGCCGGAATCGCCACGATTCAACAATTTCACGGCCTAACTCGTCGCGCCGGCCTCGCCGCCTCATCTTGCGATTCCTCTCCCGCACTACCACGGTGGCTTGTTTGAAACACGTCATAGCGCTCGATCTGACGATATGTCGCGCGCTGTTGACAACCATGAAGAGAGGAAGAGAAATGGTAGAGAGAAAAACTGAGAGATGCGAGATTACAGTGAGAGAAAAATGAAACTGAGAGTCGAAAGGGGTTGAGATGGCAGTGGAGCTTTCGACGACAAGAGAGACAGAGAGTGTAACACCCCTATTTTTAGAGCGCTAATAAATGAACTTAACTCTTAATATGAAATGATTTTTTTTTGTAAAATACTCTTGTTGCCTATTTGAAAACAGGAGTATATTTTTTTTCCTTTTAAAACTCTTTTCAAAGCAATCAGAGTATTGCAGCATTTCTGAAACATGGCGTCTTTCATAATATGATATAATAATTAGAACTTGAATGATATATATATATATATATATATATATATATATATATATATATATATATATATATATATATATTTCTGCACCACTAAGATACATGTTTCCAAAAATGTTTACAATGCAAGGACAAAATGTGTCTGAAATAAAGATACACCTAATCTAGCGATGGCTTTCTCTATTGATACACCTTCGAAAGATGCCCATACAAGAGACCACCGAAGAATCATACACTTAGAAAATTTCCCAAAACAACGACAAAAGAAGAGACCTACGCTGATCAAGCATTCTATACGCAACTCCCGGTTAGGACCTCGATGAGTCCACCGACCTCCACTATGAAAATACACCGGCCTCTGCAACTTTATGTGTGAAAAACTAAATCATGGTCCTCCAATAACTGGGTTGACATCCATTGCATTGGAGAACCACAGGCAAGGGTCAACTTCTAGAAATTACACATATATAGACATAAACGACTCACATATACATAACCAATTCACAGATGCATAATTTTAACAAGCTTCAAACAACATTCTAACAGCTCAGCACCAACAACACATCACACCACTCCATATATCCTAATGCAATGCCTATATGTCAATGCATATGATCCCGGGGTGTACTACTCCAAAAAGTGTTGTGCTTCTCTCTATGATACTGCACAACGGATCTACGGTCCAAATATGGGTGTGCTTCTCCCTATGATACTGCACTTGTGTAGTACTTCTCTCATCGATACTGCACTACACCCCATGATAAAAAAATTCAGGTGTGCTTCTCTCTATGATACTGCACCATGTGGTCACTTCTCTCTATGATACTGTGCCACATCCGGTATGATACTTCTCCCGTCGATACTGTACTATACCAACCTTGTAAGACAGGTACTTTTCTCGTCGATACCGTACCATGAACTCTATGTATACATGAATATACATCAACACTCATGCATATTTCACCACTCCAAGCATTATTCAAACAAATCATCACATGGATTAAGAATAATGACTTAACACCAACACCAAAACAAACACCTTAACACCACATACAACAACCAGTACACGCCATCAAAACATTCACAATTTAAGTAATACTTATAAGGAAGGCATTCCAGAGATGACCATGGAAGTAAGTTGAGATTCTGGGAAAGGTACTGAGCACTTTCCGGCCATCTTTCTAAATCTTTCAATGAAGTTAGTCGCTGCCTCATCCACCTTCTGCCGTAAATTCATGAGATCGGCTGCGGTAACTTTAGGCTGTGGCCAAAAAAAAATCTGTCATGGAAGCACCTTTCCATGTCTTCCCAGGTCTGTATAGAATCGGATGGGAGAGAAGAATACCAAGAGAAGGCAGTTCCTGTCAGGGACAAAGGGAACAGCTACAACTTATGGAATTCGTTCTGGTTTCCTTTCCCACACTGGGCCGTGAATCGGCCGATGTGCTCCATAGTAGATTTACCATCATCCCCGGAGAATGTGGCAAAATCAGGTGTTTTGAATCCTCTAGGCATAGGCACCAATCTATCCACCCACTCGGGGTAAGGATTCCTGTACACTGGTCTATCAAGAGGTTTCAGCTGAACACCGAAGAACTTCTTAATAGTGTCGGCTATCAAATTAGGATCCAGGAGTTGGGCTCCCGATGGTCTTTCAGGTGGAGGCGTTGGTCGTCACAATGTATTTGGGGGACCCTGCGCCTCTGGCTGCGGTGGTACCTGAGGTGGAGCGTCTGTCCATGGCTGCCCAGGCACTACTTGGGCCAGGTTAACAAGGCCAGTTCCTGGTACAGATGTTTGCATGCCTCACTGAGGTGGAAGTTGATTCCATGGTTGCTCGACCGGAGCAATATTCATCTGTGTCTGTATATAGAAACCCACCAGGTAGGTACTGAGTGCTCCGAGGTACGGCTGGCTAGGAGGTAGGCTTGTCGAGCCAGGTGGGCTCTGGGCCCAAGGTTGCCGACTCGAGCAATACCCACTGATCATGTCATTCCCTGATTCCGGGGTGAAGAATTGCCCCCCTGCGTAGGCCGGGTAGGGAGCCGCGGCAAAGCATCCATAGGATGGTCCTTGCGGCAAACCCACCGAGCCCACTTCCTCGGGCGGCCTTCGGGCCAATTGCACTTGTCCCTGCTGAAGAGACGCCGTATTGGTGACATTCGCCAAAAAACTTCAATTGAATTCCATTCCCCACTGTCCCACAAGCTTTTCCTTCAATTGAGGGTGCATTCCAGAGATGACCATGGAAGTAAGTTGAGATTCTGGGAAAGGTACTGAGCACTTTCATTCCCCACTGTCATTGCTTTTGGTTGATCAAGGAACCAGTCTTTTGCTTTCCCAATCAAAGAGAAAGGGAATAGCCTCAGAAACACAGATTCTTCTTCATCTTCAGTGGCTCCTACCGTGCCACACAACTCATAGAATTTGATCAGATGACCATAAGGATCTTCATGATCAAGACCTGCAAAAGGATTAGCATATAGAAGCTGCAAAAGACCTGTTTTCATTTCAGTGGCTTTGGCTCCTTCTGGTGCTCTAGCTACTCTAGCAAGGTGCCTTGGACTTTGATGTGCAAAGTTTCCTGCCATTGTTGATGTGTTGGTTGAAGTTGTTGTAGTTGAGCTAGAGGCTTCCTCTTGTTGCTTCCTTAGTTTTTCTTGTTGCTTCTTTCTTCTTCTTCTACTATTGAGTTTCCTAGCTGTCTTTTCTATCTCAGGATCAAATAGTAATTGATCAGCCGAAACCTTTCCTCGCATAAACACCAAGTAGCAACTAAACACAAGGATTAGCAACACAAGGATTTATAAAACAAGGAATTATATTCACAAAGTATATATACAAATTCACTAAGAGCATATGATATGTTGCGATGCTCTTAACATTCACTCAAATCCCCGGCAACGGCGCCAAATTTTGATAAGACTTTTTTGTGAATTCGTCTTATAGTCGTCCTAATACAGTGTATCGTATTAGAGTCGTATCCACAGGGATTTGGTAATATTAATAAGCCATTCAACTACTCTTATGCTAAAGTGAAGTGAAATGATAGATTGATTGTTGTTTGCATAACAACATAAATTAGGAAAGTAAAAGGGTTGTGATTCAAATACTTAAAAGCATTGGGATTAGATTTCATCAACTCTATCTAGAGGTATGTATATGATCCTTCATTAATCCAATTCAAATCCTAGTATTGATTTATCTTACCATTTCATCCTACAATATTAATTCCTTAATCAAAGTAGAAAAGTTCTATTGGATTAAACAAATGATGATTCCTCACTCACTTGAATAAACAATAGCATTAAGCTTAGGTAACAAGACTATAGCATCAATTCTATTCCTAGATATTGAATTATGTAGGTGATTTCAACTAGATCAAACACAATACATAGTTTTCCAACTTTGAATCATATCATAAAATCATTCAATAGGTGATCAAGCTATCAAAAGCATTAAGCATGAGAAGAAATCACTAAATCAATACATAGATTCCATATAGAATAACTCAAGATCAGTTTACATATATAGATGAGAGATTGACTACATCTAATCCCAATAAAAGAGGTTTAGCTATCCATTTCCATGGAAGCTTTACAAAGATTCATGGAGAGTTGAAGAAAATGATCTAGTTACCACTTTTCCAAGCTTCCCTAGAGCTAATCTTCACTTCTTTTTCTTTGGGTTCTGTCCTTGTGTTCTCCTCTCTCTAAGATATCAGAATTTTTAAAAAAAAACTGAAAAGAAACCTTTTATAGTTGTGCAGGAAAAAGCAAGTCGGCTAACTTTGGCTCAGCCACACAGCTTCTGGCTAAGCCAGACTGTGTATTTGGAGAATACCCTGTCTGAAAGAAAGCTATTTTGGCTTAGCCAAATCCTGAAAGGCTTAGCCCATTTCGTAGCAACATTCTGTTTCTATTTGGCTCGGCCAGAACACATTTGGCTTAGCCAGATTTCCCAGTATTTACTTCTTTCTCTATGCATCAATGTGGCTTAGCCGTAGTACATTTGGCTTAGCCAGAATACCCAGAAATTCTTCTTTCTCTTCCTTCTTCAATCTTTTTGCTTGAACTCTTTATCCAATCTTACTCTTTCATTCTTTCACTTGTTTCAAGCTACAAAAAAGGGATAAAAATGTACAAAACTCACAATCACATATATTACCTAATTAAATAAAAACTAAATCAAACTAACACTTTTGGGGGTTAAATAATACCAAATTCATTTCAATAAATTCAATAAGTGCCATTGATTTCAAACCAAATTCAAGTATATTTGGCACTTATCAAATTCTCCCCAACTTAGAACTTTGTTTGTCCTCAAACAAAAGTCCTAATCCAAAAAACAATTTCAACACCTTGGATATGTACAACAAGGATATCTCAAACATGATCATGGTTTTTCATAAATCAAGCTTGTTCTCATCTTACAACTTCATCAATTATCAATGTCAAGTGAAAACAATCAATTCAACAAAGATTTATGATGCCCACTACTGACAGTATCAATCAAAACACAATTGTTGTATCATCATGTAAGTTAACCTGTTACACAATTCATTGTCTTTCAATCAGGAACAACACATTTCTCACCAGAAAGTGTATGGTTCTCTCAACTAACCAGGTAGGAAGAGTATTTCTCTCATATCATTCACTGAATCATTTCAATCAACTTTGTTACCTGTCTCCAAATCACTACACCAGCCAATTCAATCATGGATCACTAGGGTCTTTTCAGGGTTGTAATGAGGCTGAGCTACAAACAGACTTGGTTTTTCTGGATAACAAAATATGCTTTAGGATTAAAAGAGCAACCAAGAGTTCTAATCACTATTTACTATTTACATACTAATTGTACTCACTCAAATATCATACAAATGTACTAATAATAACAAATAACTCTTTTTTGTATTTTTCTTTTTCTTTTCTCTTTTTTTTTTCTCTTTTTTTTTTTATCACTAGAAACATAAAAGATCAATCTTCTTTTGATCAAGAAAATTGTTTTCTTATACATACAAATAATGCCCTAAACCCTTTTATGTCACACTAAACTTTTCTCCCCAACTTAGCATAAACCATCACCTAAAAGGTTGCTCTCTTATCCTAAAACATAGGGTAAGGAGATTTTTTTTTTATAGGCTTGAGGGTTGTGTTTTAAGAAATACAATTTTCTTTTAAGGCTCAAAGTTGGGTAAGCAAAGGATATTAATATCATTTGGTTGGCTTTTTGGCTTAGTGGGTTTATAGAAATGAACTGCCCTGATCCTTTCCATGAATCCTTGACCTGTGCAATAACATGAGACTCAAACAAAATCAATTTCCATGAAACAATGAAGATTTATAATCAGTGTATGTGTTTCACTCATTCACACAAAATGTGTATGTCCTGATTTCAAACAACTTCATGTTATTCCAAGTTAAAATCCACTTTTGATTGTACAATGTATCAGATTTTACTGACAATGAGTGCAATCACATGACCTTACTATGAATTGAAGGTCTTCAAAAAAAACTTTTTCTTTTTAGTATCTCAAAATGTAAGCTTGATTTTTCAAAAACCACCACATGTCAGAAATTCCTTTACACATTTCCTTTTGAAACCTGGAAATCAATCTTTGAACCTGGACCCAAAATGTGTTTTCAAATAACACAAAGGTTCATTTTACACAACACCAAACAATTCCAAGTTCCAAACAAAAATTCAACCAAAACAAGTCTCAAAACATGCTTCAAAACAACATAAATAATTAAGTGCTAAAACAAAGTAAATAAAGTACTGGAATTAAACAGCTTAAATATTTAAAGCATGTAAAATGAACTCAGTAAGGTGGCTGATCCAAGTCTTCAGACTATTCCATGAAATCATCCTCAGCTTCTGCTCCTCTTGCATCTCCAGTATCACCTTGAATTTGAATATCAACTGCATCATGTGCTACTTCCTGCCCCTCCAGGGACATAGGACCGTCCTCGGGCCATGCTACTTGTGCAGCAAACTGAACTGGTGTAGGCCATCCAAATGAATTTTCCCCACCATGGTGAAGAGAGAACCTGTAAAAAGAATCATTTAAAGATGAAAGAGCTCTGTAAGTGGCGTCCAACTTTTGATCAAGTCTTTGTTGTGTGGTTTGGTTGGCTATCATCATTTGTCTTTGTTCATTCAGCAGGTTCATCAACATCTGGTATTGTTGTTCTTGTGGGTTAGGTTCTGGTGGTGGTGATCCTGGCCTGTTGACTGGCCCCTGCATGTTCTCCAAAGGGTTCACACAATATTGCTTGATGTGACGTGCATTGATTGGAGGATTGAGAACTGAGATGGGGTGGGCCGGTATCTGAGCTCTCTGAAACTCACACAACCCTGTAATGAGTGCTGGATATGGTAAAACTCTTGGATTGTCGGATTGGACAACACTCAATATTTTATCTGAAATGATTTGTGCTATGTCAACCTCAAGATGCTTAACCATAATGCTCCAAACCAAGTAAGATTTCTTCAATTTAAGATCTGACGTATGTATAGTTGGGTAAACATTGGAGCAGAGAAATATGAACCATATTTGTGCAAGTGTTTTCAGTGAGGGCCTTAAGAATGTCTTTGGTTTTCCTGGTTCGTCTTGGTAAGTGTGACCTGCAATGCATAGATCCCTTGCCACCTCATCTTTATCAAACCGATTCTCTTTTAAGTACCGAGTGTACCCATCTAGCTGATTTTCACTGTAAGGTGGTAGGGGTTCATCAAGGTACATATTGATGGTGTCTCTGTCAAACAAGATCATCTTTCCTCTAACCCAAGTTTCCCTTTCACCTTGGGAACTGTCTCCAGAAGAGGCATTAGCATAAAACTCTCTGACAATTTGAGCACTGATTTTCTCTGGTGGATTAGCTAGTTTTATCCATTTCCTCCTTTCCAATTCAGCCATGAAGGCATCTCCATCTCCATCTCCTGGCTTTAGATCCACTTTCCTTTCGAGCAGTAACTTACTAGTCTCAATTACCAAGAACCTATCAAATGCTTTTGTTGTTCGGAACTTGTCTCCCCTAAATCCATCTTCAATGTCATCATCAATCTGATTACGGTGTGAAGAGGAAGCCCTTTCCTTTCTTTTTCTTGGAGCAGGGTTGGCACGAGTACTTTTCTTTGGTGCTGGAACCGTGCTTCTCTTTGGTGGCATCTGCAAATTACTTCACGAACCTCACAACACAAGTTAGTATCTACTGCAATACTTTGTTCAATTTCATATTTCATGAACTTGCAACATTTTAACTTCAAAAAAATATGATATCAAATCAATGTTACACACATACAGTATAATTGCAATCCATGAAACCATGATTGGTTATGGTTACAACCATAAGTTGATATCAAATGAGAATCAGAATCACAAGTTGCAAAACCACCTTCAAAAGAATGACTCTTCAATCAAAATCACAATTCAAAATCACTTATTCCTCATCCTTGATTTTTCCTTTTGTTTGTTCTTTTGCAAACTCTTTTGGTGAAACATTTGAAGACTCAATTTTATCCATGACTAAAGTACAACAATCATCACTAAATAGCTATACCATGTTAAAATTACAAATGGGATTGTCTAGGTCTAGAAAACCCTTTGTGGCATTCAACATATTCATCACATTGTATCACTTCATGAACCACAACCAAAAACTTTGAATATGGAAATCAACAATCATATAGGGTATAAAAATTAACATGGAATCTCAAGATGGAATCTTTAAATCACCCTTTTTTACATGGAAGTCATTCATTATCAATTGATTTCTAGGGATTTCAGAAGTTATGAACAACAACCAAGAGCATGTAAATCTTTCATTTATGGCAATTTGCATCTTCTCCATGGATTTCGAAATTAGGGTGTTGGAATTTGGGGATTTCAATTTTTGAACACACTTGTTATATAATCTATCCCCAATTCAATAACAACTAAAAAAAATCAAGATGAAATAGAGGATTAGAATGAAAATTACTTACTTGATTTGTGACTTGAATGAAGAAATTAGATGTTGCTACAGTGAGAAGAGAAGAAACGTAAAAGACTGAAAGTGAGAGAAAGAGAGTCGCATGGAGGAGTAGAAGCGTGGGATCTGTTTGTGCATTGTATGGACTCTTTTTTTTTTTTTTAACGTTAACGTATGGCTCAGCCAAAATGGGTTGGGCTTAGCTGAAATCAAACAGAAACAAGTCCAATCTTTAGCTAAGCCATATCAGGTTTGGCTCAGCCCAATTTGACAGCAAAATTTTTAAAAATGTTTCTGCATAATTTAGCTTAGCCGGTACAGGTTTGGCTCAGCCCAATTTGACAGCAAAATTTTTAAAAATGTTTCTGCATAATTTAGCTTAGCCGGTACAGGTTTGGCTCAGCCCAATTTGACAGCAAAATTTTTTAAAATGTTTCTGCATAATTTAGCTTAGCCCTTTCAGGTGTGGCTCAGCTAAATAAGGACAGAATTGATCACTGTCTTTTCCCAGCTTTCATTGGCTCATCTGAACTCAAAACATTTTATTTTCACATGCTTTAAATCACAAACAAACATAATTACAATTCAAATAAAATGAAAAAAAAAACACAAATCTATGAAGATAATTAAAATTCAAGAGAAAGGTTAGAAAATTGGGTTGCCTCCCAATAAGCGCTTCTTTTACGTCACTAGCTTGACGCATTATTTAAACTCAAGGATTTTTAAGATGGATCACCATGGCATCCCTCTTAAAATCCTCTCCCAAATAAGGCTTCAATCTTTGTCCATTCACAATCCAAGTTCTTTTTGAGGAAGGCTCCTCCAATTCAATTGCCCCATAGGGCTTAACTTCTTTAATTGTGAATGGACCAGACCATTTGGATTTCAATTTACCAGGAAATAATTTCAATCTAGAATTAAACAATAGAACCTGTTGTCCTGGCTTGAATTCTCTTTTAAGAATCTTCTTGTCATGATATGCTTTGACCTTCTGCTTGTAAAGCTTTGAAGATTCATAGGCTTGCAACCTCATTTCTTCAAGCTCATGA
This sequence comes from Astragalus membranaceus, assembly GCA_039519185.1. Classification (NCBI taxonomy): domain Eukaryota; kingdom Viridiplantae; phylum Streptophyta; class Magnoliopsida; order Fabales; family Fabaceae; genus Astragalus; species Astragalus membranaceus. The sequence goes on along the minus strand of CM076854.1, from coordinate 89,310,891 downwards.
AGTTGCAACTTCCTTTTCTCACCTGCATCTTTCAAATCAAAATTAAGCATTTTCAACGCCCAATATGCTTTATGTTCTAATTCAACTGGTAAATGGCATGATTTGCCATAAACCATTTGGAATGGAGTTAATCCTATTGGTGACTTGAAAGCTGTCCTGTAGGCCCATAGAGCTTCATCTAACTTCACTGACCAATCCTTTCTAGATGCTGAGACTGTTTTCTCCAAAATTCTCTTTATTTCTCTATTTGAAACCTCAGCTTGCCCATTGGTCTGAGGATGGTATGGTGAAGCTACTTTGTGTCTGACACCATAATGCTCCAATGCCCTTGCAAGTTGGGAATTGCAAAAATGAGATCCTCCATCACTTAACAACACCCTAGGTGATCCAAAACGAGTAAAAATGTTCTTTTTGAGGAACTTGATCACCGTCTTTCCATCAGCTTTGGGTGTAGCAATTGCTTCCACCCATTTTGACACGTAGTCAACTGCCACCAAGATGTATTCATTTGAATATGATGAAGGGAAAGGTCCAACAAAGTCTATTCCCCAACAGTCGAACACTTCAACCTCCAAGATGCTCTGTAGCGGCATTTCATGCCTTTTTGATATGCTACCAGATCTTTGGCAATTGTCACACTGCTGCACATGAACATACGCATCTCTAAATAAGGTAGGCCAGAAGAAACCTGCTTGAAGGACTTTAGCTGCTGTTCTTTCTCCATTGTAATGTCCTCCATATGGTGAATTGTGGCAATGCCACAAAATATTGGCAGCTTCTTCTTTTGTTACACACCTTCTCAGAAGGTTGTCAGCTCCAATTTTGAACAAGTGAGGATCATCCCAAACATACTGATTTGCATCCCTGAGGAACTTCTTCTTTTGATGCCAGTCTAGATCTTCAGGAATAACACCTGCAGCCTTAAAATTTGCCAAATCTGCAAACCAAGGTCTTTCCTGCACAACTAGCAACTTCTCATCAGGAAATTCATCAGTAATTTCTGTTTCTTTTATGGTTACTTCTTCATTTACCAGTCTAGATAAATGGTCTGCAACCAAATTCTCTCGACCGGCTTTATCTTTTATTTCCAAATCAAATTCTTGTAACAACAAAATCCATCTAATCAACCTAGGCTTAGAATCTGATTTGTTTAACAGATACTTGATAGCTGCATGATCAGTATAAATGATAACTTTGGAACCTATCAAGTATGATCTAAACTTTTCTAATGCATACACTATGGCTAGCAATTCTTTTTCAGTTGTTGCATAATTCATTTGTGCGTCATTTAAAACCTTGCTAGCATAGTGTATTGCATAGAAAATGTTCTCCTTCTTTTGACCCAAAACCGCTCCTACAGCATAATCACTTGCATCACACATAAGTACAAAATCAAGTTCCCAATTAGGTGCAGTGATTATGGGTGCAGAAACGAGTTTTTGTTTCAAAAGTTCAAAAGCAGAAAGGCAAGAATCATCAAACCGGAATAGAGTATCCTTATTGAGCAGATTGCTCAATGGTTTGGCTATCTTGGAGAAGTCTTGTATGAATCTTCTATAAAAACCTGCATGTCCAAGAAAGCTTCTCACACCCTTCACATTTGTAGGTGGAGGAAGCTTTTCAATTACCTCCACTTTTGCCTTATCTACCTCAATACCTCTGGAAGAAATTTTATGGCCTAATACAATCCCTTCTGTCACCATAAAGTGGCATTTCTCCCAGTTGAGAACCAGATTTGTCTCCACACACCGCTTCAGTACGGTGTCCAAATTCTTAAGACATAGATCAAAGGATGCTCCAAAGATAGAAAAATCATCCATGAAGACTTCAATACATTTCTCTACCAGATCAGAGAAAATAGCAAACATACATCTTTGAAATGTTGCTGGTGCATTACACAGTCCAAATGGCATTTTTCTATATGCAAAGACACCAAAAGGACATGTGAATGCAGTTTTCTCCCGGTCTTCGGGATTGACTGCAATCTGATTATATCCGGAGTATCCGTCTAAGAAACAATAGAATGCCTGTCCAGATAGCCTTTCCAACATTTGATCCATGAAGGGTAATGGAAAATGGTCCTTCCGTGTTGCATTATTCAACTTTCGGTAGTCTATACATATCCTCCATCCAGTGACAGTGCGAGTAGGTATCAACTCATTCTTTTCATTCTTCACAACTGTCATGCCTCCTTTCTTTGGAACTACCTGCACAGGACTAACCCAAGAACTGTCAGAAATAGGATAAATCATACCTGCTTCAAGAAGCTTGACCACTTCTTTTCTGACAACTTCTTTCATTGTTGGATTTAACCGGCGTTGAGGTTGTGTCACCGGCTTGAAATCATCTTCCATCATTATTTTGTGCATGCAATAAGATGGACTAATGCCTTTTAAATCTGATAAGGCCCATCCTATAGCTTCTTTGTTATCTTTTAGAACCTTGATCAACTGCTCCTCCTCCTTTGTGGATAATGAACTACTGATGATGACTGGCTTCTTGTCCCCTTCTTCTAGAAACACATATTTCAAATGAGATGGCAAGACTTTCAATTCCAGCTTGTGGTCATTGGATTTATTCTCCACCTGCAATTCTTCTAAGATTACTTTATAAGGAGGAATTTCCTTGAAATTATCAAGGTCCTTCAAGCATCTTTCTATTTCTTTTTCCTCTTCTTCATTCAATTCTTCAAAGGCATTTATCAATGCTTTTTCAAGAGGACTTGGAGAATGGACTTGCTTCTTTGCTTCATAACATAAGTCATCAATTGCATCAATCATGAAACAACTTCCTTTATCATTTGGGTGGTGCATTGCTTCAAATACATTAAAGTCTACCTCTTCATCTTGCACCCTAACCTTCAACTTGCCATTATCGACATCAATAATTACCTTGGCAGTTTTCATGAATGGTCTTCCCAAAATCAAAGGTACCTCCATATCTTCCTCCATCTCCATAACTACAAAATCCACTGGGAACATGAACTTATCAACTTTTACAAGAACATCTTCCACTACACCATGAGGATATTTCACAGATCTGTCAGCTAGCTGCAACTGCATTCTTGTTGGTCTAACCTCCAAATCCCCAATTCTTTTCAGCATAGAGAGAGGCATTAAGTTAATGCTAGCCCCGAGATCCATAAGAGCTTTACCTACTGAAAGATTGCCAATAGTGACTGGTAGTGTGAAACTCCCTGGATCCTTGGACTTTAGAGGTAAGGATTTTTGAATTATTGCACTGCAACCTGCTTCCAGTTCAATTGTCTCCTCTTCAATGAATCTCCTCTTCTTGGTGAGTAATTCCTTCATGAATTTTGCATATGTAGGCATCTGCTCTAAGGCTTCAGAAAATGGGATATTGATCTGCAATCTTTTGAATATCTCCATAAACCTTGCAAACTGCCTTTCCTTATCTTTTTTAGTCGGACCATGAGGGTAAGGTAGATTTTTCACTGGTGGGCTCTTCACTCCACTTTTCTCTCCTTCTACCTCATGCTTCTTTCTCTTTTCAACTTTCTTTTCTTTTTCTAATTTTTCTTTTTCTACTACATTTTCTTCTTTATTTACAATCTCTTTATTTTCTCCCTCAACTCTCTCTTTTTCTACTTCTTCCATAACACTCTCCTCAACAGCTAAGTTATCCCCAATACCTTTTCCAATTGTGATACCACTCCTGGTTGTTATAGACTTACAATGCTCCTTTGGATTGGTTTGGGTGTTTGCAGAGAAAGTTCCTCCTTGTTGATCAGATAACTGTTTTGCCAACTGCCCCAGCTGAATCTCTATGTTTTTGATAGATGCATCTGTGTTTTTCTGATTTGACACTGATACCTGAATGAATTGATTTAAAGAGTCCTCTAACTTTGAAGTTCTTTCATATATATTCGGTTGTTGGCTGTATTGTTGATAAGGAGGTTTAGAAGGTCCCGCATCTTGTCTCCACCCTTGATTTGAATTCTGGTTGTTGCCTCTGGAGTAGTTAAAATTTTGAAATTGCCCTGGTCTGGACTGATTTCCCACATATTTAGCTTCCTCCTCCGGTTGACAATAACCTGTAGGATGATCAATTTCACATGTATCACACCTCATTGCTTTTTGATTTGATGTGCTCTCCTGCATACCCTTCAATTGTTGTGGTAAAGCGGCCATCTGCTTGGTAAGCTCTTCCAATTGCTGAGTCAATAATTTGTTTTGGGCCAAAATTGCATCATTGGTGCCCAATTCAATCACTCCTCTTCTAGCTTGAGAACTTCTATTATGTTGACTCTGGTGATCATTTGTGGCCATTGATTCAATAATTTGAATTGCTTCTGCAGCAGTTTTTGCCATCAAGGAACCTCCAGCAGTAGCATCCAACAATAGTTTGGGTTGTTGTTGCAGTCCATTGCGGAAGATGTGCACTTGAGTTTGATCATCGAATCCATGATTTGGACATCTCCTCAACAATGATTTGTACCTTTCCCAAGCTTCACACAGAGTCTCATTGATTCCCTGTGAAAAAACTGAAATGGTAGTCTTAGCATCCATTAATTTAGATTGAGGAAAATACCTGGCCATGAATTTTTCTTCCAATTGGTTCCAGTTAGATGTCATTGCTTTTGGTTGATCAAGGAACCAGTCTTTTGCTTTCCCAATCAAAGAGAAAGGGAATAGCCTCAGAAACACAGATTCTTCTTCATCTTCAGTGGCTCCTACCGTGCCACACAACTCATAGAATTTGATCAGATGACCATAAGGATCTTCATGATCAAGACCTGCAAAAGGATTAGCATATAGAAGCTGCAAAAGACCTGTTTTCATTTCAGTGGCTTTGGCTCCTTCTGGTGCTCTAGCTACTCTAGCAAGGTGCCTTGGACTTTGATGTGCAAAGTTTCCTGCCATTGTTGATGTGTTGGTTGAAGTTGTTGTAGTTGAGCTAGAGGCTTCCTCTTGTTGCTTCCTTAGTTTTTCTTGTTGCTTCTTTCTTCTTCTTCTACTATTGAGTTTCCTAGCTGTCTTTTCTATCTCAGGATCAAATAGTAATTGATCAGCCGAAACCTTTCCTCGCATAAACACCAAGTAGCAACTAAACACAAGGATTAGCAACACAAGGATTTATAAAACAAGGAATTATATTCACAAAGTATATATACAAATTCACTAAGAGCATATGATATGTTGCGATGCTCTTAACATTCACTCAAATCCCCGGCAACGGCGCCAAATTTTGATAAGACTTTTTTGTGAATTCGTCTTATAGTCGTCCTAATACAGTGTATCGTATTAGAGTCGTATCCACAGGGATTTGGTAATATTAATAAGCCATTCAACTACTCTTATGCTAAAGTGAAGTGAAATGATAGATTGATTGTTGTTTGCATAAAAACATAAATTAGGAAAGTAAAAGGGTTGTGATTCAAATACTTAAAAGCATTGGGATTAGATTTCATCAACTCTATCTAGAGGTATGTATATGATCCTTCATTAATCCAATTCAAATCCTAGTATTGATTTATCTTACCATTTCATCCTACAATATTAATTCCTTAATCAAAGTAGAAAAGTTCTATTGGATTAAACAAATGATGATTCCTCACTCACTTGAATAAACAATAGCATTAAGCTTAGGTAACAAGACTATAGCATCAATTCTATTCCTAGATATTGAATTATGTAGGTGATTTCAACTAGATCAAACACAATACATAGTTTTCCAACTTTGAATCATATCATAAAATCATTCAATAGGTGATCAAGCTATCAAAAGCATTAAGCATGAGAAGAAATCACTAAATCAATACATAGATTCCATATAGAATAACTCAAGATCAGTTTACATATATAGATGAGAGATTGACTACATCTAATCCCAATAAAAGAGGTTTAGCTATCCATTTCCATGGAAGCTTTACAAAGATTCATGGAGAGTTGAAGAAAATGATCTAGTTACCACTTTTCCAAGCTTCCCTAGAGCTAATCTTCACTTCTTTTTCTTTGGGTTCTGTCCTTGTGTTCTCCTCTCTCTAAGATATCAGAATTTTTAAAAAAAAACTGAAAAGAAACCTTTTATAGTTGTGCAGGAAAAAGCAAGTCGGCTAACTTTGGCTCAGCCACACAGCTTCTGGCTAAGCCAGACTGTGTATTTGGAGAATACCCTGTCTGAAAGAAAGCTATTTTGGCTTAGCCAAATCCTGAAAGGCTTAGCCCATTTCGTAGCAACATTCTGTTTCTATTTGGCTCGGCCAGAACACATTTGGCTTAGCCAGATTTCCCAGTATTTACTTCTTTCTCTATGCATCAATGTGGCTTAGCCGTAGTACATTTGGCTTAGCCAGAATACCCAGAAATTCTTCTTTCTCTTCCTTCTTCAATCTTTTTGCTTGAACTCTTTATCCAATCTTACTCTTTCATTCTTTCACTTGTTTCAAGCTACAAAAAAGGGATAAAAATGTACAAAACTCACAATCACATATATTACCTAATTAAATAAAAACTAAATCAAACTAACACTTTTGGGGGTTAAATAATACCAAATTCATTTCAATAAATTCAATAAGTGCCATTGATTTCAAACCAAATTCAAGTATATTTGGCACTTATCAAATTCTCCCCAACTTAGAACTTTGTTTGTCCTCAAACAAAAGTCCTAATCCAAAAAACAATTTCAACACCTTGGATATGTACAACAAGGATATCTCAAACATGATCATGGTTTTTCATAAATCAAGCTTGTTCTCATCTTACAACTTCATCAATTATCAATGTCAAGTGAAAACAATCAATTCAACAAAGATTTATGATGCCCACTACTGACAGTATCAATCAAAACACAATTGTTGTATCATCATGTAAGTTAACCTGTTACACAATTCATTGTCTTTCAATCAGGAACAACACATTTCTCACCAGTTTGTAAGTTAACCTGCTAGTTTGTAATTGTTTAACACTTTTCTCAATAATAAAATTTGTTTAGAAAATATCTTCAATTAGGTGTCTTGGTTATTAGTTATTCTATTCATTACAATTTTCCTTTTTTCGAATATGCGAATTGTTTGTTAGGTTTTGCGAGTTTGTTTTGCCTGAGCTTCGCGTTCATTGTTCGAGTTCGTCCTGGTTCGAGTGTTCGTTCTACTTTGTTCGAGTCCATTGTTGCTTCCACTTGTTCAGGTACTTTTGTTGTTTTCTTGTATTTATTATATGAAGAATGGCAATATGGAAGACATCAAAGTCTTTGATTTCTTTAGTTGAAAATAGTTGAATGTCTTAGCTTCAAAAAAATTGTATGTAGTGTGTTTTTCACCTGTAATAGGTTTAAGTTTTCTTATCAGGATTTTATTATAAATATTGGGAAATTATGGATAGAAAGTGGATGTCTGCCAATCGTCTGTCTAAGGAATATGTCGCTAGAGTGGATTATTTTGTGAAATGTGTTGTTGAACGTTTAGGGACTTCTAGTGATATCAAATCACTACAAGAATTACTTGCATTACTGGCTAGACATTTCTGGCGGAATCAGTCAGCCAGTAAAGTTTCTGGTGGAATTTGGCAATTTCTGGCGGATTTAGTCTGCCAGTAAGTTTCTGGCGGATTCCATAACATTTCTGTCGAATTTAAACAGCCAATATATTTACTGGCGGATTGAGTAGGGAATTTCTGGCGGAAATTAATTGAAAAACTAAAATAATTTTATAAATAAATATATCTGCCAGTAATTACATTTACTGGCGGAAATTTCAGCCACAAAATATCCTGAAAAGCAGCGAACTGACCGTTGAAATGGCCAGTAATTTAATTTCCGCCAGTAACTCCTTATTCGGCCAGTAATACCAGACAAGATTGCAGTCCCTTGTCGCGTCAGTCCAGTTCCGCCAGTAAATACATATTTCCGCCAGTAAGGACTGCAGCAATGGTCAACTCGATGGGCTGTCAGCCTGCAACAGTTCCGCCAGTAAATACATATATCCGCCAGTAAAGGACATATGTCCGCCAGTAATCACTCTCTCCACCTTTTCATCCGTGCCAGCTTTTCATCTCTCTCTCTCCACCTTTAATCACTCTCATCTCATTTCATTTTTTCATCTCTCTCTCTTTCAACTTCCTTCCTCTCATCTCCGACCCTCATTTCTTCACTCTCATCTCAGTCCCTCATTTCTTCATTTCTCATCACCACCAACCTTCATTTCTTCATTTCTCATCACCACCAAAACCTCCACAACAACAACAGCAGAGCCACCACCTTCGCACACCCTCCTCTCTCTCCCCACCGCGGGCCACAGTTCCTCTCTCTCTCAGCACCCTTCTTTTATTTTTAAACTCAGAACACTATCCACACCCCTCTGGTTTTAACACTACAACCCCTACAACCACACAACCACCCCAAAACCACTACCACCGGAGGGTCGCCGGAGCACCGTCGTCGCCGCCTCTGCCAGGAACACTTTGGTTCTCACTTTGCTTCAAACAAGAAGCTTTTTAAAAAATTAAATAAAAAAAACGAATTAAATATTTAAAACAACAAATTTTAAATACAAAAAAGCTTTTTAAAAATATTTTTTTAAAAAAATATATAATACATTACTGGCCGAATTTCAGCCAGTAATTACTGGCGGATTTACTGGCTGAAATCCAGTAAATCCGCCAGTAATTACTGGCTGAAATTCGGCCAGTAACTGTTACCTGCGAGCGTTTTTCTGGCTGATTACTGGCGGACTAAATCCGCCAGTAAAGTGCAATTTCTGGCCGATTTATACCATTACTGGGGGATTGAGTTAGCCAGTAATACCCTTAATTCTTGTAGTGAATGTCATTGTTTAAGTTGTTGTTATGTAAAATCAGTTAATGCAGAGGAGTTGGCAGGACATTTAAAGGGTTACAGAATTTATTAAAGTTACACTTGTTGACAATACATAGTGAGGAAAGAGGTGAATCTTCAAATATGGGTAATAGTACTGAGAGATGTGCGCCGGTTGACACCGAAAGACCTACATTTGATGGGGATGAATTTGAGGAGATGGCAAAGGCTGTTGAATGTTAGACTTGAGAGTCTATAAAAGTAACCTTAGAGGGGGGGTGAATAAGGTTATAGGTGATTAATGGATTCTTTTTCAATTTAAAAAACTTTTTCGATATTGGTTTGGATTAAATGCGGAATAATAATATTTGACCAATATAGAAGGAGTAGAATGAGATGATGGACAGATTAATATTGTATACAGCAATAAAATAGATAAAAAGAAGAAAGATTACAATATGATATATTTGCACAGTTATATTGAGAATATGATAATATAAGCAGTTATGATAATATCAATATTATAAGCAAATAAAGTGCAAAATATAAAGAGATAGGGAAGAGAGAGAGACACAGCAATTTAGCGAGGTTCGGGATAAAACCCCTACGTCCTCGGCCTTAGGCTTTTCAACCCTTGGACTTAGTAACCACTATATTGAAGAGAGTTTGATACAAACAGTCGACCCCAATATAAGTGAATCTCAATTCCCCTGAATTGAGAACCCAAGCACTCTTGCTAAGGATTTCTAAACCAACTCAATAACCCTATTGAGAGACCCAAGTACACAGCCCAGGATTTCAAAACACCAACTCAATCCCTTGATTGAGAGACCCAAGTACAAAGCCCAGGATTTCAAAATAACCACTAGAACAAAATAAGAATTACACAATTGAGATCTATGGATCCAATCACTTCTTAGTAATGTGTCAGTTTAGAAACTGAGAGAGATGAGTGATCTTAGGATTTTATAGATGCTCTATAAGATGAGGGATGATCTTGCTTTTGCAACCACTTCAAAATTGATATAACAATAGAAGTTGAGGTTGCTTGAAAGCTTTTAAAAATATAGATATGATTTTGAGAAACAAAGCTTTTTGAAAAACAAGATTCAAAACAGTTGGAGCACAGGATCTCAGATCTAGATCTATAAACAGCTTTTGAAAAAAGATATAACAATTGAAAATCAAAAGCTTATAAAAATAAAACAATGAAGAGCAATAGATCTATAGAGATTCGAATATGAGAGAGTAGAGAAGAAATTGTGAGCAGTGGCGTTGGAATGAAAGTGAAGATCAACCTATGTATTTATAGGCTTAGGCACCGTTGAAAATTTTTGAAAAGCATTTAATATAGGTGAAGAATCGATTCATTGATCAAGTTAAAATGTGAAGGAATCGATTCATTGCCTTTAAAAAATAAAAGAATCGATTGTTTGTTTAGTTGAAATAAGAGAGGAATCGATTCATTGATGTTTGGAAAATATGGGAATCGATTTCAATGCTTGTGAAGAAAGGAGTGAAATCGATTTTCAGGCCATATGGAGGTCCTGAGAATCGATTCTTATCCATGTAGAAATAAAGAGAATCGATTTTTTCTTTTCTTTTTGGAAGGCATGGGAATCGATTCATGGCCCTTTGGAAACATGAAGGAATCGATTTTCAGGCCATATAGGAGGTCCTGAGAATCGATTCCAAGGCCTATGAAATGGGTTGGAAATCGATTCCAAGCTTTCCTAAAAATATTTTTTCAACTTGCCACCTTATGCATGCATGCAATTTTGTGAAATATTTTTTTCAAAACTATTTTTATGCATCATGCATGTTTTGAAAAGTCATCTCTCTCAATAGCTAAAGTGCCACACACTTTAGGTGATAGGACCTTTACAAAGTGTCCTAAAAAGGCTTTAGACACAATTTAGGGTTTTGAACTTCATATGTTGCTTCTTCTTCAAGCTTCTCTTCTTTTGTGTCTTCTTCTCTTTAAATTAAGTCCTGCACTTTGCTCAACTTGAAACATTAGTAGATATGATGTAATTTGTTATCATTCAAAATAAAGGACTGTTTTACCCTTGGTTCAACAAACTCCCCCTTTTTGATGATAACAAATTACATTATGCATAGGGATTAAAAATCTTAAAAAAAAGGCTCCCCCTAAGCATATGTATAACAATAATCAGCATAATACCACATATAACATGAGCATAATATTTTCTCCCCATATATAACATGCATAATAATATTCTCTCCCCCTTTGTTTTCATCAAAAAGGAGGTGGGGTGAAACAAAATCATAAACTAGCATAAACCCCTAGACACATTTCAATGCCTACAAATTTCAATGCAATGCTCCCCCTAGACACATGATCTCTAATAAAATGATGTCTAATGTCAATATGTTTAGTGCGAGAGTGTTGTATAGGGTTCTTAGCAATATTAATAGCACTTGTATTATCACACAAAACAGGCACATTTTCAAAAAATAGACCAAAATCTTGCAAAGTTTGTTTCATCCACAGAACTTGTGCGACGCAGTTTCCAACAGCCACATATTCAGCTTCAGCTGTGGATAAAGCAACACTGTTCTGCTTCTTACTAGACCAGGAGGTCAAACAAGGACCAAGAAAATGACAAGTTCCACTAGTACTTTTTCTATCAAGAGTGCAACCTGCAAAATCAGCATCAGAAAAACCAACTAATTCAAACGTACTCGATTTCGGGTACCACAAACCAAAGTCTATGGTCCCTTTAACATACCTAAGAATCCGTTTTACAGCTTTTAAATGTGATTCTTTTGGGCATGCTTGAAATCGAGCACACAAGCATACAGCAAACATAATATCAGGTCGAGATGCAGTTAAGTATAAGAGACTACCTATCATACCTCGATACATAGTTTCATTTACCGGTTTACCTTGCTCATCCTTATCTAGTTTAGTTGCTGTTGCCATAGGAGTGCTGATTTCTTTTGCGTCATTCATGTTATATTTCTTCAGCAATTCCTTTGAGAACTTTGTTTGGGATATGAAGATTCCTTCATTTGATTGTTTCACTTGAAGTCCCAAGAAAAAGTTAAGTTCTCCCATCATACTCATTTCAAATTCACTAGTCATCATCTCAGAAAATTCCTTGCACAAATCATCATTAGTAGATCCAAAGATAATATCATCAACATAGATTTGAACTACTATGATATGTTTGCCCTTGGTTTTAAGGAATAAGGTAGAATCAATCTTACCCTTTTGGAAACCATTGGCAATTAAATGTTTGCTTAATCTCTCATACCAAGCTCTTGGGGCTTGTTTCAATCCATAGAGGGCTTTGTCAAGTTTAAAGACGTGATCGGGATTTTTAAAATCTTCAAAACCAGGGGGTTGTTTTACATAAACTTCTTCTTCTAAGAAACCATTTAGGAAGGCACTTTTGACATCCATTTGATGTAGTTTGAAATCCATGTAGGAGGCAAATGCCAAAATTATCCTAATGGACTCCAATCTAGCCACAGGAGCAAAAGTTTCTTCAAAATCCACCCCTTCGATTTGATTAAAACCTTGAACTACTAGACGACTTTTGTTTAATAAAATTGTTCCGTTTTCGTCAAGTTTGTTGCGAAAAACCCATTTAGTTCCTATGATGGTCCGATCGACCGGTTTTTCAACTAAGTGCCAAACTTTATTTCTTTCAAATTGTTCAAGTTCTTTTTGCATTGACAAAACCCACTCTGGATCATTTAAAGCTTCCTTGATATTATTTGGAACTATTTGAGAGACAAAAGCACTATGAAAGCATAAAAGATTAAGAGAAGAGCGAGTTGTTACCCCCTTTGATGGACTACCAATAATTTGCTCCATGGGATGATCTCGAACTGATTTCCATGTTTTGGGCAGATCATCGTGTGTTCTTCCATGGAGATGATCATCAATGTCTTGGGGCTCTCGTTCCACTATAACTTCTTCTTGAGGTTCAGCTTCCTCCTCGGCTTCTTCTACACTTTCACTGTTAGTTTCAGGTGATCTATTTTTGATCACTTCAATCACTTCATCCTCATCATCAGCAACTTTCTTATCAAAAGGGTTAGTTTCATCAAAAGAAACATGAATAGATTCTTGCATAGTTTTATCAATTTTATTGTAAACGATATAAGCTCTACTATGATTTGAATAACCCATAAAAATACCTTCAGTTGATTTAGCATCAAACTTACCCAACTTGTCCTTTGTATTAAGAATGAAGCACTTACTTCCAAAGACTTTGAAGTATGAAATGTTTGGAGCTCTACCATTCCACAGCTCATATGGTGTTTTGTTGAGAGATGGCCTTAAGTATACACGGTTTAGCACATGACACGCTGTATCCACTGCATGACCCCAGAAATATTTGGGAAGGTTGTGCTCATTCAGCATTGTCCTGCCCATCTCTTGTATAGTTCTGTTCTTTCTTTCAACTACACCATTTTGTTGAGGAGTTCTTGGAGCTGAAAAGTTATGATGAATGCCATACTTTTCACACCAAGTCTTGAATGATGAATTTTCGTACTCTCCTCCATGATCGCTTCTAATTTCTTTGATGGCTAAGTTTTTCTCATTTTGTAGCTTTCTGCACAACTTAGCAAACTCGTTAAAAGCATCACTTTTATTTGCAAGTAGGATAACCCAAGTATATCTAGAATAATCATCAACAATAACAAAGACATACTTAGACCCTCCTAGACTTACAACATCAATTTCACCAAACAAATCAAGATGTAGCAGTTCAAGCACATTTTTGGTGGAAATAACAGGTTTTGATTTAAAAGAGGTTTTGTGCATTTTACCAAGTTGACATGCATCACATAATTGGCCTTTTTCATATTTCAATTTAGGCAGACCTCTAACATGCTCATTCTTACTTAACTTAGATAGATGTTCTATACTAGCATGTCCTAAACGTCTATGCCACAAATCCACATCATCAATCAAGGTAGGCATACATACTATCTCATCACTTACATTATCAAAGTCAACATAGTATACATTGTTTTCTCGGAAGCCAGTAATGTAGAGTTTAGAAGTCATATGGGTGATAACACATTTATCAACAGAAAAGTGCACATCAAAATCATTATCGCATAGTTGACTAACACTTAGTAAGTTAAATTTAACGCCATCAACTAATAAAGCATCTTTAATTTTAATTGTGTTTTCCTTACCCACACAACCTTTACCTATTACTTGAGCAGATTCATTGTTGGCAAACTTTACAGATCCACTAGCTTTGTTGCTCAGTTTTAGAAATAGTGAAGCATCACCAGTCATATGCCTTGAGCAACCACTATCAACCATCCACACATTTTTATTTTTAGCTGAGGGACCAACCTGCAAAAGAATTGTTTAACAACTAGCACGAGGTACCCTTTTTGTTGGGTCCTTGGGAGTTAGTCATCAAGGGGTTTGCTTTCACAATCCACCTTGGTTTCTTCCAAACAGGTACAAGGGTTCCAAGCTCACATATTTTACGGATGGGGCATGAAGAAGAGCTATGGTTTCCCTTTTGACAATATGTGCATTTGAAGATAGTAGGTTTATGATTAGAGGTAGAAGCTACAAAGGTGATATTTTTGTTTGAGCTGGAGGTGGTGGAATTTCCTTGGTACCCAATACCTCTCCTATCAACATATTGATGTTGAGAGTGAAGCAACTGAGTCAAGGTCTTTTCACCAACCTCAAACTTTTTCAAAGATTCTTTCAAAAATTCATTTTCAACCTTGACTTTTTCAAAATTTTGTTTTAGTTCTCGAAATTCAAGGTTGACTGATTTGTGTAGTTCATTCTTTAATCTAATGACTTCACTTTCAAGAGTCTCGATTTGAGTGGATAGGCTTTTGTTGCTCTTTTTTTGTTTCTTGGATTTTAACAAAAGTTTTTCGTGTTCAAAATATAGAGCCTCAAAAGCTTCACTCAGATCGTGACTACTATAGTCATTATCAATCATATCATCATGCATAGAGAAGGTAGAAGAACTAGAAAAGTTAAGGCTTACCTTTGATGTATCATTTGCCATGCTGCAGACAGCATTGTCGGTCTGCTTATCTTCTTCTGATTCATCATCAGTGCTGAGATTGTCCCATGTTGCTTCAGGTGTGTTCTTTGCCATGAGGCAGACAGCATTTGCAACTTCTTCTTCTTCGGTCTCATTTTCAGTGTCTGTATTGTCCCATGTTGCTTTCATTGCTTTCTTTTGCTTAGATTTCAGCTTGTAACAGTTTTCTTTGATGTGACCGGGTTTGTTGCATTCGAAACATCTTGGTTGATCATTCTTTTTCTCATACCTGTCTTCTTTGTTGTACCCAGACTTCTTTGAAAAGTCACCCTTTCCAAACTTTTTGAATCTCATAAATTTTTTGAAATTTTTGGCAAGCATAGCCATATCTTCATCATCGGTTTCTTCTTCAGATTCAACCTCTTTCCTTGCTACTTTAGAAGTTTTAGCAGCAAGGGCAAGAGATTTCTTCTCTTTTACAGTTTCTTTTTCTTGATTCTTTTTGGCAGCCAGAACTACCTCAAATGCTAGCAATGATCCAATAAGGTCTTCTTGAGGTAAAGTGCCAATGTCTTTGGCTTCGGTTATAGCACAAGTCTTAGGGAAGAAATCACCAGTTAAGGATTCAAGGATCTTTCCATTCAAATCCTTGTTGGTGTATTTCTTTCCTAAGGCCCTCAAGTTGTTTACAATTAAATTTAATCTCTGATGCATTGCTGCTACAGACTCACCTTCTTTCATTTTAAAACTTTCATATTCAGAGGTGAGAATTCTAATTTTAGTATCTTTTACCTGGCTTGTCCCGACATGAGTGGCTTGTAGGCAGTCCCAGATTTCCTTTGCACTTTGACACCCTTTTACTCTACCATATTCTTCTTCACAGAGTGATAGATGAAGGATATTCATGGCCTTTGCATTTAGGGATATCTTGTCAAGCTCAGATTTTCTTAACTCACTCAGGTCGATGGTGTAGATGTCTTCTACCGGTACTTCTTCAGCTTTGCCGGTGACTTGAATTTTTGAAGTGTCACCATCAGTATTACCTGGTTTTGTGATCTTGATCTTCATCGGGATTAGAGGACCATCCACTATGATTCTCCATAGAGTGAAGTCAATTGCCTGCACATGACATTTCATACGACTACTCCAGTAATCGTAGTTAGTACCATCAAATAGAGGAGGTCTATTAGAAGACATTCCTTCTTTCATAAATGAACCCATAATCACAGATATATAACAGGATTAATTTAAATTGCGAGATGTAAAGCTCTAAAGCAATTACTAGCTACTGATACCACTTGTTAGACTTGAGAGTCTATAAAAGTAACCTTAGAGGGGGGGTGAATAAGGTTATAGGTGATTAATGGATTCTTTTTCAATTTAAAAAACTTTTTCGATATTGGTTTGGATTAAATGCGGAATAATAATATTTGACCAATATAGAAGGAGTAGAATGAGATGATGGACAGATTAATATTGTATACAGCAATAAAATAGATAAAAAGAAGAAAGATTACAATATGATATATTTGCACAGTTATATTGAGAATATGATAATATAAGCAGTTATGATAATATCAATATTATAAGCAAATAAAGTGCAAAATATAAAGAGATAGGGAAGAGAGAGAGACACAGCAATTTAGCGAGGTTCGGGATAAAACCCCTACGTCCTCGGCCTTAGGCTTTTCAACCCTTGGACTTAGTAACCACTATATTGAAGAGAGTTTGATACAAACAGTCGACCCCAATATAAGTGAATCTCAATTCCCCTGAATTGAGAACCCAAGCACTCTTGCTAAGGATTTCTAAACCAACTCAATAACCCTATTGAGAGACCCAAGTACACAGCCCAGGATTTCAAAACACCAACTCAATCCCTTGATTGAGAGACCCAAGTACAAAGCCCAGGATTTCAAAATAACCACTAGAACAAAATAAGAATTACACAATTGAGATCTATGGATCCAATCACTTCTTAGTAATGTGTCAGTTTAGAAACTGAGAGAGATGAGTGATCTTAGGATTTTATAGATGCTCTATAAGATGAGGGATGATCTTGCTTTTGCAACCACTTCAAAATTGATATAACAATAGAAGTTGAGGTTGCTTGAAAGCTTTTAAAAATATAGATATGATTTTGAGAAACAAAGCTTTTTGAAAAACAAGATTCAAAACAGTTGGAGCACAGGATCTCAGATCTAGATCTATAAACAGCTTTTGAAAAAAGATATAACAATTGAAAATCAAAAGCTTATAAAAATAAAACAATGAAGAGCAATAGATCTATAGAGATTCGAATATGAGAGAGTAGAGAAGAAATTGTGAGCAGTGGCGTTGGAATGAAAGTGAAGATCAACCTATGTATTTATAGGCTTAGGCACCGTTGAAAATTTTTGAAAAGCATTTAATATAGGTGAAGAATCGATTCATTGATCAAGTTAAAATGTGAAGGAATCGATTCATTGCCTTTAAAAAATAAAAGAATCGATTGTTTGTTTAGTTGAAATAAGAGAGGAATCGATTCATTGATGTTTGGAAAATATGGGAATCGATTTCAATGCTTGTGAAGAAAGGAGTGAAATCGATTTTCAGGCCATATGGAGGTCCTGAGAATCGATTCTTATCCATGTAGAAATAAAGAGAATCGATTTTTTCTTTTCTTTTTGGAAGGCATGGGAATCGATTCATGGCCCTTTGGAAACATGAAGGAATCGATTTTCAGGCCATATAGGAGGTCCTG
Source organism: Astragalus membranaceus (assembly GCA_039519185.1). Taxonomy (NCBI): domain Eukaryota; kingdom Viridiplantae; phylum Streptophyta; class Magnoliopsida; order Fabales; family Fabaceae; genus Astragalus; species Astragalus membranaceus. Next base: position 89,293,362 of record CM076854.1, on the reverse strand, counting down.
AGAATCGATTCCAAGGCCTATGAAATGGGTTGGAAATCGATTCCAAGCTTTCCTAAAAATATTTTTTCAACTTGCCACCTTATGCATGCATGCAATTTTGTGAAATATTTTTTTCAAAACTATTTTTATGCATCATGCATGTTTTGAAAAGTCATCTCTCTCAATAGCTAAAGTGCCACACACTTTAGGTGATAGGACCTTTACAAAGTGTCCTAAAAAGGCTTTAGACACAATTTAGGGTTTTGAACTTCATATGTTGCTTCTTCTTCAAGCTTCTCTTCTTTTGTGTCTTCTTCTCTTTAAATTAAGTCCTGCACTTTGCTCAACTTGAAACATTAGTAGATATGATGTAATTTGTTATCATTCAAAATAAAGGACTGTTTTACCCTTGGTTCAACATTGAAGACAATCTTAATGACTGTTCTCAAATGTTTGAGAAGTTGATAACGGATGCAGAGACACCGTTGTATTCGGGTTGTACTGAATTCACAAAATTATTGGCTGTGATAAAGTTGTATAACTTGAAAACTTACCACGGATGGACGGATAAGAGCTTTACGGAATTACTCGCACTATTGAAAGAAATGTTGCTGAAGGGTCCATTGGCTTGAACTATGAGAAGATACACGCTTTTCCCAATGATTGCATTTTATTTTGGAATGAACATGCATTGTTAAAGTCGTGTCCTAAATGTAATGCATCGCGGTATAAAAAGAAAGAATCTGCTCCAGAAAAGGTGTTGTGGTATTTTCCCATAATTCCTCGATTTAGGCGCATGTACCATAGTTCAGAAGATGCAAAACACTTGACATGGCATGAGGATGAAAGGATTAAAGACGGTATGTTACGACACCCGGTGGATTCTCCGCAATGGAAAATAATTAATATTGATTATCTTGATTTCGGGTTGGATCCAAGAAACCTAAGACTTGCATTGTCTGCTGATGGATTTAACCCGCACGGTATTCAGAGTAGCTCCCACAGTACATGGCCCGTGATTTTGGCGATCTATAACTTACCTCCATGGCTTTGCATGAAACGCAAATATATGATGTTGTCATTGTTAATTTCTGGGCCCAAGCAACCAGGAAATGATATTGATGTATACTTGGCTCCTTTAATTGAAGACTTGAAGCTAATGTGGGAGACTGGAGTATAGGTGTATGATGGGTTCAGAGAAGAAAGTTTCACCCTGATGGCTATGATTTTTGGCACAATTAATGACTTTCCAGCATACGGCAATCTATCTGGGTACAGCAAGAAAGGTCAGTGTGCATGCCCTATATGTTAAGATAACACTGATTGGATGTGGTTGGAACATGGTAAGAAGAATATCTACCATGCATGGTCATCGTAGATTTTTGCCATCTACTCATCAGTATCAACTGTTGAAAAAGGCATTCAATGGGAATACCGAAACCCGTAAAGCTCCCATGGCTTTGACGGGTGAACAACTATTTGAAAAGGTGAAAGATTTGAACATTAAATTTGGGAAGCCTTTTGCAGGAGAGCTTGCCAAACGGGGGTGGAAGAAAAAGTCGATTTTCTTTGAGTTGCCATACTGGAAGTCATTATATGTAAGGCACTTCATTGATGTGATGCATGTTGAAAAAATGTCTAATTTTATTTATTTATATAATTTCAGTATTTTCCTGATTGTCGGGTGAGGACATACTCTGATGAGCAGCTACTTGAGCTTAGGGGAGAGTGGTGCCGTTATGTCTCCCTTTTTTTTATTTTGGATAGAATGTAATACTGTAAGTTGTTAGAGTTTGATTTGGATACATATAGCTAAGCTAGTTTTGGTTCATATTGTAGGTTTAGCTAGCTAGTTTTGGATACATATGAATTGGATAATAACTTGTTAGCTAATTTGTTTTGGTTTATCTTGTTGGGTATACTTGTGCATATTTGTGCATTTGGATATATATATATATATATATATATATATATATATATATATATATATATATATATATATATATATATATAGCTAGTTTGTTTTGATTCAGGTGTATTGTAATTTGTTGGTTTTACTGAGAAATAGAATTGGAATTAATTGGAATGAATTGGGAAACAAGTGTTTAATTCATTAACCAGCGTTTGTTTTGATTCTGGTGCATTTGGATATAATTTGATTTGGATACATATAGCTAAGTTATATGTGTGATTTTGCTGGTTTATTTGCTGATAAATAGAAGGGTAAAATATGTTTTTGGTCCCTAGAAAATTGGGTCATTTTAAGTTTAGTCCCTACATTAACGAAATAAGTGTTTTGGTCCCCAACTTATTTTGCCATTTTCATTATTAGTCCTTGACGTTAAAAGATGCTGATTAGGCTAACAGAATCACAACTAGACATGCCACGTGGATATTTTAATTGATGTCGCGTCCACATGGCATGCTGACTCTTTTTTTTTTATTACTTATATTTTTTCAGTTTAAATAAACTAATTTTAAATCAAAAATTACAAAACCACTATCACACTCTCTTCAAGCTGTTTCTTCTTCACGCGGTTTATTCATCATCTTCACTCACCAACAAAACCAGATCAGATTTCATCATCACTACCAACAAAACCACTATCATATTTCATTATCACTATCACATTTCATCATCATCACTATCACATTTCATCATCACTACCAACAAAACTAGATCAGATTTCAGATTCATTCATCTCTCCCTCTCACCTCTCATGGATGCGCCTCTAGTTCCTGTTCTAGTTCCTCTCAATCGCACAGATCTGGTTCTGGTTCCTCTAAATCGCACAGATCTGGTTCTGGTTTTGGTTCTGATTCGTTGCCTTTTCTTCTCTCATGGTGGGCTCGCAAGAGAGGAATGGAACCGCCTTTGAGCAGCGGTGGTTGCCGGCGGCACGGTACGAACGGGGAGAAACAACAGTGGTGTTGTGGAGGAGAAATAGTGATTTGCGGTGTTAGGGTTCTGGGCAGCCTCTGAGATGCAAGATCTCATTCCTAGTGCTCTCACAATATTCAGAAAACACTCAAAACCTGTCAAACACTGAATCTGAACCTCTCGCTTCCCCAACCAGATCTGTTCCATATCGATTCAACACTTCCACTGAATGCCACTATCATCATAATCATTTCAGAATAAAAAATCGAATAACATAAAATCAAAACATGAAAATTGCTAACAAAAACGAATCAGAGATGATTATCAATCCAATTTGGTGATGTTTTTGGTCATAATCCTTCGTGAATATGGTGATGATTTAGGGAAGAAGACCAATTTTCTTTTTTGAAAAAAAAATAAAATTTAATAAAACATAGTAAAATAATAATAAAAAAAGCCACGTGGATTAAAAAAAGCCACATGTAACAGTGAGGTCATTTTTCCGTTGCCTGATCAGATGGATTTAACGACAAGGACTATTAATGAAAACGGAAAAAAATGTAGGGACCAAAATGCCTATTTCATTAATGTAGGGACTAAAGTTAGAATGACCCAGTTTTGTAGGGAACAAAAACATATTTTACCCTAAATAGAATTGGAATGAATTTGGAAACAAGGAAAACAAACAAAAACAAAAAAAGTGCTGCCCATGGCTAAAAAAAGCGTTGTCCATCCCCAAATCTGTTGTAGTGATTTTTATTATTTATATTTTTAATCAACCTTTTATCACGTGAAATATATATAATAATTATTTTATCTAGTTACAAATTTTATTATACCTTAAGTTGATCAATTAACACCAATAACAAGCAGTTAAAACTATTTGTACTCAAATGGACAAGCTATCTAGAGACTTTATTTGGAAAGGAATGGATGACAAAGGACTCATTTAGTTGGCTGGGATAAAATAACCAAATCGAAGCAGCAAGGAGGACTTGGCAATAGGATGGCTAGGGAAGCTAATACTGCTGTGCTAGGTAAATTGGTTTGGGATATTCACAGAGATGCAGATAAGTTATGGGTTCAATTGCTTAAAAACAAGTATGTTGGGAATAATTTTATTCTAGATATTCCAAAAAAACTGGATTAGTTATTTGGAACTCGATTATGAAGGCACGTGGGGCCTTAAGAGATGGCTTTAAATACATGTTGGATGATGACAGTTCTTCTTTTTGGTTTGATACTTGGTCTAATCAAGGTAAATTGAGTAGTCATGTTCTATATATAGATATCCATGATTCGAATGTTTGTGTAAAGGATGTTATTCGGAATGTAGAATGGAATCTAGAGCAACTCTATACACATCTCCCAGATAATGTCACTATTGCTATTAAGGCAATGCCTCACCGCTTGAATCATAATTAACATCCCTGATGGGCTCACTTGGAAAGGCAATTTGAATGGTTTGTACACGACGAAGGATGGGTATATATCATTGGTTAACGACTGCTCGTAATCATTTGAATGAAGATACTAATTATGAGTCTTGGAAGTGAGCGTGGAGGATTCCAGCTCCTGAGAAAATTAAGTTCTTCCTCTGGACAACTTGTCATAATGCCCTTCCTACTAGAGCAATAATATTGCATAATAGAGGGGATGTTAATATCTTCCATTTGTCTAAGATGTAATGAAGCAGATGAAGACCTTCTCCACTACTTGAGGGATTGTCTTTTTTTCCGTCAACTCTAGATGTCTATAGGATACAACAACACAATTTTTTTCAATGATGGTAAGTACTCTTGGCTAAAGACAAGAATGGCAGGTACCAATCTGTATTCGTCCCTTTCAGCTGCTTGATGGATTTGGAGGGCCCAAAATCAATTTTGCTTGGCCCAGGAAAATGTTACAATCTTTCAACTAAAGATGCAAATCTACAAACTTGCTAATCTTTTACAGAAGCTTTTCTTATGTTCTGATTTTAGTTCCTTGGAGCCCCGTTTGGTTTCTTGGTATCCAGAAGAAGGATCTGAGGTAGTTTTAAATGTGGATGGGATAACTTTGGTAATCCAGGTGCATCAAGAGGTGGAGTGCTAAGACAAACTAATGATAACTGGATTTGTGGATTCATGGGATCTGTGGAAATTTCTAATAATCGTCATGCCGAGTACCATGGTCTAAGACTAACTTGGGAGAAAGGATACCGTGATGTTGTCTGCTACTCTGACTCTACTTTGCCATTCACCTTGTGCGCAAAACTGTGAATATGTGGCATCATTATGCAACTATCATTTGCAATATTAAGGAGCTCATTGATAGATATTGGAATGTACAATTGTGTCATAATACCATGAGGGAAACAAATACAACTGCAGATTTTTTGGCTAAGAAAAGAGCAAGTAATTTCTTCAATCTGATGCCTCTAGAATCATCTTTATGAAAATGTAATTTTGTTTTCTTTTCTTTGTTTTCTTTTTATTTTTCGTGCTCCTAACCAATAAAAACAAGTAATTCACCACTTAATATAAAATAATATTAAAAATATAAATTTATTATTGATTTGACAACAATTCAATCATATATGACCCATTCAACCTTAAGCCACTCCTTTCGCCGATTCAATAACAACCTAGTTTTCAAAGCATTCTTTTGGAATAATATATTTTTCATTAATATTTAAAATATTCAAAAGTAACTTAATTTATTTGCGTAAAAAAAAGTTACATAATTTATTTTTATTACTCTTAAGTTTAATTTTACTGCGGCACTACTATAGTAGTAGAAAAAAATGTCAGCCGTTAAATCAAAGCCGCACCAGCTACAATTATATAAATGTCATTATCAGAATATCTGGTTCAAAGCAAGGAATGTATGAAGACACTAATCTGAATCTAATGCAATTTACAAAAAAACACATCTCAAATATGTAACAAAAAAAAAGAATCTCACACAAAGTTTATAAAAATAATGCCACGTGTCACATACCAATTAGCAAAGAGTACATGACATCATAAAGAATATAGACGCATTCTTATCTAGATTCATAGTTGTTAATGTAACAAGGTTCCTTGTATAAATTATCCTTCAATGTCCTTTGTTTTCTTTATGAGAGTAGACCCCTTTTGCATTGAATCTCCCCCATCTTCATCATAAGGTGCATATGCCATCAAAAAAAGGAGAAACAGAAAAAGGGTTTTTTTTGTGACTTATTTTCAGAGAGAGAGAGAGAGATGGAAGGTGGTGTCAGTAAGAAGAGTCCTAAAGGAAAGAAAGATGATCTGTATCATGTTGTTCATAAGGTTCCTTATGGCGATACTCCTTATGTTAAAGCTAAACATGCTCAGGTATTTGCTTATTACTTAACTTTTTCAATTTTAGTTTGCTTTTTTTTTTGTTTTAGTTGGACTTAGGACTGTGATTTTTGTTTGTGGATAAATTAAATCATATCGTATCTGAAAATTGCACCCTATTGATAAGTTTTTTTTTTTTCAATTTTAGATTTATTGAATAATAGATGTATTTAGTCTATAACATAGATTAGATACATCAATTATTCAATTAATAGATATATTTAGTCTATAACATCAATTATTTAATTAACCTAAAACTATAATTTTTTCTTTTTATGACAACCATTTTTTTTATAAGCAAAAATTTCATTCAAGGAGCACTGGGAATGCTCAAAGACTGTAATTTCATTCAAGGAGCACTCGGACTACCATTTTTTTTTATTTGTTTCAGTTATATAATTCAAGTCATTGACATTTAGTCTTTTTTTTTTTTTTGACAAATCACTTATATTTATTTAAAGTGTTAAGCATTTTCATTTTTTCAGGTTTACTTTTACTTTTTTTTCAAGTTTAGTTCATTTACAATGACAGAGTAATTATGATTCTTCAATCCAGCATTCCTTTTCTATATCTATTTTGGTGCAGTAAGATTCAAAAAATCTTAGAACTTATAGGATTCTGTTTTCCTTAGATTTTTTCCTTAAAGTAGTTATTCAAATTATATAAAATTCTCTTTTTACCTTTTCATTGCGCATGTTAAAGCTTAAAAGTTTAGTTGTGGACAAAGACACTTACACTTCTGGATCTTAACATTATTATAAAATCTTTGAGCACAACTTTTTATTTATTTATATTTGTCATGTAAATTATTCTTTAATGTATGATTATCACTGAATTATTGTTATTAACTTATTATTATTTTGTTGGAAAAAAAATGTGTATGAATTCAGCTGGTTGATAAGGATCCAGAAGCATCTATAGTGTGGTTTTGGAAGGCAATTAATGCAGGAGACAAAGTGGATAGTGCTTTGAAGGATATGGCTGTTGTGTTGAAGCAATTAGATAGAGCTGAAGAAGCTATAGAAGCTATTAAATCTTTTAGAGGCCATTGCTCCAAACATTCTCAAGAATCACTTGATAATGTACTTCTTGATCTTTACAAGGTATACATATTTTTGTACTATATATAGATATAGATTTCTTCAATTTTAGAATAATCATGTTTCACATATTATTACTAGAAAAAGTTGAATTGCCGACTGAAGACCAATAAAACAAAATTGGTCTCTAATTTTTGCGTCTGTAAGACCGGACTATAGACAAATTCAATTATTTTTCGTCTCTAACTTTGGTCGGTAATTCAACTTTTTCTATTATTATATACACATATAATGTTCATTTATTGTAAAAAAATACTGCCGTCGGTCCACTTTATAAGAGAAAAGTGCAGTTTTAAGTTCATTGAATAACTGATATGTCTAGCCTACAAATATAGACTAGATCAATCATTTATTCAATGAATCTAAAACTGCATTTTTCTCTTATAAAGTGGATTGAGGCAGTACTATAAGGTTTCAAGATGGCATGTTATAAGATTTGATTAATTAAAATAATGATATGATCAATATAGCTAATATAGTTTTCATGGAAGACAGAAATGTGGAAAAATAGAAGAGCAAATTGAGTTGTTGAAGAGAAAGCTAAGACTAATATACCAAGGTGAGGCCTTCAATGGAAGGACAACAAAGACTGCTCGCTCTCATGGAAAGAAGTTTCAAGTTTCCATCAAGCAAGAAACTGCAAGATTATTGGTACTAAAATTGCTCACTTTTTGCATAGATTTATACTTCAAAAGCAATGTACACCATGAAAATTATCAACCATTTCTTGTTTTTTTTTTTTTTAAATTAATCCTGCCAGCTTAATTTGAATCGTGCTATATAACCAAGGTCTTCAAATATTTTGTTTGCTTTAACTTTTATCAGAAGAGGATTAGAAACACTTAACCCAATGATTAATAGTAACAAGACAAAATCAATTTATTTTTTATTTTAATAGCAACAATAAAATTTGTTTAAAAAAAGTTTTAAAAAAATTGTTTAAAAAACGAGAGAATAAAATTTTCAATTATGTATCATTTATTTAATCTAGCATCAATTAGTCATCGCAGAGTAAAATTTCCATTTTCTATTTTATTTTAGCAGCCGTTAATCCCCGCTATGTAACCTTAAAAAAGATACTTGATCTAGTCCTATTTATAAAAGGAAAAACGCAGTTTTAGGTTCTTTGAATAACTGATGCATCTGGTCGATAATATAAACCAGATACATCAATTATTCAATTAATCTAAAACTGCATTTTTCTCTTATAAATAGAATTCATGTTTAAATAATTACTCTTACTCTAGAATAAACGCAGTTTTAGGTTCCCTTAATAACTAATGTATCTGGCCTATAATATAAACTAAATACATCAGTTATTCAATGAACCTAAAACTGTATTTTTCTCTTATAAATAGGATTCGGGTTTAAATAATTACACTTACCCTAGAATTTCGGTTTTTTTTTCTTTAGTCGAACGATATCATAATATCATAATACATTTTTGTGGTCCAATGAATTATTTTTGGATCCAAATTCCATTTTTTTTGTAAACAAGGTCCAAAGATTTTAATACAGTGATTGATGGTTCAGGGAAATTTGGGCTGGGCCTACATGCAAAAGGAAAACTACATGATGGCTGAAGCTGTTTTCAAAAAAGCACAAATGATAGATGCTGATGCCAATAAAGCTTGCAACCTAGCTTTTTGCCTTATGAGACAATCACGTTATGAGGAAGCTTATTTTATTCTTGAACCAGTTTTGAAAGGACAGCTTCCAGGGTTTGATGATATAAGATCCAAAACTAGAGCTGAAGAATTGCTTGCAGAATTGAATGCTAATAATCTACCCCAACTACAATTTTTGGATGATTTGGGCCTTGATGATGATTTTGTCAAAGGAATTGATGGATTACTAAATGATTGGAGCCCAAATAGATCAAAAAGACTTCCTATTTTTGAAGAAATCTCTTCTTTTAGAGATCAATTGGCTTGTTAATGAATTTCCTTTTCTTATGTTGTATATTGTCTTATTAGGTCTAGGGTTGTACAAATAGCTCTTTCTCTTCTCTATTTGCTTATTTTTCCTCTTCCTTTTTTCTTCTTAAAATGGTGAGGGAAAATATTATAATAAGGTTTGCTTGTATCTGGGAATTTAATAATGGATATCACCAAAAAAAATGTTTTTGTTTAATATATATCTTGTTTGATTTGAGTTATTGTGTATGTCCTCAAATTGTGTATCCAAATTTTATATGATACCGACACTCTTATGATAATGATACATTTGTATTGTTAGCTTGCACACAAGTATTTTAAATAGAATTTGGCTTCTCTATCCCAAAAAGGTAACTCAGTTGGCGAGCTAAGGGAAATTATGAGTGCAAGAATGAGGTCTCGGGTTCAAACCCAGGAAACTAGCATTTCCCCCACCCCACTAACATTGCTTATAAAAAAAAAAGAACTTGGCTTCTCTTAAGTGAACAACTTACTTTAGAATCTAAAATAAGTAAAATAATTAATATAGATTCGACTTCTCTAAAGTGAACAACTTACTTTAGAATCTAAAATAAGTAAAATTAGTTATTGATATATAATATAATAACTTGCTTTAGAAGCTAAAATAAGTAAAATTAATTATTGATAAATAATTTATTGGTCGATATTGCATATACATCAAAACAAATCAGGAGTTTATTAAAATAACAATATTTGATTTAATCACTTTATCCTCTATTCATTTTGGGGCTTTTGGCTTATGTTACTAAGCATTTTCCTTAGTATCTCTTTCTAAAGAAATAACAGCCATTGGATGCTCAACTTTTTAATAAAATTTAATCTAATGGTTATTATTGAATAAGGGCATTGTTGTAATCTTATGTTATTGGTTTTAATTAAATTTAATTGACCATTGAATTAGATCTTATTTTATTGGGGCGGTTACAAAACTTATTCAAGCCATTTTTTTTCACGTTTCATCTTTCTCGTTCTTCTTTCTTTTTTCACGTTTCTTTTTTGCACTATTTTTTATTTTCTGTTCTCTTCTCTTTCTTTCTTTCTATTTTCTTCTCTTTCTTTCTTTCTGTTCTTTGCATTTTCTATCTTTATGTTTTCTTCTTCTTCTTCTTCTTCTTCTTCTTCTTCTTCTTCTTCTTCTTCTTCTTCTTCTTCTTCTTTCAGGCTGGTTTTGCTGCAATTAACCATTGTTATGTAAAATTGTGGTTAGAGGCAGCTAACCACAGCTATGCATATATGTGGTTAGTGGTCGCTAACCATTGTTATACACATTTGTGGTTAGTGACATCTAACCACTGACATCTAACCACAGTTATGCATATTTGTGGTTAGTGACCACTAACCATTGCTATGCACATTTGTGGTTAGTGACATCTAGTCATTGACATCTAACCACAGTTATACATACCTGTGGTTAGTGGCCACTAACCATTGCTATGCACATTTGTGGTTAGTGGCCACTAACCATTGCTATGCACATTTGTGGTTAATGAACGAAAATTTTTTTTGTGAGTGAAAATCAATGATTTTTGGCAATTTTTTAATTTGAAAAAATTGAATTCCATGATTGAAAATATTTTTGGGAGTTTTTTAATTTGAAAAAATTGAATTCCTTGATTTTAGGCATTTAATGTGTTGAATTGATGAATGCACGATTAATGGGGTGCATGATCTCCGCCCGTTTTTTATATTGAATGGAGTATATGAAAATTTTGCCCATTTAGTAATAGTTGCTAAACAATAGTTTAGTATCGTAAGTCATACTCTCATTTTGGTATCTCTAAGTGTATGTACACATACACACATTAGAAGTAAAATTTTATCATGTAAGTGTGAGAAATGTTAATCTTGTCATTGTCACGAAAAAGTTAATCTTGTAAATGTTTGATATTTGAAAAATCGGGGAATTAATTGATATTAAGCTTTAAAAGTCAAGAGTCAAATATATATTGAGAATTAGAGAGACTAAACATAATAACGTTTGGAAACCTCATGAACTAATTAGTAATATTGTTAACGTTAGGAACAAAAATTAACTTTTCTAAAATTTGAGAGGCCCATACCGACTATCAACTCAAAGTGATCAAAAAAATCTATGAGTTTTTTAAAATAAAAACATTTGACTTTTCTCTCTTAACCTCTATTCACATGTGTGTCTCTAAGTGTATGTACACATACACACATATGAGAAGAAGAACATCATATTCGAGTGTGAGAAAAGCTGATCTTGTTATAATAAAAAAGTTAATCTTGTAAATGTTTGATACGAACTAATGATTGCCAAACATTATAACAACAAAAATCCATTGTCATATACTATACCCATCGAATGGTAAAAGCCATTAACAACATTCATACTTAGCAGACTTCAATTTTAGGGTTGTTGCTTTCCGTTTTTCTTTTGCAATTGGGGTGAAATTCGCTTATAACTTTCCTAGAAAAAAGTTGAATGTTTATAATTTAAATCTTAATCAACATAGATAGTAGGAAAAAACATAATATTAAGTGGGAAAAAAACAAATGTAGGTAAGGAAAACATGAAATCCACTTGTTTATGAGTGTTAAAAAAAGGATGATAGGAGAAAAAAAACTTATTATCATACGAAGACGGAAAAAGGATAACAAGAGACGAAAAACGATGACTAATAGAAAATCGAAGTGTCGAACGAGCTGGAGAGTTGAAAATGTGGAAAGGCAACGCAAAAACTAATATTGTAGTTTGAAGAGCAAATGGTAAAGTTAAATTTTTCCATTGTGGATGTAAGAATGAAAAATAAGCGCCCAAACTATTATTGGTTCAAAGAGAATAGTGTAATGATGAATTCATCTAGAATATGGAATGGGTATGCAATGTTTGATATCATTGCTTTATCTCTTATAATTTTTCCTACAATCTTCTTCCTCTCTTCACATTATTGTACTTGCTCTAATTTCTTCATATGTCATTCCAGGTGATTCACGAGTAGAATCTGTTGATAGTTGAATAACATAATGCAGTTCCGTTCTTTTCATTTCATTTACTGAGTCCCATTACATTTGATGCTTTCATCTCACAATGGTGAATAACACATGTAAGGAAAAAAAGGAACTTCATGGAGAGGTCAATAGAATGACTCGAAGCAACGAACATTATTCGATTCGAGCGAACCGGGACGATTTAGGTCTGTACAAAGAGATGAAATTTAACTACGAAAGGGACCCTCCTTCTCCAAAACCCTTCCAAGGTGCCTTGAGCTCAACCAAATAACCATTTTCGATGAGGAATGTCAAACCCAAATTTCATCGATTTGATGGGACACGAGTGATGGAGTGGATCATTAAAGCTGGACAGTTTTTTGATATTGACCATTCGCCACTACATCGATGCATTTGAATCAAGATTTAGTACAATGGATCCGGATGATGCAAAGGTCACAACCATTCCAGTCATGGTAAATGTTTACACAAGTGGTGGAATTGTATTTTTTGTGGCCATACTTTTATAAATGCCCTAATGCCACCTTGTTTAAACTCAGCAGAACAAGGACTATTCATGAGTATAATTAGGAAATCATATCATTAGCTAAATGTGCGTTTGGGTTGACTTATGAGATAGATTGTTTTGTTAGTGGCCTACAAGAAGACTTTTGAAGATATGTGATGGTTCATCATGGCTTTGTCTCCATTATGAAGAAAAATATATCTCAACCAAGACAAAAACACAAACCAATCACCAAAATAATTATCTGTTAATTGTTACACGATTCTTCTTATTTTTGTCTTAAATGTTGACTGTGTGTGGAGGTATCTTGAACCTACATGCATTCTTTTTCAACTTGAAGCTTGGTGTAAAAATGATGAATAGTTAAGATAACATTTCTTTATCTAAATGTTGTAGTTGTAGTTGCTATATGATCTTAATCTATGGCCTAAGTCCAAAAGTTGAACGACCTTAATTGGTGATCTTGGTTAATATGCCTAACCTAAGTGCTGTGATGTATAATCATGCTTTTGATCTTGGTCTATGATGTTTGCCCTTTTATATATTGTTTTAACTTGCTCATTTCTATGGAGATATTTAAATGAAATTTTACTTGTCACACGTTTTAATTTGTTAATTTTCCTCTTAATGTATTTATGCTTTTGTATATGAATGTTTCGTGCCTCTATAACTTTTTGTTTTTAATCTGGAGGTTAAAGAACTTAGTATTATATTTTTTTATTGTAGGGTGAATTTCTTGGCTAAGAAAATTATGATTTAAAATGTTTAGTTTCAGTAATGAATCAATTTTATTGTCAAAGAGATACCCAAAGAGGAGGGGGAAGAAGTTGTGTTTGTAATGAATTTGTCATTGTATCTACTTAGTAGGTTTGTTAAAAGAAACTGATAAACTACCTGATATGTGAAATTGCGTTCTTTGAACATTGTTATGTTCTTCATCAACAGTTTTTCATTAATGACTATGGTCTTTTTGTTGCATAATATATTTGGAGAGGTTTTATCTCTATGATCTTTATTGTGATGCAATGTTGATTTTAAACAACTTATGATTTTTAGGAAAACACTAGAGAATCTCTCTAGTCTTCTCAACAATCTGGCCAACTACCGTTGAGGAACGGAGTATATTACTTACCCGCCTCTCGAGGCTAACCACTAGAGTAATCCTCTAGTGTTCCCAACAATATGACCAACTAAGTTCTAGTGGGTTTTTTATTCGAGCCTCACTAAGATCTAGAGTATTATAGCCTCTCTGAACACCATTAGGGAACTCCCGAGTCTTCTCAGCAACCTGGCCAACTGCTGTTGAGGAACTGAGTGTTTACCTAGGCAGATTACAACAATTTGAGTTTGTATTTGAGCGAATCAAAGTCATTCTAGGGTCTAACTCTCAGTGAGAGAATATTACAATTGAAATCATATATCAGTTCAAGAATTTTCGACTTCTTGACTGATTTACAAATCCTCTAAGATAACTCTCTTTGAGAGGATATTACATTTAAATTCTTAGATAAGTTCAAGGATTTTTCAACATATTTCTTTCTTTGAACATGTCTTTTTTCTTTTTTCTCTTCCATGGATGTTCGGTGTGAACAATATCATGGTGACAGAATTCATTTGATATTCAATGAATTCGACTTAATTATTTCTCTCAACTTTACTTGGTCAATCGCCATCAAGCAGACCTTGGTCATTTTTGCTAAAGGCCGACAACCTCTACCATTCAAAGAAACTTCTTTAAATAGATGAGAGATTATATCCGTTGAAAATATGACTGTTGTACATACTAGCTGTTGTGATGGATAAAATGATTTCCTGGTTGTATTGTACTTTAGAGAGAGAGAGAGAGAGAGAGAGAGAGAGAGAGAGAGCTAATAGCTGCGGACATTTTGCAGGCTAGGCTTCCTAGAGAAAGCCAATTCATCGTATTGATAGATGGTTGACGACCGCTTCTAATTTTACTCGTCGTGATGATCAAAAGATAATATATATTCTTCAGATTCTTTGATCATCAGATCACTTTGCATACTTCATTTTGATGAATGCATTGGGCGTGTAACACCCTGAATTTTTACTGCCTTTGTATGTATTATATTTTTTTATTTACCTTATGTGAAATAATAATTAGTCTAGTATCTAGAGAGTGTTTTTAAGAAAAATAATTTTGTAGGATTAGAGAGAAATATTATAGAAGGGTATGAAAAATATTTGAACTTAAACCTCTATCAAATTATAGCTAAAAAGTATCTGTCAGTACAAATTGTACTGCACTAAAAAGTCCAAACATATCGGAAAATTTTAAAATTTAGTTCGTTAAGTTTTATAAAATATAAAGATCGAAATTGTATCTGCAGAATTTTATTTTACTTAAGATATGTCTTTTATTATTACCAGTATAACAAATAAGTAAGTAATGGATAAGTGTGTGGATGAAAAGAGGATAAACATAAACTTTGGTTACCGATACATATGCGTGTTATTTCACCGACTGACCTATTGAAATCTACTATAAATACAATGTCTCACACTTCACTTTTGCACGACAACTTTCGTAAAAGCATTTTCAGGTTAGAACAATCTAATATCTCTCTTCTTTCTTTTAATTTTATTTCTTTCTTTACTTATTTTTTTAGTTTCTTTCTTTTACTTTGTTCTTGTTTTTGTACACCGGTTATTTTTCTAGAAAACTAGAAGTCCTTACTACCAAAAACTATATGGGTAGTAAGACATTGTTCTTCTATATATATTTTGTTCCTTTCTTTTATACAAAGTAATTTCATTTTAACGTTGGTAGTTTTCAGTTTTAGGTTTTTATTTATTTTAATCTATTTCAATATTAGAGTATATTGCATTATTTTAAAATGAGATAGAATATCTATTCAAAAACTTGATTAATTAGGTGATGAATTAAATTAAATATCTAGGATTACATTTTTGAGCTAAAATGTAAATGTCTTTATATATACTTTAACATTGATTCAAATTTTTACTCTAGCTTATGATATATTCTCATACACCTAAAATTTGTGAATAAAAACTATGTCTATCAAATGGATTTTTCCTTTAAACAAATGTCTATTACATTTTTAAAAACACAAGTATTAAGTAAAATTCTAGTAAAATAATTTGAGTTTTGATTTAGTTATGATTATAGTGAGTTAAGACATAGTTGTTTTGATGAGTAATAGGTGTTGTAGAATTTGAAGCAAGTGTTGACCATCAAGCTAGTTTGGAACAATTTCAAGGTAAGGGGAAATACTAATAATAAGTTGATGGGCACAAATTGTGTGTTGCTTGTATATATATTATTTAGATATTCTTAAGTGATTTGTGTGATTTTGATTTGTTTGGGTTTTATGCAAATGTGTTAAAATTAGTATATTTTGAATTTGGTTGAGAATATTGGTCGTCTATTTTACTTAGTGATATAATAATAGACTTAGTGATATGACTTAAGAGGACTGATAAGTTAAGGTGTATTTCATAAGTTGTTCTATGGATTCGAAGGACTAAATTGTCAAGTTGATTATGGATTAGATTAGTAAGACTGATGATTTTATTAAGAGCTATTACAGGATGTTTCTTATAGTACTATCAAGTATATAAGACTGAGGATAGGTTCGGTTGGGTCGACTACAGACCTTCTGGGGGCACTTGGGTTTCGAACTCCTACCAATAGTCAGTTGTACCATCGATCTCTGGCTGGAGGAAATCGTACTACCCGACACAGTGAGCCTGACAGTACAGGACTATCTATAATAATGTGCAGCGCTCGGGCCAGAATGATTGGAGTATGGATTGAATATCTCCTCATTGCAAACAATCATGTTATGGCAGTTGAAACGGCCTTACGCTCAAGATGATAGAGAAATCTCCATGGAGTAGGTTGAGTATATTATTTCTAGTTGGTAGACTAACCTGGTTGATGGACTTCAGGATAAGTGTGATATCTAACTTATTAAACTAACTATCGATAATTGATAGACTGTTAGTCGTG
The DNA here is from genome assembly GCA_039519185.1 of Astragalus membranaceus. Taxonomy (NCBI): domain Eukaryota; kingdom Viridiplantae; phylum Streptophyta; class Magnoliopsida; order Fabales; family Fabaceae; genus Astragalus; species Astragalus membranaceus. Next base: position 89,276,625 of record CM076854.1, on the reverse strand, counting down.
TTTGCAGGATTTGGTGATTGTGTGCGATTAATTCTTAGTCTGGATTTAGTCTGATGTGGGTCACTTATTACGTCTATATATTATTATTACTTGTGATTGTATCCTATTATATGTAACTTGTGTAACCATCGTGTTGCAAACTTGTGTACGAGTATTTCACCCCTTACATTTCAGATGACATCGGGGGAGCCTCTTGGACACTCTGGGCACAGGCAGATTAGATTTCTGAAGGATATGGGAGATCCCATCTGGGAGATCGACCCAGTGGCTCAGACCATTACTTATACCGGTATGACTCAGACCACTGACGGGGCACAGGGAGTACCCATGACTGTTATTACTGCTCATCAGGCTTTAGAGATCGAGTTGCTTATGAACCGTATGATAGAGGCTTTGTTTCCTGGTGTGGCAATGCCTGGGGCTGTAGTTCAGGATGCTGTGGTTCCTGATGTACCTGTCGTACCTGGGTGGGAGCCGTCTGATGGCTCTAGTAGTAGTGGTATCGTTGGGGATCTCCCCGATGGATATCATTAGTGGTTGTTGGAAGTTGGTTCTTTTGGTTCTTCTTAGAGTATAAGAGTTTTTTTTTTTGGGATTTAGTCTGGCTTGTAATCTCTTATAACTCTACCTTTTGATATAGTGATTATTAGACGTTTCAGTATATTAGCTTGACTGCTTAGTTTTCAGCCTAACCTATGGTATATATTTAACCTCATAGACCGTACCACCTTTTGGGACATCTTTGTGACGTGGTACTTAGACGGTAACCTATGTAAGCCCAAGGGCATATGATCCAACTGCTAGTGATCAATGTATGATGCATATTTATATATATTTCGATGTTGTATGATATGACTAATCCTTTATGCTTCTCACACATTTAGAAAATTATTTTTACGTAAGTTGAGAATCGAAATTCATATCTACTTTGAATCAATATATTTTCAAAAGAAATTAGAAATGAGAATATTAGTTAAGTGTAGCACCACTTTTAAAGGTTAGAAAAACGGGGTGTTACAGGCGCAAGCAGATTCTTTCCTTTTTATCTTTAGTAAAGCTTTGGTTTGATACTTCATAAAACAAATGTATTTGTGTAGCAAAACTTTATGATGAACTTTGTCTTGACTCTTTTGCTTCTGATGCTTTGACCAGTCTTCTCATTTCTCTTGTTATCTTGCTTTGTTATGGTTAAAACATCAAACCAAAGGAATTATTGTTTGCACCAAACTGGTTCTTTCAATCTCCCTCGTTTCGATGATGAAAACAACCATGCAATTTGATGAGTAATATTATTTTTCTTTTAAGCACAAAAATCCCCCTAAGACAATTAGTTCCTTTAGATTCGTGTCTTTCACAGATGGTTAGTCCCATTCGGACAGTTAAGTATTTGAATTCATGTCTTTCATAGGAAATTAAGCCTACTAGAACAATCTATGTTTTTCAAAGATGTTAAGCCAATATACTTGTAATTCACCCTTCATAGATTGTTGACTGTCCGAATACAAGTATATTTTAAAGATGTTTGAATTCGGACAGTCAAGTATTTGAATTCGGACAGTTAAGTATTTGAATTACAAGTATATTTTAGAATGATGATGCAAATGTAATCTGTTGACTCAAACTGTCCTATAAACGCAGAAGGATGTAGGCTGAATACAAAACAGATACTAATGCAGACACTGAACTATAAGACATACGCAACACACGAATCAAGCAGAAAAGAACAACCATATGCAGCAAACAAACGAACAACCATATGCATCAAACAAATGAACAACCAATACAACAGACACATACTAAAGCAGATGCAATGCAAAAAAAATTGTAAAACAACAAATTTTTTTTGACCAAAAAAAAAATGTAAAACAACAATTGACGTTTTACTAAATGCAACAAATAAATGCATAAACTTGATACAAAACAAACAGTAAAACAACAATTGAATTGCAGTCTTATTTTCTCCCTTTTGTTATCAGGCAAAAAAGTTTGAACACAGACAAACAATCACAAGACAAAGTGCAAATGCAAAATGCAATAGACAAATATAAATAGTAAAGGAAAACTATACCTACATGTATTATTCCTATACTATGTCTACCTAGGGCAACCAAGAATTTACCTTATCTAATACTATACGCCTAAACAGGTTACGTATTACTCCTATTCTTATACACACATCTATTCCTATCCTATGGTTATGAATTCTAAGCCTCTAAAGGAACCTATTTCTCCCCCTTAAGCTAAAGGAAAATGAGAAACAACTAAGAACACCTATTATTGAAGACTAGGTCCAAAACGAAAACCTAGACACTAGAACCTAGAAAAGACAGAGAGAAAACAAAAATCTATCGTATTGGATACTAGGATTAAGACTGATAATATATAACTAAGATCAGACACTTATCCAAAGATGATAGAGACAACTCTCAGACACTTACCCACCCAACTAGCTATAAATTTTAAGACTAAATTATAGTTTTGGTCTCCCTATTTTCATAAATTCGGACATTTAGTCCACATAGACTAACCACGTCATATTATAATATTTAGATAATTAAAATAACTTTCTTATTAATAAATTATTTTAAAACAGTAAATTCCTAATCTCTTCTCACCCTCTCGAATCCTAATCTCGTTCTTCAACAACAACAACAACATCTCTTTTCACCCTCTACTTCATCTTCTTCAATAAACCCAGATCTGACTCTCCTCTCGTTCCCATCTTTCTCTCAGCGCTCCCTCTCCTTGAAATACTCTGTTTTTCCTGATCTAAAAAACAGTAAATCTGGGTTTGAGGGAAGGAAGAAGATGAAGGGTTGTTGAGGGATTTGGGGTGACGAATGAGAACGACTAACGAAGAAGATGAAAAACAAAGACTGGATCTGAGATCAACGAGATTGGGTTTCTACCAACAATTAGCTTCTAGAAAGAATATGAAACCCTACAAACTGATTGTTCTTCGTTCGATCTTACCCCCCTAAAACCATAACCAGATTCGTTTTTGTTTCTGATTCATTTTCCTCTGCTTCGATTTTGTTTCTGCTTCGTCTTTGATTCTGCTCCGTTTTCCTCTGATTCGTTTTCCAGTGTTGTTGTTGAAAACGCGATTGTTCATGAATGAATGCCAATGAAGCCCCGATACGGGATACGATACGGGATACGACACGATACGGATACGTGGATACGGGAAATTTTTGAAAATCAAGATACGATACGGCGGGGATACTTCAATAAAAAATTAACTTAAAATCAATAATAATAAAACATCATTAAAGATATTTCACTTTACTAATTGACAATTGCTCATAAATTCATAATACTCAATAGATATGATCACATCATCACACTTACAAAAAAGATACTTGTGATCAAAATAACCGTGCATAGTTACATTCTTCCCCCCACCTATTTCAAAATATATTCTTTCTCCAAAGATCATGTCACAAAAGATATACAATTTACTTCCCAAGTTAGAGTATAGCAAAAAAAAACATCATAAGTCATATCCAAAAGAAGTCATATAGAGTTGTCTACTATTTACTACTAAACACGAACTGTGTCATTATCTTCCCCTCCATTTCCATCATCAAGAAATAACATAGCTTCCAACTCTGGTTCATCAAGAGACATCTCCGCTAATTCAATTCCAACACCATCAAGTGGATCATGTGCATCTCCACTAATGTCCCACAACCTTGTCTCTCCTTTACCATATCCGTCATCTTTCCTAGACAAAAGACGAAGATTAGTATGCACATAAACCAAATCTTTTGCCCTTTTGGGATCCATTTTATTTCTCTTCAAAGAATGGATAAAAGAGTAAGTACTCCAATTTCTCTCGCAGCATGAGGAGGAACTTGGATGCACAAGAAGTTTTAATGCAAGCCTTTGGAGTAAAGGAAGCATCATCAACTATCTCATTATGTAAGTCTTGATAAAGGAAGCATCATCAATTATCTCAGTGATCCAATTACATTCATCAAAAACCTTATCATTTTCTTCAATATTCTTAGCTGCACATATATTTTTCAATGCTAAATTCAATGTATGGACAACACAAGGTGTCCAAAAGATATTAGGGAACTCAGCTTCAATCAACAATCCCGCAGCCTTACAAACAGGAGCATTATCTGTTATGATTTGCACAACATTTGATGGCCCTATCTCCTTGATTACATCTTTTATTAGGCTAGCCATGTAGTGCTTGTCTTTATATTCCCCAGAACCATCAATTGTATCCAAAAACATAGGCCCTCCTTCACTAATAGCCATGAAATTTATCAATGGTCTCCTTTGCACATCTGTCCAGCCATCAGAAACCAATGTAACTCCTTTCATCGGCCATAAAGATTTGATAGGCTCAAGCATTCTCTCAATATGAGACCTCTCTTGTTTCAAAAGAGTAGTTCTCAAAGCATTATAACTAGGTGGAAGGAAACCACTAAGGTTGTGATTAGCAGCAAATGAATAGGAACTAACAAAGTAAGGATTCCTAGCAAGATGGAATGATAAACCCCCCGAATAAAACATCCTTGCTATAATTGCTCTAAGATGATTCCTTTCATCTAAATTAAAAGCATTTTCTATAGCACCCCTTCTTCTCTTCTGTGGCATTGTTGGTGGTATTGGACACAATTTTTCAGTAGGCAATGGAACACCTTTTGGCTTTGTTCTATTCTTAGCATCTTCACAAATTCGATTTAAATCAGCTAAGATAACATCACTTACCTTAGAACAAGCCGCAACCCCACAATTGGGTAGTTTGAGTAAGTGTGCTTTCACTCTAGAATATGAACTCTTCACCGTTTTTTGACAAAAGTTGCAAGACCAAACCTTGTTGCCACCTCCTTCATCTTTCTTCTCCAATATCGTAACATATCTCCAAAGTGGAGCATGGTCATCTTGAGGTTCCTTTGAAGCAAATGAACTTGAAACACTTTCTTCCACGGGAGGCATTTTTCAAACTACAAAAGAAACACACAAAGGTAGATTAAAAAATGCAATGGACTAGAAACAAACAATAGAAAAAAGACACAAAGCTACTGTTCTTGGTGACATCAAAGAGAGCATGTAGTGACTGTGTGTGTGAGAGAGAGAGATAGAGAATAAAGCCTTAAAGAAATTGTAAATGCCTGCACTATTTCTGTTTATTTATAGAGATTATTTGGTCTTTTCAACTATATTCCAATCTGACATACTAATGGAAATGGTCTCTTAATTTATTTGTAGAGATTAAATGGTCTTTTCAATTGGTCTGATCGATTATCTCAAATCTCATGGTGTTAAATTCAAGTTCTTAGGTAATCATCAGTACTTTTCATTCTGCAAAAATAAAGTCCATTTTGGATTAGTTTCTAGAAGAGTCTTAAATCTTAATTATAGTAAGTTTATGTTTCTTGACTTGAGAAAAAGTTCTATTCAACGAGAGAGCCTCAGTAAAAACTTGTAGCCTTTATATACAAACTAACCCTACGTTATCTATTCATATTGTGCTGAATGCTAATTCACAAACGTTACAAAAATAGCTACTTATCAAAAGCAAAGCACAAACGTTAATAACAAAATCAAGCACACAAGCATTAGAAACAATGACTTGCTTAAGCATTCTCTAAACCAGAAAGGCAGAAACATACGCACAAAATAAGAACAGAAACGCACCAGAAACAGAGCAGATACAGAGGGTGGTGGCTTGGCCGGTGGCTTGCGCGGTGGTCGCGTGACTAGTCGCCGGCGATGGAGGTGCTGCACCACAGCAAAAGGAAGTTCTGCAGATGGAGTTTCACGGTGGTGTCATTTCTATTCTCCTTCTTCTTCACGTTTGTTTCCCCTTTTCAATGTTATTATTTTATTAAAATTTATTATTAAATATATTTTTATACAAAAAAGAAACGTGTGTTTTTAAAAAACACAAGACGTATCCTACTTGCGCGTATCCGGTCATTCCTCGCGTATCCCGTAGACGTATCCGGTGATGGCGCCGTATCAGGAGCGTATCCCTCACGTATCTGAAACGTATCCTGTATTTTTCTGTTTAAAAAATAAATATTAATTCTCCGATACTTTCTGGGTACGTATCCAGACGTATCCGGGACGTATCGGTATCCGATACGTGTCCGATACCGATACTTCGGTCATTTTGGAGTATCGGGGCTTCATAGATGAATGCAATCGCGATTGTTTTTCGTTTCTGGATAGAAGCGATTGTTGAATGTTGTTCAGCGATTGTTGAAGAAGAAGAGGAGCGATTGTTTGTTGTAAGGAGCGATTGAAAAAATTAGGGTCCAGAAATGAATGGAAATGAGTGGTAAGAAGAGGGAGCAGAGAGGTTGAAGAAGAAGGAGAGCATTTGTTTGTTGTTGATAATAATAATAATAATAATAATAATAATAATAATAATAATAATAATAATAATATAATAATAATAATAATAATAATAATAATAATATAGTTTATTTAAATATTTTAATTATTATAAATATATTAATCTGATGTGGGGCTTGATACCCCAGTTCAATAGCCATGTATCCTTTCTTGAAAATATGTACATATTCATACCAAATGAAAAGAAAAGACTATATTTTTCTTACTGAAATGAGAAGACTATGTTTGAGAAAAGAAGTCAATCCAATTGCTTGAGCATGATGCTTATGTAGTCTCCTATATAGTTATAAAAGGGTCCATTTGTGACCACAAAATGGCCATAGACATGGGCGAACCTAGGTGTTGTTCATGGCACCCAAGAAAAAAAAAAGGGAGTCAATCTTTATATAATTTTTATTTGATTCCCTGAATTTAAATTTTGCAGCTATATCGTTCGGTTATTTCACCTTTAACAATTAAATAAAGACTGAACTCCTAATATAGGTCATGAACTTACACACTCTCTTCTACTTATCCCTAAAGTATATAAAATAATAATTTAGTTCTTAAAGTTTGTGAAATATATCATATTAATTAGTTTATAACTATTGGCTTTCAACACTTGATACTTATAATATATATGGTAATTATGATTATTTGGTAATTGGCTTATTGGCTCATGATGGGAGATGCCCAAGCTTAATAAATCCAACACACACACACACACACACACACACATATATATATATATATATATCAACATAACATATATGCCAACAAAAATTACATAAATCATCATGTTCCAAAATATGAATGTCAACATATATAACAACAAAAATTACAACATATCCAAAATAAGGTACTACAAAAATAGGATATCCAAAAAAAATTACATAAAACGAACTTCATAAATTACATAAACACATGACCCTATGTCCACCTGGAGGAAACGCTTCCTGAACCCACTTGATACACCTTCACAACCAATAAACAAAATTAACAGTTAATTAACAATTTGGTTCCTAAACTCCACAATCTGCTTCACTTTAGTGTGTTTACATTGCATAAATTAATTCACCAACATGTTAATTTCTTCACAAATCCATCCTTCAATATCCCAAATCCATCCTTCACCTATGCTCTATCTTTGTAAGGTCTAGAAAAGGATGAAAGTCTTTGATTTGCTGTTTAGCACAAAACATTCAGTCATCATAATAACTAATGACTCATACAACTATAATGATCAACGAGAAAAATGAAATAAGTACCATTTGTCTCGAGAGATTCAGCTTTACTATCATTGTCCAAAGAGTCAATAACTTTAGGAATTGGAAAAAAGGCATCCTCAGCATTAGCACAGTCTAGTGCAGTAACTGTCAAAATATAGGAACAACAATTAGCAACATAAAATGGCTTAGGAATACAATTTGTATGCAAGTATATATGCAACATTCGATATGCTGATGCATCTGCACAGGGGAAAGCACAAGTATGATTATTTATATACATAAATATAACACAATAACACAAGTAGAATCAAAGAAAGTAAGAAGATGTAATAACCAACCACCTTCAAAGAGAAGTCAGTGATATCTTTTTTTTTTTGAAAAGATAAAGGGCTTATGGGCCCAACAAAAACAAAGAGAAAACTACAACCATTGTGCAACATATAGTCTTTCTTATTTTTCTGACCAAACTCCAACCATCACTCATACCAAGCTTGTCTTGCTGCAGAACCTCAACAATCTGAGCAGAATCAGTCTCCAACATCACCTGCGAATACCACACTCCTTATTACCGGAACCATCCGTATTGAGCTTGAACCACCCAACAGAAGGAGGAATCCATCGCACCAGCTTAGCAACCAAGCTCCTGCCATTCTTGATAACCTGAGACTTCACAACAGTCATATAGTCCCTAGTCTCCTTCACAGCAATGTTCCAAGGCTTCCAAGGCATGACAAAATCAGTGTCATGGGTTAATTTGTTCCTCCACATCCAAAGAAGATGGCACGCATTGGCCCAAAGAGCTGACCAAGGAAGATCAGAATCAATACCCAACATCAGCTCCAAATTGATAGCAATCCAAACCTGCAAATCACAGTCAAAAAATACAGCTCTCTTATTAGGAATACAATAAGTAATAATCTGTGTTGCATGTAAATTATAACATGAGAAAACACAAAAAACAAATAATCAAACACCTTAATCAATTTAATGAAAACCAAATAAACAAATTAACCCTCAAAATTAGAAGCCCAACAAATTAACCCTCAAAATTAACCCCCTAAATTCAATGTATTGTCGCAGAATCCACAACAACAACTAATGAAACCTAAATCAAACCCTAACATCTACTGATTCCAAGTCCAATGAACAATAAAACCCAAAAAAATATGCTTGAATGATGCACAAATTACCTGGAAGCTTAAAACTACTGGTTCAGCCACTGAATGCCAAAGGAGCTGATAGGAAAGAAGAATGACACAGTATTGGAGCTAGAAAAAAATATGAAGAGGAGTTAGGGTTTTGATTCAACCAAAAATTGAGGTTTTTTTGTCAATAGAAGTAGAGTAGAAGAAAACCACATACCCTATAAGAAGAAGAGAGGAGAGGCGGCCGAGAGAAGGAGAACAACAGTGGCTGGCGGCGGTGGTTGTCACAGGAGTGGTAGTGAGCGGCAGTGACAGGAGAGGGAGAAGGCTGGGACGACGATGGAGGCAAGGGTGGTGGTGAGGGTGGAGAGTGACAGTGAGGGCGGAGAGTGAGATTGAGAGCGGAGAGTGTGAAAGGAAAGTGAGAGCTAGAGTGATAACTGAGAAGTTTGAAAGGAAAGTGAGAGAGTGAGAACTGTAGCGTGTTTGTGATTCGTGTTGATGTCAGTTTTGCGGTAGTGGTTGTTTTCCGTGTTAGGAAAAAGGGAGCGCTCGTCCCCTAAGCGCTCCCTATGATCGTTCAGTGTTTAGCAATAAGGAGCGCTCGTCCCCTAAGCGCTCCCTATGTTCGTTCCGTGTTTTGCAATAAGGAGCGCTCGTCCCCTAAGCACTCCCTATGATCGTTCCGTTTCTAGCAATAAGGAGCGCTCGTCCCCTAAGCGCTCTTAATGGTCGTTCCGTGTTAGCAATAGGGAGCGCTTATGTCAAAAGCGCTACTAATGGGACGATCTTTTTTAAGATTCCTGTTGTAGTGATATTTTGTTTAAGCCTCGTCACAGACATAATAGAATTAACAATTCGTGGTGAGTAAGGATAGGTTGGAATGGGTATACATGACTTTAATTCGTTCCTAAATTTTGATTGAATTCATTCTTTAAGTCCTAATTTATCCGGAGACTCAAACAAACCCAATGCTTTATGAGTCAAATGAAAGTAAGTTGAAAAAGATTTTCGGATTATGTTGGTTCGGCTCACTCAGATTGATTCATCCTTATAAATAACATTAATTAAAGAGAAACCAAGTTGATTTCCAGCTGTACTATACCCACTTCATATTAAGTGCGTGATTATTCAAAATGTTAATTAACTTTTGACTACTTTTTCATATTCTTTTCTCCTTTGAGAGCTTTCTACGAGGCCTTTCCCAAGAAGTTCATCTTAGCACGATTCATTGTATTAAACAACACAAACGAACCCATGCCAATATATCATCTGCTGAACTGTTACCCATATCTGTATACATCAGTTGGACATGTTTAACTTTAATGATACATGAGGCAACGTGACGTGACCCAGCAAGAAGTGTAATAATAGAGTAAAAATTAACCGTTTTAAAAACTTGGATCTTGCTAATTAGGAGTGTTATTGGACCATGCTTTATATTACATGTGCTACTTTTTTTTGGGATTTTTTTATAGCCCCGTGACATTTCATATACCCCCACATAATTTCTAAAACTCGAAAATACTCCTGCCCAACTAAAATTCGCTCGGATTTACCCCTATTTAAGGTAAATCCAATTTGTTATTTTTTCAAATCGGATTAATTTACCCAATAGGTAAATCCGACTTTAAAAATAACAAAGCAGATTTACCTCAGATTGAGAACATCCGCTTTGTTATTTTTAAAATCGGATTTACCTAGTAGGTAGATAAATCTGATTTCCCTAAAAAAAATCGGATTTACCCCACCTAAGGTAAATCCGATTTTGTTACTAAAAATAATTGTTTTTTATTTAAATTTTTAAAAAAGGTTCTAAAAATGCTACTAAAAATCCGTTAAAGAGTCAAAACTAATCCAAAAATTATAAAAACACCACTAGAAATCTAATAAAACCAAAATAAGGTTATGCAAATTTTTTTAGATTTTTTGGAAATTATGAAAAATTAAAAAAATTAATAAAAAATAGTAAACATCGTCACGTGGCTGTGGTTTCATTACAATTTGAGTTGGTTGCCCGAAAACCGATTTTTTAGCCTAAATTATTCGCTCGACGTACAACATCGTCACGTGTTAACGAACTACACACTAAACAGAACCAAAAGACGGTCGAAATTCGTATCTAATTTTTTAACTGATTTATTTATTTATTAATTAGGTTAAAAAAGCGGATTTACCCCCACAAAAGGTAAATCCGCTTTTGTTATTTAAAATCGGATATACCCCACATAAGGTAAATCCGCTTTTAAAAATAACAAAATCGGATTTACCCCACACCTAATGTAAATCCGCTTTGTTATTTTTAAAAACGGATATACCCCCACCTTAAATAAATCCGCTTTTAATTTTTTAAAATTTTCAATGGAAATCGGATTTACCTCACAGATACATAAATCTGATTTCCAAAAAAAAATTGAAATAAAGGCCAATTGCATCTTAAATTGTGAAGGGCAATTGTGAAGGGCAATTGCATCTTTTCGCAGAGTCCGTGGGGGTATAATTGAATGTGATGGGGGTAAAAAAAAAGGCCATTTTTTTATGATTGATTACATGTGTTACTTACCAAGTCCGGGTTGGTCCAATTGTAGTACTTAAAAAAGACCTTTGATAAGGCAATCGATCGTCACCTTATTCATATATGGGTTTTATATTTTGTAACCCCCATTATACCCTACACCCCCAAATATGTCAAATGGACAAAAATACCCATTGGAATACTTTAATAACGAAATCTTTCCTCATTTACACTTATTTTCAGAAAAAGTAAGTTTCACCTTAAATTTTTCAGACACAGGGGTATTTCTGGAAGGCAATTGTTTAAAACTTTCCGGAAACATCCCAAAGAAGGTAAATGCGGAAGGAAAAAATTTTGGATTTTCGGAAACACCTCAAAACGGGGTATTTCCGGAAGTCAATTTTGACTTCCGGAAATACCCAGTTTTGAGGTGTTTTCGGAAATCCAAAAATTTTTCCTTCCGGATTTACCTGTATTTCCGGAATTTTTTTTTTTTTTAAATTTCGTTTTTTAATTTGTTTTTTTTTTTTGCTTTTTAGTGGCAAGACGTGCAGGACGATTAGAGCGAGGTGAGTCTTCCGGAGCAGCACTAGGAAATGCAGATCAGACTCCTCCTGCTCCTAGCACCAGGACGAGGATTCGGCTGGTCACGCTTCTGAGCGTTAGAGGCGTGTCCATGAGCACGAGCAACAGGAGGCTGAGCCTGCTCAGCAGTATCATGAACCCGAGCTTGCTCAGCAGTATCATGAGCCTGAGCCTGCTCAGCAGTATGAGGAGGCTAAGGCTGCTCAGCAATTTTTGTTGCACTGTTTTCATGTCCACGTAGTCTCCGGGCTATAGTTGGGACAGATAATACTTTTAATAATTAATTTATTTTTTTAACCAATAATTAATTACTTTTATTTAATATGTTTTAATTTATATTTTTTATTTTTATACAGGACCGTGGGAAGGTTAACGTGGCATCCCATGGCTAGAGCAGGCTCGTCTGTTGGAGCTTGACATCACACCTCTCAACAACATCAACCACGAGCTGATATCGTCTTTTGTGGAGATGTGGCATTCTGAGACCAGCTCATTCCACATGTCGTTTGGGGAGATGACGGTGACGTTGGACGACGTGTCCGCGTTGCTCCACTTGCTGCTCACCGGCACATTTTTGGATTATGGGCTGTATTTTACTGAGGCTGATGCCATTGCAGCTGGAGTGCAGTTGCTGGGTATAGACCACGACCTTGCTGGCAGGAGTGTCGGTTCACTAGGGGACCGAACTTCAGATTTAGTTTTTTTGAGCAGGCATACAGAGCTAACATGGAGGCTGGCTTTCTTGATCATACTGCACGGTGTTATTTGTTACTCTTATTAGGCTATAACATCTTTGCCGACAAGAGTCACACATATGTGCCAGTCAAGTGGGTCACTCTTATTGCGGATTTTGAGCGTTGTGGCGAGTGGGCTTGGGGTCCAGTTGCTCTGGCCATTCTGTACAAGCAGCTCAACGACGCCTGTTTTTTGGGAGACATCGCAGATTGGCTGGATGAGTTAGGACGGGAGGAGATCATATGGAGGCCTTGGGAGGACCACAGAGAGTACACACCATTTTCACAGATTTCTCTTTTTAGAGGTTACCTGCTCTAGGGCTCCATCACCGTGCCATATATGCCAGACAGGGTCCGGTGGTAGCTTGGATACATCCAGCAGATCCCTGGCCCGCCTCTTTTGGTTGGTTCCTCACGTCCATCTACAATGGACATTTTACAGCAGTGGTTGTTCTACGCTGGCCCGGTGCGGACTTTCAGGAACACTTCTAGACGGACCCTCCTGTCGGGTGAGTGCGACCAGGATTACCTACCATGGTGTACTTAGAGGTGTCCATTCCCCTTCTCACTCCGGCGCCGCCTCCACCTCCAGAGCATGTACCAGATCAGGACCCAACAGCTTTGGATATTGGTCCACAGACCATGAAGGATAGGCTCCAGACTATAGTTGGACATATCCATTATGTCATGGGACTCGAGGGCCTTCCTGCTGAGGCATATAAGAGACTCTTGCGTGCTTTGGCTGATTGTGACATTGACTTGTAGTTGTATTTTTTCCGTATTTTTTATGGTATTTGTACTGTACTCGTATATTTTTTATGGTATTTCGTATATTATCGTAGTTTAGAGAATATCGTTATTTATCGTAATAATTTTAATCTTTTATAAAAAAAAGGTTTTAGAAAAAAGTTCCGGAAATAGAGGCATTTCCGGAAAGCATTTTTTTAAACTTTCCGGAAACACCTCAAAACAGGGTATTTCCGGAAAGCATTTTTTTAAACTTTCCGGAAATACCTTGAAACGGGGAATTTCTGGAAGTCAAAATGGCTCTATTTCGAGGTGTTTCCGGAAAGTTTAAAAAAATGATTTCCGGAAATGCCTCTATTTCCAATTTTTTTTTTAAAAAAAAACGTTTCTTTTTATTAAAAATTCAGGGTATTTTGGGGATTTACATTAAAATGGGGGTATAGGGTAGAAGAAGGGGGTATCAAATATAAAACCCTTCATATATTTTATGTGTCGAAGGCTTCTTACTTCATTGATTACTAGCTTAACTATAGTTTTCATCCTCCTATTTTATAAGCACTATAATAGGAAAAGCCATTATGGGCACTTTTTTTAACCTGTTGCCAACCCTTTTACAGGAGCGCACAACAAGCGCCTCTAATTATTAGCAAAACGAGCGTCCCTGCTGGTCTTAGCGTCCATGCTGGTCTTAGCGCCTCTGACAATCAGGGGCGCTCGCAGTAACAAGCGCCCCCTGTGGTCTTAGCGCACTTGACAATCAGGGGCGCTTGCAGTTAGAAGCGCCCTTGTTGGTCTAACCAACAGAAGCGCTTTTTACTGGGAGCGCCCTTGATTGTCAAGTGGGCTAAGACCAACAGACGCGCTTTTAACTGCAAGCGCCCCTGATTCTATGTTTTGTTTTTAAAATATTTTTTCTGTTTCTGGTATATCCAATATTTTGCAGCACATCCCTACTCTCATTTTCATCAATCAATATCAACTCAACAACCAATATATGAACCAAATTTCAAATCAACTAACCAATTGAAAATCAAATTCCAACTAACAAACTTATAAATCCATCTAATATACATATATATATATATATATATATATATATATATATATATATATCAACAAAGTACCAACAAAAATTACATAAATCATTAAACAAATTCTGAATGTCGACAACATAGACAACAAAAATGACATGACATCCAATGTGGGGAACAAAAAACCAACTAACCAAAGTTACATGAATTTCGATTTTCATTAATCAAACGGGCAACTACATCCAATCTGTATTATCTTCACATATAGGACATGCACACTGACCTTTGGTACTGTACCTAGATAGATTGCCGTATGCTGGAAAGTCATTAATGGTGCCAAAAATCATAGCCTTCAGAATGAAACTTTCTTCTCTGAATCCATCTTACACCTCAACCCCAATCTCCCACATTTGCTTCAAGTCTTCTATTAAAGGAGCCAAGTACGTCAATATCATTTCCTGGTTGTTTGGAGCCAGAAATTAACAAAGACAACATCATATACTTGCGTTTCATGCAAAGCCAAGGAGGTAAGTTATAAATCGCCAAAATCACAGGCCATGTACTGTGGAAGCTACTCTGGATACCGTGCGGATTAAATCCATCGGCAGACAATGCAAGGCGTAGGTTTCTTGGTTCATGCCCAAAATCTGGATAATCAATATCAATTTTTTCCACTGCGGAGAATCCGCCGGGTGTCGTAGCATGCCATCTTTAATCCTTTCATCGTCATACCAAGTCAATTGTTTTGCATCTTCCGAACTACGATACATATGCCTAAATCGAGGAATTATGGGAAAATACCACAATACCTTTTCTGGAGCAGATTCTTTCTTCTTATACCGCGATGCATTGCATTTTGGGCACGACTTTAACAATGCATGTTCATTCCGAAATAAAATGCAATCATTCAGACAAGCATGTATCTTCTCATAGTTCAAACCAATGGTGCCTAACATTTGTTTTTCATCATACGTCCGAGAAGGGAGAACATTGTCTTCTGGCAACATATCTTTCAATAGTGCGAGTAATTCCGTAAAGCTCTTATCCGTCCATCTGTGGCAAGTTTTCAAGTTATACAGCTTTATCACAGCCAATAACTTTGTGAATTCAATACAGCCCGCATACAACGGTGTCTCCGCGTCGGTTATCAACTTCTCAAACATTTGAGGACAATCATTAAGATCGTCTTCAACCACCTTTGCCATCTCTTCAAATTGGTCACCATCAAATGTATGTGTTTCAGGATAATCAAACAGATCACATCTCTGAGTACTATTATCCATATTTGAATGTTCACCTCTTTCCTCACCATGCATTGTCCAACAAATATAACTTTGATCAATTCCGTTGGCCTTTAAATGTCTTTCCAACTCAACTGCAGTAACTCGATTGGTGTAACAACAACTTAAACAAGGACACTTGAACTTACTAGAAGTTCCTAAACGTCGAACAACAAAATTCACAAAATACTCCACTCCATCGGCATATTCTTTCGACAGACGATTGGCAGACATCCACTTTCTATCCATATTAGACCAAAGTATATTGTAAATTCCTGATAAGAAAACTTAAATTACCTGAACAAGTGGAAGCAACAATGAACTCGAATGAACTCTCCAACCAGATGCGAACTCAAACTACAACGAACTCTCGAACCAAGATGAACTCGAACAATGAACGCAAAGCTCCGACAAAACAAACTCGCAAAACCTAACAAACTATTTGCATATTCGATTTAGGCATATTCGATTTTACTTTACTAGTTTCATTCACCACACAATATTGTAACAAACAATTCGCATAGATATTCAATTTTGATTCCCACAAATTGTATTCAGAAACATAAACCAGATAGAATCAAAACATTGTAACTTAACCCTTTGACTCTTAAGTGAAAACTGAGAATTTATTTGTAACTTAACCCTTTGACTCTTAAGTGAAAACAGAGAATTTATTTGAACTGAAGTACTACTACTTATACACAAGACTAGTTCACTCATGCCTATCCTTGTATCTATAGGACTAATTCATTCATATGTAATCTAAATAATCATAATAAAACTACTACTAATTCTCAAACCAACTACTTTAAAAAGCGTAGAGTTGTTAGGACAATTAGGCTAAATACATAGTATAATTTTGCACTCCTATACAGTCTAAACTCTAAATTTAGCTGTTATGAAATTTGTAATAGTGCAAATTAAACAGCTCAGTGAAATTTCAACATGATACCATTTTAATAAACTATCAGCTACTTATTACCCAAAAATTATTCTTGCCCTAACCTATTCAGAATCTCAATGTGGTTATATGAAAATACAAAATTTAACACAAAAAAGAAAACGAAATCCCTAACACAGTGGTAATGTTCACTAACCTGATTTGTACCGAGTTCTTGTTTACTCAATGCCCACAACAAACAAAACGAAATGAGCCTCGCTTGTTTAACGGAATCCATTTCCAGAGTTGTTTCTCAGAATCGTTACTTGTTCGAAGCTTCTTTATGTCGTCGCGAACTCGTTCAGACTGAAAATGGTAGATATTTTGGGATTCGGTTGAGAGAACGTTGAGAGAGTGAGAGGGTTTCTGGGTTCTGGGTTCGCGAGAGTGAGAACGTTCAGTGAGAGTGAGAGTGAGAACGTTGCGAAATGTGTGAGTGTGGAAGTATAGATGGTGGAGAGAGTGAGAAATCAAAATGTTGAGGAATGTGTGAGTGTGGAAGGTGGGCTAGGTGTTGACTCTCTGTCATATGATGTAAGTTGTCCAATTTTAGGACCAATTGTGCGGGTTTTTGATTGTATCGTAGTCGTTATCTGGGGATTTAGCTTAGTATTAGAAATTTGTAGTAGGAAGTCCTTTTGTAAGCCATTCCTGCATTGTTGGAGTTATTTTGTACTTGAAGACCTCCAATTTGTGTGTTATCATTCGGCGAACCACACACTTGCCCGGAGATGCAGCATAATTGGGAAGACATAAGTTTCTGTCCAATTTCGCGTCGCGACCAGGAGGGTTCGTGTCGCGAAGGAAGCTTGAAGCAGGAGGAATTTTGGTTCTGTTCAATATCGCGTCGCGACCAGATCGTGTCGCGTCGCGACCATCCACTAAACAGCACCATCGCGTCGCGATGGAATCGTGTCGCGTCGCGATGGAGACCAGAAAATTAGGGTTTTAAGGATTTTCAACGAAAAACGCCAGGAGCTTGGTCATTGGAGCGCAGCCAAACGTCTTAGAGCAGAGGGAAGTGAGATTTTGGGAGCTTTTCACCACTTGGGAACGAGGGTTAAAGGTTCCTATGTCTATCTTTACTTGTATTGCTTCTTTTACTCTAGTTATGTCTCTATTCACCATGCGTAACTAATTTTCTAAGATTAGGGAGAGATGATTTTCCCCGAACCTATGTTATGGATACTTTGTTATGGTTAATACAATTAGTTGTTGAATTATCATAAGTCTATGGCTCTGATTGTAATGCTTTATAGTTACATATGATAATTATAATGATCTTGGTTATGTGATCGCATAGGGATATGGGATGCATGCTGGATATGGGGTATTAGATCATGTACTTGTGATCACCATAGGAATATGGGGTTGGATGCATGAATTCTCTATTTCTTAAGTTTATTGCTTTACCGGTTGACATGATTCACCTAAGGAATTAGGGTAACTCAATTAGGTAAAAGGGGTTCTGAGGCAAGGGATTGTCCTTAACCTACTATAGTGAATTGAATCTGGTAGTTCAAACAATTAATCTGTAATTAGCTGAAGGTTCATAACATAGGTGAAGAGAGAGGATTCGACCCCTAATCGCTTTCTCTCGTTATTTCAACAACAGTTTTTACTTTCGCGTTACTCAATTACAAATCAAAACCAATTTTCACAATCTAGAATTAATCAAGGTTGCTATTGTTACAACACGCAATCCCTGTGGAGTCGACCGGTACTTACTGTAATTTTATTACTTGCAACGTTTTCAGTACACTTGCTGAACTGTTAACAAGTTTTTGGCGCCGTTGCCGGGGATTGTTGACTTTGTTGTCGACAAGGCAAACGAGTTGATTCTAGATTTTTAGTTTTTGTTTTATTTATAGTTACTTAATTTTGCTACTTGTTGGTTTTCTTGAACTGGTTAACGTTTGCTTAGTGTTTCCAAGAACTGTTTATACAGGGGGCACAGGTACATTCAGTGAAAGTAATGGCTGAAAATCCACCGGGCAGACGCACTCTCAATGTTTTGGGAGGAGAACTCGAGGCACACATAGTAGCACCTTCCAACCAGTATGGGCTGCCACCTTTGACATCAGGTCATCTGTTCTATCCGCATTAAGGGCAAAGCCATTTTCTGGGTCAGATACTGAAGACCCCAATCAGCACTTATCCTACTTCCATGAAATCTGTGGAACCACTTATCCTGAGGGAGTGGATGAAAATTCCAAACAGTTGCGTCTTTTTCCCTTCACTTTAACAGGCAGAGCAAAGGATTGGTTGAATACTCTCCCACCCGGAACTATTAATGCTTGGAATGAACTTGAAGATAAGTTCCTAACCCGGTTCTTCCCTATCTCCAAGTTCATTGAAAAGAGAGGCAAAATCTCCAACTTTACACAAAAGGATTCAGAACTCCTATACGATTCTTGGGAGAGATTTAAGCTGTCATTAAGAAAATGTCTGGGGCATGGTATTGATGATTTTGTGCAGTTACAAACCTTCTATCATGGATTGCAACCTCAAACAAGGATGATACTAGATACCTCAGCTGGAGGGTCTTTGGGTAACAAAACCTGGGAAAAAGCTAAACAACTGATAGATGACATGACATCAAATGAATATAGAATGCCGAATGAGTGTATAGCTGTACAGAAAAAGAATATGTTGGAACTGGACTCTAACAGCGCAATGTTAGCTCAACAAAAGCTAATGTCTCTTCAAATCAAATTTCTCGCCAAACAAGTAGTTGCTGCCTTGGAGAGTAGAGAAACTTCTCACCCAACAATTACTCAAGTAGAGCAACTTTATAACCAGGGAACTCAGTTGGACGATGCACTATCCCAATGTATGCAAACAACTCAGACCACATTGCAATCCCAAGAACAAGTCATACAAAGTATGGGGAAGAATCACGAAACTTCAATGAAGAACTTGGAAATGCAGATTAGTCAGTTGTCAAAGCAATTTGTTGATGCATCTAATAGTGATTCTGAGACCGTGGATAACCCGAGGAAGGAGAGTTGTAAAGCTGTTTCTCTGAGAAGCGGTAAAGAGCTGAAACCCGTAGAGGTGACCAAAACCCAGCCTAGTGAGGAAAGTAGTGAAGCCGAGGTTCTGAAGGAGGAGTTGCAAGATAAAGATGAAGGAGTTGAACATGAGCGTGGGAGGAAAACTGAGGGAGCAGTGAAGTCTAACCCAATAAAAAATGTTTTTTCTGACAATTTGCAGGTTGAAGAGAAGCCTAAAGGAATTCCCTCATACATGAAGCTGCCATACCCTCAAAGAAAGAAGAAGAATCAACAGGATGAGCAATTCTCAAAGTTTATGGAAATCTTCTCCAACCTCCAAATCAACATTTCGTTTGCAGAAGCCTTAGAGCAGATGCCGGTCTATGCAAAGTTTATGAAAGAATTGTTGACTAAAAAGAGGAGGTTCAAAGACGACGAGACTGTGGCGCTGACCGAAGAATGCAGTGCCATCATTCAGAGGAAACTCCCCCCCGAAGTTAAAAGATCCGGGAAGTTTCACAATACCCTGCACCATAGGTAACTTGAAAATAGGGAAGGCCCTTTGTGATTTGGGGGCGAGCATCAACTTGATGCCCTTATCCATGTTGAATAAGCTTGGTGGGGGTGAAGTGAAGCCCACTAGGATAACTCTGCAGCTCGCCGATAAATCAATCAAACATCCTTATGGGATGTTGGAAGATGTCGTGGTAAGGGTTGACAAATTTTTGTTTCCAGTTGATTTCGTAATTCTTGATATGGAAGAAGATGTAGAGGTGCCAATTCTCCTCGGTCGACCATTCCTTGCCACTGGGCGAGCTCTGGTAGACGTTCAACAAAGGGAAACTAATGTTGAGATTCCAAGACGAGAAGGTAACTTTTAATGTCTTCGAGGCTATGCGTCACCCGGACGATCAAGAGAAATGTTTTAGGGTGGATGTGGTTGAAGACTCGGCAAAAGAAGCATTTAGACATAATATACCTTCTCTTCCCTTGGAGAAAGTGATTGTGAACTCCATTGAGGGGGTAGAGGAATAATTGGACAGCGAGACCGATGACTGTATTCGTCAATTTGAAGCTTCACAGGTAGAAAGGATTTTTAAGAAAAGAGGAGAGTTGAGTAGGGGGAAAATCCAGAAAAAGGAAATCTTGAATTGAAACAACTTCCCCCTCATTTGAAGTATGTATTCCTCGGGGGCAACGATCAACACCCAGCCATCATAAGTAGTTCCCTAACTCAGCTAGAAGAAGAAAAATTGATAACAGTGTTGAGAGCAAATAAAACTGCTTTAGGTTGGGTTATCTCAGATCTTAAGGGGATTAGCCCAGCTTTTTCCATGCACAAAATAAAGCTCGAGGAAGAGTTCAAACCTGTGATACAACCGCAGCGGAGGTTGAACCCGACCATGAAAGAGGTAGTGAGGAAAGAAGTACTGAAGCTTTTAGATGCCGGAATGATCTACCCCATTTCAGACAGTTCGTGGGTGAGTCCGGTGCATGTGGTGCCCAAGAAGGGTGGTATGATTGTGGTGAAAAATGAGAAGAATGAGCTTATCCCTACTCGCACAGTCACTGGGTGGAGAATGTGTATTGACTATCGGAAGCCTTTTATTGCTTCCTGGATGGGTATTCCGGGTACAATCAAATAGCTGTGGATCCCGAAGATCAAGAGAAGACTGCCTTCACATGTCCGTTTGGTGTGTTCGCTTATCGGAGGATGCCCTTCGGCTTGTGCAATGCCCCTGCAACTTTTCAAAGGTGTATGTTGTCCATTTTCTCTGACATGATGGAAAACACAATCGAGGTATTTATGGATGATTTTTCTGTGTTTGTCATTTGTTACGATTCTTGTTTGGCTAACCTGAATACCATTTTGAAGAGATGCACCGAAACCAATTTAGTTCTGAATTGGGAGAAGTGTCACTTTATGGTTCAAGAAGGAATTGTTCTTGGCCATAAGATCTCAGCAAAAGGTATCGAGGTCGACCCAGCAAAAATCGAAGTTATAGAAAAGCTGCCTCCCCCTACGAATGTAAAGGGAGTGAGAAGTTTCTTAGGACACGCCGGATTCTATTGGCGTTTCATAAAAGACTTCTCAAATATTGCAAAACCCTTAAGCAATTTGCTTGTTAAGGAAAATGATTTTGTTTTTGATAATGAATGGCTGCATGCCTTCAATATATTAAAGAAACAACTGACTTCGGCCCCAGTCATTGTAGCCCCTAACTGGGATATGCCCTTTGAACTAATGTGTGATGCTAGTGATTATGCAGTGGGCGCTATGCTGGAGCAACGATCAGAGAAATTCTTTCATGCTATATATACTATGCTAGCAAGGTTTTGAATGAAAATCAGGTAAACTGTGCCACGACAGAAAAAGATTTGCTAGCCATAGTATTTGCACTGGAAAAATTTCGCTCCTATCTGGTTGGGTCCAAAGTTATTGTATTTACTGACCATGCAGCAATCAAATACCTGCTAACGAAGGGCGAATCTAAGCCTCGACTCCTTAGATGGATTTTGCTTTTGCAGGAATTTGATTTGGAAATCAAGGATAAAAAAGGGAGCGAGAACGTGGTGGCTGATCACTTGTCACGACTGGAAAACAAAGAGGCGACTATTCGGGAAGCGGAAATTCTGGAAGAATTCCCCGATGAGAAATTGTTAGCTATTGAAGAGATACCATGGTTTGCTGACATAGCAAACTACAAGGCAGGGGGAACGGTACCAGAAGATTTCACATGGCAGCAAAAGAAGAAGTTCCTCCATGAGGTCAAACAATACCTTTGGGACGACCCATTTCTCTTTAAGGTTGGTGCCGATGGACTTCTTAGAAGATGTGTCTGGGGGAGTGAGAGTCAGCAGATCTTGTGGCATTGTCACGATTCCCCATGTGGAGGGCATTACAATGGGGAACGCACAGCAGCAAAGGTTCTCCAATCAGGTTTTTATTGGCCATCCATATTTAAGGATGCACATAATTATGTAAAGAGCTGTGATAGATGCCAAAGGACTGGTAATATTTCTCGTAAGGGGGAGATGCCATTGAACCCTATACTGGAAATAGAGGTTTTTGATTGTTGGGGAATTGACTTCATGGGTCCTTTTCCGCCATCTCATTCTTGTTAGTACATATTGGTGGCGGTGGATTATGTTTCGAAATGGGTGGAAGCCATTGCAACCCCTAAGAATGACTCCCAAACGGTGGTCAAATTTGTCAAGCAGAATATCTTCGCAAGATTCGATGTACCAAGAGTCTTGATCAGTGATGGGGGTAGCCACTTCTGTAACACTCAACTTAACAATGTGCTGTCTAAATATAGTGTGAAGCATAAAGTGTACCCCCCTATCACCCTCAGTGCAATGGTCAGGTCGAAGTCTCAAATAGAGAATTAAAGAAAATTCTGGAAAAAACTGTGGGGAACTCAAGGAAAGATTGGGCTGTGAAGATAGATGATACGCTGTGGGCATACAGGACAGCATACAAGACACCATTAGGAATGTCTCCCTACCAATTGGTCTATGGCAAATCTTTTCATTTGCCGGTTGAGCTGGAACACAAAGCTAATTGGGCGTTGAAATTCCTAAATTTTGACCCTGCAACAAGTGGAGAGAAGAGGATCTTACAGCTACATGGGTTGGATGAGATGCGCCTTCATGCATATGAGAACAACCGTATTTACAAAGAAAAAATGAAGAGGTACCATGACAAGCACATTTCAAGAAAGGAATTTCAACCTGGGCAACAAGTGTTGCTGTTTAACTCAAGGCTCGGATTATTTCCAGGAAAATTGAAATCCAAGTGGTCGGGGCCCTTTCTGGTTAAAGAAGTGACACCATATGGGGCGATTGAAGTAGAAGAGCCAGAGTCCAAAAGATCTTTTAAGGTCAACGGACAAAGACTCAAGCCATACCTTGGGAACACGGTAGAAGAGGCTCGAATGGTTCTAATGCTGAGAGATCCATGAGATCTCAAAGACGTCAAGCTAGTGACGTTAAAGAAGCGTTTAATGGGAGGCAACCTATTGGTGATCCTTACTATTTTTTAGCTTTTATGTACTTTGTTTTCTTTTTGACTTTATTTTTGCATTTTGGTCTATAATATATTGTTACATCTTATTCTGTGATATTGAGGCACATTTACCCTAGGCTTTTGCTGAAGCAGCTTCAATTTTAGGGTATTGTGGTATTCAGTTTAACATGTTTTACATTTTTACCTTTTGATTACTAGCGTATCACTTTTATCATCAAGTACTATCGGTGGTCAGGACAAAAGCAGAGGAAGATCTAGATCATCTGTGGGCATTCACTCGAGTTGCATCTCTTAAAAATCCCAGCTGTGAGGTTTGTCCCCAAACACTTATTCTATTCATTGTGTGATTATTCCTTGCTTGCATTAGTCTGCAGAACTTGAGCTTGTACTTAACTATCTTGCATGTGATTTATATACACACTGAGGCAAATTTTTGAAAACCCGAGCCTTTCTAGCCAACCCTCTAATTGCTATCCCTTGTTAGCCCTTTGAGCCTAATTGTTTATTTTTTTTTTGTAATTTTCCCGCACATCATAGCCTAAGTTTTCTTAATTTGGAGTTAGGTAGATTAAAGCATGAGAGTGGGGAAACATTCTAAGTTTGGGGTTGCTCATGGAATAGCAACTTTCTAAGTTTGGGGTGGTATACAAGAGAAAGGAACATACAAAGAAAAGAAGGAAAAAGAAAAAAAAAATATATAGATATATATTTAAAAAAAGGTTATATATAAATAAATAAGTAAATAATTCCTTCTCTTGTGGAATGCTTTTGGAAAAATGGGTAAGTGAGTGAGATTGTTGAATTGACAAAGTGAGAAGTAGGCCTAACTCCAAGTTGTATCCTACTCATCCAAATGTATTCACCCTTACCTAAGCCCCATTACAACCTTGGAAAGTCCTTAAAAAGTGTGTGTGTATTTCTTGTGTATTAATTTGTATAGTACTTGTTCAAGTCTATGAAACGATGATGCAGGTACTGTGAATTGAGTGCATACCCTAAACACCTCAAAGAGAGAAACACTGGTGAGATGAGTGGAAAAGAGATAACTTGAGAATGTTTGCCTGCTTATGATCTTGTGTCTTACCGATTCAGTTGTCTTGCTAGTGCATTAGGTTGATGATGATTTTTGATATACTGTGTAGTTATTGGTTTGTGTAGAATGTGTGACAGCTAAATAAAAAAAGTAGCCATAGCCTGAATTGAATGTTTGCTTGAGGACAAGCAAAAGTTTAAGTTTGGGGTTGTGTTGACTCTCTGTCATATGATGTAAGTTGTCCAATTTTAGGACCAATTGTGCGGGTTTTTGATTGTATCGTAGTCGTTATCTGGGGATTTAGCTTAGTATTAGAAATTTGTAGTAGGAAGTCCTTTTGTAAGCCATTCCTGCATTGTTGGAGTTATTTTGTACTTGAAGACCTCCAATTTGTGTGTTATCATTCGGCGAACCAGACACTTACCCGGAGATGCAGCACAATTGGGAAGACTTAAGTTTCTGTCCAATTTCGCGTCGCGGCCAGGAAGGTTCGCGTCGCGAAGGAAGTATGAAGCAGGAGGAATTTTGGTTCAGTTCAATACCGCGTTGCGACCAGATCGTGTCGCGTCGCGACCAGCGGCTAAACAGCACCATCGCGTCGCGATGGAATCGTGTCGCGTCGCGATGGAGACCTGAAAATTAAAGTTTTAAGGATTTTCAACGAAAAACGCCAGGAGCTTGGTCATTGGAGCGCAGCCAGACGTCTTGGAGCAGAGGGATGTGAGATTTTGGGAGCTTTTCACCACTTGGGAACGAGGGTTGAAGGTTCCTATGTCTATCTTTAC
Source organism: Astragalus membranaceus (assembly GCA_039519185.1). Classification (NCBI taxonomy): domain Eukaryota; kingdom Viridiplantae; phylum Streptophyta; class Magnoliopsida; order Fabales; family Fabaceae; genus Astragalus; species Astragalus membranaceus. The sequence goes on along the minus strand of CM076854.1, from coordinate 89,251,215 downwards.
TTGTATTGCTTCTTTTACTCTAGTTATGTCTCTATTCACCATGTGTAACTAATTTTCTAAGATTAGGGAGAGATGATTCTCCCCGAACCTATGTTATGGATACTTTGTTATGGTTAATACAATTAGTTGTTGAATTATCATAAGTCTATGCCTCTGATTAATGTAATACTTTATAGTTACATATGATAATTATAATGATCTAGGTTATGTGATCGCATAGGGATATGGGTTGCATGCTGGATATGGGGTATTAGATCATGTACTTGTGATCACCATAGGAATTGTTAGGACTTTGGCAAGTGTACCAAATGTCGTTGCAAGTAATAAAATACGGTAAGTAACCGGTCGATTCCACAGGGATTGCGCGTTGACAACAATAGCAAAATTGTAAATTCTTAGATTGTAGAGATTTGGTAATTTGAGTAATTAGTAACAGTACACAAACGTGAATTAATAATACGAGAAAAACGACTAGGGATCGAATCCTCTCACCTCGCCTATCACATGAACTTTAGCCAATTCAAGTTAGTTATTCAATTTCTAGATTCAATTCACTAATTAAGGTCAAGGGCAATTCCTTGTCTCAAGACCCCTATTACCCTAAGAGTTACCCTAATTCCTTAGGTAAGTCATGCCAGAGGGTAACGCATTAAGATTGAGAATGTTAATGAATTCACATAAGCTACCACATATTCCTATGATGATTACTAGCATGTGACCTAATTACCCAATTTCCAGCTACTAATTCATATCCCTATGCAATCACTAGCCTGGATCATCACAATTATCATGTGTAATTAAAAAGCATTAAGAACATAGGTAATTAGACAAAGTAAATCGAATAACAACCGAATTGACTAGAACGAAGGTTCACATGATAGGGTTGGGAGATTCATCTCTCCCTAATCTTAGCAAATTAGTTACAATCCATCCTAAGAGTGGAAACTAACATAAAATAGAAAACAAACATAAAGGAAGACATTAGAACCTTCAATCCCTTGTTCCCAAGTGGTGAGAAGGCCCCAAAATCGCACCCTCCAGCTGCTCCAAAGTGTGGCTCCAAATCCCAAAACGAAGTCCCTTCAAAAATTGCTGAAACTGCTTTAAAAACCCTAATTTTCACGCACCATCGCGATGCGGCCCGTGTCCGTCGCGTCGCGACAAAAGACAGAAGCTTCAGGCCTCGCAAAACTGCTCCAGGTCGCGTCGCGAACCCTCCTGGTCGCGACGCGAAAAAAAACAGAAAGTTCTGGCTTGCAAAATTCCTCCAGATCGCGTCGCGAACCCTCCTGGTCGCGACGCGATATTGAACAGAAATCAAATCCCTCCATTTTGCTGCATTTCCGGGCAAGTGTCTGGTTCGCCTAATGATGCCACAACCAATTAGAGGTCTTCAATGTCCAATTTAGCTCCAAAAGTGAAGGAATTACTTACAAATGAACTTCCTGCTACAATTATCTAAAACTAGACTAAATCCCAGATAATGACTGTGATACAATGAAAAACCTGCACATTTGGTCCTAAAAATGCCTAACTTACATCATATGATTGAGAGTCAACACAACCCCAAACTTAAACTTTTGCTTGTCCTCAAGCAAACAATCAATTCAGACGGTGGCTGTTTTTTCTATTTAGCTGTTACATATAATACATCAACCTTAAACACATCAGCACATCAACTATCATCATCAGTCTAATACAGTGGCAGGACAACTGAATTGGAAATACCGAATCATAAGCAGGCAGCATTCTCAAGTTTTCTCTGTACGCACATCTCACCAGTGTTTCACTCTTGAGGTGTTTCGGGTATTCACTCAGTTCACAGTACCTGCATCATCGTTTCATAGGCTTGACAGAGTTCTATATCATTCTAGACAAATGAAATGCATACACACATTTTGAGGACTTTAAAGGTTATAGCGGGGCTTAGGTAAAGGTGGATACATTTGGATAAGTAGGTTGCACTTGGAGTTAGGCCTACCTCTCTTTTTATCAATTTCACGCAATACTCACCCATTTCCTCAAGCATTTAACAAAACAAGAGAAGGATTTTATTTATTTAGTTTTCTCTTTTTTTTTTGATATGTATATATATACATATATATATATATATATATTTTCTTTCTTTCTTTTCTTGTTCCTTCTCTTGTATACCACCCCAAACTTATATTGTTGCTATTCCACGAGCAACCCCAAACTTAAAAGTTTTCCCACTCTCACAGCTTTTGTTACCTAACTCCAAGTTAAGAATTAACTAGGCTATGATTTTCAGAGAAACAGTATACAATTTTTGTAACAATATGCTCAGAGGGGCTAGCAGAGGATAAACATTAATTAGGTGTGGTTTGAAAGGCTCAGGGGTGCCAAAAGAAATGCCTCAGTGTGTATGAAAATCAAATGCAAAAACAATTAAGCACAATGTCAAGTTCTGCAGACTAATGCAGGCAAGGAATACACACAATATATATAAGAACGTGTTTAGGCTCAAACCTCACAGTTGGGATCATAGAGATGGAACTTGAGAGATGCTGCTCACAGATGATAAATAACTTCCGCAACGTTTGTCATGACCCCTGCTATTACTTGATGATAAAACTTGAAGTGCGAGTTTCAAAAGGAAAAATGCAAACATGCGACCCCAAATGCCACACATCATCGCCATTGACGCTGCTTTAACAAAACAAAAACAAAGTATAGGGCAGTGATGTCCCAATATCACAGAGTAAGTTATAATAATAAGTACAGACCAAAGTGCGAAATAAAGCCAAAATAGGGCAAAATACAACCAAAAGTGCGAATAAAAATGTCTGAAAAAAACAGTAAAATAAATTGAGCCTCCTGCTCAAGGAAATGAAAAATGGCGCTCACCAGTGGGTTGCCTCCCACCAAGCGCTTCTTTTACGTCACTAGCTTGACGCTTTTTGTCACTCTTATGGGTCTCTCAGCATGAGAACCCTTTGAGGCTCTTCCAATCCGTCACCCATATAATGCTTGAGTCTTTGTCCGTTGACCTTGAAAGATCTCTGGGACTTTGGCTCTTCCACTTCTATTGCTCCGTACGGTGTTACTTCCTTGACAACAAAGGGTCCCGACCACTTGGATTTCAATTTTCCTGGAAATAACTTGAGCCTTGAGTTGAACAACAAGACTTGTTGTCCAGGGTGAAATTCTTTTCTAGCAATGTGTTTGTCATGATACACCTTCATTTTTTCCTTGTAGATCTTGTTGTTCTCATATGCATTTAAACACATCTCCTCTAATCCTTGCAGCTGAAGTGTTCTCTTTTCCCCACTTGATCCAGGATCGAAATTCAAGAATTTCAACGCCCAATATGCTCTGTGTTCAAGTTCAACTGGCAAATGACAAGGTTTGCCATAAACCAATTGGTAAGGAGACATACCTAAGGGTGTCTTATAAGCTGTCCTGTATGCCCACAAAGTATCGTCTACCTTCACTGCCCAATCTTTCCTTGCGTTCCCCACTGTCTTTTCTAATATCCTCTTGATTTCTCTGTTTGATACCTCCACTTGGCCATTACATTGAGGGTGATACGGTGTCGACACTTTGTGCTTTACATTATACTTGGATAACACATTGCTGAGATGAGTGTTACAAAAGTGACTACCCCCATCACTGATTAAAACTCTCGGAACACCAAATCTTGAGAAGATGTTTTTCTTAACAAATTTGACCACAGTTTGGGAATCATTTTTAGAAGTGGCAATTGCTTCCACCCATTTAGAAACATAATCCACCGCCACCAAAATATATTGACAAGAATGCGATGGTGGAAATGGTCCCATGAAGTCAATGCCCCAGCAATCAAACACCTCCACTTCAAGTATAGGGTTCAACGGCATCTCCCCCCTACGTGAAATATTACCTGTCCTCTGGCACTTGTCACAATTTTTAACATGATTGTGCGCATCTTTGAAAATGGACGGCCAATAAAATCCAGATTGAAGCACTTTTGCCGCTGTGCGCTCCCCGTTGTAGTGTCCTCCACATGGAGAGTCATGACAATGCCATAGAATCTTTTGACTTTCGCTACCGTAAACACATCTTCGAAGAATTCCATCCGCCCCAACTTTAAAGAGAAAGGGATCATCCCACAGGTAGTGTTGGGCGTCACGGAGGAACTTCTTCTTTTGTTGCCAAGTAAGGTCTTGAGGGACCGTTCCTCCTGCCTTGTAATTTGCTATGTCGGCGAACCACGGTCTCTCTTCAATTGCAAAAAGCTTTTCATCGGGGAACTCTTCAAGAATTTCTTTTTCCCGTGCGGTCACTTCCTTATTATCCAACCGGGACAGATGATCTGCTACCACATTCTCGCTCCCCTTCTTATCCTTTATCTCCAAGTCGAATTCCTGCAAAAGCAAAATCCATCTAAGGAGTCGAGGCTTAGACTCGCCCTTGGTTAGCAAATACTTTATCGCAGCATGGTCAGTAAACACAATTATTTTCGACCCGACCAAATAGGAACGAAACTTTTCCAATGCAAATACTATAGCTAGCAGTTCTTTTTCCGTTGTTGCATAATTTACCTGATTTTCATTTAAGACCTTGCTAGCATAGTATATGGCATGAAAAAACTTCTCCGATCTCTGCCCCAACACTGCTCCCACTGCATAATCGCTAGCATCGCACATTAGTTCAAAGGGAATGTCCCAATTAGGGGCGACAATGACTGGGGCAGAAATCAGTTTTTCCTTTAATACATTGAAGGCATGCAGGCATTCGGCATCAAAGACAAATTCATTCTCCTTAACAAGTAAATTGCATAGGGGTTTTGTAATCTTGGAGAAGTCTTTTATGAAACGTCGATAAAATCCGGCGTGTCCTAAAAAACTTCTCACCCCTTTTACATTCATAGGAGGAGGTAACCTTTCTATGATTTCTATCTTGGCTTAATCAACCTCAATCCCCTTTGACGAGATTTTATGGCCAAGAACAATTCCTTCTTGAACCATAAAATGGCACTTTTCCCAATTCAAGACTAAATTGGTTTCAATGCATCTTTTTAATACTGCATTGAGGTTAGCCAAGCAAGAATCATAGCAGGGACCAAAAACAGAAAAGTCATCCATAAATACCTCAATAGCATTTTCCATCATATCAGAGAATATAGAAAGCATGCACCTTTGAAAAGTTGCCGGAGCGTTACACAGACCGAAGGGCATCCTCCGATAGGCGAAAACACCAAATGGGCATGTGAAGGCAGTTTTCTCCCGATCTTCTGGTTCTACTGCTATTTGGTTGTATCCAGAGTATCCATCCAGGAAGCAATAAAAGGCCTGACCGGCCAATCTTTCAAGCATTTGGTCCATGAATGGCAGCGGGAAGTGGTCCTTCCGAGTGGCTTGGTTCAGTCTCCTGTAATCGATACACATTCTCCACCCGGTGACTGTGCGAGCAGGGATCAACTCATTCCTCTCAATTTTAATAACGGTCATACCTCCCTTCTTGGGTACCACATGGACCGGGCTCACCCAAGAGCTGTCTGAGATTGGGTAGATCATTCCGGCATCTAAGAGTTTTAGCACTTCTTTCCTCACCACATCCTTCATAGTGGGATTTTACCGTCGCTGAGGTTGAATCACCGGCTTGAACTCTTCCTCGAGCTTGATCTTGTGCATGCAAAAAGCTGGGCTAATCCCCTTAAGGTCGGAGATAGTCCAACCTAGTGCATTTCTATTTGATCTCAAAACTCTCATTAGCTTTTCTTCTTCCAGCTTAGTTAAAGAACTACTGATGATGGCTGGGTATTGATCATTGCTCCCAAGGAATACATACTTTAAATGAGAAGGGAGTTGTTTCAATTCGGGAGTTCCTTTGTCTGGGCCTTCCCCCCTATTCAGCTCTTCTTTTCTCTTGAAAACCTTTTCTACCTGAGAAGCTTCAAACTGGCGAACGCAGTCCTCTATTTCGATTCCCAAGTTTTCGTCCACGCCCTCAATCGAGTTCACAATTACCTTCTCTAGAGGAGGAGAGGGTAAGTTGTGTCTAAAAGTTTCTCGCACTGAATCTTCAATCACATCCACCTTAAAACATTTTTCTTGGTCATTCGGGTGGCGCATAGCTTCAAAAACATTAAATATCACTTCCTCATCTTGGAATCTTAGCCGTAGCTGTCCTTGTTGAACATCTACGAGGGCTCTCCCTGTGGCCAAAAATGGTCTACCAAGGAGAAGTGGGACATCTGCATCTTCTTCCATCTCAAGAATCACGAAATCAACAGGAAATAAAAATTTGTCAACTCTTACCAGAACATCTTCCAAGATCCCATAGGGTTGTCTGATTGATTTGTCGGCAAGCTGCAGACTCATCTTAGTGGGTTTCACCTCACCTCCACCTAGCTTTTTAAACATGGACAAGGGCATCAGGTTGATGCTTGCTCCCAAATCACAAAGGGCCTTGCCTATAGTCAAGTTCCCAATGGTGCAAGGTATGGTGAAACTTCCAGGATCTTTCAATTTTGGAGGAAGTTTCCTTTGAATAATGGCACTACATTCTTCGGTCAGAGCCACCATTTCATCTTCTTTGAACTTCCTCTTCTTACTCAACAATTCCTTCATGAACTTTGCATAAATAGGCATTTGCTCCAGGGCCTCTGCGAAAGGAATGCTAATTTGGAGACTGGAGAAGATCTCCATGAACTTTGAAAATTGCTCATCCTTATGATTCTTCTTACTCCGCTGAGGGTATGGCAACTTCATGTAGGAAGGAATTTCCTTAGGTTTCTCGTCCACCTGCAAATTTTCATTAAACAAATAATTTTTTTGGTTAGACTTCACCACTCCCTTATTTTTTTCACTCAACTCATTTTCAACGTCTTCCTTCCACACTTCCGTTTCACTACTTTCTGCTTCAGAGTTGTGCTTGGTCGCTTCCACCGGTTTAAGTTTCTTACCATTCCTCAATGAAATAGCTCCGCAACTCTCTTCCTTATGGCTCTCCACCGTGCTATTGGAAAAACTACCCTTGGATGTCTCAGCAAGTTTCCCTGACATCTCACCCATCTGGCTCTCCAAGTTCTTTAATGAAACCTCATGGTTCCTCTCCATGCCTTGTATGACTTGTTCTTGGGTAATTGTTTGATTTCGGGACCTACTCTCCAATGTAGCTGCCACTTGTTTGGTGAGAGATTCGATTTGAAGAGACATTAGCTTTTGTTGGGCTAACACCGCGCTATTAGAATCCAGTTCCAAAATCTTCTTTTTCTGTACAGCTATACCCTCATTCGGCATTCTATATTCATTTGATGTCATATCGTCTATCAATTGTGTCGCTTCTTCCCAGGTTTTGTTACCCAAAGACCCTCCTGCTGAGGTGTCTAGTATCATCCTGGTTGGAGGCTTCAATCCATGATAAAAGGTTTGTAGCTGCACAAAATCGTCAATACCATGCCCAGGACACTTTCTTAATGACAGCTTGAATCTCTCCCAGGAATCGTACAAGGACTTTTCATCCTCTTGTGCGAAGTTGGAGATTTCTGTTCTTTTTTCAATAAACTTAGAAATTGGGAAGAACCTTGATAGGAACTTATCTTCAAGTTCAATCCAGGCATTAATAGTTCCTGGTGGAAGAGTATTCAACCAATCCTTTGCCCTGCCTGTTAAAGTGAAAGGGAACAGGCGCAACTGCTTGGAGTTTTCATCTACTCCCTCAGGATAGGTGGTCCCACAGATTTCATGGAAGTGGAATAAATGCTGAATGGGGTCTTCAGTATCTGACCCAGAAAACGGCTTTGACCTTAATGCTGAGAGAACGGACAACTTGATATTAAAAGTGGCCGCCCACACTGGTTGGAAGGTGTGAGTATGTATGCCTTGAGTTCTTCTCCCAAAATCATTGAGAGTGCGTCTGTCCAGTGGATTTTCAGCCATTAATTCAACCGAACGTACCTGTACCCCTGTATAAACAGTTCTTTGGAAACACCACGCAGACGTCAACAGATCCAAGAGAATAACTAAGCAGGAAAATTTAGGTAACTCAGAATAAAACAAAAACTGAAAATCTAGAATTTACTCGTTTGCCTTGTCGACAACAAAGTCAACAATCCCCGGCAACGGCGCCAAAAACTTGTTAGGACTTTGGCAAGTGTACCAAATGTCGTTGCAAGTAATAAAATACGGTAAGTAACCGGTCGATTCCACAGGGATTGCGCGTTGACAACAATAGCAAAATTGTAAATTCTTATATTGTAGAGATTTGGTAATTTGAGTAATTAGTAACAGTACACAAACGTGAATTAATAATACGAGAAAAACGACTAGGGATCGAATCCTCTCACCTCGCCTATCACATGAACTTTAGCCAATTCAAGTTAGTTATTCAATTTCTAGATTCAATTCACTAATTAAGGTCAAGGGCAATTCCTTGTCTCAAGACCCCTATTACCCTAAGAGTTACCCTAATTCCTTAGGTGAGTCATGCCGGAGGGTAACGCATTAAGATTGAGAATGTTAATGAATTCACATAAGCTACCACATATTCCTATGATGATTACTAGCATGTGACCTAATTACCCAATTTCCAGCTACTAATTCATATCCCTATGCAATCACTAGCCTGGATCATCACAATTATCATGTGTAATTGAAAAGCATTAAGAACATAGGTAATTAGACAAAGTAAATCGAATAACAACCGAATTGACTAGAACGAAGGTTCACATGATAGGGTTGGGAGATTCATCTCTCCCTAATCTTAGCAAATTAGTTACAATCCATCCTAAGAGTGGAAACCAACATAAAATAGAAAACAAACAAAAAGGAAGACATTAGAACCTTCAATCCCTTGTTCCCAAGTGGTGAGAAGGCCCCAAAATCGCACCCTCCAGCTGCTCCAAAGTGTGGCTCCAAATCCCAAAACGAAGTCCCTTCAAAAATTGCTGAAACTGCTTTAAAAACCCTAATTTTCACGCACCATCGCGACGCGGCCCGTGTCCGTCGCGTCGCGACAAAAGACAGAAGCTTCAGGCCTCGCAAAACTGCTCCAGGTCGCGTCGCGAACCCTCCTGGTCGCGACGCGAAAAAAAAACAGAAAGTTCTGGCTTGCAAAATTCCTCCAGATCGCGTCGCGAACCCTCCTGGTCGCGACGCGATATTGAACAGAAATCAAATCCCTCCATTTTGCTGCATTTCCGGGAAAGTGTCTGGTTCGCCGAATGATGCCACAACCAATTAGAGGTCTTCAATGTCCAATTTAGCTCCAAAAGTGAAGGAATTACTTACAAATGAACTTCCTACTACAATTATCTAAACTAGACTAAATCCCAGATAAATGACTGTGATACAATGAAAAACCTGCACAATTGGTCCTAAAAATGCCTAACTTACATCATATGATTGAGAGTCAACAGGAATATGGGGTTGGATGCATGAATTCTCTATTTCTTAAGTTTATTGCTTTACCGGTTGGCATGATTCACCTAAGGAATTAGGGTAACTCAATTAGGTAAAAGGGGTTCTGAGGCAAGGGATTGTCCTTAACCTACTATAGTGAATTGAATCTGGTAGTTCAAACAATTAATCTGTAATTAGCTGAAGGTTCATAACATAGGTGAAGAGAGAGGATTCGACCCCTAATCGCTTTCTCTCGTTATTTCAACAACAGTTTTTACTTTCACATTACTCAATTACAAATCAAAACCAATTTTCACAATCTAAAATTAATCAAGGTTGCTATTGTTACAACACGCAATCCCTGTGGAATCGACCGGTACTTACCGTAATTTTATTACTTGCAATGTTTTCAGTACACTTGCTGAACTGTTAACACTAGGGCGTGAGAGAGGGGAAGAGGGAGTACTGTCTGCAACGGGAGAAAAAAGAATTAAAAGAAAACTAGGAATTGGAGGCGCTCGTGTGGGAAGTGCCTCTGATGGTGGCTCCGTGTTCTAGAATTGGGGGCGCTCGTGTGGGAAGCGCCCTTGATGGTGGCTCCGTGTTCTAGCATTGGGGGCGCTCGTGTGGGAAGCGCCTCTGATGGTGGCTCCGTGTTCTAGAATTGGGGGCGCTCGTGCGGGAAGCGGCCCTGATGGTGGCTCCGTGTTCTAGAATTGGGGGAACTCGTGTGTAAAGCGCCCCTGAATGTCGTTCCGTGTTCTAGTTTGAAAGCGCTCAGTAAGAGGCGCTTCTAAAATGTGCGTTCTTTTTTCAAGATTTTGTTGTAGTGAAGATACGCAATTTTAGTCTTCCAATTTTATCAATTCCACAATTTCAGTCCCCCTATCACCTTGCAATATTTGAGGAAAATACCAACGTGGCAATAAAGTGGTGACATGACAATCGTGTGTCCTTCAATTATGTGTGTGTGTGTGTGTGTGTGTTATTTTAAATCTTATTGATTATTATTTTAAATATTATTTTTAATTGAATTTAAATATTTCATAATATATTATTATCATTAAGATTTTATATTAACTAAATAGATATATAATAAGGCATGTCATAGAAATGTTGACGTTAATTGAATTAGTTATTTTTTAAAATATATTTTATTAGTTTTTTATGACTTTTAAAAAAATATGAATTAATATGTTGAATAAAACATGGCCAAATTTAAAATAAAATTGTAGATTTTAGTTATAGTAAAATTAAGCCACTTTTATTAAAATTACTCCCAAACTAAATTTGTTAATATTGAAAATATAATTTATCCAATAATAACACATTTTTTTTCCTAATTTGTCTACTTAGATATTTTCGTAACAAAAATGTAAAGAATGAGTTGAGAATCTATTTTTAGTTTAATCTAATAAAATCCAAAAGATATAAATTAAAATATAAATATGCATGTGAAAATTTACAAATTAAAATATAAGTTATAATACTCTTGGTCTAGCCTAATAATATACAAAGAATATAAATATAGAAATATGTGAACAGTTGTTTATCTGTAGGAGTTTCCCTTCTATTACTCACCTTCTTTTTGCATATGACAACTCTATTTTTGCAAAGCTTATGCTTAAGAGGTATCAAAGCTCATGGATATCCTACACACTTATGAAGTTGCTAGTGGCCAAGCAACTAATTTGAGCAAGTTTGCATTGCTTTTTCTTCCAACTCACCCCACGATTTGCAGCAATATAATTCTTCTCTCTTGGGTGTCACGACCTCTGTAGGAGAAAGCTAGTACCTACTCCTTCCTTCTATGATTGGTCGCATCAAAAAAGCAATTTTGGCTATAGATTTGTGGCAAAAATAGTCCAGCTCGACAGTAGAGACTTCTGAAATCCAATATTGGAAGCAAAGGAGATGGTTCATAACATACCAATGGGCTTATAGCATATCCTCCTTGGCATGTGCAACATCCGAGAAACAAAATAGGTAAGTGTTAAGACCTAGGTCGGAAACATGTAGTTCTTCGTAGTTCGTCCACGTCGTAACTATTATATCTTTCACAACATTTCTATTGAGAACCTTGTTAGCTAGAAATTTTCCAACAAGGGATCTCTTTGCTAACTCAACATTATCACTCTTTGCAGATATAACAAGTATTTGTTGAGAACAAGAGGCCATTTTACAAGAGAGCTATCAAGAATGTGGAATAACAGTACCACCACTGAGAGGTGGCCTCAGATGAATGACAAGATAAATTACCAATCTTCAACGCAAGGGAGAAGCCAAATACCAGGTTACACTAGTAAAGAGTCACATTGGAACAAAGCAAAGGTAACTAAGGGTTCGTTTGATTCGCAAACAGGCAGGTACTGGACAGAAAGTTGTACTGTGGTTTTGTGAGAGACGTGAATTTGATGTTTTGTCGAGTCTCTTGCCTCCACTGCTGTCCAGTACCATGAACAATTTTTCAAATCAAACAGAGTACAACTGGAGTTGTCCAGTCCAGTCCTCTGTTTTTTAGCAAATCAAACGCACCCTAAGTACCAAAGCCAACAAGTTGGGCCTTAAACCCTAAAAGTTACCGTTAGGTAGTGAGCCAATGTAAACCTGTATGTTTGGGACTTAAACCCTAGCAGAGAGCCCTAGGGAACTTCACAGAGGGTAATGACTCTGATCATAATGTGATACATTAAATATATGTAGTTTTTCTTTTAGGCCTTTTTTTAGGTGAGACCTAAAGCAAGGGCTTTACCCACCTTAACAATTGGGCCGCCCTGTTTTTGGCACTCTCTTCTCTCTTTCTCTCCTTTTCTCTTTCCTTTCCCTCTCTTCCCTCTTTCTCTTCTACCAAACACACTCTTAGTGTTAAATAGTACTAAACTAATCTCCTACATTTCTCTCTATCTTATTTCTCTCCTAAATCAAACAATAAAAAGTCACTCACTCATCTCTTTTTCTCTTTTCCCTTTTTCTCTCTGTCTTTTACCAAACACAGCCTTAGAGTTTTATTGGATACAGTACTAAATTTCTAATAATTTAACCTCGCCTTATTTTCATGCTTAAATATTTTTTAAGTGAAATTAAATGTCAGATATTTTCATCTTAAGATATTACTACCAATTTTTCTTTAAGGGTACAAAGGAATTCTCCCGTTAAAATGTAGCTAATAGTGTTCAAAAAGTTTCTAACATAGATAACCCCGATGGAGTAAATTAATAGTGTTCCGTAATAAGTTATTAATTTACTCAGCTCATCTATATCTTCATATTGGGCAAATCGTGATCGTTGAATTTTTGGGGGAGCATCCCACCAATAAAGATTTTTAAAGACTTCACGAACAGAGTATTTGTTCTCTTTTTCCGTTCACGAACAGAATAACAAATATCACATGTAAACTCACACATGTAAAGTGAATATTTGAGTTGAAATCCGAGTAATCACATAAAATACCCAACCTAATAATCGGTTGTTATAGGTATTATAATATCTTTGATTGCTTGCAAAATTCTCCTTTTCCAAAAAAAAAACTAAATATAGTATCTATTCTTTTTTTTACACAAACAAAGATATATTATTTCACTTTCAATAAGAGTTGTAATACAAGGTGGACTATAATAATGAACGTGGGAGCTAGCATAGTTTCTTGATGCCCTTGCAATGGCGTGAGCAACAAGATTTGTTTGCCTCCGAATAAAGCTAATCCTATAGCTTGGAACAATTGGGAGTAGAGTATTACAATGAGAAATAATGACATCAAATTCTGTGTTGAAAGTTGTCGCTTTGTTCACCGCATTGACAACTGAGACACAATCCGTCTCAATCACTGCTGCCTCCAAACCTAACTCCATCAAATTCTATGCATTATAAGAAGACAAATGGAGACAAGTTCTTAGAAAAAGAAGAGAAAGTTTTTTTGGCTAATTAAACCATTTAATTACCTAGAGCAATAATAAGATCCATAGTGTAGTAGTACTATAAATAAAAGAAGAGAAGGGTAGGATGAGAGAGACAAAAAGATTGATCTACATTAAAATTGCATATCTCATACTATCATTTACAACAATATGATTAATCTCAGAAACTTGTGCAAATTCACCAGCAACCCAAATCCCATCAGAACCATTAACAACACGAGGGTTAGAGACACATGAAAGTATTGATATTGGAGCATGAAGAATAGCATAAATAATTGAAAAACCACTCCACCCATGTTGCCTTCTTCCTCTTTCACCTCCCAAAATTGCTAATTCACCCCCGTTCCCTTCTTCAAACATGTTCTCATCCGCCACCCTAGAACTCTTCTTCATGTTATTAATATTTCTTCTCACTGATGCTACAATACGCCACATCTGCAAACAAATTCAACTTACAATACACAATTAAGCACTTACAAAATATATATTCAAAGTTTTTGATTTGAAGGATATTTTTTTCTTTTGAATGTAGAGATGTGAAGTTTGAAGAAGAAATTGAATTATATGAAAATGGAAGGAGGGCAACCTCTCTATTTATTAGGCTTATGATAATGATATATTTCAGTGGTGGAATTGCTAGTGCTTGTGTTTATCACCAAAGGTTTTTTATGGGTATCTTTTAGTTAAAAGAGCCAACCAACTATCACTAGCATTTTTTAGGTGGGTCCTATCAAGCCCAATATGCCGACAAAACTACCTAATAGTACAAAAGTCTAGTCTTTATATTTTCCATATTTTGAGTTTACACATACTCATTTACTTTTTTTACCTAACAAAAGGGTCAAGCTTTTTAAGGTATGATGGTTTCAATATTTTGGTACAAATATTTTTACGGGTCTCAACAACTAGTTGAAGCTAAATGACAAAAAGGGGTGCTTTGAGATCTTATCATAAATATGATTGTGATCAATCATTTGGATGAGAAACTTGATCAGAGAATCATAACCGTCCGATGAATTTATCTTTAGATATGTGTGTGTATAGTATAAAAGTTAATTGTCAGTTTTGATGCAAAGTTTTGTAGATTCCCCACAAATTAAGCCTGTGTTGGAGAATCAATGCTGATACTAACATGTGATAGAGACTTATGTGGTAGAATGGATTAGTACCATTTTTCCTCCACTAAAGAAGCCTTCCATGGTTATCTATATCTATATTCCTTTCTTGAACCTGTGAAGAAATATCAAAGATACATATAGATTTGTATATATTATAAATGAATTAAAATATAAAAAAGTGAGGTATTGGAATTCTAACAAAACTATATATGGTTTGTATAATGTTTCTTAATATAGTACATGATCTTTGTACTTAGGGGGTGGGTAGTCTTGCTGATACCAGAGATCGGGTGGAACATATAGTGGTCCCTCTGTAGGAAATAAGCTAGGATTATAGGAATACATGCAGAAGACAAAAATAAACTAATGATTAGTGTGCTGAGTGCGGCGACCTTGATAGCTTAAAAGGACTTTTTAGGGAATTGGAGATTGATCTTTTTAGCTAAATATACTTTAAATAAAACTTTGAATCCTTTGAAGAAGAATCCTTTGAAGAACCTCATGGTGATGCTTAGGCTCAATCTTTATGCCAACACTGCTAAGAGGATGGCTTGTCTTGCTGAAGTTGGACGTCTCGGTCGAAGAATGGTTCAGTTGAGGAACCAATAGTTGAGGGCTTAGTGGCTGAGGATTTTGCAGTTGAGTGCATTGTTGTTGAGGCAAGGGAGTTGCTTTGGGAGCAAGTAAGCGAAGAGCGTGGAAAATACGTTGAATATTGCAAGTCAAGACGTGCATCGGTTGAAGAGAATGTGGTTAAGGCGCCTAAAATATAGGGATAGTGGTTATCTTCCACTATACGTGCTAGTGGACGTTGTGGGTTAGTTTTCTCCTAGGTTTTAGGGCGTGTGGGCTTCATTGTACGTTAACTTTAGCCGATCTATGAACATCCAATTTTAACCGACAGTTACTCGTTACTTTCAAAAAAGAGTCCCAAAAAGATAAAATAAAAAATAATAATAAATAATAGTTTACGCGTGTCATGTCTAAACCGTACGCATGTCCTACTATCGGGGGCATTGTGTGCGTATTCGGATCGCGTACGCGTTCCTAGTCTTAACGCGAGCGCGCGTTTCGTTTCGAGTCGTGCGCGAGTGGTTGCGTCGGTTCGTGTTATATTTTACTGCTTTTTTTAGAAAAGTGAGGATAAAATAAAATCAGTTTTAATAACTTACGCGTGTGCGTATTCAAATCGCGTACACATTCCAAGTCTTAAGGCGAGCGCGCGTTTCGTTTCGAGTCGCGCGCGAGTGGTTACGTCGGTTCGTGTTATATTTTACCGCTTTTTTAGTACCATTAGTGACAAAAAAATAGTAAAATAAAATCAGTTTTAATTAGCTGTCCTTTTATTTAATTGGTTGCATATATAGACAAAAAAATTAAATGCAAATGGCACAAAAATTAATTAAAAGCAAAAAAGAAAGTACAAAAAAAAATAAAGCAGAAATCAAATAAGGACAGCAACATGCGACTTGCTGCCTTGCTCTCTCCATGAAGCTACAAGCCCAAACTTCTTTCTTCTTGTCCCTTTGCTTGCCTCCCATTTTCAGCAAAAACATGGCAGCATTGGCAGCAACCCTGCTCCACCCCTGCTGCCTCATACTGCCTCCACCAGAGGTTGTTATGCTTTATGGTCTCCTAGAGTTGTGATCCTCTGCTCCTACACCACACTACACCATATTTTTTTGCCTATAAATACAAGAGCAAAGAAATCAGTAAAGGGAGACAGCAATACACACACAGTAACAGAAGCACACAAAATAATAGGGAGAAATCATATTTTGAAGAGATAGAGCACAAAAGATTTGGTTCAAAAGAAAGAAGCAGTCTGTTTTTTTTTTGGAACTAGGTTAGTTCCTAAATTTATTCAGTCATTTTCGTGCCCCCAATTTACTAGTTCTCTACTCATGTTATATAGATGATATGTAATGGAGTTTTAAAAAAAAAACCATTCACTAATACGTTTAGCTTAAATCTCAGTTCTAGTATTATGCTGCAATAAAGTTTTCTTTTCTCTTCAAAGTGATATATATATATATATATATATATATATATATATATATATATATATATATATATATATATGTATGTATATATGTACACACTATTTTTTTTAGAGAAAACAGAGTCTTGAACAGAAATGGAAAAAGTTTAGAAACAAAAAAAAGGAGAAGTTTTAGAGAATGATGTTTTTTTAGAAACCGAAAGCAGTAGAATAAGAGAGGGGGAGAAAAGAACCATTCCCCCACTCCGACCACTGTGTGTGGTGGTCGCCGCCTCCTCCTACATCCCGAACGGCCACCACAGCACCCCAACAACCATCGTACGCGACAACCACAGAAGCCCCACTACCTACGGCCCCACCGCCGCCGTCCCAACCACCGCCACCATGAAGAACGCCACTGTCGCCCCACCAAAAATGTCACCATCCCTCCGAACCTCCACAGCACACCGCACCACTGTGAACCGCCCAAACGGCCACTATCGCGAACAACCACCTCCCAAACCTTCGTGAACCACCAAATCGTCCATAGTCCTTGCTTTCCTCCCTCGATCTAAGGTTAGGGGTGAAGTGAAAGGGGGATGCGAGTGAGAGGAGAAAGGGGGAGAGGAGTTACGGTGGGTGGGTGGCTGAGAAAAATTTAGGGTTTGGGAGATTTGTTTTAGGTAGGCGCCGTGGGAGAAGAGGGAAGTGAATTTTAGGGTTTCCTTTTTTAGTTTTGGTTTATATAGTGTAGAGCCCCAGGGGCATTTTCGTCTCCTCGTTTTTTTGATTCAAATCATTATTCGCACCCTCCCTTTTGCTCTGCACACCCCCTCGTAAGCCCATGTTTCCGAAACACGCAGCCCAGTTCGCAAAAAAAAATGAACTGGGCTCGCTGATTACACCCCCCTTTTCTATTCACACCCTTATTTATTTATTTCAACCCCTTTTTATTTACACCCTTATTTAATTATTTCACCCCCTTTTTTATTTACACCCTTATTTATTTATTTCACCCCCTTTTTATTTACACCCTATTTATTTACTTCACCCGCCTTTCGTTCACCCATTTCTTCTCAAAATAATTTCCTTTTACAAAAAAAATCCTATAAAAATTATAAAAATGGGTTTGGCTGAGGTGTACACCTTGTCAATCCCGGTTTAAGAGACTTTAGCTGTACGACTTTGATCTTAAACCCCTTTCAAAATAATAAAAATCAACAAACAACTTTTTTTTCTCAAGAAGAACTACGTAGCCTTTGATTCTCCGCTTCGGAGATACGTAGGAGCGGGGCTTCCCTGTCAAGCTAAATTAATTTTTCTCTAATAAATAATCAATTTTTTTTCTCTTTAACACCTATTTTCCAAAAAACTAAAAAATGAGCTTGAGTGAGATGTACATCTTGTCAACCTCGCAGTCCTGGTTTAAGACACCTGAGTTGTACAGCTTAGTGATCTTAAACCCCTTCAAAAAATAAAATCAACCAACCAACAAAATTTTCCAAGAAATAACTACGTGACTCTTGAGTTCCTCATTGCACCCGAGGATACGTAGGAGCGGGGCTTCCCCGTCAAGTCAAAATTAAATTTTCTTAAATTAGTCCCTATTTTATTCCTTTCTGAATAATTCTTTTTTTCTTAATATTATTTTTGGGGTAAATAAATGACTAAGTAATTTATTAATCCTTGCACAATCAAATTTAGGGTAACTGTCTTAGGACAGATGTATTAGGGGTGTAGTGGAATTAAGTTTTTGCCCTTCCCTATGCATAATCGACTCCCGAATCCAACTCAGTTTACGCAGACCAATAACTTCTAGTTAGGTTTTCCTCAATTTTTCCTATTAAATAAACTGGGTGGCTACTCCTAAAATAATCAATTTTTGAGTCGTCCACGTTGGGATCACGGTCACGACACGATCCAATTTTTTTGTGATTGTGGTTAGCTGTAGGCTAGTGATCGTGGCCGATAGAGACCATTGTGTGTGTATATATATATATATATATATATATATATATATATATATATATATATATATATATATAGCTTGTTAATAATTTAGACACACAACAATCAATCAAACATCTATTTTCAAGGAATTTTACTTTCATTTTACTTTATGCAACGCCTTAGAATAATCTTGGACTAGTTTACTAATCTCCCACACCTAATCCTAACGTTCTTTGGAGTACTTAGGGAATCCATAACTGAGGAACATAGTTTTTTCCTCAGTGTAATTCCTTGAAGAATGGAATCACAAGGTCTAAACTCCTAGCCGATCCTTGGATAGTTCAAACTTGGACAACAAAATTGTCACCCCCAGTGGGACAACCATGGGTAAACAACCTTTAGGGTTTGATTCAACCGATCAGGATTATCATTGGCGTATGTACCTGCGTTCTGACAAGAATCTAAGTAGTACGAAACCTCCTTCAGCTTCTAAGAAGGGACTTGTGCTCAAGAACCAATGAACCAGCAGGTGCATCTGGGACTTTAGGGGTGTATCCCCTCCAGCCATCTCAAATGAACAGCCTCAATCTGTTGAAGTGGAGCAACATGTGGTTATGTGGTCATAACCACATGTTGTGCGAAAATGTGATGTGCAAGTATACACAGTCGCAACAAGTAATAAAGAGTAAGTAAAGATCGTTCCCACGAGGATCTTTTTGTTGAGTTTACTTCTATATTTAAATTAGTAATTTAGCTAGTGAGTAACACAAAATAACATAATAAGTTGTAAAACCATTAATGTCATCAACATAAATAAAAGTATGAAAGCAAGTAAGATAACTGATGAGTAAAAATTCAAAATGAGGTAAATTGGAATGCCTTTCACTATGTAAATTCATTAAAACATACTAATGCAAAGTCTGATGCTATAGCATTGGGTGCTGTAGCGTTTGATATGTGTCTTTCGGTCACTAACGTCGGGGTTTCATTACAATGGCTTATGTCTAAGCTCTAAATAGGTTCACCCCTGTTTATTAAGCTCCCACAGTATTCACTCTATGAACTATGTTTTCCTATGTCTAAGTTTAAGCATTGATTGTTCTAAGTGTCCTTAAAACAACCACTTACTCATATTAATCCTTGAGTTCGATTTATAGGCCATGTCTGAACCTATGAATGTACTTATATTTAGCTGATCAGTTCTAAAATAAGCATTGGAAGAAGTTTCATGCAAGGGTTTTACTAACATTAAACATTACATTATAACTATTAAAATGTCATTACATAACTTCAAGCATCACAACTACAAGAGAGTCAGCTCATGATGAGCAACAACACAAGAAACGAAGCATAAAGGAGTTACCTAAAGCCATAAAACCGAAATCACAAAGAGAAGGAAAATACTCCAAATGATGACAGCTCCCGTGACGCTACAACACCATGATGACAGCCCACGTGATGCTACAACATCGCTCACAACACTGCAGAATTTCTACTTTTATTATGAAAATGGAGCTTGAACGAAAATGGAGTGTAAGAGAGTTATTTCTAACTCTCCTCTCTTCAGACCGGCAGCCCCATGATGAAGAAGAAGAACGATGAGGCTTCTATATAAAGAAAAATCTCCTAAAAAGGTTGACAAGTCATCCCACCAACTCTTTTCATCCTCTATTACAAAATAGACAAGTGTTCCAATAAAGTATAAGATGAGTGGCTGCTGCAGAAAAAGTTCTGCACTGCTCTGCAGTGATTTGACACGCAACAAAAGCTGTTTTTCATTTTCTCTCTCAATAGCGGCAGAACGCAACGCTATAACGTCTGAACGCTGCAGCACTGAACAAACACATTAAAACACAAGATGGGGCACCAAAGATTCAAATGATCATAAATCTGTTCCTAACCCTCTTTTACATTAAATAACACATATTTACTTAATTAAACAACAATATTACTTAAGAAGCCACGTTGATTTAAGCCTAAAGAACATAAATAACTCTTGTAAATAATAGTTATCACGACATCCTTCATTTGATAACAAATTGATATGAGGATACACGACATAATGTACCAAGTATCCCAACAACTGGCTGACATAGTCAAGCCTATGGTGCATTATGAGGTACAACAGGCCGGAGAACAACAAAATATGAGAGTCTCTTAGAGCAGTATCTCAGTTCGCCTTGGTACCCCTGGAAAAGGAGTGCCTATGAATACAGCGGGGAATGCATAACAGGTCCCACCATACTCTGCTATGGCAGGGCCTCAGCAGGTGATTCCACCTCAGGTAACTCCTAACCTTGGTTTTCCTCAGCCTAGTAACTATGCCACTACCAACACTGGGGGACAGTACGTGCCAATATGTTACCACTATATATATTCTTCAACCTAGACAGATGCAAATGGCTATAAGGCCACCCGAGGCCATAGGTAATATTGGTATGCCATAAGGGCCACCATATGGACCCCATGGGTAGCAATCTACCCTATGTAGGGGGCACGCCTTTGGCCTAGAAACATGAATTAGTAGGTCTGGTGGCTACTACCCGATTCAGCAGGTGCGGGCTCCAAACCCACCTGGCTCGACTAGTCTACCACCACCAACCCTATTCTGAACTAGTTGTTAGACTTCGGTGGGTTCATTTCCATCACAACAGGTATTAGGGAACACTGGTGAGTGGATATGGAACACCATTCCATCTTATCAGGTTGGCCAAGTTGCCCCAGGGCAGACATGGGGCCCACCTCTGGCACCTCCTCATCCAGGAATACAAAGCACCCCAGATCAACGATGGCACCCTTCTGCCCCAGCCAAGACCTCCAGGGTCCCAACTCTTGGATCATACTATTATTGCTGATACTATCAAGAAATATTTTGGTGTTCAATTGAAACCTCTTTATAGGTCCTTGTACAGGAAACAGTACCTTGAATGGGTGAACAGATTGGTGTCTCTACCAAGGGGATTTAAGACCCAAGACTTTGCTACCTTTTTCGGGGAAGATGGAAAGTCGACCATGGAACACATCAGTCAATTCACGACCCAAGGTGGGGAAGGAAAACAGAACGAGTTCCACAAGCTGCTGCTATTACCTTTATCTTTGACAGGAACAACTTTCACATTGTATTCCTCCCTTCCACCAAATTCAATTCAAACCTGGGCAGACATGGAAATGTGCTTCCATGATATATTCTGATGGCCATAACTAGAGGTTACTGCTGCCGACCTCATGAATTTGAGGCAAAAAGTTGATGAGCCAGTGGCTGATTTCACTGAAAGATTAAGAAAGTTGGTTTGCAAGTGCTCAGTGCAATTCCCTAAGTCACAATACACTACTATGGCCATCACTGGAATGCACCATCAGCTGAAAGAGAAGTCGGTGGGCTAACAATTTGTCGACCTCAGTAGCCTAGCTTCGAGACAATTCATTCAAGAGAATGAGAAAAGGAAAGCTAGTCGAGGCATAGGCCTACACTTAGTATCCATTGTGGGTATGGAAGACTACTCTAAGGAAGATGAATCGACCGATCCCACAGCTGACATCGTGTCAGCAGAGATAGTGAAAGGAAAGGTCTGCACTTTCCTTGCTTTGAGATCTGTCAATGGTAAATAGAAGGAAAACTCTGAAGACAAGGTAGAGTACTCCTTTGACATTTCCAAGGCGGACCAAATATTTGACTACTTGTTGAAAGACAAGCAAATTCGGCTATTGGATGGACATAAGATACCTTCACCAGAAGAGTTGAAGGGAAAGAAATACTACAAATGGTATAATTCCTTCAACCATGCAATTTCCAATTGCATAGTTTTCAGGAATGCTATCGAGAAAGCTATCACGAAAGGGAGGTTCAAATTGGATGATAAGGGTATAGCCGAGATGACAGTAGATACTGATCCCTTCCAAGTAATGGAAATCAATATGGTATCTTTCTCGGGCTCACATAATTCAAATGCCAAAGAAAGGGGAAAGGGTAAGAAGGTCTATAAGTAAGTATGGATGTTAAAGCAAGCAGAAGTAGAATTTGCTGAGGACAATAGGCAATCTTTTTTCAATTGGCTAGAGGTGGCTTGACCTGGTATCATAGTGTTTGACCGCCTAGGCATGCCTGAACCTAGGCTAGTCGTTGCAGAGTCGAGCCAAGGGGCTAAGAAATCCAAGAAACCACCTAAACTAAGGAGGTTGACTCAAGAATTGACAAGCCCCTATATGTCCTTGAAAAATCCTAAGGCCAAGAAACCATGGCCTAGAGACAAATGCCAGTGGCCTAAGCACCTCTTGCTTGGGGAACAAAGCAGGTTAGCCGATGGTAACATCAAGCAAACTACTTTGACTAAGGTAGACGAAGAACCTATCCCAAAAGGAAAAAGGAGAGTGGCTAAGGTCACTATGGTACAAAGAATGACATCTCTCAAAATCATAGTTAGGGATGGCAAAGACCTCAATCCTACCAGAGTGATGAAGCCACCCTTGGCATGCAATGCCCAAAGATAAGTGGGTAGTGAACAAAGTGTTCAAAGAACCAGCCTCCTAGGCCAGCTATCCCATTTAACAAGAACTCAGAAGAGGAGGTTGTAGAGATCGAGGTGGGTACAAAAGATGAAGAACACTCTATAGATGGTGGCTGAGGCTAAGGGAAAAGATAAATAGGAGATCCCTGTTTCCACTGTGGCAAAGGCATTAGAAGATGATTTTCCAAAGATTGGTGAGGACAATGTGCTAGTAGTTAAGGAGGACATAGCAGATGTTCCCAGGGTCGGGACTTTCTCAGAAAAAGAGGCCGAGTTTAACAATATGATTGGAGCAGTAGAATTGACTGATAGCCTAATCGGTTATAGCGCCATGAACTGCCACTACAGCCCTACTAGCCCCTTGAGCCCGCATAGTCCTTATAGCCTGCTAGGACAAGAGAGCCATTCAGTGACTCAATTCTTGATTATATCTTCAATGAAGAAGCTGATGGCCTCATGGGTAAAATTGAGACCATAGGATTACTTCCTATGGAGATTTGGGGTTCTAAAGGATAATCTAAGGAACTAGAAGGAGATGTATTTGTTGAGGAGCATAATGGGCTACTTTGGTTGAGCTAGACAATAAGATAACAGAGGGTATTCTATTTAAAATGCCAACTACTAAGATAACCAAGCACCTGAAGCCTCTCTATATAAGGCTCATATCGATGGAAAACCTGTCAATAGGTTATTTGTTGATGGAGGTGTCGTATTGAACATCATGCCTTTGTCTACCATGATAAGGCTCGACAAGAACTTTGAGGACCTGATCCCCACTAATATGAAGATGACTAGTTTCATGGGTCATGCTTCTCATTCCTTGGGAGTTCTCATGCTTCTCATTATAGAGATTTAAACTTGGCCACTCCAAAATATGAGTATGACATGCCTATAGCAGATGTGTTGGTAGATGCTACGACAAACCATACCATCTTAACCTTCATGGATGACTATTCTGGTTACAACTAGATAAATGTAGTCGAGGCAGACATTCATAAGACTTCCTTTAGGTTCCCTGGAGCCCTAGGCATCTATAAGTGGTTTGTTATTCCTGTTGGCTTAAAGAATGCAGGAGCTACTTATCAAAGAGTGACGAATGCAATCTTCCATAACTTAATCGACAATAGCATGGAAGTATACATAGATGACGTGGTAGTCAAGTCGAAAGGTTTTGACCAGCATCTCGTTGAGCTTGAAAAGGCTATGAAACGGATGAGACTCCACAATCTAAAAATGAATCCTACTAAGTGCATATTTGGTGTCTCGTTAGGTAATCTCTTAGGCTTTTTGGTTCACAATCAAGGAATTGAAGTGGATAAAAACAAGGAAAAATTTGTACTAGAAGCTAGACCACCCATAACTAAGAAGGAGTTGCAGAGACTGCTTGAAAAAATCAACTTCTTAAGAAGGTTCATTGTGAGCTCAGTTGGGAAGATGAAGGCCTTCTCTCCTCTGCTGAGGCTCAAGAATTCCGAAGAAATGGTGACCAAAACAAAAGGAGGCCTTTGATCATATCAAGTGTGTCTTAGCCAATCCTCCTCTATTGGTGCCAGTGGCGGACCTAGGCTTTAGTGAGGGGGTTCATTTGAATCCCCTAAAAAAAACTATCCATTTATCTCTTGTATAAAAATAATGTTATCCCTTTATCCTTTTTCACTACAAGAATAATTGATTTTTCCGGCCAGGAGTTTCCGGCGGATTCTAGGCATTTCCGGCGGCTTCTATCCGCCGCAAAGTTACCAGCGAAATAATTGACGTTTGCGGCGGATTAATTTTCGACTTGGATTTTGCGGCGAATTTATAGGTTTTTGCGGCGGATTTGGGATTACAAAAATTTATTTTTTTTACGAGATTTTAACAATCCACCGGTAAGGTTATTTCCGGCGGATATTTGCCAATTTTGAAATTCATAAACCGCCGCAAATTCAACTCCGTCCACCGCAAATCCTCTAATCCGCCGCAAAGCCCATAAATCCGCCGGTAACTGCCGTTTCCGGCGGATCATGCCTTTTGACCGTTTGACTTCGTTTCTCCTATATAAACGCCTTCTTCCCTTCTTCTTTTTCACACCTCTACCAATACTCTCATTCTCCTTAAAACGGCACTCTCTTGAGCATTGTCGGCAGCAGCTCCAATAGAGTGGCGTATGTCTTCATTTTTTTGTAAAAAAATTTCCACATTGTCATGAACACCCCTTCATCTTTTTCGTTAAAAGTAACCCCTTTATCAGCAAAAAGCTCCTCCTCATTATTTTCACCACAAGAGACATATACGCTCATCAAACGCTCGGTATCATCCTCCAACTTAACAACCCGTCCTTGCAGTTCCTCAAACTTTCTATTTAGAGATTCAATCATCTTTTCAAAAGATGGTTTCTTGTGAAACTTTCTATTTTGAAAATATGGTTGAATCTCTAAATAGAAAGTTTGAGGAACTGCAAGGACGGGTTGTTAAGTTGAAGGATGATACCGAGCGTTTGATTAACGTATATGTCTCTTGTGGTGGAAATAATGAGGAGGAGCTTTTTGCTGATAAATGGGTTACTTTTAACGAAAAAATGAAGGGGTGTTCACGACAATGTGGAAATTTCTTTACAAAGAAATGGAGACATGCGCCACTGTAATGGAGCTGCTGCCGACAATGCTCAAGAGAGTGTCATATCAAGATAATGGCGTAGGTCTCTGTTTAGGGGTAGCATACATTAAATATATATTTTACTGCTTTTCCCAATTTTTACTGCTTTAGATTATTTTATTTTTTTGTATGGATATTTTATTAATTGTATGGATATTTTTTTGGTGATAATATTTTACTGCTTTTCCCAATTTTTGTTTTTTTAAATTAAAAATTAATTAGTTATTGTATTTTATTTTTTTTATCAATAATTAAAAAAATTAATAAAATAATATATATTTTTAATTAAAACGATTTTTTTTAAAAAATAAAATTTATTTTTTAAAAATAATAATAATTTTTTAAAAAAAAAATGGTACTTTGCGGCGGATTGTGGCTTTTGCGGCGGATTTTTTGGTGTTTTTTAAAAAAAAAGGCGCGGTATTTTAATTTGAATATCCGCCGCAAAGACCCAGAATCCGCCGCAAAGCTCCGTTAAAAAAAACCCGCGGATATTAAATTTCAAAATCCGCCGCAAAGCTCCAGAATCCGCCGCAAAGCTCCGTAAAAAAAAAAACCCGCCGATATTAAATTTCAAAATCCGCCGCAAAGACCCAGAATCCGCCGCAAATCTCCTATTGCGGCGGATATCACCTTTTGACCATTGGCTGCGTTTTCCTATATATATATATCCATTCCCCACTTCTCATTCTTCACACTTCTAACAATCCTCCCATTCTCTTCTTAAAATTTCTCTTTTACTCTCTCCAAATTCTCTCATTCTCTACTAAATCTCTTTTTGAAGTGTAGCGCTTCCTCCCTACGAATTGTCTTCTGCTCTTATTGGGAAATTTCTTCAAGGTATGTTTTTGATATGAGTTAATAGTTTTAGTTTTTAATTTTTTTTTAATATTCGTTTTTAAATTATTTTATAATAATATGAGTTTGTTACTAATTGTGTTGTTTTTTGTTTAGGTATTGTTTGGGTTCCTCCTTTTTCCTCTCTGCTTGAGTTCAGGATAAGCTTCAAGCCAGAGCCTTCTCTTCACTACGGTTAGTTGTTAAAGTAATTAATAAAATATTACTTACTTCACTATTTTTAGTAAAATTTTGTTACAAATTTTGTTTGCAATAATAATACAAATTAATTTATATTGAAAAAACTTATTTATTAAGTTCACTTATAAATTTTATTAACATATATTGTCTTATAAAAATTGAAATTTAAAATTAAATTTGGAATTATTATTTATAATGTTTAAATTATTAGTATATAACATTATTAAAAAATTAATTCTGTTGCTTGTAATTAATTGGTAGTTTATTGAAATATGAAAATAAAATGAGTAATATATAAATATATATATCAAAATATGAAGTAATTGATAGTTTATTTTATTTATATTGTAGTGTAGTATACGTAGTTCTTGAAAATGGATCGTAGTTGGATGTATGATCGATTGTATCCTGGAAGAACTGGTGTAAAACGACGTTTTGTAGAAGGAGTAGAAGAGTTTATTTTTTGTGCTAAGTACATTGATCATGAAGAATTTGGGCGACAAGGCGGTATTAGATGTCCGTGCTTGAAATGTTCATTTCGAGCTATAAAAAATGAACATGAAGTTAGACTTCATTTGTACAATAATGGGTTTAGGCCAAATTATTGGACATGGAGTCGTCACGGGGAAGGAGCGCCAGGGGTAGCTGCAGTTCCTGCGGTTAATGTTTCGGTTGAAGTAGTAGATCACACATCAAGTAGTTATCCAGTGACTACGACATCTGAAGGATGGGGAATACAACCGTTAGATGTTTATCAGGGAATGATATCTGACGCTGTTGGAGTAAATTTGGATTTTGAAGAACCAGATGCTGACGAAGTTCCAAATGAGGAAGCTCAAAGGTTTTACATGTATTTGAGTGAGACAAATAAACCCATATTTGAAGGATCTACAGACTCAAAATTATCAATGTGTGTTTGGTTGTTGGGTCTTAAGTCTCAATTTAATGTTGCTGAGTTGTGCATGGAATATATGACCAAAATGATGTTGGATGCAACCCCCATTAGAGGGAGTTTACCGCAAAGTTATTATGAAGCTAAAAGAGTGGTATCGAAGCTTGGCTTAAAATCTAAAAGGATTGATTGTTGTGTGTCTGGTTGCATGCTCTATTATAACAATGAGTTTGGCATAAATGATGGAGAGTTGTCGGAATGCAAGTTGTGTGGACAACCACGCTATCGTGTCAGTAGATCAGGGATGAGCAGAGGCAAACCGGTTCCACGAAAATCAATGTTCTATCTGCCTCTCATTCCAAGGCTACAGAGGATGTTTACTTCAATGGAGACCGCGGGTAAAATGACATGGCAACATCAAAATAGAAATAATTCTGGTGAATTACGTCACCCATCTGATGGTGAAGCTTGGAAGCATTTTGATCGTGTTCATCCAGATTTTGCCAGTGATCCACGCAATGTTCGGCTTGGTTTGTGCTCTGATGGTTTCACACCATATATTCAAGCCTCGGCAACACCGTATTCATGTTGGCCAGTTATTGCTACCCCATACAACCTTCCTCCAGAAATGTGTATGTCCAAACCATACATGTTTTTAAATTCTATTATTCCAGGGCCAAGTAATCCAACAGCTAGTATTGACATCTATTTGCAACCTTTGATTGATGACCTAAAAAGGTTGTGGAATGGTGTTTTAACTTATGATGTGGCACGCAAACAAAATTTTGTGATGAGGGCGGCTTTGATGTGGACCATTAATGACTTCCCTGCCTATGGAATGTTGTCTGGATGGGGGACACATGGTAAGATGGCGTGTCCGATTTGCATGGTTGACACAAAGGCTTTTAGTCTTAAATACGGAGGAAAAGTTTCATGGTTTGACTCGCACCGTAGGTTCTTACCTATGGATCACCCATTTAGAAAGCAGAAATATACGTTCATCAAGGGAAATGTTGAAACAGCTGGACCTCCTCGTCAGTTGACACCAGAGGAAGTTTGGAATAGTGTTAGGGATATCCCTCCTGTGGAAGTCGTAGCCGGTGTTGTTTCTCGTCCAGATGGCTATGGACAATGGCACAATTGGACAAAAAAAGTATTTTTTGGGAACTTCCCTATTGGAAAGATAATCTATTGAGACACAATCTCGATGTCATGCATAT
Organism: Astragalus membranaceus; assembly: GCA_039519185.1. NCBI lineage: Eukaryota > Viridiplantae > Streptophyta > Magnoliopsida > Fabales > Fabaceae > Astragalus > Astragalus membranaceus. The sequence continues at coordinate 89,222,616 of CM076854.1, read as the reverse complement.
AGAGAAGAATTTTTTTGACAACATATTTAACACTGTCATGAACGTGAAAGGAAAAACGAAAGACAATGAGAAAGCTAGGAAGGATATAGATCATTTCTGTAGACGAAAGGATTTGTTGTTGGTTGAGCAAGGTACTAGGATTTTGAAACCCAAAGCCAATTATACTTTATCTACCGAACAAGCGAAAGCAGTTTATCAATGGATAAAAGAGTTGAAAATGCCAGACGGTTATTCTTCCAATTTATCTAGATGTACGGATGTGGATAATGGGAGGTTGCATGGGATGAAGAGTCATGATTGTCACGTATTCATGGAGTGCTTACTTCCTATCGCTTTTAGTTCGTTGCCAACACACGTTTTAAATCTGCTCATTGAAATAAGTCAATACTTTAAGAATTTGTGTTCTGCAACGCTAAAAGCTGATGATCTTTCAAAAATGGAACAAGACATCCCACTTATCTTATGCAAGTTGGAGAGAGTATTTCCACCTGGTTTCTTTGATTCTATGGAGAATCTACCGGTGCATCTCGCATATGAAGCTAAACTTGGCGGACCTGTCCAATACAGATGGATGTATCCGTTTGAAAGGTCAGCTAATTTTGAATTATAATATAAGAAACAAGTTTAAATTAAAATATATGACTATTATATTAATATCATATTCTCTAGGTTCATGGGTGATTCAAAAAGATCGGTGAAAAACAAAGCTAGAGTTGAAGGATCGATATGTTCTTCTTACCTACACCGTGAAACAACACATTTTTTTTCTCATTATTTCAAGAATCAGTTTGCTCCCGGAAGCAAATGAAATGAAGTGGATACTGAATGGCGACATCCTTTGGCTTTGTCTGTCTTTTGTCTACCCGGTCGTCCATCTGGGAAGGAGTCAACTCACTGGCTAACAGATGAAGAGTTAAGTTCAGCACATGTTCATGTGTTGATAAACTGTACTGAGGTGCAACCATTTATTGAGTATGTTCCTCAACATTAACAATCGATCTTAATTAGTTAATATAGTAGACAAGTGTAACAATTAAATTATTTCTTTTTAGGGAGTTCTTGTCATCAGAGGCAGTACGTGAAGACCAATCTTCTGCTCATATTCATGCGCATTTTCCAATGTGGTTTAGTCAATATGTGTATTCCCTCCCGCCAAATCCTACCAACCAACACTTGAGGAACATATCAGACGGTCCTCGAAGATGTGTTAAAGAATGGCACACATACTTTGTCAATGGATACAAATTTCACACCAATGAATGGACACAGGGTAGAGAGACATTCAATAGTGGAGTGTGCATGAAGGAGGTCACTGGAGGAGGTGAAGATGATTTTTATGGTGTGGTTCAACACATATATGAACTTCAGTACCCCCATCTAGATTTTAGTCCAAAGGTAGTGGTTTTTTATTGTAATTGGTTTGATCCGTCTACTCGAGGAACAAAGGTGAATCCAAAGTCAAATACAGTGGACATTAAAATGAATGGTAGATATCGACCGTATGATCCGTTCGTCATTGCACAAAATGTGAGACAAGTGTCCCTTATCCATCAATGCGGACTAATACGCGTGGTTGGTGTGTCGCAATTAAAACAAAACCAAGAGGTCGCATTGATCAGACAAATGATGACACGGTGGAAGATATGCCATATCAAATGGAAGAGATGTCTAATGTAAATGAAGTGATTCAAGTTGAACCCATTGTTTGTTTATGTGATGAGCCGGCAAACACCGGCGATGAAGTTGTTGATGACGAAGATGCTGATGGTGAAGATGCAACAGACCACATTGGTGTATCAAGAATTCACTCCTCCGATGATGATGATTTTGAGAATGAATGGGATTCAAATTAGTTATTTATGTTTCAATCAATTATATAAGGATGTAATTTATGTTTCAACAATTCTATTTTTAATGAAGGATGTTATTTTTAATGAAGGATGTTATTTGTTTGAGAATGAATGGGATTCAAATTATTTATTAATTTTAATGAGTTTTGTATATGTTGTTGTTAACCTTGTTTAGTATATGTTTGTTTGTTTAAATGTATATGTTTAGATCTATACAGATATGGCATCTCATGATGACCCGGGATCCGATCATGACGGCGCATATGTTCCTCCTCCACCTCCCGATGCCGCCAGCACTAGCAGGCGGAAGACATCTACTCGCCTAGGGCGCCGTGTTCAGCCTACGCGTGTTGTTGTTACTACTGGCGGATATTTGCCACCACCTGTGTCTGAGGATGGTGCTAGTACTAGTACTGCAGGGGGCCCATCGATTCCTGTTGGTACTGAGGGCTTATCCCCGACACATGTTGATGCGGATGGGGTACGCACATTCATTGATGGGACTGATGTGATTAGAGTTACACCTGATGGGCGTATCATATTGCAGATTGTTGGCGATTCGTAAGTCTATATATATATATATATATATATATATATATATATATATATATATATATATATATATCTATATTATTATTTAATAATTTATTTTTGTTGCCATTTATATATAACTTATATTTGGTGTAACAAAATTCATCTTTTTTTAATGCAGTTTTATTCCTTCGAAGGCTTCAGCTACCGCCATCACAAAAACAATCAAGGAGAATTTTACCAAGAGCTGGAAGTACTGGACGGAAGTTAGAAAAGATAAGGATGCAAATAAGATGTTAAGATCATTTTTGGTAAGTTATTCGATTCTACGAAATAATTAATTTGGTGTATTATCTTATTGACTTGATTAATTAATTAATTATTGCCTTATAATTAACAACATTATTGTAAATTTCTTAAATAGGAAAAATGTACATGGTATCCAGGGGAGCAAGCCGCAGTTGAGAGAGTGTTCCATAAGAGATGTTCTCATCGCTATTCTGAATTGATGCGGAGGGCGCGCAATACGGGTACAAAGCCATCTTATATGGGAGACTCAACTTGGGCTGAGTTTAATGAGTATTGGCAGAAAGATGAAGCATTTAAGAATTATTGTGAGAAAGCCAAGAAGAACCGTGCTTCTGAAAAAGGTGGCTGCACACACACGGGGGGGAGTGCTAATACTGCAACGCATTACATGCGTTTGGTAAATTTATTACTTAATTTATTAATTGATTAATTAATTAATTATTTATAATAATTAACTAGTCATTTTCAATATGTGTATTTAATTAATAATATATATATTTATGTATATATATATATATATATATATATATATATATATATATATATATATATATATATATATATATATATATATAGGTGGAGAGGGAACAAAGGCCAATCACTTTGCCTGAGTTGCATTGCCACATGCATATGGTGGAGGAGACTGGTGAGTACGTTACAGATCGGGCGAGGCGTATTCAGGTAAAACTACTTTTACAATTATATATTAATTAATGTTTATTATTTATATTAATAATTAGTTATTTATTTGTTGGATTATTTTTTTCAGGAGAGCTTCGAGGGTGGGATGGCTGAGTACCATCAGTCACAACAGAGCAGTGGGGCAGCTGTCGATCCAGTGGAGGAGGCTAGAGTAGCTCGTGATGTTTGGGAGAGAGCAGTTGGTCCCCAAAAGACTAATCGTCTGGTAGGATCAGGTGGTATTGGACCGGCTGCTTTTCGAACAAGCATTATTCCGAGTCTATCAGATTCACATTCTGGATCCTCGACTGGTCGCAATTATGTTCCCAATGCTGGTGAGTTGAATGAGGTTAGGCAATTGACACAGCAACTGAGCGAGGCTCAGCGTCAGATTGTCGAGCGGCAACAGCAAAGCGATCGGGAAATTCAGGCGGTTCGGGATCAAAGTGATCGGGAAATTCAGGCGATTCGGGAGCAGGCTAGGGTAGCTGAGGAGCGCATGGAGGAGCGCTTTAAGTTATTGCAGGATCAGATGGTGTCTCAGCACTCGAGGCCATCCTCATCAGCATCCTACCCGCCACCGCCACAGCAGCATTACTACCAGCAGCAGTATGCACCTCAGTATCCCCCCCGTATGCATCTCAATATCCCCGCAGTATACACCGCAGTATGCGCCGCCATTCCAGCCATACCAGCAGCAACATCAGTCACCCCGCCAGCCATACCAGCAGCCCCAACATCAGTCACCCCTGATCCAGCCAAACCAGCAGTACCCCCAGCAGCGGTCACCCCCGCTGGACATTGATCTTAATGTCCAAATGTCATCGCTCAGTACTTTACTTCAAGATGATACATATTATAATAATGTTGATGACATTGACCGGCAGACACCCCAGTAGCTTTAGATTATTTTATTTTTTTGTATGGATATTTTATTAATTGTATGGATATTTTTTTGGTGATAATATTTTACTGCTTTTCCCAATTTTTATTTTTTTAAATTAAAAATTAATTAGTTATTGGATTTTATTTTTTATCAATAATTAAAAAAATTAATAAAATAATATATATTTTTAATTAAAACGATTTTTTTAAAAAAATAAAATTTAATTTTTAAAAAAAATAATAATTTTTTTTAAAAAAAAAATGGTACTTTGCGGCGGATTTGTGTCGTTTGCGGCGGAATTTTAAATAAAACGTTTTTTTAAAAAAATTATATTCATTTTTTTTTAAATAAAACGGGTACTTTGCGGCGGATAACGGGTACTTTGCGGCGGATACTTTGCGGCGGATATTGGGCACTTTCCGGCGGATATTTTGCGGGAAAAATTTGTCACTTTTTCCGGCGGATTATCCGCCGCAAATTTGCGGTGGATTTTGCGGCGCCACTAAATCCGCCGCAAACTTGCGGCGGATAATCCGCCGCAACGCATTTGCTTCGAGCTGGCTACCGGCAGAAAAATTCCGCCGCAAAGTCCAAATATCCGCCGCAAACTTGGCTTTTGCGGCGGATTTTACCCGCCGCAAAGTCCAACTTTTCTTGTGGTGTTTATAAAACTATATTGAACCCCCTGAACTTATAATATTTCATTAGGCCCCTAATTTTGCACCTAAGTACTTCACACAAACACAATACTAGACCAATTATGAGTTGTATAATTTATTTATTTGAATATATTAAAGGTGTTTTTAGTTATATTTTTAGCGATTCATGTTTTTAAAATTTTTGAACCCCCTGATCGAGTCCTGGGTCCGCCACTGATTGGTGCCACCACTCCTTGGAAGACCCATGAAGCTGTACATAGCTGCTGAGAACCATGTCATTGGTTGCCTGTTAGCACAGGATGCTGATGATGGAACTGAAAGAGCTATGTACTATCTTAGTAGAATTCTGAATAATGCTGATTAATTATTTTTAAAATCCTTCAATTGGAGCTAGCTTTAAATTGAAGCAGAAGGCTCTGAATTACGTTCTGGTAGGTGATGAATTGTATAAGAAGAGTACCCATAGAGTGTTCTTGAAATGCCTTGATAAAAGTGAATCCTACAAGGCATCTGTGGCTCTGATAGAGCTGGGCGGGCCTATCATGAAATTTCTGATTTATAGACATAATTATTACTGGACAACCATAACACTTAGCCTTCTCATATTTTTGAAAGTTTTTTTTTAGAAAGTAAGAAGGCTTAATTACAGTTTTGGTCTCCCTATTATGACCAATTCTCGATTTTGGTCCCTGAACTTTTAATTTGACGATTTTGGCCACCCTATTTTCCCAATTTGTAAAATCAAGGCCCCCCACCCCAATTTTGACTGACTTATCCTACGTGGCAGCCCACGTGGACTGCCACGTAGGCACACCCCCCCACCCCCATCCCACCCCAACCCAACCCACCACCGAGAGCGACGCGACGGGGAGACGAGAGGATCGCAATTCTGCGATCTGCGAGAGAACGGGGAGACGAGAGGATCTGCGAGAGCGAGAGCGAGAGCGACAGTGGTGAGATGCGAGGAGGGAGAGCGACGGTGGGAGAGCAACGGTGGGAGAGCGGAGATGCGAAGGAGAGAGAGATGCGAGGAGGGAGAGCGACGGTGGGAGAGAGAGATGTGAAGGAGAGAGAGGGTGTGGTTGTGGGGGGGGTTCACGGAGGTGTGGTTGTGGGGGGGTTCACGGAGGTGGGGGTGGGAGGGGGGAGGGGAAGAGGGAAGAGGAACAGTGTGGGGGGGGGGGATCGGTGGGGAGACAAACAGTGGAGGGGTGGGGTGGGGGGGTGTGCCTACGTGGCAGTCCACGTGGGCTGCCACGTAGGATAAGTCAGTCAAAATTAAGAAGGGGACTATGATTTTTCAAATTGGAAAAATAGGGAGACCAAAATCGTCAAATTAAAACTTCAAGAACCAAAATCGAGAATTAGTCATAATAGGGAGACTAAAACTGTAATTAAGCCAAATAAGAAAGTAACTATAAGCTGTCTGTGTTATTAGAAACTTGCGCTAAACTTGTTGTAGCTGTCACTGGTTGTAGAGAAATCTTTGTTGCCGTGAAGAAAATAGCATACGGCAACTAAATCATAAACAATAATATCTTCTCTAACCATCAAAGAAAAAACGGTTAAATAAAGAGAGAATCACACAAAAGAATTCAACGAAAGAACAAATTACAGAATTGTAAATCAAAATCACACAATATCAAAATGCCATTGCAAAAAATTACACAGATCCACAGCTGAACAAAAAACTACAAGATCCAGAACAGAAAATTACAAGATCTGGGGCAAAAAGTTACAAAGCTTCATTTGAACCGAAAATAAATAAAAAATCATATTGTGAAATTCCGCCATTGCATGGACGAGAAGTTGTGAGGAGTGATTTGAAGTTGTGAGGAGCAGATCTAACACAGAGAGATATGGTACCAGACATTCTTAGAGAGAGGAGCAGAGGTGGTCTTCAAGGGCAGGGCCGGCCCCGAGGATAGGCCGGGGTGCGACCGCCTAGGGCCCACGTTTGTAGGGGGCCCAAAAAAAATTATATTAAGCCTAAATTATAGTAGTACTATAAAAAAAATATTTAAAAAAAAGGCCCAAATTATCTCTAGAAATTCTAAAATTTGTTGAAGGGTCCTTCATTATCCTAGCTCTCTTGGTTCTTACTCCACAAAATAATGAGTCATTATATTCCATTCAATTCCTTCTTTCCCAACACAATTCAATTCTCTATTATAAAAACCCACACTTATTATTCTCATTTTACCAAAAATTCTCTTCCTATATTCCCACCGTCAATACCAAAAATTCCTTCTTCCCAAATTCTCATTTTACCGACTTCTCAGTTCTCATAATCATTTCCTGTTGAGTCTGGCGGTTCTGTTCTTGAGGAATGATTATTTTCCTTTCAAGTGAATATTGTAATGATGCAAAGACAAAGAGTGAGGCGGAGAGTTTGATTAATGCACTAGAAAGTTTTGAATTTTTACTTGGTGTGGTTATTTGGTATGATATTTTATTTGCTATTAATATGGTTAGCAAAAAGTTGCAATCTAAGTCTGTGTGTATCGACGCTACCATAAAACAGTTGGAAGATATGTTATCCTATTTTGAAAAATATCGAGAGGAAGGTTTTACAAATAGTATGAATCTTGCAAAAAGTGTTGCATTTGAAATGAATGTCGAGCCCATCTTTCCAACAAAACGTCGTGTGATTAAGAAAAAGCATTTTGGAGAGAACAATGAGGAACATGAAAGTCAGTCACCAGAAGAATCATTTAGAGTCAACTATTTTCTTATTGTTGTTGATATGACAATTACTTCTTTGAAAAACAGATTTGAGGAATTGAAGACATTTGAAAGTATCTTTGGATTTTTATATGATTCTCAAAACCATTATAATGTATTAAAGCGTATTATTTTAATTGAAATATGTTGTTTTTTTGCCTTCTATTGAAATATTTTCAAATTAAAAAATAGCTATGTAAGGGGGGCCCTTTTCTCACAAATTGCCTAGGGCCCATAAAATGTCAGGAACGGGACTGTTCAAGGGAGGGGCAAAGGCGGTTAGGGGGTAGAGATGAAGGCTGAGGGTGTGGGTGAAACCGTAGATGAAAAGAGGGGGATTGATTGGGATAGGGAGTAAGTGAGGGAGATTTTTTTATGAAAGAGTGTAAATGATTTGATGGATTTGCAAAAGCCCTCGCAAACCCTTCCAAACCCTCATCCCCTCCAATACATTTTTTGAGTTTCTCCAAATTGGGAGATTTGGTTTTGTGAAGAAAAATAAACACCCCATTTAAGTTGATGGTATATCATTCCTTCCATTTATCTTTCATCCTTCCTTTTTTTTTTTTCAAATCCTCCCCTCCCCCAAACTTCAAACAAGCCCTTAGAGTGAGAGAATAACTAGGGATTGTGGTGAGAAGGTTCTAGAGTAATAAATGCCAATTAATTTGCAATGGATATAAAAACCAAATGGCCAAAAATTGAGATTGACATACAGACAGATTGCAATGGGAAATTTTCTGTCTTTGATAAGATCTCGAATAAAATCATAGATGAATGCCCTGAGGACAACACTGAAGAGGAGTTGATGAGGTTGGTACACCAGGTACAACAAGCCAACAACACCAGTAGGCACAGAAAAAGAAGAACGGTGATAGATCGAAGTCGTGAAGAAGGACATAATCAATTGTTCAATGACTACTTCTTTGAAAATCCTATATACACGGATGTTCAATTCTAACGAAGGTTCTGAATGCAGAGACATGTGTTCCTTCGCATCGTAGAAGCCATTGGCAATCATGACGAGTACTTCCATAAGGATTGATGTTGTTGGTAGAAGGGGACTTTCACCTTTGCAGAAGCGTACCGCTGCTCTTCATATATTGGCATGTGGATCACTTGCTGATAGTGTGGATGACTATGTTCGTAATGGTGAAAGGACAACACTGGAGAAATTAGGCAGATTTATAGTGGGCGTCTTCGCGGTAATTTTTATGTATTATCTTGTACTCCACTCGAAATGTGATTCGTTGTTTATTGTTATGTATTTTATTTTTTTTCAACCTTATAATTAGAGCTGTCAATTTGGCCCACGTGGGGCAGCCCACCCTAAGCCCACATGGCCCATGGACCAAAAATCCCATAGGCCAAAAAGCCCACCATCCTAAGGCCCCCACATAGGCCCCAAGCCCATAAGGCCCATGTGGGCCCAGCCCCGCCCATAGGCCTTGAATATTTATTTTGCAAAAAATGACCCACTCAACTTTGATGGCCTAGTTTAGCCCATGGGACCTGAATATTTATTTTGCAAATAATGACCCACTCTTGGTGGTGGTGGTGGTGGTGGTGAGTGTGAGATAGTGATGATGGTGGTTGTGGTGAGAGGGAGAAGGAGGTGGTGGTGAGTGAGGGAGAAGAGGAAGAGGGTGAAAGAATGAAAGTGGATGTGTAAATAGTGGAAAAATAGGTGGTGGTGGTTGGTGAGAGGAAAAAGGAGGTGGTGGTTGTTGTGTGATGGTGGTGAGATGGAAAAGGAGGTGGTGGTGGTGGTGGTGAGAGAGAAAAGAAGGTGGTGGTTAGTCGAAGATGGTGGTGGTGGTTGTGGTGAAAGGGAAAAGGAGGTTGTGGTGAGAGTGAAAGAGAAGAGGAAGAGGGTGAAAGAATGAACGTAGATGTGTAAATAGTGGGAAAATAGGTGGTGGTGGTGGTGGTGAGAGGAAAATGAAGGTGATGGTGGTGAGAGGGAAAATGAGGTGGTGGTGGTGGTGAGTAGAAGATGGTGGTGGTGGGAGTGAGAGAGAAGAGGAAGTGGGTGAAAGAATGAAAGTAGATGTATAAATAGTGGGAAAAGAGGTGGGGTGGTGGTGGCGAGAGGGATAAGGAGGTGGTGGTGGTGGGAGGGAAAATGAGGTGGTGGTGGTGAGTGGGAGATGGTGGTGGTGGTTGTGGTGAGAGGGAGAAGAATGTGGTGGTAAGAGGGAAGGAGAAGAGGAATGGAGGTGAAAGAATGAAAGTAGAGGTGTAAATAGTGGGAAAAAAATGAGAATAAAATTTGGGGGCCAGCCCACAAAGCCCTGGCCCCAACCCACTAAAAAATTTAAAAGTGTGAGCTGGGGCTAAAAAAAGCCCCATTAATAGGGGGCTTCAATTTTATGGGATTAGGAATTAGTTACTAGCTCTAACCCTATATAAGCATAATACTTGGTTACTATCTCTAACCCTATATAAGCACAATACTTGTTGTAATATGAAGAAAATGAATCCATAAAGAAGTTATGGTGACTTTCTCTCTTTTTTATCTTCTTTGGAGGCTTTTCTGACCTCGAATCAGAGTGACATTCTCTTTTCTCTCATTCACATATCTATTTCAAAATCCCCACCCCTTACACCAAGTTTAATGATTACCTCATAAATCTTTTCCCTATACTTTTTTTTATCTAAAGCGGATGGAAAGACGTTCCCAATCCTACACTATATTTCAAAGCATTTTGTTTCAAATTTGAAGTTTTGCTATTTTCTCTTGTGGATATTTTGCCACAGTTTTTACACTTGGCTTTTAGAAGCTCGTTATTGTCAACAAACTTTTCAAAAAGATCCCGAAGCGAAAGATGTTCTAGTTCTTTTTGAATTAGGGCACCTACTTCATTCTCTCCAAATTGATACTCATCATTAGACATATTACCTAATACACACACTTGAGGTGCTAGCTTAGTGGTAAGAGCTAGCATTATATCCTCAAGGTGCCGAGTTCGAATCCCCTCAGGGAAAGTTGTAAAATGGTCATTAATGTCACTTTGATTAAGAAAATTCCCCCTTCCCCAATTTAAAAAAAAAACCTAATTGTCATACCCCAATTTTGTCCGGCTTAGGTCAAAACCCTAATTTTCCAAAAAAATAAATAAATTGAAGAGCGAAGAGCCTTATGCACTACATTTCGGATCCTAGAAGGCATTCCAAGGTTCTTGAAATCGTTTTTAGGGTTGGAACGCACTTTTCGGGCAAATTAGGGTTTTAGAGCCAAAAAGGGTATTTTGGTCAATTATAACGGTTTTTTTCCTCTCACTTTCAAAAAGGCTCAAAAATATGTATAATTAAAAATAGAAATCTGAAATCAAAATAAAAAATGAATAACAAAATAATATTGGATGCTTATGGTATTTTTAGAATTAGGGCTAATTCCTTTTAGGTGCTTTTTGCTTTTATCCATTTTTGGCCAAAGTAAGCACCAATTTCACAAGCAAACAACCTCCCTCACTCCACCCTCATGCCCTTCACTTCAGCCCCATCAAGTGCACATCACAAAAAAGCCTTTCATCATGACAAGCACACCTTTGAGTCCAATAAGATTCAATACACAACATATTTTTACCTTCCTTCTCTCTACACCACTAAATACACACTAATTTCTTCACATCCTTCACTCCACCCTCATGCTCCATGCTTCCCTTCACTTCAGCCCCATCAAGTGCACATCACAAAAAGGCCTTTCATCATGACAAGCACACCTTTGAATCCAATAACATTCAATACACAACATATTTTTACCTTCTTTCTCTCTACACCACTAAATACACACTAATTTCTTTATTTCCCTCTCACAACCTTAAACCCATTAGATCTTTGGCCTCCCAAGGATTTGAATAAGGACAACTCACTCCTCTCCTCCCCAAAAGACCCAAGAAATTCGTAGCCCCTCTCCTCTCCCTCACTTCCTCTTGTTTTTCTTTCATCTCAAAGGAACCTTCCCATTTCTCCTACACCAAAAAATCCTAGCACACCAAAAACCTCCCCTTTTCTCTCCCAAAACCGTGGCCTCCCCACTCCCTTCTGTAACACCCCTTTTCTACCCGTTAATTTATTAGCGTAAAAATCAGAGTTTCAAAAATTTTAATTACACCACAAGGGATGTCACACTTACTTCGTTAAACATCATACGCCAAATTACTCACTTTTTGAAAACAGTCCTATAATACTTCCAAAACGTCATTGTCAAATAAATTTACAACTTCACAGCGGAAAGTCCAACAATTATACACAGTCTTGAATAAACTAAAACAACATTCTATTTCCCCCAAGTGTTACATATCAGAGCAGACGACCCGACTCAGCTAGCGAAGGTTCCTAAGCCTTCACTTGCGCTCACCTGCACGTTACCGCATAGGGGTAACATTCAAACAGAAGGGGTGAGTTCATCTAGCAATATAATAAAGCTTATGATAAGTACTATGCTAGGGTCATGACACTATATCAACCGCGTCACGAATTATCAAATCAATCATCAATATTAATCACCACAACAACTCATCGCAACGCCAGCTATATAGACCACATCACAAACATCAATTCAATCACTACCAAAGCTCATCACAATGTTATGTAAGTATATGAAGTGCAACCCACTCGCGGGCATATGCATGATGGTACCATATTCGTCACAATTAAGAGGCCGAGCCTATTCTTCACAGGAGGCCGAAGCCTATTCGTCACAAGAGGCCGAAGCCTATTCGTCACAAGAGGCCGAAGCCTATTCTTCACAGGAGGCCGAAGCCTATTCGTCACAAGAGGCCGAAGCCTATTCGTCACAAGAGGCCGAAGCCTATTCTTCACATTATGCACATGGGATGCATGGGACACTACGGCATGCATCACACACAAACACACACAAATACAGTCAACAACGTGACCCGTCACTTACCAATTTGCCAAAAAGGGCACAGCACCTGTCAATTCACAATCAACACACAACGTCACTTGGCCTTTTAGACCTTAACATCACTTAGCCTTTCGGGCTTTAAACGTCACTGGGTTTCATCGTCGCTTACACATCAATATCATCAACTCAAACAATAGCCACTGAGGGCAAAAACGTCATTTACACTTCATTATAAATAATAGTAGCCACTAAGGGCAAAACAGTCATTTAACTAGCCACTAAGGGCATCATCGTCATTTACACATCATTATCATTAAAGTTGGCCACTAAGGCAGAAACGTTCTTTAGAACATCGTCATGGACACCAAAAAGGTTTTAGACACCGAAAACAGTTTTGCAACGCAACAACAACTACCATCGGGGCAGCCACTCGGGCGCCCAGAACCATCAGAAAATAATAAGTTTTCGCTTTTAAAATAGGACACACTGATAGACAACGAGATGGGCTTCACAACACTTTTTGAAACGTTTAAAACGGAAACCCGAGTCAAAAGTTATAGCGAAAACAGTTTGTATTAAAAATCGGGGAACGTCCTGAAAATGGCGCCCAGTGCCTGGGCGCCTAAGACACAACTTGGACATCCGGAAGCAACACAACGCACGCACACTGACACGCACATACAGCAAGCACAATTCAGCACAACAGCAAGCACAATTCAGCAACACAAACTTTGGCTCATGCGCCCAGCACAAGTGCGCCAATTCCTGCAATGGAGAATTCAACCAAAAACGCAACAACTTGGCACGGGGCGCCCAATCGCGAGGACGCCTAATTCCGTGGCCAAAATTCCAGCAACAACAATGCTTGGCACAGGGCGCCCCACTTAGGGCGCCTAATTCTGCACCTAGACAACAAAATCCAGCAACAACAATTCGAGCAACACAACTTCATCAAATCACATACAATTCATACAAACAACTTCAAATCGCATATCAACCGTAAAAATAATATCACATCACAAATCAATCATGAACACATAAAGAGTCATCAAAAATCATCCACCGAATCATTATCAATCACAATACCGTCAAGGAGTATCCAAGCACTTAGCACGCAAACCACAATTTCTCAACAACAAGTTGTCATATGCCTAGGGTTCATCAATAATCACTAGAAATACATAAAATGACATACATAGAGCCTACCCCTACTTAGTCCCCATCATAAGACCCTATTATAGAGAAGATGAGACCCACCCTTACCTGATATCGAAGTGTCTTCCAAAGGCAAATCTCTACAGAGACAATTACGAGTTCTCAAGCGTGAATCAACTCCATCAATTTCAGCAGGAAAATGTTTGACTCGAATGCGTACAATCGTGCGACAACAACAATGACAGTACAAAAGTCATATACTAAAAATATTAAATATAATAACCACTCATTTAACAAATTAACTGTAAAAATTCCTTTTTCATTATCAAAATAGTCTAGAAAAGAATGTACTAACATATTAGTAATTTAAAATAAGATAAACTCTGAATAGTTTGGAAACTTAAATGTTAGGCTATTCACTATAACAGCTTAACTTTGAATTCTGGTAACAAGAAGATCACCTAATTATACCCTGTGCGGTAGGCTAATATATTACACGTATTACGTATTTCAGAAAAGCTTTATAGATAACTTAGTTTAGCAAACACCATTCAAAAACATAATGTAGTTTAATGATTGACAATGAAACATGTTGAGGATATGATATAAGGTTATTTAGATTGGCATTTTTAATAATCTTTGGTACGGAATTCCGAAAGTGTTTTTAGCTTGAAGATTAATGGCCTCACAAGGAATTATCATTTTTTTTTTCTTTACATGATCAAACCATAATGAAAGAAAGCATAACAGAGTAAAACTGACCAAAAATGCAGCGCTGTCTTAGGAAGAGAGGGAGGGAGGAGAACTTCGCGAACAGAGGGCTCACAGTTTGGGCTTCCTTGCACAACTTCCTTCGTTGCAATGGTTCCGCGATACTTGGCCAGAATCGCGCCTATCAATGGCGGATTCGCGAGGATGGAGGCGCACTGGAACGCGAGATTGGTGCTGCAGTCGGTTAAAAGGACATCAGAATCGGATTCAGAAGGAGTTTTCGAGTGGGAGGGCGAAGTTTGGGATTCGGCCGCGGAGAGAGGAGTGAGAACGAAATGGAAGAGGAAGCCATAGGGTTTTGGCCGCGGCTGTGCGAGAGGAAGAAGAAGAACAGCGAACCGGGTCGGGTTCTGGGTCCGTGGGTCGCGGGCTGCGTGTTGCAATTGGGCTAGGCGCTGGGCTACTCTGCTGGAAGGGTTTAATGTGCCACAGGGGTGTAAGTAGCGAACAGAAGGGGTGTATACTAGTAGCAAGGCCCAAAATCAACTCTAAATCATTTTTAAAAGCTCATTTCAACTACAACTATTATTTTAGCACACTAATAGTCCCAAAATAATTTGTAGAATACATAAATACTAAAATACTAATATTTATAAAAATAAAATAAATATATAATAACAACTACATATTACCGGTAACATAGAAAAATACATTAAATAAGATTTCAACCCATTTTAATAACTCAAATACAAGATAATTTAATCTTATCAATTGAAAATAGTTTATAAAACAAGCAAATAGTAACAAAGCACAATGCACGAAAATCGGGGTGTTACAACTCAACCCCCCTAAAAAAAAATTTCGTCCTCGAAATTTCCGTCAAAATCAATGAGATCGAAATTAAATCCAGTTCTTATCCCTAGGTGCCATTAAGGTCCTTTTGTATACCGAACAACAAATGACACACACCTCTACATTTTTACTCCTAAATCAATATTCTACTCTCAGGGTCCCTAAAGTTTTACTCGACTACTCAAACACGACAATCCACTATTAGGATACTATACTCTTAGCGACAATTGTTATGGGTTAACTCCACTAATTAATTCCAATACCTTAAAGGTTACTTTATCTCTCAAAAAAAAAAAAAAAAAAAAAAATTGATCTACTTCTCACAATAATAAATCATCCATATGAAACTTAATAGAATCCGCATTTCTTAAATCTTTCGAACAAGGGCGTGGTTTTGTTACTCTTGCGAGTCTCAACTTAAGGTTCGAATTCTCACCCCTCACGTCCCTCAACTATTTACTTCGATTCTAAACACAAAACACTACTAGTGGTTCGACAAGTACATGAGCACTAAATCTATAATTAAGATAAATTCCTATCTTAAAAGGTTACCCACAGAATCACACATAAACATTCATAAAACACCCGATTATCTATAGCTCAAGAGTCAATAAAAATGTAATCATAGTGAACCTCGCAAATGACTCTTAGACAGCATATCATAATTAAATTCTCAGTTCATGCTAATTTAAAAATAACAATTCAATAAAGCACTTAGTCAGTCATGCACGAACTCAGAATACACAACACCAATCCATGTGAAACTTAAAGAACTTCATAAACTCCACATCAGGGGCAACAAAACCACGAATCATGCATTATTTCAAACAAAACCTTAGTTAACCATGACATTTTTACCCTGAACCAAAATAAAAGTTCATAGCAGCGGCATACCATTGCAAAATGAATCAACGAGTAAATATAAAAGCCATCTATTCTTTGTTACCAAATCCATATCCTCAACGTCACCATTCTCAACAGCCATCTAAGGAACCCACAAATCAGCATGTCTCCCTAAAGTCCTATCTAATCCCCATTTGGATCCCACAAATTAGACAGATTTAACATTTGGAGCCTATGTTTTAACAGATTCAACACATCAGTAAATTAAAGCTAGATTCAATAGATTCAATATTAGGAAACATACACAAATATAAGTAAATTGAGGGGAGAGATTCAATTTACGTAGATGGCAACAAATTCAATTTACGTGCAATGCAACATTCAACTCATCAACAGATTCAATAACTCAGGAGCTAAATTCAATCCAACAGATTCAACATCAACATCAATTGGAAAAAAAAACATCAACAGATCCAACATTAGGGATTTAGGGTTTGGGGAAAAATCAATTTCTCACTAAGAGTCTAACTTCTTTTTATCGGTTATCACCTTGATGACTCCTCTACGGAATACCTATTGCATATCTCATTACCTTAAAACTTACCGATTGAACTAGTCGGCTTAACAACTACCCAAAATAAATTAAGCGATGCTTGCAACTCTACTCAGAATTCACACATCAGAAAGGCAAACCAAACCACACAAACAGTCCGGTTAGGACCGAACAATCTAATAAAATTTACCTGATTCGGACAACCTGCAATGTAAACAACGGTTAGTACTAAAAGACAACAGTTGGTCGTTAACCGACACAACGACTCGACGACTTGGCCGGACGGACCAACCATTGCTCTGATACCACTAATGTAACACCCCTTTTCTACCCGTTAATTTATTAGCGTAAAAATCAGAGTTTCAAAAATTTTAATTACACCACAAGGGATGTCACACTTACTTCGTTAAACATCATACGCCAAATTACTCACTTTTTGAAAACAGTCCTATAATACTTCCAAAACGTCATTGTCAAATAAATTTACAACTTCACAGCGGAAAGTCCAACAATTATACACAGTCTTGAATAAACTAAAACAACATTCTATTTCCCCCAAGTGTTACATATCAGAGCAGACGACCCGACTCAGCTAGCGAAGGTTCCTAAGCCTTCACTTGCGCTCACCTGCACGTTACCGCATAGGGGTAACATTCAAACAGAAGGGGTGAGTTCATCTAGCAATATAATAAAGCTTATGATAAGTACTATGCTAGGGTCATGACACTATATCAACCGCGTCACGAATTATCAAATCAATCATCAATATTAATCACCACAACAACTCATCGCAACGCCAGCTATATAGACCACATCACAAACATCAATTCAATCACTACCAAAGCTCATCACAATGTTATGTAAGTATATGAAGTGCAACCCACTCGCGGGCATATGCATGATGGTACCATATTCGTCACAATTAAGAGGCCGAGCCTATTCTTCACAGGAGGCCGAAGCCTATTCGTCACAAGAGGCCGAAGCCTATTCGTCACAAGAGGCCGAAGCCTATTCTTCACAGGAGGCCGAAGCCTATTCGTCACAAGAGGCCGAAGCCTATTCGTCACAAGAGGCCGAAGCCTATTCTTCACATTATGCACATGGGATGCATGGGACACTACGGCATGCATCACACACAAACACACACAAATACAGTCAACAACGTGACCCGTCACTTACCAATTTGCCAAAAAGGGCACAGCACCTGTCAATTCACAATCAACACACAACGTCACTTGGCCTTTTAGACCTTAACATCACTTAGCCTTTCGGGCTTTAAACGTCACTGGGTTTCATCGTCGCTTACACATCAATATCATCAACTCAAACAATAGCCACTGAGGGCAAAAACGTCATTTACACTTCATTATAAATAATAGTAGCCACTAAGGGCAAAACAGTCATTTAACTAGCCACTAAGGGCATCATCGTCATTTACACATCATTATCATTAAAGTTGGCCACTAAGGCAGAAACGTTCTTTAGAACATCGTCATGGACACCAAAAAGGTTTTAGACACCGAAAACAGTTTTGCAACGCAACAACAACTACCATCGGGGCAGCCACTCGGGCGCCCAGAACCATCAGAAAATAATAAGTTTTCGCTTTTAAAATAGGACACACTGATAGACAACGAGATGGGCTTCACAACACTTTTTGAAACGTTTAAAACGGAAACCCGAGTCAAAAGTTATAGCGAAAACAGTTTGTATTAAAAATCGGGGAACGTCCTGAAAATGGCGCCCAGTGCCTGGGCGCCTAAGACACAACTTGGACATCCGGAAGCAACACAACGCACGCACACTGACACGCACATACAGCAAGCACAATTCAGCACAACAGCAAGCACAATTCAGCAACACAAACTTTGGCTCATGCGCCCAGCACAAGTGCGCCAATTCCTGCAATGGAGAATTCAACCAAAAACGCAACAACTTGGCACGGGGCGCCCAATCGCGAGGACGCCTAATTCCGTGGCCAAAATTCCAGCAACAACAATGCTTGGCACAGGGCGCCCCACTTAGGGCGCCTAATTCTGCACCTAGACAACAAAATCCAGCAACAACAATTCGAGCAACACAACTTCATCAAATCACATACAATTCATACAAACAACTTCAAATCGCATATCAACCGTAAAAATAATATCACATCACAAATCAATCATGAACACATAAAGAGTCATCAAAAATCATCCACCGAATCATTATCAATCACAATACCGTCAAGGAGTATCCAAGCACTTAGCACGCAAACCACAATTTCTCAACAACAAGTTGTCATATGCCTAGGGTTCATCAATAATCACTAGAAATACATAAAATGACATACATAGAGCCTACCCCTACTTAGTCCCCATCATAAGACCCTATTATAGAGAAGATGAGACCCACCCTTACCTGATATCGAAGTGTCTTCCAAAGGCAAATCTCTACAGAGACAATTACGAGTTCTCAAGCGTGAATCAACTCCATCAATTTCAGCAGGAAAATGTTTGACTCGAATGCGTACAATCGTGCGACAACAACAATGACAGTACAAAAGTCATATACTAAAAATATTAAATATAATAACCACTCATTTAACAAATTAACTGTAAAAATTCCTTTTTCATTATCAAAATAGTCTAGAAAAGAATGTACTAACATATTAGTAATTTAAAATAAGATAAACTCTGAATAGTTTGGAAACTTAAATGTTAGGCTATTCACTATAACAGCTTAACTTTGAATTCTGGTAACAAGAAGATCACCTAATTATACCCTGTGCGGTAGGCTAATATATTACACGTATTACGTATTTCAGAAAAGCTTTATAGATAACTTAGTTTAGCAAACACCATTCAAAAACATAATGTAGTTTAATGATTGACAATGAAACATGTTGAGGATATGATATAAGGTTATTTAGATTGGCATTTTTAATAATCTTTGGTACGGAATTCCGAAAGTGTTTTTAGCTTGAAGATTAATGGCCTCACAAGGAATTATCATTTTTTTTTTTCTTTACATGATCAAACCATAATGAAAGAAAGCATAACAGAGTAAAACTGACCAAAAATGCAGCGCTGTCTTAGGAAGAGAGGGAGGGAGGAGAACTTCGCGAACAGAGGGCTCACAGTTTGGGCTTCCTTGCACAACTTCCTTCGTTGCAATGGTTCCGCGATACTTGGCCAGAATCGCGCCTATCAATGGCGGATTCGCGAGGATGGAGGCGCACTGGAACGCGAGATTGGTGCTGCAGTCGGTTAAAAGGACATCAGAATCGGATTCAGAAGGAGTTTTCGAGTGGGAGGGCGAAGTTTGGGATTCGGCCGCGGAGAGAGGAGTGAGAACGAAATGGAAGAGGAAGCCATAGGGTTTTGGCCGCGGCTGTGCGAGAGGAAGAAGAAGAACAGCGAACCGGGTCGGGTTCTGGGTCCGTGGGTCGTGGGCTGCGTGTTGCAATTGGGCTAGGCGCTGGGCTACTCTGCTGGAAGGGTTTAATGTGCCACAGGGGTGTAAGTAGCGAACAGAAGGGGTGTATACTAGTAGCAAGGCCCAAAATCAACTCTAAATCATTTTTAAAAGCTCATTTCAACTACAACTATTATTTTAGCACACTAATAGTCCCAAAATAATTTGTAGAATACATAAATACTAAAATACTAATATTTATAAAAATAAAATAAATATATAATAACAACTACATATTACCGGTAACATAGAAAAATACATTAAATAAGATTTCAACCCATTTTAATAACTCAAATACAAGATAATTTAATCTTATCAATTGAAAATAGTTTATAAAACAAGCAAATAGTAACAAAGCACAATGCACGAAAATCGGGGTGTTACACCTTCCTTCATCTATTTTTGATTTCCTCTTCACCCAAACACCACCATCTCACTTCATTCTCATCCCTCTTTCATATATCTTCTCCATTTTCCATTCAAGATCAAACATCATCATCAAGGAAGGTTTTCATCAAGCTTTATTTTTGGGGTTGGAGTTGAAGTTCCTTGGAGGTTCTTGTTGATTTGGTTTCTATTTTCTTCATCTCATTGCATTTTCTAGCTTGGATTTGAGGTAAAAACTTTCAAACCCTTGCATCATCTTCAACCTTTTTGCATTAAAACCCATTTTCCTCTTCATTTTGCATTTCACATATCATCATCATTTTGTTTAAAATGTAGCTTGTTGTTGTTGGTGAGAGGAGCCTTAAACACTATTGACAAGCACTTAGGGAGGCTTGGGTGTTTAAGGTGCCTCTCACTCTTGAATAAATGGAGCCATGTTGTTTTGTGTTGATTTTTTGCATTTGTTGTGAAGTAAAATTGTTGTTTCATGTGTTGTTTGGTTCGCATATCCTAGTAAAGTTAGCTTTAATTGGATTTTGTTGTTTCTCTTTGCTTGATGGGGCTTAATCATGTTGTAGATATTTGATTTTAGTGTTTTCATGCTTAGATACTTTGTTTAGGTTTGCAAATTTCTTTTCTCACATAGATTTCGCACAAAGTAAAGAGTTTGAGAATAAATGTTGATTTGAGGTCTTAGTGTTTAAGTTATGTGATTAATTGTTCCTAAATCTTGTTAGTATCTTTTGCTTACTTGATTTTGGGAGTTTGATGAATAAATTGATGGTTTGACTATGTATTGATTTCGCAAGTCATGAAGAATAAATAGAGTTTTTATATGTTTGCTTATTGTCTCAAGTTGATGATAGGCAATATGATTCTCACTTGTGCCTAGTGCACCTTGCCTAAAGTGATGAGGATTGTTCTATATGATTCAACCCCTTTTAGTTTATATGTTGTTTAAGTTGATGATTGGCAAGAAGATTCACACTTGTGCACTTGCGCACACTAATTTAAGTGTTGAGGATTGACCAAAGTGATTCAACATGCTTTGGTGTTTTGATTGTTAAGATGACTTGCTTGTTTAGGGTTTGCCAATGATCATGCTTGAGGCTACTCTTTTGAATTCATTTGTGCCTACCACTTCCTTGTCTACTCCCATGTGGAATCATTAATACTTAGATAGGCCCATTCCTCACATTGCATCTTCCACTAGATGTGCATTTAGATTCCCTTGCGTTTTGTAGAAATATTTGAGTATGGTTCTCGCCTAGCATCTTCCACTAGATGTGCATTTAGGTTCAATCTTGCCCACTCTTGTGTTTTTGCTTAATGCCCAATTCAAGTTCCTTCTTTGCCTATTTATGTGTTGTGGTCTAACATGTATAGTCTAGGCTAATATTTGCTCAAGAATTCAAATGAGATTGTTGTTTGCCTAAGGATTCGATTTGCATTCATTGCTTTCTTTTCTAAATGGCCTAGCATGAAAATGGTGACTAGTGACAATCACCCATAACCTTTGTTAGTTTGGTTGTCCTAAGAGCCTAAATTTCAAAAAAAAAGGATGTTTTCATATGCATAAGCTACTAGTGATAATCACCCATAACCTTTGTTAGTTTGATTATCATGAATGCTTTCAATTTCAAAAGATATTTTCCTAAGCATCAAAAGTCATAGCAAGTGTTAGTGATGATCACCCATAACCTTTGTTAGTTTGATCATCATGAGCGCCCCCCACTTTTCAAAACCAAAGCAAAAAGACTTTCACTTTCAAGGCTCGTTAGAACTACGTCGCTTTGATTCCCATTTGGGATACGTAGGAGCGAGTCACATTCTCGTCAAGCGCAATCATAAAAGATTTTAGCATTTGCATACCAAAAAGAAAAGAGTTATTTTCATAACAAAAAAGAAAAGAATCACTTTTGCAAGCCAAGATCGTTTTCAGAAAAAAGAAAAACCCTGTCCTTTCTAAAATCATTTTCAACCCATCGCCGCTAGTGGCTAATCAGAACCTTCGTTCGTCTAGCCGTTGGTGGCGATGTCTTTTTCCCAAAAGAACAACAAGCGATGATCACCCATAACCTTTGTTAGTTTGATCATTCGTGCCAAATCAATTCCTTTCGAAAACCACTTTCAAAAGAGCGGATAAAAAACGGGTTGCTACTAATAGTCAATCAGAACCTTTGTTCGTCTGACTGGCGGTAGTGACTCTCATTTTCAAGAGTACTTAGCGGTGATTACCCATAACCTTGGTTAGTTTAATCATTCGCTAATGCTCGCCCTATTTCAAAAAATCACTAAAAAAGATAAAAGACAAAAACCTTTTTCAGGACAAAGAAGAACTACGTAGCTTTGAGTTCTCCATCGCACCGGGAGATACGTAGGAGCGGGCCATGTCCCGTCAAGCGTTTTTTTTTCTAAAAAACCATTTTCCCCCCTTTTTCATAATAAATAAAGATTTTCATTAAGAATTTTTCAATAAGAAGTAGAGAGGCAAAATTAAGTATTTTCAAGTCAACACACTAAAACCACACATTTAATTAAAGGTTCCCTCTCAGTAGGGAGGACGTGTGGGGTGCTAACACCTTCCCCGCGCGTAACCGACCCCCGAACCCTATTCTCTAGTTTCGCAAGACCAATCGCTTTCCAAAAAAGGTTTTCCTAATATTTTCCTTAATAAATGTTGGTGGCGGCTTCATTGTCTTAGGAAAAGTTGTGAACGAGGAAGGTTCTCCCACGGGGACTTTTTCGGGCGCAACAGCTGGCGACTTCACTGGGGACCAAAAAAAAAACATTTTTTTTAAGAGTGGGTCAAGCCTAATTAATTAAGTGTGTGGTTTGTGTGATTGATTTGAACATCTTGCTTTGCCTCTATTCTTCTTCTTTTACATAAGCATATTGCATCCATATGCATTCTTCTTCTATGTTTGCTTTTGTTTAAAATAATAGATAGTTACTGCTTTGCTTAAATGCTTAGTTCCCTCATGCATATTTCCCCTCTCTTGTCATTTCCCCTTCTTCTCAGCTCCCTTTCTGAGGTAAGTAATGTGTTTGTTGTTGGCACCCTAGATTAGTTGTATTTGATTGGTATTGAACCCTAGGGTAGACGACATGTTATGGCTTTCTATTGTCTGGACTGTTCTGGATTTTCATTTGCAGGTGGGGTAGTTTTTAAGGAAATGCCCTTCGCACACACACACTTGTACCTTGAGATTATATGATTAGAGAAATAGACCATAACCCAGGTCTGT
Source organism: Astragalus membranaceus (assembly GCA_039519185.1). NCBI lineage: Eukaryota > Viridiplantae > Streptophyta > Magnoliopsida > Fabales > Fabaceae > Astragalus > Astragalus membranaceus. The sequence goes on along the minus strand of CM076854.1, from coordinate 89,198,898 downwards.
TAGGATACCTTAGGATGAGTGGATTCGAGTAGTGGGAGCCCATCAGGACCTTTGTCCGTTTGGCTACTCGCGAAAGTTTCAATCAGAGTTGTGCTCTTTCATGATGCTTCGTATCTAGCAGTTTGCTGCATTTACAGGGATTTTCATGAGAGGGACTGTGGCTCTGATAACCTTTGTGAGGGTGTGAATAGAGCTACATGAGAAGATTATCCCTAAAATGCCTTAGATCATAGGTTCTACCCCCTTTTAGGTCACAAGGGCTTTCCAAATTGTGTGTTGCATCGTTGCATTCAGTTCAATCAATTTTTCCTTCAAAATTTTTGAAAATCAAAAAAAGATATGCTTTTCCTTTTCGCCTATATGAGGTGGCATATAGTGTGGAAATTTTCAAATCACCACCTGTAAATATCCTCTTTCTGCAAAAACACAAAAAAAGAAGCATCCTTGCATCACTGCTGTTGCACCCCAAAAAATCCGGTTCGGACTTCTCATTGTACAACGTGGAAAAGGTATGGAGCCGCCACCAATATTTTAATTTTAAGACCAAAACATTGAAAAAAGGTCTTTTAGACAAGGCGGATGGTCTTTCGAAAACTAGAGATATGGGTTCGGGGGTCGGTTAGGCATGGGGAAGGTATTAGCACCCCGTACCTCCTTTCTACCGAAAGGGAACCTTTAATTAAATGTATGGTTTGAAGGGTTGATTTGAAAATGCTTTTATTTTGCCTCTTTATTGAAAAGGGGGTGAGAAGACTTAATGAAAATTTTTATTTTTGGCGCTTGACGAGAGTTGGCCTCTCGCTCATACGTATCTCCTGGTGCGATGGAGAATTCAAAGCTACGTAGTTCTTGGTTGTCCTAAAAAGGTTTTTGTTTTTTAGTCTGTTTAGATAAGTTTTCGCAGTAGGAGTGAGGATTCGCGATGACCAAACAACAACGGTTTAGAGTGGCCGCGCTACTAACTCTTTTGAAAATGAAATTATCATTAACAACCAAACGGCAACGGCGCGAGTGATCATTAACGATAATCGGTTTTGCTTTTGATTCGAGTGTTCGCGACGACCAAACAACAACGGTTTAGAGTGGTCGCGCTACTAACTCTTTTGAAAATGAAATTATCATTAACAACCAAACGGCAACGGCGCGAGTGATCATTAATGATAATCGGTTTTTATTTTAGATGATCAAAAAAAGGCTTTCGCAATCGAATTAATTTTGGTTTGTTGTGCTTGACGAGGACGTGGCTCGCTCCTACGTATCCCAAATGGGAATCAAAGCGACGTAGTTCTAATTCTTTGGTTTTGAAAAGGTTTTTGAAGTAGGACGAGCATTAGCGAATGATTAAACTAACTAAGGTTATGGGTAATCATCGCTAAGTACTCATGCGAAATGGAAGACCGTTCATAGAGATCAAACTAACAAAGGTTATGGGTGACCTCCACTACTTGCTTATTTTTGTTTATTGAAAATGCTTTGAAAATTAATTGGTTTGGAAAAGAGTTTTTAGAAAATAAATAAATCATTTTCAATCGAATTCTATGTCCAAAACCAAATGCAAAATGCATGAATGAAGTTCAAACATATTCAACTAATCAAGCAATCATGAACATGTTGACCATCAACTAAGATTAAGCATGCCGATATAATCAAGAGATTTAATTGTCAAAGATGCGAGGCAAAGTTCTCAAAACAATTGTGTTTGTGTGTGAAGGGGAATTGCTACACAAGTTGGGAGCAATCTCAAGAGGGGCACATATACCTCTATGCTACACATGTTGGTAGTCTTATAAGGGCACATGATTGTGTAAAAGGGTTTGTGCACAATTAAGTCAAGACATTCAAATGGCATCAAGAACAAAGAAATACAATTAATCATAGGCATAGAGTATTCTAGGTTAGGTGAATGAACATGTGAGCAATGATGCATGATTAGGCAAGCATGTGAATGCATGAGCATACAAGGAACGAATGAGTATTATCGAATGCAAGACATAATGTTAATGAATGCATGAACATATGAAAATGAGTGCAAGACATAGTGTTAATGAATGCATGAACATGTGAAAATGAATGCAAGATATAATGTTAATGAATGCATGATCATATGATAATGAATGCAAGACATGATATTAATGGATGCATGAACATGTAAGAGAGTATGAGAATGCAAGAGGCATAAGCATATATGAATGCATGAACATGTAAGCATATGAAAGTATGCAAGTATTAATGTGCAAACATAAGAATGTGTCACACAAGTGATGAAATGCAAAGTGTGAGAATGTTTTGGGTATTTTTGCAAATTGACAAGTAGTAAAACTTTTAGTAAAAAGTTAGTAAATGGTAAAGTAAAAATGCATGAGGCAAATGGTATTTACTTAATGAAAGGGTAAAGTAAAAATGTAAAAAAAAGTAAATGGTAATTACTTAATGAAATTGTAAAGTAAAAATGTAAAAAAGTAAATGGTAATTACTTAATGAAATGGTAAAGTAAAAATGTAAAAAGGTGATTAAAAGTCAAAAACACACTAACACAATTACACTTATCTACACAAGATCAAACAACACATTTTGAGCACTAAGATATGCACAAAAATGGGCTCTATGGCCGAACCCCTATATGAGCATAAACACCAAATTTTTCATGCCAAAACTCATAATCAACACATAGAACAAATCATGCAAATCAAGCACATCATGCATTTTATTTACATAAATCAAGGAGTGAAAAGAAAGCAACAAAAACCCTAAATTCTAAGGCTCAAAACCGAAACCCCTACACCCATAAATCAAGCCAAAATTCAACTTGCAAGTTATGATATGAACAAGAAGATGCATATAATATGTGAAAGCCCTTTATTTATGGAAAAGTGAGAAAATGAGTGTGAAAATACAAACTACATGGTTAAAAACACAAGAAAGTTCCCCTCAAGGCCAAGGACTCATTGCCAACACCCAAGGCTCCCAATGTCCTTGTCATAATGTTGGAAACAAGTCCTCTAAGCCTTTTGAGAAGGGAAAGAGGAGTAGAAGAAAGATTTACATGCTAATAATTAAAAATGCAAGAGATAATAGGCTTACCTCAAGAAATAACTAGAAAAGGAATAAAGATGTAAAATAGGAGCAAGAACACTTGAAGAACACCTCCAACAATCTAGATCCTCACGCAAATCCTCTTCCTTGGGTGGATTTTGATGAAACTTGGATGATTATGGAAGCTTGGAAGGAGAGTTATTGAATAGATGAAGGATTATCAAGCTTTGGTATTTGATGGTTGAAGAAATTGTGGAGAGAAGATGGAGGAGAGGGTTTCCGTTTTGAGAGAGAGGGGAGGAGAGTATTTGAAAGAGGGATGCAAAATGAGGTGAGTTGTTTGTTAGGGTTTTTGGTGTAGGAGAGAATGGGAAGGTTTCTTTGAGATGAAAGAAAAACAAGAGGAAGTGAGAGGGTGGAAGGGGGGCTACGAATTTCTTGGTCTTTTTGGGGAGGAGAGGAGTGAGTTGTCCTTATTCAAATCCTTGGGAGGCCAAAGATCTAATGGGTTTAAGGTTGTGAGAGGGAAATAAAGAAATTAGTGTGTATTTAGTGGTGTAGAGAGAAAGAAGGTAAAAATATGTTGTGTATTGAATGTTATTGGATTCAAAGGTGTGCTTGTCATGATGAAAGGCTTTTTTGTGATGTGCACTTGATGGGGGCTGAAGTGAAGGTGGAGTGAGGGAGGTGGTTTGCTTGTAAAATTGGTGCTTACTTTGGCCAAAAATGGATAAAAGCAAAAAGCACCTAAAAGGAATTAGCCCTAATTCTAAAAATACAATAAACATCCAATATTATTTTATTATTCATTTTTCATTTTTGATTTCAGATTTCATATTTTTAATTATACATATTTTTTGAGCCTTTTTGAAAAAAAACCGTTACAATTGACCAAAATACCCTTTTTGACGCTAAAACCCTAATTTGCCCGAAAAATGCGTTTCCACTTCAAAAATGAATCTATAACCCTAGAAATGACCTCTAGAATCTTAGAATGCATGCTCAATGACCTTCATGAGGAATTATCATTTTTATTGTGAAATGACCAAAATACCCTTTTGGACTCAAAAAAACCTGATTTACCCAGAAAGTGCATTTCAACTCTAAAAATGATTTTAGAAACTTTGGAATGACTTTTAGGACTCAAAATGCAATGCATGATGCTTCTCACTCCTCAACTTATTTATTTTTGTGGAAAATTAGGGTTTTGATCTAAGCTGGACAAAATTGGGGTATGACAGCTGCCCCTCTTTATTTGGATTTTACCAAGAAATATGAATTGCGCGAGACATATTTCGAAGGTAAAATAGAAATAAAGAATTCAGAAATTATACCAATTTTGTCCATTTGGAGAAACCCGAATTTTCTCCCTCTTTTTTTTGGAAAGATAGACACTTTCGTGTCGATGCGAAAACAGTAAATGAACACTAACGTGCTGACAGAAAAGGTAAAATGGGCACTTGCGTGCATACAGAAAAGTAAAACGGGCACTTGGCGTGCAGAAAGCGGTAAATTGGGAATTCGGAGGCTGCCTAAAACCTTCTAACGGACTCTTGTCGAGTCCGAGCTCTAGGGGGGGTGGCCTTTTCGAGCGACCGATCAACATCAGGTCCGGAACTGATTTGATCAATGGATTTACGCTATGCCTCAGGCTGACACAACTAATCCGAAGGACTTGACGAAGTCTGATGGATCCATTGCGTGCTCGTACACAATGTTGTGATCTGTGGAAGGAGTTCACTAACTCGGTGGGAGTTCACTAACTCTGTGGGAGTTCACTAACTCTGTGTTGAGGGAGTTTACTAACTCAGGGTTGATGGAGTTTACTAACTCGGGGTTGATGATTTTCTAAAAATGAGATTTTTGGGATTCTCTGGTCCGAAGTAACTTTCTCTTGGATGGTGCATGAAATGCGTGCACTTGGATGTTTGGGGTGCACATGAATGCAATGATTGACTTTGGTGGGATGCCTTTTCTGTTTGATTTTTCTCTTCTTTTCCTTTTGTTATTCTTTCGTTCTTCTGAGATGCGAATTTGAAGGCGTAATGTACTGTTTGATGCCATGGAGTGATGACTGGTATGGATGATATGAGAATGATGAATGATGTGAAAATGTTGTGTTCTTTTATGTTCCGTCTTCTGTGATTTTCTTTTCTCCTTTCTTATTTGCTCTTTTTTTCTATGGAATGCAGATATCTATGTAAATGGAGTGTGAATGTATGTTATGCAAAGTGTATGTGATGTGATGATTTCAATGGAATGATGGATGCTATGAGATGCTATTTTTGATTTTCTTCCTTTTTATTTTGGTTAAGGATCAACACTTCAAGTGCCTACAAGGTAAACATCCTAATCCCCAAAGATTAAGGTGAGCACCAAAGCCCCACAAGATAACAACCTAATCCCTGAGGATCCAGGCGAGCACCGAAGCCCTACAAGATAACAACCTAATCCCTAAGGATCCAGGCGAGCACTGAAGCCCTACAAGATAACAACCTAATCCCTAAGGATCCAGGCGAGCACTGAAGCCCTACAAGATAACAACCTAATCCCTAAGGATCCGGGCGAGCACCGAAGCCCTACAAGATAACAACCTAATCCCTAAGGGTTAAGGCGAGCACTAAAGCCCTACAAGATAACAACCTAAACCCTAAGGGTTAAGGCGAGCACTAAAGCCCTACAAGCGGCCAACTTTAGGCGACCCCCTCATGTGCTGAGATAGCTGGTTAAAGAATTTTTCCTATTTGTCTTTTTGCTATGTGAGGATGCAAATGCAGTATTTTGATGCATGATATGACAAAATTTTTGGGGTATTCAAATACTTTTTTTGTGAATACTTTCATAATGATGAGACGCGAGACTTTGGATGCAAAAGTGGGGGTGAATTTGATCATCCTTTTTCTTTGGAAAAACTAGTTTTGATTTAAACCGCGGTGTTCTCAAGGTTATTATTTACAAGCAAACCCATTTATGTTTTCCTCCATTCCATGATAACTGAACCTTCAATAACAATCTTGTGCTTTCTCTATGAAACATTGCCAAGTGAACACACATGAATATGCAGACGCCAGGTGAGTGTTTAGGATGAATGCCAGACTGCCCCAATTCAGGCCTTCGGCGACTGTGAATGAATGACTTGCCCCTGTCCGGAGTGTGAAAGGAAGCGGAGTGAAAGAGCAAATACGCAGGAACTAGTGCCATGGCTGACACCGGGTGAAAGGATGAATGGCCATGGATGGACACTGAACAGACTCTCCCCGGACTAGGGTGGACAGGTGGTGAAGAGAATACCCCAACTTTTAGATCTGAGTGGTGTTCTCAGTGCAAATCTTTGGTTCTCTGTGAATGTCTCAACTTTTGGCATGAAAGAAACCTTACTTGGTGATCACTAAACCTTGTTTTAATGCAACTTGAGTGTGTTTTGGAGTGCAAGTCCCTCTTTTTTTATTTTGTCAGCTTTCTTTTTTCTGACTGTTCGTTTTTGTTTCCTCAGTTCTCTTTTTTTCTGAGGGTTTATTCTTTCTTGATCAGCTTTCTTTTTTCTGATCGTTTGTTTTTTCTTTTGAGCAAACACATTGTACATAGATAAGCTTGTTCGTCCTAAGATTAGAATCTGAGAGAACAAAAGCAATCGGTCATTGATCGGAATGGACTTTTCAGGATTGTGGTGTTTTGTGGAGGAAGGATAGTTAGGCTTAATGAAGTGTTTGAGGCTAATGGGAGGATGAGTTTTGTTCGGCGTTGGTTGACGGTTAACGGTCTATGAGGGAGATGGTTATTGGGCTTATTTGGGCTTTGTTAAGGCAAATTTGTGTCTCATGGTATAATGGCTGAGGGGTTTGGTGTTGGGGCCAAAGGAAGTGTTTGAAGGTTTATGGAACCAGGTGTTGGAAGATTTATTGAGACAAGGGTCTCTTGTGCTTTGTGGCAACATGTATCAGCTCACAACTTATTATTTTTTGTCTTTTTTGATTTTTTTTTGACTCATTTGTTTCATTTTTCAGACTTTTCTTCTTTCTTTGCTTTTGAGTTGAGTGAGCTGATGCACTATTTTTGTTTTTGATATTTGAAGTGATCCTTGTCTAGGGTGATTAGAGGGTATATTTTTGAGTTTGGTTTTTCTTGGCTTAAGGTAGGTAGGAAAGGGACTTTCTGGGATTTTGGGCTCTTGAGGGTATAGGGAGGTGGCCACACTTCATCTCAAATCCCGATGGCTTATTTATTTTTGTAAAACAAGATAACGGTTCATCTATCTATATGTGTTTGCTCCTTTCTTTGCATTTTTTCTCTTTTTTTTTATGCCCTAACTTTTGCCTGGACCGCCCTTTGCGGGTTTTCGATCCATCGGGCGCTTTTTTCTGCCTAGGCCGCCCTTTGCGGGTTTTCCACCTAGCGAGCTTATTTTCTTGTTTATTATTATCTTTTGAAAGACTTGCACTGAAGGAATATGATATTAACAAGGAAAATTAGTGATCACAGTCTTGCCCCCGCATGGAGGACTTAAAGCGTTAGACTGAACTAAAAGTCACATATGCACTGATGGACTTATGATAAAACAAGGCAATGACGATCTTGAACAAAAGTGACTGAAAAGGGTAACTTTTATAGATGACGATGCTGAAAAGAAAACATGTGCCCTTATTGAAATATCCTAAGGCCTTGGGCAGAGCCAGAGGATTGCATTACATAAAATTTGCTTTGAACTGAAAACTACATGAAAATGCATGACGAAGACACAAATGCTTGACGATCAACACCTCGATCCTCTTCAACTACTGCCATCCCGGCCTGACAGCCCTGATCTCAAAGGGTTTAGTCCTTCACCTCCCTCATCAAAGGTCAACTGTTTTGTATCAATAAGATCCTGAACCGACTGCTTCAAAGGATGACAAATCTCGGTAGAGTGGCCAATTGCCCCAGAATGGAATTCACAGGTAGCCTTTGCATTATACCTTCTTGGGAATGGAGGTTGGACTGGCTTCATCCCACGAGGAGAGATCAACCTATGGTTGATTAGATAGCTGCACAAATCAGTGTACGACACAGGAATGGGGTCGTACTGACGTGACTTTCCTTGTCCCACTATAGCATTGATTTCTCCATTTTTCCTTGCAGGCAAATCACTAGCATTGTCGGCGCCAGTAGGATTGCAGGGGATTCTTCCTCTCTTCATCCCAACTTCAAGTCTTGCCCCTACTTTGATCACATCTGAGAAGCTTGAGGACCCACTTCCAACCAGACGTTCATAGAAAACAGCTGGGAGAGTCTCCATAAACATGTACACCATCTCCTTTTCAGTCAATGGTGGCTTCACCTGAGCAGCTATGCTCCTCCATCTTTGAGCATATTCCTTAAAGGACTCATGATCTTTCTTGCTCATATACTGCAGCCGAATCCGATCTGGAGCCATGTCTTTGTTGTATTCGTACTCCTTTAAGAAAGCTTCAGAAAGGTCCTCCCAACTGTGGATGTCGGAAGGCTGCAACTGCATGTACCAATCCAGAGATGCCCCAGTTAGGCTGTACTGGAAGTAGTGGATGAGCAGTTTGTCGTCGTGATTGTATGCGGTCATCCTTCGGGCGTACATGGTTACGTGTCTATTTGGGCAGCTGGTACCACAATATTGGTCAAAGACTGGCACCTTCATCTTTGGGGGAATAACCAAGTCTGGAACAAGACATAGATCACGGGCGTCTTTAGCTTTGGTCTTTGAATCCTCTATGGCTTTTAAACGCTTTTCCAACTCATGCAACTGATCTCTGGGTTGAGAGTTCTCAAATAGGTGACCTTGAGGATCACTATCCATATTGAAAAGAGAAACCTCATGTGGATCAGCACCTCCCAGGGCGTGAGCAGGATAATTAACCCCAGATCCCGGATGGGGAATAGCAGTCACAGCTTCAGCGGGTCCCGAGGTAGGAAGGATGGTTGCGGCCCCACCTGGGTTTACAACAGCAGTATCTTCGGTAGTGGTCCCGTTTTTCAAAGCTTGCAGGGTGCCCATCATTTCAGTCATCTGCATTCTTATCGCATCCATCTGCATTTCTATCACCCCGACTTTATTATTTAACGCCTGATTCTCTTGGACTAGTGCCTGATTCCCTTGGACTAGCTGCTTGAGGACTTCCATAATCGGATTATCTAGACCTGAATTGCCGGGATTCTCAATCACTAGGTTTCCTTGATTGGTCGCTGTCGTGTGAAAACAATGTGTGCAAGTATACACAGTCCAACAAGTAGTAAAATGATAAGTAAAGTTCGTTCCCACGAGGATTGACGTTTAATAAATGCTTAATTTGGTTAACTAATTAGTGATAAAAAATAAAACAAAATAAGTTGTTGTAACCGTGAGTATTATCAACAGTGAATAAGTAAAGATTGGTGGAAATTCAGATTTGGAAACGGGTTGGAATGCCTTTCTTTAAGTAACTTCGAAATAATGGTTTAATGTTAATTTTGATGCTGTAGCATCTGGGTGCTGTAGCAACAGTACGTGCCTTTCAGTCACTATTCACAAGGGGTTCATTACAAGCACTTATGTCTAAGCTCTAATTAAGTTCACCCTTGGCTATTTAAACACCCACATTTCACCCTATGAATTTTGTTCTCCTATGTCTAGGTGCAAACAAGAATTAATAAAGTGTCCTTTACTAATTACTATTCATATTAACCCTTGAAGTAAGTTTACAAACTCTTTCAATATTCATAAACAACTATTTATTTTAGTTGGCCATTCCTAAAACAAAATTGGAAATATTAACACACAAGGATTAAAGATACTAAGCATTAATCTTAACATTACAACCATTAAAAATCCATTACATAATTAATAGCATTCCAACCACACAAGGGTTTAGCTCATAGTGAGCAATAAACACAAAAAGAAAAGCATGGATGCTAGATCTAGTTCCATCCTACTGAAATTTCAAAAGAGATGAAGAGGAGAAGAGGGTTATACTGTCTAAGCTTTGAAAATCGCAGCCCAAGAAGAGAAACCAGCTCCAAATTCGCACTCCACTCCAAGAATGATAGTTTCAGCAAATGCTGCAGCTCTGTTTCCAGCACTGTTATGCAGAATTCCCTTTTTGTGTATAAACCTTGGTAAAAACGAAAATGGCAGCAAGGGAAAGTGACGTCTCACTGTTCTCTGTCCAGCGCGCCTTCCCAAAAGAAAGCTGAACAGTATCCTTAAATAGAGGTAGGGTTGTGGGATCCAAGAAAACCCTACAAGGCCAATTCTTTGTCTTTTTGTTGGGCCCAAATACATGAGTCATTAATAAAAAGGACAGCACAACAAAAACCAGCTGGACCCCATACACTGACGCGTTGCTCACGCACAGCTGGCGCAGTACGTCAGGTGCAGACTCCCTTTCCAACATTTTCTCTCTCATCTAGTTGTAGGAATCCGAACTGATGCTGTAGCACCTGAATACTGCACTACACTAAAACACACATTAAAGCACAAGAAATGAGCACCAAAGTGCCCATTAATTTTTAACCAGAATTTTTCCATAACTAACCTCAACTCAATAATTCCAATTAATTAATTAAACTAATTACTTTTAAACAAACAATAATTTAAGCTATTAAAGTATAAATAACTCTTATAATTAAGAGTTATCACACCCCCAAACTTAAACCGTTGCTTGTCCTCAAGCAATGACACTTAACAAAGCAACAAAAACAAAGACACAAAGACCTACTCAAGTTGTATTCTAAATGGGCTTTACTTTTAGAACTCACTCAATCCATATCGTGCCTTTCAAAATTTCCTGAGTTATTAACTGCTCAATGGTGAGTGTGTGACTACTAGGACTCAGTTCAGTTCTTAGCAAATTTCAAAACTTCACTTAGCTTGGGAAAGACAGGTCTTCTTTAGGTTATGCCAAGGATTTTTCAAAAAGAAGGGTAGCCTAATAATTCGAACTCAGGGACGGGGGATTCAAAGCTTAATAGCGGATTTTTTTTATTGTCAATGCACTAGCTACTAATTAATCCTTACTTTTCTCACAGGTTGGCCACTTATTTCAACTGAAACCAAAGTGTGTCACCCACAAGTTGGCCTCCCTACTTCATGTCCAACCTAACCACAAATTCTTCCTTTCGACTGAAACTACAATGTGTCACCCACAGAGTAGCCTCCCTACTTGGCGAGAAAAAGCGGCTTATTTTCCACTCTTTTTTTTTATTTTTTTATTTTATTTTTATATATATAAGCCTTTTGCCCAGTGCATTGACCTACTATTCTTTTATATTTAACCTCAATACAGCTGATTCACCCCCAAACTTAGTTTCTTATGCTACCCTAGGTTTTTAGTAGAAACTTGGCAAAAACCTAAGTTAACCAAGACTAACTTAGCATCAGATCGTTTTTAGCTCACTAAGCTCCTACCTAAGCCTAGAGTAAAGGTGTGGAAGCAGTTAGCAACTCAGTCAATCATTCAAGCACAATTTAATCACTCACATGCACATTATCATCATTAAGCTTGGCCCATCTAGAACACTTTTTTTTTTTAAAATATTATATAACTTGACATACATGGACTCCAATAACTTAGAAATGATGCATATAAAGACCCTCCCCCCAACCTAAGACCTTGCAGTGTCCCCACTGCAACATGCATCCACTAAGGGGAGGGAAAGACTCAACAACACAAAATAAGACAAACACAACAAAACTATATTGCTGCCAGGTGCTAAAACTGATGCTACAGCACCAAGCGGTTGTTCCAAATACAGCACAAAAACATAAACAATTAAAGCAAGAAATTAAAAACAATTAAGAAGGGTTCAGTTAGAAATAACCCTAGCCTCTGGCTGCTTCGAGATCCATCTCTTCTGATTTTGCTTTCATAAACCTTAAGCTTCTTTTTATCCGGCTCCTTGACATCATCTTTGCTGCTGCCCTTTGGTGCTGCAGCATCAACTTTTTGCTTATCATTTGCTTTTCTGGTGCTGCAGGAGACGCTGCAGCACTCCCTTTTTGATCAAATGCTGTAGCATCAGATGCTACAGCCTGCTTCTCTGAACTCTCAGTGCCTGGCAAGTTCTGGGGCTGATCAGTGACAATGGTTTGGCTTGGGTCTTTTGATGCCTGAGATGGTGGGGTAGGTTGCTTTGGTGGAGTGGAATGTTTTGGAGATAGGGAAGGTGTTGAGGTGGGGGGTGGATGAAGGGTAAGTAATGAAGGTTTGGAACTATGACAAATGGGTTTTTTTTTTTTTGTGATGGAGAAGGTCTTTTGGGTGGAGTGGATGGTTCTTTGTTTGTGATGGTTTCGGTGAGGGTGTGGTGGAAAGGTTTTGGGTGGGTGGTGATTACGGAAAAGATCGTTAACAAGGTTTAAATGATGAGAAGGAGAAAAGACACTGCCAATTAGCAGAGGTGACTGCCAAATATGCTACATTGATATTTGAAACTCCATTTTTACTTTTTGACCACGTACTCAACACCTCAGCAACAGGTGTTGCAGCACCACTTTAGCAATAGGTGCTGCAACACCAAAATTCTGCATAATTGGCAGCACATACCACAAGACCACTTATTCATACCTGAAAAAGTAAAAACAAAAGTACACAAAACACAATTAGTCCTAAAATCTGGGTTGCCTCCCAGTAGCGCTTAATTTATAGTCTTTAGCTAGACTTGGCCCTCAAAACCCAAGTTAGGGTGGATAATAGGACAAGAAGAAAATGTCATCCTTCAGCTTTCTCCTTTTAGTCAGAAATCCCATGTATTTGGCATAGGGAAGCAAGTGTTCCCATGCCCCAATCAATAAGCATTTGGGATAGGAATTTCCCCTTTTTTGAAAAAATTGAAACTCATTTTGCGGAAGACTTTTTTCTTCAATTACCAAGGGTTGAGTCTCACTTGTCACATGAATCTTTTCATATTTCAACATTGGCTTTTCTTCCTTGTCACAATTTTTGGATTTTTCTTGTTCTACAACTACACAATTTTTTTGTTTTTCTTCCACTATTTCCAAATGACCACATTCAAGTTCACACTCTACACTCATTTCTTTCTTTTTCTCAACCACATATTCAATACAATTCTTTTCTTTTAGATTACTCACTTCTTCAATGCAACTCTCTTCTTTTAGATGCTCCATAATTGTCTTCAAGTGAGCCTCTATATTCTTACATGACACTTGAAAGTTTTCACTATCCACTTTGATATCCTCAAGGGATTTAGCTACAAATTCTTGGAAGTTGGAGATGGTCTCATGGAATCCTTCGCTTTGAGCTTGACATCTTGGATCTTGCTCACACACAAAGTTTTCCATGCCACAATCCATATTCTGGGCTGTCATTGGCATGAAATTTGTCTCATAACAGTCCCTTTCAAAGTTGTCACGTTCCACCTTCATAGATTCAATGGATCGAGCTAAGAGTTCTTTTAAACTAGAGTTGTTCTCATGTAATCTTTCGGTTTGAGCTTGAGAAGATGGATTTGTCTCGTAACAGCCCCTTTCATGTTGACTCCCATGGGAATCAAATTTGAAACATTGTTGTTGAGTATTCAATTCTTGCATAAAATAAAAACTCGAATGGTCCATGACATAAAGTGGATTTTTTTTTTCTTTTCACAAGACACTAAACACAAATAACGGCACTAAAAACAACAAAGAGAACACATTACAAACACAAAGCACAATACGAAATAGAAAGAAAAAAAATTGCTCAAAAATAGAACACACCAAAAACTAACTAACTTACTAACTAAACAATAGAAATTAACTATCACAATCCCCGGCAACGGCGCCAAAAACTTGTCGTGTGAAAACAATATGTGCAAGTATACACAGTCCAACAAGTAGTAAAATGATAAGTAAAGTTCGTTCCCACGAGGATTGACGTTTAATAAATGCTTAATTTGGTTAACTAATTAGTGATAAAAAATAAAACAAAATAAGTTGTTGTAACCGTGAGTATTATCAACAGTGAATAAGTAAAGATTGGTGGAAATTCAGATTTGGAAACGGGTTGGAATGCCTTTCTTTAAGTAACTTCGAAATAATGGTTTAATGTTAATTTTGATGCTGTAGCATCTGGGTGCTGTAGCAACAGTACGTGCCTTTCAGTCACTATTCACAAGGGGTTCATTACAAGCACTTATGTCTAAGCTCTAATTAAGTTCACCCTTGGCTATTTAAACACCCACATTTCACCCTATGAATTTTGTTCTCCTATGTCTAGGTGCAAACAAGAATTAATAAAGTGTCCTTTACTAATTACTATTCATATTAACCCTTGAAGTAAGTTTACAAACTCTTTCAATATTCATAAACAACTATTTATTTTAGTTGGCCATTCCTAAAACAAAATTGGAAATATTAACACACAAGGATTAAAGATACTAAGCATTAATCTTAACATTACAACCATTAAAAATCCATTACATAATTAATAGCATTCCAACCACACAAGGGTTTAGCTCATAGTGAGCAATAAACACAAAAAGAAAAGCATGGATGCTAGATCTAGTTCCATCCTACTGAAATTTCAAAAGAGATGAAGAGGAGAAGAGGGTTATACTGTCTAAGCTTTGAAAATCGCAGCCCAAGAAGAGAAACCAGCTCCAAATTCGCACTCCACTCCAAGAATGATAGTTTCAGCAAATGCTGCAGCTCTGTTTCCAGCACTGTTATGCAGAATTCCCTTTTTGTGTATAAACCTTGGTAAAAACGAAAATGGCAGCAAGGGAAAGTGACGTCTCACTGTTCTCTGTCCAGCGCGCCTTCCCAAAAGAAAGCTGAACAGTATCCTTAAATAGAGGTAGGGTTGTGGGATCCAAGAAAACCCTACAAGGCCAATTCTTTGTCTTTTTGTTGGGCCCAAATACATGAGTCATTAATAAAAAGGACAGCACAACAAAAACCAGCTGGACCCCATACACTGACGCGTTGCTCACGCACAGCTGGCGCAGTACGTCAGGTGCAGACTCCCTTTCCAACATTTTCTCTCTCATCTAGTTGTAGGAATCCGAACTGATGCTGTAGCACCTGAATACTGCACTACACTAAAACACACATTAAAGCACAAGAAATGAGCACCAAAGTGCCCATTAATTTTTAACCAGAATTTTTCCATAACTAACCTCAACTCAATAATTCCAATTAATTAATTAAACTAATTACTTTTAAACAAACAATAATTTAAGCTATTAAAGTATAAATAACTCTTATAATTAAGAGTTATCAGTCGCCATGAATTTTGAGTCTGAAGCGGATATCGGCAAACCAGTTGGCCTCTTTGTAGAGATAACAGGGCACACAACATAAGCGCGAGAACGAATGACTGAACAAATGCATGCGACACTTTAGGCTTTACGGGCGGGGCTAGACTAGGACGGGAAATGATGATAAAGCAGGGAAACTGACGGACACGGACAGGGGCGACTGCACATGGCGTGCATGCCTAGAAGAATGCTTTACATGATAGAAAAAAATTTATGAACAATTTTAATCTTTTATCATGGGATGGATGAGATGCAAAAATTTTGAAGTTATGTGAATGAGCTGCTGACTCGAGAACTGGGTACTTTGGAACACCTTGAGTTTTTTTTTTTTGGGAATGACCATTTTGCAAAACCGTCTCGTCTCTCATCAAAACCTTTATTGTACAGATCATGATATGCAAATGCATGGAAAAATGACCACTTGAGAAGTGTACTTATTCTAAAATAAAAAAAATTGTTTTTTTTTTGGGGCAAGATGAAATACAAAGTTTCAATGCATTTTTGAATGCAAGAAAAATGGCTTTTTTCATTTGTTATGCTTGACGGGGCGGACCCGCTCCTACGTATCCTCACTGTGATGAGGAATCAAAGCGTACGTAGTTCTACCGTGTCTTTTTTGAAATAATGCTTATGTATGAATGCCTCGTCTTGGATGAACTTGACGAAGATTTTTTGCATGATTATAAATGAAATGCTTATGCTATGCAGATGATAATTGTTTTTTGTTTTATCTTTATGTAATGAAAGGGAATGCAAGATGAATGATTCTTTTCAAAATGGGAACTTTATTTAATGCAAATGACGCAATGATGTAATGATGCAATGATGCAGGATGCAAGATACTTCTTTTTGTTTTTTTGAAAAATGCGGGCTATACGTGGTTTCATATGGCCCTAGTAAGAGAAAGGCTACAACGGCAGCTCGTTCTCTCTTTTTTTGAAAAGAGTGGGCCATATGTCACTTCGTACGGACCGGCAGAAGAAAGGCTACAACGGCAGCTCTTTCTCTGCTTTTTATTTGAAAAACCTCCTGCTCTTTTTTGAAAACATGTCTATATTACGATGCAACACACAATTTGGTATGCCCCTTGTGTCCTACGAAGGTGGGGACCTAAGTTCTAGGACAACTCAAATGTTCCTCCCATGTGGGTTCTAGTCACTTCCTCACCAGGTTACCAAAGCTAATTCTCTTTCACAGTAGCACCCACAACGATGGAACGCCATCTGGTGTGAGGCATCATGAAAGAGCATACTCTGGCTGAAACTTTCGTGAGAGTCGGAAGGACAACAGTCCAATTGCCAGTCACTACTCGTTTCCACTCCCCTAAGTCTTGTCAGACCTTGGGTTTTAGGCCTCTCTCAAAGCACATAATCATAAGGGTGTGAGTGTGTGTGGTAAGGGCGTACCACTTAAAACTACCCGACACATATTACCCCACCTGCAAGTGAGATGCCAGAACAGTCCAGAAAAAGCAAGGTAACAACATGTCGTCTACACTAGGGTTCAATATCAAAAAAGCTAGCCTGGGGTTTCAACAACAATCAGGTACATTGCTTACCTCAAGAAAGGGAGCCAAGAAGGGGGGATCCGGATAGAATTGGGGAGAAATGCATGAGCATAAGCAATAAAAGAAAAGGAGATAGGGAACAAACATAGAAGAAGACAAATGCGTATGCCTACAATTAATGATAAGAAAGAAAGGAAAAAGGTCCCCAGTGGAGTCCCCAGTGAAGACAAATGCGTATGCGTATGCAAACAAGGTATCAGTCAAATCAACAATACATTAAACCACACATCTTAATTAGTTAGGCTTGACCCTCGTCTTTTTTTTATTAAAAAAAAAAAGGTCCCCAGCGGAGTCGCCAGCTGTTGCACCCCAAAAAATCCGGTTCGGACTTGTCATTGTACAACGTGGAAAAGGTATGGAGCCGCCACCAATATTTTAATTTTAAGACCAAAACATTGAAAAAAGGTCTTTTAGACAAGGCGGATGGTCTTTCGAAAACTAGAGATATGGGTTCGGGGGTCGGTTAGGCATGGGGAAGGTATTAGCACCCCGTACCTCATTTCTACCGAAAGGGAACCTTTAATTAAATGTGTGGTTTGAAGGGTTGATTTGAAAATGCTTTTATTTTGCCTCTTTATTGAAAAGGGGGTGAGAAGACTTAATGAAAATTTTTATTTTTGGCGCTTGACGAGAGTTGGCCTCTCGCTCATACGTATCTCCTGGTGCGATGGAGAATTCAAAGCTACGTAGTTCTTGGTTGTCCTAAAAAGGTTTTTGTTTTTTAGTCTGTTTAGATGAGTTTTCGCAGTAGGAGTGAGGATTCGCGATGACCAAACAACAACGGTTTAGAGTGGCCGCGCTAGTAACTCTTTTGAAAATGAAATTATCATTAACAACCAAACGGCAACGGCGCGAGTGATCATTAACGATAATCGGTTTTGCTTTTGATTCGAGTGTTCGCGACGACCAAACAACAACGGTTTAGAGTGGTCGCGCTACTAACTCTTTTGAAAATGAAATTATCATTAACAACCAAACGGCAACGGCGCGAGTGATCATTAATGATAATCGGTTTTTATTTTAGATGATCAAAAAAAGGCTTTCGCAATCGAATTAGTTTTGGTTTGTTGTGCTTGACGAGGACGTGGCTCGCTCCTACGTATCCCAAATGGGAATCAAAGCGACGTAGTTCTAATTCTTTGGTTTTGAAAAGGTTTTTGAAGTAGGACGAGCATTAGCGAATGATTAAACTAACTAAGGTTATGGGTAATCATCGCTAAGTACTCATGCGAAATGGAAGACCGTTCATAGAGATCAAACTAACAAAGGTTATGGGTGACCTCCACTACTTGCTTATTTTTGTTTATTGAAAATGCTTTGAAAATTAATTGGTTTGGAAAAGAGTTTTTAGAAAATAAATAAATCATTTTCAATCGAATTCTATGTCCAAAACCAAATGCAAAATGCATGAATGAAGTTCAAACATATTCAACTAATCAAGCAATCATGAACATGTTGACCATCAACTAAGATTAAGCATGCCGATATAATCAAGAGATTTAATTGTCAAAGATGCGAGGCAAAGTTCTCAAAACAATTGTGTTTGTGTGTGAAGGGGAATTGCTACACAAGTTGGGAGCAATCTCAAGAGGGGCACATATACCTCTATGCTACACATGTTGGTAGTCTTATAAGGGCACATGATTCTGTAAAAGGGTTTGTGCACAATTAAGTCAAGACATTCAAATGGCATCAAGAACAAAGAAATACAATTAATCATAGGCATAGAGTATTCTAGGTTAGGTGAATGAACATGTGAGCAATGATGCATGATTAGGCAAGCATGTGAATGCATGAGCATACAAGGAACGAATGAGTATTATCGAATGCAAGACATAATGTTAATGAATGCATGAACATATGAAAATGAGTGCAAGACATAGTGTTAATGAATGCATGAACATGTGAAAATGAATGCAAGATATAATGTTAATGAATGCAAGACATGATATTAATGGATGCATGAACATGTAAGAGAGTATGAGAATGCAAGAGGCATAAGCATATATGAATGCATGAACATGTAAGCATATGAAAGTATGCAAGTATTAATGTGCAAACATAAGAATGTGTCACACAAGTGATGAAATGCAAAGTGTGAGAATGTTTTGGGTATTTTTGCAAATTGACAAGTAGTAAAACTTTTAGTAAAAAGTTAGTAAATGGTAAAGTAAAAATGCATGAGGCAAATGGTATTTACTTAATGAAAGGGTAAAGTAAAAATGTAAAAAAAAGTAAATGGTAATTACTTAATGAAATTGTAAAGTAAAAATGTAAAAAAGTAAATGGTAATTACTTAATGAAATGGTAAAGTAAAAATGTAAAAAGGTGATTAAAAGTCAAAAACACACTAACACAATTACACTTATCTACACAAGATCAAACAACACATTTTGAGCACTAAGATATGCACAAAAATGGGCTCTATGGCCGAACTCCTATATGAGCATAAACACCAAATTTTTCATGCCAAAACTCATAATCAACACATAGAACAAATCATGCAAATCAAGCACATCATGCATTTTATTTACATAAATCAATGAGTGAAAAGAAAGCAACAAAAACCCTAAATTCTAAGGCTCAAAACCGAAACCCCTACACCCATAAATCAAGCCAAAATTCAACTTGCAAGTTATGATATGAACAAGAAGATGCATATAATATGTGAAAGCCCTTTATTTATGGAAAAGTGAGAAAATGAGTGTGAAAATACAAACTACATGGTTAAAAACACAAGAAAGTTCCCCTCAAGGCCAAGGACTCATTGCCAACACCCAAGGCTCCCAATGTCCTTGTCATAATGTTGGAAACAAGTCCTCTAAGCCTTTTGAGAAGGGAAAGAGGAGTAGAAGAAAGATTTACATGCTAATAATTAAAAATGCAAGAGATAATAGGCTTACCTCAAGAAATAACTAGAAAAGAAATAAAGATGTAAAATAGGAGCAAGAACACTTGAAGAACACCTCCAACAATCTAGATCCTCACGCAAATCCTCTTCCTTGGGTGGATTTTGATGAAACTTGGATGATTATGGAAGCTTGGAAGGAGAGTTATTGAATAGATGAAGGATTATCAAGCTTTGGTATTTGATGGTTGAAGAAATTGTGGAGAGAAGATGGAGGAGAGGGTTTCCGTTTTGAGAGAGAGGGGAGGAGAGTATTTGAAAGAGGGATGCAAAATGAGGTGAGTTGTTTGTTAGGGTTTTTGGTGTAGGAGAGAATGGGAAGGTTTCTTTGAGATGAAAGAAAAACAAGAGGAAGTGAGAGGGTGGAAGGGGGGCTACGAATTTCTTGGTCTTTTTGGGGAGGAGAGGAGTGAGTTGTCCTTATTCAAATCCTTGGGAGGCCAAAGATCTAATGGGTTTAAGGTTGTGAGAGGGAAATAAAGAAATTAGTGTGTATTTAGTGGTGTAGAGAGAAAGAAGGTAAAAATATGTTGTGTATTGAATGTTATTGGATTCAAAGGTGTGCTTGTCATGATGAAAGGCTTTTTTGTGATGTGCACTTGATGGGGGCTGAAGTGAAGGTGGAGTGAGGGAGGTGGTTTGCTTGTAAAATTGGTGCTTACTTTGGCCAAAAATGGATAAAAGCAAAAAGCACCTAAAAGGAATTAGCCCTAATTCTAAAAATACAATAAACATCCAATATTATTTTATTATTCATTTTTAATTTTTGATTTCAGATTTCATATTTTTAATTATACATATTTTTTGAGCCTTTTTGAAAAAAAAAACCGTTACAATTGACCAAAATACCCTTTTTGACGCTAAAACCCTAATTTGCCCGAAAAATGCGTTTCCACTTCAAAAATGAATCTATAACCCTAGAAATGACCTCTAGAATCTTAGAATGCATGCTCAATGACCTTCATGAGGAATTATCATTTTTATTGTGAAATGACCAAAATACCCTTTTGGACTCAAAAAAACCTGATTTACCCAGAAAGTGCATTTCAACTCTAAAAATGATTTTAGAAACTTTGGAATGACTTTTAGGACTCAAAATGCAATGCATGATGCTTCTCACTCCTCAACTTATTTATTTTTGTGGAAAATTAGGGTTTTGATCTAAGCTGGACAAAATTGGGGTATGACAACTGCATCATTGCATCACTACATTATCGCATCATTTGCATTGCATAAAATTCCAATTTTGAAAAAAAAAACCATTCATCTTGCATTCCCTTTCATTACATAAAGATAAAACAAAAAACAATTATCATTTGCATAGCATAAGCATTTCATTTATAATCATGCCAAAAAAAATCCTCGTCAAGTTCTCCAAGATGAGACATTCATGCATAAGCATTATTTCAAAAAAGACCAAGTAGAACTACGTAAGCTTTGATTCCTCATTACAATGGGGATACGTAGGAGCGGGTCATACCCCGTCAAGCATATTTTTCTAAAACCTTTTTTCCAATAAATCATTTGCATCTCCAAATAATTTTCAAAATCATGTTCCAAAACTAAAAAACAAAAAATAAAATCATTGTGAGTATCATGCATTTCATTGCACAAAAAATGAAAACAAGAAAGCATCTCATTCATAATCATGAATAAAAATCATCATCAAATTTATTCAAAATGTAGCATTCATGCACCATTTCGTTAACCTCATCACTTTAGTTCAAATACATCATTCCTCCATACATGCATCTTTCAAAATGGAAGGGGCATTGGCATTTCATACTTTGCCTTGCCTCTAAAAAAAAATCATCATTTAGAAAAAAGCATCATTCCTGCATCTTTCATCATTCAAAAGAAAAAGGGGGCATCGGCATTTCATATCTTATCTTGCCTCTATAAAAATCATTTTGAGAAGAAGCATCATTCTTGCATCATTCGCATTGGCATTCCATATTTTGTCTTGCATTAAAAATAACAAAATTATTTAGAATAAGCCACACTCTTCGAGTGGTCATTCTCCACGCATTTGCATCATACTTGCATATCATAATTTGTTTATTCATTCATTGCATAAAATAAGAGTTGTGATGAGAAGCGAGACGTTCTTGCGAAACAATCATCCTTTGTTCTGAAAAAGTTTATCCTTACTTGGTTGCAAACTCAAGGTGTTCCAAGGTACTCAGTTTTTCAAATCAATAGCTCATTTGTATTTCCTTCAAAAAAAGACATTACATCCCATCCATTCCATGATAAAAGACTGAAACAGTTCATCAAAAAAAAAAGTTTTCATATCATGTCTTAACCAATATTAACTCTCTGTGAAGCGTTCTTCTAGTAAGCATGCATGCCACGTGCAGTCAGCCAATTTCCTTCATCATCATTTCCCATCCAAGTCTAGTCCCGCCCCGTCCACCCATAAAGTGCATATTCTCCCCATCAGTGCATATTTGACTTTTGGTTCAAGTCCTCCATGCTGGGGCAAGTCTGTGATCATTAATTCCCCTTGATTAATATCATTTTCCTTCAGTGCAAGTCTCTCAAAAAAAAAATAATGATAATAATATAATAAACAAGAAAACAAGCTCGCTAGGTTGAAAACCCGCAAAGGGCGGCCTAGGCAAAAAGGAGCGCCCGGTGGACTGAAAACTCGCAAAGAGCGGTCCAGGCAAAAATTAGGGCACAAAAAGGGAAAAAAAAGCAAACACATGAAGATAGGTAAATTATTGTTCTAAAGTTAAGTCTTATAGAAATAAGCAATCGGGATTTGAAATGAAGTTTGGCCATCTCCTCAAAAACCCCAAAATCCCAGAAAGTCCCTTTCCTACCCACCTTGAGCCAAGAAAAACCAAAATCCAAAAATCACCCTAGACAAGGATCACCCCAAATAAAAAAAACAGTGCATCACTTTTTATCAGCTCACCCGAGTCGAAGAAGGAAAAGAATCATAAAAAAAAAGGGAAAAGAGAAAATCAAAAAAAGGGGATTCAAAAATGAAAATCCCAAAACAAAAGAAAATACAAAAGAAATATAAGTGGCGAGCCGGTACATGTTACCACAAAATACAAGAGATCCTTGTCTAAATAAACCTTCAAACACTTCATCATTCCAACACCTGATTCCATAAACCTTCAAACACTTCCTTTGGCCTCAACATCAAACCCCTTAGTCATTCTACCATGAGACACGAATTTGCTTTAACAGAGCCCAAACAAGCCCAATAACCATCTTCCTCATAGACCATTAACCGTCAATCAACGCCGAACAAAACTCATCCTCCCATTAGCCTCAAACACTTCATTAAGCCTAACCCTCCTTCCTCCACAAAACACCACAATCCCGAAAAGTCCATTCCGATCAATGACCGGTTGCTTTTGTTCACTCAAATTCTAATCTTAGGACGAACACGCTTATCTATGTACAACGTGTTTGCTCAAAAAAAAAAACAAACGATCAGAAAAAAGAAAGCTGATCAAGAAAGAATAAACCCTCAGAAAAAAAGAGAACTGAGGAAACAAAAACGAACAGTCAGAAAAAAGAAAGTTGACAAAACAAAAAAAGAGGGACTTGCACTCCAAAACACATTCAAGATGCATTAAAACAAGGTTTAGTGATCACCAGGTAAGGATTCTTTCGCACCAAAAGTCAAGACATCAGTAGAGAACCAAAGATTTGCACTGAGAATACCACTCAGACCCAAAAGTTTGGGCATTCTCTTCACCACCCACACACCCTAGTCTTGGGAAAGTCTGTTCAATGCCCATCCCATGTCACTCCAGTTGTCAATGTCATTCCAAAGTGGGGCAAGTGCATTCCCATTCCTTCACCTCATTCATTCCCATAAAAACCTCACCGGGGCAATCTCTCAACTCACTATCCTAAACAAGACCTTGTCATTCTGATTGGGACAGCTTTGTCCTTGTTATGACTGGGGCAACATCAAATTCTGTGGGTTGAAGCAAAACCCCTTTCATTCCAGCTTTCATCCCAAGAGCCGAAGCGTTCCCAATTCATCATCTTCTACACCCCTAGTTGTTGTCACCACTAGACAGGGGCAAGTTATTCACTCGTCGAAGACCTGAATTGGGGCAATCTTGTATCTCTTGGTCCCTCATAAGCTTCGGCAATAACCATGTCTGTCATTCCTTCACTTGCCATAAATGTCCATGCCCTAAACCAATTCCAAGTTAACTGACTCATTCATTCACATTTTCACTCCTATGCATGCTTACTAGATAATGCTTCAAAGGAGAGAACACAAGTTGTTTACGTGATATCTAAAATTCAGTCATCATAGAAAGAAAGAAAAAACAAGCGAGGTTGTTTGTAAATAAAAACCTTGAGAACACAAAAGTTTGAATCAAATTCAATTTTTCAACAGAATGGTCAATAATCATCTCAAGCCCTTGCATTCAAAGTCTCACATCTCATCATCACAAAAATGTTTACCTCATGCATCTAGGCATTATAGCATATGCATCAAAGCATTACATTTGCATCTTCACATTTTGTGCATTCATCACATAGTAAAAAGAAAAAAAACGTTCCACATCAGTTGCACCATATTAATACTTGCATTTCATAGAAGAAAATAGTAAAAAAGAAAAAGCAGAAATTTTTTCATTGCATTGGCATCATATTAATGTTCGCACTTCATAAAAAAGGAAAAGAACAAAATCATTGCATGTCATTCATCATTAGAGCATTACATTTTGCATCAGATATTTCATAGAAAAAGCAAAGAAAGCAAAAAGAAAACAAAGAAAAGAAACCACAAAAGCAACACAAAAACATTCCCTGTCATCCAGCATTCCATATCATTCATCATTTCACAAGCATTCCTTTGTCATTCAATCATCAAACATCAGAGCATTGCATCATATTAATGTTTGCATTTCATAGAAGAAGCAAAAAGAAACAAACATAAGTTAGAACAGGAGCATTCCATTCATCAAAGCGTCAATCACCGCATACATTTGCATTCAAACATCAAAGCAATACAGTTGCATCACATCAATACTGGCATCTCATAGAAGAAAAGAAAGCTAAAACATCCCATGTTGTTCATCATTTTATTTCACGTAATAGCAATATTCACATTTCATAGAAAAAAGGATGAAAAGTTTTCCATTGCATGTCGTCTGCCATTTCATCAAAACACAAGAGCATTACATATCATCAAACACCAAAACTTTGCATTCGCATACCCACGATTCTTAAAAGAGCAAAAAAAAAGAAGAGAAGCCAAAAGAGGGAAAAGAGAAGAGCCAAGAGAGCAACAAAAAGAAAAGAAAGGAAAGAAAAAGAAAAAAGAGAAGCTAGAGAAAGGGAAAAAGACATATAAGAACAGGAGAAAATCATGCATTCATCAGACGTAAACAAAAGAAAAAAGAAAATCATGCATTACGTACAGACAAGAGAAGAAAAGGAAAATCATTGCATTCATCAAACATATAAGAACAGTAGAAAATCATGCATTCATCCGGCATGGACAAAAGAAAAAAGAAACTCATTACATTTACATCCATCATAAGAAAAAAGAAAACAGCAATCATGGCATTTGCGTTGCATGCATTTGTTCATTTTCAGCTGCAGGTACAAAGAGAGGATGAGCACTTCGGTACTAGCCCTCGCCCCCATATTCCAGAAAATGCTCCCCCGAGTTGGGAGAGTTCAGAAGAAAAAAGAAACAGAAAAGAAAAGAAAAGAAAAGAAAGGAAAAAGAAAAGAGAGAAACAGAAAGAGAGAGAGAAAGAAAAGAGAGAAACAGAAAAGGAAAGAAAAGAGAAAAAAGAAAAAAGAAACAGAAACGAAAAGAAAAGAGAAAAAAAAAGAAAAGAGAGAAAAGAAAAAAAGAAAGGAGAAAAGAAAGAGAGAAAAGAAAAGAGAGCGCTCAAGCGCGCATTGCGGATTGGAGCCCAGAGAGATCATCGCTCCCTTCTGCCCAGGTCTCACATCGTGTACGAGCAACACGATGGACCGCAGCCCCATGTGAGGTTCAACGGAATAGTTGTATCAAGCCTAAGATACAGTGGACGCCGTGCATTGATCTGTATATCAGTTCCGGAGCTGATAACGATCCCCCCGGTTGCTCGAAAAGGCCAACAGGAAGCGTGCTCCTCAAAGCCACGTGCAAATTCGGATTCGTCAAGAGTTCGTTTAAGAATTACAGGTTTTAGGCAGCCTGGGCAATTTACCGCTTTCTGCACGCCAAGTGCCCGTTTTACTTTTCTGTATGCACGCAAGTGCCCATTTTACCTTTTCTGTCTGCACGCCAAGTGCCCATTTTACCTTTTCTGTCTGCACGCCAAGTGCCCATTTTACCTTTTCTGTCTGCACGCCAAGTGCCCATTTTACTTTTCTGCCTGCACGCAAGTGCCCATTTTACCTTTTCTGTCTGCACGTCAGTGTTCATTTACTGTTTTCGCATCAACACGAAAGTGTCTATCTTTCCAAAAACAAAAAAAAAGGGGAAATTCGGGTTTCTCCAAATGGACAAAATTGGTATAATTTCTGAATTCTTTATTTCTATTTTACCTTCGAATAATGTCTCGCGCAATTCATATTTCTTGGTAAAATCCAAATAAAGAGGGGCAGCTGTCATACCCCAATTTTGTCCGGCTTAGGTCAAAACCCTAATTTTCCAAAAAAATAAATAAATTGAAGAGCGAAGAGCCTTATGCACTACATTTCGGATCCTAGAAGGCATTCCAAGGTTCTTGAAATCGTTTTTAGGGTTGGAACGCACTTTTCGGGCAAATTAGGGTTTTAGAGCCAAAAAGGGTATTTTGGTCAATTATAACGGTGTTTTTCCTCTCACTTTCAAAAAGGCTCAAAAATATGTATAATTAAAAATAGAAATCTGAAATCAAAATAAAAAAATGAATAACAAAATAATATTGGATGCTTATGGTATTTTTAGAATTAGGGCTAATTCCTTTTAGGTGCTTTTTGCTTTTATCCATTTTTGGCCAAAGTAAGCACCAATTTCACAAGCAAACAACCCCCCTCACTCCACCCTCATGCCCTTCACTTCAGCCCCATCAAGTGCACATCACAAAAAAGCCTTTCATCATGACAATCACACCTTTGAGTCCAATAACATTCAATACACAACATATTTTTACCTTCCTTCTCTCTACACCACTAAATACACACTAATTTCTTCACCTCCTTCACTCCACCCTCATGCTCCATGCCTCCCTTCACTTCAGCCCCATCAAGTGCACATCACAAAAAGGCCTTTCATCATGACAAGCACACCTTTGAATCCAATAACATTCAATACACAACATATTTTTACCTTCTTTCTCTCTACACCACTAAATACACACTAATTTCTTTATTTCCCTCTCACAACCTTAAACCCATTAGATCTTTGGCCTCCCAAGGATTTGAATAAGGACAACTCACTCCTCTCCTCCCCAAAAGACCCAAGAAATTCGTAGCCCCTCTCCTCTCCCTCACTTCCTCTTGTTTTTCTTTCATCTCAAAGGAACCTTCCCATTTCTCCTACACCAAAAAATCCTAGCACACCAAAAACCTCCCCTTTTCTCTCCCAAAACCGTGGCCTCCCCACTCCCTTCCTTCATCTATTTTTGATTTCCTCTTCACCCAAACACCACCATCTCACTTCATTCTCATCCCTCTTTCATATATCTTCTCCATTTTCCATTCAAGATCAAACATCATCATCAAGGAAGGTTTTCATCAAGCTTTTTTTTTGGGGTTGGAGTTGAAGTTCCTTGGAGGTTCTTGTTGATTTGGTTTCTATTTTCTTCATCTCATTGCATTTTCTAGCTTGGATTTGAGGTAAAAACTTTCAAACCCTTGCATCATCTTCAACCTTTTTGCATTAAAACCCATTTTCCTCTTCATTTTGCATTTCACATATCATCATCATTTTGTTTAAAATGTAGCTTGTTGTTGTTGGTGAGAGGAGCCTTAAACACTATTGACAAGCACTTAGGGAGGCTTGGGTGTTTAAGGTGCCTCTCACTCTTGAATAAATGGAGCCATGTTGTTTTGTGTTGATTTTTTGCATTTGTTGTGAAGTAAAATTGTTGTTTCATGTGTTGTTTGGTTCGCATATCCTAGTAAAGTTAGCTTTAATTGGATTTTGTTGTTTCTCTTTGCTTGATGGGGCTTAATCATGTTGTAGATATTTGATTTTAGTGTTTTCATGCTTAGATACTTTGTTTAGGTTTGCAAATTTCTTTTCTCACATAGATTTCGCACAAAGTAAAGAGTTTGAGAATAAATGTTGATTTGAGGTCTTAGTGTTTAAGTTATGTGATTAATTGTTCCTAAATCTTGTTAGTATCTTTTGCTTACTTGATTTTGGGAGTTTGATGAATAAATTGATGGTTTGACTATGTATTGATTTCGCAAGTCATGAAGAATAAATAGAGTTTTTATATGTTTGCTTATTGTCTCAAGTTGATGATAGGCAATATGATTCTCACTTGTGCCTAGTGCACCTTGCCTAAAGTGATGAGGATTGTTCTATATGATTCAACCCCTTTTAGTTTATATGTTGTTTAAGTTGATGATTGGCAAGAAGATTCACACTTGTGCACTTGCGCACACTAATTTAAGTGTTGAGGATTGACCAAAGTGATTCAACATGCTTTGGTGTTTTGATTGTTAAGATGACTTGCTTGTTTAGGGTTTGCCAATGATCATGCTTGAGGCTACTCTTTTGAATTCATTTGTGCCTACCACTTCCTTGTCTACTCCCATGTGGAATCATTAATACTTAGATAGGCCCATTCCTCACATTGCATCTTCCACTAGATGTGCATTTAGATTCCCTTGCGTTTTGTAGAAATATTTGAGTATGGTTCTCGCCTAGCATCTTCCATTAGATGTGCATTTAGGTTCAATCTTGCCCACTCTTGTATTTTTGCTTAATGCCCAATTCAAGTTCCTTCTTTGCCTATTTATGTGTTGTGGTCTAACATGTATAGTCTAGGCTAATATTTGCTCAAGAATTCAAATGAGATTGTTGTTTGCCTAAGGATTCGATTTGCATTCATTGCTTTCTTTTCTAAATGGCCTAGCATGAAAATGGTGACTAGTGACAATCACCCATAACCTTTGTTAGTTTGGTTGTCCTAAGAGCCTAAATTTCAAAAAAAGGATGTTTTCATATGCATAAGCTACTAGTGATAATCACCCATAACCTTTGTTAGTTTGATTATCATGAATGCTTTCAATTTCAAAAGATATTTTCCTAAGCATCAAAAGTCATAGCAAGTGTTAGTGATGATCACCCATAACCTTTGTTAGTTTGATCATCATGAGCGCCCCCCACTTTTCAAAACCAAAGCAAAAAGACTTTCACTTTCAAGGCTCGTTAGAACTACGTCGCTTTGATTCCCATTTGGGATACGTAGGAGCGAGTCACATTCTCGTCAAGCGCAATCATAAAAGATTTTAGCATTTGCATACCAAAAAGAAAAGAGTTATTTTCATAACAAAAAAGAAAAGAATCACTTTTGCAAGCCAAGATCGTTTTCAGAAAAAAGAAAAACCCTGTCCTTTCTAAAATCATTTTCAACCCATCGCCGCTAGTGGCTAATCAGAACCTTCGTTCGTCTAGCCGTTGGTGGCGATGTCTTTTTCCCAAAAGAACAACAAGCGATGATCACCCATAACCTTTGTTAGTTTGATCATTCGTGCCAAATCAATTCCTTTCGAAAACCACTTTCAAAAGAGCGGATAAAAAACGGGTTGCTACTAATAGTCAATCAGAACCTTTGTTCGTCTGACTGGCGGTAGTGACTCTCATTTTCAAGAGTACTTAGCGGTGATTACCCATAACCTTGGTTAGTTCAATCATTCGCTAATGCTCGCCCTATTTCAAAAAATCACTAAAAAAGATAAAAGACAAAAACCTTTTTCAGGACAAAGAAGAACTACGTAGCTTTGAGTTCTCCATCGCACCGGGAGATACGTAGGAGCGGGCCATGTCCCGTCAAGCGTTTTTTTTCTAAAAAACCATTTTCCCCCCTTTTTCATAATAAATAAAGATTTTCATTAAGAATTTTTCAATAAGAAGTAGAGAGGCAAAATTAAGTATTTTCAAGTCAACACACTAAAACCACACATTTAATTAAAGGTTCCCTCTCAGTAGAGAGGACGTGTGGGGTGCTAACACCTTCCCCGCGCGTAACCGACCCCCGAACCCTATTCTCTAGTTTCGCAAGACCAATCGCTTTCCAAAAAAGGTTTTCCTAATATTTTCCTTAATAAATGTTGGTGGCGGCTTCATTGTCTTAGGAAAAGTTGTGAACGAGGAAGGTTCTCCCACAGGGATTTTTTCGGGCGCAACACTAATACACATCCTCAAGGTGCTGAGTTCGAATCCCCTCGGAGAAAGTTGTAAAATGGCCATTAATATCACTTTGATTAATAAAATTCCTCCTTCCCCAATTTTAAAAAAAACCTAATACACGAAACACATAACTCAACCCCAACACTAAACGATATAAATATTCACACATAAACAAAACCGAACCAATACTTTTCAGAAAAAAGAAAGGGCTTTTTTTTGGTACCCCCCATCAACTCCCATCTACCCCCATCAAATTGCTAAAACCCGAAAATACCCCTGCCCAACTTGCAATTCGCTCGGACTTACCTTAATGTAAGGTAAATCCGTTTTGTTATTTTTAAAGTCGGATTTACCTCAGATGGGGGTAACCAAAAGGTAAATCCGATTTCAAAAATAACAAAGCGGATTTACCTTAGCTGAAGGTAAATCTGCTTTGTTATTTTGGAAATCGGATTTACCTAGGGGGCACATAAATCCGATTTCCCTAAAAAAAGAGAAAATCGGATTTATCCCACCTAAGGTAAATCTGATTTCCCTAAAAAACAAAAGTCGGATTTATCCCACCTAAGGTAAATCCGATTTTGTTATTAAAAAAATTGGTTTTTATTTAATTTTTTAAAAAAAAGGTTATAAAATGCTACTAAAAATCCGTTAAACAGCCAAAACTAATCCAAAAATTATAAAAACACCACTAAAAATATAATAAAACCAAAATAAGGTTATGCAATTTTTTTCAGATTTTTTGGAGATTATGAAAAATTAAAAAAATTAATAAAAAATAGTAAACGATGGAATTTGGGATTTTGAGGTCACGCGTCCTGAAAGAAGTCTCTTTTTGATATTTTTCGGATTTAAAGAATGTGGTTTCATTACAATTTGAGTAGGTTGCCCGAAAACTGATTTTTTAGCCTAAAATTTTAACTGATTTATTTATTTATTAATTAGGTTAACAAAGCAGATTTACCCCCACATAAGGTAAATCCGCTTTGGTTATTTTTAAAAGCGGATTTACCTTATATGGGGGTAGATCCGCTTTTAAGAATAACAAATCGGATTTACCCCCACTTAAGGTAAATCCGATTTGTTATTTTTAAAAGCGGATCTACCCCATCTTAAATAAATCCGATTTTAGGTTTTTAAAATTTTTAGTGGAAATCAGATTTACCTAAATCCGATTTAAATTTTTTAAAATTTTTAGTGGAAATCGGATTTACCTAAATCCGATTTCCAAAAAAAAAATTGAAATCAGGATACGTTCGAGATTTTTAATTTTTGTGAAGGGCAATTGCGTCTTTTTATAGGGTCGATGGGGGTAGATAGGGATGTGATGGGGGTAAAAAAAATCCCAAAAAGAAATAAAGTGAAACCCAATCTACACTAGTAGAAAGTTATGTGCATAACAAGAGGTGCCGCTGAACTTTGAGCTTGTCACGCTTGGAGAAAATGATGAGGAAAGATCTGAATGCTTAGACAAATATTTCCTGTCAAGAACAAAATAAATAACAAGATCAGAAATCACAAAGCCCCACATTTGGGTGGTATTCTGCTTCTGAGGACCTGTTTGATTGTGTTTTGTTTTTTAAGTTTTTCAAAATGGTTTTATCTGCAAATTTTTGAAAATTGCTTTAAGAAAAAAAAATTAAAAACCTGTTTGACAAACTATTTTTAAAAACGGTTTTAAAGATGAGAAAACTCAAAAACTTGTTTGAATTAATTGTTTTCAAAATATGTTTTAAGAACTAAAACACTTCACAATTTAAAAAAAAGGAACTAAAACACTTCAAACTTTTTTAGTATAATTTTATTATTATTATTTTTTAATATGCTTATTTTAATTTGAATATAACTAGAAATATTTTTAATGTAATATTTATTATATTAAATAATAATAAATAAATGCACAATACATTTTCTATCCTATTAAAAATTAACATAATTGCTACTTATATCACAAAGTATTTTCATTACAAAACAAAACAACACAAAAACCCGGATCCTCTTTTGGACTATCAAGCCAAATCAAAGCTCTATTTTTCATTTTGATTTGCCTTTTAATGCAATCATGTGTAACCTGAATGTGCAAATAAAATGAGTTGTAAAATACAAATTTAATAATTGAAAGTGTAACTGTGAAATTGTAAATAAAATGAGGTGTAAAATTGAAAGCTCTATATCGTTTTTCTTTTCTTTTCATCTAAATAAGTGGTTATCACATAGATCTAGCTTCTATTTCATCTTTTTTCTAGATTCCGTCGGTTGTTGGGTGCAGCGTTATTGTTGTTCGTTGTCTTGGTGCGGCATTTTTGATTTCCCGTCTTGTTGCGATGTTTTTGATTTCCCGTCTTGTTGCGGTGTTCGTTTGGTTCAATTGGGCAGATCATCTTCGACCTATTGCAGATTCAACCAATGACTAGCGCCTCAAAGTTACAGATCCGGGGGCATGGGAACTCCGGTGACTTTTATTTTGTCACGTTTGTAGGCACTTTGCCGTTTTATGCTATTAACTTGGGTGTTGTGACTTTGTTTGCAAATTCATCCTTTGTGTTTTTAGCGATTCTGAGTTTGTATTATCATCGATGTAATATATCAATTTGAATGAATGAATATCCTTTTTAGTAAAAAAAAATGGGGCAATTTTAAAAAATTGAAAAAATGCTAGCGTAAATTTTTTTTAATTTCGGGCCGCCGGATTGGCTCAGCCCACGGCGGGCTGGCCCATTGCAGGACAATAATTTTTTGGGCCGCCATGGACTAGATAAAGTTATTTTGAACTCATTTTTGTTAGCCCAATCCACCTATTTTACCCAAAGGGATGGGCTAGCCCATCGGTCTGGGCTCATTTTGACAATTCTAACATCGGGGAATCTTGCCTGACCAGGTGTAGCCGGCTTTGCTGGTCTGTGTGGTTCTCTCATCTCAATAAGTGTGGGAGGAAGTAGAAGTTGTAGAACCCAAGCTTGTAACCAAAAGGCTAAAGTGCTCTTGGGGTCCCTTATCTTTATTTAAAGTAACGAATTAGTTCTTTATGTTTTTTTGTCCCAAATAAGTCCTTTATCTTTCAAATTTTTGACACATAAATCCTTTTCTGTTAAAAGTGCTGATTTATGCGTTAAAAAAAGGATTTATGTGTTAAAAATTTGAAACATAAATGACTGATTTGGGACAGAAAAGGATTTATGTGTCAAAAATTTAAAACATAAAGGACTGATTTGGGACAAAAAAAAGATAAAAGACCAAATCGTTACTTTAAATAAAGAGAAGGGACCCCGAGAGCACTTTAGTCTAGCCAAAAAGTAGGACGCAACCTCAATGTAATAAGAGTAAAGGCCCAAATTGGTCCTTGAAAAATTTTTTGTGGGACGAATTCGTCCCTCACAATTTTTTCGGGACACATTGGTCCCTGACAATTTCAAAACGGGACACGTTAGTCCCTCCATCCATTTTGCCGTCTTCAACTGTTCCAACGTCGCATACGTGGCACGTTAAGTGCCACGTGTCACGTTAAGTGCTTATTTTGGGACAAATAAGTCCCTGCTTTACAAATGTTAAAAACGCCCATATTAGTCCCTGAAGTGGTTTCTGGTTTTCAAAACCAGATTTCCACCATTTTAGTGCTGTTTCTCAGAGACAGTGAGAGAGAAAGCGCAGAAAGAAGAAGAAGAACCAGTGTTCGCCGTAGAAGAAGAAGGTAGGTTTTGTTGACTATTTTTCGTTTTGATTCATGATTCGTGTGTGATTTTTAATTCCATTTTATATTCTGATTTCTATTCGTTCATTGGTAGTTTGAGTGTTGATTACAAGAATGAGCAGTCATGGATCTCAAACTACTCACTTTTATTCTTGCGATTCAACAAACACTCGTAGGCATTGGAGTGGCCCAAGATGTTGTTGTGGGTTAAAAGCTGATGTAACCCTTTCAAAGACAGCAGCAAACCCCAATAGAGAGTTTTTTGGGTGCCCTAATTTTAAGGTAATTAAGCTGTAAATGTTAATTCTGTTTCCAGTACTTTGGAGATTTTAATCATAGTTTTTTATACAATGCAGAACCACATGTCAAATTGTAAATGTTAATTCTGCATTGTATAAAAAACTATGATTAAAATCTCCAAAGTACTGGAAACAGAATTAACATTTACAGCTTAATTACCTTAAAATTAGGGCACCCAAAAAACTCTCTATTGGGGTTTGCTGCTGTCTTTGAAAGGGTTACATCAGCTTTTAACCCACAACAACATCTTGGGCCACTCCAATGCCTACGAGTGTTTGTTGAATCGCAAGAATAAAAGTGAGTAGTTTGAGATCCATGACTGCTCATTCTTGTAATCAACACTCAAACTACCAATGAACGAATAGAAATCAGAATATAAAATGGAATTAAAAATCACACACGAATCATGAATCAAAACGAAAAATAGTCAACAAAACCTACCTTCTTCTTCTACGGCGAACACTGGTTCTTCTTCTTCTTTCTGCGCTTTCTCTCTCTCTGTCTCTGAGAAACAGCACTAAAATGGTGGAAATCTGGTTTTGAAAACCAGAAACCACTTCAGGGACTAATATGGGCGTTTTTAACATTTGTAAAGCAGGGACTTATTTGTCCCAAAATAAGCACTTAACGTGACACGTGGCACTTAACGTGCCACGTATGCGACGTTGGAACAGTTGAAGACGGCAAAATGGATGGAGGGACTAACGTGTCCCGTTTTGAAATTGTCAGGGACCAATGTGTCCCGAAAAAATTGTGAGGGACGAATTCGTCCCACAAAAAATTTGTCAAGGACCAATTTGGGCCTTTACTCATGTAATAATAAAAAAGAACGAAAGCCGAATCGTAGGAATTGCTAGTTTTTCAATTAGAAAAGTTTTTCAATTAATTACGGAATTGTCATTAATGAAATTGGTTAGTTTTCAGTGTTTTTAATTTTCATCACAGAAACAATGAAAACCAAAAACTCAAAACCAAAACAGCTTGGGTCTGTTTGCTTTTTTTAGTTTTAAAAATAGTGAAATAGAAATAGTTTTTGAAAACAATTTTACAAAACAAACTACTCAGGTTTTTTTGTTTTCAAATTTCTGAAAACTAAAAACTGTTTTGAAAACGGATATCAAACAGGCCCTGAATAATTGTTATTCTGCCACTGTGATTTTGTTACAGAATGATTATTATTTTGTAGTAAACTAAGTCATTAAAAAACCTTGGATGCTAGCTAACCTAATATTTATTTTCCAACATTCAGTTCAGAGCTCTCCAAAAAATACTAGCATCTTTGACAGAATCAACTATCTCTCTAATCAAATTAACCACGTGCGAAATACCTATCTTGCCCTCAGTTAAAATTTTATTGACAAACTACCCATTTAGGGACAAATTCGTAACTTTGCCACCAATTTTAAATTTAACTGCAACATATCTCTGCACCAGCTATCAACAGTGTCCTACTCTGCAAAAAAATATCCTCTCTGCAACATATCTCTGCACCAGCTATCAACAGTCCTTTAACACAATGGATAATACCTTTCTCTCTGACCAAAGCATAACAAATACCGAAAATCTAAAAACTCAACAAATATTCAACATCACATCTGGGCAAAGAAGAAACGAAAGACAGAGAAAAAAGAGGAACCCCGAAGAAGTGAGAGTCACCGCTAACAGAGAGGCAGATCGGCGGTGCTGGTCATCGGCGGTGCTGGGCATCGAACCGCTGCTAACAACGAAGAACAAACGACGTCAACACTACCAAAATCAGGTTTTGTCTCTATTAACCCCACATCAACTTCCATTTCCCCTCAATCTCATACCTATTTCGTCTTAATCTGTATTTTGGCTTTCCATTTCTCTTCTACGGTTACAAATCGCATATACGGTGTCGTTTTTTCAGCGCCGGTGTGTCTATGACTTAGGGTTTAAGCGCTGGTCTGTGTCACTTACGAACAGTTGCTGGGTTTACGATTTCAGAGATATGTTGTTGGGTTTCATTTTTTTACGATGTCTCTTTGGTTTACGATTTCAGAGATATGTTGCTGGGTTTCATTTTTTTATCGCTTTTGTTTATCATTTCTATCTGGAAACAATCTGCTCTCTGTTTATGGTTTCTAGCAGTATAATCATATTACACAATGTATCATATTTCTGCTCTTTGTTATACGGATTCTAGTAGTATAATCATCTTATACGGATTCTTCATAATATTGTTTTACCCTTTCAAAATGTATCATCTTCATTCTTTATTCTGTTTTACAGTTTCAAAACAATATGTTGTTATCATGTTCATTAATTATTCTGTTTTAGAGTTTCAAACCACTAATTGTGCAATTACATGTGCCTTACTAACTTCATCATAACCACCTTCATGAAGAGATCTTTCGTACAAGAACAAAAGGGTTGCTAACTTAGAAGCAACTTCATCTTTTCTGTCTTTATGTTATGCAGGATAACATGGCACGAAAGTGTGATACCATAGAAAACATCAACATGGATAAGCAGCTTTGGAAGTTAGCGGTTCGTGTGACAAATCTCTGGACCGTTCTGAGTCAGTCAAAACAACCACACCTTGAGATGGTGATTATGGATGCACAGGTATCCCTTTATACCTACATTTCACTTAAGCCAATTGTACAAATACCCCAATTAACCTTACTTTCAAAATACATTGTTGCATAGGCCGACAAGATTCAAGTTATTATACCTAACAAGGAATTTCACACATGGAGCTCTCAACTCAAAGAGGGCAGCACCTACATCATGCAAAATTGCACTGTCCAACCTAATGATTTACCCTTTAAGGCATGTGACCATGCTTTCAAGTTGGTTGTCAATGGTGGAACAAGCCTTCGACTCATTAACCTACCTGACATCCCTTTGGGAACATTTACATTTAAAGAGTTTTCTCAAATTCTAAATGGCAATTATCGGGAGGATTTCTTAGTGGGTATGTCAACCTTTCATATCTGTGTTTTGTAGCTCAATGCCTTTTAATCTTTCACCTCTATATACATGGTGTCATACCCCAATTTTGTCCGGCTTAGGTCAAAACCCTAATTTTCCACACAAAAAGAAAAACAAAAATATATAACAAATTATGCATTGCATTTTGGGTCCTAGAAACCATTCCAAAGTTTTTGAAATCATTTTTAGAGTTAAAAAGGGCGTTTTGGTCATTTATCACTGAAGGTCTATGACTTTTAGTAGCTGAGAGATGAGTGTTTCAAAACATGCATGGTGCATCAAAATAGTTTTGAAAAATATTTCTAAAAATATTTTGGTTGAGGGCTTGAAATTAAAATCCTATGTTTTTACAAAGATAATGGATTATGGTAATAGATTATGTGCCTGAATGTTTTCAGAGCACATAATCGATTACTCTCCTATCTTTACTAAAACAAATAATCGATTGTTTCCTTATTTATAACAATAAATCGATTATCCTAATCAATTAGGAAGCAAATAATCGATTAGCCTTCATTTGCACATCACACATAATCGATTATGAAGCAAATGGAAGTTTCCATATTTATCAAATAAATCGATTACTCCCTTCTTGTAACTAAGCATATAATCGATTACCACCTTTTTAGGAAGGTTGATAATCGATTATACACTTGTTTTTCCTTCACACATAATCGATTATCCACTCAAAAATCAATGAGCCAATAATCGATTACATCTCCCAAGTTATTTCCAACATAATCGATTACTCCGTTTCCTAAAATAGATCAAATCTGATTTCCTATAAATAGGAAGCTCATTTTTCATTTCAAGACACAGATCTTCACAAGGAGACATTTTCACAGGAATTCTTCATGAGATCAGAGAAAAAAAACTCATTTTTGCGAGATCCCTCACATTTTAGAAAAAAACTCTTCTACGCTTTATTTTTTCGCTCTATCCGTTCCGTTGGTCCGTCAGAGTCGATCTTCTGCAAGAGTTAGTCGGGATTTGCGTTCTTCAGATTTGTAATATCTGTCTTCATCAGAGGTATTTCAGTCTTTTCATTTGTTAATATTTAGTTATTGTGATCCATGTGATTTAAACTTAGCTATAGCATTTATCTACTCGTTCTTGTATATTATCGTCCATTGTTGATGACGAACCATATGATTCCCACTTATGCCTAGTGCATCATGTTCTAAGTGGTGAAGATGGTCTCGGGTGATTCAGCTTGCCCCTTTCAAACCCTTTCAAAAACATTTTTTTAATTAGAACTACGTCGCTTTGATTCCCGTTTGGGATACGTAGGAGCGAGCCACGTCCTCGTCAAGCGCAACAAATAAAAATTCTTTTCATCCCCCTAAACCAATCATTTTCATAAAACAAACAAAAATCATTTTCAAACCCATTGTTGCTAGTAGCTCATCAGAGCCTCTGTTCGTTTAGCTATTAGTGACAATGTCCTTTTCTCCTAAAAATAATAAACGATGATCCATCATAACCTTTGTTAGTTTGATCATCGTACAAATCAATCTCTTTCGAAAATCACTTTCAAAAAAAAGATAATAAAAAATGAGTTGTTATCAATAGTCCATCAGAACCTCCGTTCGTTTGACTAGCGGTACAACTCTCTCTTTTGAGTATTTAGTAAGTGATTCATCATAGCCTCTGTTAGTTTAATCATTTGCTAATGCTCGTCCTATTTCAAAAAACTCACTAAAAAAGATAAAAAACAAAAACTTTTCAAAAAAGAACCAAGAACTACGTAGCTTTGAATTCTCCATCGCACCGGGAGATACGTAGGAGCGGGCCATGTCCCGTCAAGCACTTTTTTCTAAAAACCCCTTTTCCCCCCTTTCTCACCAAAAATAAAATTTCCAGTAAGTTTTCTCATTCGTCTTCAAACAAGAAATAAATAGGCAAATCTAGGTATTTTTCAAATCAAACATTAAAACCACACATTTAATTAGAGGTTCCCTTTCGGTAGAAAGGACGTGCGCGGTGCTAATACCTTCCTCACACGTAATCGACCCCCGAACCTATATCTCTAGTTTTCAAAGACCATCCGCCTTGTCCAAAAGACCTTTTTTCAATGTTTTGGTCTTAAAATTAAAATATTGGTGGCGGCTCCAAAATTTTTCCACGTTGTACATTGAGAAACCCAACCGGGGATTTTTCGGGGTGTAACAGCTGGCGACTCCGCTGGGGACATTCTTTTTTTTAAAAAGACGAGGGTCAAGCCTAACTAATTTAAATGTGTGGTTTAATGTATTGTTGATTTGATTAAAACCCTATTTGCCTTTCTTTCTTATCTTTTATTCCCTTTCTTTTATCGCTTATGCCCATGCATTTTTTCAATCCCCATGATCCCCTCTTCTTGGCTCCTTTTCCTAAGGTGAGCAATATTCTTGTTTATAGATATTCTAGGTATGGAACCCTAGGGTAGATAACTTGTTATTGCTTGCTTTTGTCTGGACTGCTCTGGTTTTCATTTCAGGTAAGGGTAGTACTAGGGAAAATTCCCTTCACACACACTACACTTATACCCTGTGACTATGTGTTTTGAGTGGGACCATAACCCAGGTCTGCAAAAAAACTTAGGAGAGTGGATTCGAGTAGTGAGAGCCCATCAGGACCTTTGTCCGTTTGGCTACTTGCGAAAGTTTCAACCAGAGTTGTGCTCTTTCATGATGCCTCACATCTAGCAGTTTGCTGCATTTGTGGGGATTTTTGTGAAAGGGACTGTAGCTCTGGTGGCCTTGTGAGGGAGTGAATAGAGCTACATGGGAGGATTACCCTTTAAATTGCCCTAGATCGTAGGTCTCACCTCCTTTTAGGTCACAAGGGCTTTCCAAATTGTGTGTTGCATCGTTGCATTCAGTTCAATCAATTTTTCCTTCAAAATTTTTGAAAAAGATATGCTTTCCCTTTTCAATAAACGCCTATATGAGGTGGCATATAGTATGACAATTTTCAAATCGCCACCTGCAAATATCCTCTTTCTGCAAAAACACAAAAAAAAAAAAACATCCTTGCATCATCGCATCATTGCATCACTGCATCATTTGCATAAAATTCCAATTTTGAAAAAAATCATTCATCTTGCATTCCCTTTCATCACATAAAGGTAAAACAAAAACAACTATCATCTGCATAGCATAAGCATTTCATTTATAATCATGCAAAAAAAATCCTCGTCAAGTTCATCCAAGATGAGACTTTCATGCATAAGCATTATTTCAAAAAAGACACAGTAGAACTACGTAAGCTTTGATTCCTCATTACAATGGGGATACGTAGGATCGGGTCATACCCCGTCAAGCACATTTTTCTAAAACCTTTTTTCCAATAAAATCATTTGCATCATCATAATTTGTTCATTCATTCATTACCTAAAATAAGAGTTGTGATGAGAAGCGAGACGTTCTTGCGAAACAACCATCCTTTTTGAAAAGTTTATCCTTACTTGATTGCAAACTCAAGGTGTTCCAAGGCACTCAGTTTTTCAAACCAATAGCTCATTTGCATTTCTTTCAAAAGCACTGCATCCCATCCATTCCATGACAAAAGACTGAAATAGTGTATCAAAGCAAAAACAAATTTTTAACTGATGTTAACTCTCTGTGAAGCATTCTTCTAATGAGCGTGCATGCTATGAGTACATTCTCTTGTCTGAGTCCGTTGGTTTTCCTCCCTTACCACAGTTTCCCGTCCAAGTCTAGCGCCGCCCCGTCCACCCATAAAGTGCATATTCTCCCCATCAGTGCGTATTTGACTTTTGGTTCATTCTAATGCTTTAAGTCCTCCATGCTGGGGCAAGTCTGTGATCATTAATTCCCCTTGATTAATATCATATTCCTTCAGTGCAAGTCTCTCAAAAAAAATAATAAATAATAATAAACAAGAAAACAAGCTCGCTAGGTTGAAAACCCGCAAAGGGCGGCCTAGGCAAAAAGGAGCGCCCGGTGGACTGAAAACTCGCGAAGAGCGGTCCAGGCAAAAATTAGGGCACAAAAAAAAAAGAGCAAACACATGAAGATAGATAAATTATTGTTCTATAGAAATAAGCAATCGGGATTTGAAATGAAGTTTGGCCATCTCCTCAAAAACCCCAAAATCCCAGAAAGTCCATTTCCTACCCACCTTGAGCCAAGAAAAACCAAAATCCAAAAATCACCCTAGACAAGGATCACCCCAAATAAAAAAACAGTGCATCACTTTTTATCAGCTCACCCGAGTCCAAGAAGGAAAAGAATCATAAAACAGAAAAGAAAAAAACGAGAAAACAAAAAAAAGGGGGATTCAAAAATGAAAATCCCAAAACAAAATACAAAAGAAATGTAAGTGGTGAGCTGGTACATGTTACCACAAAATACATGAGATCCTTGTCTAAATAAACCTTCAAACACTTCATCATTCCAACACCTGGTTCCATAAACCTTCAAACACTTCCTTTGGCCTCAACATCAAACCCCTTAGTCATTCTACCATGAGACACGAATTTGCTTTAACAGAGCCCAAACAAGCCCAATAACCATCTTCCTCATAGACCATTAACCGTCAATCAACGCCGAACAAAACTCATCCTCCCTTTAGCCTCAAACACTTCATTAAGCCTAACCTTCTTTCCTCCACAAAACACCACAATCCCGAAAAGTCCATTCCGATCAATGACCGGTTGCTTTTGTTCACTCAAATTTTAATCTTAGGACGAATAAGCTTATCTATGTACAAAGTGTTTGCTCAAAAGAAAAACAAACGATCAGAAAAAAGAAAGCTGATCAAGAAAGAATAAACCCTCAGAAAAAAGAGAACTGAGGAAACAAAAACGAACAGTCAGAAAAAAGAAAGCTGACAAAATAAAAAAAGAGGGACTTGCACTCCAAAACACATTCAAGATGCATCACCAGGTAAGGATTCTTTCGCACCAAAAGTCAAGACATCAGTAGAGAACCAAAAATTTGCACTGAGAATACCACTCAGACCCAAAAGTTGGGGCATTCTCTTCACCACCCACACACCCTAGTCTTGGGAAAGTCTGTTCAATGCCCATCCCATGTCACTCCAGTTGTCAATGTCATTCCAAAGTGGGGCAAGTGCATTCCCATTCCTTCACCTCATTCATTCCCATAAAAACCTCACCGGGGCAATCTCTCAACTCACTATCCCAAACAAGACCTTGTCATTCTGATTGGGGCATGCTTTGTCCTTGTTATGACGAGGGCAACATCAAATTCTGTGGGTTGAAGCAAAACCCCTTTCATTCCAGCTTTCATCCCAAGAGCCGAAGTGTTCCCAATTCATCATCTTCTACACCCCTAGTTGTTGTCACCACTAGACAGGGGCAAACTATTCACTCATCAAAGACCTGAATTGGGGAAATCTTGTATCTCTTGATCCCTCACAAGCTTTGGCAATAGCCATGTCGGTCATTCCTTCACTTGCCATAAAAGTCCAGGCCCTAAACCAATCCCAAGTTAACGGACTCACTCATTCACATTTGCACCCCTATGCATGCTTACTAGATAATGCTTCAAAGAGAGAGAAGACAAGTTAGTCAGGCGATATTTAAGATTCAGTCGTCATTGGAAGGAAGAGAAAACAAGTGAGCTTGTTTGTAAATAAAATCTTGAGAACACCGGAGTTTGAATCAAATTCCATTTTTTCTCAACAAAATGGTCAATAATCATCTCAATTCCTTGCATTCAAAGTCTTGCATCTCATCATCACAAAAATGTCATTCATATCCTATTTTTCGCCTCATGCATTTAGGCGTTCCATTTTGTTTATCATAGTTTACATCGTGCCAACATCATCATTGCATGAAGGGCAACAAAAAAGAAGCAACGGATAAAAGCAAAAAAATATTCCATCTCATTCCATCAAGCATCAAAGCATTTGCATCATGCATCTCATAGAAAAAACAAAACGAAGCCTTCCATTGCATACACTGGCATTCCATGCGGTCAAACCAGACCTTTGTGTCCTTAAACCAGACCTTTAGGGTCCATAAATCAGACCAGTATGCAGACACATATTGCTCCATAAACCAGGCTTGTCGGCCCATAAACCAGACTCGTTGTGATCCTTAAATCAGACTAATGTCGAGTCCATAATTTAGCATTCCATCAAATAAACCAAAGCATTTCACAACTCTCAAGCATTGCACTTGCATACCCGCACTTCATAAAACCATCAAGGAAAGCCAAAAGAGAATATCAAAAGCGTCCAGCATTGCATGCATCAGCGTCACATGCATCCACGTAGCATACATCTGCATTACATTTGCATAACCGCATCTTGCACATTCATCATTACACCAAAATCATAGCATTGCATGCACATGCATAACATGCCCCTTGCATAACATGCACTCATACTCCATGCACCATTCCTTGCATCAACTAACGTATGCAGGCACCTCAATCCAATACAGCAGCATCGGTCATTTCAAATCAACCAATCAACAGAATTTGTGAGCCCTCTGCGCTCATCCCGAGCCCTCTGCGCTCATCCTGAGTCCTCTGTGCTCCCTCTTGAGCCCTCTGTGCTCATCTCCCCCTGAGCCCCCTGTGCTCCCCCTGAGCCCTCTGCGCTCATCCTGAGTACTCTGTGCTCCCCTTGAGCCCTCTGCGCTCATCCTGAGTCCTCTGTGCTCCCCCTGAGCCCTCTGCGCTCATCCTGAGTCCTCTGTGCTCCCCCCGAGCCCTCTGTGCTCATCCTGAGCCCTCTGTGCTCCTCCTGAGCCCTCCGTGCTCATCCTGAACCCTCCGCGCTCATCCTGAGCCCTCAGTGCTCCTTCCTTACTGCTTTCTTTACCGTGTTCTTTACCGCGTTATTACCTTTCTGTCTGCACGCCAAGTGCCCATTTTACCTTTCTGTTTGCACGCCAAGTGCCCATTTTACCTTTCTGTTTGCACGCCAAGTGCCCATTTACTTTTCTGTTCGCACGCCAAGTGCCCATTTTTTCTGCTGTTTGCACGCCAAGTGCTCATTTTGCCTCTCTGTTTGCACGCCAAGTGCCCATTTACTTTTCTGTTTGCACGCCAAGTGCCCATTTACTTTTCTGTTTGCACGCCAAGTGCCCATTTTACTTTTCTGTCTGCTTTAGTTGAACATTTCAATCAATCAACCAACAGGATTCGTGAATCCCTTCAGGACCCAAGTGTCCCTTCAAAAGCAGACTTCACCTCGTATTCGAGCTGCGGGTAAGTCCTTCAGACCCCGAGGGGTCCTTCAGACTAGTTGTGTCAGCCTAAGACACAGTGGACGTCCTTCATGGTCAATATATCAGTTCCGGATCTGATCTTGACCCATCCTGGCCGCTCGGAAAAGGCCACCCCCAAGCAGACCGTTTTACTAGTACCATTGCTAGTTTGCGTTCCATCAGACCCATTGGTCCATCAGGCTTAGGCATGCCCTTCAGACCTCGTCGGTCCTTCAGTTTAACTCCAATCAATGCGCCAAGCATCGACTGCGAATTAGACCTTCAAAGCCTTAGTGCTCCTTCAGACCCCGAGTGGTCCTTCAGAGCCTTAGTGCTCCTTCAGATCCCGAGTGATCCGTCATTTTCTCTCTCGGTTAATGCGCCAGGTGTTAACCATTCCCCGTTTGTTCTCAAGCCCATCTTTTCAAAAAAAAACATAGAAAAAGAAAAAGAGGAAAATTCGGGTTTCCCCAAATGGACAAAATCGGTATAATTTCTGAATTCTTTATCTTCATTTTGCCTTGGAATATGTTTCGGCCAATCCATATTCCTCGTTAAAATTCAGATAAAGAGGGGCAGCTGTCATACCCCAATTTTGTCCGGCTTAGGTCAAAACCCTAATTTTCCACACAAAAAGAAAAACAAAAATATATAACAAATTATGCATTGCATTTTGGGTC
Organism: Astragalus membranaceus; assembly: GCA_039519185.1. Classification (NCBI taxonomy): domain Eukaryota; kingdom Viridiplantae; phylum Streptophyta; class Magnoliopsida; order Fabales; family Fabaceae; genus Astragalus; species Astragalus membranaceus. Next base: position 89,153,996 of record CM076854.1, on the reverse strand, counting down.
CTAGAAACCATTCCAAAGTTTTTGAAATCATTTTTAGAGTTAAAAAGGGCGTTTTGGTCATTTATCACTGAAGGTCTATGACTTTTAGTAGCTGAGAGATGAGTGTTTCAAAACATGCATGGTGCATCAAAATAGTTTTGAAAAATATTTCTAAAAATATTTTGGTTGAGGGCTTGAAATTAAAATCCTATGTTTTTACAAAGATAATGGATTATGGTAATAGATTATGTGCCTGAATGTTTTCAGAGCACATAATCGATTACTCTCCTATCTTTACTAAAACAAATAATCGATTGTTTCCTTATTTATAACAATAAATCGATTATCCTAATCAATTAGGAAGCAAATAATCGATTAGCCTTCATTTGCACATCACACATAATCGATTATGAAGCAAATGGAAGTTTCCATATTTATCAAATAAATCGATTACTCCCTTCTTGTAACTAAGCATATAATCGATTACCACCTTTTTAGGAAGGTTGATAATCGATTATACACTTGTTTTTCCTTCACACATAATCGATTATCCACTCAAAAATCAATGAGCCAATAATCGATTACATCTCCCAAGTTATTTCCAACATAATCGATTACTCTGTTTCCTAAAATAGATCAAATCTGATTTCCTATAAATAGGAAGCTCATTTTTCATTTCAAGACAGAGATCTTCACAAGGAGACATTTTCACAGGCATTCTTCACGAGATCAGAGAAAAAAAACTCATTTTTGCGAGATCCCTCACATTTTAGAAAAAAACTCTTCTACGCTTTATTTTTTCGCTCTATCCGTTCCGTTGGTCCGTCAGAGTCGATCTTCTGCAAGAGTTAGTCGGGATTTGCGTTCTTCAGATTTGTAATATCTGTCTTCATCAGAGGTATTTCAGTCTTTTCATTTGTTAATATTTAGTTATTGTGATCCATGTGATTTAAACTTAGCTATAGCATTTATCTACTCGTTCTTGTATATTATCGTCCATTGTTGATGACGAACCATATGATTCCCACTTATGCCTAGTGCATCATGTTCTAAGTGGTGAAGATGGTCTCGGGTGATTCAGCTTGCCCCTTTCAAACCCTTTCAAAAACATTTTTTTAATTAGAACTACGTCGCTTTGATTCCCGTTTGGGATACGTAGGAGCGAGCCACGTCCTCGTCAAGCGCAACAAATAAAAATTCTTTTCATCCCCCTAAACCAATCATTTTCATAAAACAAACAAAAATCATTTTCAAACCCATTGTTGCTAGTAGCTCATCAGAGCCTCTGTTCGTTTAGCTATTAGTGACAATGTCCTTTTCTCCTAAAAATAATAAACGATGATCCATCATAACCTTTGTTAGTTTGATCATCGTACAAATCAATCTCTTTCGAAAATCACTTTCAAAAAAAAGATAATAAAAAACGAGTTGTTATCAATAGTCCATCAGAACCTCCGTTCGTTTGACTAGCGGTACAACTCTCTCTTTTGAGTATTTAGTAAGTGATTCATCATAGCCTCTGCTAGTTTAATCATTTGCTAACGCTCGTCCTATTTCAAAAAACTCACTAAAAAAGATAAAAAACAAAAACTTTTCAAAAAAGAACCAAGAACTACGTAGCTTTGAATTCTCCATCGCACCGGGAGATACGTAGGAGCGGGCCATGTCCCGTCAAGCACTTTTTTCTAAAAACCCCTTTTCCCCCCTTTCTCACCAAAAATAAAATTTCCAGTAAGTTTTCTCATTCGTCTTCAAACAAGAAATAAATAGGCAAATCTAGGTATTTTTCAAATCAAACATTAAAACCACACATTTAATTAGAGGTTCCCTTTCGGTAGAAAGGACGTGCGCGGTGCTAACACCTTCCTCACACGTAATCGACCCCCGAACCTATATCTCTAGTTTTCAAAGACCATCCGCCTTGTCCAAAAGACCTTTTTTCAATGTTTTGGTCTTAAAATTAAAATATTGGTGGCGGCTCCAAAATTTTTCCACGTTGTACATTGAGAAACCCAACCGGGGATTTTTCGGGGTGCAACACATGGTAACAATATCAACAAAACAAATTGCAACAGATTTGATTGGTGCTGTTCAACATGTTAATGATATCAAAAGAAACGGTACCCCCGAAAAAGATCGCTTTGACCTTGAAAGATATAGGGTTAGCAATTCTTCAAACTCCTTTCTTTAATCACATACAAACCTATGCAACAATCTTTTTCACAACTTTCTCATTTTTACTCTTTCTTATTCACAGTGGCAACTGCCTTCAATGCACTCCTTGGGATGATTATGCCCAACAATTCATCAACTGTCAGGACCAGAATCCCACTTCTGAACCTACCATAATGCTCCTAAATCTAGCAAAAATCAAAAAACCTCAAGGTAAACTTTAAACAATCTCATCTTCATTCAAAAGGAGCTCTCAATGAAGAGCTTATTTGTTAGTCACATTAACCATTTCTAATTATCATCTACTAGAAAAATACAACCAACCAGTGTCTGTCTCAAATGCATGGAATGGAACTAAGATTTTTATAAATGAAAACATGCCTGAAATTCAAGATTATATCAACAGGTTTGTCTTACCATTATCCTCATTCTAAATCAAATATAAATTTATATCTCAACTGCTCATATATTCTCCCCTTTTGCTATATTCCAGGTTTCCAATTCAGGCTCTGTCTCAACCCTCTACTCAAAATATGTCTCAAACAAGTGGAGGCTCTCAATACACACAATACTCGCAGCTTGAGAAATTTTTGTGGAATGCTCTGCCAATGAGTATCTATCAAATTCATCAATTGACTCAGGTAGTATATCTTTCTACCTTCATATCTTATTAACTATGAAATACTATTATCAAAATAATAATCCATTTTTAACAATAATAACTAGGAAACAATCTGTGTAACTGTCGGGACAACTGGGATGATTTTAGTTAATCCATATGGCTGGAGTTACCCTGGATGCCCAAAGTTAACCTGTTGCTATAGCAGCACTCTACAGAATGATGGCAAGTATAAATGTAAATGTGGTATAATCTCTGATGGAAACAAAAAACCACTCAACTCAACTACTAATATGGTTTTCAAGGAAGTTTTTCAGAATCTCTAACCATGGTATGTAAAAACAAATTGGTTACTTCGCTGGAATATATAAACGATTTACCTTACAACATTTTTCCTAACTATCATATGACTTTTTAATATGACAGCTTCAAGGATACAAAGAAAAGAAAACAATTCAACCAATTCCAATACCAATACCATACTTATTTGGACAAGGCTGGATATTTTGGGTTTCAAATTCAACTTTTTAATATATAATCTTCTATTTTGTGGTTAGCTTTATGGACAAACTCACATTATGTTAACCAAATGTCTTTTCCAGCTTACTGTTTTGACTATATATTCCAATCTCTAATGTTGTTTCATTATACATGACTATATATTTTGCTTTTGATGATTCACTTATTCGTGGCTACCAGTTTCATAGAAGTAGGTTCACTTATACTGTTTCATTATAACATCATATGGAATATATTATTTCTAACACTGATTTAAATTTCATTGAATCGAACTTTTACCGCACCTTCTACTTTGCATCTACAACAATCATTTCAATTTTAAGCAAAATAAAACTTTCACGAAATAATTTTTCACACTAATTACATGCATTTTCGGTTAATTATAGAAAAAAAAACCGCAGGACCCGTGCGTATGCACGAGTATCCTGCTAGTATTGTACAATGCTTCTTTTTAAGTACCACTTTTACAGAGGTCAACCACTTCATTCTAAGCAGTGTTGGGGATAAACACGTGAAATGGACAAGAAAGGAAGTGGTGGCGCTTGGTGTCAGAGGAACGATTAGGGCAATATAATATCAATAGTAAAAGCTGCACTGAATTTCATAAAAGTAGGTTACTAATTACATGCTACTGACGTCTCTCTATATATATACAATAAAACAGGCCCAGACCCATAATTTTGACTAGCCCATTCGACTGGCCCATTTCGACTAGGTTTCTAACTACACCTACTATTATTACAAGCAATAGAATTACAAGGCATATCTCAATATTCCCTCCTAATTCACATTGCTGAGTGACATCATCCCAAGCATTGTTCTCAGTTCTTCGAATCTTCCCTTTTGCACTGGCTTGGTCATTGCATCAGCTATTTGAAGTTCCGAACAGTAATATTCCAGATTCAGCTTCTCATTGTTTACTTGATCACGCAGGAAGTGATATCTGGTCTCTATGTGCTTCGACCTACCATGTGCAACAGGATTCTTGGCGAGATCTATCGCAGACTTGTTGTCGATCAACAACTTCATTCCTTCGACCCTGTGCACTCCAATTTCGACCAGTAGCATGCTCAGCCATGATGCTTGACATGCTGCAAACGAAGCAGCCACATACTCTACTTCACAAGAGGATAACGCAACTATACTTTGCTTCTTCGAGCACCAAGAGATGGGTGTCGATCCATACATGAAGACATACCCACTTGTGCTTTTTCGATCACTCTTGTCTCCACTCCAGTCGGAGTCAGTGTGGCCAAACACTTCATTACCATTCTTCGACACACTCTTGCTAGGGAACAGAATACCATAACTTTGTGTTCCCTTTACATACCTTGGTACTCTTTTTTCAGCTACCATATGAGAGCTTTTCGGCTTCTCCATGAATCTGCTGATCATTCCGACACTAAACATAATGTCAGGTCGAGTGTTGCACAGGTACCTTAGGGAGCCCACGATCTGTTTAAACAAGGTGGCATCTACTTCAATCCCTTCGTCGTCTTTCGACAGCTTGCTGCTGGTGTCTGATGGTGTCGAAACTTCCTTGCAGTTACTCATGTCGAATCTCTTCAGGATATCAGCTGCATACTTCGACTGGTGCAGGAGTATACCCTTACTTGTCTTGGTAAACTCCATCCCCAAGAAATATGATAGATGTCCCAGATCACTTATTTCAAATTCTGACATCATCACTTTCTTGAAGGCTTCGACTTCGACTTCATTGCTGCCAGTTACAAGTAGATCATCTACGTACAGGCACAACAACAACTGAGTCGAAGTTCCATTCTTCTTCACATATACTCCATGTTCATTAGTGCATCTAGTGAACTTCTGAGCCAAGAGAAATCCATCAATTTTCTTGTTCCACGCTCTTGGAGCTTGCTTGAGCCCATACAGGGCCTTCTCCAGCTTATAGACTTTGTCTTCTTTACCCTTCGACTCAAAACCAGGTGGTTGACAAACATAGACTTCCTCCTCCAGAGGTCCATTCAGAAATGCTGACTTTACATCTAGTTGATGTAGGGGCCAGCCTCTATGACTTGCCAATGCTACTACCAATCTTATGGTTTCGATCCTGGCTACTGGGGCAAAGACCTCATTGAAATCCAAACCAGGTTTCTGCAAGAACCCTTTGGCTACTAGCCTGGCCTTATACTTGGCCACTTCTCCATTGGGCTTGACTTTGGTCTTGAAAACCCACTTCACCCCTATGGCTTTCTTTTCTTTTGAAAGTTCGACTAGCTTCCAAGTATCATTCTTCTCGATTGATTTCAACTCGTCAATCATTGCTTCCTTCCACTGCTTGTGTCTAAGGGCTTGCTCCAGGCTCACTGGTTCTGCTTCTGCCATTAGTGCAAAGTGTGCCAGGTCTCCCTCTGCTGTAATAGCAGAATCTGGGTAAATGTCGAATCCTTCTAGTCTTACTGATCTCTGCCTTTCCCGTTGCGACCTTCTTAAAGGTTCGACAGCAATGTGTTCTTCTGGCTCTTCAGTTTCAACCTCTTCATTCTGATCATCTCGATCAGAGACTTCGTCGAAGTCCATCATTGTAGGTTTCTCACAGCCTTCTTCCCAGTTCCAATGTTTCGACTCATCTACTACGACATCTCTGCTTTTCACTATTTTCTTCTGCACAGGATCATACAGTTTGTATGCTCCTGTCGAATGATAGCCAACAAGGATCATTTGTTGTGCTCTATCATCCAGCTTGCTTCTTAGTTGCTCAGGGACATATCTATAGCATAGTGAGTCAATTATTCTGAGATGCTTGACACTTGGCTTTCTTCCTAGCCAAGCTTCTTCAGGTGTCTTCCCAGTCAATCTCTTTGTGGGGCATTTGTTCAGAATATACACTGCTGTGGCTACGAGTTCTCCCCATAAACTATGAGGTAGCTTCTTCTCCTTCAACATGCTTCTTACCATGTTGAGGATGGTCCTGTTTTTCCTCTCAGCAGTACCATTATGCTGAGGCGTGTAAGGTGTAGTGACTTCATGCACAATTCCTTCTTTCTCACAGAATTCGACAAATCCATGAGAATTGTACTCACCACCTCCATCGCTTCTAAGGGTTTTGATTGCACATTGTCATACCCTAATTTTGTCCGTTAGATTAATGTGATTTTGTTTTTCTAAAATAATAATAATCTTGTAGACATTTGATTTTAATCGGTTTCTTGTCGCGTACACGCGTTAGTCTTAACGTTTTTGCATTGTTGCGTGCACATGTTATTTCTAACCACATACGCATGTCATTCCTAATCGTGTGTGCGTCGTTACTCCCTTTGCGCGCGTGTGTTCGAATCTCATCGTGTAACTATGTTTATCGTCATTGTTATTAGTTTAATTTATTACCATTGTTATAAAAAAGCTAATAAAAATCAGATGTGGAGTAAATGTTTTCTTATTATTATTAAGATCAATCTTTGTTACAAAAAGGGGTACAACCAAAAGAAGTCAACTTTGTTACACATCTGGACAAAAAATAAAATACAAAAAAGTACAAAAATTAAAAGTAAAATAAAAATAAAAGAGAGGGCAGAGGCGCCTCTTGCTGTTGGGAAGCACGGCTGCCATTTGAAGAATCACTCCAATAGTGCTTTCTTCTTGCTCCTTTATTGTTTTCCCTTTTAGCTCCAACAACACAGCTTTGCAGACACCACCCTGCAAGCTGTTATTGTCCATCTATTTTCAGGCTCAAGCCAAGTTTCATTTCTTTTGGTTCCTTTGTCTTCTATCCTTTTGGGGCACAGACCAAGCAGCTTTGCAGGTACCCCTCCAGCAAGCCGTTGCTGTCTTTGTTTCAAACCCCTCACCTACACCACAAAAATTCACTTATAAATACAAATAGTAATAAACAGTAAGAGGGGGAATTTATGCGAAACAACACAAGGGGAGGAAAATTGACAGCAAAAATGTAAAAAAAATACTCAAGCACAGACACACACAGAGGAGCACAAAATAAACAAAATGTAGAGCATGAATTTTGACGACCCTTAAAACCACACCCCGCCTCAACCACCAAACCGTGGCCATAACCACCACTAAACACCACAGTAACCACCCAAAACCACCACCGCTACAACACCACTCACAGCCCAAACAACCACCAAAAACCCACCAAACTCTCCACATAACCACTATCCCTCCCTGTTCACAAATAGCCCACGACCACCACAACCAAAAAAAAACGTCCCCACCGTCAACAGCCCCCCAAGCGGCCACCACCGCTCAACCATCATTAATGCCTCGTGTTCTATCTCGCCCTCCACCGTACACCACTAACAGAACCACCACCTAAGCCCCAAACCACCACAGCACCATCGACCACCGTAGCCAACGAACCCATACAACGAAATCTAAAAAGAGAAAGAGAAGATCGGTGAGAACCAGAGCGAGGGTAGGGAGGAGAACCGAAAAAAAAACAAAAGAAAAATGTGAGACTTACCCTCGGATTCCGATTACCTGAAGTTCCGGCCACCGTTGACGGTGGCCGTTTGTCCTGGACCTCCGTAGGTACTGTCGCCGTCCTCCGTGAGCAAGCCTTCAACCTTCGTTGCGTCGTTTGCCACCCACGGCCAAAACGCCGCCGTGAACCACGACAGCCACTGGAACCACCATCTCTTTCCTCGCGAACCACTCCCACGGCCTCTTCCTTCTCCCTTCGCCGGCGCCACCACCATGGATCCCTCCGGCGAAGTCCTTCCTCTTCCTCGCTCAGTCGCGTCTTCTTCCTCTTCCCTTCTCCTTCTTCTTTCCTCTCTCTCTCTCTCTCTCTGAAATCCTCCCTCTCTCCCCAAAAATCTGCTTCTGTTTTTCTCTCTCTCAAAAACAGCCGCGGCGCTGTGAGAGGAGAAGACAAATAAGGGTTTTGTTTTTTTTACATTTGCCTTTATATAGTCTAGGTCTTACTTACTGTTGATTTTGTTTTTTTAATTTTTAATTAACCAGGTTGCTATTCGCACCCAGCCAGTTCCATTATACTCCCCCCTACGCAAGCCCATTTTGGCAATCCAGGCCATTCACAAAAAAACTGGTTTGCTGCTTTTCGCGCCCCCAGTTTCAACAATACAACCCCCCACTGCTTTATGCACCATTCTTTTAAAAATACCCCCCTTTTTCATTTATTTTTCTTTTTTCTACAATTAAACATTTTCTCCTTTTACCAACAACATTTTTACTCATCAAAAATCATTTCCTTAAAAAACACTCAACAAACAAACATTTTCTACACCAAGAACTACGTGTGATTTGATTCTCTACCAGGAGATACGTAGGACCAGAGGGCGGCCGACCTCTGTCAATTGCATTAATAAAAAACATTTTTTTTTCTCTTTTAATTCATTTCTCTCATTTTTCTCCAAAAGTACAAAAAATAACTAATTGTTTATCGAGTCTTCTTTTTTATTATTATTATAAGGGTAAAATCATTATTTTTGAATTAATAAACGTTTACACATTTAGTTTAAAAGGTAACCTTCCTTAGGAAGGATGTCGTAGGGTGCTAATACCTTCCCTATGCCTAAACGACTCCCGAGCCTAAACCTGGTCCGAAAAACCCCCTTGTCCTTTTAAAAGGTTTTTTTTTTCCAATATTTTCTCCTAAAAATAAATATTGGTGGCGGCTTCATTTCAAGAACTTCGAAGAATCCCTCCTCCGGATTTTTCGGTCGCTACAGCTGGCGACTTCACTGGGGACAAATTAAGAGAGTCAAGCCTAGTTAACTAAATGTGTAAGTTTGTATTAATTTTATGTTTTGTTTTTTTGCCCTTATGCTTTGTTTATTTATTTGTAGGTATTTCTTTATATTATTGAACCTTAGGGTAGACGACTTTTTTTTTGTATTGTTGTATATCTTTTCCAGTTTAGTTAGTTTAGGTATTTTGCTCTCATCACACACCTCACTTACACTTTTGCACACACCTTTGAGTGGGGCCCTATACCCGGGTCTGCAAATAACCTAGGACGAATGGAGATTATTAGTGACAGTCATTCTAGATTTTATCTGTCTGACTCTCATGAAAGTCTCAGCCAGAGTACGCTCTTTCATGGTATCCCACACCAGGTAGCTCGCTATCGTTGTGGATCATATCATGAAGGGGATTTTAGCTCTGGAGACCTTTGTGAGGAAGTGAATAGAGCCACCTGAGAGATTGATCACATAAGCGACCCTAGACCATGCTGAAAATCCCAATTTAGACATGACCCACCTAGGACACAGGGGCCTTATACTTACCCTCTCTATTTATCAGGTTAGCGTTTCTCCAAAAATAAAATCACTCAAAAAAAACGTTTTCATTCTTCTTTCTTTCATTTGCATGCACATGAGGCGACATCATCATACCCAAAAAAAAACATCATAAGATCATTCTTTTCACACGCATCCCATTATCATTGCGCCACAGTGCATCGCATCATCCTAGAAATATAATTTGCGTCATTTGTTCATCTTGCATATTACATAAAAGTTATGTTCACTATTTCCTTTTCACGCATTTTAAAAAAAATCGCTGCGAGTGTCATGCATTTTGTTTCCTCGCAAACAAAAAAGCAATAGCATCATATGCACATTCATTCATAATCATTCAAAATCATGGTCACACAATGTAGGTATCACATCATTTGTAAAGTCTTGAATTACATTTTAAAAAAAAAACATAACTTTCATACATCATTTCCCTCATGTAGCCATCCTAGTTTAAATGCATCAATTCCATATTCATGTATCATTTTCCAAATAAAACAAAAATTATTTCATTATAATTGTATCATTTGTCATCCAATAAATCAAAAATAAGAGTCTGCATACATGTTGCACCACCTCTCGAAAAACAAAAATAATTGCATTAGAATCAAACATTTATTTCTTCATGCATTCGCATTTTTCATACATATCTGTCATCATGGGCATTATATTTTGCTAGAAAATAAAAATCACCATAGAACGAATCACTTGTTTTCATATACATCTCGTTCTCACGGTACTAACATGCATATCACCCTCCAAAAAAAAACAACAAAGACACTACATGTTTGTCCAACTTGCATCATCTTGTATACTCAAAAAATATACTATATTCGTTACTCCTCTTCGTGCATAGAAAAATAAAAAATAAAAGCTCTTCATTCCTAACCACCTCGAACGCATTAGTCATCTAGCATGCAAAATAAAAGAGAAAAAAATAATAAAATCATATTGCACTGCCTCCAAAAAAATCATTTTGGATAGTCAATCTTTTCAAGTGATCATTCATTCACCTTCCTCGCATCTGCATCATGCAACGTTATCCGTCCATTCATACATTGCATATTTTTTTTTCATGAAAAAGAAAAGAATAAAAAACATGACCACAGTGAAAAAATTGTTGAATATTTCATTTAGCATGCATTTCCATTCATTCATAATCATTCACAAAAATCATTATCAAATAATATAGGCATTTCATCATTTGCAACATCATGAAATGCATGTAAAAAAACATAGCACTCACACACCTTTTCACTCATCCAAAAAAACTTCTGTCTCATTAAATCATCCATACGCCATTTATATACTGTTTCAACATGCATCATTTCAAAAATTATGTCATCATTTTTGCATCATTCATAGATACGTATTTAGCAGTTCATTCTGATACATGAAACAGGCTCTGCATCGGTCACGTGCTGCATTGCCTCCAAAAACTATTTAGAATAGCTGACCTTTCCAAGTGATCATTCATGCACGCATTTCACGCATTCGCATCTGCATTTTCGTCGTTTGTCACCATGTGTTCATTCATCCATTAGGACACAAGGAGGCGTTTAACTTGATTATTCTTGTTGGGTGAGCATAGTTAATCTTTTAACTAGAAAATGAAAATAATCATGCATTCATAATAGAATACAGTCGTTTTCTTCATCCCATCTCATCTCGCCACCAGACATCTTATCATCTAGAAAATAACAAAAATATCATTCATCTCATCCAAAGCGCATCATCTTGCATATCCATACACCAAAAATAATAAATATCACACTGGTATCATAAAAAAAGGTTACATTCATTCATTATTTCATTACTCCTCTTCATGCATCATAAAGAAACAGAAACAAAAGTCCTTCATCCCCATGCATCTCAAATACAGTAATCTCCTTCATGCGTCATAAAAAACAAAAACAAAAGTCATTTATTCCTCTCACATCCATCTCAAGGGCATTAATCCTCTCACATGCATTAAAACAAAATTAGGAGTTGCTTCAGTTTCTTCTATTCTTGCATCGTTCATCGTCCAATAGCTTTTTTGTTAGCCTCTCACTCTAGTTGAACTTTAAAAAATAAAAAAATAATAAAAAAATAATAAAAAAAAAATCACACACTTGCTTAAGGTATCGTTATGCCTTTCATTCTCCTGCATCATTGTCTGTGTACAACAACATCCGTATGTTTATGCATCCTGCTCTATTCAAATAATTTTTCCCAAAAATGAAACTCATAAGTTTTTTTTTTTTTGCCGACACACTGTTTGATTGATTCCTCTTCCTTGGAAAATGTTGTCATACCCTAACTTGAGTCACCAATACCAAGACATTTACCCTTCACTCCATATGCATCCTACTCATACCTACCACATTTATGGAAACCATCCACCCACTTAACCCTTCAATGGAATTCACCAATAACTCATTCACCATCATGGTCACTACAATATTGACCGTATCATCTTCAAACCCTTGCTCCCATAGGCTTGACGCTTAGCCACTGCGTGCCCCACCAAGGACACTAGCCAACATATATCTCACACCCGTGATAAGAAGCTTAAATGTCTATTTTGTTAACTTGTGTGGTTTTAACAATTAAGATTGTTCAATCTTAAGCGGTGTTAACTCTCCATGAAGCATTTGCAAAATAAACTAACATGACATGTGTGTTTACCCTTGTTTGAGTCAGTTATACTACCCCCATCTTTCCGCCATTTCCAAAACCAGACCCAACCATCCATAAAAGGCCCAGTCCCCACAAGAGTATTACATTCACTTCCCCCAGTGATGAAATTTCACGAACAACACTTTGTACGCTCCATACTGGGGCAGGGTAACGATCACAGATTTCCTGTTGGCATTCTAAGCACTCGTGCAAGTTCTTTGAGTTAAAAAAAATCCAAAAAAGAAAAGCTCGTTAGGTTGAAAACTCGCGAGAGCAGCCTAAGCAAAAATTAGGGCATAAAAAAAATAATAAATAAAGAAAAACAAATATGTTAAAATGAAGTTTTGTCCTATAGTTACAATTTCAAGAAAATAAGCAATCATGTTTTGAAGTGAGGTTTGGCAACTTTTTCCACATCCTAAAAAGAGAAATACCCTTTGCCACCCACTTCGAGCCAAAAAAATCAAAAATCTTTCAAACACCTTAGACAAGGATCAATCCCATATCTAACAGCTCGCTTAGCTCGAAAGAAAAAGAAAAATCACAAAAAAGTGAAATTAAAAAAAAGAGGATTGAAAAATCCTGAAAACCAAAGCGGTAGAAATTGTGAGCTGATACGTCACACCATCGAGCATATAAAAGATCCTTGCCTGAAATAAACCCTCAAACATTTCCTTTGGCCTAAGCGTCCTATCCTCCATAAACCCTCAAATGCGCTACAACCCTAAAACAGGTTCATTCTACCATGAAGCGCATAAAAGATTCTTTGTCTCAACCAACCCCGAACACTCTCAGGAGTAAAGTAATCATTTCCTTCATGAATCATTAACCATTGACCATTTTACAATCCTAATGCCTATTCTGATCAGTGATTGGTTACTTCCATTTTTCTCAAAGCTTATACTCTAGGACAAAATAATCAGAATAATTTATTTGCTCGAAAAAAAAAAACAAAGAGAAAAATATTATTACAAAAAATAAGAAAAAAAGAAAGAAAAAAAACTGAAAAGGGCTTGCACGCTCGAAGTTCATCAAGAGAAGATAACAGTGATCATCAACAAAGTGAATTTTCATCGAACCAAAAACTCTTGACTGTCTTAGCTTGTGGACTCCTTCCCAAGGAAAACCACAAATCCCTACTAAGGCAGTTACTTGACTTATCATATCAAAATGGGGCAATACCCCACCATCCATTCCATCTATTTTCAGGCTCAAGCCAAGTTTCATTTCTTTTGGTTCCTTTGTCTTCTATCCTTTTGGGGCACAGACCAAGCAGCTTTGCAGGTACCCCTCCAGCAAGCCGTTGCTGTCTTTGTTTCAAACCCCTCACCTACACCACACAAATTCATTTATAAATACAAATAGTAATAAACAGTAAGAGGGGGAATTTCTGCGAAACAACACAGGGGGAGGAAAATTGACAGCAAAAATGTAAAAAAATACTCAAGCACAGACACACACAGAGGAGCACAAAATAAACAAAATGTAGAGCATGAATTTTGACGACCCTTAAAACCACACCCCGCCTCAACCACCAAACCGTGGCCATAACCACCACTAAACACCACAGTAACCACCCAAAACTACCACCGCTACAACACCACTCACAGCCCAAACAACCACCAAAAACCCACCAAACTCTCCACATAACCACTGTCCCTCCCTGTTCACAAATAGCCCACGACCACCACAACCAAAAAAAAACGTCCCCACCGTCAACAGCCCCCCAAGCGGCCACCACCGCTCAACCATCATTAATGCCTCGTGTTCTATCTCGCCCTCCACCGTACACCACTAACAGAACCACCACCTAAGCCCCAAACCACCACAGCACCATCGACCACCGTAGCCAACGAACCCATACAACGAAATCTAAAAAGAGAAAGAGAAGATCGGTGAGAACCAGAGCGAGGGTAGGGAGGAGAACCGAAAAAAAAAAACAAAAGAAAAATGTGAGACTTACCCTCGGATTCCGATTACCTGAAGTTCCGGCCACCGTTGACGGTGGCCGTTTGTCCTGGACCTCCGTAGGTACTGTCGCCGTCCTCCGTGAGCAAGCCTTCAACCTTCGTTGCGTCGTTTGCCACCCACGGCCAAAACGCCGCCGTGAACCGCGACAGCCACTGGAACCACCATCTCTTTCCCCGCGAACCACTCCCACGGCCTCTTCCTTCTCCCTTCGCCGGCGCCACCACCATGGATCCCTCCGGCGAAGTCCTTCCTCTTCCTCGCTCAGTCGCGTCTTCTTCCTCTTCCCTTCTCCTTCTTCTTTCCTCTCTCTCTCTCTCTCTCTCTCTCTTCGAAATCCTCCCTCTCTCCCCAAAAATCTGCTTCTGTTTTTCTCTCTCTCAAAAACAGCCGCGGCGCTGTGAGAGGAGAACACAAATTAGGGTTTTGTTTTTTTTTACATTTGCCTTTATATAGTCTAGGTCTTACTTACTGTTGATTTTGTTTTTTTAATTTTTAATTAACCAGGTTGCTATTCGCACCCAGCCAGTTCCATTATACTCCCCCCTACGCAAGCCCATTTTGGCAATCCAGGCCATTCACAAAAAAACTGGTTTGCTGCTTTTCGCGCCCCCAGTTTCAACAATACAACCCCCTACTGCTTTATGCACCCTTCTTTTAAAAATACCCCCCTTTTTCGTTTATTTTTCTTTTTTCTACAATTAAACATTTTCTCCTTTTACCAACAACATTTTTACTCATCAAAAATCATTTCCTTAAAAAACACTCAACAAACAAACATTTTCTACACCAAGAACTACGTGTGATTTGATTCTCTACCAAGAGATACGTAGGACCAGAGGGCGGCCGACCTCTGTCAATTGCATTAATAAAAAACATTTTTTTTTCTCTTTTAATTCATTTCTCTCATTTTTCTCCAAAAGTACAAAAAATAACTAATTGTTTATCGAGTCTTCTTTTTTATTATTATTATAAGAGTAAAATCATTATTTTTGAATTAATAAACGTTTACACATTTAGTTTAAAAGGTAACCTTCCTTAGGAAGGATGTCGTAGGGTGCTAATACCTTCCCTACGCCTAAACGACTCGCGAGCCTAAACCTGGTCCGCAAAACCCCCTTGTCCTTTTAAAAGGTTTTTTTTTCCAATATTTTCTCCTAAAAATAAATATTGGTGGCGGCTTCATTTCAAGAACTTCGAAGAATCCCTCCTCCGGATTTTTCGGTCGCTACACACATTCACTCTGCTTTTCAATCATTACCTTAAACTTCTTGAATATTTCTAGTACTTCACTCTTCCTTTTGATCAAATACACCCAGGACATTCTAGTGTATTCGTCAATGAAGGTGACAAAGTACTTATTCCCTCCTAAGGAACATACTTCGAAAGGACCACAGACATCAGAAAATATCACCTCTAGCTTCTTCTCTGCTCTGCTAGGTACTTCTGATTTAAACGAGTTTCTTGGTTGCTTCGACTTGCAACAACTCTCGCAAACTTCGACAGGTAGTTTTACTGCAGGCAACCCATGAACCATCTTCTTTTCATGTAGTTGACTCAAGCTCTTGAAGTTAAGGTGGCCAAATCTCCTGTGCCATCTCTACTGTTCCTCTTCGACAGTGGTTTGGAGACAATGTTCTTCGACTACTTGCAACTTAATCTTGAAGGTTCTGTTACTCTGCATCGACACCTTCAAAATCATCTTCTTGGTCGAATCGAACAAGCTGAGACTGTTATCACCCATTTTGACGGTGAAGTTTTTCTCAATCATCTGCCCAATACTTAGCAGATTGCTCTTCATAGCTGGTACATAAAATACCCCTTGGATGTAGCACACATACCATCTTTCGACAGGAACTTTATGGTACCTACTCCTTCAGCAGTAACTCTACTGTTATCTGCAAACCTTATCTTTTTGCTTATCTGCTCCAGTTCGACAAACCACTCCTTGTGACAACACATGTGATTTGAACATCCTGTGTCGAGATACCATTCGACAGACTTTTCTTCAGTCGAATTTGTATCATCCTTCAACAACAGTAATTCTGGGTCAATAGCTGTCATGAATAACAATTCTTCATCATCATTGCTGGAAATGTTAGAGGCATCACCAGTGTTTCCACTGCCCTGCCACACACACATCGCACAAGTATTTTGAGCATCACAAGTGAATCCACTTATACAAGTGTTCCAACTATTTTGCTCGCTACTTTCAGCAATTCCTTCATCGAGTCGAATCTCATCTTCGACAGCCATCAGCATTAACTCCTCTGAGTCAGAGTCTGAGTCATTATCATTAGCAAACTTGGCTTCTGCATCTTTATCCCTAGGAACTTTCTTGTTTTTACACTTGTTCCTATAATGCCCAAATTGCTGACAGTTATAACACTGAACTTTCGACAGGTCTCCCTTCTTCTTGTCGAAAGATCCTTGTTCTTTCTTCTTACTGCTTGATCCCTTTTCTCTACCCTTCTCCTTGTTGCCTGCCTTCCAATTTCTCTTAGAGGAGTATGAAAGCAAGGCTTGTTCAGTTTCTTTCTCTGAACTTCTCTGCCTTATTCTCAATTCATGCGCCTCTAAGGAACCCTGAAGTTCATCTAACTTCAACGTGTCTAGGTCCTTGGATTCTTCGATAGCAGTGACAACATAGTTGAATTCCAGGGTTAAGGATCTGAGCACCTTTCATTTGATTAGTTAATGCTACTAACCTCGTAATGAAATCTCCAATCGATTCTCCATCTGTCATCTTCAAGCCCTCGTACTGCTTCTTGAGCGACTGTAGTCGTACCTTCTTCAGCCTATCTTTTCCTCCATACGAGTTCTTTAGGATGTCCCAAGCTGCCTTTGCTGAATCACAGTCGATGATCAGGTTCAGGATGTTGGAATCAACGCATTGGTGAATCAAAAACAGCCCTTTTCCATCTTTCTTCCTCAGCGAATGGTGGTTGTTCCTCACCGCTTCAGTGGCGTTTGCTGCTAAGGGTGGAACACCATCATTCACGACATCAAGAACATCTTGATATCGAAACAGCACCTTCATCTGCGCACACCAACGTTCATAATCCTTTCCGTCGAAGATTGGGAGGTTCCCCGGAATACCTCCACCAGAGTTGTCTCGCGCTGCCATGGATCTTGATAGATTTTGTAAGGCATATCTCAATAAGCAGAAGCTTCACAATTCAAGATATTGAGAGCCACGATGAGAATGTGCCATCTAATGAAGAGGGACTTACTTTCTGAACCACCTAAACAAATCAATGGGATCATCATGATCATAATAAGATGGGCAAAAACATAATTAGAAGCTCACTATGACGGCTAATATACCTTATAAGTCTAAATTGCAATTGAATGTCACTATGCTTTTCCAATATTCATTCAACAATATTAATCATCAGTGTACAATATTCAAAATCTTAGCATACATAAGAAAGATTAAAGTTAATTCAAATATGAAAAAAATATTTATAATACTGGGTAATGGTTGATTAACATTTAAGCCAATCAAGCATACTTCATCTGACTGCATCAGGTCACTTAATTCATTTCGGGTAGGTGGCCCAGTTTTATATTTTTGGAGTGGTCAATGAACCATTTGAATAGTTTGGGCTTTTTTGGTTTGGTTGGGTTCAGTTTAGTGAAATGGTGTGGTGGTCCATTTATTTTGCACACCCCTAACTGCATGATATAATTACACATTAGAAGAATGAACTCAATGGTAGAAATCATTTATTATAATTCGTCTAATTACACATTAGAAGAATTTACATTCATTTAAGTTAGGCTAAATATATATTTTGGCCCTTTATCTTTGGGGTTGTGGTCACTTTGGCCCTTTATCTTTTTTTTTTCTCATTTTAGACCCTCATGTTTTTGGTGTGTGTCATTTTGGCCCCTGCCGTTATCATTTTGGTCCCTTATGTTTTTAATTGATTTCATTTTAGTCCCTTATGTTTTTAATTGATTTCATTTTGGGCCCTTATGTTTTTAATTGATTTCATTTTCGTCCTTAAAAATTTGCCTAAAAAAACATAAACATAATGGCAGGGGCCAAAATGACACACACAAAAAACATGAGGGTCTAAAATGAGAAAAAAAAAGATAAATGGCCAAAGTGACCACAACCCCAAAGATAAAGGGCCAAAATATATATTTAGCCTTTAAGTTACATCACCTGGAAATGAAATGAAAACAAAGAAGAAACGGGAAGCTTCGACGGAGCAGAGAGAGAGCGTAGACAGAAACGACAATGGCAAATCCCTCAGAGTAGAAGAAACGGCGATGATGGCAAACAGTTGTAGCGATTTCATGAGAGAGCGAGACGGAGAGGGAATTCACGAAAGGAAAAATTTACATACAGGGTGCGTTTGAATTTGCTAAAAAACAGGGACTAGACTAGACAACTCCGGTGGTTCACTACAAGAAATTCGCTGATTTCCGACGAAAATATCCGTCGCAAATCCAGGAAATTCCGTCGCAAAATGACATTTGCGACGGAAAAAAGTCCGTCGCAAAATCGCTCGTCGCAAATCATTTGCGACGGAGTTTGTCGTCGCAAATGTCTCCGTCGCAAAGTCGTCGGAAATCCGTCGCAAATATCCGTGGCAAAGTCGTCGCAAACTCTGACACCTTTTCGTCGCAAATCCGTCGGAAATTTTAAAAATAAAATAAAAAAATTGAATTATACATCCAAAATACTATTTAATAATTATATCTATACATATATATGAGGATGAGTATAACCAAAACAACCAATAAAATCCAATAGAGTGCAGTCTTACACAAACACAAGCGTATCAAAAAAATTAAAAAGGAATTCATTCCATACATAAATGATGAAAACTAAAAATAATGAATAAAATCCTAACTAGCAGCATCCTTCTTCTCAGCCTTGCTTGAAAGAGATACAGAGAGATTAGTTTGCTGTTTCGCCAGCAGGTCCAGCTCATGCAGTCAATAAAGGTTGAAAAGCTTTGACTACAATGCTCATGTTTGGTCTGAAATCAGCTTCATATTGCACACAAAATGCAGCAACAACACATCTGTAATTAACCAGGAATCATGCTTTATACCAGAATATTGTTCTTAATCAAGTAAATAATTTATTAAGGGCCGTTGTCCTGGATGTAGTTCCTATACAAGTCACTCAAATACTATTTATATTTAATCAAATTGATCAATACAATAGATGCTAATGTCAGAGTAAAAAGGGAGAACTAATTAAAATTAAATGTCAGGCCTAGTACTCCAATTGGTCTGTATGACTAATGGTGTGCTGTGTACAGTAAGCCACAGAACAGAACCAAGATTCTAAGTTCGATGTGCATCCAACAACATTTTTGGTCAAACAAAATAAGCAATCAACCAAGCAGCAAAATAAACAAACACGTGCAAGTTATGCCTAGAACTTCCTAGTTTCAAAAGGAACTTTTATGGCCTAAAGCAATAGAGGCTTTAAGTGTGTACCTTGGCTTGGCAAAATATACAACGATAGAAGCCAAAGACAAAAAGAAGCACAATCCTCCAACAGTGAGATAAGCAATGCCAAGGAAGTCATTCTTCCCACCAATCCAGCTAGTAGTTGACAGGACGAGCTTTTTCTTGCCATTAAAACGGTATGTGTGTGTAGTTATTTTGAAGTGTTACACTTATGATATCACCTTCATTCAGATCCACCTCCATCTTTCCATACAACTTCCTGAAAGTTGGCAAGGCAGCAGTTCGCATCCAGACAATGAGACAATAAGATCCTCTTGCTCACTCAACTGTTCGATAAAATATTCAAGAAGTGAGTAATATATCTCAATTACAAAAGGTATCAATTGAGGATACTCGGACTAAAGGTGAACAAAAAAAGATATACTGGAAGTAATTGAAAATTTAATTTGAAAAAGATAATTGGAACATTGGAATGATTTGCCACTAACACCAACAGCAGCAGCAACAAACAAAGTAATACAGTTTAACACAAAAGCACAGGAATGGGTAAATAAAGGCCAAACTAATACAGAACTAATCAAATAAATCTCCAATTACATAGCTGAACCTTGTGAAGAAAGATAATTATGCACGAAGATAGAAACTTAATTCATAAAAACAAGAGGGCATGTAAGTACTCACTGGTATGGATTCATTAAGATGGGCGCCACCGTTAAATTCCTACCACTGCGGGAGAAGCTGTATGTGTCTTTGAATAAACTCCAGGCAATGAGACCACACGGTACAATTGTCCTGCTGCTATTGATAGTATCTTCAGGCTTACAAGCACTTGTTGAGCTCTCTTTCTTAGGATCCCTTAATTGCTCATCACTTCGGCTTTTAACATACCTAAATTATAGAATATAACTATGACTGTAAGAGTTTAAACAATCATTCATAATGAATCTATCATTAATATCTACTAAGACTGAAACTAGAAGAAAACAATCAGTCATAAACATTTGATAAGCTACTGTAACTAAAAGATGAATACAGGGAAATGCAGAGAGAAGCAGAGTCCAGAGAGAGGAATAACTACAAGACAGGCTCTAGAAGAATAAGAAAGGAGGGAGACAAATTCTTCACACTCACACAGCCCTTTTCCTCCAATCCTTTCATCCCTCCTCTAATTCCACAACTCCCTCCCCAGAGGAACTTTGGTCTGTGGGACCTAGTGCACCTGCACAGCACCTTAGATATGTTGCTCCAGACCATATGTTCATCTGCACTGAATTAGTGGGGTTATATACTTACTATCTATTCCCTCAAATCATTCTCACATCCGCACCACACCACTTCCTCCTATCCTTTTATCATTCATCTAATTCCACAATTAGAACCAAAGGCAATGAAAAAACTGTTAACTGAAATATGTTGTAATGTAATGGAGAAAAAACCAGATAATTGAAACTGAAGAAATTGATTTATTGGTAATAGTATGAATGAATTTGCCAAAGGAATCCACTCTACAGGATTGGAGAAAAGGAATTACTATGGAAGTTGGTGCTTCACCATTTGAGCTGCAGTTACCATCTGTCAAAAGTGGGAAATACAATTAAAATAAATGGAAATATGGAGAACAATGGAGTACCAATTTACTGTCCTCTCAACCAGACCATAAGTCCAACAACTGAAGCATTCAAGTATAATAAGAATTTAGTGAAAATTACCTCTTTCCCCACTTCCAAGATGATCCTGGCGATCCTGATTTCAAAAGACAACTATCAATCAAAAACTAAATACAACCCATTTTGATTTATTGAAAGACAGACTATTACCTTCCCATATAAAGAAGCGTGAAATTTTTTGGAATCCTCCAGCTGGGACATCTCACCCATGATAGAATTGATGACATTTACCAAATCTGGTGAACTAACAACATTCGGGAACCTGAGGAAAAATAATATCAAAGCTAGTAAGATATTCCTGTAAGTAAAATACAATGAAAAATAAAGGATAAGCCACTCTTTGATATAAACCTTATTACAGATATTTTTGAAAACCACTTAGCACCATGCAGATCTTTTGGTAATTTAAGATCTAAGTTTGCATTGAATCCCTTAGTACACAAATCATTCATTTTAGGTAAATGTGACAATCAGTAGGGTTCCAAAACGCAAAAACGCAAAAGATGAGCACAGTTCGAGTATACAATCAGTAGACAAGCACTAAAATCACTCAAAATGTTGAAGAAAAAAGGTTAGGGTTCCAATTAGGTTACCTCAGAAGATGAAAACGGGATCGCGCAATTGAGAACTGAGAAGATGAGAAACTGAGAAGACGAGCACGAAAATGAGGAACGATTGGTTCGATTGTTGATTTCTAGGTTTGAAGGTGAATCGGGAAACGAGGAACGAGGAACAATTGTTGATTTCTCGATTTGTTGAAGAACACGAAGGTTCACATGGTGATGGAAGCTTCAGCTCCTTCGGATCCATCTCCTCGCCACCGTCCTCCGCCTCAGCTCCTTCAGATCTATCTCCTCGCATCCCATCGCCTTCCGTGACGCCGTGAACAGGCAGTTCCTGTCGGAGGATACCTCACCGCCGTGAGAGAGTCGGAAGACGACAGATCCGGAGGCTTCCATAGCACTCCCTTGGCGTTGAGCCTCTGGAGGTTCTTTTTCATGAGGGAGAGGAAATGGTGATGGTGAGGGAGAGGAAAGGGTGATGGTGAGGGAGAGGAAACAGAGGGAAGAAACGCGGTGGTGAGGGAGAGGAAAGGGTGAGGGTGAGCGTGAGGGCGGGGGAGAGGAAACGGGAAAGGGTGGGGGAAAGGAACCGTGAATAGAAGAGAGGGTGAGGGAGAGGAAAGGGGAAAGGGTGAGTGTGAGGGAGTGCGAATAAAAAAGTGAATAGAAGAGAGGAACCGATCATTTGCGACGGGCTTGTGACGGGATGTTCGTCGCAAATTTGCGACCGTTTCCTAATCCG
This sequence comes from Astragalus membranaceus, assembly GCA_039519185.1. Classification (NCBI taxonomy): domain Eukaryota; kingdom Viridiplantae; phylum Streptophyta; class Magnoliopsida; order Fabales; family Fabaceae; genus Astragalus; species Astragalus membranaceus. The sequence continues at coordinate 89,131,428 of CM076854.1, read as the reverse complement.
TCGCAAACGCCAACGGGAAATTTCCCACTTCTTACTTTTTATACACGCCGTCGCAAATCCGTGGCAAATTACTGACGGATTAAGCTCCGTCGCAAATGTTGGTAGCTAAAACAGGTTTTTCTTGTAGTGGTTGTATGCTGTTTGATTTCAAAAACTGTTCAAGGTATTGGATAGAAGTGAAGGGAAGGCACTTGACAAAACTACAGTACAATTTTCTGTTTACACAAAAATTACAAATTTTTTTTATTTCATACTTAATAATTTTTTTCTCTCCGGTCTCTCTACTCTCTCCACTACTTTCTCTCTCCTCTTTCCTTCTCTCTCCCCCCGCTCTCCCTCTCTCCTCTATTCTCTCTCTCTCTCTCTCTCTCTCTCTACATCTCATCTCTATTCTATATATCTTCTCATATCATTACCCCTCTCCCCCTCTTTCTCTCCCTCTCATATTATTTTCACTATAATTTTCTATTTATATTATAATATATTATATAAAATCATTATAAACCACATAAAGAGAATTATAGTAAATTTTATATTTTTTTGCTTTTGTTGTCCAATATTCACCAAATAATGTACTGGACAACATGTTGTCTAGTACTGTCCAGTCCAGTACTTACCTGCCTGCGAATCAAACAGACCCTATAGCACCCTAGATACTAGTGGAGTGGTGGTGGTGTACTTCGAAGAAAAACTACGAAAATGGCCACTAACAAGCTCACAGTTGTATTGTTACAAATGTAATTTTATTATATTTTAAAAAAAGTGTTTATTTCTAGACTAGTACAGCCAATACCTATAGTAGTGTACCTAAGTGCTGCTCTTTCACGAAACAGTGGAGAAATTTGGGAAAGTAAAAGAAAATAGAAACTAGGGTTCTTAACAAAAGTTTTGGTCTATTGTTAAAAGTTATGAAGGAGAGGGATTTAAAATATTTTATTTTTTATAATTGTCCGTTGGATTTTGATTTTATAATTAGCGTAATTTAACAGACTTTAAAAAAATAATGGATGGATCATTATCCGTCCACAAAGTTAAGTGGATGGATCCAATTCAATCTATTAGTATTGTTTTTTTTTGTAATGGATGAATTTGGCAGATTAAACTAACATTTCCTCCGTAACATCCCTAGTTTTGTTAATTTTGGATTACGAAATTAACTAACGATTTATTACTCGATTAGATGATAAATCGGGTCATGGATATGATGTTTTCGGGAAAACAATGTTTAATCACTCAATCATTTAAACTCTCGCAATTTATTAGGATTTCACGCATCGTCATGAGAATTAAGGTGTAAGGGCATTTTGGTCATTTCCATATCCTTCAAACCCTTAACCCATATTACACAACTCCAAATACACTCCTCAATTCCTAAAGATCACAACCAAGAATTTTGTTTAGGAAATTATTGGTTAGTGGTTATTTGAAAGAGGATCAAAGTAAAGGAATTCATTTAAGGGTATTATTGTCTTTTCCCCTCAATTAACCCTCAGCTCTTAAGCAATAGAAAGTCTCACACACTCTCATACTTACCATTTTACTGAATAGAAACAGAAAGAAAAGTGAGAGAATGGAGAGAAGGGGAAGAAGAAGTCGAAGGTGAGAGGGTGGCGAAGGAGGAAGGAGATCATCTAGGTTCTTCAATGCATGTGAGAACTTCCTTCTCCTTTCCTCTCCAATTTTCGTGCTCTCTCCATTGATCCAAGTTTCAGCCACCCATTCTGATCCTAATTCATTTTTCCATGGATGGAGCTTGAAGCTCAAACATAGGCCAAACCTCAAATCATCTTGCTTGCATGTGGAATTGGTGCTAATTTCTGAAAAGATGAACTTGGCATGGTGAATACTGAACCAAATTCACCATCAAAGGGTTAGAGTTGGGTTCTTGGTTGCTGTTCCTGTGAGGTGGAGCTCAAATTCGTAGTTGTAAGTGATTGAAGTTGAAGATTCAAGATTCATCAGAATTCTGCAGAAAAGCTGGGTGAACGACCTTCGGTAATTGCATCGTATCTCCCTGTACACAACTCCTATGAAAGTGATTTTTGTTCCTCTGGAAACTAGACATAAATTTCTTCATTTTGGGCACAAGAACCATCGGGTTTCATTTGGAAATGAGAAAGATATCGTGTTCACAATTTTCGATAAAGAATCAAGCACTGTACTGGACCAGTCTCCTTGTTTTGGTGATATCTCCCAAACTATTGGTTGCATGCGTGTGAATCTTCAACCTTCGGAAACTAGATGGAATTCCGTTCATGATGGACACTCGTTTTGCTAAGTTTGATTGAGAATTTACTGAGTTATGTTCGTTGCAAAATGTCACATGGTTGCTGGAAACAGCAGGAGCATTTCGGGTAGCTGAGTTCAAAGTTAGAAAGCGGTTCGAAGTAGTTCCGGTTGATTCGAGATGAATTTAGGGATGCTTCAGTAACTGATCAAGTTTGAGGATTCGCCCGGGATCGATTTCGTGTTCGTTGGAGCGGATTCGGAGAGTTCGTGTGTTACGGTTCGTTCGTGTTCACGGAGTTCCGGTGTTGTGTGTGATTTTCATCGCCAAAGGTGAGTTCTATACTCACTAGGGAAATTGATGTTAATATATTTGTTGTTGTTCCTTGATGAATATATGTTTTGATGACTTAAATTGGATGCTATTTGTGTTGATAATTTCACTATGTGGAGACTTTCTGGATAGGTTCGGTTTTCCGGTAACTGGGACTGTTTTAGCAGTTCAAAAATTATGTGACTTACCTTTTTAGAAACTATATTGAATTCTTGTCATTTTGGCTTTTGTTTGGTCGCATTTGGAGCAGTATAGCTCTAGTTATAAGTTTCACAAGTTAGGGTCATATTTTGGAAGCATTCTGGACATAGGTACTGTCTTTTTGAAACTGGGAATGTTCTGTCCGTCCAAAAATTATGTGGTCTATTGGGTTAGAAACTCGACTTAATTGTGGTCATTTTGGCACTGGTTTCATCAAAATTGGAGTTTTCTAGCTCAAATTATAAGTTTCACAAGTTAGAGTAAAATTCTGGGGACAGTCTGGACATAGGGTCAGTGTTTTGATTGTAGTGTCTTCAAATGAAATCCTTTTTCAATGAATCCAATTCCTGTGAAAATTAGACAAAATGTTCTACTGTTTATGCTCAAGTTTCGGGTTATTTGGGTTTATTTTGGTCATTGTAGAAGAGTTACAACTTAGGACATAGTCATTGCCCCATTTTCTGGACCTACTGCCTTGTTTGCGAAAACTGTACTATTTGACTCATCATTCTGAAATTATAAAAATACATCCAGAGACTAGACTTCATAAGCTTTCCGTAGAGAGGTCGTTCTCTAAATTCCGATGTCGTCTGGTTTTGTCTTTCGATTGTGAAAACCGGTGTCACGTCGCTTTGTGAGAATACGCTTTGGATGTTGAGTTATGCCATAATTTAATTGAGATTGTTTTGATTGTCTTCAACTCAATTTTGAGGAAAAGGTTATGTGTATATCCACGGTTTTATTAACGGCCCTTGTGGTCCACGATTTTATTAACCGCCCTTGTGGTCCATGGTTTTATTAACGGCCCTTGCAGTCCACAGTTTTATTAACGGCACTTGTGGTCCATGGTTTTATTAACGACCCTTGACGGTTTTATTAACGGTACTTGTGGTCCATGGTTTTATTAACGACCCTTGCGGTCCACGGTTTTATTAACGGCCCTTGTGGTCCATGGTTTTGTTAACGGCCCTTGTGGTCCACGGTTTTGTTGACGGCCCGATGCGGGTACATGGAATGTGTTTGGATTGTTTGTAAATATGTATAAGTCAGATTAACAAACTTAGCAACCACGAGTGAGATCACGAAAAGTAATTATAAGATGGACTAAATGTCCCCAAGGCTAATGATAATGATAAGTTCATGTTATGTTATGTCATGTTATGTTCATGTCAAGGTATATATTTATATACATCATGTTAGGGTGACGACCCTATTTTCAGGATTAACGTACTAAGGGAGAGGAAGTCATGATTCCTTATGAACTTAGGCCCCGTCATGTTTGTCCCCGCTGTGGTCAGGGAATGGGTTTGCTTGTAGTTTTATATATAATTGCCGGTGATACGTTAAGAATCATGTTATGTGTGTGTCTCTTGTGCGCCGCTTAGAAGGGCCACGAGTACACGATGTATGTTCCACGTAGTCGGCTTAAGGGCTACGAACTTATGAATCAAGCATAATGAATCGCGAGCGTTAGTAAGGGGTCTCGGTAGAACTCATGGAGACAAGTTGTCTCACCCTATCATGTGTTGTTGTTTTTCAGAGAAGCAGGGAGAAGTTAAAGGTTCCGGAGCATTGGTTACGGAGCTGCTTGGAGGAGCTGACGCTATCTTTATTTTGTCATGTCTTGTATTTCCTTTTGATTATCTTAGTATGTTCGATTTGTACGACTTATGTTTGTAAAAGTTGTAAATCGCTTCCGCATACTTTCTATTTTGGTACTGAACACTAGTTATGAGTGGTGTAAGGAACGCTTTATGTATTTTATGTTAAGATATGCAAGCGTACTTGATGGTTTTAGCATCGAGGTTTTAGTTCGTGTTCAGTATTTGAAACAGGAAGTACTCTGATATATGCCAGTAGTGCATTTCGGTGATTTCTACAAGTTAGAAATTATCGGGGTGTTACAATTGGTATCAGAGCGGTTCGACCGAGTCGGACTTAGAAATCAAGAGTCTCTTACGTCTTCTAAGTGTGATTCCTCTTAATATGCTATTAGACATTGAGCCTGATCAACTCAATACTTTGTGCATATTTCGCAGAATCATGGCTGGTAGAGGTAGGGGAAGCGTCCCCGTCGACCCACACTTCGTATGGATGCAGAATGTCATCGAGACGCAGCAGAAGATGATGAATGATATGATGTTAATGCAGCAGCAGCAGATAGCTCAAATGGCCCAGATGCGTCAAGGAAGGGCACTATGCCAGTAAATGTCCAGAGGGCTACAGGTGACGTTTCGGAACAATAGATGGACATCCGTGATGGTTCGAGGAAGCTGCAGGCGAACGTTTAATTCTTGAAACCGATTCAACCATAGGATCATGTAGAGAGTTCCGGTAACATTAAGTATGGACAAAAACTTGATTGCACTAAAGAGCAAAACCGCTTTTGAAAATTTATCTTGCTTATTTTCCTAAACTCTTTGATGCGATCATGATTTCCTTCGATGGTTAATGTACGAGGATAGAATTTACTATGGTCAATCCAAGTTGGGGTGAACCCCTTTAAGTGTCTCGAAGAGGAGTTGGGGTTTAATTTCTGAAGTGGAGTGAAGGTACATGAAGCTTCAGGATAATGTTCATTGAGTAACTTGGACGATTTTGAGGACAAAATCTTTCAAGTTGGGGTGATTTGGGGTGATTGTAACATCCCTAGTTTTGTTAATTTCGGATTACGAAATTAACTAACGATTTATTACTCGATTAGATGATAAATCGAGTCATGGATATGATGTTTTCGGGAAAACAATATTTAATCACTCAATCATTTGAACTCTCGCAATTTATTAGGATTTCACGCAACGTCATGAGAATTAAGGTGTAAGGGCATTTTGGTCATTTCCATATCCTTCAAACCCTTAACCCATATTACACAGCTCCAAATACACTCCTCAATTTCTAAAGATCACAATCAAAAAATTTGTTTAGGAAATTATTGGTTAGTGGTTATTTGAAAGAGGATCAAAGTAAAGGAATTCATTTAAGGGTATTATTGTCTTTTCCCCTCATTTAACCCTCAGCTCTTAAGCAATAGAAAGCCTCACACACTCTCATACTTACCATTTTACTGAATAGAAACAGAAAGAAAAGTGAGAGAATGGAGAGAAGGGGAAGAAGAAGTCGAAGGTGAGAGGGTGGTGAAGGAGGAAGAAGATCATCTAGGTTCTTCAATGCATGTGAGAAATTCCTTCTCCTTTCCTCTCCAATTTTCGTGCTCTCTCCATTGATCCAAGTTTCAGCCACCCATTCTGATCCTAATTCATTTTGCCATGGATGGAGCTTGAAGCTCAAACATAGGCCAAACCTCAAATCATCTTGCTTGCATGTGGAATTGGTGCTAATTTCTGAAAAGAGGAACTTGGCATGGTGAATACTGAACCAAATTCACCATCAAAGGGTTAGAGTTGGGTTCTTGGTTGCTGGTCCTGTGAGGTGGAGCTCAAATTCGTAGTTGTAAGTGATTGAAGTTGAAGATTCAAGATTCATCAGAATTCTGCAGAAAAGCTAGGTGAACGACCTTCGGTAATTGCATCGTATCTCCTTGTACACAACTCCTATGAAAGTGATTTTTGTTCCTCTGGAAACTAGACATAAGGTTCTTCATTTTGGGCACAAGAACCATCGGGTTTCATTTGGAAATGAGAAAGATATCGTGTTCACAATTTTCGGTAAAGAATCAAGCACTGTACTGGCCCAGACCCCTTGTTTTGGTGATATCTCCCAAACTACTTGTTGCATGCGTGTGAATCTTAAACCATCAGAAACTAGATGAAATTCCGTTCACGATGGACACTCGTTTTGCTAAGTTTGGTTGATAATTTACTGAGTTATGTTCGTTGCAAAATGTCACATGGTTGCTGGAAACAGCAGGAGCATTTCGGGTAGCTGAGTTCAAAGTTGGAAAGCAGTTCGAAGTAGTTTGGGTTGATTCGAGATGCATTCAAGGATGCTTCAGTAACTGGTCAAGTTTGAGGATTCTCCCGGGATCGATTTCGTGTTCGTTGGGGCGGATTCGGAGAGTTCGTGTTACGGTTCGTTCGTGTTCACGGAGTTTCGGTGTTGTGTGCGATTTTCATCGCCAAAGGTGAGTTCTATACTCACTAGGGAAATTGATGTTAATATATGTGTTGTTGTTCCTTGATGGACATTGTAGAAGAGTTACAACTTAGGACACAGTCACTGCCCCATTTTCTGGACCTACTGCCTTGTTTGCGAAAATTGTACTATTTGACTCATCATTCTGAAATTATAAAAATACAGCCAGAGACTAGACTTCATAAGCTTTCCCTAGAGAGGTCGTTCGCTAAATTCCGATGTCGTCTGGTTTGGTCTTTCGATTGTGAAAACCGGTGTCACGTCGCTTTGTGAGAATACGCTTTGGACGTTGAGTTATGCGATAATTTAATTGAGATTGTTTTGATTGTCTTCAACTCAATTTTGAGGAAAAGGTTATGTGTATATCCCTGGTTTTATTAACGGCCCTTGCGGTCCACGATTTTATTAACCGCCCTTGTGGTCCATGGTTTTATTAACGGCCCTTGCGTTCCACAGTTTTATTAACGGCACTTGTGGTCCATGGTTTTGCTAACGGCCCTTGTGGTCCACGGTTTTGTTGACGGCCCAATGCGGGTACATGGAATGTGTTTGGATTGTTTGTAAATATGTATAAGTCAGATTAACAAACTTAGCAACCACGAGTGAGATCACGAAAAGTAATTATAAGATGGACTAAATGTCCTCAAGACTAATGATAATGATAAGTTCATGTTATGTTATGTCATGTTATGTTCATGCCAAGGTATATATTTATATACATCATGTTAGGGTGACGACCCTATTTTCAGGATTAACGTACTAAGGGAGAGGAAGTCATGATTCCTTTTGAACTTAGGCCCCGTCATGTTTGTCCCCGCTGTGGTTAGGGAATGGGTTTGCCGGTAGTTTTATATACAATTGCTGGTGATACGTTAAGAATCATGTTATGTGTGTGTCTCTTGTGCGTCGCTTAGAAGGGCCACGAGTACACGATGTATGTTCCACGTAGTTGGCTTAAGGGCTACGAACTTATGAATCAAGCATAATGAATCGCGAGCGTTAGTACGGGGTCTCGGTAGAACTCACGGAGACAAGTTGTCTCACCCTATCATGTGTTGTTGTTTTTCAGAGAAGCATGGAAAAGTTGAAGGTTCCGGAGCATTGGTTACGGAGTTGCTTGGAGGAGCCGACGTTATCTTTATTTTGTCATGTCTTTTATTTCCTTTTGATTATCTTAGTATATTAGATTTGTACGACTTATGTTTGTAAAAATTGTAAATTGCTTCCGCATACTTTCTATTTTGGTACTGAACACTAGTTATGAGTGGTGGGAACGCTTTATGTATTTTATGTTAAGACATGCAAGCGTACTTGATGGTTTTAGCATCGAGGTTTTAGTTCATGTTCAGTATTTGAAACAGAAAGTACTCTGATATATGCCAGTAGTGCATTTCGGTGATTTCTACAAGTTAGAAATTATCGGGGTGTTATATCCTCCACTCCACTAATATTGCCTATAAAAAAATCTACTAGTATTATTTTTTTTGCAATGGATGGATTTGACGGATTTTTTTTACTCAGATAGATGGTGGATAGTTGGACTATTTTGATGCCCGTAAATTAGATGAATTTGTTAAATAAAAAATGTTATATCTTTTTTTTATGGTAGTTGGTAAATAAACAAAATAGTGGATATCCAAATTGGTTCTTTAGAAAAAAAAAAGTGAATACCTAATTAGTATTGAGAAATGAAAAGTATATATCCTCTTGTCTTAAATATAAGTGAAAAACTCCATATTGTTATGAATATTTTGTGGATGTCCATCCCTCCTTAGTCCTTTCATCTTACCTAGGATACTCTATAACTCCCATGAGTAAAGAGCTTTCACTCATTATTATTGCTCTTAACTTTGTGCTTGAAAGTTACAAGATTTGTATCCTATAAATAGGACTTATATGGCAATGTAAATGACACATTCAAGAGTAGAATGCAAATGCTCCATTCTTCTCTCATTCTCTTCTTCTATTTCTTCTTCACCTATAGTCTATTATAATGGTTATATCTTACTCTTGTTTTGGTCAATTTTATAACACGTTATCAGCACGAAGCTATACCAAAATGATTGCTTAATAAGCTTGGAGGCTATTTGGCAAAGATATGTTTTTTTCTACTATCTTTTAGTTAATCTAACTCATATTATCATGTTTTGTTTCTTATAGCTTTTATTTTATCATGTTAACATTTTATATTTCTTGTATAGAAATTTTATTGAGAATTAAATTTAGCTACTATGGTTATCATTTTCTATTCTTGATGAATTCCTGAAGAATTCAACATTCAAGCATCCCTGTTGGATTGCATAAAGACAATTAGCACGTTTGTCTATTCTTGATGAATTCTTGAAGAATTCAAAATTCAAGTATCTCTGTTGGATTGCATAGGGACAACTATCTGCATGTTTATCTATTCTTGATAAATTCTAGAAGAATTCATCATTTAGGCATCCTAAAAGGATTGCTCAAAGTATGAAAGTTTGTGATATAGTTCTTGAAGAACTGAAGAAAAAAAAATGTTCAAGAATCCCTGTAGGATTGCTTAAAGAACAACTTAATATTCAACCATCCCTGGAGGATTGTTCATAGAATTATGGTATAAACTCGTGGTATAATTCTTGGAGAACAAATAGTTAGAAAGTATGATTTTTCTTGATCATCACTAATGAAATATTTGTGGTCAAGTTCTTGAAGAACTGAATCTTTAGACCATGATTGTAATCTAAATGATCTATTTGATCTTAGTATAATAAAATCAAAGGAATATAAGGGAAATTTTACTTGAATATGCTCATTGAGTAGCACAAATGAGAAAATATTTTCAAGAATATTTTGAATCAAGATTATGTGATATTGTGATTGATAGAATAATCGCAAACCACTCAATGGATTAAACTTCATTCCCAGAAGAGAATGAATCAAATTAAAAGTTTGGGTTACAACAAAAGTTATAATAGAACGATTTACTGCTCAATATTATAATAGAACGATTTACTACTCGATGAAATTTTTAAAAGAAAACAAGTGGGGGATTGTTGGGTTGTTTTATTTAAAAATACTAAAACAATTTATTAGAAAATTGTTTTAAGAAATAAATATATTAATTGATTCAATAAGTATATGTTTGAACCTTATAAATATATATATTACTCCTTCGGTTTTGTTTTATACGATTTACTTATGAGTTTTGATAACATTCAATTGATTTTATTATTATAAATGTTGAAATGATTTGAAAGTACTTTATATATATTTCATACGTTTTGTTTCCAACGGGAATTTGTTTTAATCAAACTTTTGGATGGATATTAAATAGAGAATCGTGGCTTTGGATCCATTGAAACAATCTTTACTTTTATCCGTTTGGAAAGTTACAATATAATATTCACTTATTATTATTTAATATGGTTTATTAATTAGTAATAGTTTCATGTTATATCCTACTCTTATTTAATATGGCTTTGAATCCACTGAAACAATATTTACTTTTATCCTACTCTTGATTTCATGTTATAATTGTTACGTTTTCTTATCTTTAGTATTATCACCTTTTAATGGCTCCAACAGATTGGCTAGCTATTCGGTCTATAAAATCCAAAAGTTTTGGAATGAGAAGTGTGTGTGAGAATAGAACATTATTTTTTTTTATTGAAAAAGAAAGTGATAGCCCACTTTGATAAATAAGAATTCCGAGCAGTAAATAAAGAGTAGGGGGTGTGAGTCTGATGGTTTTTCTGTGCAGGGAATACCATATTTTCCGAGAAGGCTGTTTTATCTTGGGGACGACGAGGCTAAGAGAGATTGCTTGCACACCTTGGGCAGAGCTGCGAAACGTCTTAAAGAGAGCGACCTAGTCCGCGACTCAACCTATTTTATTCGTGTTCGTCAGTGTGTCCGCAATTGTTCCAACAATTTTAAGACGTGTGATTATCTACCATTTCAGTCGAGCATGAAACTTTCGTTGATGTCTCCAAAGGTATGTCTTACGGTCTTCAAACGGATGACTTATATTGACTCAAAAGGTATGTCTTATACTCAGTATTTTGCTATTGCCAATTTCATATTGTCTCGAAATTAAAGATAAATTTTGGAAACTCAAATTCATGAACGGAAAAAATGACAATTAGAATAAGAATAAGAATAAGAGTTTAATACATTATTTTTATGCATTGTCAATTCAAATATATGAGAGCAATTAAAATTTTGCTGAAGTAAACCAGAAGTGTGCTATGCACTTATAGAAAGAAAAAAAAATTAAACCTGAAGTTTAGTAGTCTACGTAGTTTTACCATTTACAAGTCATATGATAGTAAAAGGAACAAAATTACACATTGATATTGTATTAGATTCTCTCAAGTCTCCTAGAAACTAATTAAGTTTCAAGGATACTCATCTAACTGGGTATACCAAGTTGAATAATAAATGAAGAAAATATTCAATGTCTGTATATCATGAGACTTACCTTAAACCAGAAGTTTATGGATCATAATAAATTTGTTGTTGGCAAGACCGGTTGGGCCATCCCGGGTCTACTATGCTGCGAAAAAAATAATAATAGTTAAAAAATCTATATAAACATGTATTGAAGATCTTGTCGATTCTTCAATCCATTTATCTTTGTTATTACTAATTCCCAAAGGAAATTGGCAGTTTGAGGGAATAAGTCTCCGGCATCTCTAAAAATTATATATGGTGATATTTGTAAATCAATAATCACGTGGACTATTTAGATATTTTTTTATTTTAATTGATGCATCAACTAAATTGCTACATATATATAATTGTCATCAACTCACAACCAGAAGTTTGTGAGATTGTTTGCTCAACTAATTCGAGTAAAAGATTATCATGTGAATTATCTTGAAAGCATCTGATAAGTATTTTATGACTATTAGAATTTATATTGAACATCACATAGCATATGTTCATTCATAAAATGGTCTTGAAGAACCATTCATTAGACATCTAAAGTTAATTATATGACCAATACTTATGAGATGGAACTTCCAATTTCTACTTGGTAACATGCAATCTTGCATGCTGACACACTGATATGCATCAAGCCAATAAGTTAACGTATATCTGTAAGTTCTCCCCTTTACAATTGATTTTTGGTCAATGACCTAATATTCTCCATCCAAGATATTTTTGATGCATGGATCCTTAAAGAATGTTGGGAATATATGAGTATATGAATCTCCATCCATCATAAAGTATGTTGAGCCAACAGCCAAAGATGTATTTATAGCTTAATCAGCTAATTATCATTTTGATGAATTAGTTTTCCCAACATTAGGGGGAGAGATAAGCAGCTGGAAATTAGTATTAGCTAAAATAAATTATTATTATCTTATCTTGATCCTCTTATAAACCAATGTGAACCCGAAGTTCAAAGAATAATTCATTTGCAAAATTTTGTAAATTATTCACCAGCTGCAATACGCAAATAAAATTGATGTTCCTGTTGGACACTCAGACGTTGCAAATGAATCTTAACCACGCATGATGTAACACCCCAAAAATGATTAGATATTTATTTAGTCATTTGTTTAATTAATTAATTAATGGATTTAATTAATTGGGGAATAAGTGTAGAAAATAATATTGGAATGAAAATATATTATTTTATGGACTTATCCTAATGTTGGAATTAATAGGAATAATAATATTAGAGAGGGGTGTGGAGAATAGTAATAGGGCTTAAGTTGGAGGAGAGCCCATGACCCATGTCCATGGGTTAGGCGCCTAGACTAGATGGGAGTTAGGGTTGGCTTGTCATTAGCACAAACCCTAAGGCAAAAATAGAAGGGAGTTGCGAATAGAGAGAAGAGAAAAGAGGGAAGAATTCAGCGCCTCCCAAGAGGAAAAAGAGAAGAAGGTTCGCGAGTTCAAGAGGAGGGAGGAGCCTTGTTGCTGAATTTTGTTGGTGACTTGCTCAAGGGGGCGTTGGTGTTCATCAAAATTTAAGGTAAGGGTGGGTTTTAACACTAATAATGGGTTATGATGGGGGTATATGGGTAGTTAGGGTTTGGTTGGATTATTTGCGATGTTGGATTGAAATTGATGATGGTGCGATGTTGCTATTGTTGTTATTTCGCATGATGTGTTGTTATTGAGTCTTCAATGGTGTTTGTCTTTATGTGATGATTGATTTTGATGATATATGATGTTGATGATGATTCTTGATAATGGCGGGTGGGTTGTGGTTGTCGATCATATCGTGATGTGGATTCGTTAAAAATCTGGTTTCTAGTGGTTGTTGTGCAAAGAGGGAATTGATGTGCTGAAATTTCGTTTTGAAGCCGTTTTGATAGGTGTCCAGTATTTCTGTGATTGTGACTTCATTATTGGCCCGAATTGCGTGGGGTTTGTTTCATTGGGAAGTAGACACGATTTCCTTCACTTTAGGCACTGGTTTCGCTAAATTTGAATCAGTATAACTGGAGAAAACATTTTTACAAAATGGGTAAAAGAATATGAAAAACTGCATGAAACCGTATGGGTATAGGTTCAATGTTTTGTTCATAACTCTTTCCACAAACTCGGTTTCGGATGATTTTTATCTCATTGTAAACCAGACTCACGGGGCTTCAATTTAGACACGGATTTCGTTTCATTTGGTTGAGAATTCAAAGAAAAAACTGGGTTACAATTTAGCTAACAGAAGCTGTCGAACTTCTGTACCCTGAGAGGTATTTTGCAAAACTGTACTATTTGGGTACCTAAACAAATAAATAAAAATTATTTCTAGAAACTAGACATCTCAAGCTTTCCAGAGGATATTCCTTTGCAAAATTCCGACATCGTTTGATATGCTAAATTAATTGTCGGAGTTCGTGCACAGTTGCTGAGAAATACTGCTCCTTAGCTATTTAGTAAAATGGTCGAACGAATAGGGTGTTGTGCTGGTTATTGTCGCTGCCCTTGTGTCCTGTGTGTGGGCGCGCCTAGTGCGTAAATTCAGGCATTGTCTAGTGGTGTTGTGCACCAATTTGTGGTGTTGCGTGTGTCTGTCGTGCTGGTGTTGTCCGGTGGTGCTGTACGCCAATTTCTGTGCTGTGTGTGTGTGTTTTGGTTGTGCGCGCTGTTTGGCGTGATGTGTACAGGTGATATGTGGCAGCTGTGATGCTGTAAACAGGTGAGAGTTACGAGGTAGCTGTGATGCTACGACACGTGGTATTTCTGTGTGATAATAATTTTGGTGGTATGGTATTTATTAATTAAATGCTTCGAGTATGTGTATCTATGCATGAATCATGAGTCGCATTGTCATATGCATCTTCGAGGTAGCTGTGATGCTACAACACGTGATTATTTTGGTGGTATGCCCGTCGTGGCCTTTTACGAGATCGATACCGCATGCATATGCCCAGAGGGGGTTGCATTGTTGCATAGTCCATATATATATATATATATATATATATATATATATATATATATATATATATATATATATATGTAACGTGTTTTGGTGTTCCGTTCTGATGGAATTTGTGTCTTGTGTGGTGCTATGATGTATTGATTTTCGAGGTAGCTGTGATGCTACAACACGTGGTATATTTATGAAATGATTTATAATGAGATATGATGGTATAGCTATGATGTGTTGACTTTCTGTGTTCCCGTGGTTTACCCGCTGCTTATATACTGCTATCATTAACTTATTATTTCTGTTAAGCTCACCCCTTCTGCTTGGAATGTTGCTCTTATGTGGCAACGCCGCAGGTGATCGTTAGCACTCGTGGAGGATTGCTAGGTGTAGTTTCCTTCTCGTTGGGTGATGTGTCAGCTCTGATGCGTAGCACCGGGGAGGGTCTTAGTTACCGTTGTCAAACTATTATTATTTATTTTTGGAGTTTTGGTTTAATGTTTAATTATTTTTGAAGATGTTAAATGAGTTTATGATTCCGCTGCTTAGAGATTTATTAACTATATTTTTGAGGATTTAATTTAAATCAATTTGGAGTTTTTATGTGGTGAAAAATGTAGCGCCCTCGTGGTGACTCTGATAATTGCGTATTTATTTATAATTAGTAAAAGGGGGGTGTTACACATGAAGCATGTGGTTTAGTCGGTTCCAAAGAATAAAAATCCTTGAACAAGGAAATGTGCTTAAAAGCAAGATGGCCCAAAAGAGGATATGGAAACTCATAACGAGTAATTTGACATAATTAATTTTCAAGTTCCAGAAGAACTAATCAGGTACCTAAAATGTTCATAAACCAAAGTCTATTAAGAATTTAGACAAAACAATGATTGGCCAAAATAGGAAAATGCAATTGAAGCGGAATTAAACTTGCTTTGCAAAGAAAAACGTTTTTCCGACCTATAGTCAATACAGTTGAAGATGTGAATCTAGTTAGACTCGATGTTCAAAAGTATTCGCACAAACTTAACATTTGATTTCAAAGATAAATTCACCTGTAGTGAATACAAGTAATTTTGAAAGGCTCAAATACAACGATGGATGTGTTACAACTTTTTGTATGGCTTATTTGATAGTCATGATTATATGAGGATCCCAGAAGGATCTAATTTTTTTCGAGATTGGCTGCTTGGACTCTTGAGATGATTACTCCAATTGAAATAATCCCTCCATGGGATAATATTATCTGCACACATGTGGTATAATCTTCTCAATGCATATTTTAAATTGCTTAAAGAAATAGTTTGATATGAAGGACCTCAAATTATATTTGATGGATTTGGAGGTTGAACCTCTCTGGTTGATCTCTAAATAGAAAATTCTAGAAGGATTGAAGATATAGAGAAATATCTTAAATAAATATTTCTCTAAACAAAGTTTTGTCTCGACCTGCAGATCGATCAATTAGCTAATTGAATCATCATAAATTATATCTCTATTGAGTACATGATGTGTGTCTCAAGAAGATATCAAATATCCCGGTCTAGAAGACTTTAAATTAGTGCGCGCATATTACTAGATGTCATATGGATTGATGTGATAATCTTATTTGATACATAGTAGTGAGATAGAATTTATCACCAACCAAAATGCATTAGAACAAAGTGAGATATATTTATTTTATATTTTTACAATTGAATTGAAGCAATTAGTTCATGAATATATGTCCATTAAATTAACCATGCAGATACAAGATATTTTTCTGGTCCAGATCAAGCCAGTTCTGAAGTATATGATTATTTACATATGGCGACATTGAAACATCATCATGATCTACATAGCAATCTATAGTTATCACTTCCTCATATCATGTTCAAATACCAACAATTCAAGAAAGAAACCCCGAAAATAATACCAACTATGAATCTCAATTGAAAGGAGGATATATTACAAAGTATATTGCTTCATATGCATCAGGGGGAGAAAATCTAAATGTATATTCTTAAGAGTTTCTTCAAACAGGGGGAGAAAACTGTACTCTTTTTTCCTTGTCATGGTTTTGTCCCATTGGGTTTTCCACAAAAGGTTTTTAACGAGGCAGTTCCCACAAAAATGATATTCTTTCAGTAAGAATTTTTCCCACTGGGTTTCTTCTTAATAAGGTTTTAATGAGGCATATCCTCAATGGACATCCAAGGGGGAGTGTTATGAATATTTGGTGGATGTCCATCTCTCCTTAGTCCTTTCATCTTACCTAGGATACTCTATAACTCCCATGAGTAAAGAGCTTTCACTCATTATTATTGCTCTTAACTTTGTGCTTGAAAGTTACAAGATTTGTATCTTATAAATAGGACTTATATGACAATGTAAATGACATCTTCAAGAGTAGAATGCAAATGCTATCTTATTCTCTCATTCTCTTCTTCTATTTCTTCTTCACTTATAGTCTATTATAATGATTATATCTTACTCGTGTTTTGGTCAATTTTATAACACATGGTACATTTTAGATTAAATACATAAACTTTTTTTTTGCTTCCAATCAAAGTTGGAATGAGCATCATTGTAGTCATCAACAATATCAATTGTTAATCAAATTAGTTCATTTATAGGCAATTTTTTAGAGATATTTTAGTTTTTAATTTGAGTCACTTTATAAAGTTTTAAAAATTAAATTAATATTTTTCATTTCGATCTTAATCATGATAGATTCCTACCTTTTTTGTGCATGACCGATTGCTGTATTTTATTTTACTCAAAATGAAAAATAATTGATGATGAAAAACAACATATCTATTCTCCGTATTTATTAGGTATTTGACTACAAAAATTTGCCAAAATAACATTACACCAAAATATACGTATATGTATGCAAGTTGCAAGTGTGCAAATAATGGTACTTTTTTTTTATCGGGTGCAAATAAAGATACTAGTACTTCATTGTAGTTTTATTTTTGATATCATGTGATACGTGAGTAGTTTCTACCGGCTTTGTTGGTGACTAATTTACGCGAGCAAACCTGGCTAACCACGAGTTTTTGGCTTTGCCGGCCCACGTGGTTTCAAGTCCAGATACCAATTGAATCAACTCTTGTTGGGTTCGTTTCAGCTTGAGTCAATAAGAGTAATTTATATAATATATATAATATAATAAAATATAGGCTTAAATATGTTTTAGGCCCCTACAAATATATAGTGTTTTGGTTTAAGCCCCTGCAAAAAAAATTTTTTGTTAAAAGCCCTTGTAAAATGACATATTTTGTTATAAGCCCTTCTATGACTAAAATTTTAGCCTTAACATGGAATGCTATGATTGCTGGATATGTTGAGAAGGGCTTATAACAAAATATTTCATTTTGCAAGGGCTTTAAACAAAAAAAAAATTTGCAGGGGCTTAAACCAAAACACCCTATATTTGCAGGGGCCTAAAACATATTTAAGCCTAAAATATAATATATATAATATTTTTTTTGTCAGTTTCTTTTTTGTTTTTTTTTTCTGAAATTTTTTATTCATTTATTTTTTCAAAATATTTATTTTTTTTTTGTCATTTTTTTACTAAAAAAATAAATTTTTTATTTATTATTATAATTTACTCAAACTACTATAATCGATAAATTTAACCATACTAATTGTCAAAAAAAACCTATACCTTTAACAAAAGTTTCAAATTTTTTTTTCAAAAAACCAAATTATTAAATAGATATTATACTCACAAATTAAATAATCTAAAATTTATTATTTACTATAATCTCTCTATTAAAACTACTAAATTCAATCAATTTTTTCAAAAAAAAATCAAATCAATCAATTTAAACATTACAAAAAATTACCAAATAACTATTTTATAATTACTAAAAAGGATAAAATGCCAACGGGAGTGGCAACGAGAGCGCCAACGGGAGTGCCAACGGGAGTACCGACTTTTTTTAAACTTTTTCCAACACAACTATTTTAAAAAAATAAATTTTTTATTTATTTTTATAATTTAATCAAACTACTAAAATTATTCAATTTAACCACTACTAATTGTCAAAAAAAACCCATACATTTAACAAAATTTTCAAATTTTTTTCTTCCAAAAAACTAAATTATTAAATTGATATTATACTCAATAATTAAATAATCTAAAATTTAGTATTTACTGTAATCTCTCTATTAAAACTACTAAAATCAATCAATTTTTTCATAAAAAATAAAATCAATCAATTTAACCGCTACAAAAAATTACCAAAAGTAATTATTTTATAATTACTAAAAAGAAGTAAAATGCCAACGAGCGTGCCTACGAGAGCGGGAGTGCTAACTGGACTGCCAACATGAGTGCCAACGGGAGTGGCAACGAGAGCGGAAGTGCCAACGGGACTGCCAACATGAGTGGCAACGAAAGCGGCGCCAACTGAAGTGCCAACTGGAGTACCGACTTTTTTAAAACTTTTTCCAACACGACTATTTTAGAAAATTTGAAAATATAGCATTTTATCAAATTTTTCTTTTTCTTTTATTACATTTTGTAACTTTCAACGTATTTATAATTTGATTATAACAAATACGATATCACGCATGCGTATTGAGCCGTAAAAAAATTAGTGAAATGTTAAAAAAAAACAATAAATGAAACAGAGTGGTCGTTCTTTTTTAAAAACTAAAAACAATCATGAAATGACACGTGTCACCTAGTGGTTACTCATAGTCGTTGATCAACTCAGTAGATGCGAAGAACCAAATTCAAATGAACAAGGACGCAAACCCGTCCAAGTTCACAACATTGTTCTCATCTTCTCTCTCTCTCTTTCTTACTTTCTTTTCCAATTTCCAATAGCTGAAACTCGAAAGCGTGTAATTGGAACTGTGCAGAACAAGAAAAGAGAGAGCACCAACCAACCAACGCAACGAGTTTTCTCTTTCTCTCTGCCTCAAAACGCTGCGTCTCAAATGGAAGAAACAGTTGGCTGCAACAACAATAAGAGTTACTCAAATTCCTCAAAAGGAAAGAAAGAAGACCTTTATCATGTACTTCACAAGGTTCCTTATGGAGATACTCCTTATGTTAGAGCCAAACATGTTCAGGTACAATTTATATAAAATCTACTCTACTTTTATTTTATCCATTTTTAGAATTAGAATTCTATTCTACTTACTATATATTATTTTTAACTTCAATTTATATCTACTGTTTGGTTAATTATGGTGATAGTCTATTTGTTTTATGAGACTGAGAGATAAGAGATTCATGATCCCACTTTCATTAGGCATGAATCTATCTTATGCTTCTTTCTCTCTTTTTTCTCTAAAATGAGATTATAGCTGTGTATTTTTTTGTTGACTGTTGACTTTAATTTATTATCTTTGTTTATTTATTTTTGGAATTATATAAAATTTACTCATGGTTCTTAGATCACTGCATTTATGGTTCAATTCAACCTGATCATATGGTGCTCTGAATTATGCAGCTGGTAGAGAAGGACCCGGAAGGTGCAATTGCATTATTTTGGAAAGCAATAAATATAGGGGACAAAGTGGATAGTGCTTTAAAGGATATGGCAGTTGTGATGAAGCAATTAAACAGGTCTGAAGAAGCCATTGAAGCCATCTCTTCATTTAGAGGTCTCTGCTCCAATCAATCCCAAGAGTCCCTTGATAATGTACTTATAGATCTTTACAAGGTACAGATCATATATCTTAAGCTCTTTTTTTTTTACATATTTAAAATAATAATTGTATGTTCATTTCTTAGTCACCATCTAATTAAAGATGGTAAAACTATTTGATGTGCTACATGTATGCTTTACTTTTTATTTGTTATGTTTTGGATTCCATTGAAACCTCTCTGTCCAATTTTTTTAATACTCTTCTCCTTTTATTTATAAATTATTTTTTACTATCAAAAACTTTTAAATTTTACCAAAACATGAAAATGAATGGGTTAATATGTTATATTGTTATTTATATATTAATTCTATTACATCATTCTGTGGTTTTCATATGAAGGAAAATCCTCTGCAGTTAAAATCGGTTGCAGTCACTGCATTTTCAATATTTATTCTCTTTCTTCACCACATTGTACTAAATATAGGACCCTGCAGTTGAAATCAACTGCACAAAATCATGGTCCGAAACTTGAATTAATTTTTTTGTATGGTGGATATGAAACCCAAATAATTGAAGGGTTGTGTCTATAATTTCAATAACAACTAGTTGAACACATTTGCATTATTTATGTGTACAGCTTGTATTTCATTCGTTGAAACTTGAAATGTCTACAATATTTGTTGATTTCTTGAATGATAGAAATGTGGAAAAGTAGATGAGCAAATAGAGCTACTAAAGCGAAAGCTGAAATTAATATACCAAGGGGAGGCCTTCAATGGGAAGCTCACAAAGACAGCACGGTCTCATGGCAAGAAGTTCCAAGTTTCTATTAAAAAGGAAACTTCAAGATTACTGGTATTTTTCTTTTACTCATATTTGATCTTAACTAAAGCTCCCTTTAGATGAGATATTATGCTTTCTCCTTAACAGAATATTAATATAAGGATTTCGGCCTTTATTTTTGTTCATACATTTTTTGTAACATAATTTTCACTTGATTTTATGTTGGCTCACTCAAAAATCTTACAAAAAATGATATTGCAAATAAAACGTGCAAAAATGATGTTTTCAAACCCTTTTAAATAATAAATTATTCACATAAAATCAGATTGAAAAAGATCAATTCATACTACAACCACCATCTGATTATACACAAATGCAGATATATGATTTTATTTTTCATCTGAGTCTAGTAGTTTAAGTGGGACCAGTTAGTATTATATACAATGCTGTCTTAGAATTTGGGTAGACCCTAACTCAACCTTATAACCGCATTACATTATGATTAATCAGAAATGCAGAGATATAATTCTATTATCTGAGTTTAGTAGTTTAAGTGGGACCAATTAGTATTACGTATGATGCTTTCTTAGAATTTGGATAGGGTATAACTCAACCATACAAAACCAACGTTGCTTATAAGGTTAGGGACGCCCCCCATTTATAAACACTTTTTCAAAGAGAAAGCAAATATAGTTTTGTTTTTCTTTTGCTTTTCTCATGTTTTATGTTTCAAATTTCTATTCCTAGTTGGCTACTTGTTTTTGATACCTAAAAATATTATTGGTTTACAGGGAAACTTGGGATGGGCCTACATGCAAAAGATGAACTATGTCATGGCAGAGGTGGTGTATCAGAAAGCCCAAATGATTGATCCAGATTGTAACAAAGCTTGTAACTTGGGCCTATGCCTAATTAGACAAGCCCGGTATGAAGAGGCAAAGTTGATTATTGAAGATGTATTGAATGGAAAGCTTCCAGGCTCAGATGATAGCAAGTCAAGGAAACGGGCCCAAGAACTCCTAACTGAGTTGAAATCCTTGCTACCACCACCACATTTGTCAGATCTTTTGGTCCTGGATGATGAGTTCATCAAAGGCCTGGAACAGTTAATGAATGAATGGGGCCCAATTAAATCAAAGAGACTTCCAATTTTTGAGGAGATTTCTTCATTTAGAGATCAGTTAGCATGTTAAGTTTATTACTTCGTACATATATAGCTTTCTTTTTGACCTTTTTCTTGGAGTGGAGTTTTTTTTAATCTTTTTCTGGGAATTGGGATATGGGATAAGGTGAGCACTAAGTGCTTGTTTGAAAGTTTCTTGAAGAGACAAAAATGTATGTTTTAGTTGATCCATCTCTCTTGATGGATTGACACAAAAGTACCATGTATTATATAATTTGGAGTAGGGCCGGTTTTGATATTTTTGGTGTCGAACCAATAAAATAGTGCCTTTGTAGTTTTTTTTTGGGTGAAATGGTGCCGTTGTAATTATTTGATTCTCATTCTACTTGTATTTTTTTTTTTAAAATCATTAATGATTCGATCACAATTAATGATCTTTACAGAATTATTTTAATAGAAATCAAAGTGATGGGATTTAATCTATTTGGGACATACTAGATTGCAAATAATGTTTTGATAATTTCAAGTTACATTTTTTTCTCAGAAATAAAAGTAGTTGATATTATTATTATTTAAGTCTGCATGCATTAGGAAAACAGTTATCGGTTTTCAAAGAATTCAATATTATATAATTTTAACATTGCTGCCGGCCCAATATAGCGGCAGAGCTCTCACATACATGTAACTGCCTACCTGGCCAATATATAAGTTTTCGAGCCAGGGCAACAATGGGCGGTAAAGATCTCCCTCAAGAATTTTAACACTGCTGCCTGCCCAAGGCTGGATATATACTACTATGGCTCTGTTTGGTAAAACGTAGCGGATAGCGGATAAGATAGCGGATAACGAATGAGCGGATAGCGAATGAACTAGCGGATAGGCTACCTGATAGAAAATAATGTGTTTGGTAAAACTAGCAGTTAAACTAACTGATAAATGCAAAATGACATAAAAAGACATATTTAATTCATGATAAACGTAAAATAACATAAAAGGAATTTGAGAAAAATAAAAGGAACACATTTTTTGACTTCCGAAATTACGCCAAAACACATAAATCCGGAACACATTTTTTGACTTCCGAAATTATGTCGTTTGGGGTAATTCCGGAAATCTTTAAAAAAAGTGTGTTCCGGAATTACCTCAAAGGAGGATAATTCCGGAAAGTTCTAAAAATTGGTTTCCAAAATTATCCTCTTTTGAGGTAATTCCGGAAAGTTTTAAATTTTTAGGAGTATTTTGGGGATTAAATGGGTTATGGGGGTATAACGGAGAAGAATGTTTGTCAAAAAAAAGTAATAGCAATAAGACTTTTTTGTTAACCCTATTATACACCTACCCCATAATTCACTAAACAAACGATTTTACACCACATTTTTGACTTTCGAAATTACGCCAAAAAACATAATTTCGGAAGCCAATTTTTTGACTTCCGGAATTATGTCGTTTGGGATAATTCCGGAAATCTTTTAAAAACTGTGTTCCGGAATTACCTCAAAAGAGGATAATTTCGGAAATTTTAAAAAAAAATTGTTTTTTTTTAAAATTTTTTAAAGATATTTTGGGGATTAAATGGGTTAGGTGTTATAAGGGAGAAGAGGGGGGGTAAAAAAAAGGTTAGTAATAATAGTAGTAATGAAACTAAAACAGTATGCCTATTATTGATTTAAACTCCATGATCAAGTCAAAAAAAAAAACTCCATGGTACAAAACCGAACTGATTTTCTGAGACGTTCTACATTATTACGCATAACAGAACAACAATTTGTTTCTTTCAAAATTTAGCAAAATAATCTTGAAGAGGTCGATATGTCCGAGTGGTTAAGGAGACAGACTTGAAATCTGTTGGGCTACGCCCGCGCAGGTTCGAACCCTGCTGTCGACGGCGTCTAAATATATTTTAAATATTTTGTCAAAATAAACTGTAGACAATTAATAATTAATAAATATAACAGGCAAAGATAGGGAGGGACAACGATAAATGAAAGTTGATAATATTTTAAATACAAGACTTTTATTTTTACTCTTTAATAAACTTGGCTTAATTACAGTTTTGGTCCCCCTGTTTTCACCAATTCACGATTTTGGTCTCTCAAATTTTAATTTGACGATTTTGGTCCTCCTATTTTCCCAATTTGTAAAATCAAGGTCCCCCACCCCAATTTTGATTGACTTATCCTACGTGGCAGCCCACGTGGACTGCCACGTAGACGCACCCCCCACCCCCACCCCACCCCCCTCCACTGTTCCTCTTCCCCACCGATCCCCCCCTCCACTGTTCCTCTTCCCCTCCCCCCTCCCACCTCCGTGAACCCCACCCCCCTCCACTGTTCCTCTTCCCCTCCCACCCCCACCTCCGTGAACCCCCCCCAACCACACCCTCTCTCTCTCCTTCGCATCTCCCACCGTCGCTCTCCCTCCTCTCTCAATCACCGATCCCCCTCGTTTTCCATCTCTATTCCCCCGCTCGTCGCTCTCCCTCTCGCTCGTCGCAGATCGCAATCGCAGTCGGAGGGAAAGGTGGGTGGTGCGAAGGTGGTGGGTGGTGCGAAGGGGGTGGGTGGTGGGTGGTGCGAAGGTGGTGGGGGATCGGTGGGGAAGAGGAACAGTGGAGGGGGGTGGGGGGGTAAGGATTGTTCTCCATCAAGCTACATCCCAAATTAGCAAGACCATCAGCCACCCTATTAGCTTCCCTATAGACATGTTTGATAGTAACTGTCCAATCCAAAGCCAGCAACTGTCTAATTATAAGTGTTTTACACTATCTACGAATTATAAGTTGACACACCATTAAAAATATGTTTGTCAATTAGTAACCACCTTATATATCAACCATATCATGAATGTTATTGATTGTAGTTGTAAAAAGGTCTTACGCCAATAGTGCATAGCAATTAAACTCAAAATAATATTGACCATTCTAAAAGAACATATTTAACATACCAAAAATATATATAAGACTTAAATACATGTTTGGTCCCTGCAAATATCGCGATTATCCAGTTTAGTCCCTGCAAAATAAAAATTTAAAAAAGTCCCAGCAAAAACAAATCACTTTCAGTTTAGTCTCTCTGTTAACTTTCCGTCCAAAAAAAGGTGACGTGACAAACGAAGATGACGTCAGCATGATATCATCAATGATGTCACTGTCACGTGTAAACATTTAATTGGACCTCAGTCCCACGTAACACTGACAGCCACATCATCACCCCATGTCACCACTACCACATTACATTAACATGCGACACTGCAGCAGCCAATGGATAACTGCCACGTGAGCGTCAACAAAGAATGTGAACGGATGCACCATCATATCCATTAATCTAACCGTCAAAAAAGTGGTGCATCGTGCAAACAATTATTACTACATAATAGATATCGCCTCGTACCTAGATTTATTTCCCTTGAGTTTTTTTTGTACCCCCATCACATAACAATCAACCCCCATCGACCCTGTGAAAAGACACAATTGCCCTTCACAAAATTTAAAAAACCCGAACGTATCCTGATTTCAATTTTTTTTTGGAAATCAGATTTATGTATCTGTGAGGTAAATCCGATTTCCAAATCGGACTTATGTATCTGTGAGGTAAATCCGATTTCCACTGAAAATTTTAAAAATTTAAAAGCGGATTTATTTAAGATGGGGTAAATCCGCTTTTAAAAATAACAAAGCGGATTTACCTTAAGTGGGGGTAAATCCGATTTTGTTATTTTTAAAAGCGGATTTACCTTATATGGGGTATATCCGCTTTTAAATAACAAAAGCGATTTACCTTATGTGGGGGTAAATCCGCTTTGTTAACCTAGTTAATAAATAAATAAATCGGAATTTACCTAATAAATAAATAAATAAATCAGTTAAAATATTAGATACGAATTTCGACCGTCTTTTGGTTCTGTTTAGTGTGTAGTTCGCTAACACGTGATGTTGTTGTACGTCGAGCGAATAATTTAGGCTAAAAAATCGGTTCTCGGGCAATCTACTCAAATTGTAATGAAACCACAGCCATTAAATCCGAAAAAAATTAACGATCAAGACTTCTCAAGAAGGGACTTCTCTTTAGGACAGGGACCTTAGAATCCCAAATTCCATCGTTTACTATTTTTTATTAATTTTTTAATTTTTCATTATTTCCAAAGAAATCTAAAAAAATGTGCGTAACCTTATTTTGGTTTTATTAGATTTTTAGTGATGTTTTTTATGATTTTTGGATTAGTTTTGACTCTAACGGATTTTTAGTAGCAGTTTTATAACCTTTTTTAAAAATTTAAATAATTTTTTTTATTAATAACAAAATCAGATTTACCTTAGGTGGGGTAAATCCGATTGTCTTTTTTTAGGAAAATCGGATTTAGGTAAATCCGATTTTATAAATAACAAAGCGGATGTATCCTCATCTGAGGTAAATCCGCTTTGTTATTTTTAAAGTCGGATTTACCTATTGGGTACCCCCATCTGAGATAAATCCGACTTTGAAAATAACAAAGCAGATTTACCTTATATGGAGGTAAATCCGAGCGATTTTTAGATGGGCAGGGTATTTTCGAGTATATGAGACGTGATGGGATAAAAAAAAAAGACCCATTTCCCTTTTGTTCCCTTCTGATAACAAGTAACAACGTTACAGAGTAACAACTCTCTACCCAACAACACAATCCTTCAAATCCCTTCATCCCAATGTCTCAAAAACAACCACTGATAATCTCAGACAAAGACCAAATGAGAAAATGGTCAAGATCAATAAGATCACAAGGGAACCTAATTGGCTTCGTACCCACCATGGGTTACCTTCACGAAGGTCACCTTTCTCTCATTGCAGAAGCTCACAAACACGCAAACATAGTAGTCGTTTCAATTTACGTTAACCCAGGTCAGTTTTCACCAGCTGAGGATCTTTCAACATACCCTTCTGATTTCCAAGGTGATATAAAAAAACTCATGTCTGTTCCTGGTGGTGTTGATGTTGTTTTCAATCCTAAGAATTTGTATGATTATGGTGATGGGGTTGTTGTTGAAGGTGGTGGTGGGGGTGGTATTAGTGATGGAGGGGTGTCTTGTGTTGAGAGAAGTGGATTGGGACATGAAAGTTGGGTTAGAGTTGAGAAACTTGAAAAGGGTCTTTGTGGGGTGAGTAGACCTGTTTTTTTTAGAGGGGTTGCTACTATTGTTACTAAGTTGTTTAATATTGTTGAGCCTGATTTTGCTGTGTTTGGGAAAAAGGATTATCAGCAGTGGAGAATTATTCAGAGAATGGTAATTATTCTTCATAACTCCTTTCTCTTTTGCTTTGTTCTTTAACCACTGTTCTATCAATGCAATAAGAAAAAGAAACCTATGCTGTATCACTACCTTAATAACTTAAAATCTAGTGTTTTAATAAAGAGATTGTATTTTGAATTGGTGTTTCTATTGCAGTTTAGTATCACCATACTCTCTTTTCAATTTACCTGTGTCAGCTTTATCTGTTCTTTCCTGTTTTTAACCAACAACATTTGATTTTGTTGGTTAGGTTGTCTAATGTTGAAAATGGAATCTGGTGTTGAATATACTACTTACAATTAGCTAGCATAGAAGAATCCGTCTTATTTAAATGTTGTAATTTACTTGCTTTTTCTTTTATATTTTACTTTGCACATTAGTGTGTAGTGTTCCAAACCTTGCTAGATATTGTTATGCTGCATGATGAAGCATTTACTTGTAAGGGCAGAAATGTACTTGAATAGTTGTCTCTGGTTTAGTTTTTAGCTTATTTTCTGCTATCCTCGTCTCTTGCATTGCTTTGCATTGCAACCCACATTTGAAACTCACAAAGTATTAAGGCTGAATGGAAAAATAAAATTCAAGGTCCCCTTTTCCCTAAAACATGATTCTTGTGGTGCTATATACTGCTTGCACAGTACACTTGTTATAGCGGATCTTACCTAGTAGGATAAATTTTGCTGGTTCTTATTCACGCACAATACTAGTTTGATAGTTTAATGCCTTGTAAAGTCTATCTAGTTTAAGTATTTATATCGGTGTATTATTTTTGCTAAATTGAGGGACTGAAGCATGTAGAAATACATGTACTTGATTATTGATTAACACTGCTAGTCCTTCACGCCTGTTACTGATTTTGGTATGCTACCAGCAATTTTACCTTAGTCCTATAGTGGAAAATCTGGTGATTTGTTCCTATATATTATGGTTGCAAAAGATTCTCAGGAACTTTCAAATATTGGTAGATCTTTCCATCAAATAAGCACCGAAATTTTGTCATTGTGCCCTATTCTGACTCGTAGAACTTCAGCTGGTTGTCCCCCTGAACCACTAAGCTTCTGAAACTGAAAGTGAGGTTTAAATAGTTGTATGGTGAAAAATTGATGCTATTATTTTGTTTTGCATAGAAACGTGAAATAAAGGTTGAATGCAGCTGTATTCAGGAAACATTAGGCCATAGGCAACTTACCCCATCTTCTGCAAAATTAGGCGGGCCATAGAATCTCAATCTTTACTTCTCATTCACCTTTTTTGCTGATCCCGCCCATTAACCTCTGCTCAGTCTAGTACTTCAGGTTCCTTTGGACTATTTTATCGCAAAATATCTCCCTTTTAACGAATGTTTTTTTCTTAATTGCCAACATGATTGCCATCAGTTATTTCTTGTATGCATACATAGCTTAGGCTCTATTTGACAGTCTGTACCTGATATAAGCTATTGGTTTGCTCTGCTGTATCATTACTGCTCCTAGTCCTCATTTGCTGTCTTGAAAGATTCAACAGATTGCCATACCTCTTGTTTCCACACTTTTTTCTTGAGTAATTTAGTCAAGGGTTGACTTATTTCGTTATGGTCTTTGACAAACATCCAGTTAACATCACTGTTGATTCTGTCGTCACAATATTACTTTATAAAACATTTGTGAAGATAATGTCTGCCAATTTTTTGATGTTATGCCGATTATTGTTGGATGCTGGTTTTAATAGACCGACTGATTCTTTTTTGTAGGTTCGAGATCTTGATTTTTCCATAAAAGTTATAGGTTCTGAAATAACTCGGGACAACGATGGCCTGGCAATGAGTTCGCGCAATGTACACCTTTCTCCTGAAGAGAGGGAAAAGGTTTAATTTTATTCGTAATTACTCCATGTTTGCCATGATATTTAATGTTAATCATTTGTTCCAATAACAATTATAATCATGATAATGATGATGTTGATGTACTGTTGACATTATAAAGCTTCTGACATGTCTCCTCTTCACATTATTTGTACTATGACTTAATCAACTGTGTGTATTGTTTGCCTTCTATCTAAAAGACTACAATTAAGTAACATTAACAGTGAATATCTTTTAATCCTTTGCAGGCGCTATCTATAAATAAATCATTGTTAAGAGCTAAGTCAGCGGCAGAAGATGGTCAGGTGAATTGTGAGAAATTGAGAAACTCAATCATCCAATCTATTACTGAAGCTGGGGGAAGGATTGATTATGCTGAGGTGAGATGTTCAATATTTTCCTCCTCTTTTAAATATGGTGTGTAATGAAATCGTCGCATAATTTTACAATCCTCTTATTTATTTACGTTACCACCATAATTGATTTTCCACCCAAGTGCACCAAAGTCATGAATGTCAAAGTTATTTAAGTGATGTTAATGTATATGCCTTCTCAGAATATATTTGTTACCCAACAGAGCCTTAATTGAAGCCAAAGCATTAGAGAATTAGGAGGTTATGAATAATGAAAGCTATTGTTTAATGCAAATACTTTTGCCTGCAGATTGTTGACCAAAAGAGTTTGAAGAAAGTGGAATCTATCAAGAGACCTGTTGTCTTCTGTGTTGCTGCATGGTTTGGGAAAGTAAGGCTTATAGACAACATGGAAATCAACTTGTAAATGGGTGCTATAATTTGATCAAAACTTGTGTATCATCTCAAACATGGAACCACATGGTTATTGGTTAGTCGTTCTAACAGTTCATGGGGTATAGGACATACGAGGTTTTTCTTTTTCTAAAATACATGCATGACTACTAGTAGATGCATTTTACAACCACATCAAAATCTAGGAGACCTGCTACCAATGTCGCTAGTAGGAATCGCCAACTGGTCTGTTCCCTTGGAATTCTTGCACGTGTTATTTATAAGATAAGAACAGTTCAATTTTATGCTGAATAACACCTCCGTGAAAGTGGAGAGGAGGATTGAAGTTTGCTGACTGCAGAACATGAGATGAAATAATTTGGGCCAGTCTTTGTTTCCTAATTGTTTGGTCAACATTAATTTTATTGGTATGGCTTTTGTTCCTGCAAAACTATGCCAATGACAAAGGCCACCACAAGGAACCTGCTTCCAGAAGGCTTGTGGTGATGGGGTAGTAGTGGCTTGCTGCAAACTGCAATTTTGCAAGTACCATCATAAATTGAGGCTCGCTAGAAACACTGTATGTTGTATGAACTATCTGGCAGCTATCCTTATGAATCAATTTTTTTAGCCGTTGATGAGTTGAATTCGTGATTGAATGTCTCTCTTTTTCAGCCAAAAGTTGTTAGCACTCAAATGTGTCATTTGTAGCTTGAATGTCTTGCTTGAATGTCCTTTTTTTAACATAGGTATGTAATAATGTTATAAAGCCCATATCATGCCAGACCCAATATGTATTGTGAACATTATAGAATGTTCATGTGACTTGCTGGAGTATGGCCAGGAGCACAAAACAATTCGCTGCAGCGTCTTTTGATTTTGAGATGATGTTGCAGTGAACAGCAGCAACATACATTTTGCGATTGCATACGATCTCAATTCGTGGAATAACATGTGATTAGTTCCATTTTTAGAGAACAAGTTTTTTACCCGTGCATACGCATGTGCATGGGTGATACTGTATGGTCGGTATATTGTCATGAAGTCATAATAGTAATTTAGAAGATATTGATAAGTTGTGAATAATGTCCAAAATGTATGATTTGAAATTCAAAGTGGCATGCATCCCTCATTGACAATCAGAATTACATTGATCCATAATAATGTATTTGAACATTTGAGAGAAAATATGCATCCCCGTTGGACCTCTTGTTTGCATTCTCATTGGTCCTCTTGTTGGCACTCTCGTTGTCACTCCCGCTGGCACTCATGTTGGCACTCCCGCTCTCGTTGCCACTTTCGTTGGCGCTCTCGTTGGCACTCCCGTTGGCATTTTACTTCTTTTAAGTAATTATAAAATAGTTATTTAGTAATTTTTTATAGTAATTAAATTGATTGATTTTTTTTTTTATGAAAAAATTAATTGATTTTACTCATTTTTATAAAAAAAATTAGTATTTTAATTAAAAAAACAGAATCTGACACTTGGAGGCTTAGTAGAATAGCAAATGTTAATCTCAAAAAAAAATAGAAATAGCATATATTTTTATTATATAGAAATTTGATAAACTCTTTCCATTATTCCATCCTTAAACTTAGTGGCTAAATCGGTATAAACTATAAACCTCTGTCCCAATTCAACGGGTCAGACCGGTCAGGCAAATCCAATTTTAAAACAATAGTTAAAACCCAAACTGCTAGTTTAGAATATCCTATTGAAAATAAAGGATGGAAAAGAGAATAATTTAGTTGCTACATAATTAAAGGACCAAGCGGAAAGGAAATTGGCATATTTCCATTCAGTTAGAAATGCCTTGCTTGAAGATCCTCCCATGTGCCTAGAAGCTTCCAAGGCGCGCGCCCAGCTGCCCAAGAGTGTGTGTGCCCTGAATCCAGTGATGCTGAATCATTCCGTAGATTCCCTAGATTAGATTTTTAAGCACTTTTATATGATCTAATAGGATGTACTTTAGCCTATGGTACTCCTATAAATTGTCAGCTTTGTATTTCAATCAAATCATCAATGAAGATAGAATTCCATGGATCCATTTACTTTTTCATAGCTCAATTGAGCCTCAGCTTTATTAGCTGTTTTATCAGTATGTTTTTCTGCTACTTTTGATATCAGACAATGCAGGGTTCGAAATAGCTGCACGTATCCCTTGTAAAGAAAGATAACAGGCAACGGTGGGTTCGTAAATATGCAAATAAAGCATCGTAGTCCTCAAATGAAATGCTGAAACTCTGACCTAAACTTATAGAGAACGACAAATTAGCATATGAGTATGAGTGACAAGCTGGTGAAAACTAAAGCATTACACACTATACAAGCAACGTCATCGAAGATGTAGGAAGAATGTGAATCCCAAAAAGTCAAAAGCACGACGTCCACAGTTGAGGCAAAGGCAATCCGCTAGTGACAATCTTACCCGGTGAGGAGACAATTTACCACAGATGGAGCATCGAATGAAGAGACTCATTTACTACAGTTGAAGCCACCACAGATCGAAAGAACAATAATGAGAATTAAGGCAATTATGATACCCAGAACTATTAGCTTTATCTTCATATTTTGGAACCACATCTTTCTCCTAATCTTGGTTCCCTGTTGCCTGAAATCTTGTGCCTGAAAAATCATATATGTATTGCGAATCAGTAAAATAAAACTGGGACATTGGACAACATGAGATTTAAGTGCACTGTCTATTAGGACAGTAACTGCAGGAATATTGTGAATCAAATTCAAAGTTTGAAGGTGAGAAGCGGAAAAACAAGAAAAATAAAATAAAATATACTCGTATTTTGCACCATCTGACAGAACCTACTGATACCACGATAGTGTTATAGACAGAATTGCATCACTGATGATTTGTATTTACATTTACATACATAAGCATATAAAAGGGCTCTTCGGCAAATTGGTCTTTCCATAGTAACTAGCGCTAAACAATAATGTACACAACATACCAGATCTACCTTCAACTAAATTCTTAACATAGCATTTACTTATGGTAATAAGTAAAAGGCCTCAGCAATATTTACACACCCCTGCAAAGCCCAATAACAAACCGGCTCATAGCCAGAAAATCTAGCCCAATCGACCAACGGCTCAGATAACTCGGCGAGATCTGACGGCTCAAGATGGTCAGAACATACATCAAACAAACTCTATAAATACCACCTTCAATACTCATAAATGTAAGTAATTTTTCTCCAACCACCACGTATTTATTTAAACACTGACTTGAGCTTCGGAGTGTTATTGCAGGTACAACACCGCCACGTCAAGATCAAACAAAGATCACAATATCAAGATCGAACAAGACCACAATTTCAAGATCGAACAAGGCCGTCACTTTAATATCGTCACATTATCAATGATAGAACATCTACTAACTACTTAGATCTTATCATAAAGCTCGTAAGTACAGTACAGAACACATTCCCCGTTTAGTATTACAGCATTCCTTGTAACTATTGGATTTATCACAAGATAATAGATACGCTTGCTTATGAAAATCTTGTTGCCTAATGAATATATGGATATTTTGGTATTTTGCTGCATTGCCTAAGACCATCTAGTATCTTTGAAGTTTGGTCAGAATATAGATAGGATATTAGCAATTTAGGCTCTGTTTGGCAAAAACAACAAAAAAGAGCGGATCGCGGATAAACTAGCAGATAGAAGATAAGCTAGTGAAAGAATGCAATAAGCTTGTGATGCCAAACACCTAGAGCATATTCACTATAAGTTAGCGGTTTGGCCTTGTCAAACAGAACCTTAGTTTCAGATAGTAGATGCTGATGTCACAACCAAAAAAAACACTAAAAACAAATAAAAAAAGTTATGGGAGAGGGACGGGAGACGTTTTGGACCATCAATAACAATCAGCTAGTTTGTATTTTTATGATAATGCTATAAGTTTATTGATATGCGACAATAGCATCCAACAGACCTGGGAACGAAGGTTTTCTGTCTTATCCACCAGAAGCTCAATTTTCTCCCCACGGTCCAGAACCTGCCAAACAGGATATAAATGTTGCAGCAACATATCTGTCAGTGCCAAACTCGAGATTAAACAACTTTGAATACGACCTCCTTCACCTATCTAATAATCGATTATTAATAATAAGATTTAATTAATCTATAATTCATGACTAATAAGATTTAATTATTCTATAACTCATGAACTATTTGCGATTTTCTAAATAAGTATCTGAACTAAAAGTTCGTAATTAAGTACTTGAATTGTCAAATATCTATAATTAAGTTTCTAAATTTTAATCAAGTCCTTGAATTTTTAAATAATTTGTAATTTCCAAATTACATCCTCAACTTTTCAAATAATTTACAAATGGTTCAATAAACTTGTCAATAAACAAGGACGAAGGACCTGATTAAAAATCATTTGAAAGTTTAGGGACTTGAATAAATTCCGGGACCCAATTAAAAACTTCTCTAGTTCAATGAGAATTATTTGAAAATTTTCAAATAGTTCAGAATTCTATAGAATAATTAAACACTATAATAACAATATGCTTCAGGAAAATATTTTAACCCACCCACAGTATAAAGACATAAAAATATATTTGCATTTCCTGGCAACTCGAGAGGTAAACTGATACTAAGAATGTAAGTGGTTTACCTTTTCAATGTTTTCCATCATAACTCCTTTAACTTCCGAAACCTGAGCTTTCACTTTAGCAAGCTTGCTAATCTCCTCCGGGTGATCAACACAGTACTGCATCTGCTCCTTCAATTTTGGTCTAGAACATGAACAGCAAATATTTCACACAATTGACATCATCATAGCAAATTAGTAACATAAAATTGCAGGATATGCAAATACCCAAACTCTTTATTCAGACTCTGAGCAGCTGCAGTTGTAGCTTTTCCTCCGGCATATTTCTTGGTAAAATCCTCCTTGATTCGTTCAAGGAAAGCTATCGGAATCTGCCGTCCAGCAGACTCAACCGCAACAACACAGTAAGCTACACATTTAACAGGCTTCAAATTAGTTCCAACTCAATGATTGTAACTTCAGGCAAAAAAAGGAACACAAGACATCACCAAGAGATTACAGTATATTTTATAAACATAACACAATGTAGTTATTAACAATGAGGCAAGATTTATTTTCCCATAATTAACCACTTCTGAACAACCAAACTGTTCATTTACTCCCCCAATCTTCATTTCAATTTTTTAAATAGCTATAACTATTAAAGGAAATTTTCTCATAATCTTCTTTTCATCAACAAACAAAGTTGCTACCAAAATTTTAAATGCTGCTATTGAGTTAATAAGCATACATCAGATACAAAACTAGAAACTACGAGATTGTGCCTATAAGATCAACACCGTAAGCGATTCAATTCTCAGTCTCGCAGATTCATTGCTTCTTTTTACGCCTCTTTCTTTTTTTGTCACATTCTGACAACCAAACTATTCAAAGATTTCAAAAACGATAATCAAATCGATCTCGGGTATTAACATAATCAAATCAAGCAACACGCATCGAATACCAAACGCAGGTTCATTTTACTATCTTCGTACCATTTTACTATGCGCGGATCAAAGAGTGACGACTGACATATAATCAAATCAAAGAGCAGAGACAGCAAAATCAGAAAATGGATGCAGATCAACGAAACAATGAGATTAGAGAGAGAGAGAGAGAGAGTGAGAGTGAGAGTTACTGAATCCATTATCCACGAGGTAGTTGAAGGTGTGGCCATCGCAGTTGTAGGTGAACTTGTTGTTAGAGGAAGGGAGTTTCTGGAGGCACTGTGCCGCCACGCCGGTGAAGTTTCCGGTGAACCCAGTGTATTCAGCGAGGATAACGGTGCCGCGAGCAACGAAGCTGTAGATCAACGATTGCTGTCCCATCGTCGGAACCACAACCGTCGTACAAACAACGACGCAAGATCGACTCAGAGAACGTGAAG
Organism: Astragalus membranaceus; assembly: GCA_039519185.1. Lineage (NCBI taxonomy): Eukaryota > Viridiplantae > Streptophyta > Magnoliopsida > Fabales > Fabaceae > Astragalus > Astragalus membranaceus. Next base: position 89,095,916 of record CM076854.1, on the reverse strand, counting down.
AAGAAAATGACGGAGTCGGTTGTAGAGAGAGAAATGGCAATGGCCTCGGTTTCTAGAGAGAGAGAAAGTGAAAGAGAAGAACGAACGAGGACGCTTCGTTCTTCTGTTGTAGTGTTGTAGTAACAGAAAGCGTTTAACAAAAAGAAGCAAAACGAAGAAAGAAGTGTTTGTTTTTCCTGTCTTAGATGCGAAGCAAGCTTGAAAGGGAAGGAAAGGGACTTGCATTAAATTGCCCTTGTGTTCATTGTTTATTACGGAAAAGGCCACGCCGTACGTTAAGTTGCATTTCAATTTTTCAAATTTTGTTTTGTGGGTTCTGTGTTTCTGTAAGTTCATCGTTCGGTAGGGGTGTTCAAAACCGAACCAAATCATTAGAAAACTGCAAACCGAACCAAATCAAATCGAAAATCGCAAAAAACCGCTTCTTATTAGTTTAGTTCGGTTCTTTTTTTCATTGCTCCGCGCAGTTTGGTTCGGTTCGCGGTTTTGATTACAGAAACCGAACCAAACCAAACCAAACCGCAAGTAACACTAAGACTTATTGACTTACAACCTTCCTTACTAACATACTAGCCCAAATGCAACTAAAACGCAACTCTCACTCACTTACTAGCTCAACTACAATTAATTCTTTGAGTCACTTACAAACAATCCATATTGTTAGCTATATTTAAAAATTACAATAAAATATTTAATTCAAATTCTTTTAAACATTGTCCTAGCTATGTTTAAAAGAATTAAAAGAGAGTAATTTATATACTATATATATTTGAGTAGATTTTTTCTTAAAGATTTATGTTAGCCATTTTTTATGTTTGTTAATTTTAACTTCGTTTTGAATTATGTTTTGTCTTGGAAAAAACCGAACCAACCGAACCAATCCAAACCGCATTAGTTTGGTTCGTTTTGGTTCGTTTTGGTTCGTTTTATTTTAAGAAGTCAACCGAACCAAACCAAACCGCATGTAGTTTTACCTTGCGGTTCGGTTCACTTTTTATCTCAAAACCGAACCAAACCGCACCGCGAACACCCCTTATTCCCCGGTTAGTAGTCAACCATACAAATGCCGTACGTTGAAATTCCCACAAAACAAAATTTGAAATTTCGCATTTGTATGGTTGCAAGGTCCCTTGATTTCAAATTTCAATGTTGTGTGTTTCTGTAACATCCCTAGTTAGTAGTCAACCATATAAACGCGGAATATTACTGTTCGGTACTGTGCTTTCGATCTTAGTGATTAGGTATTACGCAGTTAGTAGATATTTTATCCTTGATTCTGTTTCTGTCTTCAGGCCTTGAGATGAAAATCTTGTTCGATCTTGAGATGTTCGATCTTGAGATGTTCGATCTAGAGATGTTCGATCTTGTTCGATCTTGAGATGGCGGTGTTGTACCTGCAATGACACTCCGACGCTCAAGTCAGTATTTGAGTGAATGAGTGTTTTGTTAGAAAAGTGCTTACCATTAATGAGCTTTCAATGCTATATTTATAGAGTTTTAGTGGTGTTTGTCTTGGTGGATTTGGGCAGCCCGATCTTGCAGAGTGATATTGGCCATTGATGAATGGACTTTGCTTTTTGAATGGGCTTTTAAGCAATTGTTCCTTGGAGGAGGTGTAAATAGCAGAAATCCTAATTGCCATAACAGTGGCCCTCCAAGTCTGGTCGCTTGGGGAGCGATCTTGACTTGATAAGATGATGTGGTCTTGCGCTTTTTGGCTCTTTGAGTAGAAGTTCCTTTAGTCCTGAGCTGATGTCGATATTGAAATTTTGGTTGATGTTTAAAAAACTGTCGAGCTTCTGAGCGAGGTAGACAGTATTTTGGAATCAGCTGAGCTTTTGAGTGAGGCAGACAGCTTTTTGGAATCAGTGCCGCCTTGGAATCAGTGTCATGTTTAATGTTTCTGACAAGACGTGTGTTACAGGGGCGGCGCATGATGGTGACGTTTTGTTCTTTAGCGTGCGAACCAATGGATCTTGATTGGACGTGACGTTTCGACTTCCCGGCCCAAGCCCATCAATTTCGCCTCACTATAAATAAAGGGTCACACCCTCTCATTTGTTGCTTTGCTTTATCTGTTTTTGATTTGTCGGTCTTCGAGAGCTCCCGAGCTTCTTTTTCGAGTGAAACGAATTCGGAGAGCTTTGAAGCGCTTTAAGGTCGGTTTTTGTAGATCGGCAACTACATTCTTTCCAGATACGATTAAATTTGCAGCTCCGTTTCGAGGTTAGTTTCTTGTTTTTCTATTCTTTTTGTTGTGTCTGGACCTCCCCCAGTCCTTTATGAACTCAGAATGGGGGTCGTCAGGTCGGGTTCCGACTTGCTCGCGAACGCATTTTCGATCCTAACCCTGGCATTTCGTCCCCCATTTCTACAGATTCGTCCTGGCGAGGACAAAAAAAATCGGAGAGACGTTACGCAGTATCGTAAGGAGTTTACGAAGGTTATGGCCTCTGGTGGCGAAATCCCTGAAGTTCATACAGATCCTATTGAAGTTTCTACTCCTGATGTGCAAGAGCATTCTGCTTCTGCCCCCGTGAGTGATAAGGAGGAGGATAATTTTGAAGGTGAAAGCTCTTCACCTGTAAGCGATGCCAATGAGCCAAACAAGGGTGCTGCTGAAGATATGGAGGAAGATCGTTTGGTGGATGTGATGACCATCACCTCTGAGTCTGATGAGGAATTCCTACTCGAGGAATCAGAGGGTTCCGAGATCGACCTCGGGACAAGTTCTGACCCTGATGATGGGTCCGATCAAGGCGACGCTGGAAAGCAAACTGAACCCCGCCATTCGAGTCAACCAGGTTCCAGTCGAGCTTCTGTTGCTTCTTTTGATGGTTACTCCAGTACTGGTTGTGGGGATTATGACGTACCGGTACGAGAGGTCTCTCAATATGATTGGGTTTCTAGGAATATTTTGGAGATCGAATCTTTGTATCGGTATGGTTTTAATTTGGAGGCGATCGGTAGGAAGGCTTTTGGGCGCTCGAAGCGAGTTTGGAGGATCGAAGGTATGAAGAAAGGAGAGCATGTAGCTTTATGGCCCGGAGAGCTTAAGTTTACCCTGTACCATATGTTGATTAATGAAATGAATATCCGGCCTCCTTTTACCTCTTTTGAGCAGACGGTTTTGGCGAGTTTAGATGTAGCGCCTTCCCAATTACATCCAAATGCATGGGCTTTCCTTCGAGCCTATGAATTAATGTGCATTCATTTGGAGAGACCGGTCTCACCGTTGCTCTTCTTCCATTTGTTCGAGATTAACCTGAACAGTAGTGAAAACAACTCCGGTCGCGAACACGTCAGTCTTCGCTCGAGGCGAGGGGCCAAGGTTTTTAAAGCTTATGCGGACTCACAGAGGGGAAATTGGAAAGAGTTGTACTATTGGGTCGAGCCGGTAACCGGTGAAGCAATTGAGAAAGTAGGGAAGCTTAGCGAGGATTGTCGGACCTTGGTGTCGACCAAGTTTCCTATTGGTTGGAGTCAGGGCCATTTTGAACGATCCACCAATTCTTTTTCCGTGGGTGAGGGTCGACTAAGTGCCGACGATCTTCTTACCTAGAGAATCCTGATATTTATTTCTGAGAGCATTCCATTTTCAAAACATAAGTATCGAGGTATCCCTGCGGCTAAGATAGTTCAGGCCGGAAAACGAAAACGAGTGCAACACGTTTTAGGTAGTTCGCCTTTCTAGGGTCTATTTTTGTGTATTTGATTTTGATTGTAAGTTGCACAACCCAGTTTTCTTTATTTTTTCAGATACCATGGAGCCAAGGAGGCTCGCTGCGATGAAGGCACTGGCAATGAAGAATGTCGACATTCCGGTCAATGTTGAAGAGGGGGATGTTCCTGTTCCAACGTCTCCCCAAAATGAGATCGCAGCCGAGTCTGCTATCCCTGCTTCTCCGATCAACACTGTCACACAGGAGGATCTGCCTCATGATAGGATCGATCTTGTCTATGGTTCTCCTTCCCCAGCTGCTCATGATACCGGTGCAGAGGCCTCAGCAAAGAGGGTGCGAACTGATGTTGGTGGTGAGTCAAGACCGGAGAAGAGGAGCAAAACCTCGAGGAGACCAAAACACAAAAATAAGGCCATTCCTTTGGAGGAGAATTTCCTGGAGCAAAACTATCCTCAATGGCGGGAGGATCCTGTTGGAGCATCAGTTCAGATCTCGGTAAACCTCGGTTATATCCGTGATGTTTGTAATTTTTTGGAACACGTTTTACCAAAGCTTCATCTTTTTAACCTCGTTACGAGCTTAATGAATGCTTTTTTAATTTTGCATGTCATGTACATCGTTTTTGTAGAGATTTTTTCGGAACTCGTTACGAGTTATATGAATGCTTTTTTAATTCTGCATGTCATGTATAGTGTAAGAACGTCGGTAAATGAGGAACTCGATTTACCAGGTTCGAGTCTATAGGACAGTTTACCAGGACTCGGCCCAGATTTAACTCGCCCTGTAGGGGTATCGGCAGCTGTGGCCGATGGTCGTTCTTAGGACGTTTTGATCCTTGAAGACCTGGTCTCTTTGAGATAGTTTACTGAGACTCAGCTCGGATTTAACTGTTTCTCAAAGAGTTTGCGACCTTGGGTGGTCGCTCGGGGAGATCATCTAAGATCGGTCCCAGTTGCTTCTGCAGAGGGAAATTTGGTCCGTACATTCTGTTTGATGAAATCAAGAATGTGTGGAAACTTGGTAAGAACCTTGACAAGCTCGACGAAATTTTCGTGAAAAAACCTTTGAAAGGTTACCTTATTCATTATAAATAACTCGCTTTGTGTTTACATAAGGTCGGAGTACATTACAATGCCCCTGAAGTGAAATGTACATGATTCCTTTTTCTAAAGATAATAACTCTTCAACTTTGTTGCGTTCCAAGTTCTTTCAATCTTTTTTCCTTGGAGGGTCTCCAATTTAAAAGCTCCCTTACCGGTTTTAGACAAAATTCGGTAGGGGCCTTCCCAGTTCGGTGCGAGTTTTCCTTGGGAAGCGTTTTTCTGACCGACGTCAGCTCTTCTGAGTACTAGATCACCGGGATTGAAATCTCTGTGGACGACTTTGGCGTTGTATCTGGTTGCTACTCCTTGTTTGATAATTGCTTCTCGAAGCGAAGCTCGACCTCGGATTTCATCGATGAGGTCGAGTTCTTCTCTTAAAGCTTGGTCGTTATTGCTTTGAGTTTTAGGATTTGCCGTTCTCCAGCTAAGTTCGCCAATCTCGACAGGAATGACCGCCTCGCTGCCGTAAGAGAGCCTAAAAGGCGTTTCTCCAGTGGAGCTTTGGGGGGTGGTCCTATATCCCCAGAGGACATAAGGCAATTCTTCTACCCAGTTTCCTTTAGCATCGTCAAGACGTCGCTTTAGTCCGTTCAGTACTACTTTGTTTGCCGCCTCTGCTTGCCCGTTGGTTTGAGGATGTTCTACAGAAGTAAAATGGTGTTTGATTTTTAGCTCGAACATTAGCTTTCGAAATCCTGCATCTGTGAATTGAGTTCCATTATCAGTTACTACCACCTCGGGGATCCCGAACCTGCTCATAATGTTTTTCCTGAATAATTTTATGCAGTTTTTTGCAGTGATGGTAGCCAAAGGTTCTGCTTCTATCCATTTGCTGAAGTAGTCGACGGCGACGATCAAGAATTTGACCCGTCCTGGGGCTTTTGAGAATGGTCCAAGCAGGTCGATTCCCCACCATGCGAAGGGCCGTGTGGAGGATAAGCTCGTGAGATCTGTGGGGGGAGCTATGTGGACACTGGTGTGGATTTGGCATTTTTTACATCTCTTCACATGATCACTAGCATCGCCTGCCATGGTCGGCCAGTAATATCCGGCTCGAAGAGCTTTCCGAGCTAAAGACCGAGCTCCCATGTGCTGGCCGCAGATTCCCTCGTGAATTTCTGTCAAGACATAGGCTGCTTCCTCTCCCTCGATGCATTTTATCAAGGGGAAGAGAGGCTTCTTCTGTATAGCGTTCCATCGATGACTGAAAAGGCCGAGGCCCTTCTCCTGACGTATTTAGCATCGTTCGCGTCTGGGGGTTCAGCTCCTGTAACGATGTATTCCAAGATTGGAGTGATCCAGCTGTTAGTTTCTTCGAGCATGCAGATGGTCGAGTTAAAAAGAGGCTCGAGAGATACACTGGGTTTGTGGAGTGTTTCTTGGATGGTTGTTCTCTGGTTTCTTGGGGTTTTAGTGCTTGCGAGCTTGGCGAGGATGTCAGCTCGTTGGTTCTCCGTTCTTGGCACATGAATTACCTCGCTTGCTTCAAATTTAGCTAATAGTGCCCGTACCCGAAGTAGGTATTTTTGCAAGATCGATTCTTTCGTCTCGTATTGGTTTCCGGTTTGGGAGACCACCAATAGAGAGTCGGTATGTAATTTTACCCGCGGAACTCGGAGGTCAATTGCCAAGCGTAGTCCGGCGATGCAAGCCTCGTATTCTGCTTGATTGTTCGATGTTGGGAAGCCGAAAGTTAGGGAAACTTCGATGATGAACCCTGTTGGGCTTTCTAACATGATTCCAGCACCACTTCCTTTTGGGTTAGAGGATCCATTGACATATAGGATCCATACATCGGATTCGATGTTAGCAGGGGTCATTTCGGCCATGAAGTCCGCCAAAACTTGTGCTTTTAGTGCTGTTCGAGCTTCATATTTAATTCCGAATTCTGAGAGTTCCACGGCGCATTTAATCATTCTTCCTGCAAGATCGTGTCTGTGAAGTATTTGTCTGATGGGGTAGTTAGTCCGGACGACCACCTGGTGAGCGACAAAATAGCCTCGGAAGCGTCGAGCTGCGACGATGAGAGCCAGGGGCGATCTTCTCGACCTTCTGATAACGATTCTCAGCTCCGTGTAGAGCTTTGCTTGCGAAGTAGACTGGGCTCTATCCGGTTTCTAGCTCGTGCACCAGAACGGCAGCTAAAGTTTCTTCCGAGACTGCCAGGTATAGATACAGGGTTTCACCCTCGTTTGGTCGAGTTAAGATCGGAGGCTCGAAAAGAGCTTTCTTTAGTTGTTTTAAGGCCTCATCTTGTTCAGATGTCCATTCGAAATCTTTTTCTTATTTTTTGAGAAGTTTGAACAATGGAAGAGATTTGAACGCTGCATTAGATATGAAACGAGATAGGGCGGCTATCATGCCATTGAGTTTTTGTACCTCTTTCTTGGATGTCGGAGTTCGCATTTCTGTAACGGATCGATATTTATCAGGGTTTGCCTCGATTCCTCTTTCTGTTAAGTAAAAACCCAAAAATTTCCCTGCTCGAACTCCGAATGTGCATTTCTCCGGGTTCAATCTCATTCTATTTTTCGAACCTCATAAAAAATTGTTCTTAGGTCGTTTATATGCTCGTTGTCATTCCTGCTTTTGGCGAACATATCGTCGAGGTAGACTTCTACGCTATTGCCGATCTGCTTTTGGAACACTTTGTTCAACATTCTTTGATAAGTCGCTCCTGCATTTTTCAACCCAAACGGCATGACACGGTACGCGAAGTTACCTCGATCGGTCATGAAGGCAGTTTTTTCTTGATCTGGGGGAAACATGGCGATCTGGTTGTATCCGGAGTATGCGTCCATAAAGGATAATAACCGAAAACCGGAGGCGTTGTCGACCAGTCGATCAATGCTGGGGACAGGAAAAGCATCCTTTGGGCAAGCTTTATTAAGATCGGTGTAATCGACACACATACGCCATTTTCCGTTGTTTTTCTTCACCAAGACTGGATTTGATAACCAGGTCGTGTATTTAACCTCGGAAATGAAGTTTGCTTTGATGAGATCGTCTACTGTTTTGGCAGCAGCAATGGCTTTCTCCCTGCTTTGAGCCCGCTTTCTTTTGGCGATCGATTTGGCTTCTGGGTTAATTACGAGCCGGTGGCAAGCGACCTCTGGTGGGATCCCAGGCATGTCCTCTGCCGACCAAGCGAAAATGTCCTCAAAGTCGTTAAGACATTTGGTCAAATCGATCTTAACCTCTTCTGGTAGGTCGATCCCTATCTTGATAGTTCTGGAGGGGTCTACTCCGAGCTGTATTTTGATGAACTCTCCGTCAGGCTCTCGTCTTTTAATTTTTTGTTTGAGCTCTTTGGTTAGCTCGTCAACATCCTTATTCTCGTTGTCTTTTGGATCGCATCGTGTCTCTATGTCAGTGGTATTAACTTTAGTCGATCTATCTTTAGCTTGTTTTAGAGTTGACAGCTCTTCTGAAGGGGGAACCCCTTCTTGCTCCGAAGCCTTCCGTTCGGTCTTCGTCCATAAGAAGAAACACCTGGAAGCAGACTCTAAGTCGGAGTTCAAAGTGATAACCTTGTTGCAGAGAGAATGGAACTTTATTTTTAAGTGTGTGGTGGATGTCACCGCCCCGAGCCTGCCTAAGGTCGGTCTTCCTATAATACTGTTGTATATGGACTCACAAGGTAAGATGAGGAACTTGGTTTTGATGGTTCGAACCATTGGTTCGGTTCCGTAAGTAACCATCAACTCCAAATGGCCAAGGGGTTTGGTTCGAGATCCGTTGAAACCGGACAAAGCCGTTCCTCTGTAAGGGGTGAGTTCCTCTTTGTCGATCCCCATTTTGTTTAGAAGATCGACAAAAAGGATGTCTGATGAGCTTCCTTGGTCGACCAAGATCCTACGCACCTCTTTATTAGCTATGACTGCCGAGATTAAGAGAGGTACGTGTTTGTTAGGTTTCCCGTCTATAAGATCGTCATCGCTGAAAGATAGTGGAGGTCGATTTGTTTTGTTTGGGGTCGCCGACGTCGAAGCTATACTTAACAATTCTTTCCACTTTCTTTTCATTGATTTTCCAGACCATTCATGATCGAAACCTCCTGTTATCATCATTATGATCGAGTGTCCTCTTGATCTTCTTTTATTTGATTCATCGTGGTCTGGCTCGGTCATTTCCTTTCCTTTTTGTTCTAGGATCATCTTTTCTTTCCTTTCTGACATCGTCAAACCGTCCTCCCTTCCTTTTGACATAAGAAGATAGTTTTCCTCGTTTTATTAAGTCTTCAATGTCATCTTTCAGGGCATTGCAATGGTTTGTGTCATGGCCATTGCTTTTGTGGTATCGGCAGTATTTGTTAGCCTTTTGTCCAAGTCGGATAGGTAGGGATCTGGGAGGTTTGACGTCCTTGAACTCGACGTTCCAACATTCCCCCAATAATTGGGCGTTGGAGACGTTGAATTCAGTATATACCTGGTGACGATTCTTCTTGCCGACGCTCCATGAATTCTTTCGAGGATCGACCTCGACGCGGTGTTTTGATGGTTCGGCATGTGATGATGATTTGTCGATTTTGGAATTTTCCTCTTCATTGATGAAACACTGGGATAGCTCAAGGAACTCCTGTAAGGTGTTAGGTTCCCAGGTGTTAATATGCTTTCGGAACGGGCTTCCAGGAAATAGACCTTGAGCCATGAAGAAGATTCGAAAAGCGTCGTCTAGCTGTCGAACTTGTAGAGCTTCGTTGTTGAATCGCTCTATGTATTCTCTTAGGGGCTCGTTTCCCCTCTGGACGATAGATGCTAAAACATTTTTATTTTTGGGTTTGCTTTTGGAATGGGCAAAGTGTACCGAGAAGTGCTTTGCTAATTGGTCCCAAGAGGAAATGGTGTTAGATCTTAAAGTCTGGAACCATTCGGAGGCCATTTTGTTCAAGGTTAATGGGAATATTCGGCATTTCATTTCCATCGGTACATTTTGGTACTGCATGGTCGTGTCAAATTGATAGAGATGCCTGTCGGGGTCGCCCGTTCCGTCGTAAGTCTTCAGTCCTCCAGGTGGTTTTTCAAGATACCCTCGAACTCGGAAGTTATCGATTTCTCTTGTGAACGGACCTTATCGCCTAGGTTGACTCGCCCGAGATTGTGGTTGATGTCCGTAATGAGGATCGGGACGTCCGTAGCGTCGAGGTTGATTGTTGTTTTGAATGTTGTCATGGCTTCTTGAACGCCGTCTTGGCGAGGTCGAGCCCCAGTGTGTATGATGTTGAGGGGGATTATTCGAGCCTTCTAGATCGTCATATTGTCGAGCCGGAGGAGAGCAGGAACCATTCCCTTGGTGATGGGCGTGGGGGAGAACGAGGATCGTCTAGATCTTCATATTGTGGAGCCGGAGGAGAACGGGAACCATTCCCTCGGTGACTGCGTGGGGGAGAATGAGGATCGTCTAGATCTTCATATTGTCGAGCCGGAGGAGAACAGGAACCATTCCCTCGGTGACGGCGTGGGGGAGAGCGATGATTGAGCTTTCTCCTTAGGGGAGATCGATGAAAGAGTCTCCTTCGAGTTGGATTTCTTTTCTCAAGGGAGTCCTGCCCGGTCGATTCTTGATCCGGAACGTTTCGTGCTTGGAGCCTCGCTACTTCGGCTTCGAGGTTAGTGAAGCGGTTGCTTCTTTCTTGGTTTACGGCTTCCTATCGAGCCAGTAACTGAACGAGTTGTTGAACAGCGTCGATCAAAACTGGAAGCAATTGAGGGGGAGGCGGTAAACCAGCTTCATCTGAGCTCGAATGTATCTGGGGTAGACCCGTATTGGGATATCAGTTTCGAGCTTGTGACGAATTTGTGAGGTCCTGAATGTGGCCTTCAGGGGTTTGCCGAGGGTCGACCTCGGGTCCGGCCGCGGGACTAGCCGGTCTTGAACGGCGCCTTGGTGCCATTTTTTAAGATCAAGGAGATGGTGAGAAAATAGAGTATTGATTCTCCCACTATGGTCGCCAATGTTCGGCACTGTGCTTCCGATCTTAGTGATTGGTATTACGCAGTTAGTAGATATTTTATCCTTGATTCTGTTTTGTCTTCAGGCCTTGAGATGAAGATCTTGTTCGATCTTGAGATGTTCGATCTTGAGATGTTCCATCTTGTTTGATCTAGAGATGTTCGATCTTGTTCGATCTTGAGATGGCGGTGTTGTATCTGCAATGACACTCCGACGCTCAAGTCAGTATTTGAGTGAATGAGTGTTTTGTTAGAAAAGTGCTTACCATTAATGAGCTTTCAATGCTGTATTTATAGAGTTTTAGTGGTGTTTGTCTTGGTGGATTTGGGCCGCCCGATCTTGCAGAGTGATCTTGGCCATTGATGAATGGACTTTGCTTTTTGAATGGGCTTTTAAGCAATTGGGCCTTGGAGGAGGTGTAAATAGCAGAAATCCTAATTGCCATAACAATTACCTTTTAACAAAATCAGAGGTGCACTAAGCAGAATGGATAAAAATTATAACGACATATATAAATTCATAACCAGTGATGTCTCAATCATACAAAATACCATGAAGTTTGGAAAAGGTTTCACACATCACATAAGTCAATAGAAGTACATATTATCCATAAGTGCACAATCCCTAATACATAAAGCGGTTTGAGACCGATACTTGACATGAATAAGACTAATTACAGTCTCCATAATACATGATACTAAAACATGAAACTGAACATGATAGCCATGAACTGAGATCCTCAACTAGCGGAACTCTTGCCCTTGCCTGAATTACCTGAGTCTTTCACCTGTAAATCTGAAAATCAACAACAATGAGGAATGAGATTACATAATCTCAGTGAGTTCTCGCAACCCCTTACCATAATACTCTCAGTTGTTCAATTTTAATTAATATAGCCTAGAGTGCATCCCTCCTAACGTGATAGACTTACATAATATAAACGCTATCATGTACACGGTGAGGGAATCCGACACAACGAGTAACTGAACCATGAAGACCCCGGAAGCAGTTCATGTCACTGACCCCGAGTACACCCTCCATTCTTTAGTCAATTTATTTTCCCTTATGTATGGGATATATAGTGATCTCACACGCAAATCGAAAAATGCATAAATTCAGTCCACAAAAAATTCCAGCACTCACACATAAACTTCAACAATGTATTTACCCTACCAAACGACATCGGAATTTAGCGAACGACCTCTCTACCGAAAGCTTATGAAGTCTAGTTTCTGGCTATATTTTTAGAATTTCAGAATGATGAGTCAATTAGTACAGTTTTCGCAAATAAGGTAGTAGGTCCAGAAAATGGGGCAGCAACTGTGACCTAGATTGCAATCCTTCTAAAATGGTCAAAACTTACTCAAATAATCTGAAACTTGAGCCTAAACAGTAGTAAGTTAAGTCTAGTTTTAAATGAAATAAAAATCATTCAAAAAGGAGCTCAATTAAAACCACCATTCCCAAAAACACTGACCCTATGTCCAGATTGTTCCCATAATTTTACTCTAACTTCTGGAGCCCATAACTGGAGCTATACTACTCCAAATGCGACCAAACCAAAACCAAAATGACAGGCATTCAATCTAGTTTCTAGAATAGTAAGCCACATAACTTTTCAACCAGTAAAACAGTCCCAGTTACCAGAAAACCAAACCTACCCATAATGTCTCTACACAGTGAAATTAGCAACACAATAAGCATCCAATCAGCACCAAATTCAGCCATCAATGCATATTTTCACCAAGGAACAACAACACATGTATTTATACAGAATCAAAACACAATAAAACCTAGAACTCACCTCAATGTGCCGTGAACAAGTTCTCAAATCAACAATTAACGCAAACACGCCCCAAAACCGATTTCCTTGAGGTTCCAAGAACAACTCACGAGCTCCAAAACCCTCCAACCAATTCCAAAACTCTGATCCTAAGGCTCCTAGCTCCCCCAATCGACCCAAATGAGCAGCAACCAAGTCCCAATGACATACTTCCAACTCAAAATCGAATAGCAAGTGAAAGAACTCAAGTTTCCCCCATTTTGGGCTCTTAGGGTTCAAGTGGGGAAAGTGAGAGGAAGGAGTTTTATATTGTTGAGATTGGTATCAATGGAAAGGGAATTTCATGGGGATTCTAATGGTGAAATAAATTAGCACATGCAATGGAAAGGGAATTTCATGGGGATTCTAATGCTCCCACATGCATCTCCTCTCTATTTCTTTCCTCTTAGTCGAATGTTCTTGAGGGGAGAAGGATGCCGAGTGTTTTGTTTTAAGAGGAAAGGTGTGTGGTGTGTTAGTAAGGGCAATATGGTCTTTCTAGGTTTCTATAACTAATGGGCATTAATCCCTCTTATTCTAACCCTTTTTAATCCCCAAAATAATTATGTCTAATCACACATAATTAAAATAAACTTTCTTAAACAATTATTTAAAACAAGTTGACATTCAAATTAACTCAAACAAATAAGAAATTAACGGTCAAGCCATGAAATTAACGGTGGGCATTACATTACACCCCACCGTTAGTGGGAATGCATTGAGCATGTACTTGAGCCCCAGGGTACATGGTTCGATTCCCACGGAAGACAAAAACTCTACATGGGGGGTAGAGAAGATGTACAGTTATGGGCAGTGACGGATCCAGAAATTTTCACTAGTGGGGGCAAAAAAAATAGCCTATAAAATTTTCTTAAAAAAATTATTATAAACTTTCCAAAGAACATAATTTCATTACAAAGAAACCTTAAAATACCTAAATTTCTATAAATACATAGCTAAAAAGATAAAATTAGTATCAATTTATGTTTCTTTTTATTTATGTCTTGTGAATTTCTACATTTAATTTATCTTATGGGGGCAACCTTTATTTTTTTATGGGGGCAAAATAAATTTGTTATATATATTTCCAACCAAAATGATTTTTCAAGTGGGGGCAAATGCCCCCAATTACTAACAAGTAGATCTGTGCCTGGTTATGGGGTAGCCTACTAGAAAGAAAAGGAAGAAAAGGGCCCTATTACGGTTTCCATGTGTTGCCATTTGTTTGCATGGTTTATTTGCCATCAATTTAGATATTTTATATGTTATCACTCCACAATTAATTTGTATGTCGTATCCTCTTGTTTTTGCATGCCCAACACATGACAAAGCGACACGTAGCCTAGCTAAAGACTGAGAGACGATAAGAGAGAAGGAGAGAGAGCCTCATTCCCCATCTTCCAATCCACGCTTCTTCTTCACGGTCAACAACCTCCTACCACCACCACCACCACTTCACACTGCAACAAATGGGCCCAATCTACCAACGAAGCACACAACCCGAACGACTATTGCTTCTTCCTTAGTCTCCATCTATGTTCATCCCGATAAATTAAAACAACCAATTTTTCCAAAGCTAATTCTTTTATGTTGTCGTACACAACTAAAATAGCGTTTAAATTTCAATTAGGAAAACACTTTGATTATGTAAAATGTGCAGCATTGACAATATTATTAGTTCTCTTCTAAGTGAGAATTTGTATTTCTATTTACAACATATTTGTTTTTCAATAAGTTGAACTCACTCGTGCATTGCAGACACATGCGCTAGTATTGGTAAATTTTGTTTCTTCCACAATATTGGTCTCACCTTTCACTAGAATATGAAGTACATATATTTAGTTTTGCTTAACTTCAATTTATTTGAATTTGTTTTTCGTCCCCAATGAAGCACAATTTTTGTTTTTAACCCCTATCAATATAGGTATGTTAAGTTACTCTTTAACAATTAAAGGCATGTTTCGATCAGTTTAGTCGGACTTATCTACTGATATAAGTACTTATGAAACTGTTTGGGAGAGCTTATGAAAACAGCTTAGGACATGTTCATAAGCCGTTTTCTGCTAATTTTCATAAGCTCTCCAAAATAACCTATTAAAACAGCTTATAGCTTATAGAAAATAGTTTAACATGTTATTATCCTTTATTATATAAACAAATTATGCATAAACTCGTATAGGATAAGTGTTTATGCTATAAGCGCTTAATTAAGGTTTATCCCAACGAGGCCTAACAGATCGTGAGAGATGATTTTCTCTGCACAACAACAAATTACATAATCGCTAGCAGAACCAATTGACAATTAATGGAGGAGGCGGCCAACAAGTGTATCAAAGCCATGTTCTTTCACAGACAAGCTTCTAAGAAACAAATTGCTTGTCCCACCAACGGAAAAGTGAGACCTGGTGAAAGAAGTGGGCTTTAATGCGCTATAAATTATCTACGACATGGAAGTTGATGGGAGGATTTGATCTTGTGGATGTAGACAATTGGTTCTACATCGTGAAGTTCGATCTACAAGAGAATAGAGAAAAGGTGATTGGAGGCAAGGCGACCAAAGATCACTACTTAGTGCTTTCTATATGGAATCTCGACTCTGTCCGAGATGCCTGGATTACCAAAAAATTTGGTGTGGGTGGGAATGGATCCCCAGCGGTTGAATGGTGGAGATTAAACACTTAACATAATGGTGGGATTGAACACTTAACACTCTCAAGTTAAAACTCCACAAGAGAGAGTCCCCTCTCGGTGTGGGTACATTTTTCGAGCACAAACCTCTCGTCCGTTACGATGAGAGCTTTTCGCTAGTTATGGCATCAACAGTTGGAATCTAATATCTATTTCTAATATCTATTTATACAAACAAATCACACTTAAATTACTCAAACAAACCTCTATATTTACTTGACAACTCATCTAACTAAGGACAAAATTGTAATTTATAATCCCATTTTTTTCAAATTTCTTCTCCCAATGCACTTTCTTCTCACTTCCATTTTTATCACTTTTTATTTTTTTTCTTACACACTTTCCCATCGTCTCTCTCATTTCTCATATCATTTTTTATTTTCTTCTTCACTCTCTCTCTCTCTCATAATAATCTAATATCTAATCTAATTAAATATCTAATCTAATATAATATAAGAAATCTAATCTAATATCTAATATAAGTAATCTAAGTGCAAGCAAATTTACATCTATTTATACAAACAAATCACACTTAAATTACCCAAACACACACATATATTTACTTGACAACTCATCTAACTAAGGACAAAATTGTAATTTACTATCCCACTTTTTTCAAATTTCTTCTCCCAATGCACTTTCTTCTCACTCCCACTTTTTATCACTTTTTACTTTTTCTCTTACACACTTTTCCATCATCTCTCTCCTTTCCCATATCATTCTTTATTTCCTTCTTCACTCTCTCTCTCTTCTAATAATCTAATATCTAATCTAATCTAATCTAATATAAGAAATCTAATCTAATATCTAATCTAAGTAATCTAAGTGCTAGCAAATTTACATTTACATATATTTATACAAACAAATCACACTTAAATTAGCCAAATAAACATCTATATTTACTTGACAACTAATCTATCTAAATAAGGACAAAATTGTAATTTACTATCCCACTTTTTTCAAATTTATTCTCCCAATGCACTTTCTTCTCACTCACACTTTTTTATCACATTTTACTTTTTCTCTTACACTTTTCCCATCATCTCTCTCATTTCTCATATCATTCTTTATTTCCTTCTTCACTCTCTCTCTCTCTTCTAATAATCTAATATCTAATCTAATCTAATATAATATCTAATCTAATCTAATATAAGAAATTTAATGTAATATCTAATATAAGTAATCTAAGTGCTAGCAATTTTACATTTTTATCTATTTATACAAACAAATCACACTTAAATTACACAAACAAACCACTATATTTACTTGACAACTCATTTAACTAATGACAAAATTGTAATTTACTACCCCACTTTTTTCAAATTTCTTCTTCCAATGCCCTTTCTTATCACTCCCACTTTTTATCGCTTTTTACTTTTTCTCTTACACACGTTCCATCATCTCTCTCATTTCTCATATCATTCTTTAGTTCCTTCTTCACTCCTTCTCTTCTAATAATCTAGTATCTAATCTAATCTAATATAATAAATCTAATCTAATCTAATATCTAATCTAATCTAATATAAGTAATCTAAGTGCTAGCAAATTTACTTTTTTAGTGCAACTATCCACATGACACGTGTACAATTTAAAGGGCAAATTGGTAACTGACAAAAAAACTAAACAATCATTTATTAAGTTGTTGGCGCGCTGACAAAATTTATTTTAATTTGTTTTGTATCTGAAAAACAAAAAACAAAAAATATTGACTATTTACCAAAATCTACTAAAACAAATCAATTTAATCACTATCAATCTAAGTGCTGGCAAATCCTCCACACGACACATGTGCAATTTAAAGGGCAAATTGGTAACTGGCAAACAAATTAAACAGTCATTTATAAAGTTGTTGGCGCGCTGACAAATTTTATTTTAATCATTTTTGTATTCGAAAAACAAAAAAATAAAAAGTATTGACTATTTACTAAAATCTACTAAAACCAATCAATTTAACTACTATCAATCTAATATAATAAATCTAAGTGCTAGCAAATCAATATTTTTAGTGCAACTATCCACATATCACGTGTGCAATTTAAAGGGCAAATTGGTAACAGGCAAAAAAAACTAAATAATTATTTATAAAGTTGCTGGCGCGCTGAAAAATTTTATTTTAATTTTTTTTTGTTTTTGAAACAAAAAATATAAAAAATATTGACGATTTACTAATATTTGTTAGACTATAGTATAACCTTAGAGGGGGGGTGAATAAGGTTATGTGCAAAATATGAATTCTTTTCGCTTTTCAAAAACTTATGAAATGCTTTGTTTAAATCAAATGCGGAAACTGAGATTTAAACTTATATGATGTATGCAAGCAGGCAGATCAAGCACAATATGATATTACTCTATATTCAATATACAGAATAACTAGATTATTTATAGGCAGCGCA
Organism: Astragalus membranaceus; assembly: GCA_039519185.1. Classification (NCBI taxonomy): domain Eukaryota; kingdom Viridiplantae; phylum Streptophyta; class Magnoliopsida; order Fabales; family Fabaceae; genus Astragalus; species Astragalus membranaceus. Next base: position 89,078,275 of record CM076854.1, on the reverse strand, counting down.
GTGATATTGAATATAGCAACAAACAGATCTACAGTAGTGATATGGATAATAACAGATCAGCACACTAATATAACAATAGACAGATCTGAGTAGTGATATTCAAAACAGATATAAACAAAACAATGAATATCAAAGCTTTATAACAATAACAAATATAGACAATAAAGTAAAGAGAGTAGGGATAGAGATACACCAGGAATTTAGCGAGGTTCGGGATAAAAGCCCTACGTCCTCGGCCTCAGGCTTTGCAACCCTTGGACTTGATGGTAACCACTATATTGAAGAATTCTTTACAAACAGGCAACTTCAAAATAGCAAATCTCAATTCCCCCGAACTGAGAACCCGAGCACCTAGCTAAGGATTTCAACCTGCTTCAATCTCCTGATTGAACGACCCAAGAGCACCTCCCAGGATTTCAAAACCACTTCAATCTTCCCTGATTGAAAGACCCAAGATCACCTCCCAGGATTTCAAACCAACTCAATCTCCTGATTGAGAGACCCAAGAACAAATCCCAGGATTTCAGAGTGACCCCACAAATAGAGTAACGAATACAAACAGAGATCTATGATCCAATCACCTCAGATATAATGACAGTATAGTGACTAAGAGATGAGTGATATGGAAAATAGAAAATGATATGAAAGTTGAAGCTCTATTTTCTCTCTTTCTTAGATTTAGAAGATGTATGTGAGAAGTAGAGAGGTTTAGAAAAATGTGGTGTGTGGTGTCATTGAAATGTGAATCGCACCTGCCTATTTATAGGCTTTAGAAAAATATAGGTTTCATAAATGTGACTTAAGAATCGATTCATGAGTGATGTTAAAATATCGTATAATCGATTCTTTATTTTTAGAAAACATAGGAATCGATTCCTTGGCTTTTGGAAATATGTAGGAATCGATTTTCAGGACATCCTGAATAGGTAAGAATCGATTTCAATGTTTAGATAAAGTAAGGAGGAATCGATTCATAGCCTATAGGATAGCTTGAAAATCGATTTCAAGGTGTTTTATAAAAGAAGGAAATCGATTCTTGGTTTGGCTTGAGTATATGTAGAAATCGATTATTTACTTTTATGGAAGTAATGGAAATCGATTGTTTTAAGAAAGGAAAACAAGTAATCGATTTTATACTCCTATGAGACAATATAAAATCGATTCATAGTCCAATGTATTTAGTATATAATCGATTTTATACTCCTATGAGACAATATAAAATCGATTTATACTCCTATGAAACAATATAGAAATCGATTCTTGCTTTCCATAAAATTGATTTTAGGTTTAGGTGCCACCTTATGCATGCATGCAATTTTATAAAATATTTTTCAAAACTATTTTGATGCACCATGCATGTTTTGAAAAACTCATCTCTCAGCTACTAAAAGTCATAGACCTTCAGTGATAGGACCTTACACAGTGTCCTAAAGAAAGCGGAAAAACATTTAGGTCTTGAAATGCTGAGGTGGCTTCTTCTCCAAGCTGCTCCACTTTAATATTTCCTGCTCTTTGATTTCCATCCTGTACTTAATTCAACTTGAACCATTAGTAGATAAGATGTAATTTGTTATCATACAAAACAAAGAGTGTTTACCCTTGGTTCAACAAACTCCCCCTTTTTGATGATAACAAATTACATTATGCATAGGGGGTTTGATAGTAATGGAACTTTTTCAAAAAGCTCCCCCTAAGCATATGCATAATAAAATAAACAGTACATCAGCAGGATAGCAGCAATTATTTTCTCCCCTCACATATACCATGCATATATTCTCTCCCACATATAACATGCATAATATTCTCTCCCCCTTTGTTTTCATCAAAAAGGAGGGGGGTGAATACATACAACATAAGCACTTTATAAACTTGCATAATAAATAAGCAGCATTGCATAGCATATGATATATCAAAAACAATACTTCATGCTATGCTCCCCCTTACTTGCTGATCCCCCTTAATAATTTTAGAATGCAAGGCTTTAGCAAAAAGAGGGTGGATCATCATGGTTTTAAAAATATGATACCCAATATAATCATCCTTGGTTCAACAATATAGGTATCATTTTTAACATCAAAAATATGTTGCATCAAAGATCCAGCACAATAGAGAGAAGAGGAAGAAAAAAAAAGGAGAGATATTTGAAATAAATTTTTTGTGTGCATCAAAGTTTTTTTTCTTCTCTCTATTGTTGTTATCACGAGTCACATGACTGCTGTTTCTGAGTATTACAAATCTTTTTGTGTCTCCAGTCATGAACTTCGAGTCTCTGCTATCAAGGTATTGATCTGACCCCCCATACCCTGTAGCACATCTGCACTAAGATCAAGTAGAAAATTTTGGTACCCAATTCTCTTTGGGTCCTTTGGGGTTAGTCATCAAGGGGTTTGTTTTCACAATCCACCTTGGTTTCTCACAAGCAGGTATAAGGGTACCAAGCTCACATAATTTACGGATAGGACATCTAGGTGAGCTATGGTTTCCCTTTTGACAGTAGGTGCATGAGAAAACAGTAGGTGTATAACTTGAAGTAGCAGCTACAAAAGTTATTTTCTTGTTCAAAACAGAGGAGGTGGAACTACCTTCATACCCAATACCTCTCCTATCAACATATTCATGTTGGGAGTGCAGTATCTTGGTTAAGGTATTTTCACCAACCTCAAACCTTTTTAAAGTTTCTTTCAAAATTTCATTTTCAACCCTTGGCTTTTTCAAAATTTTGTTTAAGCTCAAGAAACTCAAGGTTGAATGGTTTTATTTCATGTAGCTCATTCTTCAACTTAACTACCTCATTTTCTAGAGTCTCAATTTGAGTGAGCATGCTTTTGTTACTCTTTGCCAATTTCTTAGATTTTAACAAAAGAGTTTCATGTTCAAAATAAAGAGCTTCAAAAGCCTCACTCAAATCTTGACTACTACAACCATCATTAAGTAAATCATCATGCATAGAGGAATCAGAAAGACTAGGGTTATTAAGGCTTACCTCGGAAGTGTCATTTGCCATAAAACAGATATCATTTGCAACCTCCTCAGGTTCACTATCAGTGTCATAATTGTCCCATTTAGCTTCCATTTGGCTTGTACCGTGTGTGGCTTCCAAGTACTCCCAAATTTCTTTTGCTGTCTGACAACCTTTTACTTTTCCATATTCTTCTTCACATAGAGATACGTGAAGAACGTTCATTGCTCTGGCGTTTTGAGAAATTTTGTCTAACTCGGACTTTCTCAGCTCTTTCAGGTCAATGGTGTAGATATCCTCAACTGGCACTTCTTCTTCTTTGCCGATAGCTTTACTTTTGATTTTCATTGGGATCAGTGGTCCATCTGCAATGATCCTCCATAAGGTGAAATCTATAGCCTGCACATGACATTTCATTCGACTACTCCAATAGTCATAGTTAGTCCCATCAAACAGGGGTGGCCCAAATAAAGACATCCCCTCTTTCAAAAAAGAACCCATAATCACAGATAGATAAATAAAATTTAAATTGCGAGATGTTAAGCTCTATATGCAATTTCTAGCTCTGATACCACTTGTTAGACTATAGTAGAACATTAGAGGGGGGGGGTGAATAAGGTTATGTGCAAAATATGAATTCTTTTCGCTTTTCAAAAACTTATGAAATGCTTTGTTTAAATCAAATGCGGAAACTGAGATTTAAACTTATATGATGTATGCAAGCAGGCAGATCAAGCACAGTATGATATTACTCTATATTCAATATACAGAATAACTAGATTATTTATAGGCAGCGCAGTGATATTGAATATAGCAACAGACAGATCTACAGCAGTGATATGGATAATAACAGATCAGCACAATAATATAACAATAGACAGATCTGAGTAGTGATATTCAAAACAGATATAAACAAAACAATGAATATCACAGATTTCAAAACAATAACAAATATAGACAATAAAGTAAAGAGAGTAGGGATAGAGATACACCAGGAATTTAGCGAGGTTCGGGATAAAAGCCCTACGTCCTCGGCCTCAGGCTTTGCAACCCTTGGACTTGATGGTAACCACTATATTGAAGAATTCTTTACAAACAGGCAACTTCAAAATAGCAAATCTCAATTCCCCCGAACTGAGAACCCGAGCACCTAGCTAAGGATTTCAACCTGCTTCAATCTCCTGATTGAACGACCCAAGAGCACCTCCCAGGATTTCAAAACCACTTCAATCTTCCCTGATTGAAAGACCCAAGATCACTTCCCAGGATTTCAAACCAACTCAATCTCCTGATTGAGAGACCCAAGAACAAATCCCAGGATTTCAGAGTGACCCCACAAATAGAGTAACGAATACAAACAGAGATCTATGATCCAATCACCTCAGATATAATGACAGTATAGTGACTAAGAGATGAGTGATATGGAAAATAGAAAATGATATGAAAGTTGAAGCTCTATTTTCTCTCTTTCTCAGACTTAGAAGATGTATGTGAGAAGTAGAGAGGTTTAGAAAAATGTGGTGTGTGGTGTCATTGAAATGTGAATCGCACCTGCCTATTTATAGGCTTTAGAAAAATATAGGTTTCATAAATGTGACTTAAGAATCGATTCATGAGTGATGTTAAAATATAGTATAATCGATTCTTTATTTTTAGAAAACATAGGAATCGATTCCTTGGCTTTTGGAAATATGTAGGAATCGATTTTCAGGACATCCTGAATAGGTAAGAATCGATTTCAATGTTTAGATAAAGTAAGGAGGAATCGATTCATAGCCTATAGGATAGCTTGAAAATCGATTTCAAGGTGTTTTATAAAAGAAGGAAATCGATTCTTGGTTTGGCTTGAGTATATGTAGAAATCGATTATTTGCTTTTATGGAAGTAATGGAAATCGATTGTTTTAAGAAAGGAAAACAAGTAATCGATTTTATACTCCTATGAGACAATATAAAATCGATTCATAGTCCATTGTATTTAGTATATAATCGATTTTATACTCCTATGAGACAATATAAAATCGATTTATACTCCTATGAAACAATATAGAAATCGATTCTTGCTTTCCATAAAATTGATTTTAGGTTTAGGTGCCACCTTATGCATGCATGCAATTTTATAAAATATTTTTCAAAACTATTTTGATGCACCATGCATGTTTTGAAAAACTCATCTCTCAGCTACTAAAAGTCATAGACCTTCAGTGATAGGACCTTACACAGTGTCCTAAAGAAAGCGGAAAAACATTTAGGTCTTGAAATGCTGAGGTGGCTTCTTCTCCAAGCTGCTCCACTTTAATATTTCCTGCTCTTTGATTTCCATCCTGTACTTAATTCAACTTGAACCATTAGTAGATAAGATGTAATTTGTTATCATACAAAACAAAGAGTGTTTACCCTTGGTTCAACAAACTCCCCCTTTTTGATGATAACAAATTACATTATGCATAGGGGGTTTGATAGTAATGGAACTTTTTCAAAAAGCTCCCCCTAAGCATATGCATAATAAAATAAACAGTACATCAGCAGGATAGCAGCAATTATTTTCTCCCCTCACATATACCATGCATATATTCTCTCCCACATATAACATGCATAATATTCCCCCCCCCCCCCTTTGTTTTCATCAAAAAGGAGGGGGGTGAATACATACAACATAAGCACTTTATAAACTTGCATAATAAATAAGCAGCATTGCATAGCATATGATATATCAAAAACAATAGTTCATGCTATGCTCCCCCTTACTTGCTGATCCCCCTTAATAATTTTAGAATGCAAGGCTTTAGCAAAAAGAGGGTGGATCATCATGGTTTTAAAAATATGATACCCAATATAATCATCATTGGTTCAACAATATAGGTATCATTTTTAACATCAAAAATATGTTGCATCAAAGATCCAGCACAATAGAGAGAAGAGGAAGAAAAAAAAAAGGAGGGATATTTGAAATAAATTTTTTGTGTGCATCAAAGTTTTTTTTCTTCTCTCTATTGTTGTTATCACGAGTCACATGACTGCTGTTTCTGAGTATTACAAATCTTTTTGTGTCTCCAGTCATGAACTTCGAGTCTCTGCTATCAAGGTATTGATCTGACTATTTACTAAAATAAAAAATAAAAAATATTGACTATTTACTAAACAAATAAAAAATATTGTTTCTGAGTATTACAAGGTATTGATCGAAAAACAAAAAAAATAAAAAATATTGACTATTTACTAAAATCAATCAATTTAACCACTATCAAACTAATATAAGAAATCTAAATGCTAGCAAATCAATATTTTTAGTGCAACTATCCACATAACACGTGTACAATTTAAAGGGCAAATTGGTAACTGGCGAAAAAACTAAACAATCATTTATAAAGTTGTTGGCGCGGTGTGTAACACCCCAGTATTTCTAACATAGAGAAACACCAAGATATACATCATGGCATACATCAGAGTGACTTCCCGTCTCAGATTATTGAACACAACTAAAAACTTTTCTGAACATTCATCAAACGGTGACTTTACTTCAATGACTTAGCATAAAAATACATATGTCTCATGTCTCATAAACTTGTCATAACCTAGTGTTCAATATCCTAAAACATACATAGCGGAAACGATTTTACAACTTCAAATACAGATTCAAATTATAACATCGAGAGTACTAAAACTTAGGAAACAACAAAAGCATTAAATCAGTCTTCAAGCTCTCCGAGAGAACCCTCCTCTAACCTTGCTTCTTCGCTTTTGACTTCCCCTGTTTCTTTGAAAAACAACATTTAAAGGGTGAGATTACAAATCTCAGTGAGTCCTATCGAGACCCCTTACTACTCTCGCGGTTTATTATGCTTTCTTAACTCATAGCCCAATTCTTGGAAACTACGTATCATGTCCTGTCCTCTTCTTAGCACATTACTTTGAACCATTTTTCTTTTCTTCGGTTTTTGGTGCACCCAATCCCGCTGACCTTGGAAAGCGGGATACATGGAAGGGGCCTAGGGTTCGGGCTCATGACTTTCCTGCCCTAGTATGCTAATAACTTAGGGTCGTCACCCTATCCTCGATGTATATATGAATTATATACTTTACATATCATGGATAAATGTTTAAACATTAATTTGGCTTGGCATTATATGACTTGAAAATTAACATGGCTTGAACGGACTTATAGTCCCTTGACATAACATAACTTGTGTGCACTCGCTTATACTAACTATGACTCAAGACAGTTCAATCAAATATCATCTCAATCATCATCTAAATCATGGAATTATTATCATAACATCATTGGAAAAGGTTGGGGAAAGGATTGGAATAGGTTAGGAATCAATTGGAATGAATTTGGATAGGTTTTGAAAAATGGAACAGTGGCTTCGGCACGGGTCGTGCTCATATACGCACAGGTCGTGCTCCTTAAAAAGGATGTTTCAACAAGTGACAGCTTTGGACGCACGGGTCGTGCCAAATCGGGTCGTGCTCTTTTATCAGCATCACCAAAAACTTCTGTTTTCGTGTAAAATTACCATTCCGATTGACTCTGAAACCTATCCCGATCAATTACTAACTTACACACGCACAATAACAACACCAATAACATGTACAAACAATAATAACAACAACATTTAACATCAACCATACCACACATATCATCAAGTATTCGCTCGTTCGAGACTCAATAACGCACAATGTCGAAATACGGTTTTTTGAAGTGAAATTTCTACGAAACAAAATCAATATTTCTCGATTCAGAACACATGTAATTCAGTTTCAAAAACATTCCCTAAGCGAGTATAGAACTCACCTCTTGCGATGACAATCGCAACAACAATCACAAATGGAGTTTCTACGACCATGAGATGTCCCGAACGTTCCCAAACTCGAGTCCTATGCACCAACAATGTCCAAATTCGACCCAAAGCTACCAAACCTTCTTCCTAATGCTTGAAAAACACAATGTTGGTTCTGAACTACCTCAAACTAGCTACCAATCCAACATGCAAGTCACATTCAGCTCCTAGGATCCATTTTTGTCTATTTTGAGCTTGAGGTTCTACAATGGTGATTTATGGAAGAGAAAGGAATAGGTGGTGTAATTAGTATCAGTAGGAAGAGGGTGAAAAAATGAATTCAATGATGCTAAGAAGAGGAACATGCATCAAGGATCATGTACTTGCTCTCTTCTTCTCCTCCTCTCCTCTTTTGCACCTCTCTCTCTCTCTCTCTCTCTCTCTCTCTCTCTCTCTCTCTCTCTCTCTCTCTCTCTCTCTCTCTCTCAACTCTCAATTTTCAGCTTTTGAGTTCTATTCTGATTTTAGCAACATAGCATGGGTGTGAGTGATGTTGGGCAGCTGAGAGTGTTAAGTGACCTGGGTGATAAATGGGGGGGGGGGGGGGGGGAACCATATTACCCTTGTTTCTTAATTTCTCACTTAAATCTACTTCTAACTCTACAATTACTCCATAACTCATACTTAGCATAATGTACCAAATATGCACAAACAATAAATCATTTATTTCAATCAATTTCAAACATCTCATAATTAATAAATCATTTAAGCTACAAAATTAACTAAATTGGGGATGTTACACGGTGACAAATTTTATTTTAATTTTTTTTTGTATTCGAAAAACAAAAAAATAAAAAAATTGACTATTTACTAAAATCTATTAAAACCAATCAATTTAACCACTATCAATTTAATCAATCAATCTAATATAAGAAATCTAAGTGCTAGAAAATTTGCAATTTTAGTGCAACTATCCACATGACACATGTGCAATTTAAAGGACAAATTGGTAACTGACAAAGAAAACTAAACAATCACTTATGAAGTTGCTGGCGCGCTGACAAATTTTATCGTAACTTTTTTTGTATTTGAAAAACAAAAAAAAATAAAAAATATTGACTATTTACTAAAATCTACTAAAACCATAACCACTATCAATTGTCAACAAAAAATCATACTGCTAATAAAAATTCCAAAATAACTTTTTTAAAAAAATTTAATAATTTAATTAAAATAATTAAATTAATATTAATTGATCTAGAAACAAATATATAAACAAGTGGCAATAGGAGCATCAACTGGGACCCGCAAAGGGTGAGGCAACGAGAAACTGTTAACGGGAGCATCGATGAGAGCGACAACGGGAAGCGGCAACGGGGTGCATATCTTATATTAGATCTCATTTTCTTTTTCCCGAATTTTACTCTATTTTTAAAATTAGAAGAAGATACTGACTTTTTAAAAACTTTCTGCAACACAAGGTAAAAAAGCAAGTTAGAATATAGCTTTCTTATCGAGTTTTTCCTTTTTGTTTTGTTAAATTTTAAAAATTTCAAAATATTTATAGGTTCATAGCAAATTACAATAAATAAAGTGTCTGTCATCCGTGCGAATCCAGAGGTGAAGTACTAGTACCAATAAAGGTTGATAAACACACTCTAATGGTCGAACATGGAAAATTGCTCGAGTGGAAAATCAGTATGGCAAAAAATCCAGTATGAGGGCTTCATGTGACATGTAGTAGGTGTGGTTGTTATGACCATGTAACAAGAAACTACGTCATCCCGGAGAAAGTATATATGGATTGTTGTTTTGTACATGGGTTGAGTATCCGTTGTACTCGGCTTTTTATATGTTATATTTTGTTTGTCTCATAAAAAAATTGAAGGTTATATAATGTGTAAACTAGAATGTTCAATATTTTTAGAGGAGTCGAAAATGGGAATTGGTATCTATTTTCGTGACTATCTATCATTTATCATTCCTAACTCATCTTGTATAAATGCTCTCACACAACTTTGGAAAGTGAAGTTAAGAATCTCTTAGTAGCTCTTTAGTTTGCACACAAATTTGAGGTTTGAAAAAGTAGTGTTTGAAACCGGAAATGAAATGGTGGTGGATGTCATTAGCAATTTCAACCAACGAGTTAGGTGTAATTCTTGATCATTGCAATTCTCTTTTATCATCTCATTGTAGCTGCAAGTTATCTTGTATTAGGAGGCAAGTTGATAGAGTTGCTCATTGAATCGTTAGAGAATTCATAATAGAGAAATTCCCACATTTTGCATTTTTTTTTCCTATACAAAGCCTTAGAATGTCAATCAAATAAACAAATTTATTATGTTCATATTGTACAATAAAACAAGGTACTAGGTATGTTGTAAACAAATTTGATTGAGTGAGAACTGAGAAGACCCATCATCATCAACTACAATTGAACCCACGGCACACTGACAAAACAATTATAAGAATGAAGGCAATTATTATGGCAAGAATTATTAGCTTTATCTTCATGTTCTGAAACCACATTTTTCTCCTTAATTGGTTTCCCTGCTCCCTGAAACCTTGTGCCTGCAAAGCCATTCAAAATAGCATATCAATTACACATAAGTTTTTTAAGTTACATTTATATCTAATCTAGTAGATATTTCTGTGTTATTTTTTCAAGTTATAGCTGTTACAATTAATCAGCCAATTTTATAAGCACACTATGCATATGATCAAAAACCATCTTTAACTCAATTTCCCATATATAATTGTTCCGGAATGGGCTAAGGGCCCAATCCCTACCATGGGCCAGGGCGCGGCCCAATACCCCCGCACGCGACTAAAGGGCGTAATCCGCCCCATTGCCCTAGGCAATCCATGCGTGATTATCACCAATGGCGGAGATCACTTCGCCTGATCCTACACCAATGGCACACGTCAAGTCTATAAATAGATGTCAACTCCTAACGCCAGGTACACTTTTTCCACTCTCTGAGACCTTATATGACTTTCCTCTGTTGACTTGGGCGTCAGAGTATCATTACAAGTACCACCCCCGGGTTGAGCTCAAAGGAACGACACCATCAGGAGCGCCCTTACCAAATATCCATATAGGACTACCGAGCTCGGATAAGGTACAGATCAATAATCAAGTTTATATTTGAACAGATAAAAGCACCTAGTCCCCATTGCTGGTTTCTTCAGCAATTTCAGTAACATGGAGACGTCGGTTCCAGAACTCAAACTCAGGTGCGGCTGTGTGCTACTGTTTGTGCGTGGTGTTTATTTGTAATTTCGTCTAAGCTGACTAAAAAAAGAGCACCTGATCACGAAGGTTCTCAGTTTTATCCATCAAATCATCAATCTTCACTTGACGATTAATAACCTGCATTCAAGACATATAAAGTACATATAATCAGATGAAATTCCATTAACTTTATTATCAATTAGGGAAATAGGGAATGGCCATATTGCCACTATATACCTGATCAATATTTGCCTTCATAACTTCTTGGACTTCAGAAACCTGAGCTTTCACTTGTGCAAGTTTGCTAACCTCTTCTGGATGTTCCACACAATATTGCATGTGCTCTTTCAACTTAGGTCTAAACCATATATACGTACAACAAAAAGTTCGTATTAATGCAATTCAACACAGAGACACATTTTCTGTACACACATCAGCAATGCATGATAGAGATATATGAGTACCCAAATTCTTTATTTAAGCTTTTAGCTGCAGCTGTTGCAGCTTTGCCTCCACCATATCTGTTGGTAAAATCCTCCTTTATGCGTTCAAGGAAGGCTATTGTAAGATGGCGACCAACAGAGTCCACTGCCACAACGCAGTAAGCTAAAAAATAATAGATCATCATGAATGTCAGTCTAACTAATTATGTATTTTTATATATCCAGAAACAAAAGGAAAGCAACATATAATACAACTATATTCCAAAAACAATTAGCCATAATTAAACACTTTAATTAGTATGTATCATCAGGGAATTGAATCCTCTGCATTCATTTTCTCTATAATTCTCCTGCATTTACACTACAATTTAGGGAGTTTTTTTGTCTTTTCATATTCAAAATATTTCTCTCGCAAAATTCTCTCTCTAGTCTCTATTGTGTTTTTGTGTTAAATTTAGGACCCCTGCAGTTACCATTAACTGCAGGGAATCTTATCCATATTTTTTTGACAAATGGGAATCGTTATCCATAATATGAGTATAAACATGTTTTGTAGTGTCGATCAATTAGTAATTGACACATCATAAAAAAGTTTGATTTTTATCTTAATAATCATATATGAAAGTCACACGTAATATAATTTTTGATTGATTGAGAATGTAAAAAATGTTCATTAACATCTTTAAAGAAACCAACAACATATTTAACTAATTGTTTTTAGATTAGAAATAAAAAAGAATTAGAATTACTGTATCCATTAAAGGAGAGGTAGTTGAAGGTGTGGCTATCGGCTTTGTAAGTGAAATTGGTGTTGGTTGCTGGAAGCCTCTGCAGGCACTGCAACGCTATGTCTGCGAAATTTCCACTGAAATCGCTGTGTTCCGCTAAGATCACCGTCCCACGTGCCACGAAGCTGTATATCAGCGATTGTTGCTTTTGTTGCCCCATCAAAACAATTGAAGCAACTATGTTTCTGTTTGCTAATTAAGGAAGAAAGTGGAAACAGTTTTTGTATTTGAGTTGAAGTTGGAATTATATTTATTTGATTGTTAACCGTGTGGTTGATTTTTTATTTGTTCATTAATTAATTGCAAGGATTTCTTCAAACTTTCTCTATTAGAAATTAAGGACTGGGTCAGAGTCTGCGAAGAGGAGTCAGCCGAGCCCTTTTGTTCTAGAACTAGAGTCTAGAATTATAATATGATGAATACGATGTAGTAAGCAATAACGTGAGGCAAGCATTTTACCGGTGAATGAATTCACACGATGTATTCTTATAACTATTAGTCGTTAATAATTTTTTAATTTTTAAAATTCGAATCCTGTATCTCCCGCACACACTCTTTCAAGAAGCCTAACTTTGTGCCTTGGAGGCTTCTCTCTATATCTAGTGAGAAATTGTCTTATGTGAGAGTGAGAGGTGCTTTTTAGCCGTTAGATTAAATTACACACTTCAGATTAAAAACGTGTTTAGTGCCTCACGCGACTTCTCCTTCTCCCTCTCGTAATGTTTCTGCAATAAATTTCGCCCCATGTTTCATCTCCTATCCTCCATCACCACAAAAGACCTCTTCTCAGATTCCATCATCTTCCACTTTTCAAGTGATTGCAAATCTCAAATCTTGAAAGGAGTTCATAATCTATCCTCTCTTGTCTCTATTGTCGAACACCCACCACCTTTGACGATGCGACAAAACGCCTTTGCCAACCGTGCCACAAGTAGTCCTCCGCAATGGTTCCCGACCTTAACATTGCCATGACCTTATGTGAGTTTAGCTATTTCCCTGCTCCTCCATTTTTAAATTTGCATCGTCTCCATTTTCGAGTCCAACAATGTCTGTTAGAGGTAATATTATTGATTTGCAAAAAACTGATCTTTCATTTCATTATTTTTGCCAAATATACTGCCGGTTGATTACGTTATATATTATTTATGTAAATAGTATATTAGAATCATGATATTAGGTAGTTTTGATACACTCATTAATCTGTAATTATCGTAGAGATTGTGTACTGATTCTCTAAACGGCTATATAATAGAATCTCCGTGGTGTAATTGAGACACATGGTATTCGACATATGTCTCTCAGTTTTCTCATTTAGCATGGTATCTAGAGCCAACTAAGAGACAACCCTAAAACCATGCTTACCCGGTGGACCCACTGTCCTCCGGTGAGAAAATTTTCGGCAAACCGTGTCTCAATTCCGGTTTGCCACTTCTCCTTTGCCGTGACTCATTCCGATATCATTTTTGGTCCTATTTGGCCTACTGCCGCCGTCCGCCACCGTCTCTGATGACTTTTCCGGCGACCGACCCTACGATCGCCTTCATCTCCTCCAAACTGGCCAACCCCCAAAAGATCACCTCCGAACGAGCTCTAACGCGCCTCCACGCGCCGCTTCTACTGCCTGCGTTTTTTTTCAGATCTGAGCATCTCCGCCGCGTGTGTGGCCTCCGTTCCGACTGATTCTTCCACCGTGACGGTCGCCCTGCTCCTAAGTTTCCAGATCTGGTCTCAGTTTCTTGTTTTGGGTAACGAATACCTAGGTTCCTGTACAAACAGCCCTTTCTCTCTCATGTTTAACGTGTTTCTCTCTCCAGGGACTGACTATGAAGACCTCCACTGAAACCTCTAAGCTGTTCACCAATTTTGTGACTTTTCCCCTCACTACGGAGAAGTTAGATGGTTCCAACTATGACACTTGGGCTTCCGACATTCAGTTATGGATGATAGGGCAAGGTTACAAGGATCATCTCACCAAGAAGGCTACAGATGTGACTGACGCCACTGAACGTGCAAAATTTGAAAAGATTGATTCTCAGTTTGGTAGTATTATCAAGTCCACCATCAGTCCTCTAATCAAACCTATTTTTCGTCCTCATCTCACGTGTGAATCGGTTTGGAATCAGGCTAAGAAACTCTACACTAATTATATCCAGCGTCTCTATGGGGTGTCATGATTTGATGACACTCATTGTACCACAAACATTTGAGGGTCCTATGTCTACATATCTCGGTCGTGTTCATGCCACCCTTCATGACTTTAATGAGCTACTACCTCCTGCTGCCTCTCATGCTACTGAAAAGAAGAAAGAACTTGAGCAACGCAGCACCTTTTTTATGCTCCTCGCCCTTTATGGCTTGCCTTAGGATTACGCTGCCACCCGTGACTAGATTTTGGGGTCTGCTGCCATTCCCACAATGTCTACCGCATCATCTGTCCTTCTCCGGGTCCCGGTTAAGTCTACTCCTGAACTCTCGGCGACCTCTGGGCCGAGTGACACTGCTGCATTTGCATCTCAGCACAACAATCATGGACGCTCTCGTGGTCCTCCATCCAAGTCCATGAATCGCCCTAAGTGTGATCACTGCCAAAATCTGGGGCATACGATTGATCGATGCTGGAAATTACACGGGCGCCCCCCACGTACTGTGAATGCAGCTCAGACTCCTTCAATAGAGACACCTGAGACCTCAACTAAGGCTAAGCCAACTCCATCTGACTATGAAGATTTTCTCCAATGGTTTGAGAATCGCCAAAACTCTGGATCCACTGCTTCAAGTGCACACACTGGTAAATCATTTGCTTGCGCCTCTCAGTCATCTTCCCCGGGCCCTTGGGCCCTTGATACTAGTGCTTCTGACCACATCACTGGTAATAAAGCTATTTTATCCTTTATTTCTACATCTGGTTACTTACCTACCCTAACCTCAGCCAGTGGAACTCAAACACAAGCACGAGGAATTGGCACTGCCCAACTCCTCCCCTCCTTATCTGTTGACAACGTTCTTTATGTTCCAGAATGTCCATTTAATTTAATTTCTGTTAAACGTTTGACTGAGTCCATTGATTGCGCTGTTACCTTTACTAAGAAAGATGTTACCTTGCAGGATCAGATCTCGAAATAGATGATTGGCGTCGGATGTGAGTCGAATGGCCTTTATTATCTCTCCTCATCCATGGCTTGTGCAACCCAAGGTTGTCAAAACCGGACCGGACCGGGCGGTTCGACCGGTTGAACCGGGAACCGGACCCCATCCAGTCCAGTTGAACCCCAAAACCGGATTGCTGAAGAACCGGGAATTGAACCGAAAAACCGGCCAAAATCCAGGAACCGGGCCGGTAACCAGTCAGAAACCGGGAACCGGACAGAAAACCAGATTTTTTTTATTTTTCTTAAAAAATGGTATATCATGTTGATTTTGGAAAAAAAATGATAAATGATGTTGAATTTTGGTATATGGGATATTTTTTATACTTTTTTATAATTAAATTGATAAAATAAATAAATAATTAAAAAATAAATGTGTACACTAATATTACTATGAGAGTATTTACATTATACTAGTATCTAACTATCAATGATTGTTGAATATTATAATTTTATTATTTCATACTATGATTTTTTTTTGTTTTTTATCCTTTATATATTGTAAAAGATATATTAAATAATGTATTTAATTAATTCTGGTTCAACCAAAGAACCCCTGAACCGCTACCTCTGCCGGTTCAATGTCCGGTCCGGTTTTGATTACCTTAGTGCAACCACAGATTCTCCTCTTACAGTACATGCTTAGTTGGCTCATCCTGGTCTTCAAAAACTCCAAAAGTTGGTGCCGAGTCTTACTAAATTGTCTACTTTGGATTGTGAGTTGTGTTAGTTAGGGAAACACACTCGTAGTGATTTTCCTAATAGAGTCATAAACGGGCTTCGTCCCCTTTTGTTTTAGTTCACTCCGATGTTTGGGGTCCTTCTCGTACTACCAATACCTTTGGGTCTAGATATTTTGTTAGTTTTATTGATGACTTTTCACGTTGTACGTGGTTATTTTTAATGAAGAATGGGTTCGAGTTATTCTCTATCTTTGAGCAATTTTATAAAGAAATTAAAACTCAATTTGGTGTATCCATTCAATCTTTGCGTAGTGATAATGCCTAAGAATATTTGTCACAACAATTCCAAAATTTTATGGCATCTAATGGCATCCTTCACCAAACGTCCTGTGCTTACACACCTCAGCAAAATGGGGTTGCCGAACGCAAAAATCGGCATCTCATTGAAACTACACGCACCATCTCCTTCATGGTAACCTCCCAACTCGTTTTTGGGGGGATGCGGTTCTAACGGCTTGTTACCTTATAAATCGCATGCCCTCCTCTGTTCTTGATGACCAAACACCACACTCTGTCCTTTTTCCTCATACCCCCACTACACTCACTTCAGCCACGTGTATTTGGGTCCACATGTTTTCTCCACAATCTCTCTCTTGGTATTGACAAACTCTCGGTTCGGTCACTAAAATGTGTCTTTCTTGGTTATCATCGGTCTCAAAAAGGCTATCGTTGTTACTCTCCTACTCTTCAACGTTACCTCATATCTGCTGATGTTACCTTCTTTGAGTCCGTCCCTTACTTTGAGTCGTCCGACTCAACTCAGTAGCCTCTTTCCGCAGCTCTTCCCTTGCCTCTTGCGTCTATTTCTCTTGAGTCTGTCACCACAGAGGTCCCTCCGGCCGACCCTCCTGCTGCACCCCCACTACAAACATATCACTATCGCCAGCGACCACCTGTGGTACACATCCCTGCCGCAGTGTCTACTCCAGAGGTCATACCAGACTCACCGCCAACGCCATCTCCTGTACCGGATCCGGTTCTGCCACCTGAGTCTGACCTCCCCATTGCTATTCGTAAAGGTATACGATCCACTCGTAACCCATCCCCTCATTACATTGCTTTGAGTTATCATCGTCTTTCACCTTTGCAGTACACTTGTCTTGCTTTTTTGTCTTCTGTTAGTATTCCTAAATCTGCAAATGAAGCTTTATCCCATCCTGAGTGGAGGCAAGCAATGATTGACGAGATGTGTGCTCTTTAAAGCAGTGGTACTTGGGAATTGGTACCTCTACCTTATGAGAAGTCTTTAGTCGGTTGTCGTTGGTTGTATACTGTCAAGGTTGGATTTGATGGTAAGATTGATCGTTTTAAGGCTCGGTTGGTGGCCAAAGGATACACTCAGATATTTGGGCTGGATTATAGCGACACGTTCTCCCCTGTCGCCAAGATGGCCTCAGTTAGACTCCTCCTCTCTATTGCAGCTATCAAACACTGGTCTCTTTATGAACTTGACATCAAAAATGCCTTCTTGCATGGTGATCTTGAAGAGGAAGTTTATATGGAGCAACCTCCAGGGTTTGTTGCTCAGGGGGAGTCCTCGAGCATGGTTTGTCGACTTCACAGGTCACTTTATGGTCTTAAACAATCTCCACGAGCCTGGTTTGGCAGATTTAGCACCGTGGTACAGCAGTTTGGCATGACTCGTAGTGAAGCTGACCACTCTGTATTCTACCGACATTCAGCCCATGGATGCATCTATCTAATTGTTTATGTGGATGATATTGTTATAACTGGTAGTGATCAGCAGGGCATACTCCAATTGAAGCAACATCTCTCTAACCAGTCTCAGACTAAAGACCTTGGCCGACTCTGTTACTTCTTGGGTATTGATGTAGCCCAATCTAAGGATGGTCTTGTAATTTCACAGAGGAAATATGTCATGGATATTCTTCAAGAGACAGGTCTATTGAATGCCAAACCAATTGACACTCCCATGGATCCAAATGTCAAACTTCTACCAAATCAGGGGGTTCCTCTTTCAGATCCTGGGAGATACAGAAGATTGGTTGGGAAGTTAAATTATCTTACTGTCACACGCCCGGATATTTCCTTTGCAGTCAATGTGGTAAGTCAATTCTTAAATTCTCCTTGTCAAGATCATCGAGATGCCGTCATTCGAATCTTAAAGTATGTTAAAAGCGCTCCAGGAAAAGGTCTCATTTATGAAGATAGAGGGCACACTCAGATAGTTGGTTATTCAGACGCTGATTGGGCAGGCTCACTCGTTGATAGGCGATCCACTTCTGGGTATTGTGTACTTGTTGGAGGAAATCTAATATCCTGGAAAAGTAAGAAGCAAAATGTTGTTGCAAGATCTAGTGCTGAAGCCGAATATAGAGCCATGGCATTAGTAACACAAGAGCTTATTTGGTTAAAACAATTACTCAAAGAGCTTCACTTTCAAGGTGATGAGAAAATGGCTCTCATATGTGATAATCAAGCGGCATTGCATATTGCCTCTAATCCGATTTTCATGAGAGGACTAAGCACATTGAAGTAGATTGTCACTTCGTCAGAGAGAATATTGAATCAGGAGACATCTCCACAAGTTTTGTCAAGTCAAATGATCGATTGGCCGATGTCTTTACTAAATCTCTAAGAGGGCCTCGAACCAGCTACATATGTAACAAGCTCGGTGCATATGACTTATATGCTCCAGCTTGAGGGATAGTGTTGATTACGTTATATATTATTTATGTAAATAGTATATTAGAATCATGATATTAGGTAGTTTTCATACTGTCATTAATCTGTAATTATTGTAGAGATTGTGTACTGCTTCTCTAAACGGCTATATAATAGAATCTCTGTGGTGTAATTGAGACACGGTATTCGACATATGTCTCTCAGTTTTCTCATTTAGCAGTGCCAACTCCTATACAATAGAAAACAAACTCAACTACTAAAAGTGAGTTTTACTCTAAAAGAAAACTAACAAGTAACTGCCTTGCTTACAAAAACAAACTAACTTTACATTTCAATATTAAAAAGAAAAGTACATCAACAAATATTCCCTAAAACTGAGCTGCAATTTGTAGTCAGTTTACATCAGCAATAGTGCACATTCCAAGTTAAGATCTAAGCTTAGAGAATGTCTCTAGCTTATCTGCCTTAGTCATTACATCAGCAACTTGATCTTGTGTAGGGAAATACCCCAGTTCAATTACACCATCTCTGCATAGGTCCCTCAAGAAGTGAAACCTCACATCTATTGTCGTGACCGTGATCCCGACGGAGACGGCTCGAGAATCGATTATTTTAGGAGTCGCCACCCAATTTATTTAATAGGAAAAATTGAGAAAAACCTACATTTAAAGTTATTTGGTCTGCGTAAACTAGATTGGATTCGGGAGTCAGTTATGTATAGGGAAGGGCGAAAACTTAATTCCACAGCACCCCTAAAACATCTGTCCGAAGACAGTTACCCTAAATTTGATTGTGCGATATACCAATAAGTTTAGAAAATTTGTTTACCCAAAAAATAAATAAAAAGGAATTATTTAGAAAAAAAATAGAATAGGGACCGATTTAAGAAAATTTAATTTTTGACTTGACGGGGAAGCCCCGCTCCTACGTATCCTCGGGTGCAATGAAGAACTCAAGAGTCACGTAGTTCTTCCTGAAAAAGTTTGTTGGTTGGTTGATTTTATTTTTTGAAGGGGTTTAAGATCAAAGCCGTACAGCTAAAGTCTCTTAAACCGGGATTGACAAGATGTCACATCTCAGCCAAACCCATTTTTTAGTTTTTTTGGAAAATAGGTGTTAAAAGAAAAGGAAGAACTGATTGTTTATTACGAAAATTAAATTGACTTGACGGGGAAGCCCCGCTCCTACGTATCTCCGTGTGTGGAGAATCAAAGGCTACATAGTTCTTCTAGAAAATATTTGTTTGTTGATTTGATTTTAATTTTTGAAAGAGGTTTGAGATCACCAAGTTGTACAACTCAGGCGTCTTAAACAGGGATCAACAAGATGTCACATCTCGGCCGATCCCATATTTTTTGGTATTTTTATGAGAAAAAAAGGGAAAGAAAGAAAAATATATTTTTTTTATGTGAACTAACATTTTATTTTCAATTTTTAGGAATAATAATAATAGTAAGTAAAAACACGAGAAAGAAGAAAAGAAGGGAAATGAATAGAACTTGCAAAGAGATGGGGTGCTGCACTAATAATAGGGAAAGTGTAAAATAACAATCGCCCCATGAGTGATATTGGGCTGCTTAGGTTGCTGGATTCGCAGGCTCATTTGGAGGAGGGGTGTGTGTGTAACTATGGTCCTGATGCTTTAAATTAAAACAAATAAATAAATAACCAAAGGAAGTATAAATGGGACAAATACTCAGACCCAAACCTAATCCTTTTCATTTCTATTCTTCAACAGCCGCCAACCTTAGAAAAGGAAACAGAGAGAGTTTCCTTTTTTGTGAGAGGAGAGAATAAGAAAGGAAACGCGAAAGAAAGAGGGAAAGAACAGCAAAGAAAAAAAACGCAGGTGGAGGAGGAGGGGGGAGTGACGGCCAAGGGTGGGTGGTGCGTGGAGGTTTGGTTACTTCCAGGTGGTGGCGGTTAACAAACCAAAGGTTCCTTCTCTCTTTGTTTTTGCATTTTTTCGTTTCAGTCATTACTACCTCCAACTGATTCTCCTATTTATTTATTTATTTATTTATTTATTCATTTATCTCTTTTAATATTAGATATTGAATCCATTAAGCCCTCAGGATCCCATTTTGATTTTTTAGCAACACCAACTAGCGCCTAAGATTCATCCGGATCAAACTTATTTTACACTAGCTACAACAATTTTTTTTTGTTTACTAAAGTTCTGGATCCAATAATAAACTAATAATAAAAAAAAATAAAAAAGCTAATAACAGTTTATAAGGTACCGACCTGTCTTCCAAGCGAATTTGAAGGAGAGAAAAGAGTGCCTCTGAGATCACTGTCCCTAGAACCGAAACTTTGTCCCCTTTGCTACCCGAACAAAATCTCTCCCAAATACGTTTCTGAATTTCTGTGTGCGAATTTTTTTCTATGAAAATTGCTGTCTTTCTCCGTGTTCTCCCCCCTTTCATATTGTGTTGAGTTTGTTTTTATAGCCAAGTTTGCATAGATAACTCCACTGCATGGTCAATTTTCTGATTTTTGTATTTTCTCCATAATTTCATGTTTTGATGCTTTAACTTTTCCTGCAGAAAGTTTCTTCACCCAAGCCTCTGTTGCATTCCAAAAATAGACTTGTTTGACTAGCATCTGATTGCCTAAACTTTATTTGTGGTTACTTGTTCAGGGCAGATGTACATAGAGAATGAGACCCTCCATTTGAAGCTTTGAAGCCTAGGCCTATTGCTGCAACGATTTGGATTCTTTCTCTTGTCCATATTGCTGCATTTTGTCATGATTTGTTTGTCTCTACAGAGTTGGGTGCTGATGGTGGTGTAAGGCTTCTTGCTAGGAAAGCTTGGTTTCTTGTCTTCTATCCTATGCAAATGCCAAAAAAGAAAACAAAAAGAATCCTGCCTCTGTGAAGAGAAAGAAGACCACGCCTAGCCCTATTTTTCATCATTCATTGTACTAATTTATAACAATTCTATTTGTATTGTATTATTTTATTATATTCCTTGTTAATATGTACACTCTGCTTGCAACTTTAGTTGCTTGTAATAACAAACCTTCTTGTAAACTTCTTGTAAACTTGACAAACAGCACAACATCACGTTCCCTTCTTATTTTAATTGTTTTTTTTTGGTTAATAATAATAAATAAAAAAACTTCAACTACACAATAATACTGACAATAATGATGACGCTAATAACATACACGACACGCATGAACGACTACACCTCCGTAGCGACTAAATGCTCGTAACAAAAATAAACACACCGAATTAAAGAAACGAGATATCGCAAAAAGTGTGGCGTAATGAACACGCGTAACAATCAAACATTTGCGAAAAGGGGTTTATTTTATTATATATATTTTTTTTATTGAAAGAGAAACGGCCCATAGGTATCGGTTAAAATTGGGTGTTCACAGTTGCCCCTCTGTGCTTATTTTCTTACGATATAATACACAAGACCATGTTCTCCATGTTTTGTTGTATTACCAAAGTAAGAGATAAGTACGGATATGAACCTCAATTTTAACCGGTGAAATATGCGATTGTCGAGGCAAATCGAAAACCATGAAATTCAAAAAGTACGATGTAAGGGCTATATTACAATGGAGACGATGCCAGGGTGAGACCGGTAGCAGAAAACTAAAGACAATGCCAGGGCGAGACTGATAGCAAGAAAAGTAAAACAATGCCAGGGCGAGACCGATAGCAAGAAAACTAAAGACAATGCCAGGGCGAGACCGATAGCAAGAAAATTAAAACAATGCCAGGGCGAGACCGATAGCAAGAAAATTAAAGACAATGTCAGGGCGAGACCGATAGCAAGAAAATTAAAGACGATGCCAGGGCGGGACCGATAGCAGAAGACTAAAGACAATGCCAGGGCGATACCGATAGCAAGAAAAGTAAAACAATGCCAGGGCGAGACCGATAGCAAGAAAACTAAAGACAATGCCAGGGCGAGACCGATAGCAAGAAAATTAAAACAATGCCAGGGCGAGACCGATAGCAAGAAGAGACGATGCCAGGGCGAGACCGATAGCATGAAAATTAAAGACGATACCAGGGCGGGACCGATAGCAGAAAATAAAGACGATGCCAGGGCGAGACCGATAGCACAGAATTAAAGACAATGCCAGGGCGAGACCGATAGCATGAAAATTAAAGATAATGCCAGGGCGAGACCGATAGCACAAAATTAAAGACAATGCCAGGGCGAGACCGATAGCATGAAAATTAAAGAGAATGCCAGGGCGAGACCGATAGCACAAAATTTAAAAACAAATGCCAGGGCGAGACCGATAGCACAAAATTAAAGACAATGCCAGGGCGAGACCGATAGCAAGAAAGTAAAACAGTGTCAGAGCTGAATCAATAGCATGAAATACAAATGCGTGCTTACTTGTGAATGCCTTTGTTTCAGTACTAGAATCATTGCTTGCGAGCTAACAATCTTTGACCAATCAACCTTTTGCCTACCTCCCCTGCTTTTGCAAACAATGTCGGACTTTCATAACATTGGTCCCTTTGACCGAATGCACTTCTCTTGAACCTTGTGCGAAGTTACTTGAGACAACCTTGAGTTTCTTCGCCTTTGTAGTGAGAGACATGGGTTCCCCCTCCCCAATCAATAGTCAACTGAGCTCTTATTATTGTTCTCTTTTTTTCTTTATTATTTTTTCATTGCTTTTTTTTTCTTTCTTTCTTTTTTTTTTTACCAATTATTAAAATGTTACTGACATACTCGTCTTGAAATTTGCCAGACTTAGCCATTTTACTTGAGATGTAAGTTAAACAAATTAAACATGAATGCAAGAACGAACAAGCAAGCTAAGTGAGTCAGTCATGAATGCACAAAGACATGAATGCAGAAAGAAACAGACAATAAGCAATACTCATTTGGCATTGACTAGGAAGCAGAAATACAACAAGAAATGTGGTCATGAGTAGGAAACTTTCACATAAATTTTTCCCCATTATGAGTGGTCGATCCACCATTTGCTGACCCCCTTGAAAGACCATAATGCAACTACTAGAGTGGATTCTGATGCAGCTATGGGACCCATATTGTCCCAGTGTAAGCGCGCTCGTGGGTTCTTCTGCCATGTTATGCCTTTCCTTCAAATTCTCCTTAATTTTTGCCTAGACTGCCCTTTTGGGTTTTCACTCTAGCAGGCTTTTGGTTCCCTAACTTTTGCCTAGACCGCCCTTTCGGGTTTTCAATCTAGCGGGATTTTTTTTTTAGGCATAAAATTTCTTGACAGCGTCTGAGTTTATTGGCCTGGGAAGTTCATGTCCTTCCAGGTCGAGTAATACCAGGGCTCCACCAGGAAACGCATGCTTGACCACGTAAGGGCCATCATAGTTGGGTGCCCACTTACCACGAGCGTCTTCTTGATGTGGCAGTAATTTCTTCAGAACCAGGTCTCCAGGTTGAAATTCTCTCGGGCGAACTTTCTTGTTGAACGCTCTGGCCATTCTACTTTGGTACAACTGCCCATGACAAATAGCTGCCAATCTCTTTTCTTCAATCATATTCAACTGTTCAAATCGAGCTTTTACCCATTCCGACTCCTCCAATCCTGCCTCCATCAACACCCTTAGGGACGGTATTTCAACTTCGACCGGAGACACGGCTTCCATCCCGTATACCAAAGAAAATGGTGTTGCCCCAGTGCTAGATCGTATGTTAGTACGATAAGCATGTAGAGCATAAGGCAACATCTCATGCCAATCCTTGTAGTTAACCACCATCTTGGCAACGATTTTCTTGATGTTTTTATTCGCTGCCTCTACTGCACCATTCATTTGGGGCCTATATGGGGTGGAATTGTGATGTTTGATCTTGAAGTTTTCGCATATTCTTTGTATCTCAGTGCCATTGAGGTTAGGAGCATTGTCTGTGATTATCCTTTCGGGGATCCCATACCGGCAGACGATGTCTCTCTTCAGGAACTTAGCAAACGCCTTTTGGGAGATGCTAACGTATGAGGATGCTTCTACCCACTTAGTGAAATAGTCGATTGCTACTAGTATGAACCGATGCCCATTTGATGCTTTTGGATTAATCGGTCCAATCACGTCGATTCCCCACATGGAAAACGGCCAAGGGCTCGTTAGGTTATGCAGAGGAAAAGGAGGTGCGTTGATCCTATCAGCGTACAACTGACATTTGAGGCATTTTCTCACATGTGCTATGCAATCTGCCTCCATGGTAGTCCAGTAAAAACCGCTTCTCATAACTTTGGGGGTCATCATGTGTCCATTTGCATGCGTTCCACAGATCCCCTCATGCACCTCAATCATGATTTTTTGGGCCTCTCGAGCA
Source organism: Astragalus membranaceus (assembly GCA_039519185.1). Taxonomy (NCBI): domain Eukaryota; kingdom Viridiplantae; phylum Streptophyta; class Magnoliopsida; order Fabales; family Fabaceae; genus Astragalus; species Astragalus membranaceus. The sequence goes on along the minus strand of CM076854.1, from coordinate 89,053,236 downwards.
TTTACGCATCTCAATAAAGTACCATCTTGACTTCGCTTATAGAGTATTTCACCACTCAAAAAGAAATTCTTTGCTAGCTTTCTAATGATTTTTTTGTTTACTTCACTCGCACCTGTCGGGTACTCCCCATGTTGAATGAACCGCTTTATGTCATAAAACCATGGTTCGCTGTCTGGCCCTTCTTCTTCTTCCATGTTAGCGCAATAAGCTGGTTCATCCTCGACCTCTATGCAAATGGGTTGGACCTCAGCATTGACATTTAGCTTAAACATCGCTGCTAGGGTAGCTAATGCATCGGCAAATTGGTTCTTATCTCGTGCCAGATGAGTGAATGTTATCTCTTCAAAATTTCCCACCAGTTGGGTTAGATGTTTTTGATAAGGCACTAATTTTGAGTCTTTAGTTTGCCATTCACCCTTTACTTGGTAAATGATGAGGGCTGAATCTCCGAACACATCTAATCTTTTCACCCCCAGGTCAATTGCCACTTGTAAGCCATTTGCACACGCCTCATACTCAGCAATATTGTTGGTACATTCAAAGTTCAACTTGATGGCAATCGGATATTGTTTTCCCTCTGGTGAAATCACTACTGCTCCAACACCGTTTCCGTACATATTGACTGCTCCGTCAAAATACATCTTCCACGTGTTTCTGGTTTCTTCAACATGGTCGATAGTCGTTATCCCTCTATCCACGTTGCCTGGGTCAAACGATTGTCCTTCTTCAAGAGGGTTTTCAGCCAGATGGTCAGCGATGGTGCTTCCTTTGATTGACTTTCGCGACACATACTTGATGTCGTACTCTGATAAGATCACTTGCCATTTTGACACTCGTAAGGACACATGAGGGCTTTCAAATATATACTTTAATGGATCAAATCGTGAAATCAAACATGTAGTGTAGTACAACATGTATTGACGGAGTCTTCTAGCGGTCCAAACTAGGGCACAACACGTCTTTTCAATCGTTGTGTAGCGAGTTTCACAATCATTGAACTTCTTACTCAAATAGTAGATGGCCTGCTCCCTTCCTGATGCATCATGTTGTCCTAGCATTGCCCCAATGGATGATGATAGCACGGTTAAGTACAAAATTAATGGCCGACCAGGTGTTGGTGGTGCTAGGATAGGAGGGTTTGACAAATAATTCTTTATCTTATCAAAAGCTTCTTGACACTTTTCATCCCACTTTCCAGGCTGGTTCTTTCTTAGCAACTTGAATATGGGCTCACATGTGCTGGTCAAATTGGCTATGAACCTAGCAATGTAGTTGAGCCTCCCCAGAAAGCTTCTCACTTCACGCTCGCTTTTGGGAGCAGGCATCTCCTGAATGAATTTTATCTTGTCTGGGTCCACCCTTATACCATCTCTACTTACAATGAATCCAAGTAGTTTCCCTGAAGATGCCCCAAATACGCATTTGTTAGGGTTCAGTCGCACCTTATATTTCCTGAGTCTTTCAAATAGCTTCTGCAGCACTCTGACATGTCTTTCTTTCTCTCGAGACTTTGCGACCATGTCATCCACATACACCTCAATCTCTTTGTGCATCATATCATGGAAAAGTGCAACCATAGCGCGCTGGTACGTTGCCCCAGCATTCTTTAAACCAAAAGGCATCACCCTATAACAAAATGTCCCCCATGAGGTGATAAACGTTGTCTTCTCTTTATCCTCAGCATTCATGGGAATTTGATTATATCCAGAGTAACCATCCATAAATGAGAATCGGTGGTTCTTAGCAGTGTTATCAACCAGTAGACCAATGTGAGGGAGCGGGAAGTTGTCCTTTGGACTAGCCTGATTCAGATCTCGATAATCCACACACATCCTAACCTTTCCATCCTTTTTGGGTACTGGGACAGTGTTAGCCACCCATTCTGGATGCAATGAGACCTCTAAGAATCCTGCCTCCCATTGTTTGGTCACTTCTTCCTTGATTTTTAAGGACATGTCAGGGTGCATCTTCCTCAACTTTTGTTTCTTTGGCTTTACATCTGGGAAGAGAGGAATATTATGTGCTGCTATTTTGGGGTCAATCCCGGGCATATCTTTGTAGGACCAAGCGAAAACATCGAGATATTCTTTGAACAAGGCGATCATCTCTTCTCGTTCAGGGTTGTCTACCAACTTCAACTCTTTCTTCTCTTCCTCGGACCCCATATTGATGATTTCCACCACCTCATCGCTCGGAACAAACTCCTTTTCGGTGTGCCCCAGAAAGTCAGAAAGTCTATCAACCATTTCTTCCTGGTCTTCCGACTCAAAATAGTCTTCACCAGAAGTCGTAAGGGGATCAGATGACAGGCTCTCAACGTTCTCACAATGAGGCAAAACTCTAGCGTGATTAGTATCCCTGGAGAGTAATTTTAACGAAGTTGGAGGGGACATAACAGCAATAAATGACAAAAAGAGAAAAATAAAGGGAGTGGGATGAGAGATTGAGAAAGGAAAAGAGAGGAAGCAAAACACAAATGAATGGCAATGCATGCAAATTCATTTAATCGTTGTCTCAAGCAAAATAACATAAGTCTGATAGCCTCATTTGGCTAAATTAGCAAAATAAAAGACGATTACATGAAAGTAACAACATCAATAACTGGTTCTGCATGCCAATTGCTCAGTGACTCCGGATTGGTGTCGGGAAGGATAATGCCACTTGCTGTTGAATCCTCCTTATCCATCATATTGATCACAAGGCGGCGCATGGCGCCAGCTGCTTCTTCAGGCGAGATCACTTCTGCTGGCTCAGTGAAAGTGTCACTCAAATGTGGAATTGTCTTAGCCTTCTCTCTACCAGTCGCTGGTGTCTTCAGTTTTGACCCAAGGTATTCCTCATAACCAATCCCAAAAGTATCTGACTTCTGCTTCACGGGTATGGGAATGCAAACTCCTTGTAAGTTTCGACCCAAACCTTTCCCTTCTTCATAGCCATTTTTACTCATTATTCGAGCCACCACTTGATTCACACTGCGCTTTGACAAACTTCCTTTTATAACTCCTGGCTTATCCATCTCAAAACTATGGCACATATTTGTTACTTCTTCTTCAGTGTTGTCCACATAAGGTAGAGACATAGGTTTTGAGACCAACATCTCCTCTTCCCCACGAATCGTGATGATGTTTCTATTCTCAACAAACTTGACCCTTTGGTGGAGAGTAGAAGGTACTGCCCCGGCTCCATGAATCCATCGACGCCCCAACATCATGGTATACGCTGAATCGATAGTCATGACTTGGAATAACACACGAAAGACACTTGGACCGATTTCGAGCGGGAGCATTACTTCGCCCAAAACACTCCTTTTAGAACCGTCAAAAGCTCGAACCATTAAAGTCTGGGGCGTCAAATCCCCCTCCCCTAATCCTAATGCAGCTAAAGTAGTCATAGGCAGGACATTAAGAGCTGATCCACCATCGATTAGTACTTTGGCTATCACGAACTCCCGACACTTCAAAGTGATGTGCAGGGCTCGATGCTCTCTACTTGCCTGAGGGTGCACCTCATTATCAGCGAATGTGATCAAGTTGACTCGTTGCATTGGATCCACCATGTTCACCACGTTTTGGGGTGTCACGTCAGGCTTTACAAAGGATTCTTCCAATGTTCTCAATAAGGCTTTCCTATGCACTTCTGAGGAGAGGATGAGGGATAAAATTGAAATCCGAGCTGGAGTCTTCTTTAATTGCTCAGTCACATCATACTCACTCTGCTTCATGATTTTCAGGAACTCCTCCTCTGAGGGTTCTTCCCTTTCAGCCTCTTTGCCTTTCTTTTGCTTTTCAGACTCTTCAGGGCCAAAGTATCGCCCGCTCCTTGTTATTCTGCCCACACTCACAATATTGCTAACGGACTCCTCAACTTCTTGGTTCTTGCCCTTTTCACTTTCAGCAAAACCTCCCACAATTTCCACTCGAGTCTCATAGCTCCAGGGGACTGCATGGGTGTCCTTGCAAACGAAAGGTGTGGGCTTCTTTACAGTCACTACAACTTTCTCTGGTGCTACAGGTGGTTTGAGTGGAGGAACTTTTAGCACAAAACGTTCCAAGACATTGATCTCCTCTTGAAGCATTGATCCTCTAGCTTGCACCACCCCCAGTGACATCATGCTTTGAACGCGGGCTTTGAAGTCCCAACAATCTTCAATATTGTGTCCTGCACAACCATGGTGGTACACACATTTTCTCCCTTCATCATACATGGCATATTTCACGCCCTCCTTTGTCGGTGCCAACACCTCATAGCCAGCTTTGTGCAATCCTTGCCATATTTCCATCATGGGGGTTCGAAGTTTCAGGACCTTCTTTATAGGCATCCGATCTTCTTCTATCATACTCACGGTTCTGTTTCCATCGTGATTATGAAGAGGGTTGTTGCTGATATTTGGTCCTGCCTCTTCCTGAATGTCAAGCTTCCCATGGGCTAGCAACCTCCTTACGGCCAATTTGAATGCCTCACAATCCTCGATTGAGTGTCCTGCGGCCCCCATATGGAACTTACAGGTTAAATTTGGGTTGTACCAAGGTGGAAATGGAGGCTCCCAATCTTTCACAGAGACTCCTGCGATCAAACGAGCATCTGCCAATTGTTGGAGTAGTTCTGCATTGGTGATGGAGAGTTTGGGGAATGGTGGGAAGTCGGGTTGTGTTTGGCGATAATTCGAACGATTTTGTTGGTAATTTAGACGAGTCTGTTTGTAGTTTGGACGTGGCAGGGGGAATACGCCTGGGATATTGTTTACGTGAAAGGATTGTGTAGGTGAAGGGTTTGTGTTTGAGTTCATGGGGTAGGTTATATTTGGCCGTGGCTGGTTATATTGTGGCTGTTGGTGAGTGATATTTGGTGAGGCTCGGATAAAGCTGATCTCGGGGTCCTTCTTCTTTTGAGGGAAGTTCTTTTTAGATTGCCCGCCTTCTGATTGCTCCGTCTGGAGTTTTCCAGCTCTTATCAGCATCTCAACTCTTTCCCCCGCAGCTATTAGATCAGCAAAGTCTCTATACGCAGCTCCAGCCATTACCGCCACATAGGGAGACCCTAAGGTTCCCAAGAAGTATGAGCACATCTCTGAGATGGTGAGCGGTGGTTGAACTTGTGCAGCAAGAGTCCTCCACCTCTGGGCATACTGTTTGAATGTCTCGTCGTTCTTCTTCTGCAATATCCCCAGTTGTTCACGTGTCGGAGCCATATCCATGTTGAATTTGTACTGATTCATGAAGATATCAGCAAGGTCCCTCCAACAACCAATCTTGGAGTGATCCATCTGGATGTACCATTCTAATGCTGGCCCAGTCAAACTCTCGTGGAAAAAACTGATGAGAAAGTTTTCATCTTTGGACCATATTGACATTTTGGTGCAATATGTCCTCAAATGCAGAAGGGGATTGGTGCTCCCATCATATTTTGTGAAATCTGGCACTTTAAAGTCCCGAGGGATCACCACATCCGTAGTAGGGCAGAGTTCATTCACCCCCAAGGACCCGAAGGAGCCAGATCCCTGGAGAGCCTTGATCTTTTCCTCCATTTTGTCCATCCATGATTGATTCACCTTGTCTCTCGGCACAGATGCGCGTCCTTCATCCGCCCCATTATAAACGTTGAATACTCCTCCACCTGGCTCATTGTGGCCGACAAGTTCATACCCGATCCAAATGAGACCGTCAAAGGCCCTGTTTTGGGGAATCTTTACATTCAGCGGGTTATTGACCCCTTCCCCTTCACTCACTATGGTGTTCATTACCCGTGTCGACAGCAGGGTGATAGTGTCTCTTATAGTCTGCAGAGTCTCTTCCATTCGGGTTTGGGTGGCGGCCATTTCTCCCATTCTTTCCCTGACTTCATCTACCTCTTGGGACAAATTCCTTCCGGGCATCTCTATCGATTCGGCCATTCTTGCTCTTGCTCTGGTGAAGTAGACTCGGGTTGGATTGGTCTTTTTTCGATTAGCTCGCGCAATGGTTGCTAAGTTCCTGATTTAACAAAAGGAAGAAAATTTGTTTTGTTATTTTAATGCGAAAATGAATATGTTACCAGTTATTTGCCGAGGAATCATTATGGATCGTTCTTGGGATCCGAAGTGAGTATCTTTGGTTCGAGATTTCAAATAAATCGTAGACATGGAACTTATGGAGAATCAAAACAAACAAACATCTTCATTAACGATAACATTCAAGCAATGAGTCCAAAATCCAACATCCAACACCCAAAATACAAAAATCCAAAATCCAAAACCCCCAACAAACGGGTTCCTCGAAATACATAACCAAAATAACAAAAGGGGAAATCATTCAAGCATCGTTCATGTTGACCTCCGTCACAACAACATCCTTCTTGGCATGTTTGATCAACTCCTCGAAGTCCTCCACGAGCCTCTTGCATACTTCTATCAACTCGATCGCCTCTCGGGGGGTGGTGAGCGGGTTGACCATAGCTTCTGCCTTACGGACTAGCTTGGGGATTCTTCTGACATCCTCTAACTTGTGGGTCCAACGCCCGACCTCGTACCAAGTGTCTACAAAATTCACCTGTACTGCTTTGATCAGTCTCATGAAGTGGCTCCTTTCCCCAGCCCAGTGCTCTAAGTTCCTCAGTTCCTCATTCTTCCTTTCAATGGTGGCCCTATACATGCCGATTGCGCTCTTCACCTCTAACCGATCTTTCCGGATTCTCTCTTCGTATTGAGCAATGATTTCCTTGAGCTCTCGGTCACGGTGAAGGATGCGTTGCTGATTCTCTGCTTGGGTGGCTTGAAGATTCACTAACTCGCCCTTCAATTGCCGATTTTCCTTAACCACGGCTTCTATGGTCTTGAAGGTTCTTTGTACTTCTAAGTGCTTCTCTTCCAAGTGTTTCTGATAGTCTTTAATTATATCAGTGTAGGTTTGTTCCTCGAACCGCCGATCTTCCTCGAGGTGGGCCGCTTGCTTCGTTATTTGGTTCTGAAGAGTGGCCAGTTGTTGTTTCCTCTCCCTAAGGGCCTTTCTCAGCTGCCCATTTTCTTCTACCGCCTTGGCAACTTGCTCTCTCAGATCTTGATTCGTGGCACTTATAAGACTCCTGGAACTTTTCTCGGTTCGGGCCTTTTGGTTGGCTTGCGCCAACGAATGAGATTTCTCGTCGCACTCTCTTTTTAGATCCCCGAGAGCGACGCGAGATTCTTTCAGTTGGATCTCCAATGCCTCCTTCTCCACTTCCGACCTAGCCAATCGATCTTTCATCGCTTTCATTTCATCACTTTCCTCCAGCACCGTATCGGCCTCTTGTTGTGGACTAGGTGTCGAACTTGGGAACGGTAACTTGACCACCTCTACCCTGTTTCGCACCCATTCTTTGTAACTGTCTATGGCTCCACAACCTGTGCCTCCTAACTCTTTGCTCCCTGCATAGGTGATTTTCTTCCATGCCTTACCAATTCTGTCCAACATGAGCTTGTCTGTCAGAACCGTCCTGAAGTCAAGTAAGGATGCCTGAGCGGGCGGGCCCCTCATCGGGTAACGCATCTGTCTTAACGCCAAAATGGGATTGTAGTTGATGCAACATGACGTTCCCACCAGTGGCACATTTGGGAAATCACCACAACTGACGATAACCCGTTTTGTACCTGCTGCTAACGAAAACCAACGTACAGTATCCTCTGTGAGCTGAATGAATTTCTGTTTCCATTCCTGAGCACTATAGTTCTGTGCGCCCAGCTTGTGCAAATCAGCAATAGGGCACCAATCCTTGAAGTTTCTTTTGAATACGTGAGCCGTCAACCATATATATAGTATTGGTAGGCAGCAAATAATCCTATTCTTCTTCTCCTCGTGGCAGAGACTCAGAGTATGGTACACATCCGCCAAAATTGGGAATGCCGAGTTTTCCCCTCGACACTTGCGCGCCATAAACACATCAATTGTAGCAGGGCCCACAAAGTCTCCACTACTTGGAAATAAGACCAAGTCATAAATTGCGAGGGCCAACACATCTATGAGGGTTTCCCAGTCCTTGCACCCCACCAATTTGTTCATTAGCTCTTCCATACCCACCCTTGGTATCCCTTCAGGCGTTTTCTCATTGGGTCTTTTATTGTTGATATCGCCCACATCAACTCGGACGGCCTTAGCAACAGTTTTAATTCGAGGATAGCTTCCATAGAAGTGGTACGGTTTTGCATCCCCTAGAGGTTGCCCAACAATCACGGAAAACTCTTCGAGAGTAGGTGCTAGTTGAAAGTTGGAGAATGTGAAGCACCTCAATTGTGAGTCATAGTATTGGGCCATGGCAGATATAGCGTCAGTCTGAACATTCACCTCTAATAATTCCAACAGGTTCCCATACCTCCCCTTAAGGATCTTCTGTGACTCTTCAGGCAGATTGGTGGCATAGGCCTTTAGCTTGGTCATATTTGGCTTACGGAGAATGAACTGAATGGTCTTCTTTGTTTTATTCGTCAATTCCATGTCTCACAGATTTTTTTGACCCAGATACTCACTTCTCAATTCCGAACTTAGATTCCTAGGCAAACTTTCCTGGATGGACAAATAAACAAAAAGTGAGGATATTGAAAACAAATAAGACCATGCATGTGAAAACAATTTTGTTTATTATTTTTTTGGAAAAGAGTAGAGTAGTTAATCTATGCACGAAAAAAACTGTTTGTTTATGCTAAAATCTTTGAAGAGTAGGGTAAGACGTAGAGTAGCTCCCTTTGTGACCTAATTTGGTTGGTCCATGCTATTGGACTTTGAACCCTACGGATCTACGACCTTCTGTTGTGATACTCACTGGGTTAGCAGCTATAACCTTCTGTTGTGATACCCTACGGATCTCCTAGAACGGTCAAACACGTCAGGATGTACATCCAAAATGTGAATACCCACAAGGGAGAATCGTACTCTAGATGAGGAATTCATGGTAGACACCAGGATGTACATCCAAAATGACTACCACTACACAACCTCGTTCTAACCTAACTGTTTTCCATTTAGGCTCTGGTATAAGCCCCACGCAATGTGTGTGCTCACAATGTATGTGTAGTGTGTGAAGGGAACGTACAAACCTCAAACCCTAATAAAAGACTAAGAAACACCTGCAAAACAATCATAAAAGCAAAACACAACCAAGCAACAGCATTCAAAATCTTCTACCCCAGGGTTTGAGCAAAATAATAGGCGAACATAATAATTAAGCATAGGGTAAACAAAATAATAACTCAGACATACCTTGCACAAATAAATTAAACAGGCTTGACTCTCACTGGTCCCCAGCGGAGTCGCCATCTGTCGTGACCGTGATCCCGACGCAGACGGCTCGAGAATCGATTATTTTAGGAGTCGCCACCCAATTTATTTAATAGGAAAAATTGAGAAAAACCTACATTTAAAGTTATTTGGTCTGCGTAAACTAGATTGGATTCGGGAGTCGGTTATGTATAGGGAAGGGCGAAAACTTAATTCCACAGCACCCCTAAAACATCTGTCCGAAGACAGTTACCCTAAATTTGATTGTGCGATATGCCAATAAGTTTAGAAAATTTGTTTACCCAAAAAATAAATAAAAAGGAATTATTTAGAAAAAAAATAGAATAGGGACCGATTTAAGAAAATTTAATTTTTGACTTGACGGGGAAGCCCCGCTCCTACGTATCCTCGGGTGCAATGAGGAACTCAAGAGTCACGTAGTTCTTCCTGAAAAAGTTTGTTGGTTGGTTGATTTTATTTTTTGAAGGGGTTTAAGATCAAAGCCGTACAGCTAAAGTCTCTTAAACCGGGATTGACAAGATGTCACATCTCAGCCAAACCCATTTTTTAGTTTTTTTGGAAAATAGGTGTTAAAAGAAAAGGAAGAACTGATTGTTTATTACGAAAATTAAATTGACTTGACGGGGAAGCCCCGCTCCTACGTATCTCCGTGTGTGGAGAATCAAAGGCTACATAGTTCTTCTAGAAAATATTTGTTTGTTGATTTGATTTTAATTTTTGAAAGAGGTTTGAGATCACCAAGTTGTACAACTCAGGCGTCTTAAACAGGGATCAACAAGATGTCACATCTCGGCCGATCCCATATTTTTTGGTATTTTTATGAGAAAAAAAGGGAAAGAAAGAAAAATATATTTTTTTTATGTGAACTAACATTTTATTTTCAATTTTTAGGAATAATAATAATAGTAAGTAAAAACACGAGAAAGAAGAAAAGAAGGGAAATGAATAGAACTTGCAAAGAGATGGGGTGCTGCACTAATAATAGGGAAAGTGTAAAATAACAATCGCCCCATGAGTGATATTGGGCTGCTTAGGTTGCTGGATTCGCAGGCTCATTTGGAGGAGGGGTGTGTGTGTAACTATGGTCCTGATGCTTTAAATTAAAACAAATAAATAAATAAATAACCAAAGGAAGTATAAATGGGACAAATACTCAGGCCCAAACCTAATCCTTTTCATTTCTATTCTTCAACAGCCGCCAACCTTAGAAAAGGAAACAGAGAGAGTTTCCTTTTTTGTGAGAGGAGAGAATAAGAAAGGAAACGCGAAAGAAAGAGGGAAAGAACAGCAGAGAAAAAAAACGCAGGTGGAGGAGGAGGGGGGAGCGACGGCCCAGGGTGGGTGGTGCGTGGAGGTTTGGTTACTTCCAGGCGGTGGCGGTTAACAAACCAAAGGTTCCTTCTCTCTTTTTTTTGCATTTTTTCGTTTTAGTCATTACTACCTCCTACTGATTCTCCTATTTATTTATTTATTTATTTATTTATCTCTTTTAATATTAGATATTGAATCCATTAAGCCCTCAGGATCCCATTTTGATTTTTTAGCAACACCCACTAGCGCCTAAGATTCATCCAGATCAAACTTATTTTACACTAGCTACAACAATTTTTTTTTTGTTTACTAAAGTTCTGGATCCAATAATAAACTAATAATAAAAAAAATAAAAAAGCTAATAACAGTTTATAAGGTACCGACCTGTCTTCCAAGCGAATTTGAAGGAGAGAAAAGAGTGCCTCTGAGATCACTGTCCCTAGAACCGAAACTTTGTCCCCTTTGCTACCCGAACAAAATCTCTCCCAAATACGTTTCTGAATTTGTGTGCGAATTTTTTTCTATGAAAATTGCTGTCTTTCTCCGTGTTCTCCCCCCTTTCATATTGTGTTGAGTTTGTTTTTATAGCCAAGTTTGCATAGATAACTCCACTGCATGGTCAATTTTCTGATTTTTGTATTTTCTCCATAATTTCATGTTTTGATGCTTTAACTTTTCATGTAGAAAGTTTCTTCACCCAAGCCTCTGTTGCATTCCAAAAATAGACTTGTTTGACTAGCATCTGATTGCCTAAACTTTATTTGTGGTTACTTGTTCAGGGCAGATGTACATAGAGAATGAGACCCTCCATTTGAAGCTTTGAAGCCTAGGCCTATTGCTGCAACGATTTGGATTCTTTCTCTTGTCCATATTGCTGCATTTTGTCATGATTTGTTTGTCTCTACAGAGTTGGGTGTTGATGGTGGTGTAGGGCTTCTTGCTAGGAAAGCTTGGTTTCTTGTCTTCTATCCTATGCAAATGCCAAAAAAGAAAACAAAAAGAATCCTGCCTCTGTGAAGAGAAAGAAGACCACGCCTAGCCCTATTTTTCATCATTCATTGTACTAATTTATAACAATTCTATTTGTATTGTATTATTTTATTATATTCCTTGTTAATATGTACACTCTGCTTGCAACTTTAGTTGCTTGTAATAATAAACCTTCTTGTAAACTTGACAAACAACACAACATCACGTTCCCTTCTTATTTTAATTGTTTTTTTTTTGGTTAATAATAATAAATAAAAAAAAACTTCAACTACACAATAATACTGACAATAATGATGACGCTAATAACATACACGACACGCATGAACGACTACACCTCCGTAGCGACTAAATGCTCGTAACAAAAATAAACACACCGAATTAAAGAAACGAGATATCGCAAAAAGTGTGGCGTAATGAACACGCGTAACAATCAAACATTTGCGAAAAGGGGTTTATTTTATTATATATATTTTTTTTTTATTGAAAGAGAAACGGCCCATAGGTATCGGTTAAAATTGGGTGTTCACATCTATGTGTTTAGTCCCACCACGTAAGATAGGATTCTTTGGTAGCTTGATAAGAGAGATATTGTCACATTGCACAGTGATGCAGTCCACCTTCTTCACACCAAAAACCTGCAATATTCTTTTGAGCCAAAATCCTTAGCAAGCACACAAAACAACAACTATGTACTTTGCTTCTGTAGAAGATAGGGTGACAACAGCTGCTTCTTCGAAGCCCAAGAAACAACTCCTGATCCTAGAAGAAAGACATAACCCGAGGTACTACTCTTCCTATCATCATGATCTCCAGCATAGTCACTATGAGAAAATGCTACAAGCTTTATTTCATAGTCACTTTTGTACAATATTCCATATTCAAGAATCCCCTTGACATATCTCAATATCCTTTTTGCTGCCATCAGATGCTGCTCAGTGGGTTTTTCATGAATCTGCTGGCTAAACTCACAGCAAAAACAAGATCTGGCCCGATTGCTGTGAGGTACATTAGGCTACCAACCATCCTTTTGTACTTAGTGGTATCCACTTATTTACCTTCTCCTTCTTTAGTCATTCTATGTCCAGGCACAATGGGAATTCCAACAGCTTTACTATCCTCCATACCAAACCTCTCAAGAACTTCTCTAACATACTTATGTTGACAGATAAAAATCCCCCTATTCGTACCATCGTGCTTCAAGGAGATAATGCTTGTGAAAGTGAAAGCCACAACTATTTGTGGTTACCTCTTGATGATGCTTGTGAAAGTGAAAGCCACAACTATTTGTGTTAGATCTGGAAATATGGAAGCCATGAATGTTACAAAAGAGGTAGAACAGTTTTGAACAGTTTTTGTACCATCATTGTGTGATTTTGCCTACCAGAATTGAATATAACATTAAAGGTAGAAGAAGGTAGGAAAACGAACCTAGATGTCGCAGTGGAAGAGTGGTAGAAGCTGGAAATGGTTGAATAAATTTTGTGGGGAGAAGAAGTTGATGGTAGAGTGTTTTAGTTGCCTTAGTACAATATCAATCAGATAAAGTTGACTTAAAAAGTGTTTCACACTATACTTCTATACCGATTGAAGGTTCAATATTTTGTGGAGAGAAGTTGGTAGTGTTGGGATATGTCAAATATTCTATTAGTTATATTAGGTAGTTAAATATTGTGTTAGCTGAAAATTAGCAATTTGTACAGCTGTGAATTAATTGGGCAGCTGTTACTCTTTTAATAGAAGAGAAATTATAGGGACTCTTGTGTATATATGTTGCATTGCTATGTGAATAATACATATCAGAATTATTCTTTGAGGTTCTTTATCATGGTATCAAAGCCAACACTGAGTCCGACTTCCTCTACAATATAGGAATTGGTTCTTGTTGGTTTCTCTGAATAATTTCTGATGACTACTTCCGATAAAAACATATCGGAGACTTCCGCTATGCATATGCATGAAGTTCTTACCCCGGAACGACTTGACGGCAACAACTATGTCGAGTGGTCGTTGAACGCACAGAACAAGATCAGAGGAAGAAAGCGTTGGGGCTATATCACTGGAAAAAAGGCTGCACCAGAAGACAAGAAATCTGATGAATATGAAGCATGGGAAGATGAAAATTGCTTGGTCAAGTCATGGCTTCTGGACTCTATGACCAAAGAAATTAGATCTCTCTTCATTCGCTTAGCTACGGCAAAGGAGATTTGGGAAACGGTGAAGGAGACGTATTCAGTCAATCAAGATGCATCAAGAACATATCAATTGTATCGTGAGGTAATATCTACTCAGCAAAATGGTGGATCTGTCATTACATACTTTGGAAAATTGCAAAGGTTATGGCAGGAGTATGATGCTATTACAGATGGTACTATGGAATGCACTAAAGATATTGAGAAATATAACAAGATGGTTAATTCTCAACGTGTTTATGTTTTCTTGGCTGGGCTAGATTCGCATTTGGATGGAGTTCGTGGGCGTATCCTTGCTACCACTCCTCTTCCAAATGTTCAATCAGTTTATGCAACTGTTTGTGCAGAGGCAAATCGCCAAGAGGCTATGCTTGGGAGTGAGTCTATTGAGGGGTCCGCCTTTACTGTCAAAAAGCATCTTAAGAAAGGATCTCGCAAGTGTACCCACTGTAATGGGGATAACCATGTCATGAAGACATGTTTTAAACTCCATGGATATCCAGATTGGCATCCAAAAGGCAAAACTACCTCCAATACCAAGGCAGAAAATGTAAAGAGCCATACTTCTACTGCTGGTGGATTTGTAGCTAAGTCAGGTATGTCTCATTCTGCTCTTAATCTTTCTGTTGTTACTAAGGGTAGTGATTGGATAATAGATACTGGTGCTACTGACCATATGACTTGTGATCCTCATATATTTACTAATTATTCCCCTAATAGCTCAAAAAATGTCATTATTATTGCTAATGGAGTCTCATCTCCTGTTGAAGGTGTTGGTACAGTATCCCTCTCACCCTCATTGTCATTACCTGATGTCTTATTTGTTCCTACTTTAGAGTATAACCTTCTCTCTGTCAGTAAATTAACCAAATCACATTCTTGTGTTGCTAAGTTTTACCCTAACCATTGTCTTTTTCAGAAGCTACAGACCAAACAGAAGATTGGCAGTGGTAGAGAAAGTGAAGGCCTGTATTATCTTAAAAATGTTTCACAACAAACCCATAAAGGAGCATTGGCCCATCTTGCTAGTAATCACATACAAGATAAAAACAAAAAGGAAATATGGCTATGGCATAGAAGATTAGGACATCCCTCTTTTAGTTATCTAAAAAGATTATTTCCATCATTATTTCAAAAATGCAATGTTTCAGATTTCCTTTGTGAAACTTGTGTAATGGCAAAAAGCCATCGTGCTGTTTTTCCCTTGAGCAATAATAAAACTGATTTGCCTTTCTCATTAATACACACAGATGTTTGGGGCCCTGCCCCACAATCTACACATAATGGAAAAAAATGGTTTATCAGTTTTGTTGATGATTGTACTCGGGTGACGTGGGTATATTTGCTTAAACATAAAAGTGATGTGTATGACGTGCTCCGTTCTTTTCATCAGATGATAGTTACACAATTTAACACATATATAAAGGTGATTAGATCAGACAATGGGGGGGAATACTTCAAGACAGAACTAAAAGAGTTCATGAGCTCTAAAGGCATTTTGCATCAAACTACATGCCCTTATTCACCCCAACAAAATGGAGTGGCTGAAAGAAAAAATAGACACATATTAGAAGTGACACGATCACTTTTAATAGAGGGAAATGTTCCATCACATTTATGGGGCGAGGCTGTAAACTCCGCTGTTTATTTGATTAATCGAACCCCCTCCAGTGTACTTAACTTTAGAAGACCTCTAGATGTGTTGTCTGATCATTGTGTTCTTCCTTCAATTGTTCATTTACTACCTCATGTTTTTGGATGTGTTGTTTATGTTCATTTACACTCACATCAACGTACAAAACTTGAAGAAAGAGCCATAAAATGTGTCTTTGTTGGGTATGGGTCAACACAAAAAGGTTATTGTGCTTACCATCCAGCATCCAAGAAATTTTATATTTCTATGGATGTCACCTTCCATGAAGATAAACTTTTTTATATTGATCCTGCACATCAGGGGGTAATGGAAGTGAAGTGCAGCAACATGATGTTAGTATGTTTGACATCTTAGAAATAAAATCAGATTGTGAAAATGAATTATCTTGTGAAGATCACTTTGCAGGAAGTGAGCCAATCCTAAATATGGACGCTTCAACTTTAGATAATACAGCGTCTTCTGATCATAACCAGCTAGCTCAATCTTCTCCACAGGTCCAACATGACTCTCTAGAGGTACATCTTGATCCTGTCCTTGATAACACAAATATGGATGAAATTGGTCCTACCTTTGACTCTGAAACTAATCATGAAATTGATCCTAGTTTACATGAGACCACCAACACACGTAACACTGAGCCTACTATTGTCCAATATAATCTTCCACACCGTTCTAACCGTGGTCAGCCTCCTGTAAAATATGAACCAGACCTCAAATCCAAAGTTAAATATCCAATTAGTAATTATGTGTCGTCTCACAAGTTATCTAAGTCATATGCATCATTTGTATCTCAATTGTCTTCAATCTCTATTCCTAGTAGTGTACAGGAAGCTTTGGAAGATCCTAGATGGACTGAAGCAATGGTTGAGGAGATGGCAGCTTTAGAAAAAAACAACACTTGGGATCTTGTGGCTTTACCAAGAGGGAAGAAAACTGTGGGGTGCAAATGGGTTTTTACAATTAAACACAAAGCTGATGGAACTATTGAGAGGTATAAAGCACGACTAGTGGCTAACCAGGATTGGCCTCTTTTACAATTTGATGTGAAAAATGCTTTCCGACATGGACAAATTTTAGAAGAAATTTATATGGATTGTCCACCAGGTATGATAGATTCAAATGGAATGAAGGTTTGCAAATTGAAGAAGGCTCTATATGGATTAAAGCAATCTCCAAGAGCATGGTTTGGAAGGTTCACTAAGTCTATGAAGGCTTTTGGCTATACAGCAAGTAACTCTGATCACACCTTATTTTTGAAGAAGGGAAAAGGTAAAATTACAGCCTTGATTATCTATGTAGATGACATGATAGTTACAGGAAATGACCAAGATGAAATTTCTAGTTTGCAAAATTATCTTGCATCTGAATTTGAAATGAAACAACTTGGAAACCTCAAATATTTTTTGGGTATTGAAGTAGCTAGATCAAAACACGGTATTTTTCTATGCCAAAGAAGATATACTCTTGACTTACTATCTGAAACTGGGTTGCTTGGGTGTAAACCAGTAGATACCCCTATTGAACAAAATCATATGCTCTTCCAATGCTCAAATTCAGCTAGTATAGACAGAGGGAGGTACCAGAGGCTGGTGGGAAAATTAATCTACTTGTGTCACACACGTCCAGATATTACATATGCTGTGAATGTTGTTAGTCAGTTTATGCATGATCCCCGCAAGCCCCATATGGATGCTGTTGAGAGGATTTTGAGATATTTGAAATCTACTCCCGGAAAAGGAATTTTATTCTCTAATAATGGAAACTTAAAGGTAGAAGGGTACATTGACGCGGATTGGGCAGGCTCCAAAAATGATAGAAGGTCTACCTCTGGGTACTTTACATTTGTAGGGGGAAATCTTGTAACTTGGAGGAGTAAAAAACAGCCTGTTGTAGCAAGATCTAGTGCTGAAGCAGAATTTAGAGGTATGGCGCTTGGTGTATGTGAACTTTTGTGGGTACGGAATGTTCTGTCGGATTTGGGTTTTAAACCAAAGGAGGCTATGAGTTTGTACTGTGATAACACATCAGCAATAGCAATTGCTCATAATCCAGTACAACATGATAGAACAAAACATGTAGAGATTGATAGACATTTCATCAAAGAGAAGCTTGAAGCTGGAATAATTTCCTTTCCTTTTGTCAGATCCGAATTCCAGTTAGCTGATGTTCTCACCAAAGGAGTGGCAAGCAATGTGTTTAATGACTCCTTATTCAAGTTGGGAATGTGTGATATCCATGCACCAACTTGAGTGGGGGTGTTGGGATATGTCAAATATTCTATTAGTTATATTAGGTAGTTAAATATTGTGTTAGCTGAAAATTAGCAATTTGTACAGCTGTGAATTAATTGGGCAGCTGTTACTCTTTTAATAGAAGAGAAATTATAGGGACTCTTGTGTATATATGTTGCATTGCTATGTGAATAATACATATCAGAATTATTCTTTGAGGTTCTTTATCAGGTAGGTAGTTTGAAATTCGGACCAAAAAGGCTAAACATTTGCTTAGTTGGAGAAAATTTATTAGAGGGTAGTTTGGTAATTGCAATGGAGGATTATTAGCATAAATGAAATTAGCATAAATGAAATAGCATAAATGAATAGCAGATTACAATTTGGTTTTTGTTACTTATCATATGTGCTTTATCAGCTAGGTGATTTAAGTCGCAATTTGACTTTAGTTGTACCTATACCTTAATTTGTGAAATTAAGTTAGCTTGCAGAGTTTGTTTTCAACTACCAACCCCTTCTGTATTGCATACTAGCAGCGCCTTATCTAACCATTTGTTAGCATATTGTACTGCACCTATTTCAGCTTTTATCCAATTAAGGTTACTAATTGATTTTTTTTTTTATAATTTCTTTTAGTTAAACATAGTTGACAGTAACCGACGATGGTTGGTCCAAATGGTAACTGGACTTGGATTCCACCCCAATGTCTCGGGTTCGAATATTGGGTGTGGCAAAAACTCTGTTGGGAGGGGAGAACCACACGAGCCGGCAAAGCCGGGTACTTGTGGCCAGCCAGGTTTCCCGGCGTAGATTAGTCATTGCCAAAGCCAGTGAAACTGTGCGCAAAAAACATGGTAACAAAAAAAACACATGACAGTAACTACATTATGTTGAAATCCATTTGTTAAAATTGTTTCTTTTATCCCTATTTCAAATCCCTCATTAGTGAAGGCTCCCAACTTTGCTTTTGTAAATATTGTTATTGTCATTGTAATTGGCTATTAGCAGTTCTCTTTTATTTGCCTTGAGTCCATTATCTCGTTCTCCCTCAATCTGGTTTTTAACATTGTGCAGAAAAATGCTCTTCAACATCTTTTGTAAGCATCAAACTTGTTGAAAACATGGCATTTCCTTTCTGAAATTGACTCATTGTGGCAGAAAATATGTCAATGGTCCAATTTGGTTTTTTCTCATACCATCATGCTTCAAGGAGATAATGCACATGATTCCAAGCAGAAAAAATGTGTTAAAAGTGAAGAAAAAAAAATTCACAAAAGCTTTAATAGAGCAGGAATTGTGGTTACCTCTTGATGATGCTTGAGAAAGTGAAAGCCACAACTATTTGTCTTAGATATGGAAAAATGGAACCCACAGATGTTACAGAATAGAGGTAGAACTGTTTTGAACAGTTTTCATACCATCATGGTGTGATTTTGCCTTTACCTGAATAGAATATAACATTAAAGGTAGAAGAACGTAGGAAAACAAAACTAGATGAAGCAAATCTTTGAACCTTGGTTGCTGGAAATAGTAGAAGCTGGTAGAACTGGAAGTGGTAGATGAAACAAACCTAGATGTCGCAGTGGAAGAGTGTTTTAGTTGCCTTAATACAATATCAATATCATAAAGTAGATTGAAAAAGTATTTCACACTGTACTTCTGTAATGATTGAAGGGTTCATTATTTTGTGGAGAGAAGTTGGCAGGTAGTTTGAAATTTGGACCAAAAAGGCTAAATATTTGCCTCACATACCGGATAAATAAATAAATAATTAATGCACATAACTAATTTCACAACTTTCCATATCTCAGCATCTCAATTGATCTACATGTCTAGCTAGTGCTTCTAGCGTCTCATCCATCCAAGGCCACGGAGAGTGGCTGGCATATATTCTTTTATTTATGCCTTTATATCTTAATCTATATGTACATTACAATGTTTTCATCTCAGGTAGCAAACCTATGTTTGGTTTAAAGTTGGTTTTATATACACATCGACCCCAAGCCTAGAGACTTTAGGAACTAAGTAGTATAAAAAGCAAAATATAAACCTATGACAAAATTACAAGTGATGCCCTCTTGTGTGTGTGTGAACTTTTAAGACACGAAACAAGCAAAATATCTACAGAAAGTGAAAATAAACAAAGGCATACTTTTCTAGTTCTACTCCTCCCCAATTCACTCCTCCTTTCTTTCAAGCAGCAAATAAACCAGAGCATCCACGAACACCAAATGTATGCATTCCAAAACCAGAGGTAAAAATGCTTCGATCTATCAACAGCCGCCAAAGCTTATCCCACTAAAATACTCCTGATCCAACAGTTATGTTAAAAAGCAGCCCCACAACGCACAGCTATTCGAAATTTGCATGTCATGTTATAGATTTAATCGATGAAATAAATATAAATGATTCAATATCTAAATGAATATGCTGGAGAATTTTCATTTTTGTTAATTTATAAACATGGATATAGAAGATGAATATGATTACCTTTTGCAGGGGGCTGCTAAGGTTTCAAACAATAATATGACTGGTCAGCAAAGCTATAGTGGATGCTTACCTTTGCCTTTTTCATCTGACAGCGGGAATTGGCTAAATAACACCGGAGGCCGTAGGGCTAAAAGCTCATCTAAAATAACATTATATAAATGTCATATTAACTAAAATACTACCACTAAAATATTCTAATTAAACCCAACTAAATAACTAAATGATTCTAATTAAGCTCCTCTATCATTGCCGACGGGTTCACTTGAACCTTGTCCTCAAGGTTCTAAACAAATTGCACCAATAATATTTTTTTTTCCTGGGTCCCACTAATGGAATTGAGCACCATGGAAAAGTGAAAACATTAAAATGAGTGCATGGTCATTCTTTGTTGTCCCTGGATCCCATTGATGAAATTGCAAGTAGATGAAAGTAGAAAAGTCTTGTTCAATGGCCACGCTTTCATCTCTAGGCTGCTTCCCAGTCTCATGATAATAATTTTGTTCCATATGAAAATACTGTTTTGTATGAAAATTTGGCTCGTACAATGGTAGGTTGAAAAAGCATAAAAGGCCTAGAGGAAAAAACACATGGGGTGCCGTGATACAGGGGGGAAGAGCAGGAAAAAGCAATTGGGAATGGGATGATGTGATTGTGTGGGAAAAAGAAGGGTACAACCGTACTGGAATTTAGTGTTGCCACATTTTGAAAAAAAAGAGCACACACATACCAGTAAATCAGGCCATTGATTGAAAACGCGTGGATGGCTGTGATTGGCGCGTGGAGGGATGTGGTAGTGAGACACTTTGGTGAGAAATTTGTAGCAACAATTGGCTCAATTAATGCATATGCTGTGTGTGGATCAGAAGACGTATGAAAAGGAAAAAGGAGAGCACATTCTGCACACTGATTGGCCAAAATTGGGTCAGCTAAAATTATTTGGAGCCTTATTTTGTGTGAAATCCGCGAATGAGGATGTTCAAGTGTCCAATATTTTTGGCTTGCAAATCAGTATCCGAAATTATGGGAGACGTGGACGGTTGAGATTTGTGAATAAAAAGCAGAGCTTGATCCTGAGAAGCGTAGACGACAGCTAGTTTCTGAAATGGTTGGAACAAAAAAATGGTTTTCTGACTGTTGCAAAATAAACTGCACAAATGGCTCATAGTAATTTTTACTGATCTGATCCAAATGTTGTGAGTGAGCAAATTTGAGTTTACAATCTGGTGGTTTTGTTAAGTAAAAAAGGAGTTCATCAACAAAAAATTGTTCATCTCTATTTGAAGCTTTTGGGGTCATGACTATATTGGTGGAAGCCCCGGAAATTTTGTTTTTGAAGGGATGGGCAGAAGGGAGTTTTACCATGGAAAGAGGAGACGAATCTGGCTCTATTTCATCATCTAGTTGTTCCTTTGGCTCTTTCTCAACCAGCTCTTCTTCTATATCTTCTTGCAACTCCGAATCTGGTTGTGCTTCCTCTTCATCATTTTGTTCTTCTTGTTCTTCCTCATCATTTTCTTGTAACTTCTTTGCAACACCACACGAAAATTTTGACACAAATCTGCCCTTGATTCCCTCATCTTTTGAAAACTTTCCCTAATAGCGAGCTTAGAGAATTCAAGTTTCCCTTGAAATGATTCATCGAGGGAATGTTGAAGGGATATATAATATTCATTAGTAGCTCTCATTTGGGTTATGAATCTCTCAGTAGCTTCTACAACTTTTCTAGTGGAGTTTTGTAAATCATTAGGATGAGAGTGTTGTGGAGACTCATATGTGTAAGATGTGTATGTGTATGGGTTAGGGGGTGGTGATCGAGGGGACAGATTTGGTGTTGGGAGGGTTGAATAAGATGTGTATGGGTTAGGAGGTGGTAATGAAGGTAATAGAGTTGGTGTTGGTAGGGTTGAATAAGATGGAGGAGAATAAGTTAGAGGAGATGAAGTATATGGGTTGTGTGATGGTGGTGAGTAACCATGGTTGAAATCCAGATTTGGTGTTGGAGATGTAATGGGAGTGGTGGTAGAAAAAGATGAAGGATTGTAGTATGGATAGGCTGGAAATAGAGGTGTATGAGTGGTGTTGGTGGAGTAAAATGATGGAGTGGATGATGAATAAAATGGATGAGTGTTGTATGGATAAGCCATGGGAGGTATGAAAGTTCAAGAATGAAAGCACCAATTGTTAGGAAGCTAAAGGTTACCCTAACAAAACTAATGAAATTAACCTAACAAAAGAAGAAGAACGCTTAAAAGACAAAACTAACTAATAGGAAATAAAAGACTTTTCATTTGATTGGTTACCCTAAAATGTCTCCAAGAGACTACATATATAGAGACTACTAATGGGCTAATAAAGTAAAAGGCCTAAGGGCTAAAAGCCCATCTAAAATAACATTATATAAATGTCATACTAACTAAAATACTACCACTAAAATATTCTAATTAAACCCAACTAAATAACTAAATGATTCTAATTAAGCTCCCTATCATAGGTCCTTTAAGTTATTTAATTGTAACAAGTTGGTCTTTTAAGTTTTTTTGTTTCACTTAGGTCCTCAAAGTTATTTAATTGTAACAATTTCGGGCTGAAAAAATGTAAGTTATTCGGCCTTAAAAGTTACAATTAAATAACTTAAAGGACCAACTTGTTACAATTAAATAACTTAAAGGACCTAAGTGGTACGAAAAAAACTTAAAGGACCAACTTGTTACAATTAAATAACTTATGGGACTTAAGTGGTACAAAAAAAACTTAAAGGACCAACTTGTTACAATTAAATAACTTAAAGGACCTCTGGTATAATTTAGCCGCGGGAATACTAGTTTGTAAGTTTTCAAAATAAGTGCCTGAGCAGCAAGTGTAGTTCATCTAAGCCTTGTTAATATGCATTGGTTTAAACATTCCCTCATTCAAACATGGAAATGGTTTCTCTCCTGTCGAAGTCCCCTCCAGTCCCCTCCAGTCGAGCTTCCCCTCCATTGGATCATCATCACACTCAATCTCAGCCCTCCAGTCGATTTTATTTTAAAAAAATTAAAAAAAAATGCAAAAATCGACTGGAGGGCTGAGATTGAGTGTGATGATGATCCAATGGAGGGGAAGCTCGACTGGAGGGGACCGGAGGGGACTTCGACAGGAGAGAAACCGGGTCCATTCAAACATATCCATGTGCATGTCCCATGAACAGAAGATTCATACTAGGATGCCCATTAAACCTTATCTTTCTAGCTCCTATAATTTAAATCTGTATGATGTCAAGAGATCAATTATTTTCAATTTTCATACCAGTGCAAGAATATTGTAATTTAGTCTACTAAGAGAGAGAAGTAATATCTTCATCAGATGAAAGAATGAAATTGAGAGAGAGAGAGATTGAATGACTTACCAAGGAGAACAGCGGTAATGAGCGACCACAAAATCTGGGGGACGAACAATGATCCACTGCGGAGAGCAAAGGCAACCAGCGACGAGCCACGGGAAGGCGACCAGCTACGGGCAATGAACCACAACAGAGAGGAGAGCGACCAACGACGGGTGTTTCTGAATCACTCTGCGGTGGACTTTAAGGGGTTATTTTAGAGTTTGGTTAGAAGAGGGATTGATTTTGAGAACTGGAGAGCCACTTCGCGGGAAACGAAATGGGGTAAATTTCAGGATTTGTGGGAAATCAAGAGCCTTGTGCGCGCAAGGATTTTAGCTTCGCGCGGTTGCATTAGTTTTCCATTGGTTTACAACCAGGGGCATTACAATCACATCCTTTTTGAAACAAGAATGTTGTAGTTGCCATGTAAAATCCTTGGATACATAAAGTACTTCAATTTTATTTTCTCTCCTTGCAGTTACAGACATTGGACTAACAGGCTTAAGCTTACACCCATGGCGCTTAGCAGCATCCAAGTCACGGAAATTGTGGGTACTCCCACTATCAATTAGCACCTGAATTGGCTTTTTGTTATGCATTCCTGTCACTCTCATTGTCTGGAAATTTGAAGTACCAGTTAAGACATTCAGGGATAGCCGAGGGCTGCCATAACTAGAATTATCTAACTGTTCCTGCCCTACCTCATCAAGTTCTGCACCCTCATCAGAATCATCTTCTTTCATTTCCATCACCATAAGTTTAGCTCACTTGTGTTTAACTTGATGGCCAGGAGGAGTGAAAGGCTCATCACAAACCTACAGCGCCAAATTAGTCGTTATTACGAGCTCGCAACAGGGAACACATTTCCTGAATTCCATCACAAACCTATGACAAGCGAAAGTTGAGCTCCATGTGGCAATCTTCACATTTCTTCTCCAAGTCAGCTATGGAGGTTGTTGATCGCATACTAGAAGCCATGGATGAAAACATCAGGAAAGTGCTTTGATATCACTTGTGATGGATTTGGATCTCTAGGGAGTAACCAAAGAGAACCTACAACTAAACCAGAAGCTCCAATGGAGGAATAGAGCTTGGTGAATTAATTGGGTGCAAAGAAAATAGAGATGAGAATTGTAGGAGTTTGTTATGAAATTATTGGTAATTCTCATTAACTTCCCCACAGGGCATATGTGGACGTGTGAGTGTGAGTGTTACAAAATAGAATATTCCAAATGACACAACTCAATAAGACATTTTCTTTTCAATACTGCATATAAAAAGGTATTTCCTGATAAATACCAACCACAACTCAGTACAATTCAAGGACCACAAGAATAAGAACTGATCTGAAAACACTCTAACAACGGATTAGATATCATAACAACTTATCCACCAAGAAAGTACAAATTATTCATA
Source organism: Astragalus membranaceus (assembly GCA_039519185.1). Classification (NCBI taxonomy): domain Eukaryota; kingdom Viridiplantae; phylum Streptophyta; class Magnoliopsida; order Fabales; family Fabaceae; genus Astragalus; species Astragalus membranaceus. The sequence continues at coordinate 89,028,352 of CM076854.1, read as the reverse complement.
CGACATTTAACCCTAAAGAAATAGTCCATTAAACCTCACTTTACGAAACAAGACAAGACATCCATGACGCAAGAAGAGTTCCCTTTGGCTGTCACTGCATTGAAATCTAGGCGGAGCCGTTATCTTTCTCAATGATGGTCTTGAAAATATCATCCAATCAACAACATTAGCATCCACTTTATGGCAATGCCCTAAATTGATCTCTCTCAATTGTGTGCAGTTTTCGACCACTTCCCTCACTCCCTGCGCGGTGACATATATACAATTTACCAAATCCAGTTGCAATAGCCCACAACAATTCTTTGAAATCACAGAAAGTGCTTCATCACGAATATTTGAATGTAACAAGGTCAAAACCTCCAAATTAGGAACTTGAAAGTTCAAGGGAAAGTGCCTAAGTGAAGCATAACTCAAATGCCGAATCTTGCAGCATCTCCTTAGAACTTCAACAACACCTTCACCTGTAGTTGATATGCTAGAACAATCTGTCAAGTCAAGAAGTTGTAAATTGGGACACATGGAAGCAAATATTTTGATGCTTTCATCCTTCAATGATACATTGCTAGCCAAATAGAGAGACTTCAATTGAGTGTTTACAACATCATCCATTTCCTCCTCTACACCCTTTTTACCAATACTTGTTCTTTCCATTCGAATTTCACTAATGAAACGACAATTCTTAAGGAGCGCAAACAATGACAAATTCGTGAGCATCGAAGATCCATTCAGATTAATATACAACAAACAACGAAGAATCTGCGACAACTTGTTAACACGCCGATCATTTAAAATATACTCAGCATTTTGAAGATCCAAATGTTCCAACAATTGACACTTAGATAACAAGTAAAACATTCCAGCATAAGTATAACCAGAACAATTTTGAAAGACAAGTTTCCTCAAAGGAAGGCATTTCTCAGTAATAGAATAAAGCAACTCATCTGAGATAGATGAAGACGTTAAATCAAGACAAGTTAAACCCTTCAAATTCACTAAGGATTCAATGAAATGTGAAGTAAAATCTGCAGATTTAATCCTAACAGATATAGAACTCACACTTGGTCTTTCACGTATTGCTAAAGCAATTCCACCATGTGTTATACCGCGACAATGAAAGATCACAATCTCTTGAAGAAACTCACAGTTTTTACACAAATGTATAAGAGATTCATCATGGATGAAGCTATTACCTGAGAGATTAATCTTTTTAAGCTTAGGAAGTCCCAAGGAAATAGCTTTTACACCAAAATCATCAAGAGGACGAGTAAAATTATCACTCATGTTAAGATAACTATCTTTTGGAAAACTAAGATCAAGTTCTTCAAGAAAAGGGTAACACTCACTAATAAGAAACACATAAGCATTAGTGAGATAACCCATATGTGAACATATCAGAGATTTCAAAGTTTTCATCTTTTTAGCCAAAGCTCGTAACCCAATTGAAGGTAATGTAGGGTGATTTGAGAGATTAAGCGACTTAAGTTGTAAAGGAGATCTAGAGATTTCAATAAGAAGCGCGTCAAGGTCACGGTGGCGACAAAGGGCATCGAAATCACCGTGACTGCAATGTCTAATATCAATAGAGGTGAGATTTGGGAACCTGTGTAAGAGACTAGGGAGGGTTTGATCGCATAATGTGAGAGAAGATCGGAGACAGTTGGTGATTGAAAGAAACTGTTTCGAAACGAGGGAGGGAGATTCCAAGTAACGATGGTGATCGTCGTGGAGAAATTTGAATATACGTTCCCAGCAATCTTCTGGTAAATTGTAGGATTCTTCTGTTGTCATTGTTTGTAATGCGAGATGTTCTGGCTGGTGGTAAGTTGGTAACCTAGATTTAAATCATCTTGGATTAATGTAATAGGGCTTTTTCCTTTCTTGCTTTAAATATGGGTAGGCGAGATTTTTTTTTAATTAATAACAGAAAAACAAATTAAAAATATGAAAATGCCACAAGTGTGCACAATTTCTCTAAACTAGTGTCTTGACATGCCCATGGTAAAAACTCTAGCTAATATAGAACCGTTGTTGGATAAATTTTGTTTCTTAAAAGCTTTCAACATCTCCCCATTTGAGTTACGAATTAGGCCTCCCAAACCAGCTTTCAAAGGATTCCTCATCACACTGCCATCAACACTCAACGAACTGATCAACACGAGGTCTACACCAAGTGACGTACCGAGGGAGTATTACCACATTATGAAGGCCTAACACCTCATCATATCCGTAAGGCGTAAGCCATAGTAAGTGCCTGAAGATTAGCCAAATAGTCTCGCATGAATACTTTGGACTATGGGGTTAGTTCCTTCAAAAACACACTCATTTCTCAAACACCAGATTGACCAGAGACCAATGAGAAGGGAAACACCATGCCTCATAAACATTCCATGTAACCAGTTAATCACCTCATTAGTGTTGGTGCAGTTCGTGACATCAACCATCCCCACTCGGTTCCAAAATTGACGAGCACTTCGGCATCTGAACATGCAATGCAGAATCAAATCTTTCACTTCGCTGCACATGGGGCAATTGGGGTCACAGTGAATTCCTCTATGATTTAACAAGCCACGGGTGGGGATTGAAAGGTGAGCAACCTGCCATGTAAAAATTGAACACTAGCAGAGACCTTTGTTTTCCACAACCAGCTCCAAGAGGCGTCTTCATAAGGTTTGACCTCGCTCGGTTTCGTGAACCACTTATATGCATTTTTGACTGAATAACATCTAGGTATATCCTCTTTCCACACTCACAAATCTTATACATTGGGAACCTAAGACATGCTTGGGAATCAAGTTGAACATATTCGAAACTAGAGGGTAGCTAAGTGTAGAGTAATGGTAGCATCCATTTCATTTCACCTGGATCCCAAATGTCTTTAATGTGCATAGCAGTGTGTTGAATCTGAACCACACCCACAACCTCACTCAAGCGCCTATGACAAGCCCAAGGGGAATACCATATATTCATCTCACCATTTCCAACTTTTAAGACAAACCCATATTTGATATCGTCAAACACTGCTAGGATGGACTTCCATGTACAAGAGCCTCGCTTCGGCATACCCTTGATAACTCTTATTTATATGAGTTATTTATATTCTTTAGGCTTAAGTTAATGTGAGTTCTTAAGTAATTATGTGGTTAAATATGTAAATATATGTTGAGAAGTGTAAAAGAGGGTTAGGAACTGAAAAGTGCCCTCTTGTTATTTTTAATGTGTTTGTTCAGTGCTACAGCGTTTGACGCTATAACGTTGCGTCCTGCGTGAGCAAGAGAGAAAAGCAAAAAGCACAATTTTGAAGCTCAAACTTTATGTCATTTCAGCCCATATTTAAGGGATATTTTTGCTGCTGAAGCCACCAACCAAAAGACTTTATAGGGACACTTGTCCACTTGTTGTTGGAAGATCACTTTTGGTTGGTGGGAAATGTCTTGTCTACTTTTTGGAAAGCTACTTTATGGACAATAAACAAATATATCTCACTTCTTCTTCCTCACTTCACACATCAGAATAGAGGAGAAAGTTTTTGGAGAGAAAAACTTGACACCATTTTCCTCCATTAATCCTCCCCTTCAAGCTTTTATTTTTCAAGAGAAAATCATCATTTTCAACGCTGTGAAGCTGTGCTATAGCGTCATCTACCCGTTTCATGAGAAGGAGTCCACGTAGTGTTTCTTTTGCAACCGTGTCTCCTCTTTTCATTTTCGGTAATATGAACATTTTGGTTTGTATTGTGTTGATGATGCTCACCATGAGCTAAACACTTAGTAGTTGGATTGCTTGGAACTATGTAATGAATTTTTAGTATTGTTAATATAATATTGTGATGTTTGCGTTTCAATCTTTGCGCTTTAATGCTTTCAAACTTATTTTGGGATTAGCCAACTGAAATGGGTACATTCATAGGTACAGACATGGTCTACGATTCTAACTTAAAGGTTGATATGAATGAAAGGTTGTTTAAAGACATTTAAACAACTTTTGCTTAACTCTAGACATAGGGGAGCAATAGTTCATAAGGTGAACACTGTGGGTTCTTTATTATACAGGGGTGAACTTATTTAGAACTTAGAAATAAGAGTCTTGTAACAAAACCCCGGCGTCAGTGACTGAAAAGCACAACATCATATGCTACGGCACTTAGCGCTATAGCGTCCAATGTTATAGCGCTTTACTTTAAAGGATTTACTTAGGAAAGAGCAGTCCAACTCATTTTATCAACTCTTGAACCTTCTTACTGTTTTCATACAACATCTTTATTTTCATGCTCATAAACTTGTTGCTACTATTTTGCTTGTTTCACTAGCTTGTTAACTACTTAAACTCTTAAATTAACATCAATCCCTGTGGGTACGATCTCTACTTATCAGTATATTACTTGTTGCGATTTTGTACACTTGGACAAACTACTTTTCGCACAACAACCCACAAGAAAGTGGCCCGTAGGTATCTATTTGGCCGAGAGAATCTGCACCCGAAGCTTTTCAAGATTATTCATAACGATCCAAACTAACTTGCACAGAAGCAGAACGTTTTGCTCACGAGCTCGACGAACCCCGAAACCTCCAAACTGGCGAAGCCTAGTCACCTTCTTCCAACTCACAAGGTGCATGTCGTGTTCTACAGTCCCTTTCCAAAGAAACTTCCAGATTGAAGTATCAAATTTATCACAAATAGACACTAGAAACTTAGTAAGTTGCATGCAGTACGACTGTGTAAGCCACCAAAACCAAGTTTGCAAGGACCACATGATCATGCTTATTTAGGAGATTCCCTTTCCAAGCTGCAAGTTTAGTGGTAACTCTTTCAAGAACCATATCAAAATCTTCTTGTTTAAGATGCCACTGAAACATCCAAAACCCAAGATACTGATGAGTTGTCCGCTTTGTGAACCTCATATTGAGCATACAGTTCAGCTATGTTACAAATGCAACTTTATTATTATTAATTTTTTTTAAATATTTGTTTCTAGACCAGTACAACGAGCACATAATGGTACTATCCGAAGTATTGCTCTTTTTAAGATAGTAGGGGTACTACATTTTAAAAGTGCAATAGCCTAACATAAACAATTAATATTTTTTTTTTAAAATTCTTAGTTAACCTATCGCAATTTCAAAATGCAATAGGCTTTCTTCATATTTTTTTCTTTATTTTAATGTTATTTTGTGTGTTTTTAAGTACTTTAGGGTACCGAAAAAAATCTAGTTGTTTAAATACATGAAGTGTGTTTCTCAATAACCAATTTGATAAAAAAAACTTAAAACTATGACAAAATTTGAAAAGTGCGACGCTAAGCACTATGTTTTTTGGTACTTTAGAGTTTAAAAAAATTGTAAATATTCAAATACACGAAGTTAGATTCTCAATAACCGGTTTGGAGAAAACAAATTAAATTTCGTTACAAAATTCGTAAATGGCGACACTAAGCAGTGTGTTTGGGGGTACTTTAAGGTTTGGAAAAAAATTAGCTATTCAAATATGTCAAGTTCGATCCTCACTTGTTGAGAGATTGTGCACTTAAACCTAGTTAACCAACCTAACGACTAAATGACCCTATTTTTTAATATAGTTGACTAACCTCCGTTAACTTTGGTAAGTAACTATGCTTTGAATCGCTACCTTTTTATGTGTCCCCTAGAAACCCAATAATAACACACAAAAACCATTCCATAGGGATAGGGAGGTCATTTTTTGAGAGATTGTGTACTAAAACCCAGTTTAACAACCTAACAACTAAATGACCTAGTTTTTTTCACACAGAGTTAACAAACCTTTGTTAACTTTGCTAATTATCTATGATTTGAATTACTACCTATATATGTGGCCCTTAAGAACCCAATAATACACATAAGTCATTTCATATGGAAGAGGGAGGTTATTTGTTGAGAGATTGTGTAGTCAAACCTAGTTAACCAACCTAACAACTGAACTAACCAATGGTTTACAGAGTTAATCAACATCTTATATCTCTGTATTTTCAATTGGTACTTGTTTATGTGTCCTCTAGGAACCAAATAACAAACAAAAACCATTCCATATGGAATATGGAGGTCATTTTTTGAGAGATTGTGCACGGAAACCCACTTAACTAACCTAACAATTGATGGCCCAATTTTTTAAACACGGTTAGCCAACCTCTGTTAACTTTGCTAATTACATGTGCTTTGAATTGTTACATGTTTATGTATCCCCTAGGAACCCAATAATATATTAGAAGTCATTCCATATCAAAGAGGGAGGTCATTTGTTAAGAGACTCTACAGTCAAACCAAGTTAACCAACCTAACGGCTGAATTAACCAAGTGTTTATACAGAGTCAACCAACCTCTGCTAACTTTGAGAAACAAGTTATTGAGAATCAAACAGAAACAAATGAGTGTGTGAATCAAAGAGAAACACCATAGTACCCCCCAAAACACACTGATAAGTGACACGCTTTACATATTTTACAATGAAATTAATTTCTTTTTGGCGTAATGAGTTATTGAGGAACAAACATCGCGTATTTAAATAGCTAAAAAAATTTCCAAACCCTAAAGTACCCAAAAATACATTGCTTAAGGTTCGGGTCAAGCCCAAGAAGCATTCTAAGTGGTTTTTTGTGGGTGAGAAGAGGAAAACTAAGGCTAGAAAATTACCTCTGGTCAATCACGATTTAGTGGAGGTATCTGAGAAACAGGTTGAGGCCGACGACACTGAGTAGGGCAGTGTGGCTAACTAGAGAGCAAATTCTTCTTCGATGTTCTATGAGGGCACAATTTTATGCGATGCCTCTATTTCTTCCTCTAATATTGTTCAATGTAATAACAGATTATGGGCTTTACAAAGCAAGGCAGTGACTAGGAGGATGTGGGAAAATGCTAAGAAGATTGGTGTGGAGGGTAGTTTATCGGATGAGGTGTATGTTGAATTAATTGAAGATGGAGAGAAAAGAGATCAAGACGCCAGGGACAAGTGGGGGACCAACAACGGTGCTCCATGAAGATTTTATCTCTTAATCTACTAGAGTGGGGCGACAAGGCCAAGCGTCGTCGTTTAGCACTCTTATTCGTTCAGGTAAATTTGATTTTGTTTGTTTGCAAGAGACTAAGAGGGAGGCCTTAGATGAGAACCAATTAGGCTTGTTGTGGGGTAATCAAGCTTTTGACTAGTCTGTTAAGTCTGCTCATGGTTTGTCGGGTGGTATTGTCTCTTCTTGGCTTGTTGGTGTGTGGTCTGTTTGTTTTTCTTTTATTGGTACTGGTTTTCTGGGGGTTTGTGCTGAGGTTCGAAATTTTCTTATTTATGTTGTGAATGTATATGCTCCGTGTTCTATGGAGGAGAAGCGTTGAGGGTGGGCTGAGTTGATTGGATTGAAACAAAGGTTTGAGGTCAGAGAGTGGTGTGTAGTTGGGGATTTCAATGCGGTTACTAGTGTCAAGGAAAGGAAAAGGCGGAATGGTGGAGGTAGCACGTAGGATATTAGCATATATAATGAATTTATTATTGACATCGATCTTATTGATGTTCTGGTGTCTGGTAAGAATTTCTCATGATTTTGTTCTGGGGTGAATGGATTGGTGATCAGGATATTTCAAATCATTGGCTAATTTAGCTTATTCACTCTGTCAAGGATTGGGGTCCTAAACCGTTCAGATTTATTAACGGATGGCTTGATCATGACCAATTTATTCCGTTTGTTAGGGAGGCTGGTTTTTCGGTGTCTGGTAACAAGGATTTTATAGTTGAAGAGAAATTCAAGAAACTGAAAGAGTCGTTGCGTGTTTGGAATAAGGAGGTGTTTAGGGTGCTTGATTTGAATATTGATAATGTGGTGAAGGATATTAATGCACTAGATCAGGTGCTGGTGGAAACTACAGATAGCGCAGGCTTATTGAGGAGAAATGAGGTAACAGCTAAGTTTTGGAAGGATATTCGATTAAAGGAGATTTTATTGTGCCAAAAATCAAGAGTTAGATGGATTAAAGAGGGGGATTCTAATTCTAAGTATTTTCACTCTAATTTGCGTTTTAGAAGGAGGAAGAGCAATTTTCTCTTGATGATCAACAAAGGGTAATTGATTGAAGATGTGGATGAAGTGAAAGCAGCGGTAAAGCGCCATTTCGAGGAGTACTTTGAGGAGTCAAACCAGAATCGATCGACTCTTGGAGGTATTAATTTAAAGCAAATAACTGGTCATGATGATGTTCTGTTGTTGAGGCCGTTTTCAGAAGAGGAAATCGGAATGGAGGTTTGGAGTTGTGATGGTGACAAAAGTCCGAAGCTGGATGGTTTTAATTTGAGATTTATCAAGGAGTGTTGGGAGGTGTTGAAGGATGATATTGTCGACTTTTTCCATGATTTCCACTCTCGGGAAGCCTTGCCTAAAGCTATTGCAGCTTCATTCATAACTCTTATTCCTAATATTGAACATCCCTTGGGGTTGGTGTTGTGCAAAAAGGTGTGCAAGTGTACACAGTCTTTAACAAGTAATATAGTAGAAAGTAGAGATCGTATCTACAAGGATTGGATTAATTTCTAAAGTTTAAAATGGTAGTTTAAGTAGTGAGAAACAAGTAATAAAATAAAATATGATTGGTGTGTGTGAAAACAGGATTTAAAATAAGCAAGATAAAGATGGAGTGTATTCAAGTGAGAGAAATAGTTGGAATGCTCTTTACTAAGTAAATCACTTTTGATAGAATTATGTTATGTATGATGCTGGAGCAATGATTGCTGGGGCAATGATTGCTCCTGCAATGGGTGCTGTAGCAATTGATGCGTTGTTTTCAGCAACTATATAACGTCAGGATTTCATTACAAGTCTTATGTCTAAGCTCTAAATAAGTTCACCCCTGTATATGAAGTACCCACAGTATCACCCTATGGACTATGCTATCCTATGTCTAGGTTTTAGCATGGAATTAACAAAGTTTCCTTTATTAAACACGTATCCCTATTAGTTTTTGAGTTCTAATCATAAACCATGTCTGTATTTATGGTTTGCATTCACTTTTAGTTGGTCAGTTCTAAAGATGAATATGAAAGAGTTATCATGCAAGAACTAAAATGCAAACATCAATATATAACATAATAACTTAATCAAAAGATCATTACAAAGTTAAAGCATCTCAACTAGAGAAATTAGTTCATGCTAGACATTACTGAGCACATACAAACATAGATAACCATGTTCATATGTTTGATAATACAAAGGGAAGAAAATAAAGAAAGAATTACACGGTTGAAGTTCCCTTGCAAAAATCTGCCTAGTAATGCTCCAGCAATCAAACAGCAACACGAAATGGTGTAGAAGTAGAGAGAGAAGTTGTCAATGTCACCTCCCTCCTTCATACCTATGAAGTGTAAGTGATTCTAATTCTCTAACTTGGTATATATTCTGGTCTATCTTTGAATGAGAAGGAGGAGATGTATTTATAGGCTTCTTGGAGTGGAATAGTCTTGGGCAACAAGGTTACTTAAGGATGAAGTAAGGGTTTCCTTTTTTAATTTTATCTCCAAAGCTTCCATGTGATCACCCATCATGTAAAATAAGAGGTCCATTGATGAGAGGACAAGTGTCACTTAGAAGGGTGACTCTTGTGGGCTATGGAGCCTATGGTAGGTGATAACTCTATTTTATATAGAGTTATTTATGCATCTAAACATAACTAATTACTTGAAACCAAGTGTAATATGTGTTAAATATAGTAGTATGAAGTAAAATAACAACATGCTATGTTTCAAAGAAGATTATGTAATGATTTAAGCATTTTGTATATATATATATATATTGGTATGTTTGATATGTTTGTTCAGTGCACTTGCAGTTAGGTGCTACTACACCAAAGAAACAAACAGTGCATCTGCACTAACCACGTTTACAAAAGTGCAACTGCACTTAGGTGCATCTGCACCATCCTGCGCTGAAGGCAGATTTAAACCCACCTTGGAAGCACCTCGATTCATACTAATGCATAAACATTTCTATGACATCATGCTTAGTCACAAGTCACATGGAGGCACATGCCAACATGCAAGAGGAGGCGCCCACAATGGGAAATCATCATGAAAGGCTACGCATCTAGGACACGTGGTCTTCCACAATTGGACCTCTCTTTTGGACTCAATCTTCTCAATCAAAGCTCTGAAAAGTAACCATGGTTAAGCCACCTTTGGTCAGCTTGATCTCCAAGTAAACCCTCACTTGAAGGAAACCTCCAAGGCTATATAAAGACTTCCACTTCTCACTTGAACAATATCTCATCTCTCACACCATAATATGTAGATCATACACTTTACTTATAATTTAGTAGTTTCATTCCTTATAGTTTTTAGTAGTAGTTAGTTGGCAAGAAGGTAAGGAAGGAACCGACGACTTCTTCCTTCACTTCTTCATCAACTTAGTTAGGTGCAACTGCACCAGGAAATCAGTGCTTCTGCACTGCTGGGCAATTTTATGCAAGAGTACTTCAATCAGTGTAATCTCTACCCTATTGATATCTCTTGTACTTTCATTTATATTAATATGTTTTATTTCATCTATCTTTGCTTTGCAATGCATATTATGAGCTAAAATTTTTTGGTTGAGATGTTCTAACTTTATAATGAGCTTTTGAGTAAGTTATTGTGCCTTTAAGTGTTGCACGTATTTTGGGTCTTGTGTTATACTACATCCATCTTATTTTAAGGTTGATCACTTAAAATAAGTAGAGTTATATTCACAGACATGGTTTATAATTAGAAATCAAGACTAATAAGGGTTAGTGTTTTAGTAAAGGCTTTATTAAGTACTTGTGTAATAAAGAAAACTTTGTTAAAACCATGTTAAGTCCTAGACATAGGATAAGATAGTCCTTAGGGTGATACAGTGGGTACTTCAAAGGCAGGAGTGAACTTACTTAGCAAGCCTAGACATAGGAAGCTTGTAACGAAACTCTGAAGAAAGTAGCTGAAAGACACATACTCATGCAGCTGCACTCAATGCATCTGCACATTGGTGCATCTGCACCACATAAAGCACAAAACTCTAAAAAGTGAATTATTTAGTAAAGACATCTCAACTATCATTCTCAACTGATTTCCTTCACATTCTTTTACATATTTGCATTCTGTTTTCACTTAACATAAAAACCCCAAATTTGTGAGTAGTATAGTAGCACCAATTTATATTTTCTTAAACATACATAAGTTAATCCAATCCCTGTGGGTTCGACATTTCTATCATTATATTACTTGTTTGTGATTGTGTATACTTGCACATCTTTTTCACACACCAAGTTTTTGGCGCCGTTGCCGGGGATTGCCATTAATTTTTGTTGTTTAGATTTGTAAATTAGTGTTTATTATTCTGGTAGTTTAATTTTGTTTCTCAGTGCAGATGCACTAGCTTATGTACAGGGTCAGATCACCAGAATTTACATTAGATCCTGAAATAGAGAGACGGTTCAGAAAGTTGCTGAGGCTCAAGAAACAAAAAGTTCAAAGCTGTAGAGTCACTATGTCTCATCAAAGTGAAGAAGAAAGATCTAGACCAGGTTCAAGTGGAGGATCAGTCAAAGGTGGCCCAAGCACTCATCATGAACCTGAGAATGATCACAGAGAGCAATTTATCAACATCGGACCAATAGGTATGATTAATGATAGAAATAGACCCATGAGGGATTATGCTATGTTTAATCATCAAAATATGCAAACAAGTATAGCTAGACCTCATATTGATGCTGTGCATTTTGAATTTAAACTCATGATGTTCCAAATGCTACAAACAATTGGTCAATTTGGTGGATCCATCCATGAGGATCCCCATGAGCATTTAAAATAATTTTTAGAAGTATGTAGTAACTTTATTCTTCCTGGTGTTAGTGAAGATGCATTTAGACTTAAGCTATTTCCATATTCTTTGAAAGATAAGGCTAAATCTTGGTTGAATTCAATGGAGCCAAATTCTATTCATTCATGGAATGAAGTGGCTGAAAAGTTTATAGCAAAATATTTTCCACCCATCAAAAATGCCAGAATGAGAAATGATATTACATCTTTTAGACAAAAAGAATTTGAATCATTGTTTGAAGCATAGGAAAGATGGAAAGAGCTTTTAAGAAAATGTCCACATCATGGTCTACCTATCATTATTCAAATGGAAACTTTTTATAATGGTTTAGAACCCCAAACCAGAATAATGCTTGATGCATCATCTGGGGGTGTGTTATTAAACTTGTCTTATAATGAAGCATGTGAATTGATTGATAGAATTGCAACAAATAGCTCTAGTTGACCTACTGAGAGGGTAAGTACCCAAAAGAAACCATCAGGGGTACATGAAATCAGTGATATATCAGCCCTATCTGCTCAGTTAGCCTCACTGACAAACTTGTTTAAAAACTTCACTTCAACCAGTGCATCTGCACCTAGTGCAGCTGCACCAACAGAAAACACTGCAGCAGCCATAGAACAAGCCCCCCCAGGAGACACAAGTTGTGTGTATTGTGGAAGAGGTCACTTGTATGAGGAATGTCCTAACAACTCTGTCTCTATCAATTATGTAGGATACACTAGGAATAACAACCCTTACTCTAACACCTATAACCCTAGCTGGAGGAACCACCCAAATTTGAAATGGAACAATACTGGTGCATCTGCACCAGCCACACCACCAGGATTCCATTCTCAGAACAACCAAAGACAACAACCACCTGCCACTGATAACTCCTTAGAAGTCTTGCTCAAATCCTTCATTAGTGAAACCAGAACAGCTAGGCAAGCACAAGATGCATCTATAAAGAATTTAGAGAATCAGGTGGGACAGTTAGCAACAGCTCTGTATCAAAGACCAACAGGTACATTACCATCAAATACAGAAGCTACCACATCCCACAGGCCAGGAAAGGAGTAGGTGAAGGCCATTGCTCTGAGAAATGGAAAAGATCTTGTAGAACCAGGTGAGAATCAAGGGGAAGGTAAGGGAGAAAAAAATAAAAATGAAAAAAATACTCAAGATGCAGAAGCACCTGATGCATCTGCATCTCATGAAGTTCCAACTCCAAGGTTAGTTCCTGAATACCCTCCCCCTCCTTATCCTCAAAGATTAAAAAAGGCACACGAGGAGAAGCAATTCAGTAAGTTTCTTGAAATTTTAAAATAATTACACATCAATGTTCCCTTAGTTGAAACACTTCATCCAATGCCTAATTATGCTAAATTTATGAAAGATGTGCTTTCAAAAAGAAGAAGATTAGGGGATTTTGAAACAGTTGCTATGTCTAAAGAATGTAGTCTAATTTTACAAAGCAAAATTCCAAGAAAACTAAAGGATCCTAGCAGTTTTACAGTCCCATTCTCAATAGGAAAATCTTATACAGGTCGTTAATTATGTGATTTAGGTGCAAGTATCAACTTAATGCCTAAATCCATATTTAAACAACTGAGAATTGGAAATGCTAGGCCTACAACAGTAACACTTCAACTTGCTGATAGATCAATAGCTTATCCAGAGGGAATCATTGAAGATATTCTGGTTAAGGTTGACAAATTTGTATTTCCTGCAGATTTTGTTATTCTTGATTTTGATGCAGATAAAGAAGTCCCGGGCATTCTTGGGAGACCATTCTTAGCAACTGGGAAAGCACTAATTGATGTGCAAAAGGGAGAACTAACCATGAGAGTGAATGATCAAGAGGTGAAATTCAATGTGATGAATGCTCTGAAGTATCCTGCAGAGGAGAGTGAAGAATGTTCAGCAATCACTTCTCTTGACCATTTGGTGCAGAAGCAATTCCATAAGCAGTATGATTATCTCACCATTGCACTTGCACCAGATGCTTCTGCACCACCTGAAGAAGAAATCTTGGAAAAAGACACTTTGCCGAGAGAAGCACCAGCACAAAAGGTATGGTCTAGAACTTTTGAATCTCTTAATTTAGAAGACCCTAACCTTAAAAAGAATTTACCCTCAATTGACCAACCTCCAAAATTAGAATTCAAAGAACTGCCCAAACATTTGAAGTATGCTTTCTTAGGGGAAGATGATGCACTTCCAGTGATCATTGCCTCTGACTTGTCAATAGAGCAGGAGCATGATCTCATTTATACCTTAAGAAAGCATACAAAAGCTATAGGCTGGCAAATGGCAGATATAAAAGTAATTAGCCCTTCTATATGCATGCATAGGATAATTTTAGAAGATAATTCTAAAAATTATATAGAAGGGAAAAGAAGGCTAAATCCTATAATGAAAGAGGTTGTAAAGAAAGAAATCATTAAGTGGCTAGATGCTGGTATCATATACCCCATATCTGATAGTGCATGGGTAAGCCCTATACAGTGTGTTCCAAAGAAAGGGGGTGTGACAGTAATAGCCAATGAAAGAAATGAGTTGATACCAACAAGAACTGTTATAGGGTGGAGGATTTGTATGGATTATAGAAAACTCAATAAGGCCACAAAGAAAGATCATTTCCCTTTACCCTTCATTGACCAAATGTTAGATAGGTTAGCTGGTAATGAGTTTTATTATTTCTTAGATGGTTATTCAGGGTACAATCAAATTGCAATAGAACCTGAGGACCAACAAAAAACTACCTTTACATGTCCCTATGGAACATTTGCATTTAGAAGAATGTCTTTTGGACTCTGTAATGCACCTGCAACATTCCAAAGGTGCATGATGTCCATTTTTTCTGACTTCATTGAGCAATCAATGGAGGTATTCATGGATGATTTCTCAGTCTTTGGAAACACATTTCAATCATGTTTATCAAATTTAGAAAAACTTCTCCAAAGATGTGAGGAAACAAATTTAGTGCTTAATTGGGAGAAGTGCCATTTCATGGTATAAGAAGGCATTGTGTTAGGACATAAAGTGTCAAAGAAAGGTCTTGAAGTGGATCAAGCCAAGATTGAGGTCATTGAAAGACTGGCACCTCCAACAACTGTCAAAGGAATCAGAACACTACAAGAAATACTGGAATTACCGGCTGTTTATTTCCGGCGGAATTAATCCGTCTATACGGTTCCGGCGGATTTTAAGTAGTTAGTGGCGGATTTTTTCCCAAGAAAGATTTTCGGCGGAATATGTGGATTTTCCGGCGGTTTAATTTCCCCCGGTATCTTTCCGGCGGTTATGAGTTAGTTACTGGCGGAATATTCTGCTGCAAAGGACTTTCAAAAAAAGAAAACTTAAAATCGACGGTAACGAATATTACCGGCGGTTTTTTGGAGGGGAGGGAAATTTGAAATTTCCGCCGGAAACGTGGAGCAAACCGCAGAAAATGACAGACCAAAAAAACCGCCAGAAACGTGTAATTACCGGCGGTTTTCAAAATTCGAATTTCAAATTAATTTCCGCCGGAAACAGATAAATCTGCCGGAAACGTGTAGCCGTTGGCCAAATTTTGAATTTCAAAATAATCCACTGGAAACGTGATTACCGGCGGTTTTTTAAAATTCGTTAAAAAATAATTTCCGCCGGAAACTGCCCAATTCCGCCGAAAATTTCTAGCCGTTGGTGGGAAAATTTTAAATTTGAAACAGATTCCGCCGGAAATGGTTTAAAACCGCCGGAAATGTTTCCCTTAACCGAATTATAAATAAGACCCTCTCTTCCCCATTCATTCATCTTCCCCATTCCGAATTTCTTCATTCACTCATCTTTCATCTTCTCCATTTCTTCATCTCATGAATTCCGAATTTCTTCATCTCCATTCACTCATCTTTCATCTTCCCCATTCCTTCATCTCACCAATTCCGAATTTCTTCATCCCCATTCACTCATCTTTCATTTTTTTTCTTCTCTCATTCATTCTCCTTACATACTCTCATTTCTCTTCTATACACTTATTAACTCTCATATTCTTTTCTTCCATTCCAAAATTTCGCTCATCTTTACGTGTTTGCAAATTTTTGACGGTATGTTTTTAAACAAATATTAGTTATATGTTTTATTTTATAGTAATACCATATATGTACTTAATTTAACATTGCTAACTTTATTTGTTTATGATTTAGTTAGAGGTTGAAGAAATTTTCGTTGGAGGGACTCGAAGAATATAATTCGGATCACGCCGAGACTCGTCTTCAATTATCATCAAACAGATGACTTATTAAAAATACACATTGTATTGAATGCTAAAGCTAGGCGTCCCCTTGATTCATAGATTTGCACTCTAGTAGCTGCTTATCTGCTACGGTTGACTGAGTTGGACTGATATGGTGAGCTTGACAAAGTTATACTCAGTTATTGAATTATTGTGGTGAATGAATTTGGCATGCTACAGCAGTACAGCTTCAATTTTAATTCCAATTCAATACCATTGCGAAATTTGCACCATACTTAATTTTATGTGAAATCTGTCAATTAATATATGAGATAGGTACCATATCTCTATATGCAGTATTTGATGTCAAGCACACTATTTATTCCCATTTTTAAAGGGACAAATTCATATTCAACCTCTTATTGGCTTCTGTATTGGTTTTTTAATAAAAAACCTAAAATACTCTCTGGATTTTGTAACAGCTATATAATACAAACAGATAGCTGTTACCCCAGCAGTCCAAAAACAGATTCTGTTATCTGTTTAATTAGTTACAAGTAGTTAAAGTTAGTTACAATCTATGTAACCAACTCTAACAAACCCTTAGAAGGGTCTTTTATTTTGTATGAATAAACCTATAAGCTGTACAGAATTTACACAGAAAAATCAATAAGATTTTTTACATTGCAATTCATTTTAATCTTTAGTTCTTCTTTTTCAGTTACTCTGTGTATCTGTTCTTTGGGTTTTTCTTCTGTGAGTGCGTGGGGGAGTTTTGTCAAGGTAAAGTGTACCTTGCAAAATAGAGAAGAACAAATTAGTCAGTATTAAATAAAGAGAATAAGCAAAAGAGAGAGTTTACCTTCGTGTGTTTTGAGTAAGTTCTCTAGGTGTGAGATTCAGTGCATATCCAGATTCAGCCATTGTACAGATTCAGTGCATATCCAGATTCAGCCATTGTACCAGAAACATACAAGAGAAAGACTGAGTTAGGGTTTTATTTGTTAAAACCATAAACAAAGGAAAATCTGTGTCTTCTTCGTTCCTGTACCTGTTAACACAGAAAGCAAGTCAGGTTTTTCGGGTTTCGTATCATCTCAGCAAACCAGTAACAAAGGTGAGAAATATACCTTCGTTTGTGGTGTTTGAGCCTTGCGGTGACAGGATTTGATACTTGCAAGAAGAGGAAGAAAACAGAAAGTTAATTTTGAAACTAGGGTTTCAAAATCAAAAGTGATTCAGAAGAAATTAGAAAGGGAAAAGAGTCATACCTTCGTCTTCGTAGCTGTGTGAAGCTTTGTTGATCACTTTTGAGTTGATTTCATCAAGAAATCAACAAGAATCAGTGAAACCCTAGGTGAACGAAGGATAGAGAGTTGTGGAGAAGACGAAGAGAGAAAGGCGTGGAAGCAAGAAAGAGAGAGTGAGATCTTGAATTTCAGTTTCAGTCAACTAGGGTTTAGTATATATACTGCGGGTCAAAAAGATTCGCGTGTTGCAATAGTGCTGATCCGGTGGGTGCCGCATAACCCGTTTTGGTGATCAAGTGGATCACCTCTGTTTTTTTGAAGCTGTGGGCTGGATGTGGGATGGACAATTGCTATTTGCACCCCTGCTGTTTCATTTTGACAACCTGCAAGCAAATCAATTAAATGGTTAACAATTTTAGCATTCTGCACTTTGACCCTTGTTATACTTCACTTGGACTCTTGCTATTCAGTGGTTCTAGGCAAAGTGTTGTCATTGGAACCATGAACCAGTATACATTTCAGCATTTTGTCTTCAAAGGTTCAAACCAAAGGAGTAAGAAAACATCACAGGGAGGAAGTCTTTTTTCACAATCTAAAAAGGGGTTGCATATACGTGGCTACTGTTGCGCCCGAAAAAGTCCCCGAGGGAGAACCTTCCTCGTTCACAACTTTTCCTAAGACAATGAAGCCGCCACCAATATTTATTAAGGAAAATATTAGGAAAACCTTTTTTGGAAAGTGATTGGTCTTGCGAAACTAGAGAATAGGGTTCGGGGGTCGGTTACGCGCAGGGAAGGTGTTAGCACCCCACACGTCCTCTCTACTGAGAGGGAACCTTTAATTAAATGTGTGGTTTTAGTGGGTTGACTTGAAAATACTTAATTTTGTCTCTCTACTTCTTATTGAAAAAATTCTTAATGAAAATCCTTATTTATTATGAAAAAGAAAAAGGGGGAAGAATGTTTTTTAGAAAAAAATGCTTGACGGGACATGGCCCGCTCCTACGTATCTCCCAGTGCGATGGAGAACTCAAAGCTACGTAGTTCTTCTTTGTCCTGAAAAAGGGTTTTTGTCTTTTATCTTTTTAGTGAGTTTTCGAAATAGGACGAGCGTTTAATGAATGATTAAACTAACCAAGGTTATGGGTAATCACCGCTAAGTACTCTTGAAAATGAGAGTCACTACCGCCAGTCAGACGAACAAAGGTTCTGATTGACTATTGGTATCGACTCGTTTTTATTTGTTCTTTTGAAAGGGGTTTTCGAAAGAGATTGATTGGCACGAATGATCAAACTAACAAAGATTATGAGTGATCATCGCTTGTTGTTCTTTTGGGAAAAGGACATCGCTACCAATGATTAGACGAACAAAGGTTCTGATTAGCCACTAGCGACAATGGGTTGAAAATGATTTTAGAAAGGAAAAGGTTTTTGAAAATGATCTTGGTTTGCGAAAGTGATTCTTTTTTGTTACGAAAATAACTCTTTTCTTTTCGTTATGCAAATGCTAATTTTTATGGTTGCGCTTGACGAGAATGTGACTCGCTCCTACGTATCCCAAATGGGAATCAAAGCGACGTAGTTCTGGCGAGCCTTGAAAAGGAAAGTCTTTTGCTTTGGCTTTGAAAAGTGAAGGGGCGTTCATAATGATCAAACTAACAAGGGTTATGGGTGATCATTACTAAAACCCACTCAAGTGCATGTAAAAATCTCCTTTTGAAAAACTGAAAGTTTTCATGATGACCAAACTAACAAAGGCTATGGGTGGCCATCACTAGCACTCCATTGTTAATAATCATGCAAGCAAAGGCTTTGCAAGACCACTAACAAAGTTTTTGATTTAATGAGTTTTCGCAATTGGGTTGATTCTTATTTAGGGAAAAGAAAATCTGTTATTTGGGAAAAAAGATTTCGTGAAAATAATAAATTCATTTAGGGGAAAGAAGCAAAATTTAAAAAAAGAGAAACAGGGGGGTGCAGTAGTGAAATAAGGGTGTAAATAAAAGGAGGGCTGTATTATCAAAAGTGGGGTGTAAACAGCGAGCCCAGCTGTTTTTTTTTGGCTGGGATGCACTTTCCTTTTTCCTTACGAAAAAAAAAGAAGGTGGGCCGTAAACAGGGGGTGTTCACGCAGTAAACGGCGGGGTGTGATTAGTAATCGTAAAAAACTAGTATAAAAGCTTAAACAAAAAAAAACCCTAATTTTTAACCCTAATTTCTCTCCTCTTGCGGCGCTGTCTCACTCCTCACTCTCCCCCTAATTTTCCTCTCCTCTCACACGGCGCTTCTACATACCCATCATCCTCAACCCTGCTTTTTCCTCTCCACCGAAACAACAACATTCTCCTCTCCCTCACCACCGTTTTCATCTTCTTCGCTAACCAACGTCGCACGGTCCCCTTTCATCCCTAACTCCGATTTTCTCAACGCCGTCCAACACCTCCTTCTCCCCCCTAAACTTCGCTTTTCTCTCTCTCTCACGCCGTTTGATCTCTTTCCCTCTCCCCTAGCTTCGATCTCTCCCCTCACCGGACCGATCTTCTTCTTCTCTTCTTACGGCGGCTTCACTCTCTCACCGATCTACCCCCTCACGGCGTCGGTTGGGTGTGGTGTTAACGGTCAAGGATGGCGACTACGGTGGTTCGTGTTGGGCTGTTGCGGTGGTTCGGTGGTGACCTATGGGTTGTTGCGGTGGTTCGGTGGTGGCGTATGGTGGTCGAAGTGCGAAGGTTCGCGGAAGGAGGAAGGGTGGTGGTACAGTGACCTATGGTTAGCGAAGGTGTGGGTGGTGGTTGAGGAGAGGGTTCGGTCGTGACAGATGGTTTGCGTACGGTGGCTCGCCTGGCGGCGACGACCACCGCTGGCGGTGGCGGTTTAAAACAGGTCCGATTCTAAATTCTTTTTTTGTTGCTAAATATGATTTTACCCTCTTCTCTGAAACCTAATACTTACTGGACCATATTTTTCAGTATCGATTCTGAATTCTACCTAGTTTTTGAAACACTTCTAATATCTGCATTTTAGGTTTCTAAACTATTCTAGTAAATAAAAAGAATGCGTACAAGCGTGAAAATTTGACCAACCTGGCCTCCGGGATGAAAACTAACTTGTTGTTGCTTGTTGCCACCCCTTTTACTCTACTGCTTATTTCTGCTGCCCTTTCTTGCTTCTCAGTAATTTGAATTCTGTTTTGTATCTCTGTGTATTGCTCTGTGTGTGCCTGTGGTTTTTTTCTTTCTTTTTTTTGTCTGTGTATTAGAACTCTGGATGAATTCTAATTTTCTCAGCTGTGTGTATTGCTGTGTTTGCTACTGTTTTGTGAATTGCTCTGTGTCTCTGTCCCCCCCTGTTGTATTTGCTGTTCACAGTATTTATAGGCTGATTGTGTGGTGTGTTTGTTTGTGTTGTATACAGGCTGGTTGGTGTAGAGGAAAGCAGAAACCTTCTGGGTATTGAATGTCGCTGGGTTTAGAGGAGTGTGGCGTGAAGTAGTGAGGGTGGCGTGAAGGAGTTGATGATGTGAAGCAATGGGTGGCTTGGAGCAGACTTTTGCTGCCAGCTTGCTTGCAAAATTGGTGATAACTTTAGCCAAATATGGGAGAAGTGTAGAAAGCAAATGGACAAGATGAAAGAAGGCTTGGCTTAGTCCTAAAAATATAAGTTGTTGCTGTTTGTTTGTATCAGGGGCGCGTAGCCTCCTCTTTTGTTTTACTTTTTGTATATTTTTTTGTCCTATTTGTAATGAGAAAAAAAATTGTAACTTGTATAATAAAAAAAAGCTAGACAGATTTGGTAAGACAAATAATTTGACTATTTTTGTGTCTCCTTTTTGGTTTATAACCACTAATAAGTGAATACAACTAATAATAATAACGCTAAATCGCTAACAACTTTTGAAAGGCACGTGCAATTAGCTTGATTCTCGTATGGCGAACGCGCGCTTGATTAGCAAATTAATACACACGACGAGAATAAACACGCGCACATAATTAGGAGTAACACGCGCCTGCAATTAGGACCAACACCGTATACAGTAAAGAAAAGACACGCAGACACAATGATAATGAAGCGGTACAAGATCATTAGGACTAACGCGCGTATCACGGTCAAGAATAATGCGCGTATACAACGACACATATTTTTGGATTTTTTTTTTCAACTACGAGAAAAATACTGTTAGAATTTTGCATTCGCGAAAAGACATTTTTATTTTATTTTATTATAAATTTGGAATAGCCGGACAAAATTGGGGTATAACAGATGCCCCTCTTTATTTATATTTTGACGAGGAATATGGTTTGGCCGAAACATATTCCGAGGCAAAATAGAAATAAAGAATTTAGAGATTATACCAATTTTGTCTACTTAGGGAAACCTGGATTTTCTCCCTCTTTTTTTTTGGAAAGATAGACACTTTCGTGTCGATGCGAAAACAGTAAATGAACACTGACGTGCTGACAGAAAAGGTAAAATGGGCACTTGCGTGCGGACAGAAAAGTAAAATGGGCACTTGCGTGCAGAAAGCGGTAAATTGCCCAGGCTGCCTAAAACCTGTAATCCTTAAACGAACTCTTGACGAATCCGAGTTTGCACGTGGCTTTGAGGAGCACGTTTCCTGTTGGCCTTTTCGAGCGACCGTGGGGATCGTTATCAGCTCCGGAACTGATATACAGATCAATGCACGGCGTCCACTGTATCTTAGGCTGATACAACTATTCCGTTGAACCTCACATGGGGCTGCGGTCCATCGCGTTGTTCGTACACGATGTGAGACCTGGGCAGAAGGGAGCAATGATCTCTCTGGGCTCCAATCCGCAATGCTCCTGGGCGCTCTCTTTCCTTTTCTTTCTTTCTTTTCTTTTCTGTTTCTTTTTTCTTCTGAACTCTCCCAACTTGGGGGAGCATTTTCTGGAATATGGAGGCGAGGGCTAACACCGAAGTGCTCATCCTCTCTTTGTACCTGCAGCCGAAAATGAACAAATGCATGCAATACAAATGCCACGATTGCTGTTTTCTTTTTTCTTATGATGAATGCAATGCAAATGTCTGAATTTCTCTTTTCTTTACTTTATTATTATTATTTTCTATGTCTGAGGAGTGCGTGATTTTATGCTTGGTGAATGTAATGCATGACTTTATTGGTTTATTGCTCTTTTGCTTTTTCAACCTTTTTCTTTTCTCTTCTTTTTTTTTTTTTTTATATTTTTTCTTTTTGTGCTCTTTTGCTCTTTTGGCTTTTCCTTTGCTGGTCCGACCCGCTCGCGGGACTTGCGTTATGAGACACCATGATTATCTATGATAATTATTCGGGAGCCGAGCTTCGTCCTCTTGTTTTAATGCAATCAGCACTTCTTATTTGACTTTTGTGAGATTACTTGTCTGGAAGATCGTCTCTTTTTGTTGTCATTTTCAAAAATTTCGCAATGATCTCAATGCTATGACTTATGCACATTTCCATGATTTATTTATCATCTACCATAAAACGTAGTTCAAAATCACAAATGAAAAGAAAGCAACGATAAGACAACAAAACTGATAGAGTGAAAAATTTGGACTTTTATTCATACAGGAGTCAGACGCGCAGAATGTCACGCTGACTGAAAAGGGTACATTGGAAATTTTCCCGAAACTAAAAGAAAGAAAAAGGAGAATGGACGCAGCAGATCTTATGAATATTCTTTGTCTCTGGAGCGTTCGATGCCAATCGCTCATACTTATAGCCTTAATCACCCTTTTATCCAAGCTTTTGGAAGCACTGCTTGCCTCTTTCCTTTTTATGTCCAACTTTTCTGACCCTAATTTTTGCCTGGATCGCCCTTTTGGGTTTTCAATCCACCGGGTCGCTCGATTTTGCCTAGGCCGCCCTTTCGGGTTTTCAACCTAGCGAGCTGATTCTTGCTTGGATCATCTTTCTCTTTTTTCTATATATTTCTTTTAGGCATAGTACTTCTTGACTGCATCCGAGTTCACTGGGAGTGGGAGGTCTTCACCATCCATTTTTGTGAGGATTAATGCCCCTCCAGAGAATGCTTTCTTCACCACATAAGGTCCTTCGTAATTAGGGGTCCATTTTCCCCGTGAATCTTTTTGGATAGGCAGGATTTTCTTGAGCACTAGGTCTCCTCCCTGAAACTGTCGAGGACGAACGTTCTTCTCAAAAGCCTTCCTCATTCTTTGCTGGTACAACTGCCCATGGCACAGAGCGACTACTCTCTTTTCTTCAATGAGATTCAACTGATCTAGACGAGCTTGAACCCATTCTGCTTCTTCTAATTTTGTTTCCATTAGCACCCGTAGGGAGGGTATCTCAACTTCAATAGGGAGGACTGCTTCCGACCCATACACCAAAGAGAAGGGGGTTGCCCCGATTGAGGTACGCACTGAAGTACGATACCCGTGCAAAGCAAAAGGAAGCATCTCGTGCCAATCTTTGTAGGTTACTACCATCTTTTGCACAATCCTCTTAATATTCTTATTGGCTGCTTCAACTGCCCCGTTCATCTTAGGACGGTATGGAGAAGAGTTATGATGCTTGATTTTAAACTCTGTGCACAATTCTTTCGTCATTTTACTATTCAGATTGCTATAATTGTCCGTGATGATTTTATCCGGGAGACCATAGCGACACACCAGGTCCTTCTTTACAAACTTGGCAACCACAAAACTGGTTATGCTGGAATATGAAGCAGCTTCAACCCATTTGGTGAAGTAATCAATTGCAACTAGGATGAAGCGGTGCCTGTTTGACGCTTTGGGCTCTATGGGACCAATGACATCCATGCCCCACATTGAAAATGGCCAGGGTGCAGTTATGACATTTAACGAAGCCGGTGGCACGTGTATGTGATCGGCATAAATCTGGCATTTGTGGCACTTTCTTACAAAACTGTAGCAGTCTGCCTCCATCTGCAGCCAATAGTAGCCAGCCCTTAATATCTTCCTTGCCATAGTATGCCCGTTGGAATGGGTTCCGAACGAGCCCTCATGCACCTCTCTCATGATCCTTTCTGCTTCCTCCTTTGCCACACACCTAAGGAGTACCTTATCATGATTCCTCTTGTAAAGCACCTCGCCACTCAGGAAGAAATTCATTGACAGTCTTCTAAGTGTTCTTTTATCATTTTCCGATGCCCCCGGAGGATACTCTCTATTCAGGATATACTGCTTGATGTCATGATACCAAGGTTTATCATCTCCGCTGTCTTCAATTGCTGCGCAGGAGTAGGAGTGTGCCGGCAAACCTCGATGCTGGATTCTGATCTGGGTCAAGTTCTTATCACAATTGATATTAAACATTGAAGCTAAAGTGGCCAGTGCATCAGCCAACTGATTCTCTCTGCGAGGAAGATGCTGAAACGCGATTTCTTCGAAGGACTCAACCAATTCTCGGATGTAGTCTCTGTACAGTATCAACTCAGGATCTCTGGCTTCCCAATCTCCGTTCACTTGATGGATAACTAGGGCCGAGTCTCCATACACATCTAATCTTTTAACTTTCCAGTCTAGAGCTGCCTGAATACCCAGAATACATGCCTCGTACTCCGCAATATTATTTGTGACATAGAAGCTCAATCTAGTAGTGAATGGTATGAAGCGATTGTCAGGGGACACCAGCACTGCCCCAGCCCCGTGCCCATAGCTGTTGGAAGCACCGTCGAACACTACTCTCCACCTTTCATTCTCTGGGGATTTTCCTTCTTCAAATAAAGCCAGAATGTCCTCATCTGGGAAATCACACTACATCGACTGGTAATCTTCAATAGGCTGATGTGCCAGGTATTCAGCTAGCGCACTACCTTTGATGGCCTTTTGAGTGACATAAAGAAGATCATATTCTGACAACTGCATCTGCCACCTCGCAATTCTTCCCGTAAGCGCGGGCTTCTCGAAGATATACTTGATAGGATCCATCTTTGACACCAACCAAGTAGTGTGACTTAACATGTATTGCCTCAAGCGGTGAGCAGCCCAAGCCAAGGCGCAACAAGTCTTTTCTAGTAACGAATACCTCGTCTCACAGTCGGTGAACTTCTTGCTCAAATAGTAAATTGCATGCTCTTTCTTGCCAGTTTCGTCATGTTGTCCTAACACACAACCCATTGAATTTTCTAGCACGGTCAAATACAGGATCAAAGGTCTGCCATGTACCGGAGGCATCAAAATAGGCGGATCTTGCAGGTATTTCTTAATTTTCTCGAAAGCTTCTTGGCAATCATCATTCCACCTAGTCTCTCGATTCTTGCACAGCAATTTGAAAATCGGCTCACATGTGGCAGTTAACTGGAAGATAAACCTGGAAATGTAGTTCAGTCTTCCGAGAAAACCCCGAATTTCTTTTTCGGTCTTAGGAGTAGGCATCTCGAGAATTGCACGCACTTTATCTGGGTCAACCTCTATCCCCTTTTGACTGACAATGAACCCCAATAGTTTTCCTGATCTCACCCCAAAGGTGCATTTAGCCGGATTTAACCTGAGCTTGAACTTTCTCAACCGTTCAAAGAGCTTCCGCAAATTAACAACGTGCTCTTCATCTGTTCTGGACTTTGCGATCATATCGTCCACGTACACCTCAATCTCTTTGTGCATCATATCGTGAAACAACGTGACCATAGCTCTTTGGTAAGTAGCGCCGGCATTCTTCAACCCAAACGGCATGACCTGATAGCAGAACGTTCCCCAGAGAGTTGTGAAAGTAGTCTTCTCCATATCCTCAGGAGCCATTTTAATCTGATTATACCCCGAATACCCGTCCATGAAGGAGAAAAGGGAGTGCTGTGCTGTGCTGTCTACTAGGACATCAATATGAGGCAAGGGAAAATCGTCTTTGGGACTGCCACGATTCAGATCACTGTAATCAACACACATTCTAACTTTTCCATCCTTTTTGGGCACTGGCACAATGTTAGCAACCCACTGTGGATACTTGGCTACGGCTAGGAAACCAGCGTCAAACTGTTTCTTCACTTCGTCTCTGATCTTTAAAGACATCTCGGGCTTCATCCTCCTTAACTTCTGTTTAACCGGAGGGCACTCAGGCTTGACTGGCAGCTTGTGCACCACTATATCAGTATCTAACCCGGGCATATCTTCATACGACCATGCAAAGACATCAATGTAGTCGCGCAGGAGTTGAACCAACTTCTCATGCTCACTCTTTTTCATTGAAGTGCCAACCTTGACTTCTTTCTTTTCGCCCCCTGTGCCTAAATTGATGATCTCAATAGTTTCCCCATGTGGCTGAATAACCTTTTCTTCTTGCTCAACCATTCTCATCAATTCCGGTGGAGTTTCCCAGTCATCCTCAGCATCCTCCTCAGCTTGATTAACGGGGTAATCAAAATTAACATATGAACCGCTGGCATCATTATTTTTAGCGGTATTCATTTTAGATCTGCATTTGCGGGAATAGAAAAGCAATGAACAAGCAAAAATAGAGACACAAAATGAAGACGCAAAAAGCTATTTTTATTCATTTGAGAATTCAAAACTACATTTTATTGATAGATGATATCTAAAAGAAAACATGCATGCCCCTATGAAAATACCCTAAGGCCTTGGGCAGAGCCAAAGGATTTGCATTACAAAGATCATTACTTTGAAATGAAACAACAGGGAAATCAACGATCTTCCAGTTGCCAATTTCTTCTCCTGCCACACTGCGACGAACCAGGCCTTGATCCTCGTCTTCTTCAACTAACTCTTCCTCGATGACAGCTATCTGATTAGGGTTCAGCATGCCAGCACTCCTGAAATTCCGTTTGAGGTCATCTATGGGGACCATCATTAATCGGGGCTCTCTCCCCTGAAGCCTAGCCAATCTCTTCTCACGCTTTTCCTCAGCCATTCTTTTCTTATCAGCTGGAGTGGGCCAGTAACCTAACCCACATCTGTCTTTGTATTCTCACAGATGCACAGGTGACAGAATTCCTTGCTCAGATCTTCCTAGCCCCTTCCCAATCTGATAGCCACTCTTCAGCATAACCTTCGCTACCATAATATCAGCATTGGACCACTTGGGTACCGGTACTGGGGATTCTTCATTTACGAACACAGCGTTCGCAATTTCTAGGGATTGAAAGGCGGATTCGAGGGATTCCTCTGCAGCTTCAATATAATGAGAGGGGACAGGTTTGCTGATTGTGAACTCCTCCTCCCCACAGACAACTACAAGCTTATCGTCGACTATAAACTTGAGTTTTTGGTGAAGTGTTGAAGGGACAGCGCCTGCTGCGTGGATCCAAGGTCTCCCCAAGAGACAGCTGTACGAGGACTCAATATTCATAATTTGAAAAGTCACACAGAACACCTCAGGCCCTATTTGCATTGGGAACTCCATTTCCCCTATGACTTCTTTCTTAGACCCATCAAAGGCTCTGACCAGGGTTGAGCTGGGTTTCATGTAGGAACAATCCACCTCTAACTTGTTCATCGTTGATCTGGGCATAACATTCAATGAGGATCCATTGTCAATGAGAACCCTGGAGAGTGTATATTCACCGCACTTCACTGAGATATGCAACGCCTTATTGTGCCCCTTCCCCTCTGGGGTAAGTTCATCATCAGTGAAAGTAATGTAATTAGATGCAACGATGTTCCCCACTATACCATCCAACTGATTAACAATAATATCTTGGGCGACATGGGCCTCATTTAGTACTTTAACCGAGGCGTCACGGTGGGCTTCGGAGTTTAGTAATAGGGACATGATGGAAATTTTGGCTGGGGTGTGGTGTAGCTGATCCACCACTTTGTAGTCACTCTGTCGCATTATCTTCAAGAATTCAACAACCTCTGGGTCTGACACCTTCCTATTTATCACAGGCTCCGGCTCTACATTCTTTCCTTTTCGGATTCTCTCTTCTGTTGCCTTAGAAGGATCCTCTTCCTGAGCTTGGGGAATATACACACGCCCACTTCTAGTTACCCCACTACTTCCTGCAATATTGGTGACGTCAAGAGCAACTCGAGATCTCGGAGCTGGAATTGGCACACTGTAGCTCCACAGGACATCAGTGTTCTTCTGGCTAGGAGCTGGAACTGGGATCACAATAGTCTTTGGTCTTGCCACAGCCGAATTCTGACTGTATGGCACCTCGATAGGTCTCTGCACATCTCTGCCCCCTTCTGATTGGAGGGTCAGAACATCCCCCTCTCTCCCCTGTATACCCACCTGGATGATGTGGCGGTCCATCAGATCCTGTAACAACACCTTGAATGCTTCACATGCTCCTACACAGCTGACATTAGCACAAGCTCCTTTCTGAACGCAACCCATCCTAATAATCCCGCATTTACACAATTCTGCATGAATGATTTCTAGGGGGGTCTGGATATCTTCAACTGATCTGATTAGGGACTGCTCTTTCATATCCATGCTTGCATTAGTGGCATGCTTCCCATGACCAGGCAGTGGGTTAGTCGTAATATTTGGATCCTCCTGCTTGAAAGTTATGCCTTTCCTTGTCTATCAAGTCCTGCACCACTATCTTGAAGGCTTTGCAATCCTCCACAACGTGCCCAACCGCCCCTTCGTGGAAGGCACAAGTACTATTGGGGTTGTATCATCTGAAGTAAGGTGGTTGAACAGGTTTCATGGGTCTTGTATTGATGAGCTTATTGGTGATGAGGTAGTTGAATAGGTCTGTGTATGACATGGGAATTGGGTCAAAGGTTGTTCTTTTTTGATAGGTCCTTTGGTGGTTGTTTTGAAATGGATGGGCTGTTTGCGTGGGAGTAGGGACTGGGATGTTGGGTGGCTGGTATGGTAGCCAGCTCGCAGCAAACGCTTTCCGGCGGATTTTTTAAAAAAAAAAAATTTTTTTGGAATTTTCCGGCGGATTTTAAAGGCATTTGCGGCGGATTTTAATTTTTTCTTTTAAAAAAATCCGCTGCAAAAGCCAAAAAAAAAATTTAAAAACCGCCGGAAATGCTTAAAATCCGCCGCAAAATCCAATTTTTTTTTTTAAAAAATTCGGCGGTAAAAAGTTTGAATTTTTGAATTTTTTTCGAATTTTAATGTTTAATTTGTATTTTAATAAAAAGTAAGAAAAAATGAAAATGAAGTAGAATATGAGAAAAAATGATATAGAAAAGAATGAAAATAAATAAATGAATGAGAATGTAGAAGTAGGAAGGAATAAGAATGAAAGAGAATATTAGAAGAGAATGATATAGGAGAGAATGTGAATAAAGAAGTAAGAAGAAATAAGAATTAAGGAGTGAATGAAAAAGAATGAAGAAGAAAGGAGAAATATAGAAGAGAGATATGTAGAAAAATTTATGGAGATGAGAGTATAAGAAATATAGAAGAGAGATATGTAGAGAAATATAGAAGAGAATGAGAATGAAATAAAGAGTGAAATGAGAGAATGAGAGGAGTGTAGGAGAAATTTTTATTTATAGGCGAATTTTTTCCCTCCGAAATTTCCGGCGGATTTTTGAAATTACCGGCGGATTTTTTGAAATTTTTTTTGGCTTTTGCGGCGGATTTTTGGTATTTGCGGCGGATTTTTTAAAAAAAACAAATTTTTTTGGCTTTTGCGGCGGATTTTTTTAAAATTTTTTTTTTATTTGCGGCGGATTTTTGAAATTTGCGGCTGATTTTTTTAATTTTTTTTTTAATAATCCGCCGCAAATGTCAAAAAATCCGCCGGAAATTTCCCCAAAATCCGCCGGAAAAGTTTGCGGCGAATAAAATCCGCCGGTAAGTCCTAAAATCCGCCGGAAATTCCTAAAATCCGCCGGAAAGTCCTGGCCGGAAAATCTCATTATTCTTGTAGTGATAGTTGTGTTCAAAACCAATTCTCTTGATAATCTTCTTAGTAAGAGTACCACTAGTGTGAGTCTCAAGGAGAGAAATCACAGAGGAGGAATAGTCCCTTTTCAAATTTCTAATTGGGCTATCAAAGCCCTTAGCTGGCGTTCCCTGACAATTCCAAGATAAGAAATTAATAAAGAAAGTTGGGGATTTTGAAGGATGGACCTTCAGAGGAGTTGGCCATTTCTGATTTCGTGCTTTGTCTTGAGCTCTTTAGCTCTTCTTTGGTCATTTTCATCAATGTGAGCCAAAACAACCCTAACCTCTTCCATTCCTCTAAATTTCTTGAGGAATTGTTCACCATGGGTCATGTTCATCACCTTCATGTAGGCCATAATAGCCTCCTCTTCAGAAATATTACTTTTCACCATTTCTGAATTGTTCACAAGGTTCCCTACAAAGGTGGAAGGAATGTTTTCCTTGCCCACAGTTTGTTTTGTACTGTTGTTATCCTTGTTTTTAGCCTCCTTCACACTAGGCTTATGTCCTTGGACATTTACTTTGTCAATGTGTAAATTGCCACGCCCATTACCTTGCCCTCCTTTACCTTTAGGCATATTTTGGGGATATCCCCCCTCCCCCAAGTTGATTCCTCACTCTAGGTTTGATCACTGGTTTTGGAGTATCTCAAACTGAGTTCTGAGTGTGTTCAGTGTCCTCATTGCTAGGTTTTTTCATTTCAGTGTCAGTATCATGAGAATCAAGAAGAACCTCAACTGTAGCATTACAATTCCTTTTTGTAGAATCCTCATCCTTGTTTTTGTTATCAATAGGCTTGGGATTCTTTTCTGCATTCTGCTGCTTCTTCTTCCTTGTAACATATCTTGGGGGATTCCACGGTCCCATTTCAAGCTCCTCCTTCATACTTAGATCTTCCTTTGTAGTAGTTTTTGAACTTTCAACAGGTTGCTGACTAACTTGTGAGGCATCAGCAGGTTGTTGGTTCACCTGTGTGCTGTTAGCAGGGCCCTCTTCAGTTGTCTTTGAAGTCATCACTGTATCTCCAGTCTTCTCCACTTGAATATTCTCCATTTCAACTTCAAGAAGCTCACAACATTGGTGTTTCTTATGGCCATATTTACCACATCTAAAGCATATTGAGTGAAGTCCTTCATATTCAAGGAACATTTTCATCCCTCTTATGGTAATGGGAGAGGCCAGAGGCTTGTCTAGGTCAAGTTCTACACATATTCTAGTAAGTTTACCTCTAGCATGGAGGGATATTAGTTTGTCTATTCTGAGCATAGAACCGAGAGAGTTTCCAATGCAGTTAAGAAGTTTCTCATTGCATAACTCCACTAGAAATTTAGGGATTCTAACCCAAACAAACCACCTTTTGAGTGAGAGAAGCTGTGAGAGAGAAGAATGGTCTCCATATTTAGACAATAAGATAGTGACCAGCTACTTTCGAAGGGCCTTCAAAGAGGGCATGCCTGTAGTCTTCAATGTTAGATAGTTGAACCAGGAAAAAATCCCCTACTAGGTTAGTGATTTGCATTGTACCATTCAACACCCAAGAACGCCTCAGCTTGGCTTCTAGAATTTTGAGGCTTACCCTCTTCCCTAACACTTTCACAATCAACGTGTTTCTCCATGGCTTTGATCACCAAGCTTGGAGTTCCTCATCTTATACTGAAATGACATGACCTAGAGAGCAGATCAAACCTTTATTTGATGCTTCCTCTTCAATTTTGTACTATTTATTTTCAGGAAAATCTTCATTGAGCATATCACTCAAGGATTCCTCGTTATCTCCTTTTTCCCCAAAAAGGCTTTCATTAAAGCATCTCTGAATGATTTTGGAGGTTCGGTAGTTGTTGCATCTATCATTATCTCTTCCACGACTTTGACAGTGTGATTATCACGTTCAGTCTTATGTTTTTTGTTACAGAGTTGCAAGTTTTCATCTGGTTTCAATGCGGTGGTGGAGGAGGAGGGCACCCCTCCATGGGTGCTGGAACTCATGTCATAGCACAACTCACAAAACAGATAAAACACTAGACGACAAAGCACTTTCTAAATTAACTTTTCCCTTTAATATTAACACAAGCCAGACCTTATTACATCATCACAAAATGCTAAAAATATTTTTAACAAGCTAGACCTCATTGCAACATTTGCATAATGTATCTTTTTTAGTAGTATTAGCAATATAATCGTGTATACGCACGGGTAACATCATCACCAGGGGAAAGGGGCCCTGAATAATTCGGAGTTCGGCCGGGAGGTAAGTAAAGTCTGACTCCAATTATATTCTTTGTATAAATAGACTCAGGTAGAATTCAATTACAATAAATCTTTCAAGTTGATAAGAAATGATGTTTCATAGCTTTAGAATATTTTCTTCAACTGACATTTTTTATCGTTAGGTAATTACGAATCATATAGTAATAATGTAGTAGTTCCCACGACGAATAAATATACGAAATACATTTTATTAGTAATAAAATTATACCAACAACATGTAATATTTTTCCGTTGTAAATCAAAAGTAGAATATAAAAAATAATTTTTCCGACAATATCTAGTATTTTCGACAATAACTACTACAAAAATTTAAAATGTTTTTATTTTGTAAAACAAAAAGACTAAGATATTACTAGATGAAAAAAAAGATTACCCTTTATAGAGCTGCGCTTCCTACTCGGGTATCTATAGTGTTTGTAGTGCTTATCGTTTGCTTATGGAGAGAGTGTCGGGGACATCTCATCTTCGGGCTGATGGTGATTGGAGAGCGCTTTGGAAATTAAAAATCCCTCCTAAAGTCAAACACTCTTCCTATGGTGTCTTTGCAGAGGTGCACTTCCTACTATGCATAATTTAGTACAACGACATGTGGAGATTGAAGTTGAATGCTCGTGGTGTCGTGACTCGTCAGAAACAGCAACACATTTGTTCATATTCTGCAGCAAGGCCTCGGCCATCTTGGAGCAGTCTCGGCCTGCAACATTGTATCAACGCTGCTGTTGTATTTGATGATTTCAGCAGCATATTTTTTCAGGTATTGGCTACAGTTACTGCTAGTGAGAAGATAGCTTAGTGTATGACTTTGTGGAGCTTGTGGGAAAGCCGGAATGATCGTGTTTTGGAAAATAAACACTCTGATGCTTCAACTATAGCGTGGACAGGTTCTAAATTCTTTAGCGAATGGTTGGCGGCTCGGTCTGATGGTGTTATTGCTTCTAGTGTTGCGAATCAACCCGTCCAGCCTCCAGTTTCTGATTCTTGGACCAGGCCGTCTCCTCCTGATTGGGTGAAGTGCAATGTGGATGCATCTTTCTCTGTGGCTGAAAACAAGTTGGGCATTAGCGTTTACAGGGGACGACAACGACTTTATAGCTGCAAGAACTCATTGGTTCTCTCCCCTCGTGGATGTCCTTTTAGGAGAAACAATGGGGTTGTATCTAGCTATTCATTGGGTCCATGAGTTAATTATAAGGACGTGATTTTTGAGTTAGATGCAAAGTGTGTGGTTGACGCTTTCAACTCCAATCGTCCTTCTATAGCCGAGTTTGAGTCTTTAATTTTAGTTTGTAAGGATCTATTTTCTTTTATGAGCGTGGCATTATTGTCAGCTAGTCCCCGGGATTATTTTGATATTCCCTAATGTATTGCTACTTTGATTATTAATGAATTGCCCGAGGTGTTTCTTGTAAAAAAAAAAACACAACTCAGTACAATTCAAGGGCCATAAGAATAAGAACTAATCTAAAAAACTCTAAGGATTAGATATCATAAATTAGGAAACAAGACAATGTTGGACTATATGATAACCTTAGGGGGGGTGAATAAGGATATACACTAAAAATGAATTCCTTTTAATTTTCAAAACATTAACAATGCACATTTAAAAATCGAATGCGGAAAATAGGATTTAAACTATATGCACTATCTAAGCATGCTATACCTATGACAGAACCAGTTACAGTGAAATATTATGCTAACGATACTGTTATCAAATTTAACGATAAACAGATTGTGATATTGATATTGAACGCAACGCAATGATATCAAATATAACTATAAACAAATATAAACGATAAACAAAGTAAAGAGAAGGGAAAGAGATACACCGTGATTTTTATGAGGTTCGGGATAAAAGCCCTACGTCATCGGCCTCCGGCTTTGCAACCTTTGGACTTGATAACAACCACTATATGAGAAGAACTTCTTCAACGTTTTACAAGCAAGCAACTTCACTCAAGCAATATAACAATATAGTAGTTGAGAGAGATAAGTGATTTGGATTTAAAGATGAAGAACTTGAGAAAATGATTTGACAGTGAAAGTTCTTCTTTTTCTCTTTTTCTAATTTGTGAATATGTACGTTGTAGTTGTGTTTCTCGTTGTGTTTGAAACAAGAACCCCAAAGTCCTATTTATAGGATTTGCAAAAATATGACCGTTGGACAAAACAAGAATCGATTATTTGCTTAAAACAAATGTGTATGATAATCGATTAAAATGTGACCGTTGCAGCACTTTTAAGAAGGAGTGGAATCGATTATGTGCTTGAAATAACTAAGATCATAATCGATTATGTCTTCTAAATAAGTAAGATAGGAATCAATTGTTTGCTTAAAACAAGGAGCCAAGAATCGATTATGTGCTTCCAAGAAGAAGCCCCAAATCGATTATGGACTTTAATGAGGAAGTCAACAATCGATTGTTTTGTTTCAAAAGAAAGGAAGTTGAAATCTATTATATGCTTTAAATAACTAAGGAAGAAATTGATTATATGCTTTAAAAGAGAGAGTAATCGATTTTTCCATTAAAAAACACAAGGCCGTTAATCGATTGTTTTCTTTCCAAAACATATTCCTTTAAAAACCCACAGGCTAATAATCGATTTCTAGCTTTGTGAAGGTAACCACAAATTGATTATATGCTTGAATAAATAGGGCTAGAAATCTATTATCAACTTATAAACACAAAGTCATCAATCGATTCTTAGCTTTAACATTTTCTCATGCTACATGGCTACCTATTAGGCTTTTATAATTTATTTTTCTAAGCTTTTAACTTAACAGTTATATTTTAAAAAAATCATCTCTCAACTACTAAAAGTTATATAACTGAAGTGATAGGATCTTACACTGTGTCCTATCAAAAGCAGATTAACAATTTGGTCTTGAACTCTAGAGTTCTCTTCCAAGCCGCTACACTTTAAGATATCCTGCTCTTTGTTTCATGTCATGTTGTTAATATTTGAGGTAGTAATGCTAGTTTAGTAAATAGTTGGATAGTAGAGAAGGCTTTAGTTGATAGTTGAAAGATGATAGTAGTTAATTAGTAGTGTGATGTTTGGAGCAAATGAATAGTTGTATTGCTCTCAAATTGGTCACAAATGACTTGACTTACAAATGCTCCCAAGCTTGCCTATTTATAGGGGCTTGAGGATGGTTCTAGATAATTCTACATGATTAGCATCTCTAATATATTCTAGATTTATCTTGTACTTGTAGCTTCTAGGTTTTTCTCTTTTGATATTTACATAGAATATTCTAGATTCTTTTACTTAGTACATGTAATGGTAATTTCTAGAATATCTTTGATCTAGACTTCAATAGAGAAATCTAGAAATTTGCATCACTTCTAGCTTTAACACTCCTCCTTGATGCAAACTTCGGAAAACTCCAAGCTTTGCTCATAAGCTTCAAGAGAGCCCATTAGTTCTGTCACAGATAAGTTTGATAGATTCTTCGTTTGTTCAATCGTCGTCACGATTGGATCATACTTACAGGGAATAGAAACTAGAATTTTCTCAACAATTCTTTTGTCGAGAATATTTTCCCCGTAGACTCTCATTTTAGAAACAATTTCTTTTATCTTAGTATAATAGTCTTGAACGGTCTCAGATTCCTTCATATTTAATAATTCAAACTTACGCCTTGGACTTTGGAGTTTGACGGCACGTACCTTGGCGGTTCCTTGAAACTCCTCCTGTAGTGTACTCCATGCATCCTTGGCACTAGAAGCTCCCATTATCCTCGAAAAAATAAACCCACAGCTTGCTACAAGTAATATAGCGCCGTTGAATCTTTTTGCCTATTTTCCTTCAACTCTTTCCTTTGAGCTGCAGTAAGAGTTGAAGTATCTGCGGGAGTAGTAAATCCTTCTTCCACAACTTCCCATAGATCTTGGGAGCAAAAAAATGTCTTCATTTTAATGCTCCAAAAATCATAGTTTTCACCGGAAAAAGGAGGGACTTGGATATTAGATGATGATTGGGTGTTGTTAGCCATTGGCTAAGAAAAAATATGGAAGTAGTGTAGAGTGAGGGTAGTGATTTTTAATTGGTAGTTGGATAGTTTATCTACGCCCAGTATATGACCGAACGTAGCTCTGGTACCACTGTTAATATTTGAGGTAGTAATGCTAGTTTAGTAAATAGTTGGATAGTAGAGAAGGCTTTCGTTGATAGTTGAAAGATGATAGTAGTTAATTAGTAGTGTGATGTTTGGAGCAAAAGAATAGTTGTATTGCTCTCAAATTGGTCACAAATGACTTGACTTACAAATGCTCCCAAGCTTGCCTATTTATAGGTGCTTGAGGATGGTTCTAGATAATTCTACATGATTAGCATCTCTAATATATTCTAGATTTATCTTGTACTTGTAGCTTCTAGGTTTTTCTCTTTTGATATTTACATAGAATATTCTAGATTCTTTTACTTAGTACATGTAATGGTAATTTCTAGAATATCTTTGATCTAGACTTCAATAGAGAAATCTAGAAATTTGCATCACTTCTAGCTTTAACACTCCTCCTTGATGCAAACTTCGGAAAACTCCAAGCTTTGTTCTTAGTTCCTCAAACTTGACTCTTCATTTCCTTTGCTGACGAAGCCCTGTGGTTGCTCAATATAAATCTCTTCTTCTAGCACTCCATTTAGAAATGCAGACTTGACATCTAGTTGATAGATGCTCCACTCTTTTTGTGCTGCAAGAGCTATTAAAGCTCTTATAGTGTCTAGACGAGCAACTGGAGCAAATGTCTCATTGTAGTCAACTCCAGGTTGCTGAGAGTAGCCCTTTGCTACTAGCCTAGCCTTGTGTTTTTGTATTGAGCCATCAGGGTTAAGCTTTGTCTTATAAACCCATTTGACTCCTATGATATCTTTATCTTTTGGATAGTCTACTAGCTCCCATGTTTTGTTTTTCTCAATTGATTTAATCTCCTCCTCCATTGCTTTGACCCATACTTCTTGTTTTGATGCTATTTCATAGTTTTCAGGCTCAAGTATGGCCAAATTGCAAGTTTCATATATATCCGCCAGAGATCTTACTCGCCTCGGAGTAGATTCTGGTCTCTGGCGAGGAATCTTGTTGAAGAGAAGACGAAGAAGGCATACCTGGATCTTCTGTTACTTCTTCAACTTCTTCTTGAGGTTGCTGTACTGGAAGGGAAATGTTGCTTCTCTCAATTTTTTCTTTATCCAAATTCCAAGCAGCAGCTTCATCAACTTCGACATCTCGACTAATGATGAGCTTCTTTGTTTGTAAGTTGTAGACTCGATAGCCTTTTGATTGTGTACTGTATCCCAAGAAGATGCCTCGAATTGTTTTGCCTTCTAACTTATGCCTCTTTTGGTCTGGGACATGAATGCAGCAGATTGATCCAAAGACCCTTAAATGTTTGGCAGAAGGTTTTTGCCCACTCCAAGCTTCAACAGGAGTCTTGTCTTGGACTGCTTGAGTTGGACATCTATTGATAATGTAGACTGCAGTATAAACCGCTTCAGCCCAAAAAGTGTTTGGTAGTCCTTTATCCTTTAGCATCGATCTAGCCATCTCCATGACCGTGTGGTTTCTTCTTTCATATACTCCATTTTGTTGAGAAGAATATGCGACTGTGAGTTGTTTTTCAATGCCTTCATCCTCACAGAATTTATCAAACTCATGGGAGTTGTACTCTTTGCCGCGATCACTCCTAAGCCTCTTTATGTGTTTGCCACTTTGGTTTTCTACAAGGGCCTTGAACTTCTTGAATATTCCAAAGACTTCTGATTTTTCCTTGATGAAATAGACCCAAGTCATTCTAGAAAAGTCATCGATGAAGAGGATGAAATACCTGTTGTTGGTGAGTGATGGTGTCCTCATCGGTCCACAAACGTCAGTGTGGATGAGTTCTAGCACATCTTTAGCTCTCCATGCATTGCTCGTTGAAAATGGTAGTTTGTGTTGTTTTCCAAGAAGACATCCTTCACATGCTCCACTATCTTCTTTTAGGCTTGGTAAATCTCTTACCATATTCTTTTGATATAACAACTTTAAGGCTTTCGAGTTGAGGTGGCCAAATCTTCGATGCCATAGCCATGAATCATCAGCTTGCACCTTCATGGCAATGTTAGTAGTATATTTAAAGTTTATCGGAAAGCTTCTGTTCCTCGTCTCCATCTTTACTTGGGCTATCTCAACCCTTTTACTACTGTTATCATAGATTGTGCATTTATCTCCTTCAAAGTGAAGGACATAGCCTTTCTCCATCATTTGACCGATGCTCAAGAGATTTTCTTTAAGATTGGGAACCAGTAAGACATCTCTAATGAGTCGCGTACCTTTCTTTGTCTCCACCATGACAGTGCGTTTACCTTTTGATTCCACGGTAGTACCATTCCCTAGTCGAATCTTTGATTTGACAGAGTCATCAATTTCCTTAAAGATGCTCTCATCTTTAGCCATGTGATTGCTGCAACCGCTATCTAAGTACCAGGTTCCTTTCTTGTCATCGTTGGAATCTTGGGTGGCATAGAAAAGATGTTCTTCACTGTCATGTTTATTCTGGTCATTCTCACGTTCTTCGACGAAATTTGCTTGATGTTTATTTTTGCTATAGCAATTCTTCTCCACGTGCCCAAATTTCTTACAGTGCCGACATTGTGGCTTTCCTCGCCAGCGACAGTCTTTCTCGGCATGATTTGTCCTTTTGCAGATGCCACATGGAGGATACTCATCTTGATTTTTCTTTGAGAAATTTCTAGAATTCTCTCTATTTCTAGAACTTTCTCCACTACTCTTGTTTCCTCCGTATCCTTTATTTTGAGACCGTAATTTAAGCTTAGATTGAAAGGCATTTTCTACAGAGTCATCATCACGCCTACTCAATCTTTGCTCATAAGCTTCAAGAGAGCCCATTAGTTCTGTCACAGATAAGTTTGATAGATTCTTCGTTTGTTCAATCGTCGTCACGATTGGATCATACTTACAGGGAATAGAAACTAGAATTTTCTCAACAATTCTTTTGTCGAGAATATTTTCCCCGTAGACTCTCATTTTAGAAACAATTTCTTTTATCTTAGTATAATAGTCTTGAACGGTCTCAGATTCCTTCATATTTAATAATTCAAACTTACGCCTTAGACTTTGGAGTTTGACGGCACGTGTAATACCCTAATTTTGTCCGATCAAAAATGAGAGATTTTATTAAAAATAATAATCAGTTTTTATTTTTATGTCATATTTTTTAGTTGCCACAAGTTTTAACCAAAAAAATATATTAATTAGATGTGTGGAAACAAAAAATAAGCAAAGGAGGAAATGGAGGGGGTCTAAAAAAAAAGAATGGAGGTGCAATCAGGATTGGGCCATCAAAAACCCAACCCAACAAAAAAGGCTAGCCCAACTCGCCTAACCCTAAATCCCCTCCACCAAAACCTAACCCATCCAACCAACCCATAACCCATTACCCAACTCACTCCTCCACCAAAACCCTAATTCTCCCCACCAAACCCTAGTCAAATTCGGCCACCCCCCCTTACCCTAAAAATCATCCACATTCAATCCCCCCTTTCCCTAAAATTTGGCCACATTCACTCACCTTTCCCCTCCTTGATTTTCAACCCCACTCCCTCATTTCCCTCCTTGGAAATTGCACTTTTTCCTTTCCCACACTCCACCTTTCCTCTTTTCTCTCAAACCCCACTTCCCCATACACGCCTTTCCCCTCTCTCTTCTCTTCCTACGGCTCACTCTCTCTTTCTCACACCCACACACTTCACTTTCTCTTTCTTTCATCTCTCACATCACTCATCACTTCCTCTTCCCTCCTACGACCTCACTCTCTCTTTCTCACACTCAACCTTCATTTTCTCTTTCTTTCTCCATCACACACAACTCACACTCAACCCTTCCTTTCTCATCCTCTCCTCCCATCCCTACGA
Source organism: Astragalus membranaceus (assembly GCA_039519185.1). Lineage (NCBI taxonomy): Eukaryota > Viridiplantae > Streptophyta > Magnoliopsida > Fabales > Fabaceae > Astragalus > Astragalus membranaceus. Next base: position 88,988,109 of record CM076854.1, on the reverse strand, counting down.
CCCCATCTCTCTCACACTCATCCATCATTTCTTTCCTCTACCATGCCCATACCCCTTCACCATCTTTGTCATATCAAGTCCTTTTTTTAAGTCAAAAAAAGAAGAGAAACACTGTACAAGGTATGGTGAGGAGCAGTCCAAAAACGAAGGAGAGAAGCACAGGACTAAAAAATCTCCAAGTATAAATATGGGCCTCCAAGAAGAAAAAAGGGGAGAGAAAAAAGGGGAAAGAAGAAAACGATCTCTGAAGAAGAAAATAGAAGGAGAAGCTCGTAAGCAAGGGTAGCAATTTGGAGTCAAGAGGAGCAAATTTTGTTGTTGTTGAATCTGAGAGAACTTTCTTTCTTTCCTTTTTTCGTTTTTACCATTAAAAATTTCCCTAAACTTTTTCCTTTTTGTTCTGTGAGATTTGAGAGGAAGGATTCACCCGGCAGGATTTTCATTGGTAATGTTTTTTTTTAATCCTCTTGTTATTTTCATCATGTAATTCCTCTTCAACATTTCCGGTTTTTTTTGTTTAAGGTGTTGTAATGTGACATTTTAAGTTGCTGTAATTTTGTTGTATATATTTGTTGCTGTTTTTTTTCTATTTTATTTGTTGCTTTTTTTTATTTAAAAAGTTGTTGTAATTTTGTTGCATATATTTGTCGCTGTTTTTTTTTTCCATTTTATTTGTTGCTTTTTTTATTTAAAATTATTGCTGTCATGTTTTTTTTAGATGTTTTTGTTGCTGTTTTTTTTTATGTGTTGCTGTTATTTTTATTATTAAAATTGTGGCTGTTATTTTATTTAAAATGTTGCTGTAAAGAAAAAATAAAATAAAATGTGTATTTTCGAATTAAAATGTTGCTACAAAAAAAAGTTGCTGTATTTTCGAAATTAAAATAAAGTCCCTTTAAAGTATAAAAAAAATAATAATATTTTCTTTTCCAAAATAAATGTTTGCTAATATCATTCCTTTTTTTTAAAAAGAAATAACAATAATAATCATTTTCAAATAAAAACAGCAAAAACACCCCTTTTAAAAATAATAACCATGACAATAATGATATAAAAAAAAACAATGGTAATTCTTTTCAAAATAATAATAGCGGAAACCATTTTCCAAAAATCAACTTTCAAAATAGAAGACCGCTTAATCAAACAACACATTTCTCTAAATCATGTTTTCTAAGTAAAGCGTTTTTTTTTTTAAATAATCAAACGCTCAACTACTTTTTTTTCACATCAGATTTCTATTGGCACCCCCCAGGTTCTGATAATACAACCCCTGTTTTAGATTTAAAGACCCATGTTAATTGCACCCCCACGTTTTTTAGTAATACAGTACCCTTTTTGACAGCAAACTCATCCATTTTTTACTACAAGCCCATCTTTTTTAAACGCAACCTAGTTCACAAAAACCGATTTGGTCTCACTGTTCGCACCCCCCATTTTTGATACAACACTCCTTGTTGTTAATTGTACCTCCCTTTTTTACTACCACCCATTCCGCTTTTATTTACATCGTAATGTTTCTAAACCATTTTCTTTCTTTCAAACAACCAAGCTCGTACACAAATAGGTTGTTGCTAACGGTCACTCTGAGTTTAGCTTGTTTGACCGATAGGAATAATCTCCATTTTTCGAAACGGATTAGTAAGCGGTGATCACTCTGAACTTATTCGTTTGATCATCGCAAACACCCGCCTAAACTCCAATTTTCAGTTAATAAAATACAAACGTAATCTCAACTCCTTTTTCAAATCACACTTCCCAGTAAGTATTTTCAAGCGAGCAAACGCTCGATCGCAAACCGGGTGCTTACAACGGTCACTCTGGGCCCCGCTCGTTTGAACGCTGTAAACATCCTCTTTTTCGAATAAGCCATTAGCGGTGACCACTCTGGATTTATCTGTTTGGTCACCAAGAGCGGCCTCTAGTTTTCGCAAGCTTTTCAATAATTAAAAAATACCAACACACAAATATTTTCTAACCGAGAACTACGTAGCTTTGATTTCTCCATCGCACCCGGAGATACGTAGGAGCGGGGACCCACTCCCGTCAAGCGCAAAAAAAAACTAAAATTTTTATTAAGTCTTCCTTTCCGTTTTTTTGCAAATAATAAAAAGGGTAAATAAAAAATGTATTCTTTAAACTAATTTTTTTCTACACATTAGATTAAAAGGTAACCTTTTTAGGATGTTGCGGGGTGCTAGCACCTTCCCCGCACTTAATCGACCCCCGAACCCAAAAACAAAAGGTTTTTTCAATGTTTCCCTAAAAATAAATATTGATGGCGACTCCATTGTTCCAAAACAACGAAGAATCCCTCCTCCGGATTTTTCGGCCTCAACCAGAGTACGCTCTTTTGTGGTATCTCACACCAGGTAGCTCGCTATCGTTGTGGGTCATATCACGAAGGAGATTTCAGCTCTGGAGACCCTTGTGAGGAAGTGATTAGAGCCACCTGAGAGATTGATCACACAAGTAGCCCTAGACCGTGACCTATGTATAAGACATCACCTGTTTAGGACACAAGGGCAATTCACCTACCCGCTGCATCATCGCAGATTCTTTTTTTTAACACGTGTAACATCATTCTTCTTTCATCCATCATACAAAATCATTATTTCAAAAAAAATATGATAAAAGTCCTTACATGCATTCATTTCATTAAGCATAAAACCCATACACATACATGTTCCCATTCATTCACCTGTCCATGCATCACTCATATTTTCCTCCATTCATATACTCATATCATGTACCCTATCAACAGAGAGTAAAAAAAAAAAGAAAGCAAGCTGGTGCGTCAACATCGCTATTGGACTCGTCCTCAGGCTAGAAACATGGAAGAAAATCAGGACAATCCGCCTCAAGATAACCCGGATCAAGGCAATCCACCTCAGAACCTAGGCAATCAAGAGCTTATGGCAGAAATAGATGGGATGAAAGAACAGATGGTTGAAATCTTAAAGGTTTTACATGCTTTGAAGGGCAAAGACACAAGTGAAGATGTCTCCGCTGGGAACACGGAAAATCAAGTTACCAACCCTCCTCCTCCCAATGGACTCGGGATCCCGCATACAGTGCACCATACTGGGCCTAATGACCAGGGTTACATATGGCCTCCTTACGGACTTCCACAAGGTTACACACCTCCGACAGTCGATGCTAATCCAGAAGACGGTCCCTCGGGAGTCGCGGGCCAACAACAGCTTACGGGTCACGATGGTAATTCGGGGGCACCACAAGTTCAAAACCCGAACCCCGTCGTCGCACCACAAGGCCTCCCACTTGGCTGCCTTCCACCGCCGATAGTTGACGCTCAAGCTCAGGGTTCCAACCTCAGGAATCCCACTCATTCACATACCCCAAATGTGAACCCAGCCATAGTTCCGATAATTCATCCTTACTATGGTATGAGTGGGATCCCTCACAATTACTCTATGGAGAACCCTCAAGCCAAAGACAAACTACAAATGCTTGAGGAACGATTGAGAGCAGTTGAAGGATCCAATATTGGGGCAACCAACGCTTATGACCTGTGTCTCGTCCCTAATGTGGTCATTCCTCCCAAATTCAGGGTGCCAGACTTTGATAAATACATGGGTGTAACCTGTCCTGCTAGCCATCTGACCATGTATTGTAGAAAAATGGCTGCCTTTGCACATGATGATAAACTGCTCATTCACTACTTCCAGGACAGTCTAGCTGGGGCAGTCTCAAGATGGTACATGCAGTTGGAACGCAACCACATTCGATGTTGGAAAGATCTGGCCGATGCTTTCCTCAAGCAATATAAATACAACATCGACATATCTCTCGATAGAGCACAGTTGCAGAATATGGTGAAAAGAAACCATGAATCATTCAGGGAGTACGCCCAACGTTGGAGAGGACTAGCAGCGCAGGTGGCACCACCTTTACTGGAAAAGGAGATGGTATCCATGTTCAGGGACACTTTGCAGTCACCCTTCTATGACAGGTTGATTGGGAGTGTATCCTCTAACTTCTCAGACATGGTCACCATAGGGGAAAGGTTAGAAAGCGGAATGAGAAACGGGAAAATTACTCACGGTTCAACCGAAAACGATGAAGGAGAAACCAATTCCATAACAGGACCAGGGAAAGCCTCTTACGCTTCCAAAAACCGTCCCCAAGCCCTGCACTTCTCTACCCAAACCAGTAGAATCCATGGGCCACCAAACTATCCAGAAAGGAAACATGTACCGTTTGATCCAATTCCCGTATCCTACTCAGACATGTTCAACCACCTCACCAGTCACAACTTAATCTCTCCCCGCCCGATGAGACCTATTGAACCTCCTTTCCCGAGGGGCTACGACCCAAATGCCACATGCGATTTTCACGCAGGGGCAATTGGGCATTCAGTGGAAAACTGCAAGGCGCTGAGACATGTGATTCAGGATCTGATCGAATCCAAATGGTTGAACTTCAATGAAGGCAATAACCCCTTTCTAGGGGCATGAAGAGTCATTTATCAATGCTATTGAAGGCGTTCAAAATGCTAGAGAGGACATCATCATCCTTGTGCGCCGTTATCCTGCATCTGAAGCACTTATGAATTGGGGGACCGTCGATTTTCTTGTGATTTTCAGTTCAAAGTAATTTTCTTGTAATGCAATCCTATGGCTCTGCCCAAGGCCTTAGGACATTTCAATAAGGGCACACATGTTTCTTTTCAGTATCAATATTAATAAAATAGCATTTTGAATTCTCCCATAAACTTCTTCGCTCATTCGCTCGATTCGCTTCTTCTTCCATCCTTTTTCAATTTCTACTAATGCAGATCTAAATAAGTTGTCCTTGAAAATAACAATATCGTTGACTCATAGCTTCGATCAGCCCAAACTAAGGAAGATGTAGAAGATAACTGAGAAAACTCCTCCAGAGGTAATGAGAATAATGAAGCAGGAGGATGAAGTGGTCCAGCTTCTCGTGGAATCAAGTGAGACGATTAACTTGGGAACAAGAGAAGTCAAAAAGGTGTTAGAATGAACATCACACCAAAAGGGCAGCGAATCAAGAAAATTCTCTCGCACTACTTTGTCTGACACAAGATACCCACCGGTGTAAGAAAATCAGTGATTGTCAATAAATTTGGTCTTTCGTTACAACCTTCCAAGCAAGATCATCGCGAACAGTGGGGAAAGGTTTGTGTGGAGACCCCAAGTCGAGCATCATAACCCCTCCCCGTACCGCCCAAAAATAAATGAGGCAGTTGCGGCGACAAACAAAGAATATCAGAGATGATAGTAACCTTCAAATGCTCCTTTTTACCTTACATGGAGATCAGACCTTGTTTCACACTTCAACAAGGGCAACCCCGTGCGATGGAAGTAGCACTTCCATTAAACCTTATCAAATAAAAGGATGGTTGTTTGTGTCATATCAGAAAAGAGCAAAGAAAGATTAACAGAAAAAGGTTCGTCTCCGACAATTTCAAGGAGACTTGGTGCCCAAGAAAATCATACCCATCCAAAAGGATCCCCGTGGAAGATGGACCCTGAACTACGAAGGACCTTATGCGGTAAAGAAATCACTCTCTGGAGGGGCCCTAACCCCCATGAAAATAGAGGGCGAATACTTCCCACCCCCGATGAATTCTGATGCGGTCAAGTACGATGCCTAAAAAATGCATATAGAGAAAAAAAAATGAGCCAAGAAAAACGAGCTCGCTAGGCTGAAAACCCGAAAGGGCGACCTAAGCAAAAATTAGAGCGACCCGGTGGATTGAAAACCCGAAGGGGCAATCCAGGCAAAAATTAGGGTCAGGAAGTTGGACTAAATAAATGTTTAGGCAATCAACAAAAGCCGGATGGTGAGTTGATCAAGGTCATGAATATGGGCGGCCAACATTGTTACTTCAAGGACACTAACTACCCAAAGATCTGCTTAGTATTTTTGCCTTTTCGTTTCTTTCAAATTCTTAATATGCTCTCAAGCCAGTGTCCCTTTCGCACACTCGGCTCCAGTCTTAATGTCAAACACTTTCCCTTCTTCTTTATTTTCCCTTGTTTTGAAATGACATTTTATGGTAAGTGATATTGAATTGTGAAACATGTGCATGACTAAAAGCATTACAGAGTATTACGAAATTTCTAAAGGTCACATAAACGAGGCGATCTCTCATAAATAAAATTGCAAAAAAGATAAATACATACAAGATCACTTCAAAAGGCGAATGATAACAACAGGCCGCACTTCAATAGCACTACTTTGGGCAACTCCCGTATCTTACGTCGAAAGTCCTGCGAGTTGATCAACAAGAAGGGGCAAGAAAGAGCAAAAGAGCAAAGCAAGAAGAGTCAAGAAAGAGCAAAAGAGCAAAGCAAGAAGGGGCAAGAAAAAGCAAAAGAGTCAAGAAAGAGCAAAAGAGCAAAAATAGTCGAAAAGAAAAAAAGAAAAGAAACAAAAGCAAAAAACGAAAGTCATCCATTACATTTCATTCATCATTCCACTCATAACCAATCATCACACATGCATACATTACATGCATGTCATATGCATAGCATCTGCTGCTTTTCAACTTCAAGTGTCGATCTTTCCAGTTTTTAAAAGTCGACGCGACGAGCATCGATCCTACATCAAACCAAATCACAAGGTTAGCACCAAGTCTAGCAGAGATCCTTCAGACCAGCAATGGTCCTTCAATCCAGATCACATGTCGCGTTATCGAGCAACCGACCGATCAACCGACCCCAGGTCCTTCAGTTCAGTTTGAATCAACACGTCCAAGCTGTAACGCCCTAAAATAATTTAATTAAATTAATTAATTAAGTTATTTGAGGGATTACAAAATTATTTAAGTGGGATAATTAAATTTGAATTGTTTTGTTTCAGGGGGTGTGATGAATTAAAAAGGGTGGTGTGAAAAATGGGCCCAAGCCACTTAAGTGACCCAAGCCCATTCCCATTTATCCTAAAAACCTAAGTATTGTTTCATTCCATCAATTAGAAAGAACAGCGAATACTGAGAGTGAGAGGGAGTAAGGAAGCGCGACTTCCAGCATAAGGGGGAGAAGAGGGCTTTGATTCATCTTGACTTAGGTAAGCTTCCTTGATCCTTTTTCCTTCCATTTTTCTTCCTCTCTCAAGTAGAAGCTTCAATCCCTTATTTCTTCCATTGTTGTGTTGTTCTTCATCTTGGCTCAGCCACGGTTTGCGCGAGGAGAGGGAGAGGAGTTGCTGTCTTCTTGTTGGTGATCTTGGTGTTGTGGAATCCTTCAATTCAAGGTTAGGGGGCTCACTTTGTACCTATAATAATTATTAGGATATGTGATATGTTAGGTTAGGTTGTAGGAATTGTGTTGTTGATTGTGTGTTTTGTGAAATGATTGAACAATTGCTTAAGTTGGGTTGTTGTGGTGATATGGGCTGAATGGTTATTTTTGTGAAATGTTGAACAAATTGCTACTGTTTTGGTTGCTTGAATGAGATAGGTCGAAATTGTTGTTATTATGACTGCTGGCTATCCTCTGATTTGTTCCATTGTTTGAATCTAGCGTGGACTCATTATTTTTATCATTCTATCATTGTTAATATTCTGGTTGTTGTAATCTGGGAACATCAGTGAATGAGTTATTGTTAATTCCTTTAACAAATGAGCTTATATATTCTAAGTTTTTAAATAAATGAACTTGTAAATTGTTGTAGTTCCTAGTTCAATATTCAAGCCAACACAGTTGCCTAAGTTTGCATTGTTAAGTTATATAAAATTTATACAATGTGCTGGACAAATTTTCTTAGGAGTATAATTGTCATCTTTTTCTAATCCCTCTACCATATGTTAGTATATATATATGTTAAGGAAAGGAGTTTAGTTAGAAATTGAAAATAATGGCTACTGTTTTGGTTAATTTAGGTGTGATAGGTTGAATTGTGGTTTAGTTGAATTATTGAGTAAATAGCTACTGTTTGGTTAATTTAGTGTGATAGGTTGAATTGTGGTTTAGTGGAATTATTGAGTAAATGGCTACTGTGGGTGGTTGTCTTAGTTGAATTGTTGTTTCCTTGTGGTCTTAGTAAATTGTTGTGGTTATTTGGAATTGTTGAATAATTATCATTGTTGAATTGTGGCCCTATTTCGAATTGCCTCTGTTTTGTGACTGTTTTCCCAAGAGCGAGTTGCTGTTTTTGTTCACTGTTTTAGAGCAGTTTTTCTCACTGTTTTGTGACTGATTTCCCAAGAACGAGTTGCTGTCCTGTTCGCTGTTTAGTGCAGCTTTTTCCTCACTGTTTTGTGGCTGTTTTTCACACTGCTTTTCCCCAGCCTTAAATGGGATGTTTTCTAAACATAATATGATATTTCCACTATTAAAATGTGAGTTTTCTTAAATTAAATGTGGTGTTTCCTAAGCTCAAATTGTGATGCTTCTTCAAGTAAAATGTGGTTTAATAGTTGATGAGCTAAATTAATAATTTAAAGAATACCAACTGAGTTGTGATTAAGCGGAGGTGTGAGAGCGGTGTGGGACTTCGGTCCAAAACGGTGCGGTGCCCTTAAGGCTTATATGTGATGATGTTGAATTGAAAAGTGAAAAGTGGTGAGTTTAAATAATTGTTGTGGTGCATTGTCATAGTGTCTCATGACTCATGTGCATAAAGTGGTGTGGGCTTCGGCCAAAGTGGTGTGGTGGCTTCGGCCAAAGTGGTGAGTGCCCTCAAGGCATAAAGTGGTGATGAGGGATCCTCATGCATGTTGCATACATGCATATAAGTATATACATTCATACTATGTTGATAAATATCTGTGGATGGTTGTAAGTTAAATGAAGTATGTAATGATTTCTGTGAGTGGGTGTTGTTTGTTGCCTTCCTGAATATAATGCCTATCTTACTGATTATTATTTATATAAAGAGACTCACCCTACTGCGTTATGTTGCTTCTTATGTCGGCAACTTGCAGGTGATCGCGAGTGAGGCCTTCTTGTGCCTTCTGTTAGGTAGTGGTGTCAGCTCTGATATGTAGCACCAGGGGGATGGCGTAGTAGACTTTTTATTATTATTGATGTATTTTATGAATTTCCGCTGTGTTAGAAACAATTTTATTATGAGCTGTAAACTAAACAGTTTTCTTTTTGGGTCCGTCCCTAACTATCGTGCTATGTATCATGCTGTTAGATTGTTGACCGTATGTCACTGTTTTAATCTGGTTGATTTATAAGCGGTGAAATGTGACGCTTCCTTTCAAAAGAAATTTTTTTTTTTAAACTCTGATATAATAATATAATAATAGTTGATGTAGAAGGGGGTGTTACATAAGTGGTATCAGAGCTGAAGTTGGTCTGTCCGACCAAGTGTCTAGGTGTTATGTCTGTTGTATCTAATTATGTTTATTTGTGTAGAAATCTGATTCGATGGCAAGACGTGATGACGCTGCTTTGGCTGCTGCTCTGCAAGCCATAGCTCAAGCTGTTGGGAATCAGCACACGGCTGCTGATGCAAAAGCTCGTAACTTAGCAACGTTCCAGAGGGAAAATCCACCCACCTTCAAGGGTCGGTATGACCCCGATGGAGCCTTGGCCTGGTTAAAGGAGATAGAGCGGATCTTCCGTGTCATGGAGTGTTCTGCTGCTCAGAAAGTGAAATTGGGAACTCATATGCTAGCAGAGGAAGCTGACGACTGGTGGTTGGGAATGCTGCGGAGATTGGAAAATGCTGGTGTGGAAGTTACTTGGGAAGTTTTCACAAGGGAGTTCAAGAGAAAGTACTACCCTGAGGATGTGCGAGCTAAAAAGGAAGTGGAATTTCTAGAGCTGAAGCAGGGAAACAAGACGGTAGCTGAGTATGCCGCCAAATTTGAGGAGTTGGCCAAATTTTGTCCTTACTATGCCAATGATGCCGATTCGGAGTTCTCCAAGTGTGTCAAATTTGAGAGTGGTCTGCGCCCTGATATAAAGAAAGCAATTGGGTATCAAGAGATTCGGGATTTTGCGAGATTGGTTGATAAGTGTAGGATCTATGAGGAAGACAGTAATGCTGCTTACAAGGCTGTGAAGGAAAATAGGAATTCTCAGTTTAGGGCAAAGCCCTATGATGTTGCTGGGAGTAAAGGTAAGTGGAAAGCAGGTGCTGGTCAGAAGTCAAGTGGGGGAGGTGCCCCTCCGAATATGGTGTGCTATTCCTGTAAGAAGCCTGGTCATAAGAGTAGTGAGTGTCCCAAGGGTAATTGTTTCAAGTGTGGTCAGAAGGGCCATAAAGCCGCTAACTGTGAAAAGAAGGGGGTTGTCTGCTTTAATTGTGACGAAGTGGGGCATGTGAGTACTAATTGTCCTAAGCCCAAGAAGGAGCGAGCTAAGGGGAAAGTGTTTGCGCTGGCAGGATCCGAGAATGCTAACGAGATTCGAGGTACTTGCCTTATTTTTGGTACTCCTGTGATTGCTATAGTAGATACTGGTGCTACTCATTCATTCATTGCTGCATTGTGTGCTGAAAAATTGGGTCTTGATGTGTCGTCCATGATGAGGGAGATGGTTATTGATACTCCAGCTAAGGGTTCGGTAACTACCTCCCTAGTGTGTGCTAAGTGTCCTCTGTCAGTCTTCGGCAGAGATTTTCTTGTAGATCTTATTTGTTTGCCTTTTGAGGGATTAGACGTTATCCTTGGTATGGACTGGTTAGTTGATAACCATGTGCATATCAATTGTTCCGATAGATCCGTGAGTTTCCTCGTCCCAGAGGAGGAAGAATCTGCTTTGCTGCCAGCTGGTCAACTGCGTAGGTTAATGAGGGAAGAGGTTCATCTTTTTGCTTTGATGGCGTCTCTGTCTGTTGAGAGTCAAGATACCATTGAAGGGTTGAAGGTAGTGTGCGAGTTTCCGGAAGTATTCCCTGATGAAATTCCGAGTGTTCCGCCAGAGAGGGAGGTTGAATTTACTATCGATCTTGTGCCGGGTACGAGGCCTGTGTCTATGGCACCGTACCGGATGTCGGCGTCTGAATTATCTGAATTGAAGAGTCAGCTAGAGGAGCTACTTGAGAAGAAGTTCATAAGGCCTAGTGTGTCGCCTTGGGGAGCACCTGTATTGTTAGTAAAGAAGAAGGATGGAAGCATGAGGCTTTGCGTGGACTATAGACAGTTGAATAAAGTAACAATCAAAAACAAGTATCCACTCCCGAGAATTGATGACTTGATGGACCAGTTGGTGGGTGCTAAGGTGTTTAGTAAGATTGACTTGAGGTCGGGTTATCACCAAATCAAGGTGAAGGATGAGGACGTTCAGAAGACAGCTTTTAGAACGAGATATGGGCACTATGAATATTCTGTAATGCCGTTCGGTGTTACCAACGCACCCGGGGTGTTTATGGAGTACATGAACCGTACCTTCCATAGTTACTTGGATCGTTTTGTAGTGGTATTTATAGATGATATTCTGGTGTATTCCAAGACGGAAGAAGAGCACGCAGAGCACTTGAGGTTAGTGCTAGAAGTATTGAAGGAAAAGAAGCTTTATGCAAAATTGTCAAAGTGCGAGTTCTGGTTGCATAAAGTGAGTTTTCTTGGCCAAGTGATTTCTGGTGACGGTATAGCTGTAGACCCAGCCAAGGTTGATGCTGTGTTACAGTGGGAGAGCCCAAAGTCAGTGACTGAGATAAGAAGTTTCTTGGGTTTAGCCGGTTACTACAGGAGGTTTATAGAGGGTTTCTCTAAGCTAGCCCTTCCGTTGACTCAACTGACGTGTAAGGGGAAGGCTTTTGTGTGGGATGCCCGGTGTGAAAAGAGCTTCAATGAGTTGAAGAAGAGGTTGACCACATCTCCTATTTTGGTATTGCCGGTTCCGGAGCAACCGTTTGTAGTGTATTGCGATGCTTCCAAGATGGGTTTAGGAGGTGTGCTGATGCAAGATGGTAAGGTAGTAGCCTATGCGTCTAGGCAGTTGAGAATTCACGAGAAGAACTACCCTACTCATGATTTGGAGCTTGCGGCAATTGTCTTTGCTTTGAAGATTTGGAGACACTATTTGTATGGTGCTAAGTTTGAGGTGTTCAGTGACCATAAGGGGTTGCAGTATTTATTCGATCAGAAAGAGCTGAATATGAGACAAAGGAGGTGGCTAGAATTATTGAAGGACTATGACTTTAGTTTGAACTACCATCCGGGAAAGGCTAATGTCGTGGCCGACGCTTTGAGTAGAATGTCCCTTCATGTGTCTGCAATGATGGTGAAAGAACTCGAATTGATTGAGCAGTTTCGGGATTTAAGTTTGGTCTGTGAAGTAACGCCTAAGAGTGTGAGACTGGGAATGTTGAAGATTCACAATGAATTTTTAGATGTTATTAGAGCGGCTCAGAAACAAGATATTAAGCTAGTTGAAGCGGCAGTTGGGATTGATCAATCCGAGAATAAGGATTATGAGATAGATGCACAAGATGTGTTGAGACACCGTGGAAGAATTTGTATCCCAGATGACGAAGAAATTAAAAAGGCAATCCTTGAAGAGGGACATCGGAGCAAGTTGAGTATCCACCCAGGAGCCACAAAGATGTACCAAGATTTGAAGAAACTGTTTTGGTGGCCTGGCATGAAGCGAGAAGTAGCCCAATTTGTGTATGCTTGTTTGACATGTCAGAAATCTAAGGTAGAACATCAGAAGCCGGCAGGGTTGATGCAGCCATTGGATGTTCCGGAATGGAAGTGGGATAGTATCTCCATGGATTTTGTAACTGGGTTGCCGAATACAGTGAGAGGATTTGATGCTATATGGGTGATTGTGGACAGGTTGACGAAATCTGCGCACTTTTTGCCGATTAATATGACTTATCCGGTCCCGGAGTTGGCAGATATCTATGTTAAGACAATTGTGAAGCTGCATGGGGTTCCGTTGAGTATCGTGTCTGATCGGGATCCCAGGTTTACTTCTGAATTTTGGAGGAGTTTGCAAGAGGCCTTAGGTTCTAAATTGAGATTGAGTTCTGCGTATCATCCCCAGACAGATGGGCAGACGGAGAGAACTATCCAGTCACTAGAGGACTTGTTGAGAGCATGTGTTCTTGAACAAGGAGGTTCATGGGATTCGCATTTGCCATTGATTGAATTCACTTATAATAACAGTTTTCATGCGAGTATTGGGATGGCGCCGTTTGAGGCATTGTATGGTAGGAGGTGTAGGACACCCTTGTGTTGGTATGAATCGGGGGAAAGTGTGGTGTTAGGTCCTGAGATTGTGCGTGAGACCACAGAGAAGGTGAAGATGATTCGAGAGAAGATGAAAGCCTCGCAGAGTAGGCAGAAGAGCTATCATGATAAGAGGAGGAAAGACCTGGAGTTTCAAGCTGGTGACCATGTATTCTTGAGAGTCACTCCGGTGACAGGTGTGGGTCGTGCTTTGAAGTCTAAGAAGCTAACGCCTCGTTTTATCGGCCCATACCAGATTTTGGAAAGAGTTGGGAGAGTTGCATATCGGGTGGCCTTGCCACCTAATCTGTCTAATCTGCATGACGTGTTCCATGTATCTCAGTTGCGGAAGTATGTACCTGATCCGTCGCACGTAATCCAGATGGATAATCTAGAGGTGAGGGAGAACCTCACCGTGGAGACTATGCCAGTTAGAATTGAAGACCGGGAGGTAAAGGTGTTAAGAGGCAAAGAGATCAATTTAGTGAAAGTGGTTTGGTTGGGAGCCGTGGGCGAGAGCATGACGTGGGAATTGGAAAGTAAGATGAAAGAAGCCTATCCAGAGTTATTTGATTCAGGTAATTTCGAGGACGAAATTCTCTAAGTGGGGGAGAGTTGTAACGCCCTAAAATAATTTAATTAAATTAATTAATTAAGTTATTTGAGGGATTACAAAATTATTTAAGTGGGATAATTAAATTTGAATTGTTTTGTTTCAGGGGGTGTGATGAATTAAAAAGGGTGGTGTGAAAAATGGGCCCAAGCCACTTAAGTGACCCAAGCCCATTCCCATTTATCCTAAAAACCTAAGTATTGTTTCATTCCATCAATTAGAAAGAACAGCGAATACTGAGAGTGAGAGGGAGTAAGGAAGCGCGACTTCCAGCATAAGGGGGAGAAGAGGGCTTTGATTCATCTTGACTTAGGTAAGCTTCCTTGATCCTTTTTCCTTCCATTTTTCTTCCTCTCTCAAGTAGAAGCTTCAATCCCTTATTTCTTCCATTGTTGTGTTGTTCTTCATCTTGGCTCAGCCACGGTTTGCGCGAGGAGAGGGAGAGGAGTTGCTGTCTTCTTGTTGGTGATCTTGGTGTTGTGGAATCCTTCAATTCAAGGTTAGGGGGCTCACTTTGTACCTATAATAATTATTAGGATATGTGATATGTTAGGTTAGGTTGTAGGAATTGTGTTGTTGATTGTGTGTTTTGTGAAATGATTGAACAATTGCTTAAGTTGGGTTGTTGTGGTGATATGGGCTGAATGGTTATTTTTGTGAAATGTTGAACAAATTGCTACTGTTTTGGTTGCTTGAATGAGATAGGTCGAAATTGTTGTTATTATGACTGCTGGCTATCCTCTGATTTGTTCCATTGTTTGAATCTAGCGTGGACTCATTATTTTTATCATTCTATCATTGTTAATATTCTGGTTGTTGTAATCTGGGAACATCAGTGAATGAGTTATTGTTAATTCCTTTAACAAATGAGCTTATATATTCTAAGTTTTTAAATAAATGAACTTGTAAATTGTTGTAGTTCCTAGTTCAATATTCAAGCCAACACAGTTGCCTAAGTTTGCATTGTTAAGTTATATAAAATTTATACAATGTGCTGGACAAATTTTCTTAGGAGTATAATTGTCATCTTTTTCTAATCCCTCTACCATATGTTAGTATATATATGTTAAGGAAAGGAGTTTAGTTAGAAATTGAAAATAATGGCTACTGTTTTGGTTAATTTAGGTGTGATAGGTTGAATTGTGGTTTAGTTGAATTATTGAGTAAATAGCTACTGTTTGGTTAATTTAGTGTGATAGGTTGAATTGTGGTTTAGTGGAATTATTGAGTAAATGGCTACTGTGGGTGGTTGTCTTAGTTGAATTGTTGTTTCCTTGTGGTCTTAGTAAATTGTTGTGGTTATTTGGAATTGTTGAATAATTATCATTGTTGAATTGTGGCCCTATTTCGAATTGCCTCTGTTTTGTGACTGTTTTCCCAAGAGCGAGTTGCTGTTTTTGTTCACTGTTTTAGAGCAGTTTTTCTCACTGTTTTGTGACTGATTTCCCAAGAACGAGTTGCTGTCCTGTTCGCTGTTTAGTGCAGCTTTTTCCTCACTGTTTTGTGGCTGTTTTTCACACTGCTTTTCCCCAGCCTTAAATGGGATGTTTTCTAAACATAATATGATATTTCCACTATTAAAATGTGAGTTTTCTTAAATTAAATGTGGTGTTTCCTAAGCTCAAATTGTGATGCTTCTTCAAGTAAAATGTGGTTTAATAGTTGATGAGCTAAATTAATAATTTAAAGAATACCAACTGAGTTGTGATTAAGCGGAGGTGTGAGAGCGGTGTGGGACTTCGGTCCAAAACGGTGCGGTGCCCTTAAGGCTTATATGTGATGATGTTGAATTGAAAAGTGAAAAGTGGTGAGTTTAAATAATTGTTGTGGTGCATTGTCATAGTGTCTCATGACTCATGTGCATAAAGTGGTGTGGGCTTCGGCCAAAGTGGTGTGGTGGCTTCGGCCAAAGTGGTGAGTGCCCTCAAGGCATAAAGTGGTGATGAGGGATCCTCATGCATGTTGCATACATGCATATAAGTATATACATTCATACTATGTTGATAAATATCTGTGGATGGTTGTAAGTTAAATGAAGTATGTAATGATTTCTGTGAGTGGGTGTTGTCTGTTGCCTTCCTGAATATAATGCCTATCTTACTGATTATTATTTGTATAAAGAGACTCACCCTACTGCGTTATGTTGCTTCTTATGTCGGCAACTTGCAGGTGATCGCGAGTGAGGCCTTCTTGTGCCTTCTGTTAGGTAGTGGTGTCAGCTCTGATATGTAGCACCAGGGGGATGGCGTAGTAGACTTTTTTATTATTATTGATGTATTTTATGAATTTCCGCTGTGTTAGAAACAATTTTATTATGAGCTGTAAACTAAACAGTTTTCTTTTTGGGTCCGTCCCTAACTATCGTGCTATGTATCATGCTGTTAGATTGTTGACCGTATGTCACTGTTTTAATCTGGTTGATTTATAAGCGGTGAAATGTGACGCTTCCTTTCAAAAGAAATTTTTTTTTTAAACTCTGATATAATAATATAATAATAGTTGATGTAGAAGGGGGGTGTTACACAAGCAACGACTTCGAACTCTACCTTCAGATCACTACGTCGACACTGAGCGCGACGGATCATCCGACCCCAGGTCCTTCAGGTCGGTTCGAATCAACATGTCCAAGCAACAACTTCGAACCATACCACCAGATCGCTATGTCGACACTGAGCGCGACAGATCGTCCGACCCCAGGTCTTTCAGACTAGCTGTGTCAGCCTAAGACTCAGTGTACGTCCTTCGCGGCCGCTCGAAAAAGGCCACCCCACAAGCAGACCGTATTTCTAGTACCATAGCTAGTTGCGCTCCCTCAGACCCATCGGTCCATCAGGCTTAGGCATGCCCTTCAGACCCCGACGGTCCCTCAGTCGAACTCGAATCGATGCGCCAAGCATTGATTTTGAACTAGACCATCAGAGCCCCAGTGCTCCTTCAGATCCCCAACGATCCCTATTTACCTTCTGTCTAAAGCAACCCAGTTTTCATAAGTTTCAAAAAAAAAAAACAAAAAAACCTCAGTCTGGACAAAATTAGCGTCTTGTTATCTTTATTTCTATTTTCCTCGAGAAACTCAGAATCCCTCCGATTTCCTAGCAAAATATAAATAAAGAGCGGCAGCTGTAATACCCTAATTTTGTCCGATCAAAAATGAGAGATTTTATTAAAAATAATAATCAGTTTTTATTTTTATGTCATATTTTTTAGTTGCCACAAGTTTTAACCAAAAAAATATATTAATTAGATGTGTGGAAACAAAAAATAAGCAAAGGAGGAAATGGAGGGGGTCTAAAAAAAAGAATGGAGGTGCAATCAGGATTGGGCCATCAAAAACCCAACCCAACAAAAAAGGCTAGCCCAACTCGCCTAACCCTAAATCCCCTCCACCAAAACCTAACCCATCCAACCAACCCATAACCCATGACCCAACTCACTCCTCCACCAAAACCCTAATTCTCCCCACCAAACCCTAGTCAAATTCGGCCACCCCCCCTTACCCTAAAAATCATCCACATTCAATCCCCCCCCTTTCCCTAAAATTTGGCCACATTCACTCACCTTTCCCCTCCTTGATTTTCAACCCCACTCCCTCATTTCCCTCCTTGGAAATTGCACTTTTTCCTTTCCCACACTCCACCTTTCCTCTTTTCTCTCAAACCCCACTTCCCCATACACGCCTTTCCCCTCTCTCTTCTCTTCCTACGGCTCACTCTCTCTTTCTCACACCCACACACTTCACTTTCTCTTTCTTTCATCTCTCACATCACTCATCACTTCCTCTTCCCTCCTACGACCTCACTCTCTCTTTCTCACACTCAACCTTCATTTTCTCTTTCTTTCTCCATCACACACAACTCACACTCAACCCTTCCTTTTTCATCCTCTCCTCCCATCCTTACGACCCCATCTCTCTCACACTCATCCATCATTTCTTTCCTCTACCATGCCCATACCCCTTCACCATCTTTGTCATATCAAGTCCTTTTTTTAAGTAAAAAAAAAAGAGAAACACTGTACAAGGTATGGTGAGGAGCAGTCCAAAAACGAAGGAGAGAAGCACAGGACTAAAAAATCTCCAAGTATAAATATGGGCCTCCAAGAAGAAAAAAGGGGAGAGAAAAAAGGGGAAAGAAGAAAACGATCTCTGAAGAAGAAAATAGAAGGAGAAGCTCGTAAGCAAGGGTAGCAATTTGGAGTCAAGAGGAGCAAATTTTGTTGTTGTTGAATCTGAGAGAACTTTCTTTCTTTCCTTTTTTCGTTTTTACCATTAAAAATTTCCCTAAACTTTTTCCTTTTTGTTCTGTGAGATTTGAGAGGAAGGATTCACCCGGCAGGATTTTCATTGGTAATGTTTTTTTTTAATCCTCTTGTTATTTTCATCATGTAATTCCTCTTCAACATTTCCGGTTTTTTTTGTTTAAGGTGTTGTAATGTGACATTTTAAGTTGCTGTAATTTTGTTGTATATATTTGTTGCTGTTTTTTTTTCTATTTCATTTGTTGCTTTTTTTTATTTAAAAAGTTGCTGTAATTTTGTTGCATATATTTGTCGCTGTTTTTTTTTCCATTTTATTTGTTGCTTTTTTTATTTAAAATTATTGCTGTCATGTTTTTTTTAGATGTTTTTGTTGCTGTTTTTTTTTATGTGTTGCTGTTTTTTTTATTATTAAAATTGTGGCTGTTATTTTATTTAAAATGTTGCTGTAAAGAAAAAATAAAATAAAATGTGTATTTTCGAATTAAAATGTTGCTACAAAAAAAAGTTGCTGTATTTTCGAAATTAAAATAAAGTCCCTTTAAAGTATAAAAAATAATAATAATATTTTCTTTTCCAAAATAAATGTTTGCTAATATCATTCCTTTTTTTAAAAAAGAAATAACAATAATAATCATTTTCAAATAAAAACAGCAAAAACACCCCTTTTAAAAATAATAACCATGACAATAATGATATAAAAAAAAACAATGGTAATTCTTTTCAAAATAATAATAGCGGAAACCATTTTCCAAAAATCAACTTTCAAAATAGAAGACCGCTTAATCAAACAACACATTTCCCTAAATCATGTTTTCTAAGTAAAGCGTTTTTTTTTAAATAATCAAACGCTCAACTACTTTTTTTTCACATCAGATTTCTATTGGCACCCCCCAGGTTCTGATAATACAACCCCTGTTTTAGATTTAAACACCCATGTTAATTGCACCCCCACGTTTTTTAGTAATACAGTACCCTTTTTGACAGCAAACTCATCCATTTTTTACTACAAGCCCATCTTTTTTAAACGCAACCTAGTTCACAAAAACCGATTTGGTCTCACTGTTCGCACCCCCCATTTTTGATACAACACTCCTTGTTGTTAATTGTACCTCCCTTTTTTACTACCACCCATTCCGCTTTTATTTACATCGTAATGTTTCTAAACCATTTTCTTTCTTTCAAACAACCAAGCTCGTACACAAATAGGTTGTTGCTAACGGTCACTCTGAGTTTAGCTTGTTTGACCGATAGGAATAATCTCCATTTTTCGAAACGGATTAGTAAGCGGTGATCACTCTGAACTTATTCGTTTGATCATCGCAAACACCCGCCTAAACTCCAATTTTCAGTTAATAAAATACAAACGTAATCTCAACTCCTTTTTCAAATCACACTTCCCAGTAAGTATTTTCAAGCGAGCAAACGCTCGATCGCAAACCGGGTGCTTACAACGGTCACTCTGGGCCCCGCTCGTTTGAACGCTGTAAACATCCTCTTTTTCGAATAAGCCATTAGCGGTGACCACTCTGGATTTATCTGTTTGGTCACCAAGAGCGGCCTCTAGTTTTCGCAAGCTTTTCAATAATTAAAAAATACCAACACACAAATATTTTCTAACCGAGAACTACGTAGCTTTGATTTCTCCATCGCACCCGGAGATACGTAGGAGCGGGGGCCCACTCCCGTCAAGCGCAAAAAAAACTAAAATTTTTATTAAGTCTTCCTTTCCGTTTTTTTGCAAATAATAAAAAGGGTAAATAAAAAATGTATTCTTTAAACTAATTTTTTTCTACAGATTAGATTAAAAGGTAACCTTTTTAGGATGTTGCGGGGTGCTAGCACCTTCCCCGCACTTAATCGACCCCCGAACCCAAAAACAAAAAGTTTTTTCAATGTTTCCCTAAAAATAAATATTGATGGCGACTCCATTGTTCAAAAACAACGAAGAATCCCTCCTCCGGATTTTTCGGTCGCTACAGCACGTACCTTGGCGGTTCCTTGAAACTCCTCCTGTAGTGTACTCCATGCATCCTTGGCACTAGAAGCTCCCATTATCCTCAAAAAAATAGAGTCACCCACAGCTTGCTGCAAGTAATATAGCGCCGTTGAATCTTTTTGCCTATTTTCCTTCAACTCTTTCCTTTGAGCTGCAGTAAGAGTTGAAGTATCTGCGGGAGTAGTAAATCCTTCTTCCACAACTTCCCATAGATCTTGGGAGCAAAAAAATGTCTTCATTTTAATGCTCCAAAAATCATAGTTTTCACCGGAAAAAGGAGGGACTTGGATATTAGATGATGATTGGGTGTTGTTAGCCATTGGCTAAGAAAAAATATGGAAGTAGTGTAGAGTGAGGGTAGTGATTTTTAATTGGTAGTTGGATAGTTTATCTACGCCCAGTATATGACCGAACGTAGCTCTGGTACCACTGTTAATATTTGAGGTAGTAATGCTAGTTTAGTAAATAGTTGGATAGTAGAGAAGGTTTTCGTTGATAGTTGAAAGATGATAGTAGTTAATTAGTAGTGTGATGTTTGGAGCAAAAGAATAGTTGTATTGCTCTCAAATTGGTCACAAATGACTTGACTTACAAATGCTCCCAAGCTTGCCTATTTATAGGTGCTTGAGGATGGTTCTAGATAATTCTACATGATTAGCTTCTCTAATATATTCTAGATTTATCTTGTACTTGTAGCTTCTAGGTTTTTCTCTTTTGATATTTACATAGCATATTCTAGATTCTTTTACTTAGTACATGTAATGGTAATTTCTAGAATATCTTTGATCTAGACTTCAATAGAGAAATCTAGAAATTTGCATCACTTCTAGCTTTAACACATGTACTTTTGTTCAAGTGTAACCATTAGTAGACAGATTGTAATTTGTTA
The DNA here is from genome assembly GCA_039519185.1 of Astragalus membranaceus. Taxonomy (NCBI): domain Eukaryota; kingdom Viridiplantae; phylum Streptophyta; class Magnoliopsida; order Fabales; family Fabaceae; genus Astragalus; species Astragalus membranaceus. Next base: position 88,967,231 of record CM076854.1, on the reverse strand, counting down.
TCATACAAAATAAAGAGTGTTTGTCCTTGGTTCAACAAACTCCCCCTTTTTGATGATAACAAATTACCTTATGCATAGGGAGACGATAAAGAAGAAACAATGGCAAAAGCCCCCCTAAGCATAAGCATAAAAATAATAAACTGAATAGCAGCGAGTATTTCTCCCCCTTTGTTTTCATCAAAAAGGAGGGAAAACACACAAGGCGCATAGCATATGATATAACAAGCACACAAGACACATCTCATAAGCGCAGTTTAATGCTATGCTCCCCCTTACTTGATGATCCCCCTGACTAACTGTAGAATGCAAAGAGACAATTCTATATGCATCAATCCTATATGCATCATGCAACAATGCTATATTTTTCCCTTTTTGTCATAATCAAAAAAGTGAACGTGAGACACAGTTTGCGAATCAAACAGCACAGCTATTAGTCACAAGAGAGTGGACCATCGCAGTAAAAAAATATTAAAGAAAATAGGATATCCATGAGATAATACATCATACTTGGTTCAACTAGGTACCATATTTAACTAAAAAAAAATACATCAAAGATCCAACATAGTAGTATCCAAAACAAGTTTCAAAATCTGTTGGAAAGATGTTAGAGTTTTGGGAGAGAGATTTATTTTAGGTAGGCAATCGATTGTGACAGGAGTGAAATCGATTTTAAAAAAGGCAGAAAGATAACACTAAAAAAACTTTTATTCACACAAAATTCACTTAAAAGAAAATACCACTTAAATTCACTCATTTAAACGGACGAAGAAACAGTAACCAATTTTTCTTTTGCAATGATTTTTGTGAAAGTGTTAACTAGCTGTTTTTGACGACTCAACGAACGCAATCACAAAATCGCCTTTCTAAACATGATCTCTAAGAAAATGATATCTAATCTCTATATGCTCAGTCCTAGAGTGTTGAACGGGGTCATTTGTGTTTGTTGCATCGGACCGTGATCTATGAGATGTTGTTTACTTTGTTTCCTATTTTTCTAACATGGCTTACAAATATTGTTCTCAATGATGCATGAAACAAAAATTACTATCTCACATATGTGTCTAATATTTGATAAATTATTCTTTAAGTTGTTTTCTATAACACATTTTCAATAGAGGTAGATAGATCTTTACAAAACTAACCTTTACCGAGGATTCTTCCTCTATTGATATTATCATAAGTCACATGACCGCTGTTTCTGGGGGTGAGTATTAAGAACCTTTTTGAGTCTCCAGTCACGAGCTTCAAGTCTTTGCTATCAAGGTACCAATTTGATCCCCATACCTTGAAGCATTCATGCGCTAAAATCAAGTTGAAAGTTTTGGTACCCAATTCTCTTTGGGTCCTTGTGGGTTAGTCATCAAGGGGTTTGTTTTCACAATCCACCTTGGTTTCTTACAAGCAGGTATAAGGGTACCAAGCTCACACAATCTACGAATAGGGCATCTATGAGAGCTATGGCTACCTTTTTAACAATAAGTGCAAGAGAAATTAGTAGGTGTCTTGCTTGAAGTGGCAGCTACAAAAATTGCTTTCTTTTTCAAAACATAGGAGGTGGAATTACCTTCATACCCAATACCTCTCCTATCAACATATTCATGTTGGGAGTGAAGTATCTTGGTTAAGGTCTTTTCACCTACCTCAAACTTTTTTAAAGATTCTTTCAAATTTTTATTTTCAACCTTGACTTTTTCAAAATTTTGTTTAAGCTCAAGAAGCTCAAGGTTGAAAGGTTTAGTTTTATGTAGCTCATTCTTCAACCTAGCCACCTCCTTCTCAAGAGTCTCAATTTGAGTGAGCATGCTTTTGTTGCTCTTTTTCAAATCCTTATATTTAACAAAAAGAGTTTCATGTTCATTATAAAGATCTTCAAAAGCCTCACTCAAATCTTGACTACTATACATATCATCAAATAAATCATCATCCTCAAGTGAATCAGAAAGACTATGGTTATCAAGGATTACCTTGGCAGTCTTCTCTTCTTCATCTGTTTCACTGTCAGTGTGAAGATTGTTCCATTAATAGCCTCAGGGGTATCATTTGCCGTAAAACAAATAACATTTGCAACCTCCTCTTCTTCATCAGTTTCACTATCAGTATCAGAATTGTCCCATGTAGCCTTCATGGCTTTCTTCTGTGGGTACTTGGATTTTAGCTTTGGACAATTCACTTTGAGATGACCCGGTTTGTTACATTCAAAACATTTTGGTTGATCATCTGTTCTCTCATAATTGTCTTCTTTGTTGTACCTAGATTTCTTTGAGTAGTCACCCTTCTCAAGCTTGTTGAATCTCATGAATTCTTCAAACATTTTAGCCATGTCTTCATCATCGGATTCTTCATCAGACTCAACCTCTTTCCTTGCCATCTTAGGAGTCTTAGCAGCAAGAGTAAGAGACTTCCTTTCTTTGACCACTTCTTTTTCTCGAGCCTTCTTAGCGGCCAACACCACCTCAAATGCAAGAAGTGACCCAATCAAGTCTTCTTGAGGTAAAGTGCCAATATCTTTGGCTTCAGTGATAGCACAAGTCTTAGGAAAGAATTTACTAGTCAATGATGCAAGAATCTTTCCATTCAAATCTTTTGTTGAATATTTCTTCCCAAGAGATCTCAAGTTATTCACTATTAAATTTAATCTTTGGTGCATAGCAGCAACAGATTCACCTTCATTCATTTTGAAAGCTTCATACTCAGAAGTGAGAATTCTAATTTTTGTATCCTTCACTTGACTTGTACCAACATGAGTCACTTCCAAACAGTCCCAAATTTCTTTAGTTGTCTGACAACCTTTTACCCTTCCATACTCTTCTTCACATAAAGATAGGTGAAGAATATTCATTGCTTTGGCATTTAGAGATATTTTTTCTAACTCAGATTTTCTCAGCTCACTCAAGTCAATGGCATAGATATCTTCAATAGGAACTTCCTCAGCTTTACCAGTAGCTTGAGATTTAGTAGTATCTCCGTCAACAGCAACCCCAGGTTTAGTCATCTTGATTCTCATAGGAATGAGTGGTCCATCAACAATGATCCTCCATAAAGTGAAATCTACAACCTGCACATGACATTTCATTCGATGACTCCAATAGTCATAGTTAGTCCCATCGAACAGGGGTGGCCTATTGAAGGACATCCCCTCTTTCATAAATGAACCCATGATCAAAAATAAATAAATAAAATAAAATTGCGAGATGTTAAGCTCTATATGCAATTTCTAGCTCTGATACCAATTGTTGGACTATATGATAACCTTAGAGGGGGGGGGGTGAATAAGGTTATACACTAAAAATGAATTCCTTTTAATTTTCAAAACATTAACAATGCACGTTCAAATCGAATGCGGAAAATAGGATTTAAACTATATGCACTACCTAAGAAAGCTATACCTATGACACAACCAGTTACAGTGAAATATTATGCTAACGATACTATTATCAAATTTAACGATAAACAGATTGTGATATTGATATTGAACGCAGCACAATGATATCAAATATAACTATAAACAAATATAAACGATAAACAAAGTAAAGAGAAGGGAAAGAGATACACCGTGATTTTTACGAGGTTCGGGATAAAAGCCCTACGTCCTCGGCCTCCGGCTTTGCAACCTTTGGACTTGATAACAACCACTATATGAGAAGAACTTCTTTAACGTTTTACAAGCATGCAACTTCCCTATAGCTAATCTCAATTTTCCCAAATTGAAAACCCAAGCTCCCCGCTACGGATTTCGCTAACAACTCAATCTCCCCGATTGAATTACCCAAGAACGCTTCCCAGGATTTCACAACCAACTCAATCTCCCCGATTGAATTCCCCAAGAACACTTCCCAGGATTTCACAACAATCAAGTAATAGATGAATACAACAGAGAAACTATGATCTCATCACTCAAGCAATATAACAGTATAGTAGTTGAGAGAGATCAGTGATTTGGATTTAAAGATGAAGAACTTGAGAAAATGATTTGACAGTGAAAGTTCTTATTTTTCTGATTTGTGAATATGTACGTTGTAGTTGTGTTTCTCGTTGTGTTTGAAACAAAAACCCCAAAGTCCTATTTATAGGATTTGCAAAAATATGACCGTTGGACAAAACAAGAATCGATTATTTGCTTAAAATAAATGTGTATGATAATCGATTAAAATGTGACCGTTGTAGCACTTTTAAGAAGGAGTGGAATCGATTATGTGCTTGAAATAACTAAGATCATAATCAATTATGTCTTCTAAATAAGTAAGATAGGATTCGATTGTTTGCTTAAAACAAGGAGCCAAGAATCGATTATGTGCTTCCAAGAAGAAGCCCCAAATCGATTATGGACTTTAATGAGGAAGTAAACAATCGATTGTTTTTGTTTCAAAAGAAAGGAAGTTGAAATCGATTATATGCTTTAAATAACTAAGGAAGAAATCGATTATATGCTTTAAAAGAGAGAGTAATCGATTTTTCCATTTAAAAACACAAGGCCGTTAATCGATTGTTTTCTTTCCAAAACATATTCCTTTAAAAACCCATAGGCTAATAATCGATTTTTAGCTTTGTGAAGGAAGCCACAAATCGATTATATGCTTGAATAAATAGGCTAGAAATTTATTATCAACTTATAAAGCTTTAACATTTTCTCATTCTACGTGGCTACCTATTAGGCTTTTATAAATTATTTTTCTAAGCTTTTAACACAACAGTTATATTTTAAAAAAATCATCTCTCAACTACTAAAAGTTATATAACTGAAGTGATAGGATCTTACACTGTGTCCTATCAAAAGCAGATTAACAATTAGGTCTTGAACTCTAGAGTAGCTTATCTTCCAAGCCGCTACACTTTAAGATATCCTGCTCTTTGATTCATGTCCTGTACTTTTGTTCAACTGTAACCATTAGTAGACAGATTGTAATTTGTTATCATACAAAACAAAGAGTGTTTGTCCTTGGTTCAACAGATAAGACATCCATGCCGCAAGAAGAGTTCCATTTGGCTGTCACTGCTTTGAAAACTAGGTGGAGCTGTTATCTTTCTCAATGGCGGCCTTGAAAATATCATCCAATCCAATCAACAACATTAGCATCCATTTTATGACAATGCCCTAAATTGATCTCCCTCAATTGTGTGCAGTTTTCGACCACTTCCCTCACTCCCTTTGCGGTGACATACATACAATTTACCAGATCCAGTTGCAATAGCCCACAACAATTCTTTGAGATCACAGAAAGTGCTTCATCACCAATATTTGATTTTAAAAAGATCAAAACCTTCAAATTAGGAACTTGAAAGTTCAAGGGAAGTTGCCTAGGTGAAGAATAACTCAAATGCCGAATCTTGCAACATCTCATTAAAACTTCAACAACACCTTCACCTTTAGTAATTGATATACCATGACAATTTGTCAAGTCCAGAAGTTGTAAATTGGGACACATGGAAGCAAATATTTTGATGCTTTCATCCACCAATGATCCATTGCGAGCCAAATAGAGAGACTTCACTTGATTGTTTACAACAGAATCCATTTTCTCCTCTACACCCCTTTTACAAATACCCGTTCTCTCCATTCTTATTTCACTAATGGAAGGATAGTCAGCACAAACAAGGCTAACTCCGTGATCATCGAAGACCCACTGAGATTAATACAGAACAAACAACGAAGAATCTAAGACAATTGTTGGAATAATTGACACTTAGATAACAAACAAAACATTCCAGCATAAGTATAGCCAGAGAAATTTTGAAAGACAAGTTTCCTCAAAGGAAGACATTTCTCAGCAATAGAATAAAGAAACTAATCTGAAGTAGACGAAGACGATAAATCAAGACAAGTTAAACCCTTAAAATTCACTAACGATTCAATGAAATTAATGTGAAGTAAAATCAGCAGATTAAATCCTAACATATATAGAACTCGAACTTGTTTTTTCACGAATTGCTAAAGCAATTCCATCGTGTGTTATACAACGACAAAGAAAGATCACAATCTCTTGAAGAAACTCAGTTTTTACACAAATGAAAAATAGATTCATCATTGATGAAGTTATTACCTGAGAGGTTAATCTTTTTAAGCTTAGGAAGTGCGAAAGAAAGAATCTTTACACCAATGTCATCAATATGGCAAGTAAAAGTATCACTCTTGTTGGTACGATAACTGTCTTTGGGGAAACTAAGATCAAGTTCTTCAAGAAAGGGGAAACACTTACGAATAAGAAACACATCATCATTAATAAGATAACCCATATTTGAACATATAAGAGATTTCAAAGTTTTCATCTTTTTAGCCAAAGCTCGTAACCCATTTGAAGGCAATGTAAGGTGATTGGACAAATTAAGAGACTTAAGTTGTAAAGGAGATCTAGAGATTTCAACGAGAAGCTCGTCGAGATCACTACGGCGATGAAGGGCATAGAAATCACCGTGATGACAATGGCTAAGATCAATAGAGCGACTCTAAGTAACGGTGGTGATCGTCATGGAGAAATTTGAATACATGTTCCCAGCAATCTTCTGGTAATTGGTAGGATTCCGCTTCCATTGTTTCCAATGCAAATATGGTGCGTTTAATGTTCTGGCTGGTTGTAACATAGACTAAAATCACAGATCACAGATTAATGTAATGGTGCTTTTTCTTCCTTGCGTTAATATAGTATAGAATTTTTCGCCTATGTCTTGAATTCAATAAAGTCAATTCTTCCTATTTTATAGCCAATAATAACTATCCTGAATGTGAGGCAAGCGTAGCGATGCCATTGATTATCCACCACATAGTAGTACTCATTACAAAAATGATATCGTGCCCACCTCATGTATCGACTTTGAGGGTATTCCGGTATCTACAGGTATTTGTAATATCATATTTTTTTTAAAAAAATATGTTTGCGTACAAAAAATATTAGTTTTAAATATGTAAAAAATTTTTATTTTTTTCAACAAATTACTAATAATTGAATTAATAAATAAATTCAAACATCATCAAACATAGTATTTCTTACTTCTCTTACAACAAAAAAAAGTCTCCATAAAACAATAAAAAAAGATGGAATTTCTTTTACTTGTTATAATAACATCATAGTCCCCAATAAAAAAATTTAATAGAGTAGTTTTCCATCAAATGTCTTGAGACGTTTTATATTTAAGTAATGAGTATTTTAATAATTTTGGTAATTTGCTAACTAGTACAAATACCCGCAGGTACGAATGTCTTTACATTCACCTCTCGTATTCATTAACTAACAGGTAGTGAAATATCTATTTTTTTTACCCACGAATACCCGTTAAGCTACCTGCCTTCATGATCGTTGTAGATTTTATTTGCAAATATCTACGAGTGATTTTTTTGTCATTCCCAGGGGGGCTGATGGTGTTGTGCTAATAGACTGGTTGTTGAGAAAGAAAAAGAGGTGCAAGAAGCAAATGAGGAAAATCAAGCATGTCTACAGGGACCGAGAAGGTACGGTTTAGTTTCTATCAAACATGTCTACAGGGAGACTAATAAAGTGGCTGATAGTCTTGCCGCTTTTGGTTGTAGGTTGTTGGAGGATAATTCATATGTGTTATTCGATACTCCTCCTAATAGTGTTAAGCCGTTTGTTGCTGATGATGTTGTTGGAGTTTCTACTCCTCATTTAATTACTATGTAATTGCTTTTGGGCTTTATGCCCCGTTTTACATAAAAAAAAAAGAATATGGTTCATGTACTAGCAAAAACATCTACTTCCTTTTGTAAAAAAAACATCTACTTATATTGTTTTGTTGGCATGGATTTTCATTATGTTCTGGAGTGTACTGAAACAATTATTTCAAATGAAATGAATTGATTTTCTTTGAGTAAAAAATAAGTTATATTTTCTAAAAAAATACTCAAATTATTTATCTATATATTATCTACTATGGGGATATGCATTGGACGCTTGTAATGATATTTTTTATTTAGTTTTATGGAGCTTATATATACAAATATATAAATTGTTAACATAATTATGTATATTAAAATATAATATTATGTAAATATGAAATTATTTATTTTAGGCAACTTTCTTATATAATGTATGCATTTTGTTAATATAATAATTGTCAACAATTTTCATGAAACTAAATATAATTTTACAAAAGCGAACACATTGAATATTTGTAAATATATTTTTTATAATAATTTTTTAGAGTGTACTACCTTTTACAAGTTTTTGTTTTGTTTTGGTTCAATTTTATTATTGGACTATTTTGAGCTTTCATATTGAATTTGAGTCTAACTAAGCCCGACTTGAAAGAAAGGGAGATGTATAGAAAAAATCGTGAGGTAACAAGGGCGGGGATCTCAAGATGGATCCGCCGCCGCAAGCTCCATTATCGCGAATTCAAGGCCATCATTCCATCCCTCGCCCACGATCCATCTCTCACTCTCTCTGTTGAAGTCCATCCATCTCTGTTTCACGTTGCTGTTAAAAGCAATGTGCTTTAAGGGATTTCAGTCCCATATAGAACGTAAATACTCTCTCCCTTTCTTTTTCCTTATTTTTATTTTTATTTTATTTCTTTTTATTTTTGTTGTAAGTGAATACTAGTTATTAGGAACCCACTATGATTATTATCATTTTTCAAACTGTAAATACCCTCACCTGTTGACGTGCATTCCCCCTCTCTTTTTCATTAATTTGTTTTATTTAAGTTCTAAAATATAATTATGTTTTATTAATTGCACCATTTTATTTTTTCATTATCACTCCCATATCTACTCCCTCAAAACTCTCACTTTTAGGCCATGAGTCTCACATTTTTATTGGTTAGTAATTAGGGCTAATGCCCCCACACTAGTTGCACCTCTCTTTTTTTCACCATTGTTAAACACTTAACTAAAATCGTCTTTCTAGATAACTAGGGATTTAAGTCGACTTTAATGTCGGATTAATCTGCATTTTAAATGAGCTGTACGGCTCAAGAGTCTTAAATCCCTATAACCAATCCATAAGACGTTAATTAAAAATACAAACAAACAAGCATATCCAAGAACTACGTAGCCTTTGATTCTCCATTGCACATGGAGATACTAGGAGCGGGGGCACACTCCCGTAAAGCGCAAAAATAAACAATTTTCATTATGTTTCTTTCTTAATTCTTTTTTTTTTACAAAAAACCACAAAATATAAATAGGGAATTAAGTCGATCGTACGATCGGGTTAGTCAGCTTTTTAGGACCACAAATGAACCGTACGGATCAGGTCGTAAAATCTCTATTTAAAATAAATAATTTCTAAATTAAAAAAATACAAACACATCTCTTTCATTTAAAAATCAAAAATCTTATTTTCAAAAATAGGGGATTAAGTCGGTCATACGGCAGAATTAGTCATCATTTTAGGACGAATGAACCGTACGGATCAAAAGTCCTAAAACCCTAACTTAAAAAACACAAACCAACAAAACCTTTTTCTATCCAAGAACTACGTAGCTTTGATTTCTCCATCGCACCTGGAGATACGTAGGAGCGGGGGGCCACTCCTGTCAAGCACAAAAAATAAATAATTTTCATTAAGTCTTTTTCTTTTAGTTCACAATAAAAGGGTAAAATAAACATTTTCAAAATTAACATTTCTCTATACAACTAATTAGAAGGTAACATTCATTAGGAATGATGTCATGGGGTGCTAATACATTCCCCACGCATAACTGACTCCCGAACTCAAATCTGGTCTCAAGGGCCCTTATCCAAACCCAAGGGATTTACTAATGTTTGCCCTTATAATTAAAACATTGGTGGCGGCTTCATTTCCGAACTTCGAAGAATCTTCACCCGAATTTTTTGGTTGCTACATAGAGAAATCACAATTTTCTATCAGACTCAAATATATTTGCATCCAAGTTACATTTAAACGCACCCGATGTCAGGGGACTCCAGTTGATTGGTATTGATTGTAGCTTCTAAGGAATAAAAGAAGTATAGCCTTTAGTTGTTGCTGTTGGGCAATATCCCACTAATGTAATATGTTTGGATGAAGCATTTTTAGGAGGTGTAGGTATCAAAGTAGTATTACCTCAACAAAAAAAAATGCATTTTTACTCCATAAATCAGCTTCACCATAAGAAGCCTTAGCATGTACACTGTCAATAAAAACGTGACACTCATCTCCTTAGGTCGGTTCACACATGGGACAAATTACATCGCAATGAAACATGTTTCTTGTTTTGATTGGATAACGGTAAGAACCGTACTTATAACACTGTATTTAAGTATTGTTCAGAGAGAGAAAAAATGTTTTTCCTACCTTAAAAACGTGTCAATTTTTTAGAGAGAGAAAAACAAAATTAGCTAATTTTTAAAGTAGGAAAAACATTCCTATTAAAAAAAGGGGTGCATCATCCGTAAGGCCTACCTCAACTGGCAAATGCTTAAATTATTAGACTGTATATCGCGTCCTGAGTTCGAATCCGAGATCTCATAGTTGTTTTGCTCACAACTGTCACTCCGTCTAGAAAAAAAAATTCATCTGTACCAAAAAAAAGGAGTGCTTCTAAATAGGGGTGTTCGCGGTGCGGTTTGGTTCGGTTTTGAGACAAAAAGTGAACCGAACCGCAAGGTAAAATTACATGCGGTTTGGTTTGGTTCGGTTGGCTTCCTAAAATAAAACCAAACCAAACCGAACCAAACCAATGCGGTTTGGATTGGTTCGGTTGGTTCGGTTTTTCCAAGACAAAACATTATTTAAAACGAAGTTAAAATTAACTAACATAAAAAATGTACTCAAATATATGTAGTATATAAATTACTCTCTTTTAATTTTTTTAAGAGAGCTAAGACAATGTTTAAAAGAATTTGAATTAAATATTTTATTGTAACTTTTAAATATAGCATAACAATATGGATTGTTTGTAAGTTAGTCAAAGAATTAATTGGATTTGGGCTAGTAAGTGAGTGAGAGTTGAGTTTTAGTTGCATTTGGGCTAGTAAGTTAGTAACGAAGGTTGTAAGTCAATAAGCCTTAGTGTTACTTGCGGTTTGGTTTGGTTTGGTTCGGTTTCTATAATCAAAACCGCGAACCGAACCGAACCGCGCGGTGTAATGAAAAACAAAACCGAACAAAACCAATAAGAAGCGGTTTTTTACGGTTTTCGGTTTGGTTTGGTTCGATTTGCGGTTTTTTATTGGTTTGATTCGGTTTTGAACACCCCTACATCTAAATGAACCCCTAAAAAATGGTTCAAAGTTGAAACAATTTATTTATTTAGAAGTCTTCAATGCACCATGAAAAAGGTAGGAAAAAGTAAACACATGTGTTGACCAATGTGTTAACAATGTTACCTTAAAATAAAAATGTGTTAACAATGTCTAAGTTGAAACTGTTTAAACTTTTTGTATTGGAATTCGGGGGTGCTTTTAGAGTGATAGAGCAAATTAAATTCCTCACCGGTGAACCACTAAAATTGACCGTAAGATATTGTGTAAAAGACTATGAGGGGTTAAGATTGAATCAACCAGTATTAAGTCTCAATCGTTGATGAATTTTTATACTACATCCTACGGTCATATTTAATGGTTCACACCGGTGATGGATTTGATTTGCTCCCCCACCCTAGAAGCACCCGGAATTCGGACCAAAAAAAAATTGACCAAATTTAAAAGTTTGGATTCTCACATAAACCAATTCAATTGGTGTTACACAAATCCACATTTTGTATTCTACAACTACAAAACGGTTTGCTGTAAAAAAAAAACTACAAAACGGTTTAAAACCCTAATTCGGCCGTTACTTCCTACATCTCACTGTACTGAAAAGCAGTGTGTGATACGAAGAGCGAATCAGGTACGCACAAATCCAATCCATTCCTCATCTCTTGCTTTCCCCGCCAAACTTTTGACTCCTTTCATTCTCTCACTTCTTTATCGCATTTCGGGTTTCTTCGCTTTTTCAATTCTCCCCTGGTATGAACCTAATTTCCCAAATCTTTTTCCAATTCAGCATTTCTGCGATTTAATTTAATGGATATACGTTTAGGAGAAACCTATGAAGTTCTGATTATTCATAATCCATCTTAAGCATTGTCATGTAAGAGAAGCACTAATGCGTGTGTTATGGCTAATTCTTCCTAGTTCATCAATATTTGAGTAGTATTGGCTATTTATTTCCCTCTTGATCTTAATGTCGATCTTATCTTGGTATTTTTTGATGTATTTTGATGTTTTTTTTGACAATAAATGTATTTTGATGTTTGATGTGTTTATATATTTTATTTTGGGTTTGCAGGTGATCAAATACGCAGTTGGAGAAGCAGCACAATGTGTTGATAGAGAAGCTAGGAATTTTATCAATGGCAGAATGTGTGACTTCCCCATTCTGTGTTAAGCTGCATATGCAGAGAAGACCTTTTAGAGAGAGAAGTTTCTCGCATAAGATTACGAATTTCAAGACTTTTCGAAGGTTTCATTACGACTATTACTACTACTACTAGAGTTGGGATGCATTGCCATTAGAGTCAAAATTAACACACTTAAACCTTCAATTAAAATGTGAAATTAACCAATCTTACAGTTGAAATGAAAGTTCTCAGTAAGTAGATCAGGTCTATAAAATTTTATGTAGTTTACTAATTTTTTGATATTTCATCACGTCACTTATCTCATTTGATCTTTACATCTTATAATTTTGAGCTAAAGCTTCTCACGTCACTTATCACAGTAATGGAATGTACCTCCACATTCTGCTTTCAATCCCCCGAGTACTAGATTTTTTCCAAGAAAGGTACAATACCCAGTTAAAATTAACTTGGTAAGTCATGACTATTGTTTTCTTAGGCATTTAAAAGTGAACACCAAAAATCGGAATTTCCCTTCTAATTAGCATATTTATGTATTATTGTACTTTTCAGTTAATCAAGAGTTCATTTCTTTGCATGCTTTGTTGCCATTATTAAGATTTTAAGAGTACAAACAATATTGATTACTCTGCTAGTTCACTCTCTTTTATTTAAACATCTTTTTTTTGTTACAACATTGTTTTGATATGTAGGATGTATGACTTTGATGTTTTAACACAACCAGTAGTGATCTTTGTTGCTCTTCGTTGCTGGTATTATGAATTAGGTGATCCTACCTTTCAATATTTACTTCTTGTTGCAGAAAGTATTCCAGAAATGAATGTGAATTTCATTTCTCTAGACAGAAAACATTTGAGCTGAGTGTATTTGCAGCTAGAGATTTGGAAATTAGTACTCGTTTTCAGAGAATCCCTGTAAACTGCACTGGTTTAGGCACTTTGGTTGACTTTGATGGTGCAACAGCCTCTTATTTGGTGCCAGTTGTTAATCAAGCTCTTTTGATAGGCAGTATATTGCTTACTTATATGGCTGGAGTAATCCCTGTTGAAAAATCTTATACCAGTTATCGAAAGATCAATTCGGATAAAAATCCATTACTTGAGAGATCAGACATTTCTGGTAGGTAAGGGTAAGCAGCTCAAGATGTCAGATTGAATTGTTTTTCTTTTTTCACATGAATGGGATTTGTTAGCATTTGGAGACAGATCATAGTTATTTCTCTAATTACATGAAAACTTTTGTCTCTTCTGCAGTTCGGCGAAGCAAAATGATCGAGTAGATTCAAAGTATGTATTAGATATGGTGAGAGAAAAACTTTTAAATTCTTTAAATGCTTTAGAGAAAGAGGCTTATGAGGGAGACATCATCCTTCAATATGCAAAACGACCCTTGAGTTTAAATGCTGTTGCTGAGGGTCCAAAGTTGAGGTTACTTTGGGCTTCTTTTCAGCAAGTTGAGAAAGAGGTAGGAATTGTCTTTATTTTCTCCTTTTATTATTGTCATATGCATATGTTATAATTTTGGTATAATTTGGAGTTTTGACAAGTTAGAATGTAAGAAATGCTCGAATTTGCTCAGTATATCTTGGATACCATACCTTGGGCAAGAAACATTATAGCGTGTCAACAAGTCCGAAGTGGGAGGCGTTGCATTTCAAAATTTATTCAAAAGAAATCTTAAAGAATGCTAAGTAACATTTTTTTTTGTAATATTTCAGCTACTAATGTACTACATTACTTGTTTGAGTTGTTTCCTTCTAGTATAAAGATGGATCAGTAATTTGAATCAAACTACAAGACTTTGCAATTAATATGTTTTCTTGTTTTACTACTGTTTTTGATTGTTTTAGCTTTCTTTATCCAGATTAATAATATCTCAAACATTTCCGGATCCGTTGGTATGGATGATCTATTCAGAACTCTTTCCGAAGTTATTCCGAGTTCATGTCATTCTATCTGCGCTACATGGCTGGAAAATGAATTTTTCTTTGTAAAAGGAAACACTGACAAGGTATTTTTAGAAACCACATGCATACTCAAAAATCAATGTATATACCCTTTCTGCTAGTACATTTTTAAGTAAAATAGTGATCTAGGTTGCATGGATATGAGTACAATAAATTTTTTACCAACTAGGGTATGGCCTGCACGGGTATGGGTTGATATCTTATATAGAAATATAAAAACTTATAAAATTCATAAAATTAAATCATAACACAGTTCCCATTTCCAGAGTATTTTAATTTCACGTTCTCAAGGAAATTCCTTAAGGTGTATCAAGTATGCTCGTTTGACTTCTCAAAAGTGATGAGTTCAGTTTTGACTTTTGAGAGAAAAGTGTGGAGTTATTATGGGCAGTCTTACTTACCTTGCATTTGGCTTCTCAGAAGTGATGAGTTCACTTTTGATTTTTGAAAGAATAGTGTGGAGTTATAATGGGTAGTCTTACCTTGCATTTTCTGAGAGGTTGATTCATAGAGTTATAACATTGATTCATAGAGTTATAACATTGATTAATGGGTAGTCTTACCTTGCATTTTCTAAGACGGATTAATTAAAGTATTGTAGGTTGACATACCAATAAATAAGGGTATTATAATCCTTTCTTGATATTCTAAGTGACATCTGACAAGTAATTTGTGACAAATAACATATCTAGGTTAGATTCGAATACCATATTAGAAATTCGGCTTAAGGCCTAACTCAGCCCCACAAAATTGACTTGTAAGTTGAGGACTTCCCAAGTCTAATAAGCACTACTTAGGTCATACCTCTAGTTGATGTGAGACTCTCAACAGTATCCCCGTGTTTTGCTGAATTACCTGTATCCTGTGTTTTATTCAATTATCGGTACCGACTACATACATGATATGACAATCATTTAGGAATTAGGAGAGCCTAAATGTTTCATAGAAACTGATTTTACTTCTTTGACATTGTTCTTAGGAATTTGTTTCTACGATACTTGAGAAAGTGAAAGGGGATAACACTATTGTACAGAACATTACAAGGTCTGGCAAGAAAGATCTGTATTCAGAATTACTTTGGTATCTTACTTTCGGTTCACTTAGGTAAAATCAGCACTCTTTTTTATCTTTTACTAAATGTGAGTTTTCATTTGCACTTTTTTTTTGGTTTCTTCTGGTTCCAGTTTAAATGTAATTTCATTGTGCAACGAAGCAAGCATTAAAGCTTCACATGATGTCAGTATGCTTGCTTGATACTGATACTGATTGTCCCTTGCCATTTAGTTGCCTTTTCATGATTTACATGTCGTTTCTCATGCATCTGGTCAATAGCTTAATGCTTTTCAACAAGTAACATGATTTCTCGTTTAGGTGTGTTACCGATGGGCACATGACATAACTTCTCTTACAAGCAATCCTGTCCTTTTGTCATTAGGGATTTGTCTTAATCTTTTCAATTGTATATTGTTTATTTCCCCATGAAAACATAACCAAAAGAAAAGAAGATTTCAGTTTCATGTGCTCTTTACTTGTACTGACAATATGTTTTAACTTTTAAGGCCAAAAGAGGAAAAGAGTGCTGTTTGTCCTCTGGAATATCCGATTAATGAACCGCTGCATGATTTCGGAAATCCTAGGTTTACAGTTCTGATATGACCTTGTCTACAAAGGAAAACTTGTTTTGGATTAATGATTTTTGTCCACATGGAGTATTTAGCCCTTTTCTTACTATGTTTACCATGAGTCCATGACCATCTGTTAGGCCCCTCCTGATCCATATAGCTGCTGTTTCTGTTTAGTCTGTTCTGTTTTGTTGCTGTTCTGTTATTCTGTTTATTCTGTTTTGTTCTGTTTTATGTCAGTAACTAACCGTTAGTGCATTAGCTGTCAGTTAGTTATTTTAATAGATAGAGGTAGTTAGTTAGTTATCCTATCCTATGCTCTATTCCTCTATTATATATAGAGGAATCATGATAAGGGATAGGGGGAGTTTTCAGTTTGTAGTTGAGACTTGGATAGATTCCAAGAGGCGCATAGATTGCGTTCGTGTAACTCCTTTGATAAGCCTTGTGGTTTCTATCAATAATACTCTATCTTCCTCCTCCCTCTCCTCTCTTTCCTAATTTCCAAGGCTTTCATGGTATAATTCCGGTGAACGTCAGATTAGATATCTAACAATTGGTCCGACCTGCTGGATTGAACCATGACGACTGTGGCATCACTGAAAAAGGAGATGGAAGAACGCCTTGCAGAGGTTCAAACTACATTCCATCAGAAACTGGACACACTCAACACACAGTTGCAGCACCTTGGTTCAGAAAACACTTCCATCACCACGCAATTGCAACACTTGGGCGCGGAAAACACTGCTCTCAACAAGAAACTGGACTCACAGTTTCTCTTCCTCTCCACACAGTTTCAAGATCTCATCCAAACACTCAAACAGCCCTTTGAAATTCCAACACCAGAAAGTTCAGATGCTGCTAACAACAAAGAACTGCCCAAGAAAGATCAAGAAACACCCAAGACCGATCCTACAATCAACCAGAAGCATAATTCTATTCCTACGATCATTGATGTCACTGGAGAAACACCCCCAGCCATCACTAGAGCTTGGACCAAGAAGGTGGAGCTGCCTACCTTCGAGGGGGACGACCCATTGGCTTGGTTAACTCGCGCAAGAAAGTTCTTTGAACTACAGGGCATTATGGCAGATTCTGAGAAACTCAAGCTCGCCCTGATATGCATGGAAGGGGACGCTATTCATTGGTTCCAGTACTGGTCAACTGATGTTCAAGATCCCTCCTGGGAAGTTTTCTCAGAGGCAATTATGGAACGCTTCGGTGATTGCGCACTCGGTTCCGTTCACGAACGCCTCGCCGCCATTAAACAACGCTCCACTGTCAAAGAGTACATACGTGACTTTGAATTGCTGCTCGCACAAGCTCGAGGAACGCCGGAGCATATTATGCTTGGTTATTTCCTCAACGGGTTGCGCAAACCCATCAGAGACATGGTTCGTCTCTTGGGGCCCAAGAAAGTGGTGCAGGCATTATCCTTGGCTCGTCACGTGGAAGAAGCACACCGGGATCCTCGCAACGACCCACCGTCATCAAACAACTACAAAGAATCGCGTTCTCGCGGCTCGGGAGTTGTCACCAGTATCGGGTCACGCGATGACCCAAACGGGTCACGACGCCTACTTCATGACTCGCCGGCGAATTCAACAGCCACCTCTACCAATTCTACTGCCTCTTCAAATACGAGCAACACCAGCAAGCCTACGTCGCCCACTCCGCCGCGTAAACCAGGTATTCAATTTCTCTCAAAAACAGAGCAAGCCAGACGGTGGAAAGAACGGCTCTGTTTCTCCTGTGCAGCACCTTTCACACCTGGCCATCGTTGCCCAGAAGGTAATTTGCGCGTCATGGTGTTGGCAGACAATGAAGATATTACTGGGGATGGAGAGATCGTGGTGTTAGAGGAAGAACACAGTGATGAAGAACACTACACCCAGACTTGAGGACAAGTCTGATTTTTAAGGGGGTGGTATTGTTAGGCCCCTCCTGATCCATATAGCTGCTGTTTCTGTTTAGTCTGTTCTGTTTTGTTGCTGTTCTGTTATTCAGTTTATTCTGTTTTGTTCTGTTTTATGTCAGTAACTAACCGTTAGTGCATTAGCTGTCAGTTAGTTATTTTAATAGATAGAGGTAGTTAGTTAGTTATCCTATCCTATGCTCTATTCCTCTATTATATATAGAGGAATCATGATAAGGGATAGGGGGAGTTTTCAGTTTGTAGTTGAGACTTGGATAGATTCCAAGAGGCGCATAGATTGCGTTCGTGTAACTCCTTTGATAAGCCTTGTGGTTTCTATCAATAATACTCTATCTTCCTCCTCCCTCTCCTCTCTTTCCTAATTTCCAAGGCTTTCATGGTATAATTCCGGTGAACGTCAGATTAGATATCTAACACCATCTCATATTTCGCTTTCAATCTACCATAGCGTCTCTAGAGTTTATTTTTTTATAACAATCTTTTGATTTAAGGCACTCACTAATCATCAATTTTTGCTTTCAGGGATGATTGCTTTTATGACTCCTGTATATTTGCTACGCATGGGATTTCCATATTAGAAGATTTAGTAATAACTCTGGCAGATGGGGTTGCCAGCCTATATCTGGAGTTTATTTCTGTTGATAGTGATATGTCAAGTAAAACAAATAGCTTGGACATGTCGTTCTGTGCTTTGTCCACCAGAGAACTCCAAAAATTACGTAATGAGGTACTGCAATAGTATAGTTTTCAAATTCCAAGCTTATGAATCTTATTTCTGCTGTTTACCATTATTGGTCATTTTCCACTGGCTTTGGGCTGTGAGAACTGATTGTGGATACTTTTCAGCGAAAGTTTCTATGGTGGTTCTTGTTCCCCAAAGTGATTTTTTGTTTTATAAAGGTGATAATTTATTAACATTAAAAAAATGACATTCTTATAGAATGTGGTTAGGAGCTAAAGCAGACATCTTTTCTTAATAACAACTCAACTGGAATTGTTCCTGTTTTTTTTATCATTCCACCACTTATGTTTCCCTAGTATTCTATAGTATAGTGAGAGGGCTGGCAGATTACAATTTGCTTATGCTCATTCTGACATGGTTAACTATAGATGAGCATGCTTTTTTTTGTCATATTAATCTTACCGAGCAAAATGATACATATTGGAAATCTCTAATTTGTATCCTTGATTTTATAACGTATTATGCATTACGTCTGGAGATCATACATGTGTAGATTATGAGTCTATGAAGAACTTTCTTTCATAAAGATTCTCTATAGACTGCAGATGTAAAAAGTATATATTTTTTTGCATTTTTTATCGAATTAATGTGAGATTACATTAATTATATGTATTAAGTAGCCTGGTCTCTGCGCTATTTATTAATAGAAACTCTTAAGCAGTATACTGTTATTTTAGCATGCCTTCCTCATATCCGCTTCATTCACATAAGATGAGTGCTATTAACACGCTCTCTAACACTCTCCTTCTCACACTCTCTTTATAATTGGGTGAGACTAATATGGGTCCCATTAAACTAGTGGGTCCCATGAAATTAACACTCTCCTTCCCACACACTCTTTTTATTGAAACCTTTTTCAGGGGCATGCTGATATTTTAGCATGCCTTCCTCATATTTGCTGCATTCACTTAATGTTCTAGACATTCTGTTCCATCCTTTTTCCATACTGTCACTTAGGTTGTTTCGTGTCAAAATGTTAATATTGGTCATAATGTTTTAGTTGGTTCATTTATTTTAAAAAATTAATGTCAGAACCCATGGTATGTATTAACAAGTCTGGAACTGTGAATGCATCAATATTAACAAATCTGGCCCATGGTATGTATTCACTTAGTTGGTTCATTAATTATATGTATTTGATGCGTTCACAGTTCCAGATATTTTGTTCCTTTTGCAATACGGTAAGCTTGTGCTGTTTCTCGTCAAAATGTTATTACTGGGCATACTAATATTTTAGTTGTTACTAATATGTGTTGAATTCACATACCCCCAAATTGTTGGGATTAAGTCTTTGCTAACTCTGTCTTTAGAAATTCTTACATTCAGTGTCAGGTATTTTGTGTTCTATTTTGGCACCCTAGGACAGGAGATGGTTTAGTGTAAAGTGTCCCGATTTGTGAGATTTACCTTTACTAAATGTACATTTTTCTAATATTTTATTATTTATTTTAAATTTGAATGATTATTTACCAAGATTTTCTGTTATATTCTTGTTATCAGGTGGCTTTGAACCAGTGGCTGTACCACAACATGGACACAGTTGTGTCAATGTATGAGGATCGCTTTGACCTGTGTACACTTGAGAGCCAACCCATTGATGTACCAGATAGCAGTCAGACTGAAAAAGAATCTTGGTGGAAGAGGCTTACCCCGCAACATTCGAAGACAATGTCACATGAATTACATTGTATTGCGATAAGCCAATTCTCAATGCCCATAAAACGAACCAAAGAATTAAGAGCCCTGACAGGATGGTATGTTTTATCTCTGCCCTCTCTATTTAGGCATAATTAAGTCTGGTCCCCTGCATTTTATGTTAGTCCATTTAGCCACCGGTTGTCCAATTTTTCAATTCAGTTCCTTATTTTTCCACCTGTTCTTAAATATTCCATATTGCTAACTCTTATCTAAATTAGAGTGTTTTTTTATATGTTTTGCTAATATTTGATGACACGTTAGTTTTAAGTCGACAATTATGGGTCCACACTGGCATCTGTTTGGTACAAATTAGACTCAAATGAGTGCAGTTGGTAAATTAAGGGTCTAATTTTTGAAAGGTTAAGGACTAAAATGAGTGTGGTCTGAAGATTAGAGTCTATCCACTTTGGTACTTTAGTGGGTTAACCATGCACTTATTAAAATTATGAGTGGATTGCACTTTTACTTGCTCACCAAATTGTTGTCAAATTGACGCTATGGTGCCGACGTGCTGTCATGGCATTATGGCGTAACAGATTTTGTGCCGTGCAGCCTATTGATATTTGTGATGTTTCCACCATAGGCTGCAAGGCCATATTAATATTGTGGATGTTTGGCTGTCTGCCACAATCCGCCAACCGCCATTAATAAACTCACTTCAAAATAGTTTTTTCCTGATAAATCTAATTGGTATTAGTGTAAATGTATTGCAGGCGATATTACTTCAGCCTTCTCCTTGAGTTGTCTGACATCACGATGCCACTTGTTAGAGCAATTATTGAAAAAGCAAGTGAAGCTATCTCATTCTTTTTGGTTAGCTTGATTGGCAGGTCTTTAGGACTCATTTATACAGGCATTAGGCAGTCCCTCAAATGGAAGTGAGATTAATGTTACAGTTTTGTGTCGTACAACTATTTTTTTTGTAAAAATAAATAATATTTCTGTTTCCTTTCTGCTTCATATATTGTGACCTTTAAGATAGAATTGTGGTTTAGTTTGAGCGAAATTCGTGAGGCTTCACTGTTGTAAAAATTTGAAAAGATCATTCATCTCGAGATCAAGCCAATTTTAGCATCGAATTTTCTTGGCCTAACAAACACATATGTACTCGCTCTGTAACAGAATAAAAGGAAAAATTGGTTAACGAAAGTTGATGTATTTAGTCCAAAATTTGAATCAAATACATCAACTTTCGTTGATCTGTTTTTACTTATATTCTGTTACAGAGGGAGTATTACGTATTTAGGACTATTGGGTATGGATTCATTCAACACTCAAGCAACACTTCAAAGAGGAATTCACAATACGAATAAGCTTTTTTCCCCTCGCTTTTCTATTATTGGGTTAATTTCACTAGTCTCAATAAATAGTGGAAGGCTTCGTATAGGCTGCTTAACTAGGTAGCGACTTGGGTTTGTCTTTCTTCCTTTTCCACTCTTTGTACTTCCTTTACACTACTGTACTTTTTAGGTTTATTGAATAACAAATGTATTTGGTCTATAATATAGAGTAGATACAGATGAACCTAAAAGTGTAACGTTTCCACTCTTTGTACGTCCTTTACACACTCTATACTTTTTAGGTTTATTGAATAACAAATGTATTTGGTCTATAATATAGAGTAGATACAGATGAACTTAAAAAGTGTATTTTGCTTATAAATGAGACTCGAGGGAGTAGTATAGAACGTAATATCATTTGGTGATTTTTTTAATATTAAATAAAAAAACTAGGACAACAAAAGAAACACAACAATTTGTCCTCTTTTATTTTTGTTCTGAATTGTCCCTAATGTATAATATAAACAAATGGATCAATGTTTAATCAAAAAAATGGATCAATGCTGTTTCTCAGCAAGTTGTTTCTCTTATATTCTTTGTTCCAAATAGTCATTATTGTTGCAAGATTAAATATATTAACATGGCTCCTTAATTTTATTTTTAAAAAGATCACATTGATATACTTTTTGACATAAAGGACTATTTCATAATATAAAATGGATCAGAATGAAATAACTTTTATTTATAAAGGATTAATTCAAAACAAATGATAACCACAAAGGACTAAACTGAAATCTAAAATAAAAATAAGGGATCAAAGATTGAAAAATATAATTTACGCAAAGAAAAACATATGCCAAATTTAAACCAGAACTTATTTGGTGTAAGGAACTTTTGGCTTAATGAATAAAAGTTGAGAAGGGTAAATTTTGACCACGCTATTATAGGGTGGATCATTAAAAATAAAACTTGGTTAAACTTTAAGTACCAATTCGTTAAAAAAAAACTTTAAGTTCCAAACATCATTGCACATTAATGATTGCTATTTCACTTTTATTATTTGACAGTAAAATTGATTGATAATTCCATTTTTTTTCTTCTATTATTAATAGAAACTTTCAAATATTTTATATACATATTGGAGGTATGATTAAGGGGTTGATGAAGCATCGCTATCCAAAGTCACAAACCAAAAGAAATAGCGAGGATACCAAAATTTGATGTTTAGGAAATGGTTAACTTTTTAGGTCAGATCATATCAACGCTTTTCACCACTCATTATGATGCAATGTAACCTCAACATCTTATATCCAAAATTATTGTGCTCTATGTGGACCACAAGAATTGTCCCCTTAATTTACTATTTTTATTGCATGGTTGCATATAATGAAACTATAGTGATTTGAGGTTTATAAAGCATCTGTTTTGGTGTATTTAGGATTATATAAAAACTTTTAATACATTTCTGTAATTTTTTTATTAGTATAACAATTTAAATGAAAAATCAACCAACATTGGGTTTAGGTTTTATGGTTTAAATTGAAAAATTTGACTGTCGAATATATAATTTTCTTCCTCCATTGTCTCAGTCCCATATAGTCATAAAAAAAGATCAAGCTTGAGAAAATTTAGGGGTGCCACACAAGAGTTAAATACCTTAATTAAAGTGGTTTTATAAATAAATAAATCACCCATACATGTCAAAAAAAAAATCTAAGTTAATTTGAGTAGTATATAATACATTTACATGCACTCCAAAACTAAAGTAATGAACATGCCCATTACTTTTTTGAGAAATTAAATTTTTATTTGCTCTTTGCAATAACAGATTCAAAAGAAACATATATAATTGAGCAAATAAGGATAACACTAGTCACTTTTTCATTTTAATTGTTGGTCCACTAGAATGAAATATGAAGTAGTTGTTAAAAAAATCTAGGTCAGCTATTTTTTTTGGAATAAGGCTAGACCAAAAAATGAGAATAAGGTCCTCTTCAAAATAATAATAATTTAGAATAACATGATACATTGTCTGTGGGTTATGCACGAGTTAAACTATAATTTTAGCTTTACATGTTTGACCATGAACAAAGATTTCACATTTTATATTTTTATGACAATATATTCGGCTAAAATAGCACTTTGATGGACCCAGAAAGTTCCATGGCTTATATTATGAGACAATGCGGCACAAAAGTCAAAAACATTAATATTTTTCTTTGAAAAAGACAAATAGATTATATACAATCGATTAGGTATTTAAGATACTCAAAACCCATTACAAACACAATACTAATGCGTGCGGAGGGATTGTGTGTCTTTAGGACGTGAAAGACATATACCTTTAGCCTTTTGTATCTATCTTTCTCTGCAAATATTTTCTCTCTCGTACTTTTCCCTCCAAAATAAGCCTAATGTCACTAAAGGCACCTAATACTAAAGGACTGAATCCAAATCCCTAATGAGTCCAACGTCGTATTCTCGAGAGACATATAAACGGGTGTACGCGCTGGCATCCATAGAAGATGCTATGGCCAATAACCACTTTCATGAGTATAACTTAATCACAAATTGAGTTCAGAAGGATCTATGTTTTTATTTGAGAAGATTATCTAATTTTTGGTTTCATATGATATAGCCCATAGAACAGCATACCAATGCATAAACAAAACCTTCCAATTCCTGGTTGGATAGACTCCCAATGGGAAAGTGGTGCACCACCTAAGATGTTTGCTTTCGAGTGGCATCTCTTATTGAATAGTCTCGGATAATCTATTTCGCAAGAGAGTCATAGTTGATGTGGATTGTGTCTTCTATGGAGTTCATCTAGAGCTTGAGAGACACTTGTTCCTCATGTATATTCGAATTCTCCTATCAGTTAAGGCTTTTAGTGTTTCAGTGGCTTGGAGTATTAGTGGTACTTCCATGTGACCTCCCAACTCTATTCTCACGTTTCTAGTATGGTGGATTTCCAACAAATAATAGGCGGGTGCTATGAAACATAAATTCTTTTTTGACATACAAAACTTACACCTACACCATATATTTGTATCTCATTTGCATACAATATTGGTTTTTATTAGTTTTTTTTTCTCTCTCCTCCGAATTCCACACACACTAAACTTGATTGTATTTTATACGACGTAAGATACAATGTGAAACATTTGGTTGCCAAAAACACTCTTATGAAAGGGGACGCCATTTCTTTGTCATTGAAGATGGTGGATTCTTACATGAGAAATACTAGCAACATTCTCTTTTACACATTCTCTCAAACACCCACTCTATGATTGGTTAAAATTCTTGCTGGTCCACTAAATTAATGGGTACCATTTTCAAAGTGGTGGGCCTACATAAATTTAACCAATCTTAGAGCGAGTGTTACACAGAGCGTGGTATAAAATTGAGTGTTACTAGCATTTATCTTCTAACATTTTCTATGTCAACGTGTGGTTTGTGCTGTTTTAACATTAGAAATTGGAGCCTTGTGTGGTACAGTTGAGGAAAAAGAGGCTACCGATACCGTTGTTTTATATAACTAATAAGTGAGTGATATTT
The DNA here is from genome assembly GCA_039519185.1 of Astragalus membranaceus. Classification (NCBI taxonomy): domain Eukaryota; kingdom Viridiplantae; phylum Streptophyta; class Magnoliopsida; order Fabales; family Fabaceae; genus Astragalus; species Astragalus membranaceus. The sequence continues at coordinate 88,942,132 of CM076854.1, read as the reverse complement.
TTTCAGTTCTTTCAAATATTTATAAACTCTTGTCCTTTAAGAAGTATAATTTCATTAAAAATGTTATATTTTATCAACTGAAATTATTCTTATTATTATTATTATTATTATTATTATTATTATTATTATTATTATATATACATAGTTTTTACTATTTTTGTCAAAAAAAAATACAGTTTCCCCTATTTTTTTATAATAAAAAAATTTAAAATTTGCTAAAGTAAAATATATGTATAAATTGAAGAGTATACATTTTCAACTTTTAATTTTTTTTCTTCATATTTATAATATTTTCGAAAACTTATAAATTTTTTATATTTTTGTCAAAAAAATGCATTACAAAAAATAACCATTTTTTAATATATAAGTCACTATCATTTTTAAGATAATATCACAAATTTTTACTAAAATATAACTCATTTAATAATTAGTTTAAAGAACAACTATACTGGTACCCGGTTTTTCTTCAATTGTACCATAAATATTTCCTTAGAATTATGCCCTTTTTTGATGGAGAATGAGATAGAAGTTTCTAGAAATAAAGGGTATTATGGAACCTTCAAGATACATTACTAAATAAGATATAATTAAGAACTAGTCCAATCTTAAGTTTTCTAGATCTTTCTAGTCATAGGAACTAGATTATTCATATCTCTAGATTTTTCTTTTGTAATCAATGCTTCTAGATCTTTCTAGTTTGTAATGTAAAACCCTACAACAGTAGTATAAATAGGGCTCATCACCATGCATTTTGTCATCCAAACAATATTCAAGCACTAACAAGTTTCCTTTAGCAAATTAGAGAGTTTTTCTCTTTTCCACCCTTCCTCTTGACCCTGAGCCAGATTCGGCACCAGAGCTGGTTACGATATCCCGGAGTTGAGTTTGAGCGAAGAAATCAACGAGAAGTGAGTTTTCAAGTGAGCAAAGAGTTGCTTTCCCAAAACTTCACTTTGCGGCCATTTGTTCGTGAAACTAACACTGCCAACAAAACCTCTACGATCTTCACCAAAAAGATCATCAACCACCATTGTCAAAATGCCACCTAGAAGACAAAACGAAAGGTCTTTGTATGAAATCGAGATGGAAGAAATGAGGCAACAAATTCAACAACTACAAGAGACTGTCAATGCCCAACAAGCCTTATTGGAAGCACAACGAAGAAGATTTGAAGATGATGGCTCCGATAATGACTCTTCATCATCTAGAAGCAGTCGCTCACATCGACGTCAATTTCGGATGAATGATATCAAAGTCGAAATCCAGATTTTGACGGGAAGCTACAACCCGATGAGTTTGTGGATTGGCTACAAATCGTTGAACGTGTATTTGAGTATAAGAAGGTTCCCGAGGAGCAAAAGGTAAAGATCATTGCTGTCAAGCTAAAGAAACACGCTTCAATTTGGTGGGAAAATCTTAAAAGGAAACGAGAGCGCGAAGGGAAAAGCAAGATCAAGATATGGGAGAAGTTGCGTCGAGAACTAACCTGTAAGTTTTTACCTCTTCATTATTATCAAGACAATTTTATTCAATTACAAAATCTTCGTCAAAAATCTTTGTCAGTAGAAGAATACATTAGAGAATTTGAATGATGAAGTGTGACATCCAAGAAAAGGAAAAGCAAACGATTGCTCGATACCTTGGGGGACTAAACACTGAAATTGCACACCCAGTCCAACTCCAACAATATTGGTGCTTGGATGAGGTTATCCGTCTAGCCATTCGGGTTGAGAAACAGTTACCTAAAAAATCTTCATACCAACCTCTTTCCTACACCAAAAATTATGTCCACCATAACAAACCATCAACCCAAGAACCTAGTTCCTCAATCAAACCCCAGCCAAAGACAACCAAAGAGAACAATTCTAAGACACCCAAATGCTTCAAATGCCAAGGGTTTGGACATATTGCTTCTGATTGTCCAAATCGTAAAACCATCACCATCATTCAGGGGGAGATACACGAAGCTTCTGAAAGAAGAAGATAATCGTGAAGCATTGGAAGAAGAGGAGATGGGCGAGTCAATATTTGACGAAGAGCCTGTTCCTGCCGATTGTGGTAAATCACTGGTAGTTAGAAGAAACTTACACACAAAAACAGCCAAAGAAGAACCATGGCTAAGACACAATATCTTCCACACTCGTTGCACCTCGTAAGGCAAAGTTTGTGATGTCATCATCGATAGTGGAAGCTGTGAGAATGTTGTGTCAAACTATATGGTGGAAAAATTGAAGTTGCCAACAAAGGAGCACCGACAGCCATACAAGCTACAATGGCTCAACAAATGAGGTGAGAGTATCTAAGCGCTGCCTTGTATCTTTCTCCATTGGTCAAAAGTACATAGATAATGTATGGTGTGATGTTATTCCTATGGATGCTTGCCACCTTCTACTTGGGAGGCCTTGGCAGTATGATCGCCATGCCTTATACGACGGTCATGCCAAGACCTACACATTTGTGAAGGATGGAGTGAAAATCAAGTTAGTGCCCTTACCACCCAATGAGCTTGATGAAGGAAAAAGGATTCCAAACCACTAGTATCTTTAGTTGTAAAGGAACCATTCAAGGTGACAACAGAGGAAGCACAGACCATGAGTTTTGTTTTATTGGTCGAATCAAATGAAGAAGCCATCATCCCAAAGGAAATTGAGCAATTGCTTGCTGAGTTCTCAGATGTTGTTCCATCAGAAATTGCTTGCGAGACATACAACATGCCATTGACTTTATCTCTGGAGTGTCCATTCCTAACATATCAGCTTATAGGATGAGTCCAACAGAGCATGTTGAAGTGCAACGCCAAGTTGAGGAGCTTCTACAAAAAGGGTTAATTTGAGAAAGTGTTAGCCCATGTGCTGTACCTGCACTTTTAATACGAAATGAGATGGCAGTTGGAGAATGTGCATGGACAGTCGAACAGTCAACAAGATCACTATTAAGTATCGATTTCTGATACCTAGGCTCGATGATATGTTGGATCAATTACATGGTACCAATATCTTCTCTAAGATTGATCTTCGAAGCGGTTACCATCAAATCAGAATTCGTCCAAGAGATGAATGGAAGACAACTTTCAAGACAAGAGACGACCTGTATGAGTGGACAGTTATGCCTTTCGGATTATCAAATGCTCCGAGTACATTTTTGCGTTTAATGAATCAGTTACTTCGTCCATTTATTGGTAAGTTTGTTGATAAGCTCCAATTTAGTGCATTTTTAGAGACACTTTTGAGTCATTTTTAGAGCTATTATTATTATCTAAATAAAGAAGTGACTCAAATTTCTATTTATTTTGTAGGAAAGAAGATAGATAAAGAAGTTGTTTCAATGAGTTGTTTGAAGCAAAATGGGGGTGTCATTAGCAAAAAGAAGCATATGGCCCAAGTGTGGAAAAATAAAGTCCAAGTCCAATTCCAAACAAAACTAAGCGTGAACAGTAAGAAAAGAAAAGAAAAGAGCCTTGAATTAGAAAAGAAGAAACAGTAGCCGCAGAAGAAAGACATAGAAGCCGTACGCCACAAATTGAAAGGGATATACAGATTGAATTAAATAAAAAGCAAGGCAGCAAGAGAATTAATAAAGAAAGGAGCCGCACACAGAGAAGAGAAGAGAATTGAATTCAAAGGAATAGAAGAGGAAGCCGCCGCACGACAGTAGCCCTGGAGAAGAGAGAGTGAAGTTTTGGGTACCCGTTCTTGACACTGTGAGAGAGCTCTGGAGCAGTAGGATAATTGAGACTAAAATTAATGCATGACCAAACGTTAATTTAGTCTTCCAATAATTCAACCTTTTTGTTCTTTATGCTTTTCTTGGATTTAAATTCTTGCATGACCAAACAAGGGTTAATTTTGGAAAACGAATATTAATCGCGAATGACCAAACAGATTAATAGTTTTAGTAAAGGGATTGGTAATTGAATAAAACAAGGAATTCAAGTAGAATTAGACATAGAGGAATCGAAGCTTGCAAGTGAAACCGTGACCCTAGACCTCTCTCCATTGGTTAATCTTTACATTTTAATTCTTGCTATTTATTTCTTTTTATTTTTAGTTTCTATAACCACCAAATATTCGTTCGTCTAAATAATAATTAATCTTAAGTAGTTTGGTACTTATTAATTAATCCCTGTAGAGACGATATTTTTATACTACTTCTGCGATAGAGTACACTAGCTCTAAGTATGTCTTTGACGCAACAAGTTTTTGGCGCCGTTGCCGGGGATTAAATTAATAATATTAAACGAAAAAGATTTTTTATTGCTTTAGACATTTATTTTAATTCTTGTTTTAATTTAATAAAAAGGAAAAAAAAATATATTTAGTTTTATTTTATTAGTCAGTTTTATTTTTATTACTATTAATTATTACTCGTGCATGCTCACCCGCTCCCAGGAGCCTATTTTGGTTTTTGATCCAGAAATTGAAAGAACTGCTCAAAGGATAAGAAAAGAGACAAGAGTGGTGGCTGTCAATCCGAGAAGAACTCTTCGGGACTACTTTACTCCCACAACGAATATCACTACAAGCATAGTCAATCCACCTGTGCAAGCTACTAACTTTGAGCTGAAACCCAGCTTGATTCAAATGGTTCAGAATTCAACTATGTTCAGAGGTGCCCCAACAGAAGACCCGCACACCCATCTTAGAAACTTCTTGAGGGTGGCAGACTCAGTAATTTGTAATGGTGTCACTCCTGATGCCATTAGAGTGAGATTGTTTCCATGGTCATTGGCTGACAAGGCATCTGCTTGGCTAGACTCTCAACCTGCTGAGTCCATTACCACTTGGGATCAACTGAAGCAAAAATTCTTGACCAAATATTTTCCTCTAGGTAAGACTACTAAGATCCGAGGTGCAATAATCAGCTTTGCTCAACTCGAGCAAGAATCTTTGCATTAAGCTTGAAAAAAATTTCAAGACTTACTCCGAAGTTGTCCACATCATGGATTTGAGAAGTGGCAATTGCTTGAATATTTTTGCAACGAATTATCTTCTCAAAATAGGGGAATTGTTAATATGGCTTGTGGGGGCTCTCTAATGAATGGGGAACCTGCGACAATATATGACTTAATTGCAGAGATAGCAGCCGATAATGCCCAATGGGAGACAAGTGACAGACACATCAAGAAATCAGCTGGGATCTACAAGGTTGAAGATGACACTAATGTTAACATAAAGCTGGATGCTCTCACTAAACATGTGCAATCTATAATAAAGGTACAAGCTCAATCTACTCCAATAGTTACCTCCACTAGCGACATCACAAATAATCTCTGGGGAGGCCTAACTGAAGAAGTCAACTATCTTGGTCAGAAAAAAAGTGAGTTAAGGCCTGGTATGCAAGAGGCTTTAGTTAGATACATGGAAAAAGTTGGACACCCGTGCATGGGTGTTTTAGCCAATTACATGGACAGGACTGATGAGAGGTTGCAATCCATTGAAGAACTGATAAAAGCACAGGGCCGGCCAACAACCTCAACTGAAGAGGCCAATTATGTTCAGAATTCCAACCGGACCCAAAATGACCCTTATTCAAACACTTACAATCCGGGTTGGAGAAATCACCCTAATTTCTCTTGGGGAGGACAACAAAAGGAGCAAAGCTCGAACTCCTATAAGCCTCCACATGTGCAAAGGCAAGAGGAGAAAAAGTTGGATACCAATGATGTGTTGACAAAGTTTATGCAGCAGACAAATGAAAAATTTGGAAGCTTGGAGGGCCAAATTTCAAATCTCATTACTGTGTTGTCTCAAAGGCCCCAAGGCTCACTGCCTACCCAAACTGAGCCTAATCCAAGAAATGAGCATTGCAAGGCTGTCACTCTTAAGAGTGGCAATGAGCTGATTCAAGAAAACAATCAAGATGGACGGGCGCCCGAGAAAGAAATACAAGCTCCTACTGAGGGGAGCACTTGAGGAAAACAAAAAGGAAAGGGAAAAATATGAGCAAGCAAAGGTAAATGTTCCTTATCCTCAAAGACTTAAAAATGAGCAGCATGATAAGCAATTTGCCAAATTTCTTGAAATATTTAGAAAATTGCATATCAACATTCCTTTTGCTGAAGCTATTGCTCAAATGCCTAAATATGCCAAATTTTTAAAAGAAATTATTTCTAACAAAAGGAAGTTAGAAGGCTTTGAGACAGTTAGGCTTAATGAGGAATGTTCTGCTATAGTTCTAAAAAAGTTACCACCTAAGCTTAAAGATCCAGGTAGTTTTACTATCCCTTGTACAATTGGTAACTCTCATTTTGAAAAGGCTTTATGTGATTTAGGGGCAAGTATAAATTTGATGCCTTTTTCTGTTTTTAGAAAACTTGGTTTGCAGGAACCACATCCTACTAACGTCACTTTGCAGCTAGCTGATAGATCCATTGCCCACCCCCGTGGAGTGGTGGAAGATGTTTTAGTTAAAGTTGATAAGTTTATTTTCCCTGCTGATTTTGTTGTATTGGATATGGAAGAAGATGAGGAAGTCCCAATTATTTTGGGGCGTCCTTTCTTAGCTACAGGAAAAAGCTTAATTGATGTTCAGCAGGGAAAATTGACTTTGAGATTTGGAGATGAGGAAGTTGTATTTCAAGTCTTGAACTCATTAAAAAATTCCTCCTCATTTGCTTCTTGTAATTTTATTCAAGCTATGGATATTAATGATGTGGTTACCTCTGAAAGTTTTGATGATTTTAGAATTCAGGACCCTCTAGAAAAAGTACTTACTTTGCAGGGACTTGGCATATTGCAGGGTGGTGAGGAAGAAGAGTTCTTAATGTTTTTACAGGCTCACCACCCTCAGAAAACTGGAGTAACTGTAGATTTGAGGAATTGGAATGGGGTAATACTCCAAATCCCAAACCTTCAATTAAAGAGGCTCCTGAGCTTGAATTAAAGCCTCTTCCTTCAAATGTAACATATGCTTTCTTGCATCCCCCTTCCTCTTTGCCTGTGATTATTTCTGCAGATTTGACAGATACCATGGAGGATAAGCTTTTGAGGGTATTAAGGGCCAACAAAGAAGCCTTTGGATGGTCTATTCATGATATAAAAGGCATTAGTCCCTCAATTTGCACCCACAAGATCTACATGGAGGATGATTACCAACCCCGGGCACTACCTCAACGCCGCCTCAATCCTAACATGAAAGAGGTGGTCAAAAAGGAAGTGATTAAGCTTCTTGATGCAGGTATCATCTATCCTATCTCTGATAGTAAGTGGGTAAGCCCTGTTCAATGTGTTCCTAAAAAGGCAGGTACTACTGTGATGGAGAATGATAAAAATGAATTAATTGCAGTTAGGAAAACTACCGGGTGGCGTATGTGCATTGATTATAGAAAACTAAATGATGCCACCCGAAAAGATCACTTCCCCCTTCCCTTTATTGATCAAATGCTTGAGAGAGTGGCAGGTCATGATTATTATTGTTGTTTGGATGGATATTCCGGTTATTTGCAAATACCAGTGGCTTCTGAAGATCAAGAAAAAACTACTTTTACTTGCCCATATGGAACATTTGCATATAAAAGGATGCCATTCGGTTTATGTAATGCCCCTGCCACTTTCCAAAGATGCATGATGGCTATCTTCTCTGACTTGGTTGAAAAATGCATTGAGATATTCATGGATGATTTTACCGTCTTTGGATCCTCTTATGAGGATTGTTTACATAACTTGAATTCAGTGCTGCAGAGATGCATGGATACCAATTTAGTGCTCAATTGGGAGAAGTGCCAATTTATGGTACACGATTGCATTATTCTAGGACATAAGGTGTCCACTAGAGGCATTGAAGTTGATCCTGCAAAGGTTGAGGTAATTGCAAAGTTGCCCCCACCCAATTCTGTTAAGGGGGTCCGTAGTTTTCTAGGCCATGCCGGATTCTATAGGAGGTTTGTTAAAGACTTCTCAAAAATTGCAAAACCTATGACTGACCTCTTGGTTAAGGAGACCACTTTTGATTTTTCTGACACCTGTTTGAAGGCTTTTAGTTGTTTAAAGGAAAAATTAATTAGTGCCCCTGTTGTTGTTGCCCACGATTGGTCGCTTCCCTTTGAAATTATGTGTGATGCTAGCGATACTGCTGTGGGGGGCTGTTTTGGGGCAAAGAAAGAATAAGGTATTCTATACCATTTACTACGCTAGTCGCACTCTTGATGATGCTCAAAGAAATTATACTACCACAGAGAAAGAGTTGCTAGCTGTAGTGTTTGCTTTTGACAAGTTTCGTCATTACCTCGTTCTTTCTAAAGTTATTGTTTACACTGACCATGCTGCCATTAGATATTTGCTTGGAAAACAGGATGCTAAGCCCAGGTTAATCAGGTGGATTTTGTTGCTACAAGAGTTTGACTTGAAGATTAGAGACAAGAAAGGATCAGAGAACTTTGTAGCTGACCACCTCTCAAGGCTTGACAACAGTGTGATGCAGGCCTCAAATGATGGGGAGATCAAGGAGTTTTTCCCTGATGAGAGACTTTTAGCTATTTCTACTATTCCTTGGTTTGCAGACATTGTCAACTATTTGGTGGGTAAGGTTGTTCCCCCTGATTTTTCTTTTCAGCTGTCATACCCCAATTTTGTCCGGCTTAGGTCCAAACCCTAATTTTCCACACAAAAATAAATTATGCATCATTTTTAGGGTTAGAATGCACGTTTTGGGAAGTTAGAGTCAAAAAGGGCATTTTGGTCATTTCTCACAAAAGGGTCTCTAAAAACAATTTTTGCAATAAGCCTCATGCATCAAATTAGGGTTTTTGAAAATGTGTTATGTATGCATGGCAAGCTTTGAAAAATATGTTATGCATGCATGGCAAGCTTTGGAAAATATTTTATGCATGCATGGCAAAAACCTAAAAACATTTTTGTGGAAAGCAAGAATTGATTTCCATTCTGTTCCAAGGGCCAAGAATCGATTTATACTATTTTGTAAAGGCCATGAAATCGATTCCTTAATCCAATATTAAACCATGAAATCGATTTTCAGGCCATCTTAAGGAGCCAAGAATCGATTCCTCCTTAGGTTACCAAAGCATGAAATCGATTTTCAGGCCATTTTAAGGAGCCAAGAATCGATTCCTCCTTATGTTATCAAGGCATGAAATCGATTTTCAGGCCATTTTTAGGAGCCAAGAATCGATTCTTCCTTATGTTATCAAGGCATGAAATTGATTTTCAGGCCATTTTAAAGAGCCAAGAATCGATTCCTCCTTATTTTGTCAAAACATGAAATCGATTTTCAAGCAATTTCCAAGAGCCAAGAATCGATTCCCACTTATTTTAACTAAACATGGAATCGATTTTCACCTATTTAGGATGTCCAAGAATCGATTCTCTACTATTTCCAAAGGCTCAAACAATCGATTCATCCTTGCAATAAATGTTTTTAAAAAAATTCTACGCTTTCCTAAGCCTATAAATAGGCAGCCTCAAGTCACATTTTGACACGGACATTCTTCACGAGATCAGAGAAAAAACCCATTTTTCTCGAAATCTCTCACATTATAGAAAAGCTCTTCCACGCTTTATTTTTTCGCTCTACTCGTTCCGTTGGTCCGTCTGAGCTGGTCTTCTACAAAAGTTAGCTGGAATTGCGTTCTCCAAGTCGTAGTATCTGCCTTCATCAGAGGTATTTCTGTTTTTCTATTTGTTAATATTTAATCATTGTGATCCATGCCAAAATTGCCCTATGTGATTTAATCTAGCTATAGTGTCATTGTTGATGATGAACCACATGATTCCCACTTATGCCTAGTGCATCATTCTCTAAGTGGTGAAGATGGTCTCATATGATTCAACCTTCCCCTTTCAAACTCTTTCAAAAAAACATTTTTCATTAGAACTACGTCGCTTTGATTCCCGTTTGGGATACGTAGGAGCGAGTCACATTCTCGTCAAGCGCAACAAATAAAAATCCTTTTCGCCACCCTAAACCAATCATTTTCACAAAACAAACAAGAAGGATCGTTTTCAAATCCATTGTCGCTAGTAGCTCATCAGAGCCTTTGTTCGTTTAGCTATTAGTGGCAATGTCCTTTTTCTCATAAGAATAATAAACGATGATCCATCATAACCTTTGTTAGTTTGATCATCGTGCAAATCCATCTTTTTTTCGAAAATCACTTTCAAAAAGATAATAAAAACAAGTTGTTATCAATAGTCCATCAGAATCTTTTGACTAGCGGTACAACTCTTTTCGAGTACTTAGCAGTGATTCATCATAGCCTCTGCTAGTTTAATCATTTGCTAATGCTCGTCCTATTTCAAAAACTCACTAAAAAAGGATAAAAAACAAAAACTTTTCAAAAAGAACCTAGAACTACGTCGCCTTTGATTCTCCACCCGGAGATACGTAGGAGCAGGGCCACGCCCCTGTCAAGCGCAAAAATAAACAATTTCTAAATAAAAAAAATACAAACACATCTCTTTCATAAAACAAAAAATCAAAAATCTTATTTTCAAAGTAGGGGATTAAGTCGGTCGTACGGCCGGGTTAATCATCGTTTTAGGATAAGTGAACTGTGGTCCTTCAGAGCCCCAGCGCTCCTTCAGCCCCCCAGCGGCCCTTCAGACCCCCAGTGGTCCTTCAACACAGACCACACAATCCTAAGACCCCTATATTTAAAAAACACCAACACACAAACATTTTCCAACCAAGAACTACGTAGCTTTGAATTCTCCATCGCACCGGGAGATACGTAGGAGCGGGCCATGTCCCGTCAAGCACTTTTTTCTAAAAAAACCTTTTTCCCCCAAAAATAAAACTTTTGTTAAGTTTTCCCATTCATCCTTCCAATAAATAGGCAAACCTAGATATTTTTCAAATCAAGTGTTAAAACCACACATTTAATTAGAGGTTCCCTTTCGGTAGAAAGGACGTGCGCGGTGCTAACACCTTCCTCGCACGTAATCGACCCCCGAACCTATATCTCTAGTTTTCAAAAGACCACCCGCCTTGTCCAAAAGACCTTTTTTCAATGTTTTGGTCTTAAAATTAAAATATTGGTGGCGGCTCCAAAACTTTTCCACGTTGTACATTGAGAAACCCAAAGCCGGGATTTTTCGGGGTGCAACATCAGCAAAAGAAGAAATTAATTTCTGATGCTAGACACTACTTGTGGGATGACCCTTACTTGTTTAAAGTATGTGGAGACAAGGTAATTAGGCATTGTGTGCCTATGGATGAGGTAACTTCTATCATTGAGCATTGTCATTCTAAAGAGGTAGGTGGCCACTTTGGCCCAAATAGAACTGCACATAAAGTTTTACAATGTGGTTTTTATTGGCCTACTATATTTAAAGATGCTCATGAATTTGTGAAAGCTTGTGATAGTTGTCAAAGGAGTGGCAATATTTCTAGGCGTCAAGAGATGCCTTTAAACAACATTTTTGGTTTGTGAGATATTTGATGTATGGGGTATTGACTTTATGGGGCCCTTCCCTAAATCTTTTTCAAATCAATATATTTTTGTTGCTGTAGATTATGTGTCTAAGTGGGTGGAAGCTGTAGCCTTACCCACTAATGATGCTCGGGTGGTGGTGAAATTTTTAAAGAAAAACATTTTCTCCAGATTTGGCACTCCCCGAGCCATTATTAGCGATGGTGGCACTCATTTTTGTAATAAACAATTTGAAAATCTTTTGAGAAAATATGGTGTTACCCATAAGGTGACAACTCCTTACCATCCACAAACTACTGGCCAAGTTGAAATTTCAAACAGAGAGCTGAAAAGGATTTTAGAGAAGACAGTTAGTGCATCAAGAAAAGATTGGTCTTTGAAACTTGATGATGTACTATGGGCCTATAGAACTGCTTTTAAAACCCCCATTGGGATGTCTCCTTACCGTCTTGTTTTTGGAAAATCATGTCATTTGCCTGTTGAATTAGAGCATAAAGCACTTTGGGCTTTAAAATTTCTAAACTTTGATGCCCAGCTTACAGGTGAAAATAGGTTGCTGCAGCTCGATGAATTGGATGAGCTTCGTCTGGGAGCTTATGAGAATGCCAAGTTATATAAGGAGCGGACTAAAAAGTGGCATGACAAGCGCATCCAGCAGCGTGAATTCCATGTAGGTGAGAAAATTTTAATTTATAACTCACGTTTGCGTCTTTTTCCAGGGGAGTTGCGCTCAAGGTGGATGGCCCCTACACTGTTACTCAAGTTTTTCCTTATGGAGTACTTGAGGTATCTCATGAAGATGGTACCACTTTTAAAGTCAATGGTCAGCGTGTGAAGCATTTTGAGGAAGGGTTACTCCAAGTGAGCTATGTCACTGCCCTCAAGGATTGACTCTAGTACCGTCAGGCTCGTGACGTTAAACAAGCGCTTGCGGGAGGCAACCTGTGTTTTATTTTCATTCATTTTAGTTTTGTTTTTTTCTTTTTTTCTTTTTTAGGAATAAGCTCCAACTACAAGCTCTCTCAGGGAAGTCACTCTTACTCTCTCATTTATTTATTTTTGTTTCAATTTGATCATTTTGCATTGAGGACCATGCTTCATGCTAGTGTGGGGGAGGAGAATTTATTTTGTCACTTGATCTCTATTAATGCACATACCCACCATATATGTTGATAGCATTTTTTCTGGCTTGTTTTGAATGACTTATGCTTCAAGTTGAAAAAAAAAATAGAGATTTTGCCTTTAGGGGATCCCATAATTAATTTACTTGACAGACTTGTGCTTAATTGTAACTGTGAGGTTGTCCTTAGGAAGCTAATAATTAGCATTGTGCCTCTTGAGTACTTTTTGTGAACTAGCTTCTAAATGTGAGATCCGAGCCTTCATAAGGGGATTGATACTAAATCATAAATTTTTACCCCTTTTCTTTCTATGAGTGTGTTTCCCAATTTGCTACATTCTAGAATTTGTCTTTTGACCATTTCAAGGCGAAAATTGATTTGCATCATGTAAAAAGATTTGGGGAATTTAGGTATTTTTCTGGCCTCAGAGTTGGTTGTTGAATTTATCCATTAGTTGCCCCCTTTGAGCCTATTTGTTATATTTTTTCTTTGCTACCCAGATATAATTTTTTCTTTTTTTGTGGTAACCATTTGAAATTAAATTTGGAGCAACTATTGAAAGTTACAATTGTGTCCTGTATTTCAAGTGTCTATCTCATCGGGACATAAAAACAAAATAGGAGTGGCTAATGTGGTTACAAGTACCTTTTCCTCCTAAGAAAAATATAGAAAAATGAAAAGTTGAAAAAAAAGAGAACAAAGGAAAGCAAGAAGGAGGAAAAGGCACATCAAAAGAATGAAAGAGCCAAAGGGTAAATCCAAAAAAAAAAGAGTCTTCTCAAGAGCAAAAAGCAAATAAAAAAGAGCTGACTTAATAGAAAAATGTGAAGAAGGAAGTGATATTAACTTGGAGTTTGGACAAAATTTGTAAAATAAATAGGAGCTCCATATTTGGTTTTAAAGGTTACTATTTGTTTTTTTTGTTAGCCCTTTGATTATCCCTTTCTTCTTATATTCTACCCTACTTGAATTCACCCTGGCCCCATTACAACCCTTAACACCCCATCTTTTGCATGCATGTGAACTATTTAGTGGAGATTTGGTCAAATTACAAGCATATGGTAATGTGCATTTTGTGGAAACTTGAGTGTATATTTCCCTAGTCCCTAAACACTTAGAGAGATTGTGAGCGAGTGTCTTTGTTCACAGAAATGTATTCTTCAGGGACATGAGCCTCTAATTGGGCAACCTTTTGACACCTCATATGTGCTATATTGTCTATTGTCTGTCATTATGCTTCTAATTGTGGATCTCTTATTTGGCTGCCTCTATTTAGTTGCAAAATTTCTTGAGCCAGAAAATTTGCTTGAGGACAAGCAAAGGTTAAGTGTGGGGGAGTTGATAAGCTCCAATTTAGTGCATTTTTAGAGACACTTTTGAGTCATTTTTAGAGCTATTATTATTATCTAAATAAATAAGTGACTCAAATTGCTATTTATTTTGTAGGAAAGAAGATAGATAAAGAAGTTGTTTCAATGAGTTGTTTGAAGCAAAATGGGGGTGTCATTAGCAAAAGAAGCATGTGGCCCAAGTGTGGAAAAATAAAGTCCAAGTCCAATTCCAAACAAAACTAAGCGTGAACAGTAAGAAAAGAAAAGAGCTTTGAATTTGAAAAGAAGAAACAATAGCCGCAGAAGAAAGACATAGAAGCCGTACGCCACAAATTGAAAGGGATATACAGATTGAATTAAATAAAAAGCAAGGCAGCAAGAGAATTAATAAAGAAAGGAGCCGCACACAGAGAAGAGAGGAGAATTGAATTCAAAGGAATAGAAGAGGAAGCCGCCGCACGACAGTAGCGCTGGAGAAGAGAGAGTGAAGTTTTGGGTACCTGTTCTTGACACCGCGAGACAACTCTGGAGCAGAAAAAGGAGACTAAATTCTCAAGATCAAAAATTTCTCTATCCGGGTTATTTCTATCTCTGTAATTTATGACTCCTAATTTTATTCCACTGTTCTTGACTAGTATGGATAGATAAATCCTCTTCTAGGGTCTTAGGTGGATCTTGCATGTTTAGAGACCTTTTTATGTTCTAATTTCATATCTGAATTCCGGTGTTTATTTCAATTAATATTATCCTATTGTTTTTATCAGCGACCGTACTGCAATTAGTTGGTGGACCTATAGGATAATTGAGACTAAGATTAATGCATGACCAAACGTTAATTTAGTCTTCCAATCATTCAACTTTTTTGTTCTTTATGCTTTTCTTAGATTTAAATTCTTACATGACCAAACAATGGTTAATTTAGGAAAAAGAATATTAATCGCAAATGACCAAACAGATTAATAGTTTTAGTAAAGGGATTGGTAATTGAATAAAACAAGGAATTCAGGTAGAATTAGACATAGAGGAATCGAAGCTTGCAAGTGAAACCGTGACCCTAGGTCTCTCTCCATTGGTTAATCTATACATTTTAATTCTTGCTATTTATTTCTTTTTATTTTTAGTTTCTATAACCACCAAATATTCGTTCGTCTAAATAATAATTAATCTTAAGTAGTTTGGTACTTATTAATTAATCTCTGTGGAGACGATATTTTTTATACTACTTCTGCGATAGAGTACACTTGCTCTAAGTGTGTCTTTGACGCAACATTTGTTGTCGTGTACTTTGATGATATCTTGATCTATAGCAAAAGTAAGGAAGAACATTTACGGCATCTCTGACAAATGCTCCAAACTCTTCGTGAGCAAAAACTTTATGCCAACCTCAAGAAATGCTCATTCTTGACCGATGAAGTAAATTTCCTTGGATATATCATCACTGCTCATCAAAGGATAAGAGTTGACCCAAGCAAGATAGAAGCTATCAATAGTTGGCCAACTCCAAAGTTCGTCCATGACATAAGGAGTTTTCACGGATTAGCTTCTTTTTACAGGAGGTTCATTAGAAACTTTAGCTCGATTTCTGCCCCTCTCACAGAATGCATCAAAGGAGATCAATTCAAGTGGTCAGAAGAAGCGAATAAAAGCTTTAAGGAGCTAAAGAAGCGCTTGACCGAAGCACCTCTGCTAGCCATTCCTAACTTTGACCAAGTATTCGAAGTCAGTTGTGATACTTCGAACGTTGATATTGGAGCTGTTCTCAGCCAAGAGGGACATCCTATAGCCTTCTTTAGTGAGAAACTCAACAATGGTAAGCTCAAGTACTCTACTTATGACAAAGAGTTTTATGCCGCTGTTCGTGCTCTTCAGCACTGGAGCCACTGCTTGTTGAATAAGGAGTTAATTTGTTCTTTACTCTGACCATGAAGACCTCAAACACTTGAACTCTCAACAGAAGATCAACCGTAGACATGCTGCTTGGAGTGAGCTTTTGCAGTCTTATCAGTTTTTACTCAAGCACAAGGCAGGAGTTCAAAATGTTGCAGCAGATGCACTAGCTCAGCCGGCGTTATAGTCTACTTACTACTCTACAAACAAAGGTTATTGGATTTGAGATTATCAAGGAGTTGCACCCAGATGATCCCGACTTTGGTAAAGTTTGGAGTTCCACTGATTTGCAGTCATCTCAAGGATATTACAAACATGACGAATTCTTGTTCAAAGGAAAAACTATATGCATTCCCCAATGTTCGCTAAGGGAAGCAATTATTTGGGAGGCCCATGATGGAGGACTAGCAGGGCACTTTGGACGAGATAAAACAGTTGCCTTAGTCAAGGAGAATTTCTATTGGCCTAACGTTGGAAAGAGATGTCAACATGCACATCCAAAGGTGCAAAATTTGTCACTTGGCCAAAGCTAAAAGTCAAAATACATGGTTATATATGCCACTTCCGGTTCCTAAGGCACCTTGGGAAGATGTTAGTATGGATTTTGTCCTTGGACTACCTCGGACTCAACCACAGAAGGATTCCATAATGGAAGCTAAAAGTCAAAATACATGGTTATATATGCCACTTCCGGTTCCTAAGGCACCTTGGGAAGATGTTAGTATGGATTTTGTCCATGGACTACCTCGAACTCAACCACAGAAGGATTCCATAATGGTAGTCGTAGGCAGGTTTTCTAAAATGACCCATTTCATACCATGTCAGAAGACTAATGACGCAGTCCAAGTTGCAGACTTGTACTTCAAGGAAATTGTTCGTCTTCATGGCATCCCAACAACCATCACATCCGACAGATGGGCAATACCACTTTTGGAGAACACTGTGGAAGAAAATGGGTGCTAAACTACAATTCAGCAGTGTTAGTCACCCTCAGACAGATGGGCAAACAGATGGAATCTTATTCCTACTCAGATTGAATTTGCTTACAATAACTCCACCAATCAAGCTACTGGGAAGTGTCCATTGGAGGTGGTTTACGGCATGCGTCCCCTTAGCCCACTGGACTTGACTCCATCAAAAAAACACTCAACAGTACAGTGCAAATGCAGATCAAAGGGCCAATGAAATTAAAAAGTTGCATGAAAAAGTTCGTGAAAGAATTGAAAAGCAATATTCAAGCAATAACAAATTTCCTTTAGCAAAAGTATTGCCCTCTTGCTCACAAAAGTATTGTCACATTGCCACCATGGTGCCGACGTGCCGTCATGGCATTATGGCATAACGGATTTTTACCAGCCGCTATCACTGCAATGCCTATTAATATTTGCGATGTTTCCACCATAGGTCGCAAAGTGATATTAATATTGTGGATGTTTGGCTGGCTGCCATAACAAACTCACTTCAAAAGTGTTTTTTCGCGAATTAGTTAGAGAAATTTTTTGAAAAAGCAAGTGAAGCTATCTCATTCTTTTTTTTTATACAATAAAACTGTGGAGGGGAAACTTCACAGTCCTGGTGAGAGAGCACTATTTCATTCTTTTTGGTTAGCTTGATTGGCAGGTCTTTAGGGCTCATTTATACGGGCATTAGGCAATCCCTCAAATGGAAGTGAGATTAATATCGTACAGTTGTGTGACGTACAACTATTCTTTTGTAAAAATAAATAATAGTTCTGTTTCCTTTTTGCTTCATATATTGTAACCTTTAAGATAGACTTGTGGTTTAGTGTTAAGTCAAATTGAAAATATAGCATTGCCCTCCTTTCATCTCGTGACTTTTTTATTACTACCTCTGTCCATATTAAAAGAAACAATGTAGTTTTTGGTATATTAAATAACTAATTTATACAGAATATAATATAGATCAGTTATTCAATACTCCAAAAAATACATTGTTTCTTATAAGGTGGACGGGGTTAGTATTAAACTAGGACAACAAAAGAAACATAATAATTTGTCCTCTTTTATTTTTGTTCTGATTTGTCCCTTATGTATATAATAGAAACAAATGGATCAATGTTTAATCAAAAATGGATCAATGCTGTTTCTCACCAAGTTGTTCCTCTTATATTCTTTGTTCCAAATAGTCATTATTGTTGCAAGATTAAATATATTAACATGGCTTCTTAATTTTATTTTTAAAAAGACCACATTGATATACTTTTTGACATAAAGGACTATTTCATAATACAAAATATAAAATGGATCACATTGAAATAACTTTTATTTATAAAGGATTAATTAATTCAAAACAAATGATAACCACAAAGGACTAAACTGAAATCTAAAATAAAAATAAGGGATCAAAGATTGAAAAATATAATTTACGCAAAGAAAAACATATGCCAAATTTAAACCAGAACTTATTTGGTGTAAGGAACTTTTGGCTTAATGAATAAAAGTTGAGAAGAGTAAATTTTGACCATGCTATTATAGGGTACGGTGGATAATTAAAAATAAAACTTGGTTAAACTTTAAGTACCAATTCGTTAAAAAAAACTTTAAGTTCCAAACATCATTGCACATTAATGATTGCTATTTCACTTTTATTATTTGACAGTAAAATTGATTGATAATTCCATTTTTCTTCTATTATTAATAGAAACTTTCAAATATTTTATATACATATTGGAGGTATGATTAAGGGGTTGATGAAGCATCGCTATCCAAAGTCACAAACCAAAAGAAATAGCGAGGATACCAAAATTTGATGTTTAGGAAATGGTTAACTTTTTAGGTCAGATCATATCAACGCTTTTCACCACTCATTATTATGCAATGTAACCTCAACATCTTATATCCAAAATTATTGTGCTCTATGTGGACCACAAGAATTGTCCCCTTAATTTACTATTTTTATTGCATGGTTGCGTATAATGAAACTATAGTGATTTGAGGTTTATAAAGCATCTGTTTTGGTTTATTTAGGATAGTTATATATAAAAACTTTTAATACATTTCTGTAATATTTTTATTAGTATAACAATTTAAATGAAAAATCAACCAACATTGGGTTTAGGTTTTAGGGTTTAATTGAAAAATTTGACTGTCGAATATATAATTTTCTTCCTCCATTGTCTCAGTCCCATATAGTCATAAAAAAAGATCAAAGCTTGTGAAAATTTAGGGGTGCCACACAAGAGTTAAATACCTTAATTAAAGTGGTTTTATAAATAAATAAAACACCCATACATGTCAAAAAAAAAATATCTAAGTTAATTTGAGTAGTATATAATAAATTTACATGCACTCCAAAACTAAAGTAATGAACATGCCCATTACTTTTTTGAGAAATTAAATTTTTATTTGGTCTTTGCAATAACAGATTCAAAAGAAACATATATAATTGAGCAAATAAGGATAACACTAGTCACTTTTTCATTTTAATTGTTGGTCCACTAGAATGAGATATGAAGTAGTTGTTAAAAAAATCTAGGTCAGATATTTTTTTTGGAATAAGGCTAGACCAAAAAATGAGAATAAGGTCCTCTTCAAAATAATAATAATTTAGAATAACATGATACATTGTCCGTGGGTTATGCACGAGTTAAAGTTAAAACTATAATTTTAGCTTTACATGTTTGACCATGAATAAAGATTTCACATTTTACATTTTTATGACAATATATTCGGCTAAAATAGCACTTTGATGGACCCGGAAAGTTCCATGGCTTATATTATGAGACAATGCGGCACAAAAGTCAAAAACATTAATATTTTTTTTTGGAAAAGAAAAATAGATTATATACAATCGATTAGGTATTTAATATACTCAAAACCCATTACAACCAAGACACAATACTAATGCGTGCGGAGGGATTGTGTGCCTTTAGGACGTGAAAGACATATATACCTTTAGCCTTTTGTATCTATCTTTCTCTGCAAATATTTTCTCTCTCATACTTTTCCCTCTAAAATAAGCCTAATGTCACTAAAGGCACCTAATACTAAAGGACTGAATCCAAATCCCTAATGAGTCCAACGTCGTATTCTCGAGAGACATATTAACGGGTGTACACGCTGGCATCCATAGAAGATGCTATGGCCAATAACCACTTTCATGAGTATAACTTAATCAAAAATTGAGTTCAGAGGGATCTATGATTTTATTTGAGAAGATTATCTAATTTTTGGTTTCATATGAAATAGCCCATAGAACAGCATACCAATGCATAATCAAAACCTTCGAATTCCTGGTTGGATAGACTCCCAATGGGAAAATGGTGCACCACCTAAGATGTTAGCTTTCGAGTGGCATCTCCTATTGAATAGTCTCCCAACTCAGGATAATCTATTTCGCAAGAGAGTCATAGTTGATGTGGATTGTGTCTTCTATGGAGTTCATCTAGAGCTTGAGAGACACTTGTTCCTCATGTAATGGAAGATAAGATAAAAGAGAAGTTACACAAAGAGGAGTACATTGGATCATTCAATTCCTTGTTCTCAAGTGTAGAGAAGCTCCAAATCTTGCTCTTTTTCGCAGCTCAAAAACCCTATTTTCGCCTCCAAGAAGCATCCCCCAAAAATTCTGATTTTTCACTTAAAATGCTGTCAATTCTGCAGTCCTTCGCGTCGCGATGCGATTCCGTCGCGTCGTGATGGTGCAGGATTTTGCCTGGGTCGCGACGCGAAACTGCACAGATTTTTTCTTCTTCTTTTCTCTGTTGCATCACTAGGCAAGTTGTCTGCTTCGCTAGTTGACGAAACATTAAATTAAAGGTTTTCTCTTACAATAAGCCCTAGAGAAGAGGATAATAACTTACAATGCAATCCTAATGACATCAATTTAAATCTATGCTATTTCCCCGTGACAATTGACCGAAACACAATCAAATACCAGCATTTTGGCTTTAAAACTGAACAACAATATACATATGACGATGAGTCAACACAACCCCAAACTTGGAGTTTTGCTTGTCCTCAAGCAATCATTCAATTCAGGCTGTGGAAATTTTTTATTCAGCTTTCACACCTTTCACACATACCATTAGACACCTCAACACATCAAAAGTCATCATCTAACATAATGTATTAGCAAGACAAACCGAATTGGAAAACACAAGATCATATAGAGGCAAGCATTCTCAAGTTCCCTCTTTTCACGCATCTCACTAATTTGCCTCTCTTCTCTGAAGTGTATAAGGTAATCACTCAATTCACGATACATGCATCATCGTTTCATAGGCTTGAACAAGTTCTAGAAAAGTCCACACAAAATGATATGCACACACACTATTCGAGGACTTAAGGGTTGTAATGGGGCTTAGGTAAGGGTGGATATTATTTGGGTAAGTAGGTTAAAAACCTGGAAGTAGGCACAATTCCCTATATTCTCATACTTTAAACAATCTCACCACTCATAATTTTTCCCAACAAAATTCCACAATAGAAGGATTGTTATTTTTTTCTTTATATTTTTTTTTATATTTTTCCTTTCTCTTGTATATACCACCCTAAACTTAATTTGTTGCTATTCCATGAGCAACCCCAAACTTAGATATTTCCCACACGTGCATACATTTGTCTACCTAACTCCAAGTCAAGAGAACAAACTATGAATTTAGTTTGCCTGGTGCGGTCTATGTCAGAACAAAATAAAAAAAACATTTAGGCTCAACAGGGCTAACAAAGGATAAGTAATTATGAGGTGGTTTGAAAGGCTCTGGGTTTCCAAGAAAAATTGCCTCAGTGTGTGTATAAATCATATGTAAGACAATTAAGCACAAGTTCAAGTTTTGCAGAATAGTACATGCAATGAATGCCCACATAGTCAATGAATCATAAGTGTTTAGGCTCAAACCTCACGGCTGAGATTTTAAGAGATTGAACTATCAGAAGCTTGCCAACTTATGATCCAGATTTTCCTCAACCTTTATCTTAAACAAATGACAATACCTGATGATAAAATTTGATGCAAAAGTGATCACATGGTAAGATGAAAACGTGTTAGAGCTAAACAACCATCATCATTGAGAATACATCTATGAGTTCAAAGTTGTGGTGCATCATAATCAATGTAAAAGTCATATTAGCATAGTACAGGCCAAAATGCAAAAGGCAAAATCCAAACAAAGGGGAAGACAAGAACCCAAAAAGTGTCTCAAAAAGAGAATAATGAAAGTGAGCCATCCTGCTCGAGGAAATGAGATTTGATGCTCAATGTAGTCATCCCCATGTAGTAAAGGATCATGTGTCTCCTACGGCTCATTTGTTGCTGCTGGTGATGATTGTCCTGAAGCACCTCTACACTGAGTAAGCAAGTCATCGCTGCTCTTTTCACATTCCTTTATGAAGGACCAATCTTATCTGCTTTTTCCATTTATAACCTGTAAATGATTCCTCTACCATGGGTTGCCTCCCAAGAAGCGCTTCTTTACCGTCACTAGCTTGACGATGCAATTCCACTATCAAGGTGGAATATATGACACAAAGAACACATCATCCTTCTTCTTTCGTTTATGGGGCAAGAACTTCATGAACTTGAAGTATAATTGCAGATGCTTCCATACCCTCTCAAGGTGAAGGATGACGAACGAGCCATAGAAGGAGTCTAAATATCGATCAAGCTCTTCACTTCTATCTTCCTTGCTGCTCGAAAGATTAGTAGGAAGAATGATTTGTTGGGTTATTTCTTGTTGGATTTTCACACCTTCCCAACATTGGGAATTTTGAGCATCCTTCCCAACTACATGATCCTCCCGTTCAATCTTTTCTACTTCCTCATCTTTCTTATTCTCCCAAGATTCTTCTTTTGTAGAGGCATGTTTGTAACAGCCCAGGTCCAACGCATTGGCCACCCCGCACTATTACCTCACGGTCTTCTCTACCCCTCTTGTAGAATTTTTGCCTTCCGTGGGAATCGAACCTTGCACCTGAGGCATAAATGCAAGTTAAACACACCTCCCACTACCACTTGAGCGCGCGCTCAATTGGTAGTGGGAGGTGTGTTTAACTTGCACTTATGCCTCAGGTGCAAGGTTCGATTCCCACGGAAGGCAAAAATTCTACAAGAGGGGTAGAGAAGACCGTGAGGTAATAGTGTCGGGGTGGCCAATGCGTTGGACCTGGGCTGTTACAATGTTCTTATTGTTCTAAATTTGTAGTAAAATAAAACTCCTTACAATTTCTATTCAGATGATGCCCCCCACAAAAATCACAACGCGAGTGATGTGGTTGGTCAATACTAAACTCAAGAAGTTTTATATCCGCTAACTAGTGAAAATATCCCACAACAGTTGTCCACTCTGGCTCACACTTGCAATACACAAGATCCTTCCCACAAAGTTCACAATAAGTGTGTGTCACACAATTGCCATTTAAATGTGGTTCTCCACAGAAATCACAACGAAGTGACTGTGGCGTGGACTCCATGATTTACAAAGATTTCACCTGACTTTCATAGAATCAACGGAATGATAGTAATAAAGAGATAAAAAAATAAAAATAAAATAACTGAAAAATAAAATTCAATCTAGTAATTAAAGATTAAACTGAAAAAAAGAATTGGCAATCCCCGGCAACGAAGCCAAAAACTTGTTAGGATTTCGGCAAGTGTACCGAATCGTTGCATGTAATATTAAAACGGTAAGTGTAACGCCCTAAATACTTACTTAATTTATTTAATTAAGTATTTGGGAATTTATTTAATTTATTGGGTATAATTTAATTAATTAAATTATTATTAATTTTGTGATGGTATTAGGAAAAGGAGGCGCCACTTGGGTGAGCTGGGCTTAAGCGAAAAAGCCCAAGCCCATGATCCAAGTGACATGCGAAGTAGTGAGACCTTGAGAGGCTAGGGTTTTGGTGTTGGCATTTGCGTAAAATTGAAAATAGAGAGAAAAGAAAGAGGTAGAGCGCCGTAGGGAGAAGAGAAGGAGGAGAAGAAGTCGCAAGATCCAAGGAGAAAAGAGGGACGTGATCTTGTTGCTGGGTTCTGTTCGTGACTATCTCTAGGGCTTCTATTCTTCAAATTCGAGGTAAGGGGAGTTCTATCAATTTATATAATAGATTGTATGATAGGTTTTAGGTAGTGATAGCCTAGATTAACCATGATCATGATTATGCTTGTGAATTCATGTTCTTATTGGTGATGTATGCGTAATGTTCATAGTTTGTGGCTGAAAATTTATGTTTGGTGTGGCATGGGCGCCTAGGGCGCCATATGGTTGATGGATGTTGCTGGATTTTTGTGCTGAAAATTGTGATGACTTTTATGTTGCTGGATTTTGTGCTAAAAATTGTGATGAATTTTATGTTGCTGGAAGTGTGCAGGCGCTGGGCTCCCATGGGCGCTGTGCGCCGTGTTGCTTGTTGCCTGTCAAAATGTAGCTGTCAAAATTATTGCCTGTGGGCATGTTGCTGTCGAAATTGTTGCCTGTGGGCATGTTGCTGTCGAAATTGTTGCCTGTCAAAATGTTGCTGTCGAAATTGCTGCCTGTTGAAATGTTACTGTCGAAAATTCGTTGCTGTCGAAATGTTGTTGTCGAAATTGTTGCCGGTTAAAAGGTTGCTGTCGAAATGTTGCCTGTCGAAGGCGCCCTGTTGCTGGGCGCCAGTTCTGCATTTTGCGCTCAGGGCGCCAGTTTCCAGGATGTTCCCAAAATGTTTTCGAAAACTGTTTTCGCTATATCTTTTGACTCGGACATCCGTTTTAAACGTTTCAAAAAGTGTTGGGAAGCTTTTTCAGTTGCCTATCTGTGTGTCCCATTTTTAAAAATAAAATCTTATATTTTCAGAAGGTTGCTGGGCGCCCAAGTGGCTGTCCCCTGTGGTCGTTGCTGTGGCATTTGAAAACCCGTTTGGTGTCTTTAAAAACCTCTTTTGCGTATGACCAGTGGTTTTAACGATTTAGTGTCAAAAATGATGATTTTGACGATGATGCCCCTAGTGGCTAGTTAAATGACTGTTTTGCCCTTGGTGGCTAATATTATTTATAATGATGTGTAAATGACGATGATGCCCTCAGTGGCTAGTTAAATGACTGTTTTTCCCTTAGTGGCTATTATTATTTATAATGACGTGTAAATGACGATGATGCCCTTGGTGGCTAGTAAATGACGTTTTTGCCCTCAGTGGCTATTGTTTGAGTTGATGATGTTTATGTATAAGTGACGATGAAACCCAGTGACGTTTGAGGCCCGAAAGGCTAAGTGATGTTAAGGCCTAAAAGGCTAAGTGATGTTGTTGTGTGTAAATTGTGAATTGACAGGTGTTGTGCCTCTTGTGAGCAAATTGGTAAGTGACGGGTCACATAGTTGACCGTGATTGTGTGATTTGTGCGTGATGCATGTTATAGTGTCTCATGCATCCCATGTGCATAAACCCAGTGACGTTTTGAGGCCCAAAAGGCTAAGTGAGGATGACGCCATAATGGCTAAGCGACGTTTGTGAAAAGGTACCTCATGCATATGCCCGCGAGTGGGTTGCATTTCATATGCCTACATGACATAGTGCTGAGTTATTGTAATGATGTGATTGATGATTGTGATGTGATTAATTTAGAGCTGTGACTTGACTTATTGTTTATCATATGATTTATTATATGGATTGAATTGGACTCACCCTTCTGTTTGAATGTTACCCCTATGCGGTAACGTGCAGGTGATTGCGAGTGAAGGACTAGGTACCTTCACTAATTCGAGTCGAGTCGTCACGCTCTGATACGTAGCACTCAGGGGGGGGGGGGAACGAACTCGATGTTTATGAATGATTCAGCTGTTATGCTTTGTTGACGATTCTGTTTTATTCTGTTATTCCGCTGCGTAGTTGGTGTTTATTGACGTTAAGTTTATTTGCGATGATAAATGTGTTTTTGAGGGTCTCCTCTTAGTGACGTGCTACGTGATGCAGGATTATTATGTTTGAGCTGTTTTAATTGAGAAGCATTATTTTATTGAAGTATGTGTAACATTCCTCGTGTGAAAAATAATTTTTGAAAACTCTGATATTTTTCCAATTAAATGAACGTGTAGAAAAGGGGTGTTACAGTAAGACGAAGTGTCGAACTCAGGGATTGCGATTAATTATCGGTTTAATTAATTAATTACAAAAATGTTCAAAATAAGGAGTGATAGATAGTAACCGAAAAAGATTAAATGTGAGAATAAAATGCGAGAGTAAAAGTGGTTAGGAATCGAATCCTCTTCCCTACACTATCATGCAATATACCATCGATCGACTTCAATGTAAGTACCCAATTAACAGATTCAATTCAGTTAATAAGATTAAGGGCAATCCCTTGCCTCAAAACCCCTTTTCGCTAATGGGAACCCTAGATCCTTAAGTGAAACACCAATAGACAAAGCATTAAACATAGCGAATTAACGAATTCATGAGACAATTTCATATTCCTATGATCACCATACTCATGATCTTGTAGCGACTGAAAAATTCGGGAGAGGATTCCTCGAAGGTTCAAAAATGAAGCCGCCACCAAAATTTAATTATAAGGGCAAACATTGGAAAATCCCTTTTGGAATGGATAAGAGTCCTTGAGACCATATAAGGGTTCGGGAGTCGGTTATGCGTGGGGAAGGTATTAGCACCCCACGACATCCTTCCTAAGGAAGGTTGCCTGCTAATTAGTTGTAGGAAAGAATATTAATTTTGAAAAAGTTTATTTTCACCCTTTTATTGTGAATTAAAAAGAAAGAAGAAAATTGATATTTTATTTAAGAAAATGATTATTTAGGAAAAGTATAAAAAAGGTTTTTTATTAGTGCAATTGACAGAGGTCAGCCGCCCTCTGGTCCTACGTATCTCCTGGTAGAGAATCAAATCGCACGTAGTTCTTGGTTAGAAAATGTTTGTTGGTTGGTGTTTTTTAATATAGGGGTTTTAGGACTGTGTGATCTGTGTTGAAGGACCACTGGGGGTCTGAAGGAGCGCTGGGGCTCTGAAGGACCACAGTTCACTTATCCTAAAACGATGACTAACCCGGCCGTACGACCGACTTAATCCCCTACTTTGAAAATAAGATTTTTTGATTTTTGAAATGAAAGAGATGTGTTTGAATTTTTTTTTTAATTTAGAAATTATTCATTTTAATTACGGATTTTAGGACCTGGTCCGTAACGGTTCATTAGTGGCCTAAAAGCAGACTAACCCGACTGTATAGTCTACTTAATCCCCTATTTATATTTTGAAAATGAAATATTCATCTATTTATTTTTATAGGTTTTTTTGTAAAAAATGAATTAAGAAAGAAAGGTAATAGAAATTGTTTATTTGGGCACTTGACAGGGGCGTGACCCTGCTCCTACGTGTCTCTTGGTAGAGAATCAAAGGCTACGTAGTTCTAGGTTAGAAAAAGTTTGTGTATTGGTATTTTTTAGGTATCTTGGAATTGGGATGGACACTCGTGATGACCAAACAAGTAAACTCAGAGTGGCCACCACTAATTGCCCATTTGAAAACTATAGTCGTCATTAACGGTCAAACAAGTTAAACCATTAATTACGATCTATTTTTATGTGAGTTTGATGGCTTGGGAAATATTGGTTTGGAAGCATTGTGGTATAATAAAAAGGGGTTGTATCATTAAAATTGAGGGTGTGAATAAAAACTTGATGTTTGAAACTGGGAGGTTGTATAAAAAAAGGTGTCAATAAGAATCGGGTATTTAAAACAAACTGGGGTTATAACAACAAAATCTAGGGGGGTGTAAACATAAAGATGAATTAAAAAAAAGGCTGTGTTATTAGTAAACTGGGGGGTGCGAACAACATTTTTGTAAAAAAAACATGAGATTGTGATAATGAAACATGGGGGGTGCAAACAATAATCAGAAGATTAAAAATAAAATAAAAGTGACATAGACAGGGCGTATAAACATAAATCACATTTTGAAAACCCTAATTCATCTACTCTAACACTTACAGCGCCACTTCAGCCAACAGAAAAAGGGGAGAGAGAGAGAAACCTGCGAGTGGGAGAGAAGGGGACTTCCGGAGAGAGAGAGGAGGAGAGAAGGCGATCTGCGGTGAGGGAGAGAGACTACCGTGAGAGGGAGATGATGCGATCTGCGGTGAGGGAGAGAGATGGCACGACAAACGAGTGAGAGAATTAACGAGGGGGAAGGGAGGGTGGTGGTGCGATGCTCGCCGGAGAAGACGACCGGACGACGACGAGCGCTTCACGGCGGTTGTGGCTCGCGAAGAGAGAGAGGTGCGTTCTGTCTCATTTTTTTACGGTTTTGCTTCCCTCATCTATTTTTCATTTCTAATTTCTGGTTTTGATGGTTTTTGGTAGTGGTTCGCGGCCAGGTGCTTACGGGGCGGTGTTGACGGTGGTTATGGTGGAGTTCGTGGCGGTGTACGGTGGTTCTGTGAAGTTTTTTTTTGGGCGAAGGGGACAGTGGTGACGGTGAGGTTGTTGTAGGTCGTGGTGATGGGGAGACTACAGCGGTGGGAGGTTCGGTTTGCGAAGTGTGGGGGAGGTTGTTGGTGGTTGGGTGAGGTTTTGCGAACGGAGGGAAAAGGGGGGTGCTGATGGTGGTTGGGTGAGGTTTTACGAACGGAGGTTTGGTGTTGCTAGTGGTGATGGGGTGGTTGTGAGGTCGCCGGTTCATTGTGGTATGGTTGCGGTGGTGGCGGTGGCGAGATGGTGGCCATAGTGGCTTGTGGTGGTTAGAGTTTTCGGTGTGGTGGTCGAATTTGAGTGATGGACAGTGAGCTTGGGCGGTGGACGGTGGTGAGATGGTGGTCAGATTTGTAGCTTTCCCTCTTTTTGTTCCCTCTTATTTTCGTTTTCGGTCCCTGTGTGTGCCTGTGCCTTTTTTTCCTTTTTTTTGTGACGTTTTCAGTTTTTGTATATTTGTGTCCCTGGGTATTTTTTCACTGACTCTCCGTGAATCCTCCTCCTTTTCAGTGACACACTGTTTGGTATTTGTAGGCCAATCGGTGTGATGGAGGAATCCAAAAAGGACAGTCAACAATTAGGGTAAAAATGGCACCAAAAGGACAGCCTCCTTGAGGAGGAAGTGGGGAGGAATAAAAAGGACAAGAGCTGACACCAAGGACAGTCAAAGGAAGGACAAAGAAGCCAAGGGGAACCCTAGCTAGGGCAAGCAGCTGCGCCTCCTTCTTATTATTTTT
The DNA here is from genome assembly GCA_039519185.1 of Astragalus membranaceus. Lineage (NCBI taxonomy): Eukaryota > Viridiplantae > Streptophyta > Magnoliopsida > Fabales > Fabaceae > Astragalus > Astragalus membranaceus. The sequence continues at coordinate 88,913,251 of CM076854.1, read as the reverse complement.
TGAATTTTGTATTTTAATTTTTTGTACTATTTACATCCTTTTGCTTTTTTGTTTATATGTGTAAAAAGACTTGATTATGTAATAAAAGGGATTTTGGCTCTTCAGCTTTTGCTTAATTTTATATTTATTTATATTTTTTATATTTTATGAAATAGAGGAATTTCAACAAAAACGAGTATCGAAAATAAACGTCACACGTTGACTGTTAAAGACACGTGCACGATTAAAACGACGATAATAAGAAAAAACTCTTGGATTTTTTTGTCAATTAGCCGGACAAAATTAGGGTATGACAGCTGCCCCTCTTTATTTATATTTTACTAGGAAATGTGGAGGTTTTTCCAAATTTCTCGAGTAAAAATAGAAATAAAGATAAAAAAGATACTTTGTCAAGGCTACGATTTTTTTTATAATTTATTGGGAAATAATGGGTTGACAGAGAACGCAAGTAAATAAGGATCATCGGGGATCTGAAGGAGCGCTGGGGGCTCTGATGGTCTAACTCACCGTCGATGCTTGGCGCATTGATTGGAGCTAAACTGAAGGACCGACGGGCTATGAAGGGCATGCCTAAGGCTGATGGACCAACGGGTCTGAAGGAGCGCAAACTAGCAACGGTACTCGTAAGACGGTCTGCTTGGGGAATGGCCATTTTCGAGCGGCCGTGGGTGGCAAGGTCAGGTCATCGACCTGATTTGCACACCTCGAAGGACATGCACTGTGTTTTTTAGGCGGACACAGCTAGTCTGAAGGACCTGGGGTCGGGTGATCCGTCGCGCTCAGTGGGGACATAGTGATCTTGAAGGTAGAGCTCGATGTCGTTGCTTTGACATATTGGGTCGAACTGAACTGATGGACCTGGGGTCGGATGATCCGTCGGCTGCTCGATAACGTGACGTGCGATCTGGAATGAATGACCATTAGAGGTCTAAAGGAGCGCTGGGGCTGCGAGGGACTGCTGGGGGTCTGAGACTCTGAATTGTGATATGAGACCAGTGCTTGGAGCACTGACTTTAGGGAACAAACTATTGGGATTGACACATGGCGTACTTGCCTAGGACATACCTAATGAATGCATTTACCTGAGAAGGGAAAAGCTATCTATATTTGGCATATCTAAAAATGCGATGAATGATGCATGCGTGCAGTATGTGAAATGGTAGGTGTCCGATGGGATGAATGAAACGTGGCAGATGATGTGAGTTGAAGTTGGTGGAACATGGAGGTTGACAAACAACGTGTGTGAACATGAATGTGATTGTGCACGATTTTTCTTCTTTTTGCTTTTTCCTTTTTTCTTAGTATGTAATGAGTGTATGAAATGCAATGTGCGAATGTGACGCAAATGTAATACTTTGATGCGAATGCCATGGTAGGTGCATGTTTGCATAGTGGAATGAAATGTATGGTATGATTTATTGATGATGCATTTTTGCGGTTTTTGAGATGAGAAAAAGATTTTTTTTTATGCGAGAAATTGAGAAGCGGATGCTTTGGGATCATCACTTATTGGATGCATGGTTGTATGGCGAGATGATTTATGCTATGATTTTATTGATGATGCAGAAATATTTTTTATAGTGATGAGGAATGAGGCTTTTGATGCAAGAGGCACAAAAGTGAATATTTTGAAATAATCGTTCTTTGGAAAAATTGGATTTGATTTGAATTCAAGCTTTAACAATCTCAAGATTGTTATTCACAGACACTGATGTGCAATAGCGCTTGACGGTATTTAAAGACTTGTTCACACAGTTTTTCCCTTATGGTGTCCCGTGATTGTTTGAATTTTAGGTCCACAAAGTTAACGGAGTGAGTGTTCAGCACCACATTATTGACTTGCGTTCTCTCTCTTTGAAGCATTGTTTAGTAGACCTGTAGAGCAGTACAAATACAGATGAATGAATCAGTTGACTTGGTAAGACAGATATGACATGCGATGGGATGAATGGTAGGTTTTTCCCAGCTCAAGAAATGTGGAACTGCCCCGATTTAGACTACTAGTGAAGGTGATCGAATAGTCTGCCCCTGTCTGGTGATGACAAAACAAGGGGTGCGGAGGAAACAATTAGCTGGGAATACCATGACTTTGGAATGAAGGGTGGCAAGCAAGATATTCTGTCTCAACCCATGACGTTTGGTGTTGCCCCAACTATGACAAGGGCAAGGTGGCCCTGACTAAGGTTTGAGCAAGGCCGTGTTTACGATGGTGGGTTTAGGAATTGCCTCGGTATGGTTTTGTGGATGTAGATATGACAAGGGAATGAGATGGGTGTAGGGCGAATTTCCCCGACTTTAGGTGGAGGGAAGGGTGACGGGATTGCCCCATTATGGAATGACATTTTAAACGGTTGCTTTAAGTGAGGTTGTGAAAGGTGGCAAAGCTAGGGTAATGGGCTAGGGAGGTGGTCCAATATGACTATATGGATTGGGTATGGTATATGAATGGGATGGACAATGGTTAAATCTCCAAGTTCAAGGGGGTATGGATGATAAAAGGAATTCCCCACTTTGGGATCTAGGTGGTGATCCTAGTATAAATTTTTGGTTCTTTTTAGGTGAATCCCAAAGACTGTGACAGTCTTGAGTTTTGATGAAAACTTCACTTGGTGATCACTAAACATTGTCTTTACATCAATGCAACTTGAATGAATCTTGGAGTGCAAGCCCTTTGAATTTTTTTTCTTTTTTTTCTTTTTTTTATCCTCTTTTTTTGATTTTTTTTTTGAGCAAATATATTGTAAATAAATAAACCTACTTGTCCTAAAATTAAATCTTTGAGAAAATGAAAGCAATTAGCCACCGATCAGTATGGACTTATTAGGGTTGTAATGTGGCCAGTGGTTAGAGGTTTATGAAAGAAAGGCTTGTAATGTGGTTAATGGTTATGGGTTTGTGGAGTATAGGCTAAAATGGGCTCAGAGACGTGTTTGATGGTTTATTGATACGATGACCTTTTAAAAGATAACTAGGTTCAGAGAAATGTTTGAGGCCAATGATGTGGAAGAAATGATAATTCGGCCTAAGTAGGTGTCTGTGGGTTTATTCGGACAAGGATATCTTCTGTGTTTGGTGATATTATGTATCAGCTCACAATTTCTTCTGCTTTTGCTTTTTTCTTTTTGAGGATTTCTTTTTCAATCCTCTTTTTTGAATTTCACATTTTTTGTGATCCTTTTTTTTGAGTAGAGTGAGCTGCTAAAAGTGATACACCATTTTTAGGTGTGGAATTGATCCTTTTCGAGGGTGGATTTTTTTGATTTTTTTTTTGGCTCAGAGGGGTGGTAAAGGGTATTTCTTTTTGGATGTAGCGTATAGGAAGATGACCAAACTTCATTTCAAATCATCATTGCTTGTTTTCTCGAAAATTAACTCAAGGACAAAAATTTATTTATTTTATATATCTGCTTTTTTCTCTTTATTTCTTTCATTTGCCCTAATTTTGCTTAGGCTGCTCTCGCAAGTTTTCAACCTAACAAGCTTTTTAATTTATTTCTTGTTTTTTTGTTTTGCAAAGGGCTTGCATCAAGATATCTAGTGATCACAAATTTTTCCGGCATGGGGCCTAAAGTGTTGGCTCATGAAATTTCATCATTGGGAACAAACCAAGTAGTTAACTAGGTACTTGTGTGGGGAATATGTACTGGGTGGTCGGAGTGGGACCGGACATGAACAAGGGATGATGATAGGATGGAAAGATGTGGACACTAACTGACTCAAACAAGAGTAAATGCACATTGTATACAAGTTGACTATACGAATGCTTCACATGGAAATAACATAGTTAGCGACATGATAGGAGAAATTTTTGATAACACATCAGTTAACAAAACGGACCCTTTGGATCATTTGTCATGGGACTGATGAGATGCATCGTTTTGCTGAAGAAAATTGTGAACGAGCTGCAAACAGTGAATAACTTCCCTTTGAAAATTGAGTGTCTGAAAACACCTTGAGTTTGTAGCTAAGCTAAACTTTTCCAAAGAAGGAATAATCAACTTCGCCTCATCTCTCATCAATCTTTTGAAAAAAATGTGCTCATGTTTTTTTTTTATGTTTGGATGAACACATGATAATATATATACATGATGAAAATGCAAATGTGTGAAACGCATGGAGGAACTGATCACTTGAAAAGACCAACGATTTTATTCCTATTATGAATGCATGATGATTTTTTCTAGTTAAAAGATTAACTATACTCATGCAACGGGGATAAATAAATTACATGCCCCTTGTGTCCTAATGAAGGAACACATGGTGATAGATATGCATGATGAAAATGCAGATGCAAATGCATGAAATGCGCGCATGAATGATCACTTGGAAAGACCAGTTATTCTAAATAATTTTTTTTGAGAGGCAATGCAGCATGTGACTGATGTAGAACCTCATTTATGTATCAAAATGAAATGCTAACAAAAACGCGTATCTTTGAATGATGCAAAAATAATAACAATAATTTTTTTGGAATAATGCATACTGAAATGGTGAATGAAATGACGTATGGATGATTAATGAAACAACGGTTTTTTATTTATTTATTAGGATGAGTGAAATGATATATGAATGCTATGTTTTTGCATGCATCTCATGATGTTGCAAATGATGAAATGTCTACATTATTTGATAATGATTTTTGTGATTTATTTATGAATGAATGATGGTGCGTGCTAAATGAGATGCTAATGTTATACGGCTAAATTTCTTTTTTTTATGCGAGGAAATAAAATGCATGACACCAGCAGTGATTTTTTTTAATGCATGGAAAGAAAAGAATGCATAATGCTTGACATGATTTTGAATGTTTTTGTTTTTATTTTGGAGAAGGGAAACCAGACGCATAAGTGTTGACGAACCAACTTGCTCTTTTTGCTCTGATTTTTTTTTACATGGATGAATGTGTGTATGAATGTGCATGAAATGCAAATGTATGATTTCGTGTTACGCCGGGGAAATTGTAAGTTTCTTTTTGACGCCGAACTGAAAGAAACTTACGATTTATTAATGCAAATGTTTGATCCATCTTGTCAGAAAGAAAGTCTTACAAGTCCCCTGGGTCATAGAAATGTATGAAAAATGAATGTTAATGTGCAAAAAAATTTTATGCTATGCAAAAAGGAAAAGGTAAAAATGCATGAGGTATGCTAAAAAAATAAATTGCCAAAATAACATATGATTTTTTTGAATTTTTTTTTTAGAAGACTGGAAGGGTAGCTCTAAAGAGTCCTACGTAGGGTTCCTAGAGCCAACGACCCCGTTCGAGAACGCTAGCCACAACAATAGGCAAGCTATTAGAAGTGATAGCACCCTCGAAGGGACCAAACTCTAGGTGAGACTTTCGTAACCACCGAGCTGGACGTACATCCAGAGGGCCATTACTACCCAGTCTCGTTCTAACTTAGTTTATGCTCCAGTCCGGGTATAGGACTATTCTCACGTGTGTGCAAAAGTGTGATAGTGGAGTGTGTGAAGGAGCAAAATATCAAGAATACCCCCCAAGCTGCAAAACAAACAAACACATATACAACAATAGTCTTCTACCCTAGGGTTTATATACATAAAAGAATATAATTGGCAATAAAATAAGAGAATAATCACATATACAAACATAATAGTCTTCTATCCTAAGGTTTACATATCACATGAAAATAATATAATATGCAAGAATAAAAGACAAAAAGATAGGGTAAAAATAAACATTAAATCAACAATTAATCCTACAACTAATTAAACTAGGCTTGACTCTCTAGAATGTCCGCAGTGGAGTCGCCAGCTGTAGCGACCGAAAAATCCGGGAGAGGATTCCTCGAAGGTTCAAAAATGAAGCCGCCACCAAAATTTAATTATAAGGGCAAACATTGGAAAATCCCTTTTGGAATGGATAAGGGTCCTTGAGACCAGATAAGGGTTCAGGGAGTCGGTTATGCGTGGGGAAGGTATTAGCACCCCACGACATCCTTCCTAAGGAAGGTTGCCTGCTAATTAGTTGTAGGAAAGAATATTAATTTTGAAAAAGTTTATTTTCACCCTTTTATTGTGAATTAAAAAGAAAGAAGAAAATTGATATTTTATTTAAGAAAATGATTATTTAGGAAAAGTAAAAAATATTTTATTTAAGAAAATGATTATTTAGGAAAAGTAAAAAAAAGGTTTTTTATTAGTGCAATTGACAGAGGTCAGCCGCCCTCTGGTCCTACGTATCTCCTGGTAGAGAATCAAATCGCACGTAGCTCTTGGTTAGAATATGTTTGTTGGTTGGTGTTTTTTAATATAGGGGTTTTAGGACTGTGTGATCTGTGTTGAAGGACCACTGGGGGTTTGAAGGAGCGCTGGGGCTCTGAAGGACCACAGTTCACTTATCCTAAAACGATGACTAACCCGGCCGTACGACCGACTTAATCCCCTACTTTGAAAATAAGATTTTTTGATTTATGAAATGAAAGAGATGTGTTTGTATTTTTTTTTAATTTAGAAATTATTTATTTTAAATTGGGATTTTAGGACCTGATCCGTAACGGTTCATTAGTGGCCTAAAAAGCAGACTAACCCGACTGTACAGTCGACTTAGTCCCCTATTTATATTTTGAAAATGAAATATTCATCTATTTATTTTTATAGGTTTTTGTGTAAAAAATGAATTAAGAAAGAAAGGTAATAGAAATTGTTTATTTGTGCGCTTGACAGGGGCGTGACCCTGCTCCTACGTATCTCTTGACAGAGAATCAAAGGACTACGTAGTTCTAGGTTAGAAAAAGTTTGTGTATTGGGATTTTTTAGGTATCTTGGAATTGGGATGGACACTCATGATGACCAAACAAGTAAACTCAGAGTGGCCACCACTGATTGCCCATTTGAAAACTATAGTCGTCATTAACGGTCAAACAAGTTAAACCATTAATTACAATCTATTTTTATGTGAGTTTGATGGCTTGGGAAATATTGGTTTGGAAGCATTGTGGTATAATAAAAAGGGGTTGTATCATTAAAATTGAGGGTGTGAATAAAAACTTGATGTTTGAAACTCGGAGGTTGTATAAAAAAAAGGTGTGAATAAGAATCGAGTATTTAAAACAAAAAGGGGTTATAACAACGAAATCTGGGGGGTGTAAACATAAAGATGAATTAAAAAAAAGGCTGTGTTATTAGTAAAATGGGGGGTTCGAACAACATTTTTGTAAAAAAAAACATGAGATTGTGATAATGAAACATGGGGGGTGCAAACAATAATCAGAAGATTAAAAATAAAATAAAAGTGACATAGACAGGCCGTATAAACATAAATCACATTTTGAAAACCCTAATTCATCTACTCTAACACTTACAGCGCCGCTTCAGCCAACAGAAAAAGGGGAGAGAGAGAAACCTGCGAGTGGGAGAGAAGGGGACTTCCGGAGAGAGAGAGAGAGAGGAGGAGAGAAGGCGATCTGCGGTGAGGGAGAGAGACTACCGTGAGAGGGAGATGATGCGATCTGCGGAGAGGGAGAGAGATGGCACGACAAATGAGTGAGAGAATAGACGAGGGGGAAGGGAGGGTGGTGGGGGGATGCTCGCCGGAGAAGACGAACGGACGATGACGAGTGCTTCACGGCGGTATTTGCTCGCGAGGTGAGAGAGGTGGGTTCTGTCTCATTTTTTTACGGTTTTGCTTCCCTCATCTATTTTTCATTTCTAATTTCTGGTTTTGATGGTTTTTGGTAGTGGTTCGCGGCCAGGTGCTTACGGGGAGGTGTTGACGGTGGTTATGGTGGAGTTCGTGGCGGTGTACGGTGGTTCTGTGGAGTTTTTTTTTGGGCGAAGGGGACAGTGGCGACGGTGAGGTTGTTGTAGGTCGTGGTGATGGGGAGACTACAGCGGTGGGAGGTTCGGTTTGCGAAGTGTGGGGGAGGTTGTTGGTGGTTGGGTGAGGTTTTGCGAACGGAGGGAAAAGGGGGGTGCTGATGGTGGTTGGGTGAGGTTTTGCGAACGGAGGTTTGGTGTTTCTAGTGGTGATGGGGTGGTTGTGAGTTCGCCAGTTCACAGTGGTATGGTTGCGGTGGTTGCGGTGGCAAGATGGTGGCCATAGTGGCTTTTGGTGGTTTGAGTTTTCGGTGTGGTGGTCGAATTTGAGTGATGGACAGTGAGCTTGGGCGGTGGACGGTGGTGAGATGGTGGTCAGATCTGTAGCTTTCCCTCTTTTTGTTCCCTCTTATTTTAGTTTTTGTATATTTCTGTCCCTGTGTATTTTTCACTGACTCTCCGTGAATCCTCCTCCTTTTCGGTGACACCAAAAAGGACAGTCAACAATTAGGGTAAAAATGGCACCAAAAGGACAGCCTCCTTGAGGAGGAAGTGGGGAGGAATAAAAAGGACAAGAGCTGGCACCAAGGACAGTCAAAGGAAGGACAAAGAAGCCAAGGGGAACCCTAGCTAGGGCAAGCAGCTGCGCCTCCTTCTTATTATTTTTTGAATTTTGTATTTTAATTTTTTGTACTATTTACATCTTTTTGCTTTTTTGATTATATGTGTAAAAAGACTTGATTATGTAATAAAAGAGATTTTGGCTCTTCAGCTTTTGCTTAATTTTATATTTATTTATATTTTTTATATTTTATGAAATAGAGGAATTTCAACAAAAACGAGTATCGAAATAAACGTCACACGTTGACTGTTAAAGACACGTGCACGATTAAAACGACGATAATAAAAAAAAACTCTTTTGGATTTTTTTGTCAATTAGCCGGACAAAATTAGGGTATGAAAGACCTTAAACCCCACTTTCCGGCAAAATACCCATCTCCCAATGGTGAACATAAACCCTAATTCAGTACAACAACAGATATTATTGTAAAGCAATAAGAACGGAGGTAAAGGCAATTGTTAAATGGATAACTAATCGAATTGATCATAACAAAGGATTCATATGATAGTTTTGGAGAGATTAATCTCTTCCTAACCCTAGAAAATTAGCTACTCATAATCAAAGTAATGGAAGATAAGATAAAAGAGAAGTTACACATAGAGGAGTACATTGGATCATTTAATTCTTTGTTCCCAAGTGTAGAGAAGCTCCAAATCTTGCTCTTTTTCGCAGCTCCAAAACCCTATTTTCGCCTCCAAGAAGCATCCCCCAAAAATTCTGATTTTTCACTTAAAATGCTGTCAATTCTGCAGTCCTTCGCGTCGCAATGCGATTCCGTCGCGTCGCGATGGTGCAGAATTTGCCTGGGTCGCGACGCGAAACTGCACAGATTTTTTCTTCATCTTTTCTCTGTTGCATCACTAGGCAAGCGGTCTGGTTCGCTAGTTGACGAAACACCAAATTGAAGGTTTTCTCTTACAATAAGCACTAGAGAAGAGGAAAATAACTTACAATGCAATCCTAATGACATCAATTTAAATCTATGCTATTTCCCCGTGACAATTGACAAAAACAAAATCAAATACCAGCATTTTGGCTTTAAAACTGAACAACAATATACATATGATGATGAGTCAACACCCCGAAAGTTTCATGACTTATATTATGAGACAATGCGGCACGAAAGTCAAAAACATTAATATTTTTTTTTTGGAAAAGACAAATAGATTATATACAATCACTAGTGCAAAAACCGGATTTAAAGTCAGGTGAAAAGGGGATTTAAAGTCAGGCGCCCGCTTGACTTTTATTAAGTCGACTTTGTATGTAAGGAGTTTTAAAGTCAAGCGATAGCTTGACTTCGTAAGTTTGATTTAAAGTCAAGCATTTATTTCGCCTGACTTCGTAAGTCATTTTTAAAGTCAAGCATTTATTTCGCCTGACTTCGTAAGTCAGTTTTAAAGTCAAGCATTTATTATTGCCTGACTTCGTAAGTATGATTTAAAGTGAAGCATTTATTATTGCCTGACTTCGTAAGTATGATTTAAAGTCAAGCATTTATTATTGCCTGACTTCGTAAGTCTGTTTTAAAGTCAAGCATTATTGCGCCTGACTTTAAAAGTTTTTTTTTTTCAAATTTTGGTTTAATCTCCTTACACCCTGGTTATACGAATTTTGGTCATTCATCACATTCTACTTTATACATTCAAAAGACACAAGCATTGCACAAATAAATGACACAAGTAGTCACACACACAATACAAGCAGCACAGAAGGAGGACAGAAGCATATAAACAAAAGAATATCATAAATTTGTTTAAAAATATCTGATAAGTGACATCTGATATATCATAAAACTAAACAACTGTTAGACAGTACAGAAGGAAGCTAATCTAACACAACTAGTGATTCCTTGGTAATCAGTCTCCCAAGGGTTCATAGAGGCTCCGTCAAACTCCATGTCACTGAATACAAACACCCTCTTAATCATCTGATCCGCTTTTAGATTCCCATTGACAGCCACCTCCAATATGCGATCAAAAACCACAGCTGGAGAACAGCTACAGGGAGAATATAAAAGTAAGCATTATATTCAAACTAAGCATTATATTCAAAGCTGGAGAACAGCTATAGGGCGAATATAAAATTAAATGTAAATATATACCTTGTTTAGCAAAAATACGGCATAAGCTGCTCTTGTTCTGTCTTGACCTTCTAAAAACAAGGGGAACTCTACATGCTTGGCATTTGTGAAAGACATTGCACTTGATGATGCTTCAGAAGATGTTAGCTCTATTGAAGGTGCATTGTCAATAATGTATGAATGAGAGGCACCCAACCGTAACCGCAAAGTAACTTGCAAGTACGAGGCTATAAATGAAACAGCCTGCAAAAACACCAGTCTAGTATAAGAACATCTCTTATTTACTGCATATATAAGAGAGCTGTAAGCCTGTAATGCATATACATTATTAACTATAGTAAAGAACATCTACTAGAAAAAGAAACTTAAGAAGAAAAATAAATCAAATTGACATATGTCAAGGTTATCCAATCAACATTCAAATAATGAATCAGAATATCTATTTCCGAATCGTGATTTCCAAATTGACATATTTCCAAATTGACATAATGCAATGAATTAGAACATCCAAATTGGAAATATGGAAGGAAGTGTTGCACTTTTTCCACGGACATTTAAATGACGTCGAGATTTCAATTCTCCACCATCAATAAGTTGACATCTAACCAAGTCTTTTGTCTTTGACTTAACAACAAGAGACATCATTCCTCCTAAAATAATAATCAGAAAAGCCAGAGGTTAAAATCTTCTGTACAAATAATCAAACTTTGTGGTTATAATATGCAACAATATTTAATAAATCCCTAAAGGTCATTAAGATTATAAACTAGAAATATAAAAAGCAGAAGTATCTAACTTGAGAAATAAAATTACTCTATTAAGAGAATGACAAAAATTCTGCAATTTCAGCACATCCAAAAGATTACCATAGTCACCATCAATGAGCAGTACGTCTGGAGCCTAATCACCGAACATTCTGAGGCATATTTTCCCTTTTTTCACAAAGGAAAGGGAAATTAAATGATCGTGCAAAGTGGATAAAACTATAAAGTGAAATTAAATGTATCTAACTACGAACATATTTATTTACCAATAGAACTTTGAACTAAAATAGTGCAGCCTTCACTCTCCAAAGCTCCTCTATTTTGGCAGATAGCTCATCTCTATTTTTCTGCAGATTAACGATTCTAATTAACAAAGGCAACTGAGATGCACATATCAGCCAAGATAAATGAAATCAGAAAAGTACCTTGAAAAGCAAATAACGCGTAGTGAACCATAATGTATACCCAAGCCCTACAACCTCCAATAACTTGGGAAACTGCCATAAGAATGAATCAAAAAATGTTAGATTTACATAAACTGTTTTTTGGATAGAAATCCAATTAAGGTTTGATACACACCACTGGAATAGAATCAATAGCACCAATAACAGCTGATATTAACCATAGGGTCACTAGGGCACCACCACCATACAAGGCAATAGAACCAGTGTCATTTGTGTCAAACTGCAAAAAAGGAAAAAGAATGATAGATTGAATCAGTAATGCTACACAAACATAACAGCAGACAAAAGAGAGAAGAATGGAAAACTGTCATTAGATAAATCGAACAGTCTTAATAATTAAAGGGGAAAACAGGACCACAACTAAAAATTCTAAGCAAGCCAATTTAGATAGGGGTAGGCACATTTTGGTAATTTTGGGCAAACCAACCCTAACTCATTTGAACAGGAAAATCATGTTCAAAGAATTAAACCAAATAAACCAAATCTGTTATATTCATAAGAGGGGACCTCAAGCTACATATGATTTACATAGCAATCTGTAGAATAAAATATTGTAATAACGATTTTAAACATGGGGAGACAACAAATAATCAGACAATACAGAGTTGCTCAGGTAACCGCTCAGGTTTGACATGATTGTCGAAGTATCATGAAGCATTCTACGAACACCATCAATAAACTGAAGTTTCATCACAGCAACTCAAAATGGAACTACAATAATACAAGAACAGCTGGGAAAAAACCAGTATATAATAAGCATTTAAAGCACATAAATGTTTCAGATGTTCTGAGTTCCTCAAATATTCAAATGTTATGAGAATCACAACTTACATATCTCCTCCTTCACAATAGCCAATGACAATACATACAAAACAACTCTGAAAGTGAAGGTAACAGTTCTCAAATTTAGAATTACAAACTAATCAAGAACTATAACCCCAAATATCATTTTACAAAAGGAGCTTCCACCATCAGTAGCTTCTTTAGTATGATAAAAAACCAGCATTTGTAAAGTAGCAAGTAAATAACAAATCATTTAATATTACAAGTCCAGAATATGTCACTTTTTTCTCAACATAAGCAAAAATTTAGACTCTTGGAAATCTAGCAGACAAGAACACAACTGAAAAAGAGAAAGCAATAAAACAAATTCTTACCACAATAGCTCCAAGTAACAAGCAGCTCAACACTAAAGGGATTTTGAACTTTAGAGATAAGCTCCATCTGCAAAACAAGGAGTCAACAAAGCATTTTAGAATACAAAGAACCAAACCATATGCACTAACTAAGCTATGGGATTTCACCAATTTCAATTTTCAAACAAAGTTGGAAAAAAAATTTGTACCTCCAGATTGGATCAGCAATAGGCTGTGCATAAGAGTCTGATGCTAATATTATACGATTTATATCATCATTGGCAGTTACTTGAGAGATTTGAATAGGTCTGAGACCTCCATTGGAATTAGGTAGATCTCTTGGCTCAGGCTCAGGCGAACTGCAACTGTCAGTTAACGCGACCTTTGTTTTAGCAATTAAGCCAGAATTGCTGACTCTCTTCTGCTTCCCTTCAGCCTTCTTTTGTTGCTTTATTTTGCTTTTCTTCAATCTATTTATGCAATTTTTGAGTTTTCCTTTGGAATGGATTGCAATGTTTGCCAAAGTTAGAGTCTGTTGTTTTAGATGAGGAAAGTGTAGATTGCTCAGGCGAAGATGGTACTATTTCCTTTGGTTCACAGTCCTCACAAAGCCATGTAACATCATCATACAAAACCACAGGGCCATCTAAACAGTACCTGAAAAAAATAAGAGCTAAGAATTCAGAGTCATTAAGGACTTAAAGAATATAATAAAATTGCAACTTTATAAAATGCAAATTTTCTAATTTATAAAACAATGGGAAAAGTATCAGATTCAATTTATTGTCTAAGCTGTTAACAAAGTTGTGTGGGTTGTCTATTCAGCAATCCTTTTGGTTTACCCAATCCCAAACCTCACCTTCAGTAACTATTGAAATTTTATGAACGTCAATATGGCAGTAAAAAGAGAGGCATCAACATTCTACAGCAATTACTGATGACAGTAACCTGCTGCAGAAGTACATTATAATTCTAAAAGCACTTATAATAAAATCCAAAAAACCATATAAAAAACTACTTGTTATGTGAAAACCGGTGGTCAGGGTAATACTACCAAGCAGCAAGTAAGTATCGCTCCAATTCTTCTTTGGATTGTTTAACTATAGAGAGTACACTTCCACCTCTAGTCCTCTCAAATAGTAATTTTAAAAATCCCTAAGTGGCATAAGTAGCTAAGTATGATGACAAAAGCTTGCTATAAGTGTATTAAATAATGCAGATTAAAGGAGTTAACAATAAGTACCTATGCAAACCATAAGCTTCACATTTGTTGCAAAAAACTAAGGCCTCTGGAAAACCTATATCGCCACACTTGAGACAAACAGATTCCTACAACATGTATACAGAACTTCAATGAAATGGTCCATAATTTGTAAGAGTAAAAGTGGAGTTCCAAACAGTACACTTTTATAAATAGGGCTTTAATACGTTTCATTGATGGAAGAAGAAAGAAACGTGTAGGTTGTAGCTTACCAAGGGGTTAATTTTGTTAGAACCATCACCTAGCTTGTTCATTGCATCTTGCATACAGGCAAGGTCAACTACAGTAGGCACCCCAGTAATATCCTGGTATTGACATTCAACGCACATTGAATACATCCAACATTCAAAAACAATGTCATAGAAGCAATATCACTAAGGAAGTGCATCTGCAGAAACAAACAAAGATTTCACCATCAATTCATAAACAAATCATTAGGCAACGAAAACATAAACAAATCATTAGGCAACGAAAACCCTAAAAATGAAATAAGAAAATCATACGAATGGTAGACAGTGATGTATTCACCCATCTCTGTTCGTTGATAGTGATGTATCCACCTTCACGACGACCACCTCCATAACCCCCATCGCCGTCACCACCACTACCACGGCTCTGAGCTTCGTTGACAGTGATGTTACGGCCGTCAATATCCTGGCCGTTCATTCCCTCAATGGCATCTCTCATGGATTTCTCGTCAGCGAAGGTCACAAATCCGAAACCTCTTGATCGTCCAGTCTCACGATCGTTAATAACCTGAACAGAAAAGCAACAAAAATCATCAGATCTAAGGAGAGGAAAAAGCTACAACATCTGATGCAGCATAAGAAGAGAAGGCAACAACTACACAAGAGGAAGGGAAGGTAGGAAAGGCAGAAATTGTAGAGCCCAACTCAGAAACAAACCCTAGAAATTAAAAAAAGGGTACCTGAAGAAATGTGAACCAGGGCGACGGTGAGGAAACGACGACGGTGACAGAGAGGAAAGGGTGACGACGGTGACAGAGAGGAAAGGGCGACGACGGTGATGGCGGATTGCGAAGAGGAACAGATTGCGAAGAGTGAGCGGAAAGGGCGAACAGGTACAGATTGCAAAGAGTGAGAGAGACGACGGAGAGGAAAGGCAGCGACGGAGAGGAAAGGCGGCGACAACGGAGAGGAAAGCAGCAGCGGCGACGGAGAGGAAAGCAGCGCCTTGCGCGTTACTGAGAGTGCGTTTTTGCGAATGGAAGAGGAAAAAGTGACTTGCACGAATAGAAGAAAGAAAGAAAGGGATAAAAACGTGAACAGGAGAAAAAAATTAAGATATTTTAGTACTTTAGAAGTCAGGCGTGTATTCGCTTGACTTTAAAACTTTACCTCTTAATTACAATTTGGCCACCGTGTATACTTTTATAGTCACGCGTCTGATAGCATGACTTTAAAAGTCTAATTTTTTTCCTATTTTTTCACTTTAGAAGTTAGGCGTGTATTCGCTTGACTTTAAAACTCGCGAGTTTTGCCTCTTAATTACAAGTTTGCCACCGCGTCAACATATAAAGTCAGGCATCTAAGCGCCTGAATTTAAATGTCTAATTCTTTTCCTAATTTTGCACTAGTGAATCGATTAGGTATTTAAGATACTCAAAACCCATTACAATCAAGACACAATGCTAATGCGTGCGGAGGGATTGTGTGCATTTAGGACGTGAAAGACACACATACCTTTAGCCTTTTGTATCTATCTTTCTCTGCAAATATTTTCTCTCTCATACTTTTCCCTCCAAAATAAGCCTAATGTCACAAAAGGCACCTAATGCTAAAGGACTGAATCCAAATCCCTAATGAGTCCAACGTCGTATTCTCGAGAGACATATTAACGAGTGTACACGCTGGCATCCATAGAAGATGCTATGGCCAATAACCACTTTCATGACTATAAATTAATCACAAATTGAGTTCAGAAGGATATATGATTTTATTTGAGAAAATTATCTAATTTTTGGTTTCATATGATATAGCCCATAGAACAGCATACCAATGCATAAACAAAACCTTCCAATTCCTGGTTGGATAGACTCCCAATGGGAAAGTGGTGCACCACCTAAGATGTTAGCTTTCGAGTGGCATCTCTTATTGAATAGTCTCCCAACTCAGGATAATCTATTTCGCAAGAGAGTCATAGTTGATGTGGATTGTGTCTTCTATGGAGTTCATCTAGAGCTTGAGAGACACTTGTTCCTCATGTATATACGAATTCTCCTATCGGTTAAGGCTTTTAGTGTTTTAGTGGCTTGGAGTATTATTGGTACTTCCATTTGACCTCCCAAATAATAGGCGGGTGCTATGAAACAGAAATTCTTTTTTGATATACAAAACTTACACCTACAGCATATTTGTATCTCATTTGTATACAATTTTAGTTTTTTATTAATTTTTTTTTCTCTCCTCCGAATTCCACACACACTAAACTTGATTGTATTTTATACGACGTAAGATACAATGTGAAACATTTGGTTGCCAAAAACACCGTTATGAAAGGGGACGCTTTTTCTATGTCATTGAAGATGGTGGATTCTTACATGAGAAATACTAGCAACATTCTCTTTTACACATTCTCTCAAACACTCACTCTTTGATTGGTTAAAATTCTTGTTGGTCCACTAAATTCATGGGTCCCATTTTCAAAGTGGTGGGACCTACATAAATTTAACCAATCTTAGAGCGAGTGTTACACAAAGTGTGGTATAAAATTGAGTGTTACTAGCATTTATCTTCTAACATTTTCTATGTCAACGTGTGGTTTGTGCTGTTTTAACATTAGAAATAGGAGCCTTCTGTGGTACAATTGAGGAAAAAGAGACTACCGATACCGTTGTTTTATATAACTAATAAGTGAGTGATATTTTTTCAGTTCTCTCAAATATTTATAAACTCTTGTCCTTTAAGAAGTATAATTTAATTAAAAATGTTATATTTTATCAACGGAAGTTATTCTCATTATTATTATTATTATTATAATTATTATTATTATTATTATTATTGTTATTATTATTATTATATATATACATAGTTTTTACTATTTTTGTAAAAAAAATACAGTTTTCCCTATACATTTTCAACTTTTAATTTTTTTTCTTCATATTTATAATATTTTCCAAAACTTATAAATTTTTTATATTTTTGTCAAAAAAATGCATTACAAAAAATAACCATTTTTTAATATATAAGTCACTATCATTTTTAAGATAATATCACAAATTTTTACTAAAATATAACTCATTTAATAATTAGTTTAAAGAACAACTATACTGATACCTGATAACTCATATTTATATGAGTTATTTATATTCTTTAGGCTTAAGTTAATGTGAGTTCTTAAGTAATTATGTGGCTAAATATGTAAATATGTGTTAAGAAGTGTAAAAGAAGGGTTAGGAGATAATTTGTTAACGTTTGGCACAAAGGGTGCCCTTTTTAGTGTTTTAATGTGTTGTTAGTGCTGCAGCGGTAAGCGCTATAGCGCTATATGGCGGTTGGGCGGTTGGACAGTTGGACAATATTGGAGCTCACCACTATTTGATGAGTCATCGTGTCAATCCTCTGCTGAAAGCCTGACACAAAATCTTCCAAGTGGGTTGAAAAGGACACTTGGCGTTTTCTCATTGAAGGATATTTGTTAGTTGGTGATAAGTGTCACTATCACCTTTTTGTAAAAGCTACTTTATGAGATTAGGATAATATCTAGCTCTATCTTCTTCCACACAACATAGATTTTGAAAGTGAGAGGGTTTTTGGAGAGAAAAACTTGACACCCTTCTCCTCCATTAATCCTCCACTTCAAGCTTTTATTTTTCAAGAGAAGATCATCATTTCCAGTGCTGTGAAGCTGTGCTGTAGCGTCAGCAACCCGTCACATGAGAAGGAGGCCACTACGTGCATCTTTTGCAACCTTGCTTCTTCTTTTCATTTTCGGTAATATGAGCTTTTTGGTTTGTATTGTGTTGATGATGCTCATCATGAGCTAAACACTTAGTAGTTGGATTGTTTTAAGCTTTGTAATGACTTTTTAGTATTGTTAATATAACGTTATGATGTTTGTGTTTCAATCTTTGTGATTTAATGCTTTCAAACTCGTTTTGGGATTGGCCAACTGAAATGGGTACATTCGTAGGTACAGACATGGTCTACGATTCTAACTCAAAGATTGATATGAATGAAAGGTTGTTTAAAGACATTTAGACAACTTGTGCTTAACTCTAGACATAGGGGAGCAATAGTTCATAAGGTGAATACTGTGGGTTCCTCATTATAGGGGTGGACTTATTTAGAACCTAGTCATAGGAGTCTTGTAACAAAACCCTGGCGTCAGTGACCGAAAGGCACAAAATCATATGCTACAGCACTTAACGCTATAGCGTCTAACGTTATAGCACTTCACTACTGAGAAATTAGTTAGCAAAGAGCAGTCCAACTCACTTTATCAACTCTTGAACTTTCTTTACAGTTTTCACACAATACTTTTTATCTTCATGACTAAAAATTTGATTTTACTATTTTGTTACTTGTTTTTCTCACTAGCTTAATTACTAACATAAATATAGAAGTAAACTCAACAATATCCATGGGAACGATCTTTACTTATCACTCTATTACTTGTTGTGATTGTGTACACTTGCACAAACTACTTTTCGCACAACAAGTTTTTGGCGCCGTTGCCGGGGATTGTGAAAGTTAGTTTCTATTGTTTAGTTAGTAAGTTTAGTTAGTTTAGATTATTTTATTTAGCATGTTCTGTTTTTCCAGCAAATTTTTTTAATATTGTGTTTTGTGTTTGTAGTGTGTTTCTCTTTGTTGTTATTTGTGTTTAGTGTTTGTGAAAAAAAAAATCCACTTTATTCCATGGACCATTTGAATTTTTACTCCATGCAAGCAAGGAATGCTCAACAACAATTTTTCAACTATGATTTCCATGGGAGTGAACATGAAAGGGGATGTTATGAGACAAATTTCATGCCCATGACAACCCAAAATATGGATTATGGCATGGAAAATATTGTGTGTGAGCAAGATTCATATTCTCATGCTCAAACAGAAAGATTACATGAGGACAACTTTGATTTAAAAGAACTCTTAGCTCAATTCCTTGAGGATATCAAAGTGGATAGAGGCAACTCTCAAGTGTCACGCAAGAATATGGAAGAGAGTTGTATTGAAGAGGTGGTTGAGCAAAAGGAAGATAATTTCAATGAACTCTTAGCTCATTCCATTGAATATATGAAGATGGAGCGTGACAACTTTGAAGCTTCGTGTAAGAATATAGAGGCTCACTTTAACACTATAATGGAGCATCTAAAAGAAGAGAGTTGTATTCAAGAGGTGGTTGAGCAAAAGAAATAAAAAAGTGTAGAGTTTGAAGATGAATGTTATCATTTGGGCAACTCTGATTTTAAAGAAATTTTTGCTCAGTCCATTGAATCTACTGAGTTGGTTGAGCAAGAGGAAGAAAAAGAGAGTGTAGAGTATGAACTTGAATGTGGTCATGTGGAAATAGTGGAAGAAAAATAAAAAAGTGTTGTAGTTGTAGAAAAAGAAAAATTCAAAAATAGTGACAAAGAAGAAGAACCAAGTTGAGGTATGAAAAGAGTCACGTGACAATTGAGACTCAATCATTGGTAATGAAAGAAAAGATTCCTCCGCAAAATGAGCTTCCATTTTTTCCAAGAGAGGGGGAATTTCTATCCCAAATACTTATTGGTTGGGGCATGGGAACACTTGCTGCCCTATACCAAATACATGAGATTTCTGACCAAAAAGAGAAAGCGGAAGGATGATATTTTCTTCTTGTCCTATTATCCACCCTAACTTGGGTTTTGATTGTCAAGTCTAGCTAAGGACTCTTAAACTAAGCGCTACTGGGAGGCAACCCAGGTTTTTAGGTCTAATTATGTTTTGTGTCTTTTTGTTTTTACTATTACAGGTATGAATAAGAAGACTTGTGGTATGTATGTGCTGTCAATTATGCAGATTTCTGATGCTGCACCATGTGCTATAGCACTCGTAGCTGAGGTGTTGAGAATGTGGTTAAAATAGTTAAAAAGAAGATGATGAGAAAGATGAAGGAGAGCATAATAAGAAAGAAGAGGGAAGTAAGGAAGTATCCCCCATTTTGCATCAAATCACACCACCCACCCAAAACATTTCCATCACACCTTCACCTAAACCATCACCAACCAAAGAACCATCCCCTCCATCTATAACATCTTCCAGCCATTAATCTATCCTTACCTCAAGCCAAACCATCAAACCTTATTCAAATACCTTCCTTATTTCCAAAACAACCCACTCTACACAAGTCCCCATCTCCTAAGAAACTTCCCTCACCAAAACAAAAAAAAAATCATCTCAGTCTCACAAAAGAACAAAATCCACCAAAACTCAGCTTGCCAAAAGGCAACCACCAATGATATTGAAAGCTAAAGTGCAGAGAGTGGATGCTGTCACAGGGTGGCGCTATAGCATTAGTATCAGAAGGCAGTGCTGCAGCATCTGATGTAGCACCAAAGAAAGCTGTAAGAACAAAAATGGTGGCCAAAATGAGGCCAAGGGTGCCAAAATCTGTTGTGGAGGAACCTAATTCTGTTGTAGCAAATGATTGGGTCCCCTCTCCTGCACTAGAGCCGCCATTAGCTAAAGATACCTACCAACAAGACTTAGTCTGGCTGAAGACTCTTAAAGCAAGCGCTCCTGGGAGGCAACCCATGGATTTGAACTAACAATTTTGTGTTTTTCATTTTTCTTTTGCGCAGGAGTGAATTTTGTGAAGTGAGAAAAGAAGCCACCAAAGAAGAAGCCCAAGGCATCCAGCAGCAAAGCCACCACAGTGCCCACCAGAGCAAGCAAAAGGCTCAAATCTGGGTTAGCAGACAAGTACTCTAACCCTTCTAAAAAAATGTTGTTTGCCTGTTTTCAATAAAATTGTTAGGTGTTATAGCGTCTGTTCTTGCATCTAACAGTATGTTTAGAGTTTTATTTCTGTTGTTTTTAATTCTGTTGAGTTTTAGTCATAGGACTCTCCCTTTAGCATGCATGAGCAGTGGGGACACTGCTAGGTCTTAAGTTGGGGGGAGGACCTTATAAATGTCAATGTTATGTTTTGTTTGAATAAAAAGGCATGATTAGTTGCAATTTTTAAATTTTTCAGTAAAAGAAGTTGTACTTGTTCGGCTAAATTTAATGATGATTATGTGTTTTGAGTAGAGTAGCCTTGTTTGAACAATGACTGGTTTTATTACTGCTTCTACACTCAAACTCTAGGCTTAGCAAGGAACCTAGTTAGCTAGGAATGATAAGCTTTAGTCAAGTTTTTACTAAAAGTTGAGAGTAGCATTTGAAGCTAAGTTTGGGGGTGCATCGGTTATATTAAGGCTAGGTATGAAGATTATATGGTGGTCAGTGCAATAGGCTCACAAAGTATACAAATGTATTGTTAATTGGTCATGTATATTGTAATTAGCTGCAATTGCCCGAAACAAATGTTGAACTGTTCCAAAAGTGCATATAAAAAAAGAGAAAGAAAAGAAAAGAAAAAAAAGAAAGAAATGCAAATAAGGAGTTCAGTAATGAGGGCATTGCAGCTGAATCTGTTCATCAAGTCACCAGTGCTATAGCATCTAACGCTATAGCGCTGAGAAATCACCAAATCAATAGTTAGTGCACTGGCCAAAGATCTGAAATGCCTAATCAAGCCCTTTGTTGTGCTTTGAAGCCCCTCAAGTCTTATGTGAAGTTGTTAGTCTACTCTCCTTTTTGAAAAATTCTTTGGCTAAACCAAAAGAAGGCCACTCTTTCCAAGGCCAGGAGAAACGTTGAAACTAGCTAGGAACTAAACTAAGCCTAGTAGTCACACACTCACAATTGAGCAGTAATAATTCTATATGTTGTGAAAAGCAATGGCGTGTGTGTGTGTGTGTGTGTGTGTGTGTGTGTGTGTGTGTGTGTGTGTTGGATGTGAATATGAAAGTTTGGCCTAATGAGAGAGATTTTTGAAAACCTGTTTGATTTAAAGGTTCAACTAGTTTGGTCTTGATATTCAGTTGTTATTCTGTTTTTATTAAGTTGTTATCTTTATCAAGTGTCATTACTTGAGGACAAACAATGGTTTAGGTTTGGGAGTGTGATAACTCATATTTATATGAGTTATTTATATTCTTTAGGCTTAAGTTAATGTGAGTTGTTAAGTAATTATGTGGTTAAATATGTAAATATGTGTTAAGAAGTGTAAAAGAATGGTTAGGAGATAATTTGTTAACGTTTGGCACAAAGGGTGCCCTTTTCAGTGTTTTAATGTGTTGTTAGTGCTGCAGCAGTAAGCGCTATAGCGCTATATGGCGGTTGGATAGCTGGACAATATTGGAGCTCACCACTATTTGATGAGTCATCGTGTCAATCCTCTGCTGAAAGCCTGACACAAAATCTTCCAAGTGGGTTGAAAAGGACACTTGGCGTTTTCTCATTGAAGGATATTTGTTAGTTGGTGATAAGTGTCACTATCACCTTTTTGTAAAAGCTACTTTATGAGATTAGGATAATATCTAGCTCTATCTTCTTCCACACAACATAGATTTTGAAAGTGAGAGGGTTTTTGGAGAGAAAAACTTGACACCCTTCTCCTCCATTAATCCTCCACTTCAAGCTTTTATTTTTCAAGAGAAGATCATCATTTCCAGCGCTGTGAAGCTGTGCTGTAGCGTTAGCAACCCGTCACATGAGAAGGAGGCCACTACGTGCATCTTTTGCAACATTGCTTCTTCTTTTCATTTTCGGTAATATGAGCTTTTTGGTTTGTATTATGTTGATGATGCTCATCATGAGCTAAACACTTAGTAGTTGGATTGTTTTAAGCTTTGTAATGACTTTTTAGTATTGTTAATATAACGTTATGATGTTTGTGTTTCAATCTTTGTTATTTAATGCTTTCAAACTCGTTTTGGGATTGGCCAACTGAAATGGGTACATTCGTAGGTCCAGGCATGGTCTACGATTCTAACTCAAAGATTGATATGAATGAAAGGTTGTTTAAAGACATTTAGACAATTTGTGCTTAACTCTGGACATAGGGGAGCAATAGTTCATAAGGTGAATACTGTGGGTTCCTCATTATACAGGGGTGGACTTATTTAGAACCTAGACATAGGAGTCTTGTAACAAAACCCTGGTGTTAGTGACCGAAGGGCACAAAATCATATGCTACAGCACTTAACGCTATAGCGTCTAACGTTATAGCACTTCACTACTGAGAAATTACTTAGCAAAGAGCAGTCCAACTCACTTTATCAACTCTTGAAATTTCTTTACTGTTTTCACATAATACTTTTTATCTTCATGACTAAAAACTTGATTTTACTATTTTGTTACTTGTTTTTCTTCACTAGCTTAATTACTAACTTAAATATAGAAGTAAACTCAACAATCTCCGTGGGAACGATCTTTACTTATCACTCTATTACTTGTTGCGATTGTGTACATTTGCACAAACTACTTTTCGCCCAACAGTACCCGAATTTTCTTCAACTGTACCATAAAAATTTCCTTAGAATTATGCCGTTTTTTGATGGAGAATGAGATAGAAGTTTCTAGAAATAAAGGGTATTATGGAACCTTCAAGATACACTACAAAATAAGATATAATTAAGAACTAGTCCAATCTTAAGTTTTCTAGATCTTTCTAGTCATAGGAACTAGAGTATTCATATCTCTAGATTTTTCTTTTGTAATCAATGCTTGTAGATCTTTCTAGTTTGTAATGTAAAGCCCTACAAGAGTAGTATAAATAGGGCTCATCACCATGCATTTTGTCATCCAAGCAATATTCAAGCCCTAACAAGTTTCCTTTAGCAAATTAGAGAGTTTTTCTCTTTTTCCACCCTTCCTCTTGACCCTGAGCCAGATTTGGCATCAGAGCAGGTTACGATATCCCGGAGTTGAGTTTGAGCGAAGAAATCAACGAGAAGTGAGTTTTCAAGTGAGCAAAGAGTTGCTTTCCCAAAACTTCACTTTGCGGCCATTTGTTCGTGAAACTAACACTGCCGACAAAACCTCTACGATCATCACCAAAAAGATCATCAACCACCATTGTCAAAATGCCACCTAGAAGACAAAACGAAAGGTCTTTGTATGAAATCGAGATGGAAGAAATGAGGCGACAAATTCAACAACTACAAGAGACTGTCAATGCCCAACAAGCCTTTTCGGAAGCACAACGAAGCCAAATTCAACAACTACAAGTGGCCTCCTCATTATTATCAAGACAATTTTATTCAATTACAAAATCTTCGTCAAAAATCTTTGTCAGTAGAAGAATACACTAGAGAATTTGAATGAGGAAATGTGACATCCAAGAAAAGGAAAAGCAAACGATTGCTCGGTACCTTGGGGGGCTAAACACTGAAATTGCACACCCAGTCCAACTCCAACAATATTGGTGCTTGGATGAGGTTATCCGTCTAGCCATTCGGGTTGAGAAACAGTTACCTAAAAAATCTTCATACCAACCACTTTCCTACACCAAAAATTATGTCCACCATAACAAACCATAAACCCAAGAACCTAGTTCCTTATTCAAACCCCAACCAAAGACAACCAAAGAGAACAACTCTATGACACCCAAATGCTTCAAATGCCAAGGGTTTGAACATATTGCTTCTGATTGTCCAAATCATATAACCATCACCATCATTAAGGGGGAGTTACACGAAGCTTCTGGAAGAAGAAGATAATCGTGAAGCGTTGGAAGAAGAGGAGATAGGCGAGTCAATATATGAAGAAGAGCATGTTCCTGCCGATTATGGTAAATCACTAGTAGTTAGAAGAAACTTCCACACAAAAACATCCAAAGAAGAACCATGGCTAAGACACAATATCTTCCACACTCGTTGCACCTCACAAGGCAAAGTTTGTGACGTCATCATCGATAGTGGAAGCTGTGAGAATGTTGTGTCAAACTATATGGTGGAAAAATTGAAGTTGCTGACAAAGGAGCACCCACAGCCACACAAGCTACAATGGCTCAACAAGGGTAATGAGGTGAGAGTATCTAAGCGCTGCCTTGTATCTTTCTCCATTGGTAAAAAGTACAAAGATAATGTTTGGTGTGATGTTATTCCTATGGATGCTTGACACCTTCTACTTGGGAGACCTTGGCAGTATGATCGCCATGCCTTATACGGCGGTGATGCCAACACCTACACACTTGTGAAGGATGGAATGAAAATCAAGTTAGTGCCCTTACCACCCAATGAGTTTGATGAAGGAAAAAAGGATCCAAACCACTAGTATCTTTAGTTTCAAAGGAACCATTCAAGGTGACAAAAGAGGAAGCACAGACCATGAGTTTTGTTTTATTGGTCGAATCAAATGAAGCAGCCATCATCCCAAAGGAAATTGAACAATTGCTTCTTGAGTTCTCAGATGTTGTTCCTTCAGAAATTCCCGCAGGACTGCCTCCAATGCGAGACATACAACATGCCATTGACTTTATCTCTGGAGTGTCCATTCCTAACAGACCAACTTATAGGATGAGTCCAAGAGAGCATGTTGAAGTGCAACGCCAAGTTGAGGAGCTTCTACAAAAAGGGTTAATTTGAGAAAGTGGTAACCCATGTGCTGTACCTGCACTTTTAGTACGAAAGAAGGATGGCAGTTGGAGAATGTGCATGGACAGTCGAACAGTCAACAAGATCACTATTAAGTATCGATTTCTGATACCTAGGCTCGATGATATGTTGGATCAGAATTCGTCCAAGAGATGAATGAAAGACAGCTTTCAAGACAAGAGACGGCCTGTATGAGTGGACAGTTATGCCTTTCGGATTATCAAATGCTCCGAGTACATTTATGCGTTTAATGAATCAGAGATCACCCCTCTACTAAACAGGTTAGTTCGAGTAGGAACTCTATCCAAAAAGAGCAGCCAAGAAAATGCAACAACCTTGGATGGAGCAAAACTCTTCCAAACCATGTTTAGAGTCCGAAGCACCTAATCAGAAAACCTGAAAACCTTAGAAGACTGCTCCGAGAGGAGATGATAAGCAGAGGACAACGAGAAAAGACCGGAACCATGTGCTGTCCAAACCCAACTATTTGTCACCGCTGATAAAGAAACCTGTAACACCCCAATTTTCGTATTTATATGTTTGTGTATATGTATGAACAGAATAATTGCTTTAGTGATATATTGTGTTATTATGTAGTTATTATTTGACGCATAGAATAATTGTATTCGGAAAGTTATTTTAATTAATTATTTTATTTTATAAAATATTAGCATATAAGGTATAAATTATTTTTAGAAATTATTTTGGATTGTAGAAGTATTAAAATGGTATTTGTTTTCAAAATGGACTTAGAAATGATTTTGGGCCCTTACACTTACGCCCATGTTTTATCTTGCTGCAAAACCTAAATTCTTATTCACCTCATTCACTTACAAGCAAGACCAGCGCCGTACTTCCTTTTATTGCCGTTCCTTTCTCTTTCGGTGATGGAGTTGCTTTCCTACTTATGACTAATACCCAAGCCTATTCCTTCTTTTTAATTCCAATAAATTAGTAGTATTTCACTATTATTTATCCTACCACCTCTTCGATCTATTTTGCTGCTCCTCATTTCATTCTATTGGCCACGTGAATGTGGAATGCAAATGGTCAATCAGATTTTTCATTCAACGACTCAACGTACTCTTGATTCATGGTCTATGCACAAAGATGGAGTTGTGCTATAATTTCTTACAGTCCACGTTTGCAATCAAGAATTTACAATCCTCAAATTCAATATGACTAAGGTCCGATTGAAATAGACCTCGATGCATTGGACACGCCCGTGGAACTCATATTATGGGAGACACATCAACAAGTTTGTTGAATCAATCCTTTCATCAATGTGATTAAATTGGAGTACTTTAACACCAAGCTCAACTACTAGGTTTCGACCACCACAATCTTTGTTTTGAAAAGTGGACGCCAGATTCGGATTCCTTGTGTCAGGACCATTGAGAAATGCTAGCTAGTCACTTCATCGATGCATTGAAATTGACAAAGAACATGTTCCTGTCAGAGCTATACTGTGTAGTCACGTTCCGTTAGTACGTTGAACCTGTCGTTGCTAGATATTTCTTAGCCCAGCGTGTTGCACGAGTTTCCTATTCCAGGTACCGGCACTAGTGCAAAATCTGCTTTAAAAAGCACTATTTGGAATCGGTTGTTTGGATAACCGATTCTAAATGTAGGCGCGGTGGCAATTTTGCAATTAAATGAATGTTTGAGAGACTTTTTGATACATTTTGAATCGGTTGTTTAAACAACCGATTCAAAATGTGAATATTTAGACATTTGGAATCGGTTTTGTAAACAACCGATTAGAAAAGTGGTCATTTAGAATCGGTTTTAAAGTCTTCTTTCACTTAAAAAACCCTAAATCACATTCACGCCTCTCTCTCTCATTTCACTCTCGCCTCTCACCCTCTTGCCTCTGATCAGTTCCCTCTCGTCTCTTCTCGCCCCAGCCAACACGTTCTCACTTCGTCTCCCTCACCAGCCATCACGTTCTCACTCCGTCTCGTCGTTGCCTTACTCTGTCTCGTCGTCGCTCCGTCGCTCTGTCGCCGTGTTACTGTCTTTGCGTGGCCCTTACTCCCTCGCCCTCAGTCTGTCTTCGTCGCCCTAAAATCAAGAGGTAATAGATCTCCCCGAGGTAATATTTGGGTTTCTGGACTCTTTGTTTTACTGGATTGCATTTGTTGTTTCTTAACAATGGTTTTTTACCAGTTAATTCGTCACAGAGCAAAAGAAGGAAACCCTAAACGCCTCTCCCTCTCCTTTGTTCTCATCATCTTCCTCCACTAAACCAAATTTGTTTTGCTATTTTGGTGTTTTTAGGTGTTTTGCAAACAGGCTAATCGAGCGATGTTGATTTGAACTGTATAAAGCCTAGCGCTGGTTTTGCAGTTTGCTTGGTATTGGTTGCATTTATCCGATCTCTTAGTTTAATTCTTTTCATGAGATTCTTTCATTTGGTTCTAGAATGTAAAGGTATTTTCAATGCTTTGATGATTTTTTGTAGCTATTTTGAGAGGTGCTTCAATACATGGTTGCTCAATTCATAAATGGTCAGGTTCGCTTACCATCCCACATACAAATCTGGAAAGTAAAGTAAAGCCAATGGCTGGTTTTATTCAGTGCCTAAAAGGGAAGCAGGGACGTTTCCGTGGCAACTTATCTGGAAAACGTGTTGAATATACTGGTAGAACCGTAGAACAGTTATTTCACCAAATCCTAATCAGAAGATTACTGAGGTCAGTCTTTTAAATTTTTCCACAGACATATAGTTTCTGTCCTACATAGGATTCTAGTTATGTAAAGATCTTTGTACTGAGTGGATGTGTGATTTCTTTTGATTCTGAGGTTAAAAGGATCTAGTTATGGTTAATTGATAATTTGATTTGGCCAACTATGCTTCTATTTGATGCCAATGCCAACACTGATCAGAATGCCGGAGATGGCGGTAATCAGGCATCACCAGCATCTACTGAACCAATGGAGACTGATAAGTCAGAGAATGCAGGTTCTACCTAATTTTTGTTCATGCCTGAGACTCCTAGTCTCTACTACCTTCTGTATGAGTGATTGTGAATTTCCAGAATTGGGCTTGGAAAATGTGTCTTGGGTGGGTTGACAGTGAGTGGTTGCTGCTGTGATGTTTGATGTGGATCCCATTTTTGGCTGTATGACCTCAATGATATGTTTGGTTTTTATTCCTGACAAAAGAGTTTCATGACTTCTACAGAATGATTTTGTGATTGCGCTTGTAAAGAATGCGGATCCGTTGTTGTAAGCCAAGAATGCAACACAAAGATCTCAGAAAAAACTGGACAAAGAAGATACGCAGGATGAAGAAGAAAGAGAACAGAAAACTTCATAGAGGGTATAAAGAAAGACTTGTAAATTTTTTTATTCAATTGAATTGTAATCACTGTATTTACAATGTAAAAGACCCCTAAGGGGTTTGTTATAGTTGGTTACTTCATAGTAACAACTTATAACAGATTTAAATTGTCTTTAAATCTTTGTAACTGAATTAACAGCTTAGCTGTAAATCTGTTTAGAGACTACTGGGACTAACAACCATCTGGTTGTTTTATATGGTTGTTAGTCAAAGCTTGAGGTTTATAGGTTTTTTATTAAAAACCAATATCCTCTTCAAACCAGAAACAACATAGGCTTGTTCTTCATTGGTTAATGTTGTATAAGGACACAAACCTAGTGTCAAACTCAAATGAGTACACTCGTTGTCGTGGCTGCAACAAAACATAGTGATAGTGCAGAAATTACTAATGGGAATAAAGAAGCTTTCACCTTGCTTATGAAACAAAAATTACTAATGGGAATTCTCTTGTTTGTGTTACTTGTTCATTTTTTAGGAGTAAGATCCAGTTTCAACTTTGTTTGTGTTACTTGTTCATTTTTTAGGAGTAAGATCCAGTTTCTGTAAAAATAAATATGTTGGTAACATTTGCTGCATATGTTTTTTTGCATCATACTGCAGGATGTGACTCAAAGAACTTGAAGGCCAGATTGAGTCAAAAATCTATGAGGATGTATCTGCTACTGATGTTAAAGAAAGGCTTAAGAAAGTTGCTTCATTGAAAAAGAAAAAATCAAGCAAGGAGATGGATGCTGCTGCTCGTGCCGCTGCTAGTGAGGCTGCTGCAAGGAATGCAAAGCTTCAAAGAAGGAATTGAAGAAGAAACGTTCAAACTGAAACAGTAAGAAATTTTTAACAAAAAGATTTGATTTGATTCATCTGAATATGTCTTTGCCGGTTGGAATATGATATTGTAGGTTATATCAGCAAAGACAGCACTCCTGGAAGAAAAAACAGATGAGGTATCATTGAAGGCTGAGGAGAAGAGTACAGCACCAGAAGCATCAGAAACAAAAGAAGAAAAAGAGAAAGAAGAAGCCACGGTAGAACCTGCAGCAGCTCCAGAATGCTCCTAGGCTATGTCTGCTTTTGGATTTGAGATACTTAAGACTTTTATTCTGGACATTAAGCTAGAGGAGCCTGTGAAGAAAGCAATGACTGATGGTAACTGACACTTATTATTTAGCTGAAGATTTATAATCTTTTATGGTTTATTTATAACATTGTTTGTTCTTTACAATATTGTTTTTCAACAACCACAAAAAAGCTGTGAAACTTAGAGTTGAAACAAAGTAGAAAGCTGAAGCCGAGAAGATCTTGCAGCTAAAGAAGGCAGAAAGTGTTGCAGAGTCAAAGTATCTGGTAGGACTTGGAATGGCTCGTCAGTTTCAAGCTATAGCAGATGGAGTTAGTGAAAGCAAGCTAGCTTTCCCTGAGAATGTGCTTGATTCTACTGCCGCTACATCTTCCAAGGATATAATGGACATGGTTTTGGTGAACCAATACTTTGACACAATTAAGGAGATTACTGCATCTGCAAAAACCAATGCTGTGTATATTTCTAATGGAAATATTGCTGTGTCTCAAGTGAAGGATGCTACTGTTGCTGTGAAAGACATTGCTTCACAAGTGAAGGATGATCTTGCTTTTGTCCAAGGAAATGCTGCTGCTGCTGCTAAAGGTGCTGTTTCACAAGTCAAGAATGCTCCTGTCCAAGGAAATGCTGTTGCTAAAGGAGCTCCTTCACTAGTCAGGAATTTTAGAGATTAGTAGCATCTGTACACACACAGGTGTATTTTTAGTTCTTCATTTCCTTTATTTGTTGAATTTTAGAGATTAGTAGCATCTTAGATCAAATCAGTATTCTCTTCATGATTTGAAGAAAATGTTATGCAATATATTGTGTTTTATTTTGAACATCGATTTGTTTTGTGGTTCATTAATTAAACATTTCATTGTGATTCACTCAATTTTGGGTTGTTTTTGTATCTAGTAATGGGTGTTGTTGCTGAATCTGTAGAGAACAATAGTAACAATTGGTGAATGTAACAATTGGTGGGTTGTTTTTATAATTTTTTTTAAAAAAAAGGGACATTTTGAATCGGTTATCTAAAGAACCGATTTTAAATGTTTGTTTTTTAAGCATTTTGAATCGGTTGTTTAAATAACCGATTCAAAATGTCACATTTTGAATCGGTTATTTAACCGATTCAAAATGTCCCTACATTTAGAATCGGCAGTATTCGAATCAGCAAATAACCGATTCAAAAGGCCTTTTTTGCAGTAGTGCGGGGGGGGGGGGGGGGGTTTCTTTTCTATATGGGGAATAGGGTATAGGACTATAATAGTATTGATTATCGTCATTCATATTTGTTTGTATTTTTTTATTGGTTAGTTATTATCTATTCAATTTATTCAATTTGGATGACCGTAAATTATCCGATTTGGATGACCGTAATTAAATGATTTGGATGACTGTAACTAAATGAATTGGATGACTGTAACTATTATGCCGAGTTTAGAGAATGAATCTAATATGATTAGTCAATTGTGTGTGAAATGATGTCCTTTAATTAACACATGAGGAACGAAGAGTCATAGGAAGGTGACCGTAGAATTAAGTCGCTAGTGGAGGTGAATTTAGAGTCAGAATGAAGTAACTATAAGGATTAATGTTTAAAATCAATCCTAGGTGCGGGCGATGCGTAGTAAATAATAGTGAATGGTCATTGATGAGTAGTAGTGAATGGTTAAATAAGATTGAGACTAAGGAGGAACATGGAGACATGACTATTAGTTAGTAATTACATTCTAGTAACGAAAACATATAATTGACTTTCAGAATAATTCTTAGTGACGGAAAAACAGGTCGAGCTAGTTGCAAATCACGAGTAACATAGGACAATAAATGAGTGAGGTGTCCATAGCTAATTAATGACTTAGTGCTAGTTAGATTATGAACACTTTATAGCCTAACAAAGTCAATTAAGTTATAGACGATAGATGATGACGCTTAGACATAGGTGAGTAGATATAGCATGGATATAGCGTGAGAGATATTCATGATTAAGTTAAATAACTTAAGTGAGAAGGAAGAGTTAGTATAATAGTTAAATGATAGTTGATGATGATGATGTTTAAGGAACCTTGTCGCAGTATGGGCAAGGACTCGTCGCAGTATGGGCGAGTCGTACCTGATGATAGGTGGTGTTGTTGTTGTTATCGTCGTTCTCGTTCTCTTCGTTATTGTCATTGTCATTGTGCGATATCGCGTCTGATTAAGTCCATGCGTGTCCATCTTGTTGTTGTCGACATAGTTGTCGTTGTTGTTGTTAGTAGGGCATAATCGGGCAAGGTATGCCGTTCGGGCAAGGTATCCCGGTCCTCATAGTCCTCTTCATGTTTTTCTTCAGGGCATTATGGGGCAAGGTATCCCGTTCGGGCTATTCCGGTCCTGTTGTTTCTTGTGGGGCATTAACGGGAAAGGTATCCCGGTCTTATTGTTGTTCGTCGTAGGGCGTTATCGGGCAAGGTATCCCGGTCCTATTGTTGTTGTTGTTGTTGTTGATGATGATTGTAAGACAGTATCTGGCAAGGTATCCTAATTATGTTGTTGTTGTTGTTGTTGTTGTTGTTGTTGTTGTTGTTGTTGTTGTTGTTGTTGTTGTTGTTGTTGTTGCTGCTGCTGCTTGTAGTCTTAGGACGATACGTGAGGTCCCGACACTAAGATTAACTTAAGATTAATTAAGGATTGTTTATGCATACATTTTATGAAAGTTGTATCCACTACTGTGGATGGTTTCCTTGTTTTGTGGTAGTCTTGTTGTTTTAGTTTCGGTCTTATATTCCTCATATGGTTTGGACGTTCTTTCTCACCCGTGCACCTTTTTTTAGATTGAGTCCCAGGCGTTGTTGGAGTTACCTTCTACGACCGTGCAGTGGGAGAGATTTGATTCTACACGTTGATGTCACTCTATTTTTAGTTTGTTGGATTAAAGGTTAATTGCTCTGATTATGTGACATCGGGATTTGGGTTGTACTCTTATTGTTATAATAAAAATCATTATTGTTATTATATTGGAAGAAATGTTTTATCGCTTAGTAATTGATATTATTATTAAACTTGTTTATATGATTTAAGGAGTTGGATGACATCTTTTACTTGCGAAAATCATTTCATAAAATGAATTGTTAGTTTCATTTGAAAAACAAATTTACTCGTTTTTCGTACTTTTTCACTTATAAATACTTTCGGGGTAAAGGGTGTCACAAAACCGATACTTACGTTCGAAGGAGCTCCCCCAGAAGAACTTCCTCCCAGGCAAAGCATTAGGATCAACTGTAATAGAGAAGAGCCTAGGAAATCTAGACCTAAGAGATGAATCTCCCAACTAGACATCATGCCAGAAGAGGGAAGTGTTACCATCCCCTACTCTCATCCTACAATAATCCGAGATCCGAGATCCATTCCCGCCCCTCCGGCCGCCAACTGCCAATAAAATAGAGATCCTTCCAGAAAACAGATGCAGAGGGAGGAATGGACGGATGATCAAAATGGGCCATCGAGCCAATATGATGGTCGTACTTCGACACCAGGACTTGCCTCCACAAGGCGTTACCACCCGTAAGGAGCTTCCACCGCCACTTACCTAACAAGCTAACGTTAACTGCCCTCAGATCCCTCACACTGAGCCCACCACCACTTTTAAGTTTACAAACATCTGACCACCAAACCCACGAGATTTTTTTCACCCCTGATGTTCCCCCCCCCCCCCTCTCAACGTACGACACATATGATGCTGTACGCAAATATTACTCCCTCCGTCCCATATTATATGACTTTCTAGCCAAAAAAAATTTGTCCCATAATACATGACTTTTTAAAATCCTAATGAAACATTAATATTTCTTTCTTACTATACTCTTTATTATTTAATAATATCTATTTCATAACTCTACTAATTTATCTTCCCAATGTCATCATTAATAAGGTTAATTTGGTAAACTAACTCACAATTTTTGTTTTCCCATACAAAATTAACTACATTTCTGAATAGGTGTGAAATGACTCAAAACGACATATAATATGAGAAGAAATAGTACTTTTTAAAAATTGAGCTAAGTTAATCGGAGGCATAAACCGCGCGTCGCCCATTTTCATCCCTAATAAAAAGTACTCTAACTTCTATACAAGCATGAAATAACAAGCCCTCCGATGGCTTATAAAAAAAAAGTCATCAGCTCTATTTTCTATTCGTTCGGTTTTTCAAACTACAACTGCAAATAAACGAAGAAGGGCACTATTTTAATTCTGGTCTAGTTGTGTCATCATGTGTGGATGAGAGAACCTTTTGTGACACTGATTTCCAAGATATGTGTGGGCTATCATTTATTAATTATCTCATCTCAACGCCGAAAGTTTTTAAACAAATTTCTACAAAATACGAACCCATTCCCTCAATTTGCTGACTTTTCTTTTTCGTGACAAATTAAATAAACGTACGTACGTGACTTGGGTGAAAAATATGCATAAACAAATGTAGTGAGGTGTGTGGCTTTACATCAAGGTGGGTGAGAAATCTACGACTAAATATAAAGTGTTATGCTGTCCATTCTTTTGACTTAATTTATACACAGATTAGTATGGAAGCTTGCTTTCAAAAGCTGCACATGGTTGCTTGCATTTCAAGCAAAGCAGAAAGTGATTGTTGTAGAGTAGTGAGGTGGACTAATTTGCAGCCAACAATGGGGCTCCTTAATTGAGAGGAAGTGGTTTATAACGTTTTTAATTTTGCTATAAGTTTTCACACTATAAATTAGTACTTAAGTAAAGGTTTTGTTTGAAATAACAAGTATTGTTTGTTTGTAACGTTGTGAGAGGGGAATAAGTTATGCAACTATGCCTTTTTTAAATGGGGTCAGCTCTAGCTGGTCAACTTCTCTATTTTGAGTAGACAAAAACCTCTTCAATCTCTAACTTCTATATACTTTTTATATTTGAGGATGAACCAAGTTATTCAAAGTGCAACGAGCATTGGTCCAAGCAATAATAAGGGTTGGTCCGAACGGTGACAAAAACTTTATTAGAAGGCCGGGAGAACCACACATATTGGTAAAGCCGGGTACACCTGGCTAGCCAGGTTCTCCAGCATTGATTAGTCTCCGAGAAAAACTTTGAATACTGTGTACCAATAACACGGTAACAAAAAAACTATTCCAAGTAATTTTTGTCTGTGTTATTCCACTTAATAACTCGTAAATATTGAATTTTATTAAGCAAACTGTTAAATATTGTCGTATTATATTAACCATCACATATATTGGATTTTATATAAATTGGACATTTGTAGCCACTATTGCAAAAAAGACTTTAGAGTCAGTTATTTTGAACCTTTTGAGTCGGTTGGTAATGTGATTCGTATTTTGAGAACGTTAAATACAAAGAACATTTAGAGTTACTTATAACTATAACCAACCCCAAAAATACGTCGAAAACATGTAATTGAGTAGGCCTAGCAATATGATAAATCCATGGCGGGTTTTGCCTCCCCCGTCCCCGCCCATATTTTTAGAAGGTTGGGTTTCTCACTGCGAATAGGTTTCCTTGCAGGGCTGCGATTACGCTATTATTTATAGAAAAATTTAAAAAAATTATATTTATGATAATTAATAGAATAAAATTAAAAATATTATACAAAGATAAAATAAAGTAAAATTATCAAAATAAAATTTTCTATTGAAAAGATATCAAATTAAGTTTAAAATAAATAAAATATAAGAAATAAAAAATGAATGAGCTAGTATATATATATATACATAAAATAAAAATTAATAATTAATATTTAGTCGATCGAGTTCAGGGCAGGGGACGGTAGGGTATCGACATCACCAACCCCCCCATTCAAATCGGGTATTCCTCGTCAAAATCAGGTCGGAGTTGAAAGGGTACCCACTGGGTTGAGTTTCGTTAGCATGCCTACAATTGAGTCTAAAAAACTGGATTTGGAGTCGGTTAATTATTAGCTCTTATTGACCCCAAATGTCTTAAAAAGGACATTTGGAGTCAGCTTTAGCTAATTATTGACTTTAAATGTGGTTTTTTCTTAGACATTCAGAGTCACTTATAGCTAATAAACGACTTCAAATGTCCCTTTTCAGATCATCACAACAAATTATCAACAACAAATTTAAAAAATATTCTAGTGAAATCTAGAATTTTACAAAATATACAAATTTCAAGAGAAAACATACAAAGTTCTATAATGCGTTCTACCAAAAACTATCATTAGACTATCTGTTTGACCATTTTTCACTTTCCTTTAGAAGTGGAAGGAGGAGTTTGTTGTTCATGTCGTTTTTGGCTTGCAAAACCTTTCAAATAGACCTCTGCCCAAATTTGATAGACGTGAGTCAACTCATCCAATTTGAACGGTCTTGGTTCATTCAAATAGGGCACATTTTATGTCCGTTAGCATTATACCCAGACAAAGTTCCTATAAGCTAGGGAGTCATTGATTGTGCATAATAACATTGCCCACAACTTCAATTTTTCACGAGAATACCCGTCAAACATATCCACGTTTTCATCCCATATATTTTTGAAGTCTTAAATCGAGGGACTAACACTACCAGAAAAGCGGACTTTAGCCACGGTTATATAGGCACGGTTAATTTGACCGTGGTTAACATAATAAAGGTTCATCTTGTTAGCTACGGGTTCACCGTGGCAAAATCACCAATGCGTGTTAGCTACTGTTTAACCGTGGCAAACTCACCGGTACCTGTTAGCCACCATTCCACCGTGGCTAAACCACCGGGAAATTCTAAGTGAAAATTTTATTCTCCCTCTAAATTATTCACCCTTCTGTTTTCCCTCAGTTTGGTTTTCCCTTCGTTTCCATTCGCTCCAGTTCTCTGAAACAACTCAGAATCGCTCTTTCAATTCCTTTCAATCTCAGCTCAGAATCGTTTTCAGTTTCGTTCTCAGTTTCGTTCCCTTCGTTTTCAGTTTCGTTTTCCCTCAGTTTCGTTTCCATCTCAGAATCGCTCCTTTCAATCTCTCAATCTCAGAATCGCTCCTTTCGTTCTTCCCTCAGTTTCGTTTCCATCTGAAACTATTCGCTCCTTTCAATCTCAGAATCGCTCCACGGTCAATCGCTCCTTTCAATCTCTCAATCGCTCCTTTCATCGGTTCCTTTCAATCGCTCCACCGTGACTTTCATCGGTTCCTTTCAATCTCTCAAACCGATTTCCTTTCAATCGCTCCAAATTTCATCCAGGTGAGATTCTCTCAAACCGATTTTCCCCTCAGTCCGATTTTCTCCCTCTAACCTAGGGTTTTCTTTATCATTGTCTTCTCCCTTTTCTCTACAGGTGAGAACTCAGCGGAGAGGAGAAGAGCATCAATAATGTGGTTGAGGTTGCTGCCATGGTTTTCTCTAACCTAGGGTTTTCTCTAAACTTTGATTGAGGTAGGTTGATGCCATTGATTTCTTGCTTTTCTTTCTTTTCTCTATCACTGTCTTTTGATTTTGCCATTCCTTGTAGCCTGATTGATTTTCTTTATGCGTATTGGCGATTCTCATATAAGAGGGGATCTTTAGTTTTATTTTTTTCTTGATTTTAGAGTGAAATCTGTTTTCTCTATTAGCGATTCTGTTTTCTCTACTGTATGCACTTCTAATGTATTTTTTTCTTGAAAATTTTTCTGTCAATGGAATGGGGGTGGGATATAGCATCTGTCATAGGCTATGTCATAGCATTTAATCTTATTGAGTGTGTTAGTATAAGTGTGTATTAGCTACTGAGTGTGTTAGTATTAGCTACTGAGTGTGTTAGCTTTTAGTTTTATAGCATAAGCTTTCATACGACAAGCTCTTATGTCATAAATAAGCGCTTCAATCTGTTTATCCAAATAGTACCTAAAGATATAATGTTGATATTGTGAGATACTGTCTAGCTATTCAAACACTCCACTGTTGTTATTTCTGACCATATTTCTATGCTAATCTAGTGTTTAAACATACCCAAATTTACTAGGTAAATAACACGAAGAGAGAGCTGCACAATGTTTTCATTGAAAAGCTATACAGGTAATGCGGTTGCGACCTGGTAATTTAGATTTATTCTGGAGTTTATTATTTATATAAATTGTCTGATGTAGTTTGTTGATTGTGCTTTGTATGTCACATTCAAACCAGAGAGGATCTGTTTGAAGAGATGTTGCAAGAACCGAATGAGATAGCTGTAAAAAGAAAGCGCTGTCGAGAATTGCTCCAAGCTTATCAACAGGCTTTTAGGGTGAGGGATTTTTGAACACTTCAATCAGCATTGTCTAACTGAAGTTCTGTATATTTTTTATGATGAAGTTTATGTCTTTGGCTTTCTGTTGAGATGTCCATGATCTTTGATTTTCACTTTCTTCTGCTCACCTATAAAAATAAAAGGCAATCTGGTGCTATAAAGCGACTACTATGCACCTGGTCCGAGGAAAGGATCAGCCTATTTGTGTGGGTCTATAACATCTATACTTGGGAATTTGTGTTTATTTTTAAGACTTATTTTCGTTCCTGAAAAAAATACTTTAGTTTTGGTCTCTTTAAATTTTATATATAGTCTTTGTATTGTTTATATTTCAGCGGCTAAAATCAAAATGGTCTCCAATTCAAGGACTAGAATGAAGCATGAAAAAATATTACAGGACCGAAACAAAACAAATGGATCAAAAACAAAAGTTCATATATTTTAAGGACGAAAATTAAAAATTTCTACATTTGTAAATTTATTGTAGGGACAAAAACAAAACATATTTAAGCCTATTGTATAAGAAAGACTTTGTTCTCTTTGATTCTAATTGTTGCCTCTCACATGGTAAATGCCCACGATGGTGGTATTTAATTAGTTTGTACGAAATTATCTTTGACACCTTGATTTTCTTGAGACCAATGAGGCTGTTGTTCTTGAGGGTGCAACATAATGCGGAAATTTTCTGCACGAGTGCATTTGACAGTCACTGTTACTGAATCATTTTCATACTGGCTTATATATGCTGAAGTCCTTGATGACTCAAACTCTCTCATCTCATGGCCATTGTATGTAATTTTTCCCGAAAACTATGATTCACATGATCCAACATCAAAATTTCAAAATGGAAAGAAAAAAGAATAGTGTTATGACCATAAAGAATGAATTTGTATTAGGTGCAGTCATGCAGCCAGCAACTCGGGACTGTCCAATTAAGATCGGGCGTCCCATCAAGATCAAGACCGGACATAGCATTTAATCTTATTGAGTGTGTTAGTATAAGTGGGTTATATGCTATTTGTTATATCATGTTGTTTTTTTTATAGTATGGAGCGACTCTTTTATTATCAGTCATCAAAATACTATTTCGTTAATATTGATCCTATGTTTTATTAAAACTATTTGTTATATGCTACTGATACTAATATATATTGTTTGATTTATTTATTCACATTTGAGCCATCGTGTGTATTTTACTTATAGTGAGATCTGTATATACTTTTACTAATATTGAGTTTTGTGAATACTTTACCTAATAGTGAGATTTGTGAATACTTCTACTAATAGTGAGCTTTGTGAATTACAATGTCTATGTTTATATATTTGGGTTATATTGTATCAAATAGTATATTTTGCTGATATCTTATCTATAATCTGTAGGGCACAAAAATGAGTTTTGAGAATGTCAGAGGTTATATTTGATTCAGCTCTCGAGACACGTTGACCTTGCACCTATTGGTACGTACTTCTTTCTTTGTCTCTTAGATTATCTACTCTTTCTTTGTTCATCTTGTTTAATTATGTTTAATGAGTAAGACTGTATATTACTTGCATGTGTGATTACTAATGATTACTTAGTAACAATGTTGAAGTTTTATATTATATCATTATCATTTCGTACCTTAAAAGCATGAATAATTTCATTTTATTTTGAAAACAGAGTTATCCAATTATGATTGATAAGAGTTGGATTGACAAGCCAATAAAATCAAATGAGTTCTTAGATGGGGTGGTCCAATTTTTGGACTTTGCCTTTTCAAATGCAGCAATCAATGGACAAATATTATGTCCTTGTAATGTATGTGGATTTTATCCTCGTAGTAGAGTTGAAGTGTTCAGTCATCTCCTTGAAAAAGGCTTTCCAAGCAAGTACACATTTTGGAACATGCATGGGGAAAAACATGATCAACCTAATGTTGAATCAGTAAGCCAAGTAAAAGAAGCACCAGTTAGACAATATCCAATGCAAGATATGTTAAATGATGTCTTTGGTGTCTTTGTTGATCAAGGAAATCAAGATTCTTGTCCATCTAATCTTCCTAACGACGACCACCCCATGGGCACAAATGATGTCGGTAACAAGGAGTTGAAAACAATTAAAGAGTTAATGGAAGATGGAAATCAAGAGCTCTATCATGGTTGCACAAAATATAGCAAATTGTCATTCATTGTTCGTCTCTACCATATAAAAGTTTTGTGTGGCGCAACAGATAAAACATTTTCAATGATCATTGAGCTTCTAAGTGATGCTTTTCCCCATGCTAATCTACCATCATCTTTCTACCAAGCTAAAAAGATGATTAAGAGGTTAGGTCTAAGTTATGATAAGATTCATGCTTGTCCGCAACATTGCATGTTGTATTGGGGATCACCAGAGGATGAGAAAAGAGATAAATGCAAGATTTGTAATACATCCAGATGGAAATCAAATGAAAATGATGCTGCTACAAATGATGTGATGGACGATCAAAAGAAAAAGAAGCGCCAACCAGCAAAAGTATTGCGATACTTCCCACTTATACCAAGGTTGCAAAGGTTGTACACGTCCTCTAAAACTGCAGAACTATTGAAATGGCATGCTATGGTTGAAAATCCAGATGGTTTGTTAAGGCATCCTAGAGACACTAAAGCATGGAAGAATTTTGATTCACTTTATCCAGATTTTGCTTTAGATCCTCGTAATGTACGACTTGCATTAGCTACAGATGGTTTCAATCCATTTGGAACTTTAAGTTCTTCTAATAGCCTTTGGCCAGTGATGTTGTATCTTTACAACTATCCTCCATGGTGTTGCATGAAGCAAACTTCTCTTATCATGTCAATGATAATTCCTGGTCCCAAGATGCCTGGCAATAATATTGATGTTTACTTGCAGCCTCTAGTCGCAGAGTTAAAAAGCTTGTGGGCTGGTGTTGACGCTTATGATTCTTCTACTAAGGAAACGTTTCAAATGAGAGCTGCATTGTTTTGTACGATTAGTGACTTTCCTGGGCTTGACAATTTATCTGGGTGGAATACACATACATTGTTTTCATGTCCAACATGTAAGTTTGATACGGAATCTAAAAGGCTGAAATTTGGTAGGAAAAATTGTTTCATGGGGCACCGTCGATATTTACCCATTGATCACAAGTATAGGCACAACAAACAATCCTTTGATGGCTCCGTGGAGCTTAGACTTCCCCCTATTCCAATGACAGGCTCAGACATATTAAGACAAATTGAGGATAATCGTAAAAGGCCACATGGTGAGGGTACAAGTCAGGATGGCCCACAACAATGGAAGAAAAAAAGTATCTTTTGGGATTTACCTTATTGGGAGCATAATCTTATTCGACATTGCCTTGATATGATGCACATAGAGAAGAATGTTTGTGACAATGTATTGTTCACGGTGCTTGATGACAAAAAACGAACAAAAGACAACCTTCAAGCTCGCAAAGACTTGCAAGAAATGGGAATCAGAGAAAGACTTCACCCATATCCCAATTCTTCTAAGTTTCCTCAATCGTGCTTTAAAATGAAAAATATGGAGAAAGATATGTTCCTAAAGATTCTGAAAAATGTGATTTTCCCAGACAGTTACGCATCAAATATTTCTAGATGTGTTGATACTAAGAAACGCAGGGTCTTTGGTTTAAAGAGTCATGATTCACATATTCTGATGGAACATCTTTTTCCAATTGCTTTTAGAAAATCTCTTCCTAAAGAAGTTGCTTCAGTGTTGATTGAGCTATGTAACTACTTTAGAGAAATATCATGCAAGGTTCTAGATGTCAAGAATATAGAGAAACTACAACAACGAATTGCTCTGACCCTTTGCCATATGGAAATGATATTCCCTCCTTCTTTTTTTACTGTTATGGTTCATTTAGTCATTCATCTTGGAGAGGAAGCAATGATCGCCGGTCCCGTGCATTATAGATGGATGTACCCTGTTGAAAGGTATACTGTATCTATCATTAAGTTGATAATAAACTATAATGGTTTAATTTTATGAGGCTCAATTTATTTTATTTTAGGACCCTTGGCCATTTAAAATCTTATGTTCGTAACATGGCTGCACCAGAAGGTTGTATAGCTGAAGGATACATTATGGATGAGTGTCTTACGTTTTGTTCAAGATACTTGGAGGATGGTGAGATTGAAA
The DNA here is from genome assembly GCA_039519185.1 of Astragalus membranaceus. Classification (NCBI taxonomy): domain Eukaryota; kingdom Viridiplantae; phylum Streptophyta; class Magnoliopsida; order Fabales; family Fabaceae; genus Astragalus; species Astragalus membranaceus. The sequence continues at coordinate 88,870,732 of CM076854.1, read as the reverse complement.
CAAGGTTCAATCGACCAAGACGCAATGACGATGACGGTGGAGACAATGCTAGTAGTGAATCTACGATTTTGTCAAATTTGTTTCCTACTTCAGGTAGGCCAATTGGAGCTATCAAGATATTTTCACTTCCACCCTTGGAGAAGACACAAGCTCATCGCTATGTGTTAACTAATTGTGAATTAGTTGATGTATTTCGTGAGTAAGTTTTATGTTTTTACATGAAATAAATTTTTAAATTATCATCCATTTCAAGATCATTTTGAATAAATAAGAAATTTCTCATCCAGGAAGTGTAGAGTTGAGATGGCTAGGATGCATCGTGGCAAGAGAAACTTATCTAAATTTGTGGAAGAATATGTTCACAAACATTTTCACGAGTGGTTTAAAGAATATGTAAGGATATATATCGAGCTCACTTAGTTTTTTCATCTCAAAGTCTTGTGGCATATATAATTATCCTAACAATTCCCAAAATATACTAGGTTGCAAGAAAGGATGATCCAAATATTACAACTGAAATTGAATGGCTTGCAAAAGGGCCAAATGACATTGCAAGGAGATTTAATGGGTATAACATTCATGGATTTAAGTTTCGTACACAAAGGAAGGAACAGGGACTAAGGACCCAAAATAGTGGTGTTGTTATGTCTGCTATTACTAAGAGGTTTTCAACTGGAAATGATCCCATTGAAAAATCAAGTGATGACATGTACTATGGGAAATTAGTTGACATCATAGAACTTGATTACTATGGTAAGCTAAGGGTTGTGCTATTCAAGTGTATTTGGGTAGACACTACACCTAACAAGGGAATCAAAATAGATCAATTTGGGATAACAAGTGTAAATTTTTCTCGCTTAATACATACTGGTGTGAATGAAGTTGACGAACCATTCATCCTTGCAACTGATGCTAGAATGGTGTATTATGTTGATGATCCATTTGAAGAAGGATGGTCTTGTGTATGTCATATGAAGCCTAGAGACATATATGATATGGGAGATGTGAACTTAATGAATTCAGAAGAGATGGAAGACATACCTTTTCGGGAGCAAAATGTGGAGAACATTGAAGATTTGCAATTAGTGCAAGATGATCTCAATGAACAAGACCAAGAACAAGAACACGATGAATCAAATAGTGAAGGAGATGATAGCATGATGTTAGAGTAGTTTGATTATGACCTTTGTAATTCAGCCGCAATTTATTTTTGTGCTTTTGAAATTGTTTGTTGTTTATGAACTTTGTATGCTCTTGCTTGTGTAATGACATGTTCATCTTATGATTCATTTAAGATATATTTTCGATCCATGTGTTAGCTTTTGTTAGTAAATCATGCAGATATTGGACTTGAAATGAGGCAAAAACGGAAGCAATCTGGAGAACCTATGTTACAAAGATTACGTGGACAAACAAGTCAAAATGATGAAACTCTCCAAGATCTGCACCAGCAAAGTATCAACAATCAGTTCGATGATCAATTTCAAAATGTGGACATAACTAATAGACCAACCAATGATGATTCATCTGACCCTTCCTTAAGCCCAAATGAAGTTCAACTAGAACAAGAAGTTGAGCCTCTACTTGTCAAAGTTAAAGGTAAAAATACTATCTTATTATTTCATGGTTTTCTCATTAGAAAATATTAACTTTGTTTTGTCAATTTAATGGTAGATATTTGTACTGGAGAAACTATTACTCGAAAAATGGTAGCAAGTCAGGTTTGGCATTTGGAAAAGACTAAAAAAGTACTTGTGGAAATCAATTGTAATGGCCAAGGCAATGATAGCGGGTCAAACTTGCTTGTGAGGTTTCTTGGTCAAATTGCTCAAAGGTCTGCGTTTTGTCCTTTATCAGTTGCAAGATGGGATGAGATGTCAACAGACAGTAGTGTCAATCAATGGAAGTGTATTGAGGTTATTATCTAAACTTCTCAACACTTTTATTTGATGATTGAGGTTATTATCCAATACTAACATATAAATATAAGATTTCAAGGATCACTTTGAGTTTGATTATGCTGCTGGTATCAAATGGGTGAGGAGTGTATTAGGGGATAGATGGAAAGCCTATAAATACAAGTTAAGGTGTCACTACTTCTACCCTAACAAAAGTAAGGACGAGATACTTGCTACTCTACCTCCAGGCGTTGATTCTGTTGAGTGGGCTGCTTTTGTTCATTACTATAAAAAGGAAAACATGAAGGTATAAATATTCTATAGAATATTATTTTACTATATTCTTCTCTTGTTTAAAACAAACTGAGAACTTTGGCAACATATATTGACTATCATGGTTAAAAATTGTAGAAACTAAGTGAGCAAAATGCAAAAAATCGTAAGAATCTTAAAGTCTCACATGCTGGTGGCAGTAAGAGCAATGCAAGAAGGGCTCATCAGATGGTAAGTAGTTGATTAATTATAAGCTAAGTTACTGTTAGTATGTCAAAGTAACTCTATGTTCTAACATAGTAACTTATACATGATAGTTGTTTGTAATTTATGTATTTTAGGAGCTAAAATTAGGAAGGCCGGTATGTCGAAGTGAGGTTAAATTGGCAACTTTACTAAAGAAGGATGGAAACTATGTGAATGAAGAAGGAAAAGCCATGGCTGTAAGTATATCAGCTTTGTTAAATTGTGAATTTTAAAAGCTTTATTGGTTAATAAATGCCTTGAGTTAATGTTAGATGTTGCTGATGGGTTTAAACAAGCTACAACTGCTACTTTTCTGGCTGATATTGGTTAATAAGTGCCTTGAGTTAATGTCTAGGAGAGGATCAAGATGGAAACTCAATTAATTAGAATTATATATGCATGTGTTGTTGATTGCATATTACCATTTTACTTAATTGCATATTACCATTTTACTTAATTGCATATTACCTCTCAACAATGATTTCAAGAGTGACTTCAATAGGATGCAAAAGCTTTCCTTAGTCAGCATCATTGCACCTGAGTAAAAGCTTCCAATAATAAATAGCTTATAGTTGCACTGAAATTATGGGATAAGAAGACAATTAAAGGGTAAAAACTAAACTACTGATCCTAATATGATAGAATTATTGCTAAGCATTTAGAAAAGTGATATTGTAATTGATTAAAATGAATGAGTACAACCTGCTGCTATATATAGCAGATGATTTACAAAGGATAGTTGGAGTAACTAACTCACAACTCTAAAACAGAAAATAACCAACTCATAACTGTTTAACAGTTTATTCTAACTAACTACTAACAGAACAATAACAGAATAAAATGACAGCAGAGAGAACTTAAAGAGAAACCGGCTTATACTCTATTATAATAAGAATCAAAACTGCATTTTGCAATAGACACTTACAAATTCAGTCATCCACCATCAACTTCATTGTTCTATTGCACTTAGAGTCTTCTAAGTATTCTTCTCCTATTCTTGGATTCTTTACGATTATGTTTTGAGCCTGAGCAGGTCCGTAGAAATTATAGTGCCAAGGTAACAATAAAATCGAAATAAGGAACTTTTTACTAAGAACAAACCAAATATTAATATTAAGTCTTGTGATGACACACTGTTTTGGTTAAGGATTTGAGTTGTATACCAACCTTTTGTTTGTAGTCAAAAGACATACTATTTGTCCCTGTTGTTGATGAAGGATGATTCAAAGACCCTTTGTTCTCTGGCAAAATGAACATATTTGACTGCATATAACAAAAGAAGATACCAAATAATGACATTTTAAATTACAAAACCCAAACAGGTTATTTGCATCAACATTTGGGACACTGCAAAGTATGTCTAGCATTGCATTATTAAAACTAAAGTCTCTGTTTTCAAAGCATGAAATATAGACAAATCAAGCACTTGGACATAACAAAAAAAAGTTCATATCTAATCTAAATAGAAACTATACTGCTAAGCATTGGGAAATTAATTCTGCTAACCAAATATTAAAATTCTCTCACTAATAATATACTGCAGAAGCATATTATTAGTGAGAGAATTTTAATATCTTTGTTTGATATGGGGAATTAGTTTGGTGAAGAGTCAAATAATTTATCTCTTATAGTATACTTAATGGCACGGGCGGTTTTTATTAAGTAGTGTACTTGTATGAGCATTAAGGTGATATGTTTGTAGCATTCATATTTGCAGAAACTGCATCTGCATCCATCAGCTACTTGGTTCTCATGTGTATGATTTAGAGGGTTCATTTTAGCATTGAGATACTGTCTAAGGGTGTATGATTTAGAGGGTTCATTTTAGCATTGATATGCAATTGTGCTTTTAGTCAAATATACACTACTTAATTACACAAACTTGGAAACATAATTCAGCACCTTTTGGATAAAATAATTCAGCACCTTTTGTTATTTGAAGATTATATATTAACTGTTATTTTTTTTTGCTAATATATAGGATAAGATTTCAGAGAGCTTATCTGAAGACCAAGAACGTGTAGCAACAAAAGGTGTTCCATCAAAGATTAATGCTTATCCCGATGACGCCATTGGGAAACTATGTGGAGCTGAACACTCAGGTCGAGTGCGTGTTTTAGGTCCAGGTGTCTCTCCAACTTATGTTTTTGCAAACCGTCGGCATTTCACTGAAATTATCCAAGTTGGTATCTCAAGCCAAATGAATGTCGAGAACTTAAAAAAGCAAGTAGTAAATTTGGAAGAAAAACTAACAGGATATGAAGAAACAAAGGAACAACTTATAGAAACTACGGAGCAGCTTACACAAACCACCGAGAAGCTTGGACAAGCAACAAATAAGTTGACAAAACTTGAGAGGTTCTTGGAACATAAATTTGGAGATGAATTATTTATGTTTGACCTATAGGTTCATCTTAGTTATTGTTATTTAGAGTATGTATGAGAACATTTAGTTACTTATTTGTTGTTGGCCGTTTTTGGTTTCATATTTCATGTTAAGGCTATTATTACTTTTGAAATGGATGGTACGTAGACTTAGACTTTTATAATTAGTAATCAATATATTTGGACTGTTTATCTTCTCACTGTCTATGTGTACCATGAAATTTGAATGCTATCAGGTGACTATCAGGTAAAAATGAATTTTAGTATCAGGTAAAAATGAATTTTAAAAAAAAAATAATTTAGGTTAGCTACGGTTGAACCGTAGTTACATATTGAAAAAAATAATTTAGGTTAGCTACGGTTAAACCGTAGTTACATATTGACCAAGATGCCGCGAATTTCTCGCGCCAAGATAGACACGGTTTGACCGTGGCTAACATAGGCGTGTTACAAAACCAAACGAATGATTTAGCCACTGCATAACCGTAGCTAAAGAAATGTCTCCACGGTTGCTTTTCGCGTGGCTACCGAGGAAAAAGACCGTGGCTAAAATTTGGCGACGCCACGTTCTTTCACGGTTACAAAGACCGTGGCTAAGTATGTTCGCCACGGTGTTTGGGCCTGTTGGCTACGGTTTTGACCGTGGCTAATCACCGTTTTTTTTGTAGTGTAAGATAAACATCTCTGTCATTTTCTGAATGTTTTGGGTCGTCATAGATAACACATTTTACTTGCGATTCATGCACAGCTAAGGGGATATGTTGCAAATCACAAGGAGAACAAGCAAGAAACTATCATTCATACTTAAGTTACTATCTGACTTTTTCCATTCGAAGCAAGCCCATGCGTAGGGTTCCTTAGATCTGTTGACCAAGTGACTTCAATCACAAGAGGGGGGGGGGTGAATTGTGAAATTAAAAAATTGCGATTAAAAATAAAGTCTTTAAAAGATTTTGATCAAGTAAGGCGCTTAAGAAAGTTTGAATTGAAATAACAGTGATAAAACAATAAAATTAACTTGTAAAGAAAATTAAAGAGATGAAGGGAAAGAAGATGACACAAAGAGATTTATACTGGTTCGGCCAAACCACAGGCCTACGTCCAGTCCCCGAGGAATGCTCCAAGGGATTTCAACTAATCACTAGCTTTTAAAACAGGTTCAGCTAGAAACCTTTACAACAGAACAGGTTACAATACCGGGATATTACCTCCCTGTGAAAAACACCTTGAAAAACCCTAGAGATATAACCTCTCTAGAAAACCCTGGGATCTCACCCAACCAAGAGATATCACCTCTCTTGATTATCTTGGGATCACACCCAAAAATAAAGAAAACAAAGATTTGATGACACACTCAAAAGTGTAGATAAAAAACAAGTTGAAGCTCAAGTGATACAAATCAATCTATATGAAATATAAAGCTCTCAAGAATATAAAATATTAGCAAGTGAAAGAGTAATATGAGAGTGAAGAGAATAGTGTGAAATGCGTATGAATATGGTGTGTAAAGAGTGGAGAATGAGCGCCCTATTTATAGGAAATCAAATGTGATCCACTTTAGGAAACAGGGTAATCGATTATGTTTAAAAAACATTTGGAGTTGATAATCGATTAAGGGCTCAAATAGATTTGACATGGATAATCGATTATGGGCCTTATATAATCGATTAGGCACTTATCATTTTTAAGAGAAACTTTCCAAAAATGTTTGTAATCGATTATGGGACTTAGTTGAAAAGAGATGATAATCGATTATGCTCCTGAATTTATTTCAGAGGAGTAATCGATTATGGGTTTGAAGGAAATGAGTGTGTAATTGATTATTGGCTTCCTAATAGCATAAGAATCGATTATTTCCTTATAGGAAAGAGGAAGGAAATCGATTATTGAGTAGAATGAAAGAGAGAATGAATCGATTATTAGCTTAAATTTAGGATGTGTTGAAATCGATTTTTTTTTGTTTGAATATGCTAAGGAGGAAATCGATTTCTTCTAAATTTTTGGAAGCAATGTGTATCAAAGTCTTTGTAAAATCGATTTTATGCTTCTAAAAAATATTTTCACAAGTTTTGTGCTTGTCCTATTTAATCTTGCATGCATGAGGTTTGTTTAAAAATATTTTCATGCAAAATTATTTTTATGAAAAACATTTGTGAGTGTGTGATTTATTTTATATTTGAGAGCTTTATTTTCACTTACAATAATATCCTAAACACACACAATAGTAAAATAATTCTTGACTGTCGCTTGATTGCATTTTTCCGCTTTTTGCAGTCTTGACCTTTTTGCCCTTCTTTTGTCAATCATCAAAACCTGATTATTCCTGTCAAGGCATATATTCACAATATCAACATCAAAATCTTGAAACAAACTATCGACTTTCTTCATTGCAGAAAATCAGCTAGCTGGCAAAGCTATCTATCACAACTCTTCTATATATGCATGTCATCTAATGTTGTTTGTGTCATTTGCATTAGTGAATAATCGTTTGAAACATGGAATTATTGGAAGATACCATAATACCTTCGTAGGAGATCCATTTGTGATGTCTTCATTGCAACTAGAATCACCAATCTTCACTTTGTAGCGCGACCACTGTCACGTGGGGAACTTATGGTACCGAACAAACTCATTTTGATACAAATTGCAATCATTCAGGCATGGATGTATACTCCACACCCATCGGACACAATATCTTTTTGCATCGAACACATGATTTGTCGGTCTGTTATCTTCGGGAAACATGTCTCTCAACAACTCAAGCAACTCAGTGAAGCTCTTATCACTCCACCGATTTACTGACTTCAGATTTGAACAATCTTAACACTGCCGACAATTGTGTGAGTTTTGTGTATCCTAAATACAAAGACTCTTCTTTGTCTTTGCAGAGTATCATACAATGTGCCCGCTTAAAGATTCAAGCCCAATCACAGATCATGCCCTTTTTGAGACAAACTTGCAAAGAAATCTGCAGTTTTGAACTTAATGAAGCACTACAAAAAAATTGGTTATTAGCGACGGAAATTTCCCTCGCAAAATGACCAAAATCCGTCGCTAATGGTCATTTGCGAGGGAATTAGCGAGGGACCAGTTTCGTCGCTAAATCCCTCCTCGCTAATGGGATTAGCGAGGGAATCTAAGTCCCTCACTAATTAGCGACGGACCATTCCCTCGCTAATTCCCTCACTAATTAGCGAGGGAAATACAATCCCTCGCTAATAAAGGCAGCCACGTGGGGAAAATCTAACAGCCACGCGTCCAATTTCCCTCGCTAATTCCCTCGCTAATGTCTGCCACGCGTCTAATTTCCCTCGCTAATGCCCATCTGAGTGTAATTTTTTTTTGATTAATCTGCTTTTATACCTGTTTATTTTATTAATAAATAATAAAATCTAAAATACATAAAACAGTTTAAAATTAAAATTCTTCAATAAATAAAAATTACAAGAATAAAATTCTTCTATAACATAAAATTTGAATCCACAACACTTAATCTGAAATGTTATAGCAAAAACATTAATCAACAACACTAAAAGCTGCCAACATCAGACTCCTCATCTTGCTCATCATCTTCCTCCTGATCTTGCTGTTGATCTTGCTGCTGATTTTGCTGCATATTCTTAAAATACTTTAACATCATCGCCTGCCTACGGCTCACCTTCTCAAAGTTTTGCTGCATCTTTTTCATCGCCTCAGAAGAGGTCCTGACCTCCTATCGAGTATCGTGCAGCTCCTGTCGAGTAGACTGCAGCTCCTGCTCTATCTGCCTCATATGCTCTGTATCTGTAGCAGTAGAAGCTGGTCGATTGCGTCTTCTGCTGCTCCCGGCTCCAGACTGGCCCATACATGGAGCCAAGGGCCCCGTACCATACAGGCGACCCTTAGACCAACCAACTGTCTTCTCCCAATGTTGGTTTGCCAGATCTATCATCTCAGAAGTAAGTTGGCCAAGTGATTCAGAGTCCCAGCTCCCCTGAGTTAGCTGAGTCATGAACTCACTTACTTGCTCCTGTTTTGAATAACCACAAATTAGCGCTCCATTTTGACAAAGCAACATTATATAATACAAATCAATTTGTATATTTACCTAAGTCATCTTGGAGCGCTCATCAACATACTCGCCAGTGTTTTTCCTCACATGGGTGGCTCTATGCAGCTCAGGAGCAGTGATAGGGCGTCCTGCCTTCTTACTCTGTAAAATGAAACACATTTTCAAAAACTGCTAACTAATTAAATAATGTAAAAAAAACACACAGATTTGTAAATAATTTACCAATCTAGCAGCATGCTGAGCCTGGTTGATGGACACGCCGTAGTGAAACGAGCCACCCTTTTCTGAGTTTCTATTATTTTTGGCGCTTGCAGCATTTCTCTTGAAAGTCTCGGTAGCCCAATGGCTCTTGAAGGCATTCCAAATATCATCACCCATGTAGTCAGGCTTTTTATCTTTACAGCGGATCTTATAAAGCAAATCTGAAATCTGAGCGCCCATCCTTTTGAAAAAAAGTCTCCGCACATTGTCATCTTCTTCTATGTCCCAAGTTACCTTGGTCTGTATTAAGTAAAATGAAAATATCTATTAGTAATTATATTAAACGTTATTAAACATAAAATTTAAACAAACAATATAAGTAATGACAAAATAATTGACACTTACCCTAAAGAACAAGCAGATCCTTCCTGTCATCTTCTTCGACTTTGCTCCACTTTTATGGAACTTTTGAAAATATTTTTTCCGGATGACATGGGTGATGCTTGATGAAGCTACCTTTGCAGGAAGAAGCCTGCATAATGAAAGATATATCAAACAATCAAATATATATAAGTCGTTACATAATTAACTTTAAAAAAACAAACAATATAATACTTACGCGTTACCACGGCTATAAATGACTTTGAGTCTAATACCATTAATAACAACCACCTCCACTCTCTCGTCATCGGTGGATGAATCACCTTCAACATTACCACCACCAGTTTGCAAGGGACTAGTATATCCGTCGCTAATTTTCTTGGTTTTCGTGCTGCGCAAATTTCAATTTGGCGCCTAGCAATTAGCGACAGAATGTCCGTCGCTAATGTTCAATGTTCCGTCGCTAATTATTAACTACACGAGGGACCCTTTATCCGTCGCAAATTCCGTCGGTAATGGAAGTTTTTGCGACGGACACATATTCCGTCGCTAATGTCCGTCGCAAATAGGCATATTTTTTGTAGTGAAGGTAACGAAATACACAAGAAAGGGGGGTTTGAATTCTGTTGACCATTTCATAAAATTCTTTTGAGATATAGAGTAATGATCAGACGACACATACATAAACATATATGACAAAAATCTGTTGCTATATCTAGTCCTCTCTTCACAGAGAAATTTTTCCTTAAACCTTTAAGGACTTAATCCACTAAAATTTGAGTGTTCTTATCACTGCCTCTCCAACTTTACAAGAGTATTATTGATAGCCTCTTTAGACTCTTTGACAATACTTCACTAATTCTGACTTCATTAGCCTGGTTAGTAACAAGTGTTTAAAGTCTCCTCAGACCCCTTCATTATCCTGCTTTATTTTTTTTTTGATATTAACATTATCCTGCTTTAGGAAATGACTATATGAGGTTGTAAAGGAGCATGATACTGAGGGACTATTAGTCAGCGCCACCCGTGAATGCCACATTCAGTGCAGACATCACGTGTTTCTTTTATGTGGCAATGTCGATGTGGAAAGTCAATGATACGCGCCATATATGTGGCAGTAGTTACATCTGCATTTTTGTAATAAAGCATGATAGAGAGGGTACAAAAAGCAGAAAGAAACAAAATTGTAGGGATGGCTAAGTTTTTTTACAAGGATTAAATACAAAAGCACCACATATTTGCAAGAACGTAAAACATATTTATTTGTTAAATTTAATAATTGTAATTTACTATTGTGTTATACTTACTCTTATTATTATTATTTTCTGGAAGGATTGGTGTTGTTAATAAAATTATATATCGATAATAACTTTTGAAAACTAAAAACCATGGAAATCAAAGCAAAAGCAAAACTATAAACTAAAAACCGGTTTTAGTATTTTAAAATTTTAAAACTTAAAACTGAAATCCACTCATGAAGGGGATGTTAAGGGTGCAAAACAATCTAATTAAGTTAATTATTACCAAAATTTATAATTATAGAAAATCAAATCTAGATATGTTTATCGAATTGTCGGATAGATACAAATCTCATTCCCATCCCCCCCTACTAAATTGAAATAAATGAAGTGGGAAAGGAGCTAAAGCCTAAAAGCAAGAAAACAAGTTAAAGCAAAATATGGTAAATGGGTACATCAAAAGTAGTGGGTGAATGGTGAAATTTCAAAACAGACCTTAACGTACTATCGCTCTCCATATCTCTGTAACAAGGATAGGTTGTGGGGACCATGGCACACCCTTCATGGGAGACATATATATGCATGTCTCTACCTTCTTTGGCTTCTTTCAGTCTTATTTGAGAAAACATTTGCATATGCAAATATATTTGATAAAGAAGAGTGTATATATGCTTTACTTTCCGTGTGCCTTTTCCTATTCTATAATTTCCAAAAAGCTAAACTATATACACTTTCATGCCCACTCTCCTTTTAAAGCGTTTGCACCACGCATTTGCTTGAGGTTTAAGATGTTTTACAAAGTGGAAAAGTCGTTATTCGACTAGACGTTTTGCGTGGTTATCCGAGTTCGAACGCGGTCATGATATCTGTTGGAACCAAATGAATCCAGAAACGATGAATCTAGATTGATTTTGAAGATAAAAAATATGATCTGTTACTGCTCAACTCATGAACCTTTTGTTCTTAGAAGCATATGATCTTAAAGATAACAAAGTCATTTATTGAAGACATATTTAATGGCATTCTGAGTACGAGGAATCAAAGGAACAAAAGTAAGAAATTAACGAAGAATGAGCCCTAAAGTGACGAGATATTTGCTTAGCTGATGTATCAAACGTGTTGTATAGTACACATCAAATGACAATAGCAGAATACGAAGAAGTAGAGAAAGTGTACGACCTAATTGCATTTATTGCGGTTGTCTCTCAATCCTATTCTCAACGGATAGATTTGTATCTCTGGAGAATGCATCAATAACTATATTTCTCATCTATCTATAAAAGGCGCACAAAGTTTCCTCAAGAAACTAAAGAAGCTATTAAAAACCAACGTGTGAATTGAATCTATCAAGCATCGTTCAAATACTACATACAAACATGCTTCTGTACATGCACTTGAAAACGAAATATCCATTCGAAGCACAACTACTGAAGCCAAGAGAAAATAGAGAAACCCTTCCAAATTGTTCTAAGGCTTTTGATTGTAAAGCCTCTCAGTTGAGAGTGTATTGTTTTATGATTCAAACTTTGTACTTTGCTCAGTAGGGGTTTTTGTTCCTTAAAGACTTGAGGTCAAGTTGTTCTAAAAAGCTGGGAGTTTAGCCAAGTTGGCAGATAGACTCCCGGGGTTGTATTGCTAAAAGGTTTTTAGTGGAAATCCTTCACAAGGTTTTAAAAGGACGTGACTAGCTACCAGTGAACCAGGATAAATCTCCTTGTGTCATTTACTTGTTTTTCCTTTACTTACACTATTCTTTGATCGGATAAATTTCCTTGTGTCATTTTACTTACTTGCTATTCTTTACTTACGCTATCTCTTTCTAGTGGTTTTTTACCCTCATTCTCTACTTTGAGTGAGTTTACAGGTGATGTTTTTCACTCCGCCTGTAGCTGGAAAAAAAATCATAAATCGAACAAGTTATTTTCTTTCTTTTTTTCTTTCACACACACTTCCATTTATTGGTTTTTTTTATAATCCCTTCCATTTGTGGGTTAATTTTATGAAAAACATTTGGCAACCACAATAGTACAATTTAAAACATGTTGTTAATTGAAATTTGAAATAAAATAAATGTGGAAACTAATGCATAAAGATATATGTTTTCTCCTTATCATTATGTCTTTGACATAATTATTGGATGTGTACTTCATCAGTTCAGTAAAATCATTTCCTTTCTTTGGCTAATGCACACTAATTTGAATAAGACCACTTTCCATAAAGTTTGGCATTATTATAGGATTATATATCATCATATAATATTATGGAATTGAGAATTCAAGTGTGAGTGGTTAATCTCACATTGATTAAAAATAAGCTAAATGAGTGATATATGCCTAAAGATTTTCTGTAAAAATGTAGTATCTAAATTTCTTGGTGGTCCTGGTCATTAATTCACTATCGCTCTCGGTGCTATGCATCAATTATAAGTCATTTGTTTGAACATTTGAAAAATAAACCAACATGATGGAATAGTAATCTTCCACATCTTTCCTTCATCATGCATGTGAAAAGAAACAAAAAGAACAAGGATATGATATAAGTTTTGATTTTGGAAGCATCCATTTTCTTCGAATCTTAAACATAAAGAAACTACTATTGTCTATTCCTTTTCCTCGGAATACTCCTTTATTTCCGATCAATGTTTTCAAACCATCTGTTTTTGTGTAATGCGTGTGTAATGCGTGCTACAATATTCCCTTTCTTCTCTAATTTATTCAATGCTAAAGTACTCCCGGGGTCCCTTATCTTTATTTAAAGTAACGATTTGGTCATTTATCTTTTTTTTGTCCCAAATCAATCCTTTATGTTTTAAATTTTTGACACATAAATCATTTTCTGTCCCAAATCAGTCCTTTATGTTTCAAATTTTTAACTCATAAATCCTTTTTTTTGACACATAAATCAACACTGCTAACGGAAAAGGATTTATGTGTCAAAAATTTGAAAGATAAAGGACTTATTTGGGACAAAAAAAACATAAATGACTAATTCGTTACTTTAAATAAAGATAAGGGACCCCGGGAGCACTTTAGCCTTTATTCAAAATAATAAGGATACCTAAAAACCTCTTTACTTTTTTTTTTTAATTTTTTTACATATAGAAAATACCAATTGGAGTTGAAAACCAAAATCATATATAATCATAAAATACCATTTGGAGTTGAAAACCTTATTTACTTTTTTTTTTATGTCTGCAGATTGCTTTCACGAATTAGTATACAAACTGCACATATTAAAATATAATTATATGGCATATATTGAGACTATCACGCGCCAAAAAGAAGGGTTTTAATTAAAACCTTGTGTTGCATTGCATGGGAAAAAGGCGAAGCATTCATATGGAATATAATCTATATTTATTTTTCATAGGGTTCTCTAAGTCAAAGGAAGATTTCTTGAGCAAGTAGCCAAGTAAGAAAAAAAAGCCAGCACACCTCCTTTTCCACTTCTGCTCCTTCTTTTCTTTTTATGCCAATCTTTCCAGATTCTTTATGTTATATTTCATTTTCATATACATGATCGGCCCTTATGAAATTCTGATCACTAATATTTTCCATGGTGACCTCACTCTTATGTCATTATTTCCTTCTAAATTTTAAAATATATGGTCGGAAAAATGTTTGTTTTCAATGAATTACTTGTATAAAATAATTAGCCCGAATATATATATATATATATATATATATATATATATATATATATATATTGCAGCATAATATTGTCAAAAAAACAAAAAATACAAAAACTTGGGGGCTTAAACCTGACCAAAGAAGAGATTATGTAAATCTATATTTAGGCAAAAATTCCTTAAATAAATGAACTCAATTAGAAGAAAATTTGGAACATTTACACCAAATAATTGGAAAAGATGCAAATTAACCAGATTTTTTTGATCCAACCATTGATAGGGTGATATGAACTTTTGCAACCCCTTGCCTCATCTTTTTCTTGTTGGATTTGGTCATAATTATTTGGAGAAACCCAAGTCTCACATTGACTAGCGATAAGGTCTCAAAAGTATATAATGAAAGGGCATCCCTCACCTTACAAGTCGGTTGTATATATAGGGTTGAGTTTGATCCAACCATTGATAGGGTGATATGAACTTTTGCAACCCTTTGCCTCATCTTTTTCTTGTTGGATTTGGTCATAATTATTTGGAGAAACCCAAGTCCCACATTCACTAGTGATAAGGTCTAAAAAGAGCATATAATGAAAGGGCATCCCTCACTATACAAGCCATTTTTGGTAGGGTTTAGGGTTTAACCTAATACATTAGAGAGGATGGAAGAAGGAAGAATGTAAGAGGGACATATAGTCTTTCTCCAAAAGCAAAAAACCATAAAGCAGTCACCTGCCACGCTCATCGAGAAATGTAGTCTTATCGATCACGACACTTGAGAAAATGAATCTATTTCAAGTGTGCCAATCAGCGGTATCCCCTTCCTCCCAATTAGGAGGCACAACCAACATCTGCCCTAACCATCTAGAGGTTGCAAACCAAACACACTTAGAGAGGTCACATCTAGCGAAGAGGAACCTCTCTTAGAGAGGTTGCAAACGACTATACATGGTGTATAGTCGTTTGGCTGGAATTCCTGCATAGGACACAAAAATCATCCTTGGCAACACGAACAACACCCCATTAGCACAGGTTCATCCTATTTGGGACCCTATTCTACAGGAGCTGACATGAAAAAAAAACCCAAACCTTAGCCGAGCGAAGCACTCCCATTGCGACTCCAAGGCCATTGTCTTCAAATCATTGAGTCTGTCTTACAAAAAACACCTAGCAGATAAAAGACAATAAATTGATTTTATCGAGGAAGCCTTCTCAACGTTACCTTTCCAACGCTACTTATATGTTGTGATGGAGAGGGTAACTAAGGACAAAACCAATTTGTGTCTCCTTCTAGTATGATTGATGGGTGGTTAGGCCATATTTCTCCTTGTTTTCTAAGGCTTTTTTCTATTTCTATTTAGATGGGGCATTAGGGGGGTGGAGGCTTAGTGTGAGAGTTTAGTTAGAGGAGGAGTTTGTTTGGTTAGGAAGAGGAGCTAGTAACTGATATAATTCACGGTATGAAGTTAGTCCCCCTTTTCCACACAACTGATGGTTGCACTGTTGTTGTGGATATGGCAAATGCTTGTATTTTTCAGGTTAAAAGGCAATCTATTTGAACTAGTGGATCATATTAAATCCTTTCTTAAAAGTAGTTTTTGGCTAGAAAGGTTAGAGAGAATTGCTTATTTTATGAACAATGTATTGATCCGCTTGAATGTGTAACTAAGAGTAAGCATGTCTTAGGTGGTGATAACTGCTTTTTGGTGTTGCTGGGGAGGATGTTTCCCCTTCTGTACTCTTGTCTTCTATCATATTGGGTTAGAGTATTTCTTTGTACTCCCTTTTAATACAATATCTTCTTTCTGCTGTTAAAAAGAAGATTATGAGTTTGATTGAGCATAACATCATTTATACATGTCCTCTAGGATTTATTCAGATACATATTGTTTGGCGTTTCGTTAGCTCTAAAAGAATTTTGCCCTATCCAAGGTTCACTACAAAAATAACACTAATTATCGACGAAAATTAGCGACGTAAAGTAAATTCGTCGCTAAAAGGTTCATTAGCGACTGAAAAAGCGACAGTATTTAGGAGATAAACTGAAACGTATTCTGAGGGAATAAGCGACAGAATCGCCCGTCGCTAAAAATTCGTCTGTCGCTAAGCCCCTTCTGTCCGTCGCTAAATATGGGCGGGATTTTGAATTTCAAATTTTTGCCATATTGTCCGTTGCTAAAGGCGCGAAATTTGACTTTGACCAGCGTTAATTATGAGGTATATTTAGCGACGGACTGGTCCGTCGCTAAAACTCCTTCTGTCTATCATTAAATATGGGGGATTTTGAATTTCAAATTTTCGTCCTTAAAGCCATATTGTGCGTCGCTAAAGGGCACGAAATTTGACTTTGACCAGTGTTAATTACAAGGGACTTAGCGACGGACAGTCCGTCACTAAAATCATTTATGTTTGTCGCTATAGCAAAGTATATCTGCTTTTTAAAAACCACACTTCACTCTCTTATGCCGAAACCACCACACCACTTCTCCACTTCTCACACTTAACTCTTTTTCTCCCTTACTCTTCTATCGATCTCTCACTCTCTCTCTCTCTCTCTCTCTCTCACTCTCTCTCTCTCTCTCTCTACCCGAATCCACCCTTCACCACACCACCACCACCACCACATAGCTCCTCTCATCCTCACTCTTCTCTCTCTCTCTCTCTCTCTACAAAGTACAAAATACTATTTAATCAAAAATGCGTTGTGTGTTTGGGAAAGAGTCAGCACCACCTAACAATGTTGCTGCTGGTTGACCCTTTTGGCTTTCTAAAGTTGCTGGTAAATTTGGGAAGTTTGATAATAATAGTTAAAACAATACTTAATTAGGACATGTGTCATTCAAATTAGGACACGTGTCATTCAGAATTAGCGACTGATCTATTCCCTCTCTAATTGGCGACGGAATTAGCGACAGAATTTCCTTCCCTAATTAGCGAATGATTCAAAATTTCATCGCTACTCGTTAGCGACGAGTGTTTTTGCGACCAAATCAGGTCGTCGCTAATTCCCTCGCAAATTTCCCATAGTGACGGAAAAAGTGTTGTTAGTGAGAGAATTTTTCTTCGCTAATCAACACTTTTTTGGTAGTGGTTATTGCATTCTCTTGACAACTTCTCTTGGATATGCATAGTGCCTTCTCATGTCAATCTTCTCCACAAGAGAGCTATTTCTAATGAGGCCAAACAATCTTTGTTCTTTGTGGTGGATTCTAATTGTCTTCCCCTTCTTTTCCTTACCCGCAAGTTCTCTTTCTCTTTGTGGAATAATGCTAGGGAGGAGATGGGTGATGCACGTCGATCTTTTCCATCACTTCCTGTATTGGTTTCTTTTTCCCGTGGTACATGTAGGTGGATGGGGGTCTTTCTTTGATTTGACTTTCGGCTATTTGCGAGGTTCGTAATAACCACATTTTTCTAAATCATAATGCTGATAGGGTAGATGTTCTTGAGCGTAAAGTAGTAGTGTCTTGGAGATGATTTTGGCTAGGAGTGTTGCACTTGTCTCTTATACGAGTGGCATGTAGATGCTCTTGGGTGTATGCCTAGGTAGACAATTTTTGGGCCAGGTATCCCACCGGTTGTCCTCCCTTTCCCTCTGTGGTTTACAATTTTGAGAACCCTCTCCTTACTTGGCTTTTGTAAGGGTTAAAGTACCCATTGTACTCTCATTTTCTCCTTTTTCTTTGTGGTTTTTGGTTTGAGGACCCTCTCCTTACTTAGCATATGTAAGGGTTAGAGTATCCATTGTACTCCCATCTTCTGATTAATATCGATACTTTTGCTAGGCACGTGATTAGTAATTATTAGTTAGAGGTGGAGAAAATATTAGTTTCTAGGATTTAAACATTGGACTTCATTTAAGCTCCTTAATATCCTTTAGCTCCCCAACTGAGTTACTTTTTATACTTTTGCTATTGAAAAAACATCCTTTATAAAATAATCATAACGAAAGAACATAATACTTAATGAATTCGAATTTTCCGATGCTAATTAATTTGCACGGGTAATTCACAACCATTATTTCATAAATTAGGGTTATCCTTTTTCTTTAACAATAATTAGGGTTGTCCTTAGACTCGGTTATACAAATAATATATTGCATGGTGCTTTTAGTAAATTCACTAACACCTTTCATATAAAACTTCCATATTAGGTTGATCTTGGTTTCCGGACAAATGTTCATCGAATTTCAATACCTCCAATCAAATCACTTTTGTTGAAGCTTCTCATCCTCTCTTTTCCTCTCTCTATTTCTTCTCTCTCCCTCTTTCTCTTTCCCTCTAACCCTATTTGGTTTTCTTTCTCTCTCAAACTATCTACCTCTTTTGCTCTTTCCTTTTCCTTCTTAGCCTTGGAGCAGCTGGTTGATGGCTATTGAACCCTTGTGGGTACTTGGGGGGGTTTATTTTTTTTCAAATTGCATGGCTGAGCCTAAAACACCATCATCTCAAACCTCATATTCTTTCTCAAAACCACCCACTTTCTTTCACTTCCTCACACTTTTCTTCATTTTCCTCCTTTTTATCAATTTATCTCACCCTTCTTCAATGGATTCCTCATCAAAATCATCTGAATCAACAACAACCTCAACTATGTCTACTACAAACTTGCACCCCCACAAAACTCAAAGCTTTCATACTTCATCTAAAGATGGTGGAAGAGAATTTGGTGCTGATGCTCATGAAGTTCCAAGTGGTCCAAACCCTATTTCAAATCGGTAAGTTATAAGAAACTATGAGGCATAATGAACCCATTTATATGTTATAGCTAGCTATATATATAGCTTATTGAAGATGAAAGGGATATGTAACAACTATATATTGTAATGGTCATCTTCATAGTTCTTGTTTTTAGTTCAAACATTATTAATATTGCTTGGATCCTCTAGTGAGAGAGGTTTGTTAGTCTTGTTGTTGTTTGTCATCATCGTATTAATTTTCTCCACTTTTTTGTTTCTTTTATTGATTGGAAAAATGTATAGCAAGAGACACTATTTATGTGTATGTATGTACGGATCTCTATTTCTTTGTTATATAGATGGTAATGAAATTGGTGTTTGGTGGAATAATTTAGTGCGTTATCTTTCCTTTTTTTTTTCTTGGCTTTCTATCTAATCTTGTTAGTTGTATCACAATATGAAACAAGGTAGTTCAAATTTATGTGATTGAGTTTTGTTTGAGATATGAATATATTCTTTATATCTTTCAATTTTACTTTAGATCTTGAAGCCCTTTTCTCTTTATTGCTTTAGACAATAAAATATTTTTCTCTTTGATTTGATTCCACTATACCTTCTTTATGTATACCCATCCTTATTTCAAAGCAAAAGGAGGATTTAATGCCACTTCCATCTTGGGACATTTTTTGTTTTGAAAAGCAAAGAAGTTGATCCACTTTAGTATATATGTAGTGTCCTCACTAGTGATTTAAATCTTGTAAAATGGAAAATGATTTCTTTGTTGAGCAAAGCAATTTTGTTTCACAACTATAAGAAAATATAGAAATTAAAACACTACTTTTTGGAGTAAAATTAAATATTAAACACTGAGATTTGAAAGAAGAATTCCAAAGAACAAAAATAATGTGTGTAAGGTTTTTGCATGGCATTCATTCACTGGAATATTTCTATTGGGTTTGAAATTAAGGTGAAGAGAATTACTGAGAGATGAAGGAAAGAAATGATGCAGAGATAAGAACGGAATCTGATGCAGAAAAGAAAGAGAGAGAGGGGGGGGAAGCAGTGGAGTGGTGTCAGATCCGTGACACAATATAGTGAGAGGACTTTGCTACCTTTTGTTTTGCCTGACCCAAATTATTTGATCTGTCTTTGGACTTTTCTTTTGTCTTCTCAAACACATTTCTCAAGAAATAAAGCTGATCATGATTCATGATACTTACCAACCATAGGTTTAATGAGTGAGCCCATGATTTGATAATTATAGCTTTATCATTTCCTATTCATCAATCGCCTTCAATTCCAATCATATATATTATATTTCATCATACCTTCTCTCTTCTTTTCTTTCTAACATGTGTTTTTTTTCTTTCATAAACCAAATTATTCTAAAGTTTTTTCAAAATTTGCAACCAACCTGACTGTCACTTTGACTATACCTATGCAAGTATTTTTTTTTTTGTTTTTTGAAAATTAGTCTTGAGGCTCTTTAGTTTAATTTAAAATTTTGATTGATTCATTAAGTTTTTTTTTTCTTAATTTGGTTTTTAAGTCTCAAAATGTGCAGGAGATTGTTCTTTTCTTGAGTTTCTGTTTGATTCTGTAAAAAACTCCTACGCAGTCTTACGATGTTTATGTGTTTGTTACATTGTTGAGGTGGATGCTATGTGTATGTGGCCCACAAACTAATTTACTATCCTACTCATTGATTTAATAAATTAAAATAAAAATATATTAGGTTTTTCCATTCAAAGAAATTCATCTCTCTAATAAAATAACTCTAAAGTTGTGAGAAAAAACCCAGAGCAACTACCTACAAGGTTGTTTTCAAGTGAAAGGTTTCGAAGATCTAGATCTGGTTATATATAGTTCTTTGAGAATGAAGAAGAACCTATTTAATTTTGAGCAGTTGTCTGAGATTGATGCTTGCTTTGAGCTCGAGAAAGCGCCTCATAGATTCTATTCAAAAAAAAAAAATTAATAACATATCAAGATTTGACAGTTGCCATAAAATCATTCGTAACAAGTAATACAGTGCAATCCGTACATAAGCACGGGTATACTGTTAGTTTTTTTGAAAGTAGAAGAGTGTCTTACTAATACCATTGTTTTAAAAACCGAACTAACTGAATGACTTAACTGGTTAAACCATGACACGACACTGTAGTCAGTTCAATTATTTAAGGGATTCAACCACAGTTTCATTCAGATTTGAGCAATTTAAAATAGTTACCAACCTAACTTAGTATAAGTTCCATGGCCAAGATCCGCCAATATTATTCGCATTCTTCGTATATCGTGGGGAACTTGAACAAGAAAAGACTCTTGTTAAGGTTCTAGATTTCCACCAGATCAGGGCGCAAGGCTTGTGAGAGTGTTGATTTGAAAGCCCTAAGTATCCTAACAAGGGTTCAAAACCATGTATTCTTGCACTTCTAATCCTCAATAGTAATTCCTTCTTCCTTTGTGTGTTCAAACAGAAATGAGTGCAACTGCACCATACACTATTCTCTCTCTCTCTCTCTCTCTCTCTCTCTCTTTTTGGTGAGAACTCTCTCTCTTTCTCTCTTTTCTTGTTTTACATGTTTTGTGGCTCTTCTATCTCTATCTATCTAATGAATTAATGAATGCTTCCTTTTTTCTTCCTTCAATTTTCCAACTATGAATAGGTGCATAATAACTAGCTTTGCTTTCTTTTAGTGCACTACAGTTTACACTATTCCATGCTTTTGGTATGAGTAAATACACAACTTTCTTTATTAAAAAATAAAAAAATTGCACCCTTATCGATATTATTAATTAGTAATATTTTAAAATGATAGTGAAATCATACAATAATCATATATTTGTTCGTTTTTATAATACTCCCTCTGTCTCATATTATATGTCGTTTTGGGTCATTTAACACATATTAAGAAAAGAAGTTAATTTTGTATGGGAAAGAGAAATTGTGAGTTAGATTTAATATGGGGTTTATGTTTTGATAGAAAAAATCAACTAAAAAATATAACGTTTTAACTAAAGGTCTATTTGGACTTGCAACATCAGCATCATAATAACTACGTCTGATTTTTTAGTGGAGTTAAACGAAACTCAAAAAATGGACATGCACACTTTGAGTTTTAAAAGACCTAATCGAAAAAAAAGACTTAAAAAACTAAATCGAAACTTTAGATAAAATTAAAAGACCTTATGAGGAGCCACTTTAAATAAGTAAATGTTAATGATTAATAAGTTAAGAGATAAAGAATTGCTAGTTTTCAAGGAAACGATATTGGACTTCCTGCTTCAAACTCTTTTAGTGTCTCTTAACTCACTAATCGAACGACCTATTTGGAGAAAATATACCATTCCCAGACCTCCTTCGTAGTCAAGGAGAAAATATATAGTGGATTTATATTCCTTTAATTAATTAATTAAAAGAAAATATGGAGAAAATTTAAAATAATAAAGAAAAGGTTGGTTTGCACTCAAATTAAATTACCATTTTGTAAAGCACCTTTTGACCTGTGTCGTTTTCTAATACATAATCCCTACCGTGGGGTTTAGTGAATTTTCTGTGGCGTAATTGTAGCAAAAGCTAGATAAGCAAAATCTTAAGTAGTTTTTAATGGCTAAGCAGTGATTTGACAATCACACAGCTAACTGCACTGGGACCCACGTGGAAGCTAACCATGATATGTCTTGTTTTTTTTGACACACATGATACGTCTTGTTTAAAATCCTCTGAAATGCAAATTCTCGAAAGGATGCAATTTTGATCGTCTTCCACATTTATGGTAATGTTGGAGTCTCCTTAGATGAAAATTTTGATTTTAACCCTTTGCCAAACCAACATTGAATGTTACGAAATGGATGGAAGATAAATTTAGGTTCCAATGGAAGGTAAGGCTTTGTCTAGCATGTCCGAGTCACTTTTGTTGCCTAGCCCACAAAACCTTAAAAAAGAATTGGTGCCCAAAGCATTAATAATCTTGGCGCGTAGTTTCCACCAGCTTTGCTGGTGATTAGTTTACGCCGGGTAATCTGGCTGGTCACGAGTACCCAACTTTGTCGACCTCGTGTGGTTCTCCCCTTTCAATAGAGTTTTTGCCACACCCAAGATTCGAACTCGAGACTTTGGGATGAGATCCAAGTCCAGTTACCACTCGGACCAACCCTTATTGGTGCTTCACTAGATTTTATGGTATTCTTTCTGCACTAAATTTTTGGATTTTTTTTTCAAACACCTCCTCTTACTCACAAACCCTCCCTATTTTTAAAATTCCAATAATACCCTTCACAGTTACACGCTCCCAAATCCAATCCACACTGTATTTTGGACCAGTTTGGTACTTTAGCATCGAACTAATTCGGTACTTTGATATTGGGTGTACAAATAAACTATATACAATATCAAGTATCGAACCAGTTTAGTACTAAGGTATCAGGTGTTTTGCTTACTTGTATGCACAGCTGCGGTACCATAGTACCGAATCAGTCCGGTACTAAGCTACGGTACCTACTGATATTGCAGATTCCAGGTTTATAATGATACTGCAGTTTTCCTAAGTATTTAATTAACAGCATTATCTTATAAACCATACAAAATAGTCAAGTAACACTAAACGCGTGGTAAATATTCAACTAACACTAATGACATGACAAATGTGTCGTTTGTCTACATATTCAATTAAGGTACCAAAGTACCAACTAAATATTCAACTAAACATTAATACTCTTAATTTTCATTCAAGTCTACATAACCAGTCGTTTGTTTCTCTCAAGGTAATCAAAACTGGACCGGACATTGAACCGGAAAAGGTAGCGGTTCAGGGGTTCTTGGGTTCAACCGGTTGAATCGGGGGTTGAACCGGAATTAATTAAATACATTATTTAATATATTTCTTTTTACTATTGTCTTTTGTATTGCTATTGTCTTTTTACTCCAAAGTGGTATCCATGTAAAAGTGATGCCTGTTTGTATTGCTATTGTCTTTTTACTCCCACCCTAATGATTCTTGTAGTTTATACTGATACTGCAGTTTTCCTAAGTATTTAATTAACAGCATTATCTTATAAACCATACAAAATAGTCAAGTAACACTAAACGCGTGGTAAATATTCAACTAACACTAATGACATGACAAATGTGTCGTTTGTCTACATATTCAATTAAGGTACCAAAGTACCAACTAAATATTCAACTAAACATTAATACTCTTAATTTTCATTCAAGTCTACATAACCAGTCGTTTGTTTCTCTCAAGGTAATCAAAACTGGACCGGACATTGAACCGGAAAAGGTAGCGGTTCAGGGGTTCTTGGGTTCAACCGGTTGAATCGGGGGTTGAACCGGAATTAATTAAATACATTATTTAATATATTTCTTTTTACTATATATTGTCTGTTTGTATTGCTATTGTCTTTTTACTCCAAAGTGGTATCCATGTAAAAGTGATGCCTGTTTGTATTGCTATTGTCTTTTTACTCCCACCCTAATGATTCTTGTAGCAACGGAAAAGTCCGGAGGAGGGGATTCTTCGTCATTTTTGCAATGAAGCCGCCATCAATATTTATTAGATAGGAAAACATTGAAAAAACCATTATTTTTGGGTTCGGGGGTCAATTATGCGTGGGGAAGGTATTAGCACCCCACAGCATCCTTTCAAAAGAAAGGTTACCATTTAATTTAATGTGTAGAAAGAAAGTTAATTTAAAGGAAAATCCTCTAATTTACCCTTTTTATTATTTGTAAAATTGAAGAGGAAGACTTAATAAAAATTTTAGTTTTTTGTGCTTGGCAGGAGTGGCCCCCTGCTCCTACGTATCTCCAGGTGCGATGGAGAAATCAAAGCTACGTAGTTCTTTGTTGAAAATGTTTGTGTGTTTGGTGTTTTTTATTTATTTTCGAAATTGGGAGAGGTATTCGTAATGACCAAACAAGTAAAACTCAGAGTGGTCATCACTCATAGCTCGTTTGAAAACTGAAGCTGTTATTAACGATCAAACAAGCTAAGCTCAGAGTGACCATTAGTAACAAACCATTTTTATGTTTGGGAAAACGTTTATTTGTTATTTGGGAAGAAATAGGTTTGTGGAAGAAAACGTTTATTTATGGAAAAGAAATTTAAAAAAGGGAGAAGCAGGGGTGCATTATTAAAATGCGGTATAATTAACAGAAAAGGGTTGTATTTTAAAGTAGTGGGTGCAGAAAACAAACCCTAGTTCGTTTTCTGTGAACTGGCCTGTGTAACGCGCAAATAATTTAATTATTTATTTAATTAAATTATTTAGGTATTTTATTAGAATGGCCACATTTAATAATTAATCAAATGATGTTTTAAGCAAATTAAGGAGTGGTGCCTAGTAATTAGCTGATTAGTGGACGGGGGCCCGTGATCCACGAGCCCAAGGCTTAGGCGCATGGAGGAAGGTGTTAGCTAGGGTTAGTCAATTCGCATTTGGAGAAGGGAAAAGAAAGAAAACATGCGAAGAGGAGAAGCGAGAAAGAGAGAGGGGACAGCGCACTAGGAGAGAAGAGGAGGGGCGCCATTGTTGCTGTGGTTACTTGGTGTTTTCGTGCAAGGAGGTTTCTAATTCGGCAAATCTAAGGTAAGGGTGAGGTTCTTTCAATATAATAGGGGGTATGATGGGGTTTATGTGGGGATTAGGCTCTATGATGCCATGATCATGTTGTTTGATGATTGTTGTTTGTTGTTTAATCATATTTGATTTTATATTCATGATGATGGTGTTTGGGGTTGAGGACTAAAATTGGTAAAAATCTGAAAATTCTGGTTCATGGGCGCCTTGGGCGCCATTGTTGGTGTTGGTGTTGCGCTGTGTTGCGCGCCCTGGTGCTGGGCGCTATGGGCGCCTTGTTGTCTGTGTTGCGTTGTTGCTGTCTTCCTCCTAGGCGCCATGGGCGCCGTGTCTGATGATCCTGTCTTGGCGCAGGGGCGCCATGGGCGCTGTGTTGCGTCCTGTGTTGCTCCTGGGCGCCCTCCTGGGCGCCAATTCCTGTGATGTTGCGTTTTGTGCCACTGTGTTTCCAGGCGCCCTGTTGCTGGGCGCCAAGGTTGCTGTGTTGTCTGTGTTGCCAGGCGCCCTGTTGCTGGGCTCCAAGTCTGGTGTTGCCTTTGCTGTCTCAGGCGCCCTGTTGCTGGGCGCCAAGCCTGATGATGTTGTTGCTGTCTCAGGCGCCCTGTTGCTGGGCGCCAAGTATGATGTTGCTGTTGTGGTCCCAGGCGCCCTGCTGCTGGGCGCCAAGTCTGCTGTGTTGCCTGTTGGGTCAGGCGCCCTGCTGCTGGGCGCCAAGTCTGTTCCTGATGATGTAGCACTAGGCGCCCTGCTCCTGGGCGCCATTTTCTGTGTTGCTGCTAGGCGCCCTGTTGCTGGGCGCCAAGTCTAGTTCTGTTGCCATGGTGTTAGGTGCCCTGCTGCTGGGCGCCAATTCTGTTGTTGTCCACTGTTGTTCTAGGCGCCCTGTTGCTGGGCGCCATGTCTGATGTCGCTGCTGTTGCCCAAGGCGCCCTGTTACTGGGCGCCAGTTTCTGTTTTGTTGTTGCTGTCTAAGGCGCCCTGCTGCTGGGCGCCAGATCCTGTATTGCTGGTGTTGCCTGTGGCGCCCTTTTGCTGGGCGCCATTTGTAGTGCTGTTGCTGTTGCCTGTGGCGCCCTGTTGCTGGGCGCCAGACTCTGTGTTGCTGTTGCTGTCTTGGCGCCCTGTTGCTGGGCACCAGTTTCTGCTGTGTTGCTGCCTGTCTTGGCACCCTGTTGCTGGGTGCCAGTTTCTGCAATGTTGTTGCCTGCTGTGACGCCCTGTTGTTGGGAGCCAGTTCCTGTGCTGCTGTTGGCGCCTGTTGCTGGGCGCCAGTTTTGTTGTGGCTGTTTCTGCTGTTGACGCCTGTTGCTGGGCGCCAGTCTCTGTGGTGGCTGTTTCTATTGTTGGCGCCCTTTTGCTGGGCGCCAGTCCCTGTCATGTTGCCGTTGTGTGAATTGGTGTATTTGGTGTCGGTGGGGGATTGTTGTCATAGGTGTTGGTGATTGATGATTATTGGTGATTATTGGTGATAATATAATGTGGGGGGGGGGGCTCCCTTCCTGTGAGCTTCTTCCCCCTTCCAATCTGATTTTCGTCTCTGCTTTCTCCATCGAATCGTGCGACTGTCCCTTGAATCCTGATTCGAATTTGCGTTTGTTTGGTTCTGCGATGTGATTCGGTTCTCTTGTGCGACTGTTTTCTCCATCGAATCTTCCTTTGAATCCTGCGATTTGAATCGTGATTCGGATGTCTGGTTCTGCGATGGTTGATTGTTCTGTGCGACTGTTGATTCGGAGCGATTGCGAGTTGTGGGTTGTGCGATCTGCGACAGCGAAGGTGGTTGAATCTGGGTTTGGTTCTGCGATTGATTCGGTCTCTGGGATCTGTGTTCGCGTTCTCTGGTCCTGTGATTCCTGGTTGTTCGCGACTCCTCGTGGGCTTTTCTGATCCTGCGATTCCAGTGCTCGAGATCTTCTTCTCTGATCCTGCGATTCCAGTGCTCGCGATCTTCTCTGCTGGATCTGTTGTTGTTTGGTTTTCAGGGCTGGATCTCCGGGCCTTGTGCTCTTGGATCTGTTTGTTTTGTTTTCAGGGATGGATCTCTGCGTCATTCACTGCCCCGCGGCGCCGCCCTCTCTGCTGGTCTGCCCGTTCTGATCCTGCGATTGTTCACGGTTCCTCTGCGCCGTACAGAGTAGCTTCCCCGCGGCGTTTCTGGTTTGGATCTGCTTTTAGTGGATCTACGCGCCTTAGGAGGTTCATGGTGTGCCTCTGTTTCGTGGTTGCTTGCTGTTTTGTATCGCGAAGGGGTCTATGTACTGATCGCGATCGTGGCTGGTTGTTCGCTCTTGTTCCACAGTCACGGTTCCATCCTGTTGCAGCTTCCTTGTCCCTCGTTCGTTGATCTCTGCTGTTCGTCGTTGATTTGCTCATCGTCGCTTGAAGTCATGCTTGGTTGTGTCACAACGTTGGCTAGTGGCACAACACCGTGGTGGTAGCCTGATTCGACGACCTCGGTCAAGCTCGGTCGTGTCGCAGTGTTGGCCGGTGGCACGGCTTCGCCGGTGGTGACTGGTGTTTCGGCGCCGGGGGTGAGGAAGTGTGCTGATACGCTGGGTGCTGATTAGGTGGGTTTTCTTGCAGATTTGGTTGGAATCCTGGGTGTGGTGGGTGGTTGCTGATGCGTTGCTATTGTTCCTTTTGCTTCTGAGCCCCTTCCTAATCCCCGGGCCTCCTCCTTTACCCTCGATCTTTGGAAGGGCGCTTAATGTGAGGATATTGAGGTGGTGCAGGGTGCTTGGCGCGTGCGTTCAGTGGGCGATGGATGATGGTCGTGTGTTCGGAATTTGGGTCCATTCGTCGACAGCTTTCAGTTAGCAGTTCTCTTCGTCGGCCCCCCCCTTTTGCGTACAACTTCGGAGCCCCTTCCCAACCGTCTCCTGGCCTCCACCTCTAAACCTCGATCTTTGGGAGTGTGCTTAATGTGAGGATAGTGAGGTGGGGCAGGGAGTGGGGTTGTTGTCGGTGTTCAGTAGGCGGTGGGTGGAGTGTGTGGGGGTTCATCGGGTGTTGACCTGCTCTCTTCTTCGGGTCGTCCTGGTCACCTTCGAATTTCTTTTCTTAGAGTTCTTTGGTTGTTTATTTTAGGAGCCTTTTTAGGCTTTCTATTATTGTCATCATTGCCAAGGGTTTTTGGTCTAGTCCCCCCTTGTGGTTTGTCATATTTTCTTTTTACTTTTAATAAATTCGGGCTTGCTGCCTGTTTGTTTAAAAAAAAAATAACAGGTGATGATGTAACAGGTGATGTGCCTATTCCATGCGCTAAGGTGATGGGTCTATGACCACTTGGTGATATTGGTGATGTTATATTAATTAAACATCTGTTGTGTGTTGATTGTCTGGTGCATTGTCCATGGTGTCGCATATATTGCATATGCATTATTTTGGTGATGTTGGCTTCGGCCGTTGGAGCTATAGGTGATGATGGTGATGCTCATATAGGTTATGTGCCCATATTGTCTACTTTATTGGTGATGATTGGTACCACATGCATATGCCCGTTGGTGTGGGTTGCATCTCATATAATTACTCATGATGTTAATGGTGATTATTTGTGATTTATTAATTGATGTTGTTGTGAAGCGGTTGATATAGTGTTGTACTCTTGCATATTGCCTATCATATATGCTATTAGAATGTTAGATATCTCACCCCTTCTGTTTGAATGTTACCCCTATGTTTGGTAACGTGCAGGTGATTGTGAGTGAAGGCATATCTACCTTCGCTAGTCGAGTCAGGTGTCGTCGCTCTGATACGTAGCACTCGGGGGGGGGGGGGGGGGGAATGAACACTAGGCTTTATTAGCGTTTCTATTATTTTAATTTTGCAGTTTTATGGTGATGTATAACTATTTAATTGAACCTTGACTTTATTCCGCTGCTTGTTGATATTATGACGTGCTAGGTGTCGCACTATTTTTAATGGTGAAACTCATTTATTGACGTGTGATGCTTACGATGTAAGTGTAGCATCCCTTGTGGGTGTATTGCAAACGTTTTGAATACTCTGATTTTTGTCGAAAATTTTCCGGGTAGAAAAGGGGCGTTACATTAGTGGTATCAGAGCAGTTTCGGTCTGTCCGGCCAAGTTGTCAAGTTATTGTGTCATTGACGATCAAGTATTGTCAATTAGTTCTAACTGTTGCTTATGATTGTAGTGATTAGTTGAGATGGCTGGAAGGAACGATGCTGCTATTGCTGCTGTGTTGGCTGCTATGGCTCAGGCCGTGGAGGGTCAACAGAATGCTGGTCAGAATGCTGGGTCTCGGAGTTTGGCTACCTTTCAGAGAGAAAATCCGCCTACCTTCAAGGGCAAGTATGATCCCGATGGGGCTTTAGCTTGGTTGAAAGAGATGGAGAGGATCTTTTGTGTGATGGACTGCACTCCGGCACAGAAGGTCCGTTATGGTAGGCATATGCTGGCAGAGGAGGCCGATGACTGGTGGTTAGAGGCTAGGCAGAGGTTGGAGACTGCAAACGAAGAGATCACTTGGGCTGTGTTCCGCAGAGAGTTTATGAGAAAGTACTACCCAGAGGATGTCCGAGGTAAGAAGGAGATTGAGTTCCTAGAGCTGGAACAGGGGAATATGTCTGTGACCGAGTATGCTGCTAAGTTTGTGGAATTAGCAAAGTTTTATCCGCACTATAGTGAGGCTACCGCTGAGTTTTCCAAGTGCATTAAGTTTGAGAAATGGGTTGCGTCCTGAGATTAAGAAGGCGATTGGTTATCAGAAGATCCGTGTTTTTGCTGATTTGATTGACAGCTGCAGGATTTATGAGGAAGACAACAATGCTCACTACAAGATGATGAATGAGAAGAGGAGCAAATTTCAAAGTCGTAGTAAGCCGTATGAGGTTCCTGCTGGTAAGGGTAAACAGAAAGCTGCCTGCTGCTAAGAGGACTAGTGGGGGAAATGCTCCTGCTAGCATTGTATGTTACAAATGTGGCAAAGCTGGTCACAAGAGTAACGTGTGCAAGGCTGAAGTGAAGAAGTGTTACCGATGTGGTAAGGAGGGTCATGTAGTGACTGAGTGTGAGTGGAAGGAGGTGGTCTGCTACAACTGTGGTGAAGGAGGGCCACATTAGTACTCAGTGTCCAAAGCCGAAGAAGGAAAGGTCCAGTGGAAAAGTGTTCGCTTTAGCAGGTGAAGAGCCTACCGAAGAAGATGGACTTATTAGAGGTACGTGCTTCATTAATGGTACTCCTTTAAAGTCTATTGTTGATACTGGTGCTACTCATTGCTTTATTGCTGCTGATTGTTGTAAGAAGTTGGGTCTTGTATTGTCTGCTATGAATGGAGAGATGGTTGTCGACACTCTAGCTAAGGGGTCGGTAACTACCTCTCTAGTGTGTTCTCAGTGTCCCTTGTCGATCTTCGACAGAGACTTTGTTGTGGATTTTGTATGCTTGCCGTTGAGCGGATTGGATGTAATCTTGGGTATGAACTGGTAATTAGAGCATAACCATGTTCATATTAATTGTCGTAGCAAGTCAGTGAGTTTTGAAGAAGAGGAGTCTGGTCTGTTATCCGCTAGTCAGTTGCGGAAGTTGATGAAGGAAGGAGTTCAGTTATTCTCGCTGATGGCATCGTTGTCCGTTGAGAATCAAGCTATCATTGAAGAGTTGCAGGTGGTGCGCGAGTTTCCTGATGTTTTCCCTGATGAGATTCCAAGTGTACCGCCAGAGAGGGAAGTTGAGTTCTCTATTGATCTTGTACCTGGTACCAAACCTGTTTCTATGGCACCGTACAGGATGTCCGCATCCGAATTGTCTGAGTTGAAGAAGCAACTGGAGGATCTGCTCGAGAAGAAATTTGTGAGGCCAAGTGTATCGCCGTGGGGAGCTCCTGTGTTGTTAGTAAAGAAGAAGGATGGTAGTATGAGACTCTGTGTGGACTATCGACAGTTGAATAAAGTAACAATTAAGAATAAGTATCCACTTCCGAGGATAGACGATTTGATGGATCAGCTGGTGGGAGCTCAGGTATTCAGTAAGATTGATTTGAGGTCAGGTTATCATCAGATCAAGGTGAAGGACGAAGATATTCAGAAGACGGCTTTCAGAACCCGTTATGGTCATTATGAGTATTCGGTGATGCCGTTCGGTGTTACCGATGCACCAGGAGTATTTATGGAATATATGAATCGTATATTTCATGCTTACTTGGATCGGTTTGTGGTGGTGTTCATTGACGACATCCTGGTTTACTCTAAATCGGAGGAAGAACATGCAGAGCATCTGAGGTCAGTATTGGAGGTATTGAAGGAAAAGAAGCTGTATGTGAAGTTGTCGAAGTGTGAGTTCTGGTTGAAGGAAGTGAGTTTTCTCGGTCATGTCATTTCTGGTAATGGTATTGCGGTGGATCCGTCGAAAGTAGAAGCAGTGTTGAATTGGGAAGCTCCGAAGTCGGCAACTGAAATTAGAAGCTTTTTGGGATTGGCCGGCTATTATAGAAGATTCATTGAAGGTTTTTCTAAGTTAGCACTTCCGTTCACTCAGTTAACCTGCAAAGGAAAGGCCTTTGTTTGGGATGCCCGTTGCGAAGAAAGCTTCGCGGAATTGAAGAAGAGATTGACGGCGTCTCCTGTCCTGACGTTGCCCAATCCGGAAGGATCGTTTGTGGTATATTGTGATGCTTCAAAAATGGGTTTAGGTGGTGTGCTTATGCAAGATGGGAAGGTTATCGCGTATGCGTCGAGGCAGTTAAGGGTTCATAAGAAGAATTATCCCACTCATGATTTGGAATTGGCTGTAGTGGTCTTCGTGCTGAAGGTTTGGAGGCACTACCTCTATGGTTCTAGATTTGAGGTGTTTAGTGACCATAAGAGCTTGAAGTATTTGTTTGACCAGAAGGAGTTGAATATGAGGCAGCGACGATGGTTGGAGTTGTTGAAGGACTATGATTTCGGTTTGAACTATCACCCAGGCAAAGCTAATGTCGTGGCTGATGCTTTGAGCCGGAAGACTTTGCATATGTCGGCAATGATGGTTAAGGAGTTAGAGCTGATTGAAGAGTCCAGGGATATGAGTCTGGTTTGTGAAGTGACACCTCAGAGTGTTAAGTTAGGAATGTTGAAGATTGGCAATGAATTTCTGAACAGCATCAGAGAAGCCCAGAAATCAGATGTTAAGCTGGTAGACTTAATGGTAGAGAGTGATCAGTCAAAGAATGAGGATTTCAGATTAGATTCCCAAGATGTGTTGAGGTTCCGTGGTAGGATTTGTGTTCCTGATGATGCAGACATGAAGAGGGCCATTCTTGAAGAGAGTCACGGGAGTAAGTTAAGTATTCATCCGGGAGCTACAAAGATGTATCAAGACCTGAAGAAGTTGTTTTGGTGGCCTGGTATGAAGCGAGATGTGGCGCAATTCGTTTATGCATGTTTGACTTGCCAGAAGTCAAAGGTCGAGCATCAGAAGCCTGCTGGGTTGATGCAACCGTTAGAAATTCCAGAGTGGAAATGGGATAGCATCTCGATGGATTTTGTGACGGGATTGCCTAATACTGCAAAAGGGTATGATGCAATTTGGGTGATTGTTGACAGGTTAACGAAATCGTCTCATTTTGTTCCTATCAGCATCACGTATCCGGTGTCGAAGTTGGCAGAGATTTATATCCGGGAGATTGTGAAGCTTCATGGAGTTCCTAAGAGTATTGTTTCGGATAGAGATCTGAGGTTCACTTCAGATTTCTGGAAGAGTTTGTAAGAAAGGTTGGGGTCTAAGTTGAGGTTGAGTTCGGCATATCATCCTCAGACAGATGGTCAGTCTGAGAGGACAATTCAGTCATTAGAAGATCTATTAAGGGCTTGTGTTTTGGAACAAGGAGGGTCGTGGGATTCCTACCTTCCACTGATAGAGTTCACGTATAACAACAGTTACCATTCTAGTATTGGGATGGCACCTTTTGAAGCATTATATGGTCGGAAGTGTAGAACCCCGCTGTGTTGGTATGAGTCTGGAGAGAGTGTGGTGCTTGGACCGGAGATTGTTCGAGAGACGACTGAAAAGGTGAAGTTGATCCGTGAGAAGATGAAGGCTTCGCAGAGTCGACAGAAGAGTTATCACGACAAGCGGAGGAAAGATTTAGAGTCTCAAGCGGGTGACCATGTATTTTTGAGAGTCACTCCAGTGACCGGCGTTGGACGTGCTTTGAAGTCGAATAAGCTCACTCCTCGTTTTATTGGTCCTTATCAGATTTCAGAGAGAGTTGGGAATGTTGCATATAGAGTGGCTTTACCGCCTAACCTTTCGAATTTGCATGACGTGTTTCATGTGTCGCAACTTCGGAAGTATATTTCAGATCCATCTCATGTGATCCGCATGGATGATGTGGAGGTACGGGATAATCTCACCGTGGAGACGATGCCTGTACGGATTGAAGGTCATGAAGTGAAAGTTTTAAGAGGCAAGGAGATTGCGTTGGTGAAAGTAGTCTGGCTAGGAGCTGCTGTAGAGAGCATGACGTGGGAGCTGGAGAGCAAGATGCGGGAGTCCTATCCCGAGCTGTTTGAATCAGGTAAATTTCGGAGACGAAATATTCTAAGTGGGAGAGAGTTGTAACGCCCAAATAATTTAATTATTTATTTAATTAAATTATTTAGGTATTTTATTAGAATGGCCACATTTAATAATTAATCAAATGATGTTTCATGCAAATTAAGGAGTGGTGCCTAGTAATTAGCTGATTAGTGGACGGGGGCCCGTGATCCACGAGCCCAAGGCTTAGGCGCATGAAGGAAGGTGTTAGCTAGGGTTAGTCAATTCGCATTTGGAGAAGGGAAAAGAAAGAAAACTTGCGAAGAGGAGAAGAGAGAAAGAGAGAGGGGACGGTGCACTAGGAGAGAAGAGGAGGGGCGCCATTGTTGCTGTGGTTACTTGGTGTTTTCGTGCAATGAGGTTTCTAATTCGGCAAATCTAAGGTAAGGGTGAGGTTCTTTCAATATAATAGGGGTTATGATGGGGTTTATGTGGGGATTGGGCTCTATGATGCCATGATCATGTTGTTTGATGATTGTTGTTTGTTGTTTAATCATATTTGATTTTATATTCATGATGATGGTGTTTGGGGTTGAGGACTAAAATTGGTAAAAATCTGAAAATTCTGGTTCATTGGCGCCTTGGGCGCCATTGTTGGTGTTGGTGTTGGTGTTGCGTTGTGTTGCGCGCCCTGGTGCTGGGCGCTATAGGCGCCTTGTTGTCTGTGTTGCGTTGTTGCTGTCTTCCTCCTGGGCGCCATGGGCGCCGTGTCTGATGATCCTGTCTTGGCGCAGGGGCGCCATGGGTGCTGTGTTGCATCCTGTGTTGCTCCTGGGCGCCCTCCTGGGCACCAATTTCTGTGATGTTGCGTTTTGTGCCACTGTGTTGCCAGGCGCCCTGTTGCTGGGCGCCAAGGTTGCTGTGTTGTCTGTGTCCGCCGCGACGCTTCCCTCTTCCCCTCACGATGTCAACCGCTTCCTCTCCCTCTCCAAACCGATCCTCACCTCTTCTCAGTAGACCCACGTTCCCTTCTCTCTTCACCGAACCAAATCTCCTCTTCCCCTAAACTCAACGATGCTTCTCTTTTCAACACAGAGAGAGAAAGTGAGATTTCCAGAGAAGAGAGAGAGAGAGAGAGAGAGAGAGAGAGAGACGAGAGATTTCTGGGTCGAGAAAGAAGAGGACGAAGAACGGTGGAAGAGGGTGGTGGTTGAACGAAGGAGGTTGGTCGTGGCGGGGGGAGTGCGATTTTGGTTGCGATTGTGTGGTTGACAAAGTGGTTGGTGCGAGGGGTGGTGCTTACGAAGGGAGAGAGGGCGGTCAGGCGTGGGTTCAGTGTTGGTGGTTTGGTGTGAGGGTGGTCGCGGTGGTGGCGATGGATGGGTGGTATTGATGTGGTGGTGACCATGGGTGGCTTTAGGACGTGGTGGTTGCGAAGGGGAGGAGTGGGTTGGCTACGGTGGCATGGAGGAGGTGGTTCGCTTTGTGGTCATGGTGGTGTATTGTGAAAAGGTGACTGACGGTGAGGGTTTGTAAGGGTGGAAGTGACGATGGGGGAGACGGTGAGAGAGGAGTATGGTGTTTGATGGTGGCGCACGGCGAGGCTACGGTGGTGGCCACCGCAAGCGGTGGCCAGAGGTAAAATATCTCCACTCTCTCTTTCCCTTTCGTCTCACTATCTCTCAATCCCCTTTATGCATTCTGTTGTTTTTTTTAACTAATTCTGACTGAAAACCTTAGATTCTTTTTATTAAACCTATTGCTAATTGACCTTTAATTTAGATAGCTAATCAATTTCGTTTCTATAAACAGAAGGGTAACGCTACTGACTCTGAACAACCTTTTTTAATTTTGAATGCTAAACTTTCAAAAAAAGAGGAAGAAGATGAACTGAACCTTAAAATAAGACTACATTTTGATAAAAAGTATGTTAGATAACCTTTTTCCAGCTTCTGAAATAGACTCCTGTTGCTTATTGCTTGCTGCTACTATCACCTTGTTTTAAGAATTTTAGTGCCTTTTTCTCTCAGTTTTTGTGCGTATGTGGCTGTCTCTCTGAATATTTCTGTGTATCTTCTCAAGATCAGTGACTGTGTGTGTGTATTTTCTGTGTATTTTGGTGTCTATTTTCGCCTTGTGTCTCTGCCCTAATTGTGTGCTACTGTTTGATATTTATAGGCAGATTGGTGTGGTGCTGAGGACAGCAATTAGGGCAAATTTAGGGTGCTGTGGTGAGGAAAGAAAAGGACAGTCAAGGGCGCAAAGGACAGCTCCATTTTAGTCAGCAAAAGGATAGCTATTTGAATGGGCAAAGGACAATAGCTGGCAATGGAGGAAGAACAACATCCAAGGGAAGAAAAATAAATACCCTAGTTGGGGCAGCTGTTGGCTGCGCCCCCCCCCCCCCCTTTCTTCTTTTTTCCTTTTTTTTTTAAATTTTTTGTATTATTTTCATTTTCCCTAATTTTTTATTTTTTGGATTATTGGTTTTTGTACTTTTTTTTTTTGAGTTTTGGACAATTTTGTAATATAAATGGGCAGCAACCTTTTATGGTTTTTTGATTCAATTACAGAATGGTAAAAAGAATGAATTGGGCCCAACCTAAACAAAAAGACTAAACAATCCCAATCACATAAACAGAAGCGCAGGTTGCATAAGCATGCCCAATTAC
This sequence comes from Astragalus membranaceus, assembly GCA_039519185.1. Lineage (NCBI taxonomy): Eukaryota > Viridiplantae > Streptophyta > Magnoliopsida > Fabales > Fabaceae > Astragalus > Astragalus membranaceus. The sequence continues at coordinate 88,834,026 of CM076854.1, read as the reverse complement.
GCAAGTATAGGCCCAACTAAATAAATTACTAGACTTTGGCCCAAATAAGAGGTGCAGGCCCAATTAAACCAAAAAGACTAGTGGCAAATTAGACGAATAAATTAAACTAGTAGCAAAAAGGTAAAAAAAGGAAGCGGACAAAATTAGGGTATAACAGCTGCCCCTCTTTATTTAAATTTTACTAGGAAATATGGAGGGTTTTCCAGGTTTCTCGAGTAAAATAGAAATAGAGATAAAAAGACACTAATTTTGTCAAGGCTATTTTTTTAGAAATTATTGGAAAATAATTGGTTGATATAGAACAAAAGTAAATAAGGATCGCCGGGGATCTGAAGGAGCACTTGGGGCTCTGATGGTCTAACTCGCAATCGATGCTTGGCGCATTGACTGGAGTTAAACTGAAGGACCGACGGGGTCTGAAGGGCATGCCTAAGCCTGATGGACCAATGGGTCTGAAGGAGCGCAAACTAGCAACGGTACTAGTAAAACGGTCTGCTTGGGGGATGGCCTTTTTCGAGCGGCCCTGGGTGGCAAGGTCAGTTCGTTGACCTGATTTGCACACCTCGAAGGACATGCACTGTGTTTTTTAGGCAGACACGGTTAGTTTGAAAGGCCTGGGGTCGGATGATCCGTCGGTTGCTCGATTAACGCGACGTGCGGTCTGGATTGAAGGACCATTTGTAGATCTGAAGGAGCGCTAGGGCTCTGAAGGACCGCTGGGGGTCTAAAAGGCTGATGCTAGGCTCAATGCTAACATTATAATTTAAATTTAAAAAACTAATATATATTTGAACGCATTTAAGGATGCAATGAATGATGTATGCGTGCATGCAGTGTAAGCTGTTGCCAAGTGGCTTCAGTCTCAAGAGGGGGGGTGAATTGAGATTTAAAAACTTTTGATAACTTTCAAAAACGTTTTTCCCCTTTTCAATGACTTAGATCAATTTTCGCACAGGTTAAATGGAAGCGAAGGAATTAGAAAATAAGGCAATAAAGAACACAGAGATTTATTCCTGGTTCGGTCACCTCCTAGTGACCTACGTCCAGTCCTCACGCCCTTGTGAGATTTTTCCACTTACCAAAACAACAAGGCTTACAGGTGCCTTGGTAAACCTTTACAGACTTAGGCACTCTTCTACTAGGATACCCCACCTATAAAGAGCCCTCAAATCTATTACAACAATAACAAGAGATACCCCACCCTTGTTACAACCAGCTGCCCCAGAAAGATACCCCACTTCCTAGTACAAACAGCTACCCTAGAGAGATACCCCACTCCCTAGCACAAATCACAACAATTAAACAGTAACAAACGTAAAGACAGAAATACCTCTAGTGTAGGAAGATAATACAACTTGAAGAATGCAACCCCAACTAACTCTTAGCGAAAGATCAACTCTGACGAACCAGCGGTGCGCGAAGAGCAGAAATAAAAGTGCGAAGAGTTTTTATCAAAATTTGCTCTGATTTCGTGAAATGGGTTGGTGAGAAATGGAGGCTATGTGGCCTCTATTTATAGGCTCTGAGAAAATCAGGTTTACGTTGAAAATAATGTAGGAATCGATTCTTTGTTGAAAACATTGGATCTAGGAATCGATTCTTCTTTCAATTGAAAATCGATTTTGACTTGCTTTGAAAAGAGGTGGCAATCGATTCTTGAGATCCAGGAGGGCTAGGAATCGATTCTATACTCAATGAAATCTTGTATAAATCGATTTTTGGCTTGCCTGAGACATGTGGGAAGTGATTTCTAGTTTAGTACAAAAAGGTGTGAATCGATTCTTCCTTAAAAATTGTATAGCTTAGGAATCGATTCTCTAATGAAATCACATGAGGTGAAAATCGATTCTATGCTTTATGATTGGCCTGAAAATCGATTTTGATGTATGTATATGCAAGGTGCAAATCGATTTTTATGTTTCAAAAATGCTTTTTATGTTTTACGTAAGTATGCATGCATTTTAAAAAACTTTGTGTGAGTGTGTGAGACTTCGAGAGACGAGCTGACCTTCGAATGAGTTTACACTTTTTCCTAAGACACACCCAAACCCTAAGGACTACCTTTATATTCAAGGACTACCCTTAAACTTGAATCTTCAATTCTTGAGCTTGATTGTCTTGGATTGTGACTTTGATGTTTTGTCACTTTCATTAACTTTGGCCATCAACTTTGGCTTTGTCTTTTTCATCATCAAAACTTAACCTGTAATATTAGGTTACCTGCAATACGAGGTATCCACATTCTCCCCCTGTTTTATTGACTATATGCAAAGTGATAATGTTATGGATGTGTATATGCATGCTAATTTTTATTCTATTTTTCTCCCCCTTTTTGTTATGATCAAAAGGGTCGATATATGATAGAGTTTGCGAATCGAATTTCACAACTATTTGACAAGGTAAAAGAGCCATTGCTGATTTGTAAGTGATCATCAAAACTTGAAGAAAAACATATTTGAGACCATAAAGAGAATATTTTATCAAACACAGGTAAAGGCTAATCATGAGTCTCAAAAATCTGTGAAGCAGTTGTTTAAGCTTCATACATTTCATGCTGCTTAGTTTGAAAGTTGGTGATGGCAGCCGGAATATGGGAAGTAGAGTTTTGAAAAAAGATTATTCTAGATAAACAGCGATTGTGAGCATGTATTTTTCGAAAAGTACCAGAGTTAGCAGTTGATTGTAAGATGGATTAAAAAAAATAGCACTTCAACTGCAGAAATTCACAAGTCACGATTTTACATTTCTTTATAGAATCACTTTGAAAAAAACATTTAATTGAAAACTCATTTAAATGAAGAACCAGATTTTCTTTTGCAATGGATTTGTGAAAAATATCAACTAGCTGATTTTGACGATTCAACTGACTCAATCACACTATCGCCTTTCTAACCATAACCTCTAAGAAGGTGATATATAATTTTTATATGCTTAGTCCTAGAGGGATGACCAGAATACTTTGTTGTTTCATGCCTTATAAATATTGTTCTTTAAAGATGCATGAACCGAGGTTCAGGAATTGCTCTATTTCAGTAGTCACATATTTGACATAATAAACTATTCTTAAGCACATTTTCAAAATAGAGGTGAATAAAATTTTAACCAATCTGGCCTTTACCGGTGATTCTTCCTATATTTATCACAAGTCACATGACGGTTTTTTGCGTCTCCGGTCATGCGCTTTGAGTCTTTCCTGTCAAGGTATCAATCTGCCCCCATACCTTGAAGCATACCTGCAAAGATCTAAAACAAGGTTCTCGGTACCCAAATTTCTTTGGGTCCTTGTGGGTTAGTGTTTGGTATGGTCCTTTTGGGAACCCATACCTTTTTCATATTTTGTATACCTCTTGCCCTGCAAACGGAAGCTGTATGTCCAAGTTTATCACAATAATAACATTTAATGTATGGTCTAGTAGAAAATTTTGGTTTATGATGCGCATGCTTTTTCACAAAATTATCTCTTGGAACCCTAGGATGCACATGTTGTAAGTTGGACATTTTGCCTATTGTATATTCAAGCTCATGGATTTTCTTTTCATGTTTTGTACACTTATCACATACATAATTTGCCTTAGATTGAACAAGATTATCATTTTCAATTCTAAGCTCTAATTTTTCTTTTAAAGCATTAACTTCATTTTGAAGGTTGGCAATAGTTTTCTTGGATTTACTTAATGCCTTAGCTAATTTTAATGAATTTTCATGCAATTCAACAAATGCTACATGTAACTCATCATATGCATCTTGTAAAGATTCAGAGTTAGAATATACCTCAGTTTCGTTTTCACTGTCGTGGTCGGCCATGAGAGCAACTTGAGCTTTTTCATTTTCTGAATTATCTGATGAGTTCATGTCATTGTCTTCCCAAGCTTTGTAGGCTTTTCTACCATTGTTTCCTTTGGACCCCTTTTTCTTGAACTTTGACAATTTTCTTTCTAAGTTCGGGCACTCCATCGTCAGGTGTCCGGATTTACCACATTCGTAGCAAGTTGGTGGACTTGACAAGTTTTCCTTGCCCGAGGCTCCTTTGGATGAAGAATTCTTTTTGGGAGACCTTTTTCTTTTCATGAACTTTTTGAATTTTCTAACCATTTGATCCATATTCTCATCGTCTTCATCATCCTTATTTTCTGAATCATCACTATCATCGCATGGATTTGAACTAGAAGCCTTGAGTGCTAAACTTTTCTTTTTCTTATCGTTTTCTTCATGCTCTGCTAAGCGAGTGAGTTCTAACTCGTGCTCTAGTAGTTTTCCAAACAGGGTGGCAAGAGTCATCGTTGCTAAATTTCTTGATTCAGTTATTGCAGTAACCTTTGGTTGCCAATCTCTGTTTAGGCATCTCAGCACTTTGTTGATCAAGTCTTCGGGAGGAAATGATTTTCCTAATGAACCCAATTTGTTCACTATGTGAGTGAACCTTTTCTACATCTCTGATATTGTTTCACCTGTATTCATTCTAAACAATTCGTACTCTCTGGTAATAGTATTTTTTCTTGCTCTTTTCACTTCACTTGTACCCTCATGAGTAACTTGAAGATTATCCCTCATTTCTTGGGAAGATTTACAGTTTGAAACTCGAAAAAATTCATCAGCACTCAAAGCAGAAGTAATAATATTTTTAGCGCGTAAATTAAGTTGCACTTTTCTTTTCTCATCATCAGACCATTCATTTCTACTTTTTATTGTAAGAATACCATCTACTATGTGTGTGGGGACGAAAGGTCCTTTTTCCACAGCATCCCAAACATCTAAGTCTACCCCTTCAATAAAAATTCTCATTCTTTCTTTCCAATATGCATAGTCTTCTCCGTTGAATCCCGGAGGACGGAAAAGAGATGCACCCTCTTGCGTAGACCAACCTGAAGCCATTTCTCTTGAAGCTGCTAGGCCCTTTATACAAGAATCAAGCTCTGATACCACTTGTTGCCAAGTGACTTCAGTCTCAAGAGGGGGGGGGGGTGAATTGAGATTTAAAAATTTTGATAACTTTCAAAAATGTTTTTCCCCTTTTCTATGACTTAGATCAATTTTCGCGCAAGTTAAATGGAAGTGAAGGAATTAGAAAATAAACCAATAAAGAACACAGAGATTTATCCTGGTTCGGTCACCTCCTAGTGACCTACGTCCAGTCCTCACGCCCTTGTTAGATTTTTCCACTAACCAAAACAACAAGGCTTACAGGTGCCTTGGAAAACCTTTACAGACTCAGACACTCTTCTACTAGGATACCCCACCTATAAAGAGCCCTCAAATCTATTACAACAATAACAAGAGATACCCCACCCTTGTTACAACCAGCTGCCCCAGAAAGATACCCCACTTCCTAGTACAAACAGCTACCCTAGAGAGATACCCCACTCCCTAGTACAAATCACAACAATTAAACAGTAACAAACGTAAAGACAGAAATACCTCTAGTGTAGGAAGATAATACAACTTGAAGAGTGCAACCCCAACTAACTCTTAGCGAAAGATCAGCTCTGACGGACCAGCGGTGCGTGAAGAGCAGAAATAAAAGTGCGAAGAGTTTTTATCAAAATTTGCTCTGATTTCGTGAAATGGGTTGGTGAGAAATGGAGGCTATGTGGCCTCAAGTTTACGTTGAAAATAATGTAGGAATCGATTCTTTGTTGAAAACATTGGATCTAGGAATCGATTCTTCTTTCAATTGATATCGATTTTGACTTGCTTTGAAAAGAGGTGGCAATCGATTCTTGAGATCCAGGAGGGCTAGGAATCGATTCTATACTCAATGAAATCTTGTATAAATCGATTCTTGGCTTGCCTGAGACATGTGGGAATAGATTTCTAGTTTAGTACAAAAAGGTGTGAATCGATTCTTCCTTAAAAATTGTTTAGCTTAGGAATCGATTCTCTAATGAAATCACATGAGGTGAAAATCAATTTTATGCTTTATGATTGGCCTGAAATCGATTTTGATGTATGTATATGCAAGGTGCAAATCGATTTTTATGTTTCAAAAATGCTTTTTATGTTTTACGTAAGTATGCATGCATTTTAAAAAACTTTGTGTGAGTGTGTGAGACTTCGAGAGACGAGCTGACCTTCGAAAGAGTTTACACTTTTTTCCTAAGACACACCCAAACCCTAAGGACTACCTTTATATTCAAGGACTACCCTTAAACTTGAATCTTCAATTCTTGAGCTTGATTGTCTTGGATTGTGACTTTGATGTTTTGTCACTTTCATTAACTTTGGCCATCAACTTTGGCTTTGTCTTTTTCATCATCAAAACTTAACCTGTAGTATTAGGTTACCTGCAATACGAGGTATCCACATAAGCATGTGCAATGATCGGTATCTGGTGGTATGATGAATGAAATGTGGAGTGATTTTTCTTTTTGTTTTTTTTGTTCTTTTCGCTCTTTTGCTCTTTCTGGACTCTTTTTGCTCTTTTGCTCTTTCTCGACTTTTTTGCTCTTTTGCTCTTTCTTGACTTTTCAGCTGATCTCATCACCTCGCAAGACTCTCGACGTGAGATAAGAGGGTTGCCTCAAAGTAGTGGTGCCAAAGCACGGGTTATTGTGATTTGTTGCTTGAAGTGGTTATGCACTTGTCTTCTTTGCAATTTTATGAGAGATCCTCTCCTTTTGTGATTTTTAGAAATTTCGCAATGATTGTAATGCTTTCAATTATGCGCATGTTTCGCAATTCAGTATCATTTACCACAAAACATCTTTTCAAAGCAAATAGGGAGGTGAGGGAATGAAGAAAGAGTTTAATATTCAAATGAAAACCGAGTGCGCAAAAGGTCACACTGGCGGAAAATTACATTGAGAGTTTAAACTAAAAAAAGAAAGAAAGAAAAAGGAAGAGCAGGTCTTTTGATTGTTTGTTTCTTTGAGGTAACAATGCCAATCACCCATGCACATGACCTTGAGCACTCATCATCCAACTTTCGGAGGTATTGATTGCCTTTGCATTTGTTCAAAGTCCAACTTATTGACCCTAATTTTTGCCTGGACTGCTCTTTAGAGTTTTCAATCCACTGGGTCGCTCTAATTTTGCCTAGGCCGCCCTTTCGGGTTTTCAACCTAGCGAACTCATTTTTGCTTGGCTCATCTTTCTCTTTTTCCATATATTTCTTTAGGCATAGTACTTCTTAATTGCGTCTGAGTTCACTGGGAGTGGGAGGTCTTCACCGTCCATCTTTGTGAGAATTAAGGCTCCTCCAGAGAATGCTTTCTTTACCACATAAGGTCCTTCGTAATTAGGGGTCCATTTTCCATGGGAATCCTTTTGGATAGGCAAAATTTTCTTAAGCACGAGATCTCCTTCTTGAAACTGCCGGGGTCGAACTTTCTTATCGTAGGCTTTCTTCATTCTTTGCTGATACAACTGTCCGTGACACAAAGCTACCACTCTCTTTTCCTCTATGAGGTTCAACTGATCAAGCCAAGATTGAACCCATTCTGCTTCCTCTAATTTGGTTTCCATTAACACTCGCAGAGAGGGTATTTCGACTTCTACGGGAAGAACTGCTTCCATCCCGTATACTAGTGAGAATGGTGTTGCCCCTGTTGACGTGCGAACTGAGGTCCGGTACCCATGCAAAGCGAAAGGTAACATTTCATGCCAGTCCTTGAAGGTCACTACCATCTTTTGCACGATCTTCTTTATGTTCATATTTGCAGCTTCGAGTGCGCCATTCATATTTGGACGGTATGGGGAGGAATTATGATGTTGGATTTTGAAGTCGTCACACAACTCTTTCATCATCTTGTTGTTCAGGTTGGTCCCATTGTCTGTGATGATTTTATTTGGCAGACCGTAACGACAGATCAAATCTCTTTTCATGAACTTGACAACCACAGATTTTGTTACGCTGGCATAAGAAGCGGCCTCGACCCATTTGGTGAAATAATCGATAGCGACAAGAATGAGGCGATGCCCATTTGATGCCTTAGGTTCGATGGGACCAATGACATCCATTCCCCACATTGAGAATGGCCATGGTGCTGTTAGGACATTCAAAGAAGCACGTGGCACATGGATATTATCAGCGTAGATTTGACACTTGTGGCATTTTCTCACGTAATTAAAGCAGTCGGTCTCCATTGACAACCAGTAGTAGCCGGCCCTTAGGATTTTTCTTGCCATGGTGTGCCCGCTAGAATGGGTTTCCGAACGAGCCTTCATGGACGTCTCTCATAATTCTTTCAGCTTCTTCTTTCGCAACACATCTGAGGAGGACCATGTCGTGATTCCTTTTGTAAAGCACCTCCCCGTTTAGGAAGAAACCCATTGATAACCTCCTAAGTGTTCTCTTATCTTTCTCAGTGGCACCAGGAGGGTATTCTCTGCTTGTGATATAGTGTTTGATATCATAATACCAAGGCTTACTATCAGGCTCTTCCTAGATTGCCACACAATGATGTGCCGGTAGATCTCGATGTTGGATTCGGATGAATGTCAGACTTTTGTTGTTGTTGATATTGAACATTGATGACAAAGTCGCCAAAGCGTCAGCCAATTGATTTTCTTCACGGGGGAGATGGTGGAAAGTGATCTCCTCGAACCGTTCAATCATCTTTTGGATGTGATCATGATAAGGAATCAATTTGGAATCCCTGGTTTCCCAGTCACCTTTTATCTGATGGATGACTAAGGCTGAGTCCCCATATACATCGAGTCTTTTGACTTTCCATTCAAGGGCTGCTTTGATGCCTAGGACACACGCTTCGTATTCTGCAATGTTATTGGTGCAATAGAAGCTCAGTCTATCAGTAAATGGTATGAAGCGGTTATCAGGAGAAATCAACACAGCTCCGACCCCGTGCCCATACAAATTGGAAGTGCCATCGAATGACATTCTCCACCTTTTGTTGTCTGGAGATTTCCCTTCTCCGAATAGAGCCATTATATCTTCATATGGGAAATCACATTGCATTGAATGGTAATCTTCAATAGGCTGGTGTGCCAAGTACTCAGCTAGGGCACTACCTTTGATTGCTTTCTGAGTGACGTACGAAAGGTCGTATTCGGATAGTAGCATTTGCCAGCGGGCGATTCTTCCTGTGAGCGCAGGTTTTTCAAAAATGTACTTGATTGGATCCATTTTAGATACCAACCAAGTCGTGTGGCTCAGCATATACTACCTCAGACGACGTGCAGCCCAGGCCAAAGCGCAACATGGTTTTTCCAACAATGAATATCTTGTCTCGCACTCAGTGAACTTCTTGCTTAGGTAGTAGATGGCATGTTCTCTCCTTCCAGACTCATCATGTTGACCCAGTACGCAACCCATTGAGTTGTCGAGCACTGTTAAGTATAGAATGAGGGGTCTGCCCTGCACCGATGGCATCAGAATCGGTGGATTTTAGAGGTACCTCTTGATCTTTTCAAAGGCTTCCTGGAACTTATCATTCCACTTTGTTTCTTGGTTCTTGCATAGCAATTTGAAGATAGGCTCACAGGTCGATGTTAATTGGGATATGAATCTGGAGATGTAATTCAACCTTCCCAGGAACCCACAAACTTCTCTTTCGGTTTTAGGCGCTGGCATTTCTAATATTGCTTGTACTTTGGCTGGATCCACTTCTATTCCCCTCTGACTGACTATGAACCCCAACAGCTTTCCTGATCTTACATCGAAAGTGCATTTGGCGGGGTTTAATCTGAGTTTGAACTTCCTTAGGCGTTCAAATAGTTTTTGCAGATTTACAACATGTTCTTCTTCAGTCTTGGACTTTGCGATCATGTCATCCACGTAGACTTCAATTTCGTTATGCATCATGTCATGGAATAAAGCTACCATCGCCCTTTGGTATGTTGCACCAGCGTTCTTCAGTCCGAATGGCATTACTTTGTAACAGAAGGTTCCCCAGAGAGTGATGAAGGTGGTTTTCTCCATATCCTCGGGGGACATCTTGATTTGAATATATCCGGAATATCCATCCATGAAGGAAAATAAAGAGTGTTGCGCTGTGCTATCCACCAGGACATCAATGTGGGGCAAAGGGAAATCATCTTTAGGACTTGCTCTGTTCAGGTCTCGATAATCGACGCACATTCTGACCTTCCCATCCTTCTTTGGAACCGGGACAATGTTGGCTACCCATTGAGGATACTTTACTACTGCTAAGAATCCGGCATCAAACTGCTTTTTAACTTCATCTCGGATTTTCAGTGACATGTCTGGCTTCATCCTTCTTAGCTTCCGTTTCACTGGTAGGCATTCAGGTTTTACTGGTAACTTATGCTCGACTATGCTGGGGTCCAGTCCAGGCATGTCTTGGTATGTCCATGCGAAGATGTCAACATAGTCTGACAAGAGCTTAACCAATTTCTCTCGCTCACTGCCTTTCATCGTGAGGCCAATTTTAATCTCTTTCTTATCTTCCTCTGTGCCCAAGTTTATTCTCTCAGTAGATTCCTCGTGGGGTTGAATCACTTTTTCCTCGTGTTCCACCATTCTTATTAACTCCGGAGGAGTTTCCCAGTTATCTTTAACATCTTCCTCAGTTTGATTAATGGGGTGATCAAAGTTATGGTATGAATGATTGGCGTTGTTATTTTCAAAGATGATATTTTTAGATCTGCATTAGCGAAAATTGACGGAATGAAAACAAATAAAAGAGAAAGAACAAGGCGAAATGAAGTTTATTAGCGAATTCAAAATGCTATTTTATTGATACTGATATTGAAACGGAACATGCGTGCCCTTATGCAATGTCCTAAGGCCTTGGGCAGAGCCATAGGATTGCATTACAGAAAATTACTTTGCACTAAAAACTATAGGAAAATCAACAATCTCCCAATTCTTAAGCTTTTCGTTTGCAGGACAACGGCGCACAAGACTGACACCGCCATTTTCAGCACTTGAATCATCTTCAATAGCTGCAACCTGGTTAGGATCTAGTATTTCTGCGCTCTGAAAGCTTTGCTTTATGTCGCAGATGAAAATCTTCTTCATATCTGGCTCCCGACCCTCAAGTTTGGCCAACCTCCGCTCCTTCTTTTCCGCGGCGATCCTTCCTTTGTCAGCACGACTAGGACGGTACCCTATCCCACGTCTGTCTTTGTTTTCATGCAGCTGTATGGGTGTTAGGATCCCTTGTTTAGTCTTCCCTAAACCACTTCCAGCTTGATAACCCTTGCTTGTGCTTTCTAGTGCTTGGAAGGCGGTCTCGAGAGATTCTTCTGCAGCCTCAACATAGCGGATAGGAAACGACTTATTAACTAGCAATTCTTCTTCCCCCGAAACGACCACCAACTTGTTGTTGACTATGAACTTGAGCTTTTGATGTAGAGAAGAGGGCACAGCCCCTGCAGAATGGGTCCAAGGTCTTCCCAGAAGACAACTGTAAGACGGATTGATGTCCATTACTTGGAAACTCACTATGAAGACCTCTGGACCTACCTGTACAGGTAACTCCACCTCTCCGATGACCTCTCTTTTAGACCCATCGAATGCCCTGACCAGTCACTACAACATTTTGACTCTACGACAACGCTCGAAAAACGTTGCATAAAGCCATAAAACCATTGCCAATAGCTACGGCAACGATTATCAAACCATTGTACCTGCGGGCGTTGTCTTAGCTTTAGGCAACGGTTATTTGTCCCCAAAGGCAACGGAAGCTGAAAACCGTTGCCACTTCCAGTTGGAACACAACGGTTTTGGTTTCCACTCTATGGCAACGGTTGAAAACCGTTGTCAGTTATGGCAACACTTTGAAATCGTTGCCAGGTATGGCAACACGTGGAAACCGTTGCCATAAAGTGGAAACGAAAACCGTTGCCATGTATGGCAACATGTAGAAACCAAAACCGTTGCCATGGTATGGCAACACTTTAGAACCGTTGCCATGTATGGCAACACGTAGAAACCGTTGCCATTTTCTCAAACCGCCTTCAGCTATGGCAACACTTTTAGAACCGTTGCTATGTATAGCAACACGTACAAACCGTTGCCATAAATCCAAATAATACAAATCACATACCAAACATTGACCATTCCCTGTTTATTTTAATAACAACAACGGTTTAAAAAAATTGCTATTGATCATCCAAGCTTCTTAATCACATCACAAACTTCTTAATCTAATCAAGGGAAAAATTAAAGTTGTACCTAAAATGTAACAATTTAACAGACAAAATGTATCATTATATTGCTACTTCAAAGACATAATTAATGTATCTTAAACAGCATAATTTGTTGCTTCAATAAGTACAAAAAAAACATTGCAAAAGTTATATTACAAAAAAACATGTTCCATTTCCAAAATAAAACTTGTCAAGTCTTCAACACATGTCTTCAAACTCTTCATCATCGAAGCCATCAAGACCAAGATTTATACCTTCATTATTTTCCTACAAAAGTAACAAAATTCCATTAATGCCATAAAATCAGCAAAACAAGTGTTGCAAAAGTTCTGTGATGTGAATTTTCACTCTAGTTAGTGAAGTAGAATAGTTCTTTTAATCTCTTTAGATGGCATAGGGTCTGAACTCTCAGAGCAGCATGCATTGAAGAAAGTAGAGCATTGCTGAAAAATGATTTGTATTGAATGAATTGTTTACAGAGAGAGAGCCCTAATATAGGTACAGAGAAATGACCTGCAACAGCAGGTGAATAAACAAACAAAACCTGCAGTAGCAGGTTACCCTAACTAGCATTATTACAAGCTGTTATTAGCAAACAAAGGTTCATCTATTATAATCTAACAGCTTTTCACTTTTTTGTCCCCTTCACTTGATTACAAATTAAAAAGGGTTGGTGATAAATAATATCATATAGGTGGTAGTGGAAGCACTTGTAATTCAAGGACCAAAAGTGGCCACAGTAATGAGCCAGGTATCTGGAAATTATAAGCTGGTCTACTTGAAGTTATAACAATATTAAGCTGGTCTATCTTATTTTCCAGTAAGAATTTGGTCTAATACTGGAAATTATAACAGTCCTATAATTTCTCTCTTAAGCTTAATTTCTCTCTTAACAGTCCTTTAATTTCACTGTGTAACTACTTCTAACTGTATAGCATATATATTGAATCAGAACATATCAGCATTGATCCCAACTGCTTCCGTAGCCAAAATTTAGAATGACGATACCAATCACAAAACACGTCATACAAGCATCATTATTCAATCTTAGCATTCAACATGTGACAATAAAAGGTTAGATACTTACTTTATGAGCTTCCGGAGCATGTGTTGATGTCGAAGAACATGGAGCACTAGTAGCATCCGGCGGAGTTGAAAACATAGCTGCCAAAGCCTCCACATTCAACCCTGAGTTATTTTGATCCAATACGGTCATTACTAGAAGCTGAAACTTTTTCTCCATGCCTTTCTGATTCTCTTGTAGTTTCTCTTCAAGTTCATTCATCTTATTGGCATGTTCTTTTCTTAGTAGTTCCATCTCATTTGCATGTGCTCTCTTCATTTCTACAACTTCTTCATTTCTCTTCAACATAGTATGTGTTACCGCTCTTCCGTGGGTACGTACTCTCCCATGTTTTTCTTTACCAACCACCTTTTGAAAAGCTTCCGAAGGAGAATGACCAGAACTCACGAAGTCTTGAAGTTTTATCTACCATATTTAAAAAACAATCACACTTAATTAAAGATATACATTATTATATTTGAAATGAATCAAATGATAAATTCATTTGATAAAACTTACAATTGTATCATTTGTTTCTTCGTTCAATTGCTTTCCTTTCTTACTTTGGCGTGTTTCGATGAACAACTCAAGTTGAGAAGGAGGCTCTCCATCGTCACTACTTGCACACCACCAAGATAATAAGCTCATTAACACAATAGCAAAGGTAAGGTCTAAAACAGAACCCCGTGTAGAAAGTAGAAACAAGTCAAAATCTGAATTATTGATTTACTAGGAGGAAACATGAAATAAGCTGATTTACCATTGTCTCCTTTATGCGAGCAAAGCTTACAGGACCAGCTCAATGTCTGCATTTTTGTTGAGCTATATTTTGAGAATTTTGCTGACTGGTTTCCTGAGTTGATTAATGGACATTGCAATTTATTAAATTTGAGAAATGAATGTAAGACAAAACACAAATATCACTATTTCTTACTTGAACGGGCTTAAGGCTCCAATATTCCATCAATGCTTTAAAGTGTTCCTCTGGTATGTCATCGGGACGATTCTTCAACCGCTCGCGCAAGGTTTTATATTGGCTAAAATGTTTCTTTTTAATATCCCACTTATGCCGCCTCCATGCTGATTTTTTTCAATAAATTCACCAAGTGACATTGATGGACACTTTGGGATGTACTTTTTCTTTTTCAAGGATTGTTCTTCAATCATTTCTTTTTGACTTTGATTTCCATTAGCGGTAGACCTTAGCTGCCTCTTAATAGGGAGTTTAGATTGAACAATATTAGTGGCAGCTCTATTGTTCAATGAAGGCTTCATAGGGAGTTCAGATTGAACAATATTAGTGGCAGCTCTATTGGTCGATGGTTGGGCCCTACTTGTGGATTTAGCAAGGTCTTTTTGGTGAGAAACTTGAGTGGTATTTATTGTTTGGGTTGCCGCTTTAATGTTCAAGGAAGATTTCATTTGCTTTTGCCTTTTGTTTTGAGCTTCTATTGACCCTATTGATCCTCTTACTGGGATTGGAACTCCTCCAATAGTCAATGACTGGGTCCTATTTGTGGATTTACCAAGGCCCTTTTGGATCCTTCCTTCATCAGTGCCTATTGTTTGGGACTGGAAAATAGGATAGATCAAATCATGCTTTCATTGTAAATAGGACAGATTCATATAAATGCATGCTTTCATTGTAAATTGGACAGTATATTTACAGTATTACAGTATTACAGTAAATTGGACAGTATATCAGAATGTATTACCGTATTACAGTATTGTTACTATATATCAGTATATCAGTACATCAGTATCTATCAGTATATTTATCAGTATATCAGTATATATCAATATATATCAGTATATTTAACTATCAGTAATACTAATACTGTTATATATCAGAATGTACTGATAGACAGAATATATATCAGTATATATCAGAAAGGCTCAGAATATATCAGTATCAGTATATATCAGAAAGGCTCAGAATATATATTAGTAATTCTGTATATACGAGTCCTGTGTGAAGTTAATCCAATATTAACTATGCTTCCAATATTAACTGTACAGTATATATCAACTATGCTTCCAATATTAACTATGCGTGGAGAATAAATTTAAACAATTGAATGCAGTGGCTATATGTCTCCTGAATATTCAATGCAAGGACTATTTTCGGAGAAATCAGATGTCTTTAGCTTCGGTGTTTTTTTGGGTTATTTATAGGCTTTTTCTATTTACTGACACAACTTCCAAATGTATGGCTTTTTCCATTCAGGTCTGGATACAATGGAAAGAAGACAACATTTCAAAATTAGTAGATCAGAGAATGCATGAATCTTGTCATCATGATTATATTTTAAGGTGCATACATATAGGGCTTTTGTGTGTACAAGAATTTGGTGTAGATAGGCCTGCTATGGTTGAAGTAGTTTCTATGTTGAACAATGAGGCCTGCTACTGCATTTATAATTCAGTAGTTTTATGTCTCTAGAATATGGTCAGTGGGAAAAGAAAACTCTGTCATCAATAATGACAAACACATGGGACTTTGTGAACCTTCATTCTCCAAGCTAATTTGAACATGGGACTTTGTTTAAATTTATTCTCCACGCATTTTACTATAATATTAACTATGCTTCCAAATTTAACTATGCTTCCAATATATTAACTGAATAGAAACTAATTCGTAACCACCCCTATATATTAACTATGCTTCCAATAGATTTAGAAAACTTGGAAATAACTTCTTACGAGGCAAATAGGCTGTTGTTGAGTGCTTCCAATATGTTGTTGATTTGTTCCTTGATTTGAATTGCTTCCCTTTCTTCTTTTTGAAGCTTTCTCATTTTCCACCTTGATTTTATACTTTTGAATCAAGTCCACACTTGATTTAGCTTTAAGTTGTTCAAGTGCAAAATCATTGTCCTTGTCCATTTTCCTACACTACGTGCATCATTGAAACACACAATCTATATTAATATCTAAACACATGTGTGAGTGATAAAAATTTATGAGAAATTATAATAATCAATGCATAGATTCCAATATCACCTTATATTAACAATAATAAATTATTAAATGAAAAGTAAACTAATCCATGTAGTAAAACAAAGTGTCATCAAAATCAGAATCATCTCCAACATCCATTTCATTTGACACAAGCAGAGACTTTTCAATAATGGTTGGTGGTATGTCACTCCTAGCCAATTCAACTTCATAGTTGTCATCACTCGTAGCTAGATTTAACGCATGATCTGACAACTCTCTTTGATACAAATGTTGGGCATTTGAATAAGACTCATCTGTCATATTAAAAAAGTCTCTCGTAAAAGTCTTCATAACATAGCTCCTATTCACATCAATAGGATCTTGAATGTAGAAGCATTGATGGACTTGTGAAGCTAACACAAAAGGGTCATCCATAGAACATCTCTTGTTGAAGTGAGCACAAGTCAACCCGTACTTGTCGTCTTCAACTTCAAACCAATCGCATCTAAATAACACAGACTTGAAATGACCATAATAGTCTACTTCAATTATTTCAATGATTGATCCATAGTAATTTATTGAATTTATTGTAGGATTTTTATCTTTAGTGCTTGCAAAGCTTTGGGTTACGGACACCAACGTCACACCACTACTTTGGGTTTTACGTCTTGCATCACGTTGTTTGGTGTGGAACCTATAACCATTAATGACATAGCCAGAAAAACGCCGCGCAACTCTATTTGGTCCTCTAGACAACTTCTTAAGTTGGTCAGAAACATCATCCATCCATTAAAGAATGAGTTTTGAACCATTCAACAAAACCTTGCCCTTGACTCTTCGCTTGGTTCCACCTCTTTCTTTTATTGATATTTGTTGTTTCATTTTCATGCTCCCTAAAATTTAAAAATCATTGTTAGCATAATGGTAAAGCAACTCTTTCATGTAACTAAAACCTACAAGTAAATTTATTTACCTAATGAACTCTTCAACTTCATCGCAATTGAATAGGATGTAGCGATGGATTTGATTCCTTGACTTGGAATCCAAAGAAATGGCTCCTCCCTTTTTCTTTCCTCCAATAGGATGACCTATGCCCGAATAAGAGTCTGAGCTTTCAAGTTCACCCGGATCACATCTATCACTATTCCTTGTCATTCTGTTATGCTTTGTTTCAACACCATTATGCAAATATCGTGAGCATAGTGTCAAGCATTCTTCAACCAAGTATCCCTCGGCAATAGAACCTTCAGGACGACTCTTATTACGTACATAGCTCTTCAATTTACCTAAATATCTTTCTGGAAAATACATCCACCTAAATTGAACCGAGCCTCCCAATCTTACCTCGTTCACTAGATGTATAGGCAAATGAACCATAACATCAAAGAAACAAGGGGGGAAAATCGTCTCCAATTGGCAAAGTGTTTCTGCAATCTCTGATTCCAAGATATCTAGATCCCCCACCTCAATAACTTTTTGACACAAACAACGAAAGAATGAAGAGAAGCGTATTAAAGGGTGGGCGACTTGGTCGGACATTGTGCTTCTTACAGCTACTTGAAGCAAGTAATGCAAGATGAAATGTGCATCATGACTCTTGTAGCCAATAATTTTTCTTTCAGCCAGTTGAACACATCTTGAAGTGTTTGATACACAACCATCAGGCATTTTTGCTTTCTTTAAGACACCACAAAAAGTAGACTTCTCATTCGGTGTCATGGAGAAACATGCTTTTGCAAACATAAGTTTTTTACCTTGATTTGTCTCTTTAGGGTGAAGTTTCTTCCTAATGCCCATTTCTTGCAAGTCAAAACGAGCATTTTCATGATCTCTCGTCTTACCCGGAATATCCAGCAAAGTGCCAATGATGTTATCAAATATATTCTTCTCTATGTGCATCACATCAATGTTATGTCGTAACAAATTGTGCTTTCAATATGGTTATTCAAAAAAAATGGATCTTTTCTTCCATGGACCATCATTTTGCCTTTTTTGAGTCTTACCAAAGACATTTTTAAAGTTTACCAACAACTCTAAGATATCTTCTCCTTCTAACAAAGCTGGTGGAGATCCATATTCTGTAGCCCCATTAAAATCCCTTGTATTCGATCTATATTTATGATCCATAGGCAAAAATACACGGTGACCCATGTAACACACCTTTCGACTATGCTTCAAATAAGTCAAATTAGTATTATAATTACAACATGGACATGCTAATTTCCCTTTAGTACTCCACCCACTCAACATAGCGAGCCCAGGAAAGTCGCTAATAGTCCACAACAATGCTGCTCTCATTTGAAAAGATTGATTTAGTGAGGCATCATATGTTTCTACTCCTACCTCCCACAACACCTTCAACTCTTCAATCAGTGGATGGAGGTACACATCAATGTTATTCCCTGGTGAAAATGGTCCAGGAATTAGTAAAGACAACATTGAATACTCAGCCTTCATGCACCACCAAGGTGGGAAATTATATGGTATCAATACGACAGGCCAAGTACTATGAGACAGATTTATGGATTTAAAAGGATTAAATTCATCACTAGCTAGCCCAAGTCTTATGTTGCGTGAATCAGCAGCAAAGTCAGAATGGCGCTTATCAAAGTCTTTCCATGCCTCTCCATCAGCTGGATGCCTCAACTTCCCATCTTTAGAACGCTCTTCTTCATGCCACCTTAATGAGTCAGCTGTCTTTGAGCACATGAATAACCTTTGAAGTCGAGGAATCAAGGGAAAGTGTCTCAAAACTTTATTAGGAACTTTATGAGCTTTATTGTTTTTCTCAACTTGATAATCTCCTCGGCATTAACAACCCACCGTGGAAAACCGCAAACAGAGCAGGAAGTGTCATTCTCATGATCTTTCCAATATAACATGCAATCATTAGGACAAGCATCGATTTTTTATAATCAAGACCTAGGTTCCTTATCATGCCTCTGGTTTTATTGAGTGTTTCAGGAATGTTCAACTGAGGCATAGCTTCTCTCAAAAGCTCTAAGAGAGCATTGAATGATGCATTGCTCCAACCATAAAGACATTTTAACAAATATAGTCGAATGGTGAACGATAATTTAGAGAAGTTTTTGCAACCCGGGTACAACTCTTGTTTTGCTTCTTCTAAAAGACCATAGAACTTTTTAGCACCTTCACTGAGGCCTTCATTAACTCCACATTCTCCGTGTGCGACATCTCTGAATCTTTCATATAGTAGTCCACCAACATCATCAATTTCGTCATCTTCTTCATTTGTGCCACCGTCGAGACGATTGGGGTCTTTACGCTTTTCACCATGACGAATCCAGACATCATATCCTCTTTCAAATCCGAAATATACCAAATGATTAAATACAACTGCCCTTGTTTTCCAAAAAGCATTGTGACAATCAATACAAGGGCATAGAATCTCTTTCCCTTGGGGTTGTCCTATGGTGTATGCATAATTTAGGAAAAACTCAACACCAAGAATGTACTCTGGGCTATCTCTTGCTGATTTCATCCACTCTTTGTCCATCGAGTTTACTAGAATAGCAACAAATAAGAAGGTTGAAGAATATCTAATTGTTAACAAATACATAATGAAAAGAACTATCAACACTACAATTATAACTATAATATAACACATTCGAAACATTCAGAAAATAGATGCATCTTAAGTCATGCTTGTTAAGAGGCAAAAGCATTTCACAAAACCTTTCTTCCAATCAGAGATCTATAAATAACATAACATGACAAAAATTGTAGTTTGACATATAGAATTAGGCTGTCGCCGTAAAACACTCGACATTAAATTGAAGCATACCTGATGAGCAAAAACCTTTCCTCAAATCTCGTCGCTAGAAGGTCACCTACTAGTTTGTCTTCCGAGAACTCAAAAGCAACATGACCTAAGAACCAAAGTTTAATAGTAAAATTAGTGTGATCTGTTTGTGTAATATATTACAATAGCAATACTAAAATTGATTCGGCATAATACAAATTTCATTCTCTATAATAATAACGTAACAAGATTGATATGCTGGGAGTTAGCAAATTCATATCATTATACATTATGCTACATTCCAAGTACAAATCTGAAAAGGACAATTTTGAATATCTCATTCTCATGCTTTATACTTGTTTTCTTCGTATGAAGGCTTGTCCAAATAGTTCCCAAGTTTTACGAAGATAAAATTATGACTTTGAGAAATGAATGTAAGCTCGTTGTTTTTAAAAAATGAAGCATTCTAAACTTTGTACTATATATCATGTGCTCTAAAGAAAATACTCAAAAGCATTCTTAGTTATTGCTACAAGATTCCAATAGTATAATTATTAACAGAAATACTCAACAAAAATTAAGTGATGCTTCAGTTATCAATATTACCTCAGCTAGAGTTATATTTAAAGTGCTAGAAGCATCGCTATCTCTTCTCTGCGCACAGACACAAGACAGACCTCTACCAAGCCATCTTGTTTATCCTACCACAACCTCAGCTGCAATCAAACAAAATTAGCCATCAATGATATTGCAATAAAACAGAATTATTCAGGTTATTTGGACCAAATGGGATTGTTAGATAATATATATTGTTTTTTCATCAGAGAGGGCAGTAATGTTCTTTTAGAGGCCTCTCCAATGTAGTTAACTTTCTATCAGCCATACCACTATTAAAGAGTAAAGACACCTCATTGTCCATATAAAACAATAATTGGGATATGAGAAGACATCTTATTCCAAACTTCAAAATGCACATTTTCCAAACAGTGGTTCACTTTCCTGGTGAGAAATCAAGCATTCATAATGCATGTACCTGCTACTTTTTCAAACCAACAAAAACCTCAAACAATATACAAAATATTGATCTACAGGACTGGCCTTTTGAATTGTGGATACTACCAAATTTTGCAAAATGAAAAGGTGAATGCAAAAGACATCATGTGTCATCAAAATCCATGCTACTAAATCAAAGTTTAATTTTTTTTATTCAAGCAATGAACAAATATCATGAAAAACATCTAATGCAAAGGCAACTAGCTAACTTCTGTGTACAAAAGCAAGTTAAAATCAGAAAAGAATCAAAACACAACATTAAATGATTAAAAGAACATTAAAACTTTGATGAAGAAATAGATCAAAACTCGGAGAGAACATTTCAACAGAGAGGGCAGTAATGCTCCTTTGATACCAGATAGTTTACTTCCATTTACACATATGACAAAGAATGGAGAGGGTCTTGTAGATCATCGGGTAAAAAACCAAAGTCATCAAGGACAACATGATAGTATTATCTAATACCAAAGTCACTATACTAACTTACTTTTCAAATAACTGTATACATGTTTGATTTTCTTATCAAACATGACAAACACTAACACAGTTTAACAATAACGAAAAATTATTATTTCAAATTCATATTATCTGACTTTCATAAAATATGAATTTTTTATTGTAAGTAACTAATATGATAAACTTCATATTAACACTTTCATAATTTTGAAACTTAAATATCATGCACTTTAATATTCTATCCACAACAGAGCAACTTTTATAACTCAACAAATTCACAGATGTAACCATTATGCAGGTAAATAACTAAATTGAACCGACATGGTGATGGGTTTATTTCGGAATCGATGATTTATGTTGACACAACATTGATCCAAAAACCCCCAAACCCAAAAAAAACAAAACCCTAAATCGAAGATAAAGAAGATAGATGTAAACAAAACCCTAAATTGAAGAAGATAGATGTAAACAAAACCCAAAAAAACAAAACCCTAAATTAAAAAAGATTAAATAACAAAATCGAACCTGAAGAGGGACAAACCCGAGGGAGGAAAACCAGGAGAGAGTGAGAAACGAACCTGAAATCATTGCGAGAGAGAGAGAGAGAGAGAGAAACGAGCTTGAGGGAGACGAGGGTTTAGAACTGAGGGAGACGAGGGCAGAGAACTGAGGGAGACGAGGGCGGAGAACTGATGGACGAGGGAGACGAGGGTTGCGTTTTGTGTTTACTTTCTGTTTTTGCATTATGAGTGATTGTTTGCGTGAGTGATTGTTTGCGTTCTGAGTGATTGTGGAGACGAGGGTGTTTGTGATTTTTTTTTTTTGAGTTTATTTGGGTTAACCCAAAAATTTTGGGAACAGAGAAAACGCGCTACTATTTAGCGCCTAGTTTTTTGATTTTTTAATAATTGTCCCTATGGCAACGTTTATCGACCGTTGGCTAAAGCTTAAACAAAAAATGGTTGCCGTAGATCTTATGGGAACGGTTTTCAGCCGTTTCCAGTATAAAAAATTAAAAAAAAATGAATAAGCAACGGGTTCAAAAAACCGTTGCCATTATTAGCTAAGGCAACGGTTTTTTTGACGTTGCAATTTTTCGCGTTACCGTAGGGTCCAAATGTTGTAGTGAGTGTAGAACTGGGTTTCATGTATGAACAATCTACGTCTAGCTTGTTCATAGTTGATTTGGGTAGTACATTCAGGGACGATCCGTTATCGATAAGTGTTAGACTATATGATAACCTTAGAGGGGGGGTGAATAAGGTTATGTGTAAATCTTGGATTCTTTTCAAAATAAATGATAATTTTGTTTTAAATCAAATGCGGAAACTTAGATTTAAACCTTATATGGGGCAAGCAGGCAGATTTAGGCACAATGAGATGTTATACTATTTTCAATATACACAACAAGATTATTTATAAGAAGTGTAGTGATATTGAATATAGTAGAGAGTAGATCAATTGCAGTGATATGGAAGATGATAGATAAACAGATCAGAATAGGGATATGTATTATGTTGACTACGCTATGATTGGTTTTAACAATAAACAGATGTTTTATGTTTAGCGCAGTATAACAATAAACAAACAGAAATGACAAATACAGTAAAAGAGTAGGGATAGAGATACACCAGGAATTTAGCGAGGTTCGGGATAAAAGCCCTACGTCCTCGGCCTCAGGCTTTGCAACCCTTGGACTTGATGGTAACCACTATATTGAAGAATTGTTTACAAACAGGCAACTTCAAAATAGCAAATCTCAATTCCCCCGAACTGAGAACCCGAGC
This sequence comes from Astragalus membranaceus, assembly GCA_039519185.1. Classification (NCBI taxonomy): domain Eukaryota; kingdom Viridiplantae; phylum Streptophyta; class Magnoliopsida; order Fabales; family Fabaceae; genus Astragalus; species Astragalus membranaceus. The sequence goes on along the minus strand of CM076854.1, from coordinate 88,810,892 downwards.
ACCTAGCTAAGGATTTCAACACTGCTTCAATCTCCTAATTGAACGACCCAAGAGCACCTCCCAGGATTTCAATACCACTTCAATCTTCCCTGATTGAACGACCCAAGATCACCTCCCAGGATTTCAAACCAACTCAATCTCCTGATTGAGAGACCCAAGAAAACTTCCCAGGATTTCAAACCAACTCAATCTCCTGATTGAGAGACCCAAGAACAAATCCCGGGATTTCAAAGGGACCCCCACAAATAGAGTAACGAATACAAACAGAGATCTATGATCCAATCACCTCAGATATAATGACAGTATAGTGACTAAGAGATGAGTGATATGGAAAATAGAAAATGATATGAAAGTTGAAGCTTTATTTTCTCTCTTTCTTAGATCTAGAAAATGTATGTGAGAAGCAGAGAGGAGTTGTGAATTGTGGTGTGAGGTATGACTTAAAAATGAGAAACACACCTCCTATTTATAGTGCTAGAAAAGATTTGATTTTTTGAAAAACATTTATTGCACTTGATAATCGATTATGTCATTCAAAGGAACATCATATAATCGATTATAGATGTATAAGGAAACATGATAATCGATTATGACATTAGTTAGAATAGGCATGTAATCGATTATTATTGTCAAGGATGGCTCTGGATGTTTTGATAATCGATTACATGATGTAGTTATATGCATACATAATCAATTATTGTTGTCAAGAGAGGAAGGAAGCCAATAATCGATTATAGTTTAAAAAAGGAAAACAAGGCAAGTAAATAATTGATTTATGTAGGGAGTTATCTTTATGCACTAATCGATTTATTGATCTAAAAAAGGAAGGTAAGGCAAGCTCTTAATCGATTATTTGTTTTAGTTAAAATAGGAGAGTAATCGATTATGTGCTCTGAAACATTCAGGCACCTAATCTATTACCATAATAGATTATCTTTGTAAAAGGATAGGATTTTGATTTCAAGCCTTCAACAAAACTATTTTTAGGGTTTAAGCTTTCAACAAAAATAGTTTTAGGGTTTTTGTTGCCACCTTATGCATGCATGCAATTTTATAAAATATTTTTCAAAACTATTTTGATGCACCATGCATGTTTTGAAAAACTCATCTCTCAGCTACTAAAAGTCATAGACCTTCAGTGATAGGACCTTACACAGTGTCCTAAAGAAAGCGGATAAACAATTAGGTCTTGAACTGCTGAGGTGGCTTCTTCTCCAAGCTGCTCCATTTTAATCTTCCTGCTCTTTGCTTTATGTCCTGTACTTAATTCAACTTGAACCATTAGTAGATAAGGTGTAATTTGTTATCATACAAAACAAAGAGTGTTTGCCCTTGGTTCAACAAACTCCCCCCTTTTGATGATAACAAATTACATTATGCATAGGGGGTTTGATAGTAATGGAACTTTTTCAAAAAGCTCCCCCTAAGCATATGCATAATAAAATAAACAGTACATCAGCAGGATAGCAGCAATTATTTTATCCCCTCACATATACCATGCATATATTCTCTCCCACATATAACATGCATAATATTCTCTCCCCCTTTGTTTTCTTCAAAAAGGAGGGGGGTGAGTACATAGTATATGAGATAATCACAAACAGACATAATCACTTTGTAAACTAGCAAAGGAGCACATAGCATATGAGGTATCAGAAACAGTAGTTCATGCTATTCTCCCCCTTACTTGGTGATCCCCCTTAATAATTTTAGAATGCAAGGCTTTAGCAAAAGGAGGGTGGATCATCATGGTTTTAAAAATATGAGACCCAAGATAATCATCCTTGGTTCAACAATATAGGTATCATTTTTAACATAAAAAATATGTTGCATCAAAGATCTAGTATAATAGCACTTGAGAAAAGGCTTTGATGCATACAAACAATTACTTCACATAAGTGTTTAATACTTGATAAATATAGTTGTGTTTTCCTTACCCACACAACCTTTACCTATTAAGCAGATTTATAGTTGGTATACATTACAGATTCACTAGCTTTGTTGCTCAAGTTCAAGAGTAGTGAAGCATTACCAGATTCATGAGCTTCGTGTCTCAGCTATCAAGGTACCAATCCCCTATACCTTGAAGCATACCTGCACAAAAAAATCAAGTAGGAACTTTTGGTACCCATTTCTCTTTGGGTCCTTTGGGGTTAGTTATCAAGGGGTTTTTCACAATCCACCTTGGTTTCTTACAGGCAGGTATAAGGGTACCAAGCTCACATAATTTACGGATAGGGCATCTAGGTGAGCTATGGTTTCCCTTTCGACAGTAGGTGCATGAGAAAACAATGGGTTTATAACTTGAAGTAGATGCAACAAAAGTTAATTTCTTGTTTAAAATGGAGGAGGTGGAATTACCTTTGTACCCAATTCCTCTCCTATCAACATATTGATGTTGAGAGTGAAGCAACTGAGTCAAGGTCTTTTCACCAACCTCAAACTTTTTCAATGTTTCTTTCAAAAGTTCATTTTCAACCTTGGCATTTTCAAAAAAAATTTTAAGCTCACAAAACTCAAGGTTGACAGATTTATGCAGTTCATTCTTTAATCTATCTACTTCATTTTCTAGAGTCTCAATTTGAGTGAGCATGCTTTTGTTACTCTTTGCCAATTTCTTAGATTTTAACAAAAGAGTTTCATGTTCAAAATAAAGAGCTTCAAAAGCCTCACTCAAATCTTGACTACTATACATATCACCAAGTAAATCATCATGCATAGAGGAATTAGAAAGACTAGAAGAGTTAAGGCTTACCTTAGATGAGTCATTTTGCCATATGACAAACACCATTTGCAATTTGCTCTTCTTCGTCTGTGTCACTATCAGTCCCAAGACAATCCCATATAGTAGCCTTAGGTGTTTCACATGCCGTGAGACAAATGGCATTTGCAACCTCCTCTTCTTCACTGTCAGTATAGTTGTTCCATGTAGCCTTCTTAGCTTTCTTGGATTTCTTTGAGTTATTTCTCTTTTCAAGTTTGTTGAATCTCATGAATTCTTCAAATAATTCAGCCATGTCTTCATCATCAGATTCTTCATCAGACTCAACCTCTTTCCTTGCTACCTTAGGTGTTTTAGCAGCAAGAGCAAGAGATTTTCTTTCTTTTACCATTTTTGCTTCTTGATCTTTGTTAGCAGCCAATACAACCTCAAAGGCTAGAAGTGACCTGATAAGATCTTCTTGAGGCAGAGTACCAATATCCTTAGCTTCAGTGATTGCACATGTCTTGGGAAAGAACTCACTGGTTAGGGAAGCAAGGATCTTCCCATTTATATCTTTTTTGGAGTACTTCTTCCCTAGAGCCCTCAGGTTGTTCACGATCAGGTTCAGTCTCTGGTACATAGCTGCCACAGATTCATCTTCCTTCATTTTGAAGGCCTCATACTCCGAAGTGAGGATTCTGATTTTTGTATCCTTCACTTGGCTCGTACCGACATGAGTGGCTTCCAAGCAATCCCAGATTTCCTTTGCTGTTTGACATCCTTTGACTCTACCATTTTCTTCTTCACATAAGGATAAGTGAAGAATATTCATTGCTCTGGCATTTTGAGATATCTTATCCAACTCTGACTTTCTCAGCTCTTTCAGGTCAATGGTCTAGATATCCTCAACTGGCACTTCTTCTTCTTTGCCGGTAGCTTTACTTTTGATTTTCATTGGCATCAGTGGTCCACCTGCAATGATCCTCCATAAGGTGAAATCTATAGCCTGCACATGACATTTCATTCGACTACTCCAGTAGTCATAGTTAGTCCCATCAAACAGGGGTCGCCTAAGTAAAGACATCCCCTCTTTCAAAAAAGAACCCATAATCACAGATAGATAAATAAAATTTAAATTGCGAGATGTTAAGCTCTATATGCAATTTCTAGCTCTTGATACCACTTGTTAGACTATATGATAACCCTAGAGGGGGGTGAATAAGGTTATGTGTAAATCTTGGATTCTTTTCAAAATAAATGATAAGTTTGTTTAAAATCAAATGCGGAAACTTAGATTTAAACCTTATATGGTGCAAGCAGGCAGATTTAGGCACAATGAGATGTTATACTATTTTCAATATACACAATAAGATTATTTATAAGAAGTGTAGTGATATTGAATATAGTAGAGAGTAGATCAATTGCAGTGATATGGAAGATGATAGATAAACAAATCAGAATAGGGATATGTATTATGCTGACTACGCTATGATTGGTTTTAACAATAAACAGATGTTTTATGTTTAGCGCAGTATAACAATAAACAAACAGAAATGACAAATAAAGTAAAAGAGTAGGGATAGAGATACACCAGGAATTTAGCGAGGTTCGGGATAAAAGCCCTACGTCCTCGGCCTCAGGCTTTGCAACCCTTGGACTTGATGGTAACCACTATATTGAAGAATTGTTTACAAACAGGCAACTTCAAAATAGCAAATCTCAATTCCCCCGAACTGAGAACCCGAGCACCTAGCTAAGGATTTCAACACCGCTTCAATCTCCTGATTGAACGACCCAAGAGCACCTCCCAGGATTTCAATACCACTTCAATCTTCCCTGATTGAACGACCCAAGATCACCTCCCAGGATTTCAAACCAACTCAATCTTCTGATTGAGAGACCCAAGAAAACTTCCCAGGATTTCAAACCAACTCAATCTCCTGATTGAGAGACCCAAGAACAAATCCCAGGATTTCAAAGTGACCCCCACAAATAGAGTAACGAATACAAACAGAGATCTATGATCCAATCACCTCAGACATAATGACAGTAGTGACTAAGAGATGAGTGATATGGAAAATAGAAAATGATATGAAAGTTGAAGCTCTATTTTCTCTCTTTCTCAGATCTAGAAAATGTATGTGAGAAGCAGAGGGGAGTTGTGAATTGTGGTGTGAGGTGTGATTTGAAAATGAGAAACACACCTCCTATTTATAGTGCTAGAAAAGATTTGATTTTTTGAAAAACAGTTATTGCACTTGATAATCGATTATGTCATTCAAAAGGAACATCACATAATCGATTATAGATGTATAAGGAAACATGATAATCGATTATGACATTTAGTTAGAATAGGCATGTAATCGATTATTGTTGTCAAGGATGGCTCAGGATGTTTTGATAATGGATTACATGATGTAGTTATATGCATACATAATCGATTATTGTTGTCAAGAGAGGAAGGAAGCCAATAATCGATTATAGTTTAAAAAAGGAAAACAAGGCAAGCAAATAATCGATTTATGTAGGTAGTTATCTTTATGCACTAATCGATTTATTGATCTAAAAAAGGAAGGTAAGGCAAGCTCTTAATCGATTATTTGTTTTAGTTAAAATAGGAGAGTAATCGATTATGTGCTCTGAAACATTCAGGCACCTAATCTATTACCATAATAGATTATCTTTGTAAAAGGATAGGATTTTGATTTCAAGCCTTCAACAAAACTATTTTTAGGGTTTAAGCTTTCAACAAAAATAGTTTTAGTGTTTTTGTTGCCACCTTATGCATGCATGCAATTTTATAAAATATTTTTCAAAACTATTTTGATGCACCACGCATGTTTTGAAAAACTCATCTCTCAGCTACTAAAAGTCATAGACCTTCAGTGATAGGACCTTACACAGTGTCCTAAAGAAAGCGGATAAACAATTAGGTCTTGAACTGCTGAGGTGGCTTCTTCTCCAAGCTGCTCCATTTTAATCTTCCTGCTCTTTGCTTTATGTCCTGTACTTAATTCAACTTGAACCATTAGTAGATAAGGTGTAATTTGTTATCATACAAAACAAAGTGTTTGCCCTTGGTTCAACAATAAGTACCCGAGCTAGAGAGTATTCTCCACATTTCACGGAGATATGCAAAGCCTTGTTGTGCCCTCTTCCCTCAACGGGGATCTCGTCATCTGTGAAGGTGAGGTAGTTGTTTGCAACGATATTTCTGACGATCCCATCAAACTGATCAACTGTGATGTCGTGAGTGACATGGGCTTCACTCAGCACCTTCATTAGTGTTGGGCGGTGGGCTTCAGAATTGAGTAATAGTGATAGCAGGGATATCTTAGCAGGGGTCTGATTCAGCTGATCCACCACCTTATACTCACTCTGCCTCATAAGCTTTAAGAATTCACCGGCTTCCTGTTCAGATAGTGTCCTTTGGCCTGCATTCTTATCAACAGGTTCTACTTCTTTGTCTTTGCCCTTGTGGGCTCTTTCTTCTTCTTCGCTTGATTTCCCTCCACCGAGTCTTTCGGGGGTATAGATACGCCCGCTACGAGTCATTCCACTAACCCCTGAGATGTTAATGACATCATGGCTGTTCTGAGGACCTTTAACTTGGACTTTCGCACTGTATATCCACGGGACTGCTTTGGTGTCACTGTAGAGGAAGGGAGCTGGCACTTGTGTAGTGATTGCTTTAGGCATACCCAGGGACGACTTCGAGTCCTTAGTATAGCGGATCTCTAGCGGCTTCCAAGTATCCTTGTTCTGGCCATTGCTCGATAGGATAGTTGACACCTGGTCCTCCCTCTTTTGAGAGCCCACTTGTATTATGTGTCGGTCCAGTAGATCTTGAAGGACCGACTTGAACGCTTCGCATGTCCCGGCACAGCGAGGGTTAGTAAATGAATCTTTTCCGGCACATCCCTTCATAACAACTCCGAAGTGGCACAATTCAGCGTGGATAGTGTCTAGAGGTGTGATAACTCTAATTTATATAGAGTTATTTATACTTCTAAACGCAACAAATTGCTTGAAACCCAAGTGCAAAATGTATTAAATATAGTGGTATTAGTAAAATGACAACACTCTAGGAATTATGTGATGAATAAAGCATTTTGTATATATATTGGTATGTTTTGATGTGTTTGTTTAGTTTTCCTACAGATGATGCTTCTGAACCACGATGCTTCTGCACTTAGTGCTTCTGCACCATCCTGCGCTGAAGATTTATAACCCCACAATGGAAGCACCTCAATTCATACCTTTGCTCCAAAACTTCTATGACATCATGCTTTGTCACAATTCACATGGAGCACATGGCCACATGCATAAGGAGGTGCCCACCATAAACATCATCATGAAAGGCTATTCACCTAAAGACATATGGCCTTACATAATTGGACCTCTTCTTATGGAAATATGCTGAACTCAATCTCCTTATCTAAAGATTAGAAAAGCAACCATGGTTAAGCCTCCTTAGGTTAACTTGGTTTTCAAGCAAACCCTCAAGCAAAGGAAATCTCCAAGGCTATAAAAAGGGCTCCCACTTCTCACTTGAAGATCATCGCATATCTCACTTGATAATATGTAGATCAAAAACTTTACTTATATTTTAGTAGTTTCATTTCTTGCATTTTATTCAGTAGTTAGTTGTAAGAAGGTGAGGAAGGAATTGACACCCTCTTCCTCCACTTCTTCCTAGATAGACGAAATAATCAGTGCTTCTGCACCAATCAGAATTCATGCAAAGGAACATTAATCTGTGTAACTTCTACCCTATTGATATCTTTTATATGATTCATGTTATTATGCTCCTTACAGATTCTCTCTATTATATAATGAGTAACATGAGCTAAATTCCTTTAGTTGAGATGTTCTAAACTTATAATGATCTTTTGAGTAAGTTATTATGCTTTTTAGTGTCGTAGCATTTTGGGTCTTGTGTTATACTACATCCATCTTATTTTAAGGTTGATTTCTTACAATAAGTAGAGTTATATTCACAGACATGGTTTATAACTAGAAATCAAGACTAATAAGGGTGAGTGTTTTAATAAAGGCTTTGTTGACTTGTTAATAAAGAAAACTTTGTTAAAACCATGTTAAGTCCTAGACATAGGATAACATAGTCCTTAGGGTGAAACAGTGGGTACCTCAAAGGCAGGAGTGAACTTATTTAGCAAGCCCAGACATGGGAAGCTTGTAATGAAACTCTGAAGAAAGTAGCTGACAAGCACACACTTATCCAACTGCACTCAATGCTACTGCACTTGATGCTTCTGCACTTGATGCTTCTGCATCATAGTGCTTCTACATCTCTAAAAGCATAGAAACTCTCAAAAAAAGCATTATCTAGTAAAGACATCTCAACTATATTTCTCAACTGATTTCCTTCATCTTATTTTACATACTTGCATTCTGTTTTTACTTAAACTAAAAACCCCAAATTTGTGAGTAGTGTAGTAGTACTAATTTATATGTTTTCTAAACACACACAAAGTTAATCCAATCCCTGTGGGTTCGACCTTTCTTACCATTATATTACTTGTTTGTGACGGTGTATACTTGCACATCTTTTCACACACCAAGGTGTGCTGATATCTTCCACCTTTGTGATAAGGAATCGTCCCTCAAAATCTTCAATGGCATTAACAGAGGGTTTCTCGTGCCCCGGTAATGGGTTAGTGGCAACATTCGGACCATCCTCTTCGAAACTTAGCCATTTAGATTCAATCAATTCTTGCACTACATATTTCAAAGCTTTGCAGTTTTTAGTGGAATGGCCGGCCGCTCCAGCGTGGAACTCACAGGTAGCATCTAGGTTGTAGCCCCTAGGGAAAGGAGGTTGAAGAGGTCTCATCGGTCGGGGAGTGATCAGGTTGTGACTGATGAGGTGATTGAATAGGTCCGTGTATGACATGGGTATTGGGTCAAAATTGACAGGCTTTCTTTCTGGGTAATTTTGTGGTCTATAGTTTGGGTTGACTTGGTGAGGTGGGACTAATGGTGCTTGAACAGGGATTTGGAAGGTTTTCCAGGGATTGGTGTAGGGAGGTTTTCCGGACCCAGAGATGGCATTGGCTTCCCCTTCCTTCTTTTTAGGGAATCCTGGGAAGGGCTTTTTCTGACTACTGGTTCCAGCAAAGTTATGGGCGATCTTCCCATTTCTCCATCCATTCTCTAATCTTTCTCTGATGACAATCATATCTGAAAAGTTCGAAGACACGCTCCCGATCAACCTGTCGTAGAAGGGCGATTGAAGAGTATCCATGAACATGGATACCATCTCCTTTTCTAACAAATGTGGTACTACCTGCACAGCCAACCCTCTCCATCGTTGGGCATATTCCTTGAAGGACTCATTATCTCTTTTTGTCATGCTCGGCAGTTGTGTCCTATCGGGAGCCATGTCAATATTGTATTTATATTGCCTCAAAAATGCGTCAGCTAGGTCCTTCCAGCATCTGATATGGGCACGCTCTAATTGCATATACCAGCTCGAAGCTGGCCCGGATAGACTGTCCTGGAAGTAGTGAATGAGCAATTTGTCGTCATGAGCAAACGCAGCCATCCTCCGGCAATACATGGTTAAGTGGCTCACGGGGCAGGTTGACCCTCTGTATTTGTCAAAATCCGGCACCTTAAATTTCGGAGGGATGACCACGTTAGGGACGAGGCACAAATCGTAAGCATCTCTCGCACCAACATTGGATCCTTCAACTGCTCTTAACCGTTCCTCAAGAATTTGCAGTTTGTCTTTGGCTTGAGGGTTCTCCATAGAGTAATGGTGAGGAAGCCCACTCATACCATAGTAAGAATGAATTATCGGAACTATGCCTGGGTTCACATTTGGGATATGTGAATGAGTGGGGTTCCTGAGGTCGGATCCCTGAGCTTGAGCATCAACTATCAGCGGTGGAGTGTAGCCAAGTGGGAATCTTTGTGGCGCGACGATGGGGCTTGGGTTTTTAATCTGTGGAGCGACGATAGGGCTCGGGTTTTGAATCTGTGGCACCCCCGGATTACCATCGTGACCTATCGGTGCAGGCTGTCTTTGGCCTACGACTCCGGAGGGACCATCCTCCGAATTGGCAGCGACTGTCGGAGGTGTGTAACCTTGCGGAAGTCCGTAAGGAGGCCATTGGTAACGCTGGTCATTAGCCCCAGTAGGGTACACCGTATATGGGATTCCAAGTCTATTGGGAAGAGCAGGGTTGGTAGCTTGATTTTCAGTGTTCCCCGCGGAGACATCTTCATCTGTATTCCCATTCCTCAAAGTTTGTAGGACCCTTAAGATTTCAGCCATCTGTTCTTTCATCCCATCTATTTCTGCCCTAAGCTCTTGATTGCCTAGGTTCTGGTTACCATGACCTAAGTCATCTTGATGTGGATTGCCCTGATCCGGGTTATCCTGAGGCGGATTGTCCTGATTTGCTTCCATGTTTCTAGCCTGAGAGCGAGTCCAATAGTGATGTTGACGCACCAGCTTGTCTTTTACTCTCTGTTGGCGGGATACATGATATGAGTATGTGAATGGATGAAAAGATTAGTGATGCATGTGTGCATGAGTTTTATTGTTTTAGGCCGAGAATTGTAAGCGCGTCTTGATTTGTCATAAATACATAAACTAACGTTTCAAGTACTTTCCAAAGGAGGATCAATAGGTGAAACAAACAAACTTCATTGATGCGGGAAAAGTACAGCATTTTTGAAATAAAACTTCGAAAGAAACATTACAATGCTCTTTTAAATTTCGCTCAAATACATATGGCTTTCATTTTCCACTCCTCTCTCTCTTTCTATTAGTAGTGCTACCAGCCTTCTCCCTAAGTTCTGCAATCAGGATTTTGCAGAATTCCATAAATTCGAAAACTTGGACCGGGGTGTTGAACGGGTGCATTGCCGCGTCAGCCTCTTTTAGACACTTTGGGATACCCATGATAGCTTGATTGGCCAGCCATGCCAACTTTGAGAATCTGTCTTTCCAGTATGAGCTTTCATTCTTCAACTCTATGAAGACTTCATGGTTTTCTATCCTGGTGACCAATTCTATAAAGCGGCTCTCCCAATGGATGCTTTCAGTCTTCAACTGGTGGTAAACTTCCTCTTGATATCTGATATGGTCTTTCAGCTCATCAGATCTTTCATGCTCCCTTCTCAAGGCTTGTTGGTATTCTCGGACTATTTCTTCAATTGTCTCTTTATCCCGCTGGATACTTTTCACTTGATCTTCAAACTCAGCTATCAATATCCGAGACTCTCTTTTTGATTTCACCAGGCAAGCCCTGTGCGGTTTTTTCGGCAATCATTGATTCTTCCCATAACTCCTTCCATTTGTGCGCATCATCAATGGCTTGGTTCATTTTCAGGTTGGATCGTTTTAATTCTTCCTTTGCCCCTCTCAGGTATTTTTGAACTTCTTGTTTGTTTTTTTCTTCAATCTTAAGCTGCTTGCGGCTATCTTCAATGGCCAATGACTTAGTTGTATTTTCCAGCTCCAATTTCTGGTTTCTTAGGAGCACTTTCTCTAATTCTGCCTGTAAGCCCTTCTTTTCTTCTTCAGCTTTTGACAAGGTCATCTTGAACTTATCTAACTCTTCGACAGTGGGAAGGGTAGGTTCAAGTACTTCTTCCCCAACCCGTAGTGCGCTTCGATAAGGCAATCGGGTGTCTTGGATTCTTTTTTGGAGCCACTGACGAAAGGTGGGTTCCTTATCGCCGCCCCTCTTAGTAAGCTCTTGTCCTTTGCGAACAACCATATCCCACGCTTGAGAAATTTTCCGGAGCATGTCAACCTCTTTTGGGCTTCCTTCATGGAGGTAAAAAGGGATTAACATGTCTTCGGTGGGCGGATTTCGCATGGGGTACCCTAGCTGTCTTAGGGTCAGAGCAGGGTTGTAATTTATGCATCCTCTTGTCCCCATGAGTGGGACATTTTGAAAGCTTCCACATTGAAAAACTACTGTAGGCCTGTCTTTCCACCATGATGGGTGCCAACGAACCTTGTATTCATGGAGATCTCTTAGCACTCACAACCATTCATCAGTGCTCATCGTCTTCACATCACACCCCTTAGCGTCCTCAATTGGGCCTTCCGCCTTAACCTTGTTAACAAAAGCATGGGTGAGAAGCCAAGCATACAAGGCATGTAGGCAGCAAGATATTATCTTTCCCTTTAACTCACTATAATGAGTGAAGGTACAGTAAGTGTCTGCAAGAATGGCCGGAATTGGGTTGGATGGGTTTTCCTCATCTTTGAAGGATAGGAAGGCACCAATAGCTGTCGTATCCACATATCTTTCAAGGCGTGGAAATAGCACAATCCCAAAGATGGTCAAAGCTAACACTTGCTTGAAAGGACCCCAATTTCTAGCATCAGCGAAGGACTTCATTTGACTTTCCAAGTACTCTTGCGGGAACCCTACAATGCAATTTCGGTTTTTCGATTTGTAGCATTGAGGCAAGTTTCTCATCTGTGTAGTAATGCCCCTGATACTGGTAGGGCCTAATTTCTCGTTGAGGAAATCCAAGGATCTGCGTATATTCTTCCAGGGTAGGTGCCATCTGGAAATTTTTGAAGGTGAAGCATCTCAAGGAAGAGTCATAGAATTGTCTCAGAGCAACAATGGCATTTGTCTGCACTTCCAACCGTAATAACATAATAATCTTCCCATAAGCTCTATCGAAAGACCTGCGCTCGATGGGCGGCAACCAACCCGCACATTCTCTTAAGCTCGTCAGATTGGGCTGTTTCACTGTAGGGTAGTTCAGGGTTTGAACTGCTTCACCATTTGATCCAATATTTCCTTGCTTATGACACAATTTTTGAGCCTCTTACAATTCTCGGCAAACCTAAATGAGATGAATAACATGCATGTGAGGATTTTTTTTACATTTTGTGAAATAATGATGCTATATGATGGATGAAAGAATGATGTCACGCGTGATAAAAAAAATAAGGAAAATTTTGGTGATTCAACTTTGAGAAAGTATTAACTATGTGTCACATCCTATATATGTAAAAGGGGGGAAAATGGTTTTGATGATTTGATGTTTTTTGAGAAAAAAAAATTATCTGTAACGTTGCAGCGGGTAGGTGAAATGCCCTTGTGTCCTAAACAGGTTATGTCTTATAGAGGTCATGGTCTAGGGTCACTTACGTGATCAATCTCTTGGGTGGCTCTATTCACTTCCTCACAAAGGTTTCCAGAGCTAAAATCTCCTTCATGATATGATCCACAACGATAGCGAGCTACCTGGGGTGGGATACCATGAAAGAGCGTACTCTGGTTGAGACTTTCATGAGAGTCAGACAGATAAAATCCAGAATGACCTGTCACTAATCATCTCCACTTGTCCTAGGTTATTTTTCAGACCCGGGTATAAGGCCCCACTAAGAAGTGTGTGAATAAACATGTGTAAGTGACGTGTGTGACATGGGCATAATACCTAGACTACACAAGCTGCAAAAGAAATACAGATAACAGTACAAAGGTCTTCTACCCTAAGGTTCAATAAAGCAATAAATAAAAATAGACAGACAAATATGAACGCTAAAGGTAAACAAAGTACTAAATTAACAATAATCTACACACTTAATTAAATTAGGCTTGACCCTCTTAAATAGTCTCCAGTGAAGTCGCCAGCTATAGCGACCGAAAAATCCGGAGGAGGGGATTCTTCGTCATTTTTGCAATGAAGCCGCCATCAATATTTATTAGATAGGAAAACATTGAAAAAACCTTTATTTTTGGGTTCGGGGGTCGATTATGCGTGGGGAAGGTATTAGCACCCCACATCATCCTTTCAAAAGAAAGGTTACCATTTAATTTAATGTGTAGAAAGAAAGTTAATTTAAAGGAAAATACTCTAATTTACCGTTTTTATTATTTGTAAAATTGAAAAGGAAGACTTAATAAAAATTTTAGTTTTTTGTGCTTGACAGGAGTGGGCCCCTGATCCTACGTATCTTCAGGTGCGATGGAGAAATCAAAGCTACGTAGTTCCTTGTAGAAAATGTTTGTGTGTTTGGTGTTTTTTATTTATTTTCGAAATTGGGAGAGGTATTCGTAATGACCAAACAAGTAAAACTCAGAGTGGTCATCACTCATAGCTCGTTTGAAAACTGAAGCTGTTATTAACGGTCCAACAAGCTAAGCTCAGAGTGACCATTAGTAACAAACCATTTTTATGTTTGGGAAAACGTTTATTTGTTATTTGGGAAGAAATAGGTTTGTGGAAGAAAACGTTTATTTATGGAAAAGAAATTTAAAAAAGGGAGAAGCAGGGGGTGCATTAGTAAACTGGGGTATAATTAACAGAAAAAGGTTGTATTTTAAAGTAGTGGGTGCAAAAAACAAACCCAGTTCGTTTTCTGTGCACTGGGCTGCATTCTAAAAGATGGGTTTGCGCAGGGGGGTGCAAGCCATTAAAACGGGGAGTGCGTTTAGAAGCAGGGGTTGTATAAACAAAATGGGGTGTAATAAAAAAGGGCCCAGTTCACTTTGGGCTGGCCTGCGTTTCCTTTAACAAAGATGCTAAGAGGGGGGGTACGCGCAGCAAACAAAGGGTGTAAAAAGAAAAAACGAAAAAAAAACTACATACTATATAAACTGAACCTAAAACGAAACCCTAAAAAAAATTCTTATCTCTCCTCACCGCCGCAGCGCCTTCTCCCTCTAACCCTAATCTTTCCCCTCACTTTCTCCTTTCTTCCGCGACGCTTCCCTCTTCCCCTCACGATGTCAACCGCTTCCTCTCCCTCTCCAAACCGATCCTCACCCCTTCTCAGTAGACCCACGTTCCCTTCTCTCTTCACCGACCCAAATCTCCTCTTCCCCTAAACTCAACGCTGCTTCTCTTTTCAACACAGAGAGAGAAAGTGATATTTCCAGAGAAAGAGAGAGAGAGACGAGAGATTCCTGGGTCGAGAAGGAAGAAGACGAAGAACGGTGGAAGAGGGTGGTGGTTGAACGAAGGAGGCTGGCCGTGGTGGGGGGAGTGCGATTTTGGTTGCGATTGTGTGGTTGACAAAGTGTTTGGTGCGAGGGGTGGTGCTTACGAAGGGAGAGAGGGCGGTCAGGCGTGGGTTCGGTGTTGGTGGTTTGGTGTGAGGGTGGCCGCGGTGGTGGCGGTGGATGGGTGGTATTGATGTGGTGGTTGATAAGTCTATTTTTAGAGTCTTTTTAATAGTTATTTTATTAAGTCTTTTTAGTATTTTAATTATATTTTTGATCTATTTTACTGCAAATGTTTACTTTTTATTTTCAGGTTTTATTTTGAAGCAAAAGAGAAAATATGAGCTAAAATGAAGAAAAAAGGAAATGTTTGAGGAGGAGCAATTTTTAAGGCACTAGACACCCTCATGGGCGCCAAGGGCCCCAAAAACCCAAAACTGGAGAAAACTGGCAAAACTGGCGCAAGACAGGGACCCCAAGGCGCCAAGGGCCCCAAAAACCCAAAACAGGAGAAAACTGGCCAAACTGGCGCAAGACAGGGACCCATGGGCACCAAAAACGCAACACAGGAGCAAAACTGGCGAAACTGGCGCAGGCATGGGCGCCATGGGCGCCAAAAACGCAACACAGGCGCAGCACAGAAACTGGCGCAGGAACTGGCGCAGGCATGGGCGCCATGGGCGCCATGGGCGCCAAAATGCTGGAAAATTTGGCTACGGCCACTTTTTGATGGCCACCTTTGCCAACTTGATTTTTTTCTTCTTTTTGACCATTTTGCCCTCAACCTAAGCCCTTTGTCAACTTGTTGATGGCTATGCTTTCTCCACTTGTTGATGGATATTTTTGCCCACTTGTTGATGGCTTTGCCTTGCCCACTTGTTGATGACCACATCTTTGCCAAAACTTGTAATTTACTATTTTGTCCCTCCCTCATATTTTTCTATAAATAGGACCTTGATCCTCACTTGTAAAGCACTTGAATTTTGTGACAAAGTTCATCTCAAAAATTCTCTAAAGATTGTTCTTCATGTTCTTCATCTTCTTCTACTTTCTTGCTATTTAAATTCTTGCAATTTATTTTCTAAGTCTTTTATTTTTCTTGCACATTTACTTTCTTGCCTCTTTATTTTCCAAGTCATTTACTTTCTTGCCCCTTTATTTTCCAAGTCATTTACTTTCTTGCCCCTTTATTTTCCAAGTCATTTATTTTCTTGCCCTTTATTTTCCAAGTCATTTATTTTCTTGCCTTTTATTTTCCAAGTCATTTATTTTCTTGCCTTTATTTTTCAAGTCATTTATTTTCTTGCCCTTTATTTTCCTAGTCATTTATTTTCTTGCCCTTTATTTTCCAAGTCATTTATTTTCTTGCCGTTTATTTTCCAAGTCATTTATTTTCTTGCCCTTTATTTTTCAAGTCATTTATTTTCTTGCCCTTTATTTTCCAAGTCATTTATTTTCTTGCCCTTTATTTTCCAAGTCATTTATTTTCTTGCCCTTTATTTTCCAAGCCATTTATTTTCTTTTCTCCTCTTTTGTCTACAATGATCATGAGTGAGTAGACTTTACTAAAACATTCCTTCTTTCTAAAAACACTTTCTTTTCAATTAATCAACTTTGAAAAATTAAATTGGTATTCACCTAGGCTCTTCCTGTGGATCGATAACTGTTTTATTACGCGATACGACTCGTGCACTTGCGAGGCTATCAAGTTTTTGGCCTTTACTAAAACATTCCTTCTTTCTAAAAACACTTTCTTTTCAGTTAATCAACTTTGAAAAATTAAATTGGTATTCACCTAGGCTCTCCCTGTGGATCGATAACTCTTTTATTACGCGATACGACTCGTGCACTTGCGAGGCTATCAGTGGTGACCATGGGTGGCTTTATGACGTGGTGGTTGCGAAGGGGAGGAGTGGGTTGGCTACGGTGGCGTGGAGGAGGTGGTTCGGTTTGTGGTCATGGTGGCGTATTGTGAAAAAGGTGACTGACGGTGAGGGTTTGTAAGGGTGGAAGTGACGATGGGGGAGGCGGTGAGAGAGGAGTATGGTGTTTGATGGTGGCTCACGGCGAGGCTACGGTGGTGGCCACCGCAAGCGGTGGCCAGGAGGTAAAATATCTCTACTCTCTCTTTCCCATTCGTCTCACTGTCTCTCAATCCCCTTTCTGCATTCTGTTGTTTTTTTTCTTAACTAATTCTGACTGAAAACCCTGGGTTCTTTTTATTAAACCTATTGCTAATTGACCTTTAATTTAGATAGCTAATCAATTTCGTTTCTATAAACAGAAGGGTAACGCTACTGACTCTGAACAACCTTTTTTAATTTCGAATGCTAAACTTTCAAAAGAAAGAAGAAGAAGATGAACTGAACCTTAAAATAAGACTACGTTTTGAGAAAAAGTATGTTAGATAACCTTTTTCCAGCTTCTGAAATAGACTCCTGTTGCTTATTGCTTGCTGCTACTATCACCTTGTTTCAAGAATTTTAGTGCCTTTTTCTCTCAGTTTTTGTGCGTATGTGGCTGTCTCTCTGAATATTTCTGTGTATCTTCTCAAGATCACTGACTGTCTGTGTATGTGTGTGTATTTTCTGTGTATTTTGGTGTCTATTTTTCGTCTTGTGTCTCTGCCCTAATTGTGTGCTACTGTTTGATATTCATAGGCAGATTGGTGTCGGTACTGAGGACAGCAATTAGGGCAAATTTAGGGTGCTGTGGTGAGGAGAGAAAATGACAGTCAAGGGCGCAAAGGACAGCTCCATTTTAGTCAGCAAAAGGACAGCTATTTGAATGGGCAAAGAACAATAGCTGGCAATGGAGGAAGGACAACATCCAAGGGAAGAAGAAAAAAAAAACCCTAGTTGGGGCAGCTGCTGGCTGCGCCCCCCCCTTTTCTTCATTTTTCCTTTTTTTTTGAAATTTTTTGTATTATTTTCATTTTCCCTAATTTTTTATTTTTTGGATTATTGGTTTTTGTACTTTTTTTTGAGTTTTGGACAATTTTGTAATATAAATGGGCAGCTACCTTTTATGGTTTTTTGATTCAATTAGAGAATGGTAAAAAGAATGAATTGGGCCCAACATAAACAAAAAGACTAAACAATCCCAATCACATAAACACAAGCGCAAGTTGCATAAGCATGCCCAATTACGCAAGTATAGGCCCAACTAAATAAATTACTAGACTTAGGCCCAAATAAGAGGTGCAGACCCAATTAAACCAAAAAGACTAGTGGCAGATTAGACGAATAAATTAAACTAGTAGCAAAAAGGTAAAAAAAAGGAAGAGGACAAAATTAGGGTATAACAATTCTTTTCCCATTTTTCTCATCAGTTTTGTTTCTGTTTTTCTTACAGGAAACATATGGAAGGCGTTTGACAGCTTGTTTAACAGCTGGTCCTTTGTGTGTCTAAATTGATCCATTTCATAAACAAACAATTTTGTTTTAGTTTAAGCATCACGGTCGAGAGAAGAAATAAATAAAAAATTAGATGAAGAAATAAATTGAGTGAGCATCATACATTAGTCCCACATCGAGCATACAGAGATGAAGAAAGGTAAGTTACTATTATAAAATAACTTGAAAAGTGAGGTGAATGACAATAAGGCCTACTCTTCGGCCGTCTTGGAAATTATCAAAACATGTGGGTCCTCCATATATTTTTGTGACGCGTGTCCAATCAAAATCAGTACAAAAATTTAAGTTTTTATTACTTTTTTGGGAACCACTCCTAACCGGACAACCGCCGGTTTAAGCCGGTTTTGCCGGTTTCTAGTCGGTTTTGCGGTTCTCAAGGCGGTTTCTGTGCAGAGCGGTTATAGGGGTCATTTGGACTGGATAGGGGTCCGGTTTCCGGTTAAACCGGTCGAACCGCCCGGTCCGATCCGGTTTTGATTACCTTGGTTTCTCTGCATCCAACGACCTCCATTTTTTCATGCGACCAACATACACTACTAGAAAAACGGAAAATAGTAACCGAATTAGAGACTGATTTAATTTGATCACTATAGCGGCCGATTTAGAGACCATTTTTGGGATGGGTAATGTATATGATTTGTAGCGACAAATTTAGTGACGGATTCCGTTTAGCGCTCCACACCCTGCAGGTAACATTCGTTTTACATCCTCACTTTTTGCATTCTCAATTTAACATCTGGAAACCCATTTTCGCTCCCACCATTAAGATTTTTGATGCATCACCGTCGGCGTGTACTCGGCGCACAGGAAGTGGTTCGAGACGCCATAATTTGTCCCTCTATTTACTGAGAAGTTAACATTTATATTTGGTTGACTTGTTGCAGTACATGTGAGAGGAGGATTTGTGTCATTTGTTGTGGTAGCTTTCACGGCCGGGATCTCAGATTATAGAAACACCCAACGATACCCAGAAGGCAAGGTTCCTGGCCACTTAGCTATAATTTGTTTTTTGAAATATAGTCAGTTTAGAAGGAATTTTTGACGCTTAAGATCTATTCTCTTGCAGGACATGGCTGATAGATTAAGAAGTTGTGAAAGGAGACTACCACACTAAATTTACACCCTTTGATTCTCTTCACATGTTTCTTCACTGAGAAAGGTAGCTTCACTTTGAATTCCCCTTTTGCATTTATTTTCTCTTTTGTATAGAATCTTGGTTTTGAATTCCCCACTTTGCATACACACAAAAACACAGAACATAAGTGGTGGCTTTTACGGTCCACCAGTCTGACAATTGGGGTACCATACTCGGATACCCTTTTTACCTGCTATTTTGCCTGTTTTCAGGTTTTAGTTGACTTTTCCAAGTTTAGCTTGACTTACATATTTTACCCTGCTTTAATTCTTTCTTCTATTTTTACCCCACATTGACTATTCAACTCTCTTTCTCTCAGCCTGACTATTCAACTCACTCTCTCACCATTGTAATTCCATTTCATTTCAAAACTCTCTCTCTCACCATGTCTTCGTTTTCATCGACTGTAAAAAGAGAGAGTCGTTGAAGTTCATCAAACCCAACCTAAAGTTCATATTTTCCAGATTCATCTCTTCGTTTCCATCGAACTCATATTGTGATTCAGCTCTTGATTTCCATCGAACACAGCCAGCGTGGTAGTGGGAGATTGAAGCAAAGTTAGGGTTTTTCGCCAACGAAGAACGGTAAGATCTGTAAATCTCTTCCAATTTCCGTTTCCGTTTCGCGTTTCACGCTTTCTCTTCATGTTTCGATCCGTTTTTTCCTCTTTCTGATTCATCGCAATTTTCTGTATTCGTCTAGCATTGTTTGATTCCGTTAGGAAATATATGAGTTTGTTGTTGCATCTTTTGAAGAATACAAAAATATGAGTTTGTTGTTGCATTTTCTGTATTTTCCTTTTTCTGATTCATCGCATTGTGTTTTGAGTTTGTGTTTGTGCTTAAAATGTGTTGCCATTGTAGCCTTCGAATCCTTCATTAAAATGTGTTGCCATTGTTTTGAGTTTGTGTTTGTGCTTAAAATGTGTTGTCATTGTAGCCTTGGAATCCTTTATTAAGTAACTCGATGTTTTCATTTTTTTCCATATTTTTCTTTGTTAAAAGAAGAAGTCATTGCTGTGTCTTTCCTTATTTTCCATTATAGCTTTGAACAGGAATGAAGTTGTAATTGTATATAAACTTAGGGTCTTGTGCACAAAGTATCACACAGGCACTTAACTCAATTGTAAATGGTCTAGAATACTATTATATTTTTGATGTTGGTGTCAAAACTTGGTATAATGCAGTTGTTGACTTTGAAGCATTCCTTTTTCCAAGCGCACTAAAGATGGTTAATGTAGATTCGACAGCTGAAAATTTGCAAAGGAACGAAACACAGGTATTTTTGTAACACTCATTAAATTTGTAATTTTTTTTATGAGTTGTTGTTTTAGTTGAAGTAAATTTTGAAGGAAACCTATGTTAAATGTTTAGGGTTCGGAAGATATGTCATCTGAGGATGATTATGAAAGTATGTCAATTGAAGATGAGGTGCATTTCAATGACAACGCTGATGATGGATTTAAGTTTGATGACGAGACAGCTATTAACAGTGAGGAGGATTTAGTTAAAGTAAATGTGACAGATCTGAAATCAGTAGAGTATTTTATGAAGTTTCATTTTCCAGATATGGGTGTCGCATTTATGTTCTATAACTGGTATGGGAGCATAAAAGGTTTTTCTGCTAGAAAATGTAAGGTCATGAGGAATTCAAAGGGTGAAATTACTCAGCAGGCATTTGTATGCCACAAGGAAGGTCACAGGAGACAAAAACACTACAATAAAGAGGGTAGAATCCGAAAAGCAAAACCTGATACTAGATGTGGATGTCAGGCCAAACTTAAAGTCCATGTTGATGAAATGTCCGGGCGATGGTACATAAAATATTTCAATGATTTACACAATCACACACTTGTGTTAGAGAGGTGGACCGGCATGCTACCGGGGCATAGAAAGATGAATGACTATGACAAATATCAGATGAATATGATGAGGAGTGTTGGTATTAAGACTAACAACATATATGGATTGTTTGCCGCACAGGTTGGAGGTTTTGATAAAGTTGGGTTTATGAAGAGGGACATGTACAACGAGCAATGGAGACAAAAGAAAATCCAAACATCTGATGCAACAGCGGTGTTGGATTTTCTTGAAAGCCTATCAAAGAAGGATGAATTTTTCTATTGGAAGCATACTGTGAATGAAGAGGGAAGACTTGAGAAACTTTTTTGGTGCGATGGTGCTTGTAGGATGGATTATTCTGTATTTGGTGATGTTTTGGCTTTTGATGCAACATACAAGAAGAATAAATACTTGTGTCCCTTGGTTATATTTTCTGGAGTAAATCATCATAACCAGAGCGTAATATTTGCAGCTGCAATTGTGACAAATGAAGTTGAAGAAACATGTGTTTGGTTGTTAGAAACATTGTTGGACGCGATGGGTGGCAAGAGTCCGGTCTCAGTTATAACTGATGGTCATCTTCCTATGAGAAATGCCATTAAACGTGTTTATCCAGATGCCCATCACCGTTTATGTGCATGGCACTTGTTACGTAATGCAGTAAGTAACGTTAAATATCCAAAGTTTGTTTCAAGGTTGAAACCTTGTATGCTGGGTGATTGTGATGTAGAGGAATTTGAACGGAAGTGGGATAAGTTGGTTGCTGATTTTGGTTTGGAAGAGAATGCATGGGTTTTAGAGTTGTACGAGAAGAGAAAAATGTGGGCTACCGCACACATACGTGGAAAATTCTTTGCGGGGTTTAGGACGACTTCAAGATGTGAGGGTTTACACTCAGAATTTGGTAAATATGTTAGTGTGAGAAACAATTTGCTAGAATTCGTAGAACACTTCTTTCGTTGGTTGAACTATATGAGGTATAAAGAAGTTGAAGCCGACTTTCTTTCATCACATGGTGACCCAGTGCTCCAAACACAATATAAGTGTCTAGAAAGATCGGCTGCTGAATTATATACAAGAGAGATTTTTAGTCTATTCCTACCGATTCTTCAAAAGGTTTATTTGTGCAGGGTTACTGGGTTTAAAAAAACAGAATCTGAATTCATCTACACAGTGGTGAAGGCCTGCAAAGAGGGATATGAATGGGATGTTTCTTATTCTCCGATAAGGTTGGAATTTAAGTGCTCATGTCAAAGATTGGAATCATTGGGTATTCCATGTGAACATTTGCTATACATTATTTGGTACTTGGACATAGTGCAACTTCCTGATTGTGTAGTGAAGACACGTTGGACAAAGACTGCAAAAGATTCAATTCCCCTACAAAAATTGAGCCAATCTGGTAGTGTTGACCCAACGATAGTTAGCCAGTACAAGGGTATGGTAGACGCTTGCCATAAAATGGCCATAAAGGCGTTGGAGTGTGGTAGGCCAGAGTTGGTTCAGAGGACTTATGATATTGTTATGGTGCACAGTCAGAGGTTGGACGCTGCTGCCAGAGGTGAGGAGGTTGTGTTCACAGATCTTGATCCATTTAATACTTCAGGAGTACGAACACCAAGGAAGCCACCAAGTGTACCTAGGAGAACACCAAGGAAGCCACCAACGCCAAGGAAGCCACCAACATGCATTGTATGCAGTAGAAAAGGTCACAACAAGAGTTCATGTAGATTGCTTGATGAATCCCGCAACAATGGTGGTGATACAAACAACACTGAAGGGTTTGAAGATTGTGATTATGACAATGTTGACACGGTACGTATTTTAATTTAGAGTTATTTGTAGGTATTAAGAAAGTAATTTAGATAGTAATAATGAATGACTAGGGAGAGTATTTGTATATGATTATATATAGTTAATGGAAGTAGTCAATTTTATAAACGGTTAAAAAACAATTTTGTGTAAACTGACATTTTATTTTTCATTTCTTTTTGCAGAACGTAAACTGATGGTAACTGAAAAGTGATTTGCAGAACATGCTAATGGATGCTGACAATTGATTTAATATTTAATTTACATTGGGTTGCCTAATTTAGTTATTTTGGTTGTAATGGTTGTAATGTAGCATTAATGCTGACAGTTTACTTAGACATTGGTTTTATGTTTAAAACTTGATTACTTTTGCTGAGATGTTGAAACCATGACATCGATTGTGATGCATGCTTAATTTTGTTGCTTCTTTAGAATTAGGTGTATGCATGTTAAAGGTTTTGTTATGTTAGAGAAAATGCTCTTCTCATAAAAAAAACAATCCTTGAGAATTTCATATGAATGGATCAATGAAATAATGTGCATTATGTGCGTTTAATATACATTAGAATGTGATATATATGGAGAAATAGGGAATACAGCAGATGGAATCAAAATATTCGGTGATATTAAGTTATATAAGTTAGGGACCAAATTGAAACACCCAAAAAAAATTAATTTCCAGTCATATTTTTACATCTCTTTCATCTTCCATTTCATTTGTAAGTCTATTCAATTAGTTATTTGGACCCAAAACTCCATGGTTTGTAGTAAACAAGTCAATCAATTGAAAATTCTAATATATATATGCCATGTTGGAACTTTCTCTCTTCTTATCTTCTTATTTTTACCTCTTCTTTGATCTAAACCACAGAGAGACCTTAAACACATAATAATGCTTGTTCTTCATTTTTTTCAAGAAAATTTTCTTTCCAATGTTCAATATTTGTAAAAATAGTGTCAAAAGGCATAACATCAAACATTAAAAGAGCAAAAACCAAATGTTTCAAGGATAAGCAAAATATTTCACTGCAAAGATTTGATATTTTAAGGTACACCAGAGAGATAAGAAATGTAAAACATTAAGAACGTGATGTAAGTCATGAAAAACAAGCATTACTATGTGTTTAAGGTCTTTATATTGTTTAGATCAAAGTAGAGAAAAAATAACAAGAAAACAAGAGAGAAGGTTCCAATTTGGCATATATATTAGAATTTTGAATTGATTGACAGATTGTTAAATATGATAACTGATATTTTGTGGTTTACGGAAAACTATGGAGTTTTGGGTCCAAAAAACTAATTGAATAGACTTACAAATGAAATTAAAGATGAAAGGGATGTAAATTTATGAGTGGAAATTAATTTTTTTGGGTGTTTCAATTTGGTCCCTTACTTATATAACTTAATATCAATTTGGTCCCTGAGCACGTCAGCTCTGTTAACATTGTTAACTAACTATGGTTGATTAAGGGACTAAATTGATACACATTTGTAAAAGTGAGGGAGTAAATTGAAATATTTGAAAAATCAAAGACCAAATTGAACTTTTTTAAAAAGTCAGGGACTAAATTGGTTATTACCTCAATCATTGTCACGCGGATAACACTGATACAAAACTAAATATATAATATTGGTTTCGAATACTATAACAGGATGTGATCCTCCCCCAACGGCATAACCAAACCCACTTAGTCACTTCCCAATTCAAGGTCCTGTGTTCGACTCTTAAGTTGGACACCTTTTTTTAATTTTCCTCGCCTTGTACTTTTGCTACGAAACAAATCATTGTCACGCGGATAACACTGATACAAAACTAAATATATAATATTGGTTTCGAATACTATAACAGGATTTGATCCTCCCCTAACGGCATAACCAAACCCACTTAGTCACTTCCCAATTCAAGGTCCTGTGTTCGACTCTTAAGTTGGACACCTTTTTTTAATTTTCCTCGCCTTGTACTTTTGCTACGAAACAAATCATTGTCACGCGGATAACACTGATACAAAACTAAATATATAATATTGGTTTCGAATACTATAACAGGATGTGATCCTCCCCCAACGGCATAACCAAACCCACTTAGTCACTTCCCAATTCAAGGTCCTGTGTTCGACTCTTAAGTTGGACACCTTTTTTTAATTTTCCTCGCCTTGTACTTTTGCTACGAAACAAATCATTGTCACGCGGATAACACTGATACAAAACTAAATATATAATATTGGTTTCGAATACTATAACAGGATGTGATCCTCCCCCAACGGCATAACCAAACCCACTTAGTCACTTCCCAATTCAAGGTCCTGTGTTCAACTCTTAAGTTGGACACCTTTTTTTAATTTTCCTCGCCTTGTACTTTTGCTACGAAACAAATCATTGTCACGCGGATAACTACTGACCGTTGATAATCGACTAGGGAGAGTATTTGTATATGATTATATATAGTTAATGGAAGTAGTCAATTTTATAAACGGTTAAAAAAACAATTTTCTGTGTAAACTGACATTTTATTTTTCATTTCTTTTTGCAGAACGTAAACTGATGGTAACTGAAAAGTGATTTGCAGAACATGCTAATGGATGCTGACAATTGATTTAATATTTCATTCTCATGGAAAAAACAATCCTTGAGAATTTCATATGAATGGATCAATGAAATAATGTGCATTATGTGCGTTTAATATACATTAGAATGTGATATATATGGAGAAATAGGGAATACAGCAGATGGAATCAAAATATTCGGAATCAGAACAAGCTACTAATCAATGAGATAAATCAAACTCAAGAGTCCATTACCAGGCTCTCAAAGCCAAGCAACATCAGCTATTCAAGTCACAAGTCCAGACTATTCAAGTAACTTACAATAGAGAAGTAGACACTTGTAATAGACAATGATGATTTGATAAAACAAAGGGATAAGGGTTCATAGATAATCAGGATTACACTTTTCATGAAAGCAAATAATCCCTAAACAAAATATTGGTCATTCATCTTGCATCTTCTCCGCAAGAAGACCACAACACATCCAAAAAACATGATTTAATCCAACATAAAATGGTCCCAGCCATTAACTAATCCTAAGACACCCAAAATAAAATAACTAAGCATCAAAATAACATCCCAATACATGATAACATTCTCTTTGTAGCTGCACTTCAAACACACAACACATCACTGACCCAGACTATCCCAAAACACTTCAGCCCTCTCTTGGATTCTTTCCCTGATTTCATTGTTAAGGCCTAGCATCAAGTTCATCGCCATCCTCATTCTTACAGAGTTCTCCTCAAGCTGATACATTGGACAAAATGACATATTTAATAAAGCAAGTAAAACATAGTTAAGTATAAAAAAATCAACTGTTCAACACAAACCACTCCACTGATTTCTGGATCAAAGTTACTGTCCATCTCAAGCCAGTCGAGCACCCAAACGCCCGAGCTTACACTGGCCAATAAAAAGCATAGGGTAATTAACTAAGGATACTAAAATATGTAATCTATTAGTTTACATCATTGTCATGAACTTACCTTTTCCCACAGTTTGGGATGCCCCTAGCCTCTGTGACTTTCCAATCATCAAAGTTCAAACACCGGCCTCTAAAAGTGTCTCCGTAGTTGCAATGGCTCACCATTTGTGCTAGCACCTCAGCCTGAAAAGTGTCCTTGTTAGTTTATGTCCAGCCCAAAGTTAGTAACATGTTCATTGCCTACAGTTATGTTGCATTACTAACCACTTTCGCTATCCGAGGTTGCCTATAGTATATCTGCTCAAGAGGACACCATGAGTCCAAATGGTAAATGATACGGTTATCGCAACAGATTACCATCAAAAACTGGTGATCACCACTTTGCATAGGCACATATATCTGTTTCATGAATAATAATGTGTTATAATTTGTAAGGATAACAATAAAACTAACAATACCATCATTTCATTCTAGCACTCACATATTTTAGTTTTGGATATGCTTCCATCCAACTCCTCAAATACTTTTCACACATGTGATACATAGTAGTTCCAGTAGTTCCATTGAAAATATCTCTCTCAAAGGAGGGTGGTAGAGCCCATACTGTCTTGATGTTGTAATTATTTTGAACCCACCTAGTCTTGTCACAAGCAAGGGCTATCATTGCACTGCTCACATGTTTTCCAGGGCACAAGCTCAGAAAATCACTCCTGGTAGCATAAAGGTCTCTAGACACGGCAAGTACCTCGCTGCATATGGAAAAACAGATATATATATATATATATATATATATATATATATATATATATATATATATATATATATATATATATATATATATATATATATATATATATATATATACACAACTTATTCTATTGAAAAACACTTAACACAATATTTGATAGTCATTACCCTATATCCTGCTCAGGGTGAAACAAATACACACAAGCTTTTCGTTCCGCAAGGTCTAAGTGCATATCATGTGTAGGCCTAAATTTTAGCTTCAGCCCCTACAAAACCAACAATGTAGTTGTTCAAATAACATTAATCTCTGCAACAGATATGATTGAAAATAAAATGCTTATTAAATATGCTTATTAAAATGCTTAATAAAATGCTTATTAAATATGCTTTTAACAACTATATTTGGTATATATAACATTTGTAAGTATAACATAAATGGTGCAAGTATTACCCTTGGAATGGTTGTCCGAATGGAACTAGTATTGTCCATTTTTGCTTCGTTTATCCTTGTCCTTGCATTGAAAACATTTCTTTCCGTTGGTTCTGGTAATCTACTATTACTGTTGAGTGCTAGCTGTTGAAGTTGTTGTGTAGACAGTGATGTCGGTGTCGGTGATGGTGATGGTGTTTGAAAAAGTTTCTTAGCAAGTTGTTCCTCACCAACACGTGAAGACCCCCCAAGAACAAGTTCCTTTAAAGAAAGTGGTAACAAAATATTTATGCATTGCACAATAAAAGGTATAATGGTATAAGCTTAAAGTATGTTAAGTTGTTGATGCTTACCTTGTGACGTGAACTTTTGTTTTCAATAGTAGACACCAATGTCTCAGCTGATTTCCCCTTATCCTTAGAAGAACTACGAGTCCAAGAGCTAGGTAAGTCTGGTTTGCATATGCTCAGAATGTTGTTTATCTTTTTTGAAGCAGTTGGGCGACAAATTTTCTTTCCTGCATTTTCTTCTTCATCATCAGTAATTGATAGAATGACGTTTCTGATATCTTCATCACTGAAGTCTGGAACATATGCCTTCCTCTTGCCAGCAGATCCAAAGATGTCCCCAGCATCTTGGACAACACTCATCTCATTGAAGGCATTGTTGTTGTTATCAGAAAAAATGCCTTTGTTTAATGTTCCTTCATGGGTTGGGGTTTCATAGGTGGGGATGGGGGTTTCATGTTTGGGGGTGGCAATGAAAATCTCAAGCTTCCTTAGAGTTGCTTGCATGGCAACTGACGCAGAAGTTAGTTCATGAAGCATTTGAAAGTTAGCTTGGAGACCATTCTTAAGTTCACGGATTGATGCAACTACATCATTCAATGTAGGCTCTGATGGTGCTGTTTCAGAATCAGTTTCAGGTACAATTTCAGTTGCATGGTTGTTGTCACAAACATCCGTATTCTCCATAGGTGAAATGAGTGCCATTTTCAGCAGAAAAAACTTGAACAGTTTGGGACTGGATGAAGAAGCAAAGTGGTGGTGGTTTACCAATAGCTGGGATTATTTAAGTCATCCTTGGACCTTGAAGGTGGACAAAATGGTGACCATATCAAGAGCTTCAGAGCATGCATGGTCTAGGTTGCACCAAATGAGCAAAATCAGTAGACTATTACCAGAAAAATGAAGTGATAAATCTCCTATTTTTGTGCAACAAGAAAATAAAAAAGTTCAAATCTGCTTCCTGCTGTATGCGTTTTCACGGTGTAAGGCCCTAAGCTTACAAACTAAGCATTTTTTATTTTAAATATGCTTTGGGCAGTGTATAATGCCGTCAACATCCACATTAAATGTTGTAGGAAAAGGTTTTTTAAGGTTTCATGTAATGTATGTAAACCTAACGGTTAAGGGATTGGTTTGTTCTCAACTACCAAAACTATATAATTTTTATTATTGTGAGTATCTCAACAAACTAACTAACCGAGGGAGCTAACTACTATCTGCATATGTGAAATGTTTTATTTTTTTTAAACCTAAAAGTTATAATTATAATGTTATATAAACTTAAATTCCGCTACTAGAGCACAAATGAACAATTTAATAACAAAGAATAGCTGAAATGTTTTATATTTTTTAAACCGTAATCATAAACTATCAACTAATCCTAATTCATAGTAGTCAACAACATGAAAAAAACCATTGCACATATCACTCCTAACACTAGGCATGTAACAACAACAATCTTCATTTGGCCCTTAGTTGATTTGTGATGTTCATGCATTTCAACCAAATTTTTCCTCAATGACTTCAGCTCCATATCTTTTTCACGAAGTTCCATATCCTTTCCACGAACCTCAATATCCTTTTCACGGCAACGTAGACATTCTTCTTCAGTGACATAATCTTGAAACCAATCTTCATACCACATGTGATAATTGCATCCACGCTCGACGCCAGTACCCTAAATCAATAATAATTAATTTGGTAAAACAGAACAAGTTAAGGGACTAATTTGATACTCATAAAAATGTTAAGGACATAAGTTCATCTTTCTCACCCCGTAATTCCTGCAACCCCAAAATTTCCTGCCTTTGTTAACGCCTTCTTTGCTCACAACTCGAACAACGGTCTGAACTCCGCAACAACAAGCAGGTCCTTCAATTGAGCGACGTCCGCTTGAAATGGAATTGAAGCTTCTTGAGTTCGAACCGTAACTTCGTGAAGCCATTGGTTGAAGCTTCTAAGGTTTTATGTTGTTGAGTTGCTTGAGTTCATCCTCAAAGTGATACTAGTATGTTGCACCAAACTTTAAATGATATGTCCAATAAATGTGATTCAATAATGTTGGTGGAGTATTAAATATCCATATGGTTGTAACAACTATATCCATATTCAATGACTCTATACTATATATATGATATATAATACATATGATATATATATATATATATGATATACTAATAACCAGAGTGTGGGGTTCAACGGTTGAGGTTGATCCTCCCTTAACCAAGGGTTGGGGGTTCGATCCCCGCCTTGGGTACGGAGCTGCCCCTCGAGGCACCTACAATGAGTGAGAGATTAGTCACTGCTCTCCGTGCGGTCGATACCCGGGTTTACCCAAAAAATATGATATACTAATAGGTGATATACACGTATCATTTCTTTTCAACAAAAAATAGTTTTATGATTTCGTGATATAATAAATAAATGGGAAAGCAAAATATATAATTTTGTTAATAAAGTTAAATTAAATTGTACTATGACAGTGCCATGGGTTGCCGGCCTTGGTGGTCTTTTTTTGTACTTTCGTGTTATGCAATAGTCAACATCATGACAATGACATAAAGCAAAATGCCAAAAACTAGCCTAGGTACAATGACAGCAAATTAACTTCACTCTTTATTAAAAGTTAAAACCAATAAATCGAATAAAGGTGAGTGGCTGGGATGGTGCTGTCGTTGGTGGGTGGGTGGGTGGGCAGAGGGAGCATAAGTGATTGGTTGGGATGGGATGGTGTGGATCCCACTATTTTATTTTACTTAGGTGTGGTATAATATAAAAAAGACAAAAATCCCTCTATTAGTTTCTCAACTACTATCTCACACACAGTCACTTTCACTCTCCCTCACTCTCTCTCACTAACCCATACTCTCTGTCATATTCTCAACTACTGTCTCACACACAGTCACTTTCACTCTCCCTCACTCTCTCTCACTCTCTATTAGTTTCTCAACTACTATCTCACACACAGTAAGTTTCACTCTCCCTCACTCTCTCTCACTCTCTATTAGTTTTCAACTACTTTTTCACACAGTCACTTTCACTCTCCCTCACTCTCTCTCACTAACCTACACTCTCTCTCACTCTCTCTCACTCTCTCTTAGTTTCTCAACTACTATTTCACACAAAGTCACTTTCACTTTCCCTCACTCTCTCTCACTCTCTCTTAGTTTCTCAACTACTATTTCACGCACAGTCACTTTCACTCTCCCCCACTCTATCTCACTAACCTACACTCTCTCTCACTCTCCCTCACTCTCTATTAGTTTCTCAACTACTATATCACACAAAGTCACTTTCACTTTCCCTCACTCTCCCTCACTCTCTCTCACTCTCTATTAGTTTTCAACTACTTTTTCACACACAGTCACTTTCACTCTCCCTCACTCTCCCCCACTTTCTCTCACTAACCTACACTCTCTCTCACTCTCCCTCACTCTCTATTAGTTTCTCAACTACTATCTCACACACAGTCACTTTCACTCTCCCTCACTCTCTATTAGTTTCTCAACTACTATCTCACACACAGTCACTTTCACTCTCCCTCACTCTATCTCACTCTCTGTCAGTTTCTCAACTACTATCTCACACACAGTCACTTTCACTCTCCCTCACTCTCTCTCACTCTCTATTAGTTTTCAACTACTTTTTCACACACAGTCACTTTCACTCTCTCTCACTCTCCCTCACTCTCTATTAGTTTCTCAACTACTGTCTCACACACAGTCACTTTCACTCTCCCTCACTCTCTATTAGTTTCTCAACTACTATCTCACACACAGTCACTTTCACTCTCCCTCACTCTATCTCACACTCTGTCAGTTTCTCAACTACTATCTCACACACAGTCACTTTCACTCTCCCTCACTCTCTCTCACTCTCTATTAGTTTTCAACTACTTTTTCACACACAGTCACTTTCACTCTCCCTCACTCTCTCTCACTAACCCATACTCTCTGTCAGATTCTCAACTACTGTCTCACACACAGTCACTTTCACTCTCCCTCACTCTCTCACACTCTCTCTCTCTCACTAACCCACACTCTCTGTCAGTTTCTCAACTACTATATCACACAAAGTCACTTTCACTTTCCCCTCACTCTCCGTCACTCTCTCTCACTCTCTCTTAGTTTCTCAACTACTATTTCACACACAGTCACTTTCACTCTCCCCCACTCTCTCTCACTAACCTACACTCTCTCTCACTCTCCCTCACTCTCTATTAGTTTCTCAACTACTATCTCACACACAGTCACTTTCACTCTCCCTCACTCTCTGTCACTAACCCATACTCTCTGTCATATTCTCAACTACTGTCTCACACACAGTCACTTTCACTCTCCCTCACTCTCCCTCACTCTCTATTAGTTTCTCAACTACTATCTCACACACAGTCACTTTCACTCTCCCTCACTCTCTCTCACTAACCCATACTCTCTGTCAGATTCTCAACTACTGTCTCACACACAGTCACTTTCACTTTCCCTCACTCTCCCTCACTCTCTCTCACTCTCTCTTAGTTTCTCAACTACTATCTCACACACAGTCACTTTCACTCTCCCCCACTCTCTCTCACTAACCTACACTCTCTCACTCTCTCTCTCTCACTCTCTATTAGTTTCTCAACTACTATCTCACACACAGTCACTTTCACTCTCTCTCACTCTCTCTCACTAACCCATACTCTCTGTCAGATTCTCAACAACTGTCTCACACACAGTCACTTTCACTCTCCCTCACTCTATCTCACTCTCTGTCAGTTTCTCAACTACTATCTCACACACAGTCACTTTCACTCTCCCTCACTCTCTCTCACTCTCTATTAGTTTTCAACTACTTTTTCACACACAGTCACTTTCACTCTCCCTCACTCTCTCACACTCTCTCTCTCACCAACCCACACTCTAGCTCTGTCAGTTTCTCAACTACTATATCACACAAAGTCACTTTCACTTTCCCTCACTCTCCGTCACTCTCTCTCACTCTCTCTTAGTTTCTCAACTACTATTTCACACACAGTCACTTTCACTCTCCCCCACTCTCTCTCACTAACCTACACTCTCTCTCACTCTCCCTCACTCTCTATTAGTTTCTCAACTACTATCTCACACACAGTCACTTTCACTCTCCCTCACTCTCTGTCACTAACCCATACTCTCTGTCATATTCTCAACTACTGTCTCACACACAGTCACTTTCACTCTCCCTCACTCTCCCTCACTCTCTATTAGTTTCTCAACTACTATCTCACACACAGTCACTTTCACTCTCCCTCACTCTCTCTCACTAACCCATACTCTCTGTCATAATCTCAACTACTGTCTCACACACAGTCACTTTCACTCTCCCTCACTCTCTATTAGTTTCTCAACTACTATCTCACACACAGTCACTTTCACTCTCCCTCACTCTATCTCACACTCTGTCAGTTTCTCAACTACTATCTCACACACAGTCACTTTCACTCTCCCTCACTCTCTCTCACTCTCTATTAGTTTTCAACTACTATCTCACACACAGTCACTTTCACTCTCCCTCACTCTCCCTCACTCTCTATTAGTTTCTCAACTACTATCTCACACACAGTCACTTTCACTCTCCCTCACTCTCTCTCACTAACCCATACTCTCTGTCAGATTCTCAACTACTGTCTCACACACAGTCACTTTCACTTTCCCTCACTCTCCCTCACTCTCTCTCACTCTCTCTTAGTTTCTCAACTACTATCTCACACACAGTCACTTTCACTCTCCCCCACTCTCTCTCACTAACCTACACTCTCTCTCACTCTCTCTCTCACTCTCTATTAGTTTCTCAACTACTATCTCACACACAGTCACTTTCACTCTCTCTCACTCTCTCTCACTAACCCATACTCTCTGTCAGATTCTCAACAACTGTCTCACACACAGTCACTTTCACTCTCCCTCACTCTATCTCACTCTCTGTCAGTTTCTCAACTACTATCTCACACACAGTCACTTTCACTCTCCCTCACTCTCTCTCACTCTCTATTAGTTTTCAACTACTTTTTCACACACAGTCACTTTCACTCTCCCTCACTCTCTCACACTCTCTCTCTCACTAACCCACACTCTAGCTCTGTCAGTTTCTCAACTACTATATCACACAAAGTCACTTTCACTTTCCCTCACTCTCCGTCACTCTCTCACTCTCTCTTAGTTTCTCAACTACTATTTCACACACAGTCACTTTCACTCTCCCCCACTCTCTCTCACTAACCTACACTCTCTCTCACTCTCCCTCACTCTCTATTAGTTTCTCAACTACTATCTCACACACAGTCACTTTCACTCTCCATCACTCTCTCTCACTAACCCATACTCTCTGTCATAATCTCAACTACTATCTCACACACAGTCACTTTCACTCTCCCTCACTCTCTCTCACTAACCCATACTCTCTGTCATATTCTCAACTACTGTCTCACACACAGTCACTTTCACTCTCCCTCACTCTCTCTCACTCTCTATTAGTTTCTCAACTACTATCTCACACACAGTCACTTTCACTCTCCCTCACTCTATCTCACTCTCTGTCAGTTTCTCAACTACTATCTCACACACAGTCACTTTCACTCTCCCTCACTCTCTCTCACTCTCTATTAGTTTTCAACTACTTTTTCACACACAGTCGCTTTCACTCTCCCTCACTCTCTCTCACTAACCCATACTCTCTGTCATATTCTCAACTACTGTCTCACACACAATCACTTTCACTCTCCCTCACTCTCTCTCACTCTCTATTAGTTTCTCAACTACTATCTCACACACAGTCACTTTCACTCTCCCTCACTCTATCTCACTCTCTGTCAGTTTCTCAACTACTATCTCACACACAGTCACTTTCACTCTCCCTCACTCTCTCTCACTCTCTATTAGTTTTCAACTACTTTTTCACACACAGTCACTTTCACTCTCCCTCACTCTCTCTCACTAACCCACACTCTCTGTCAGATTCTCAACTACTGTCTCACACACAGTCACTTTCACTCTCCCTCACTCTCTCACACTCTCTCTCTCACTAACCCACACTCTCTGTCAGTTTCTCAACTACTATATCACACAAAGTCACTTTCACTTTCCCCTCACTCTCCGTCACTCTCTCTCACTCTCTATTAGTTTTCAACTACTTTTTCACACACAGTCACTTTCACTCTCCC
This sequence comes from Astragalus membranaceus, assembly GCA_039519185.1. Taxonomy (NCBI): domain Eukaryota; kingdom Viridiplantae; phylum Streptophyta; class Magnoliopsida; order Fabales; family Fabaceae; genus Astragalus; species Astragalus membranaceus. Next base: position 88,775,915 of record CM076854.1, on the reverse strand, counting down.
TCACTCTCTCTCACTAACCTACACTCTCTCTCACTCTCCCTCACTCTCTATTAGTTTCTCAACTACTATCTCACACACAGTCACTTTCACTCTCCATCACTCTCTCTCACTAACCCATACTCTCTGTCATAATCTCAACTACTGTCTCACACACAGTCACTTTCACTCTCCCTCACTCTCTCTCACTCTCTATTAGTTTCTCAACTACTATCTCACACAGTCACTTTCACTCTCCCTCACTCTATCTCACTCTCTGTCAGTTTCTCAACTACTATCTCACACACAGTCACTTTCACTCTCCCTCACTCTCTCTCACTCTCTATTAGTTTTCAACTACTTTTTCACACACAGTCACTTTCACTCTCCCTCACTCTCTCTCACTAACCCATACTCTCTGTCAGATTCTCAACTACTATCTCACACACAGTCACTTTCACTCTCCCCCACTCTCTCTCACTAACCTACACTCTCTCTCACTCTCTCTCACTCTCTATTAGTTTCTCAACTACTATCTCACACACAGTCACTTTCACTCTCTCTCACTCTCTCTCACTAACCCATACTCTCTGTCAGATTCTCAACAACTGTCTCACACACAGTCACTTTCACTCTCCCTCACTCTCTGTCACTAACCCATACTCTCTGTCATATTCTCAACTACTATCTCACACACAGTCACTTTCACTCTCCCTCACTCTCCCTCACTCTCTATTAGTTTCTCAACTACTATCTCACACACAGTCACTTTCACTCTCCCTCACTCTCTCTCACTAACCCATACTCTCTGTCAGATTCTCAACTACTGTCTCACACACAGTCACTTTCACTTTCCCTCACTCTCCCTCACTCTCTCTCACTCTCTCTTAGTTTCTCAACTACTATCTCACACACAGTCACTTTCACTCTCCCCCACTCTCTCTCACTAACCTACACTCTCTCTCACTCTCTCTCTCACTCTCTATTAGTTTCTCAACTACTATCTCACACACAGTCACTTTCACTCTCTCTCACTCTCTCTCACTAACCCATACTCTCTGTCAGATTCTCAACAACTGTCTCACACACAGTCACTTTCACTCTCCCTCACTCTCTCACACTCTCTCTCTCTCACTAACCCACACTCTCTGTCAGTTTCTCAACTACTATATCACACAAAGTCACTTTCACTTTCCCCTCACTCTCCGTCACTCTCTCTCACTCTCTCTTAGTTTCTCAACTACTATTTCACACACAGTCACTTTCACTCTCCCTCACTCTCTCTCACTCTCTCTTAGTTTCTCAACTACTATCTCACACACAGTCACTTTCACTCTCCCCCACTCTCTCTCACTAACCTACACTCTCTCTCACTCTCTCTCTCACTCTCTATTAGTTTCTCAACTACTATCTCACACACAGTCACTTTCACTCTCTCTCACTCTCTCTCACTAACCCATACTCTCTGTCAGATTCTCAACAACTGTCTCACACACAGTCACTTTCACTCTCCCTCACTCTCTCACACTCTCTCTCTCACTAACCCACACTCTCTGTCAGTTTCTCAACTACTATATCACACAAAGTCACTTTCACTTTCCCCTCACTCTCTGTCACTCTCTCTCACTCTCTCTTAGTTTCTCAACTACTATTTCACACACAGTCACTTTCACTCTCCCCCACTCTCTCTCACTAACCTACACTCTCTCTCACTCTCCCTCACTCTCTATTAGTTTCTCAACTACTATCTCACACACAGTCACTTTCACTCTCCCTCACTCTCTGTCACTAACCCATACTCTCTGTCATATTCTCAACTACTGTCTCACACACAGTCACTTTCACTCTCCCTCACTCTCCCTCACTCTCTATTAGTTTCTCAACTACTATCTCACACACAGTCACTTTCACTCTCCCTCACTCTCTCTCACTAACCCATACTCTCTGTCAGATTCTCAACTACTGTCTCACACACAGTCACTTTCACTTTCCCTCACTCTCCCTCACTCTCTCTCACTCTCTCTTAGTTTCTCAACTACTATCTCACACACAGTCACTTTCACTCTCCCCCACTCTCTCTCACTAACCTACACTCTCTCTCACTCTCTCTCTCACTCTCTATTAGTTTCTCAACTACTATCTCACACACAGTCACTTTCACTCTCTCTCACTCTCTCTCACTAACCCATACTCTCTGTCAGATTCTCAACAACTGTCTCACACACAGTCACTTTCACTCTCCCTCACTCTATCTCACTCTCTGTCAGTTTCTCAACTACTATCTCACACACAGTCACTTTCACTCTCCCTCACTCTCTCTCACTCTCTATTAGTTTTCAACTCCTTTTTCACACACAGTCACTTTCACTCTCCCTCACTCTCTCACACTCTCTCTCTCACTAACCCACACTCTAGCTCTGTCAGTTTCTCAACTACTATATCACACAAAGTCACTTTCACTTTCCCTCACTCTCCGTCACTCTCTCTCACTCTCTCTTAGTTTCTCAACTACTATTTCACACACAGTCACTTTCACTCTCCCCCACTCTCTCTCACTAACCTACACTCTCTCTCACTCTCCCTCACTCTCTATTAGTTTCTCAACTACTATCTCACACACAGTCACTTTCACTCTCCCTCACTCTCTGTCACTAACCCATACTCTCTGTCATATTCTCAACTACTGTCTCACACACAGTCACTTTCACTCTCCCTCACTCTCCCTCACTCTCTATTAGTTTCTCAACTACTATCTCACACACAGTCACTTTCACTCTCCCTCACTCTCTCTCACTAACCCATACTCTCTGTCAGATTCTCAACTACTGTCTCACACACAGTCACTTTCACTTTCCCTCACTCTCCCTCACTCTCTCTCACTCTCTCTTAGTTTCTCAACTACTATCTCACACACAGTCACTTTCACTCTCCCCCACTCTCTCTCACTAACCTACACTCTCTCTCACTCTCTCTCTCACTCTCTATTAGTTTCTCAACTACTATCTCACACACAGTCACTTTCACTCTCTCTCACTCTCTCTCACTAACCCATACTCTCTGTCAGATTCTCAACAACTGTCTCACACACAGTCACTTTCACTCTCCCTCACTCTCTCACACTCTCTCTCTCACTAACCCACACTCTCTGTCAGTTTCTCAACTACTATATCACACAAAGTCACTTTCACTTTCCCCTCACTCTCCGTCACTCTCTCTCACTCTCTCTTAGTTTCTCAACTACTATTTCACACACAGTCACTTTCACTCTCCCTCACTCTCTCTCACTCTCTCTTAGTTTCTCAACTACTATCTCACACACAGTCACTTTCACTCTCCCCCACTCTCTCTCACTAACCTACACTCTCTCTCACTCTCTCTCTCACTCTCTATTAGTTTCTCAACTACTATCTCACACACAGTCACTTTCACTCTCTCTCACTCTCTCTCACTAACCCATACTCTCTGTAAGATTCTCAACTACTGTCTCACACACAGTCACTTTCACTCTCCCTCACTCTCTCACACTCTCTCTCTCTCACTAACCCACACTCTCTGTCAGTTTCTCAACTACTATATCACACAAAGTCACTTTCACTTTCCCCTCACTCTCCGTCACTCTCTCTCACTCTCTCTTAGTTTCTCAACTACTATTTCACACACAGTCACTTTCACTCTCCCCCACTCTCTCTCACTAACCTACACTCTCTCTCACTCTCCCTCACTCTCTATTAGTTTCTCAACTACTATCTCACACACAGTCACTTTCACTCTCCCTCACTCTCTGTCACTAACCCATACTCTCTGTCATATTCTCAACTACTGTCTCACACACAGTCACTTTCACTCTCCCTCACTCTCCCTCACTCTCTATTAGTTTCTCAACTACTATCTCACACACAGTCACTTTCACTCTCCCTCACTCTCTCTCACTAACCCATACTCTCTGTCAGATTCTCAACTACTGTCTCACACACAGTCACTTTCACTTTCCCTCACTCTCCCTCACTCTCTCTCACTCTCTCTTAGTTTCTCAACTACTATCTCACACACAGTCACTTTCACTCTCCCCCACTCTCTCTCACTAACCTACACTCTCTCTCACTCTCTCTCTCTCACTCTCTATTAGTTTCTCAACTACTATCTCACACACAGTCACTTTCACTCTCCCTCACTCTCTCTCACTCTCTATTAGTTTCTCAACTACTATCTCACACACAGTCACTTTCACTCTCCCTCACTCTATCTCACTCTCTGTCAGTTTCTCAACTACTATCTCACACACAGTCACTTTCACTCTCCCTCACTCTCTCTCACTCTCTATTAGTTTTCAACTACTTTTTCACACACAGTCACTTTCACTCTCCCTCACTCTCTCTCACTAACCCATACTCTCTGTCATATTCTCAACTACTGTCTCACACACAATCACTTTCACTCTCCCTCACTCTCTCTCACTCTCTATTAGTTTCTCAACTACTATCTCACACACAGTCACTTTCACTCTCCCTCACTCTATCTCACTCTATGTCAGTTTCTCAACTACTATCTCACACACAGTCACTTTCACTCTCCCTCACTCTCTCTCACTCTCTATTAGTTTTCAACTACTTTTTCACACACAGTCACTTTCACTCTCCCTCACTCTCTCTCACTAACCCATACTCTCTGTCAGATTCTCAACTACTGTCTCACACACAGTCACTTTCACTCTCCCTCACTCTCTCACACTCTCTCTCTCACTAACCCACACTCTCTGTCAGTTTCTCAACTACTATATCACACAAAGTCACTTTCACTTTCCCCTCACTCTCCGTCACTCTCTCTCACTCTCTATTAGTTTTCAACTACTTTTTCACACACAGTCACTTTCACTCTCCCTCACTCTCTCTCACTAACCTACACTCTCTCTCACTCTCCCTCACTCTCTATTAGTTTCTCAACTACTATCTCACACACAGTCACTTTCACTCTCCATCACTCTCTCTCACTAATCCATACTCTCTGTCATAATCTCAACTACTGTCTCACACACAGTCACTTTCACTCTCCCTCACTCTCTCTCACTCTCTATTAGTTTCTCAACTACTATCTCACACACAGTCACTTTCACTCTCCCTCACTCTCTCTCACTCTCTATTAGTTTTCAACTACTTTTTCACACACAGTCACTTTCACCCTCCCTCACTCTCTCTCACTAACCTACACTCTCTCTCACTCTCCCTCACTCTCTATTAGTTTCTCAACTAGTATCTTACACACAGTCACTTTCACTCTCCCTCACTCTCTCTCACTAACCCATACTCTCTGTCAGATTCTCAACTACTGTCTCACACACAGTCACTTTCACTCTCCCTCACTCTCTCACACTCTCTCTCTCACTAACCCACACTCTCTGTCAGTTTCTCAACTACTATATCACACAAAGTCACTTTCACTTTCCCCTCACTCTCCGTCACTCTCTCTTAGTTTCTCAACTACTATTTCACACACAGTCACTTTCACTCTCCCTCACTCTCTCTCACTCTCTATTAGTTTTCAACTACTTTTTCACACACAGTCACTTTCACCCTCCCTCACTCTCTCTCACTAACCTACACTCTCTCTCACTCTCCCTCACTCTCTATTAGTTTCTCAACTAGTATCTTACACACAGTCACTTTCACTCTCCCTCACTCTCTCTCACTAACCCATACTCTCTGTCAGATTCTCAACTACTGTCTCACACACAGTCACTTTCACTCTCCCTCACTCTCTCACACTCTCTCTCTCACTAACCCACACTCTCTGTCAGTTTCTCAACTACTATATCACACAAAGTCACTTTCACTTTCCCCTCACTCTCCGTCACTCTCTCTCACTCTCTCTTAGTTTCTCAACTACTATTTCACACACAGTCACTTTCACTCTCCCTCACTCTCTCTCACTCTCTCTTAGTTTCTCAACTACTATCTCACACACAGTCACTTTCACTCTCCCCCACTCTCTCTCACTAACCTACACTCTCTCTCACTCTCTCTCTCACTCTCTATTAGTTTCTCAACTACTATCTCACACACAGTCACTTTCACTCTCTCTCACTCTCTCTCACTAACCCATACTCTCTGTCAGATTCTCAACTACTGTCTCACACACAGTCACTTTCACTCTCCCTCACTCTCTCACACTCTCTCTCTCTCACTAACCCACACTCTCTGTCAGTTTCTCAACTACTATATCACACAAAGTCACTTTCACTTTCCCCTCACTCTCCGTCACTCTCTCTCACTCTCTCTTAGTTTCTCAACTACTATTTCACACACAGTCACTTTCACTCTCCCCCACTCTCTCTCACTAACCTACACTCTCTCTCACTCTCCCTCACTCTCTATTAGTTTCTCAACTACTATCTCACACACAGTCACTTTCACTCTCCCTCACTCTCTGTCACTAACCCATACTCTCTGTCATATTCTCAACTACTGTCTCACACACAGTCACTTTCACTCTCCCTCACTCTCCCTCACTCTCTATTAGTTTCTCAACTACTATCTCACACACAGTCACTTTCACTCTCCCTCACTCTCTCTCACTAACCCATACTCTCTGTCGGATTCTCAACTACTGTCTCACACACAGTCACTTTCACTTTCCCTCACTCTCCCTCACTCTCTCTCACTCTCTCTTAGTTTCTCAACTACTATCTCACACACAATCACTTTCACTCTCCCCCACTCTCTCTCACTAACCTACACTCTCTCTCACTCTCTCTCTCACTCTCTATTAGTTTCTCAACTACTATCTCACACACAGTCACTTTCACTCTCCCTCACTCTCTCTCACTCTCTATTAGTTTCTCAACTACTATCTCACACACAGTCACTTTCACTCTCCCTCACTCTATCTCACTCTCTGTCAGTTTCTCAACTACTATCTCACACACAGTCACTTTCACTCTCCCTCACTCTCTCTCACTCTCTATTAGTTTTCAACTACTTTTTCACACACAGTCACTTTCACTCTCCCTCACTCTCTCTCACTAACCCATACTCTCTGTCATATTCTCAACTACTGTCTGACACACAATCACTTTCACTCTCCCTCACTCTCTCTCACTCTCTATTAGTTTCTCAACTACTATCTCACACACAGTCACTTTCACTCTCCCTCACTCTATCTCACTCTATGTCAGTTTCTCAACTACTATCTCACACACAGTCACTTTCACTCTCCCTCACTCTCTCTCACTCTCTATTAGTTTTCAACTACTTTTTCACACACAGTCACTTTCACTCTCCCTCACTCTCTCTCACTAACCCATACTCTCTGTCAGATTCTCAACTACTGTCTCACACACAGTCACTTTCACTCTCCCTCACTCTCTCACACTCTCTCTCTCACTAACCCACACTCTCTGTCAGTTTCTCAACTACTATATCACACAAAGTCACTTTCACTTTCCCCTCACTCTCCGTCACTCTCTCTCACTCTCTATTAGTTTTCAACTACTTTTTCACACACAGTCACTTTCACTCTCCCTCACTCTCTCTCACTAACCTACACTCTCTCTCACTCTCCCTCACTCTCTATTAGTTTCTCAACTACTATCTCACACACAGTCACTTTCACTCTCCATCACTCTCTCTCACTAACCCATACTCTCTGTCATAATCTCAACTACTGTCTCACACACAGTCACTTTCACTCTCCCTCACTCTCTCTCACTCTCTATTAGTTTCTCAACTACTATCTCACACACAGTCACTTTCACTCTCCCTCACTCTCTCTCACTCTCTATTAGTTTTCAACTACTTTTTCACACACAGTCACTTTCACCCTCCCTCACTCTCTCTCACTAACCTACACTCTCTCTCACTCTCCCTCACTCTCTATTAGTTTCTCAACTAGTATCTTACACACAGTCACTTTCACTCTCCCTCACTCTCTCTCACTAACCCATACTCTCTGTCAGATTCTCAACTACTGTCTCACACACAGTCACTTTCACTCTCCCTCACTCTCTCACACTCTCTCTCTCACTAACCCACACTCTCTGTCAGTTTCTCAACTACTATATCACACAAAGTCACTTTCACTTTCCCCTCACTCTCCGTCATTCTCTCTCACTCTCTCTTAGTTTCTCAACTACTATTTCACACACAGTCACTTTCACTCTCCCCCACTCTCTCTCACTAACCTACACTCTCTCTCACTCTCCCTCACTCTCTATTAGTTTCTCAACTACTATCTCACACACAGTCACTTTCACTCTCCCTCACTCTCTCTCACTAACCCATACTCTCTGTCGTATTCTCAACTACTGTCTCACACACAGTCACTTTCACTCTCCCTCACTCTCCCTCACTCTCTATTAGTTTCTCAACTACTATCTCACACACAGTCTTTTTCACTCTCCGTTGGTATGGCTTTCGATACCAAAACTTTTGCGGCGGATATATTTTCTAATTCGGTAATTGTATTTATCATGTACTAGTAATTTGTGTTTGATATTTATTTAGGCTTAATTACAGTTTTGGTCCCCCTATTATGACCAACTCACGATTTTAGTCCCCTAACTTTTTTTTTCACGAATTTAGTCCCCATATTTTCTCATTTTCTAAAATGAAGGTCCCCATCTAATTTGGTCAACCAATTTGCTGAGTTGGACCACACTTAACTGACGTGTCCGCTCTTTAAATGTCCACTCTTTAAATTAAAATTCAGTAAAATAAAAACCCACGCCTAAAACAGTAGCCTTCCCTTTCCTCTGGCCACTGACTCAGCTCCACCACCCACTGCCGCCCATCGCTCCGGCCGCCGCGTCGCCACCACACCACTACTTCGGTCAACACGCCGTCGCCTCCCCACTGTCCAGAAACGAAGAAGCTAATATATTCACTTGTTCTATTTCTAATCTAAAAATCATATAGTTGTGCAGAAGATGTTCAGTTAATTATTTCATCACAAACACCCACATATTTGATTAATCAATACAACAACACCCACATGTTTGACTTTTTATTCTTAGTTATCTTTCCCATTTCCCTTATCGTTTCACAATTGCTATCTTTTACCATGTTAATGCTCTAGAAAGTGAGTTGTAAACCAGAAAAACCAACTCAATCAAATTAATGTTCTCCGTAGCAATCGGAAGGAATGGGAGTTGGTGTTAATAAAACATAACTTGCAGCATTTTAAGATGATAGATGAAACACCTCTACAATATAGGCAAAGGGAAGGCGGTGGTGTTATCTTGTTGCTTCTGCCGGTGTGAGTGGGGTTGCAGTCAGAGTAATGGGCGGTGTGGTGACCAGAGTGGTGGGGCATGACGCGGCGGCGGCTAGAGCGATGGGCGGTGGTTATATGGTGGGTGGTGGAGCTGAGAGGAAATGGAACGGTACTGTTTATGGGTGGATTTGTTTTATTGAGTTTTTAATTTAAAGTGAAGACACGTGGCAATCCAGTGAGGACCACCTAGCAAATTGTTTGACCAAATCAGAGAGGGACCTTGATTTTTGAAATTGGGAAAATAGGGGGACTAAATTCGTGAAAAAAAAAATTGAGGGACTAAAATCGTGAGTTGGTAATAATAGGGGGACCAAAATTGTAATTAAGCCTATTTATTTATGTTTTAAACTAATCTTACATGCTAATTTTTCTTGTCTATCAGATGGATATCCTTCTTATCCTGCTTCTATTGTTCTTGATAGTGATGGTACTGCGTATATAGAAACAGATACTGCTGAATTTATGAAGCATTTTGGTATATACTCCCAACGTTTCAGATCAATTATGTTGACTTATAGGTCAACTGGTCGCTTTGTAATCAGTATGCACATGACAGCTGATCGCGTTTGTCCTAGACCTACGCGTCATGAACCTCAACCTTTGCAAGTGCAACATCCCAAATATGACATGCAAGGATCCAAACCAGAAGATCCAATTGTGATGGATGATTGAGCTAAGAGAATGACTGTTTTTCATTGTTTACTTAAATAATCTAAAAAATAATTTTTCTTTTATGAGAAGAATAATTTTTGTTTTAATTTTCGGCATCATTAAGCAGTTGAAATTGTAATGAGATAGTTTACCAATATGTTATTCGCATATGTTATCAATTAGTTATCAATATGCGAATAAACCCTTCAATTTGCAACATAAAGTAGATAAAAAATGAGTTTCAAATAAAAAATTGATAAATAAATATTAAAACTAAAAATGTAAATTATCGCCTTCAAACAAACAATTTCTAGGTTTCACATTCACCAACTTCGTCTTCAACAACCTCGAGACGTACAAAATTTTCATTCGACTGGCTACGAAAACGAAGACGGTGTGCAGAGGGAATTTGAAGGGTTTCAATGAGACCGTACCAACCAAAGCCTATATAGCAATTTTTAGAAGACCCTCGTCCGCGAACCGAGTTTTCTACCCACAACAAAAACCACAGTTCCATTTCACCGGATGGTAGCATTACATTTACATGCTTTTGGTTGACGACAAACAACCTCTTCATAGCATCTACAGGTACATACTGGTACAGAGGTATAATTTAATACGTCAATGATATGTATAAACTTTTACCATAATTCATAAGGTATTAGTAGGAAATAAAAAATACTTACGAGTGGCGTTTTCCCTCTAAAAGTAGCTTCGGTTATGTTCGGATACCAACAATACTCGACAAAGTCGTCGGTACTTAGACGCGTGTGTTCTGCACGGTTGCCATAACCTTGAGTCATCTTCATCCGAAACTTTAAGCCCCCAATATATTCAAGAAACAGAATACCGGGTCTAATCAGTCCAAAATTACGGGTCAGCTGAAACCAACCCTTATAAAACCACCACAGACCAGACTCATATTTCAACTGAACTTTGTTGACCGTTCCATCCATATATGTAATTGTCGCCATGTTATTGTTGCTACTATATACATAGTTGTCAACATAGCTACTGAACTTACGACCTAACGACTGCGAAAAAAAATGGCAAAATTTAGAACCATTCAAAACATTCAAGAAAAATTAATTTGCCAATTTTTTTTGAATTTTAAAACATTTATGCATGTTGGGTATAGATTTTAAAAACTTACGACTCTATCATAGCAGTATTCACCCGTAAAAGGGATGCAAAACCTAATAGGAACTTGACGATCATCGTCAATCCAGTGTGGTCTTATCTCCATACCATACGGGCTAATAAAACGTACTCTGAATCTGAAAAGAGGGTCGTCGATGTCTTCAAATAAGACATGAGTAGGATGGTTAAACTCGTTTTCATGAGATGACTTAAATGCATCCCATTCTTCACCTTTAATTACCATCATTCCCCCTCGAACAAACAGTTGAACACAATTGTGCACACCAGAACTTGATACAACGTATAATGGAGACTCCAACGTATCCCACCATTCATCCACGTATTTAGCTGGTAGAACCTATAACAACGTTAAAATACAATAAAGTAACAGAAAATGTTAATAAAAACTTATTCAAAACCTTGTCAACGATGTTATGAACATAACAAAAACGTGTTCTTACGACTTCATTATCGTTGGGGGTTTTGTAAACAACGCAGAAATTGTCTCTAGTGTCACTTGTGAAGTCACCTCCTACAACAAAACAAAATATATATGTTAAAACCAATCAATTAGTAATCAATATGTTATCAACAACAACAATATATCATATGACATGTGAATAAACCCTTCAATTTGCAATCAATAGCCTAAATTTCCAATTACCTAAACCCATATTCATGATATACTCCAGAACCCTTACGTGTCTATATGACATTTTTCCTCCAAAATCGAAGTTAACAGATTTCGTGTGTTTAAGTAGATGATGGGATTGTAAAAAAAAAGTAGATGATGAGATGAATTCGGATGGTGGTTGCACAATTATATAATTGGTGCATAGGGACGGTTTGGTCAATAATAATTTCAATTAGTGAAAGTGTGAAACTACTCGGCTACTCGCATTATGAGATGAATTTGGATGGTGGTAGTGTTCCATTATTCACTCATGGGTCCCACCAAATAATGAAACTACTCGCATTATTCACGGATCCATTCATGGAAGTTGGTCCACGTACGTGACTACTTCTTGGAAGTTGGTCCATTATTGGAACACTACTTCTTGGAAGTTGGTCCATTCATCTCTTTCTTTTAAGCCTTGGGAAACACTAAAGAGTGTCCAACTTGTTACAGGGAGACAACTAATTGGTTGGGATCAGATGCACTAGTCAAAGAAACCAAAGGGAATATGGATGAGTGGTTGAGATATCTTTAGAAAAATTAATCAACTGTGGGAGACTGTCGTTCCTCTCTTTTTCAATCTCAAATACCCTTTAATTTTTAGAAAACTAACATATATAATGTTAGTTTCGAGTACAATAACAGGATTTGATCCTCCCCAACGGTATATGAAAACAACTTAGTCACTTGCCTTTGCAATGTCCCAGGTTCAACTCCTAACATGACCAATTTTTTTCCCTTTGTTTGAAAACACGAAATTAATTTTTCTTGTGGTCCGCACTTTATTTTAGTTTTTTTCCACTTTATTTTATATTGTGATCCGCACTTTAGTTTTTTTTTCCTATTATTTAGTTTTATTGTGGATGTTGCCCAAAACACGAAATTAAAACTAAAGTGGCTCATTTCCCTTCATCTGTTTTCTTTTAACAAATAAAATAAGGAAGGATGCCAAAGGCAACACATTTTAAGCACAAACTCAAAACAATGGCAACACTTTTTAATGAAGTATTCGAAGGCTACAATGGCAATACATTTTAATCACAAAATCAAAACAATGGCAACACATTTTAATGACTATTTAAACCGATTAATATTTAAAACACATGCGACAAATATTTGTCACTAATACCTCAAAACACGGGGTACATTTAATTAATATAATCCTTTTTGCTTATGTCATTTTGATTGTTTAATTTATTTTGCTTCCCAAATGACCATTTTATTTGTTTTGCTATTATGAAACACTCTGATGCTTGCTCAAGAGTTCGACCAGCAGCTCTCATTTCTTCCCAAATGACCATTTTAAGATGTCCAAAGAGGTACGTCAGAAGATCAGAAGAGGAGGTTTTCTCTCTGCAACTGTTATTGTTCCCATTACAAAATGGACCGTAAACCCGGAACTTTATACAATCGCAAAAACCGAATCACTGCCACCTCCTCACAAGTTTTTGGTTTCACTTCGAGGAGACTTTGTAGACGAGTCCGGTAACAATTATCCACGCCAACAACTCTAAAACAACAACGGAGAAAGACGATCAAAGCTGATCCCATCCCCCACCTTATCCACTCCGAGACTCTAATTAGTACGGTAGCTCCAATTAGAGTCATTGACGTGGATAAGGGAGAAGAAAGAATCATGGAGAAGAAACATTTTTTCAGCAACATTAGAGTCATTTTTTAGTAATCAACTGGAATCGAAGTTAACAGATTTCGTGTGTTTAAGTAGATGATGAGATATTGTCAAAAAAAGTAGATGATGAGATGATGAGATGAATTCGGATGGTGGTTGCACAATTATATAATTCGTGCATAGGGACAGTTTGGTCAATGCATATTAATTACTACAGTGTATTGAAATTATTATTGACTCGCCTTATTCACTCACGGGTGCATACTGCATAGGGACAGTAGTAATAATTCACGGGTCCATTCATGGAACACTCATTGGAAGTTGGACCAAAGACTTGTTTACTGTCCATTCACGGGTCCACCCCACGTGACTACTACTTTGTTTGCTGTCCAAAGACTGTACATCTCTTTCTCAAACACTATAGAGTATAGACTGTCCAATTTGTTACAGTTGGGGAGACAACTAATTCGTTGGGATAAAATGCACTAGTCAAAGAAACCAAAGGGAATATGGATGGGTGGTTGAGATATCTTTAGAAAAATTAATCAAGGGTGGGAGACTGTGATCCGCACCTTCTGTCGTTCCTCTCTTTTTCAATCTCAAATACCCTTTAATTTTTAGAAAACTAACATATATAATGTTAGTTTCGAGTACAATAACAGGATTTGATCCTCCCCAACGGTATATGAAAACAACTTAGTCACTTGCCTTTGCAATGTCCCGGGTTCAACTCCTAACATGAACAAATTTTTTCCCTTTGTTTGAAAACACGAAATAAATTTTTCTTTTGGTCCGCACTTTATTTTAGTTTTTTTCCACTTTTTTTTATAATGTGATCCGCACTTTAGTTTTTTTTTTCCTGTTATTTAGTTTTATTGTGGATGTTGCTCAAAATAAAATAAAATGCGTTTACTAATTTATTAATTCATAAAATAAAATTTTTTTCACTTCTTTCCTTCCATTTCCTTATAAAAGGAGTGAGGCTTTCTTCGTGGTGGAAGACAGTTCGGTTCTAGGTGATGCTTCTATGGCAGCGCAATATCAGTCCCTACTACACTACCTAATGAAGAAGATGCAATGCTTATTCACAGTGTTGGCCAAGTCTCCATAGGAGTGTGAGACAATCATTCACACACTGATACAAAACTAAATATATAATATTGGTTTCGAATACTATAACAGGATGTGATCCTCCCCCAACGGCATAACCAAACCCACTTAGTCACTTCCCAATTCAAGGTCCTGTGTTCGACTCTTAAGTTGGACACCTTTTTTTAATTTTCCTGGCCTTGTACTTTTGCTACGAAACAAATCATTGTCACGCGGATAACACTGATACAAAACTAAATATATAATATTGGTTTCGAATACTATAACAGGATGTGATCCTCCCCCAACGGTATAACCAAACCCACTTAGTCACTTCCCAATTCAAGGTCATGTGTTCGACTCTTAAGTTGGACACCTTTTTTTAATTTTCCTGGCCTTGTACTTTTGCTACGAAACAAATCATTTTATTTGTTTCCTGGCCTTGTAATAGACAATGATGATTTGATAAAACAAAGGGATAAGGGTTCATAGATAATCAGGATTACAGTTTTCATGAAAGCAAATAATCCCTAAAGGAGCTGACGTGGCAAATCACAGTTTTACAAACGTAATAACCAATTTAGTCCCCCACTTTTACAAACGTGTATCAATTTAGTCCCTCCGTCAATCATAGTTAGTTAACAATGTTAAAGGAGCTGACGTGGCAAATCACAGGGACCAAATTGATATTAAGTTATATAAGTTAGGGACCAAATTGAAACACCCAAAAAAAATTAATTTCCAGTCATATTTTTACATCTCTTTCATCTTCCATTTCATTTGTAAGTCTATTCAATTAGTTATTTGGACCCAAAACTCCATGGTTTGTAGTAAACAAGTCAATCAATTGAAAATTCTAATATATATATGCCATGTTGGAACTTTCTCTCTTCTTATCTTCTTATTTTTACCTCTTCTTTGATCTAAACCACAGAGAGACCTTAAACACATAATAATGCTTGTTCTTCATTTTGTTCAAGAAAATTTTCTTTCCAATGTTCAATATTTGTAAAAATAGTGTCAAAAGGCATAACATCAAACATTAAAAGAGCAAAAACCAAATGTTTCAAGGATAAGCAAAATATTTCACTGCAAAGATTTGATATTTTAAGGTACACCAGAGAGATAAGAAATGTAAAACATTAAGAACGTGATGTAAGTCATGAAAAACAAGCATTACTATGTGTTTAAGGTCTTTATATTGTTTAGATCAAAGTAGAGAAAAAATAACAAGAAAACAAGAGAGAAGGTTCCAATTTGGCATATATATTAGAATTTTGAATTGATTGACAGATTGTTAAATATGATAACTGATATTTTGTGGTTTACGGAAAACTATGGAGTTTTGGGTCCAAAAAACTAATTGAATAGACTTACAAATGAAATTAAAGATGAAAGGGATGTAAATTTATGAGTGGAAATTAATTTTTTTGGGTGTTTCAATTTGGTCCCTTACTTATATAACTTAATATCAATTTGGTCCCTGAGCACGTCAGCTCTGTTAACATTGTTAACTAACTATGGTTGATTAAGGGACTAAATTGATACACATTTGTAAAAGTGAGGGAGTAAATTGAAATATTTGAAAAATCAAAGACCAAATTGAACTTTTTTAAAAAGTCAGGGACTAAATTGGTTATTACCTCAATCATTGTCACGCGGATAACACTGATACAAAACTAAATATATAATATTGGTTTCGAATACTATAACAGGATGTGATCCTCCCCCAACGGCATAACCAAACCCACTTAGTCACTTCCCAATTCAAGGTCCTGTGTTCGACTCTTAAGTTGGACACCTTTTTTTAATTTTCCTCGCCTTGTACTTTTGCTACGAAACAAATCATTGTCACGCGGATAACACTGATACAAAACTAAATATATAATATTGGTTTCGAATACTATAACAGGATGTGATCCTCCCCCAACGGCATAACCAAACCCACTTAGTCACTTCCCAATTCAAGGTCCTGTGTTCGACTCTTAAGTTGGACACCTTTTTTTAATTTTCCTCGCCTTGTACTTTTGCTACGAAACAAATCATTGTCACGCGGATAACACTGATACAAAACTAAATATATAATATTGGTTTCGAATACTATAACAGGATGTGATCCTCCCCCAACGGTATAACCAAACCCACTTAGTCACTTCCCAATTCAACGTCCTGTGTTCGACTCTTAAGTTGGACACCTTTTTTTAATTTTCCTCGCCTTGTACTTTTGCTACGAAACAAATCATTGTCACGCGGATAACTACTGACCGTTGATAAATCTTACCGTATGCTAATTTGTACCGTTTACTACATTTAATGCGAGAAACTAAATCCTATTTCATTGATGATTTCCTTTTTGACAAAATTTCATTTATTATTTCGTTGCACTCATTGAGCAGTATTTTTTTTGGGTACATTGAGCACTGCAGTAATATTTATACAAGGTGTGAAGAGGAGTTCTAACTCTAACTAAATAGCCATGTATAGACTAATAGAAGTGTACGACATGTGCTATTAGGAAAGATAGGACCTGGGGTTAGGGATCAAACTTTTTTAAAAGGATGCATCACTAAAACTATAACAAAAAAATTTATTTGAATAAATACGTAATTAAAACACAATCAAAACATTGGTTACACAACATTGGTTATACACTAAAAGCATCAACTTAATTTAGGTACATAATTAAAACACAATCACAACATTGGTTATACACTTCGATTCTTTCAATGGTTGATCATTCAAGCACCACACAAGGGGTTAGTATGAACTCCTCAGATTTGTTGCAATACTGAAAGTGAATATCAGTAGCATTGTCACTGTCTAATCTGAGAACATTCATAAATTCACCGTTGTTAATGTAAAAATATGGGTTATTATCTCCCATAATAGACACGCTAGTCTCGAGTAATTTTCCAGTATAGGACTTTAACATTAATATACGACTTCTGAGGAATAGATCTCCATGTGATTCATAGATTTTGCGAGGGACCAAAATATACGCCTGTAACATAACAGATCTATAATCAAAGACTCAATAATGTAACAACTATTAAATAATTTTTTTTTGTATTATACTTAACACGTAATAATAAGGTCAATGAAAAAAACCTTACACTATTCGGACGAAAGGTGGAAATGAAAGAGATCTTAGCCATTGCCTACCCTGGAATGCATCAAATAGAGGAGTTCAGCTGAGACAATTTGGTTAAAAACTGAAAATCTGCACTAAGTTTGTCCAGCAACGAAAAAGCTTGTCCAGCAAATACTAGTAAAATATCAGATCAGAAACTGCATCTGATATGGGTCCAGCAACCAAAATCCTGGTCCAGCGAGACCTGATGCAGTAACATGTATTTTGCAATTTCTCTAAGTGTTCCTATCCTATGCTTCTTGTAATGACTAAAATGTATAGAATGGATGTGGAAACAAATAAATACATGTCAAATTGATTTGAAATGTTTTGAAATTCATGTTCTTTTCTTATGTCTAATTGTCAAAATCTTTCAAATGTGTACATTGAATGAACATGAATTTGTTTGAAAGGCTTACATTGCTTGAGAATTCCAGCAATAGTTGCATTATATAAATTTGTCCATCATAAATAACTAGATACTTAATTATGTTTTACTTACATTATATAAATTTGTCCATCATAAATAACTGATTATCTATGAACCTTTATCCTTTTGTTTTATCTAATCATCATTCTCTATTACAAGTGTTTACTAATATACAATAAACCTTTAACTCTAATGAGTTGAAACAATTATGCACTCTAATGCACAGAAAAGAGGAATTCATCCAATTAGTGAAACCAATTAACTTACCAAGTCAAATGGGAGGCAACCCAATTTTCTGAACTTTTATCTTGCAATTTAAGTTTTGTGTTTTTAAGTTTAGTAGGAGTGTGTTTTGATTCATGTTAGAATAGAAATTGAAAACTGCATATCATTGTTGATTCTGATGTGTGTTGTGAAAAACTGAATGTGTGCCTAAATTGAAGTGTGTTGGTACCAAAGGATGCTGCCAAATTTGCATAAATGACATTGTGTATGCAATAAGCAAAATGCAAAACAAAGTGCATACCAAATGCATTTATGCAATTGTGCTTGATTTGAAATGTTTTGAAATTCATGTTCTTTTCCTATGTCTAATTGTCAAAATCTTTCAAATGTGTACATTGAATGAACATGAATTTGTTTGAAAGGCTTACATTGCTTGAGAATTCCAGCAATAGTTGCATTATATAAATTTGTCCATCATAAATAACTAGATACTTAATTATGTTTTCCTCTATCTCCCAAACAACCAAACAAATGGTAAGAAGAATTTGCATAAGATTCCAAAACAGCAATCAAAAAGAAATCTCTCAGTAAATTAAACTATCACAAATCAAACTATCACCTAAAACTAATTTTGTTTGTTGGCAAATGTAAAACCCAAATATTAAAGTTTAGCATTAGATCAAACATATTATCAGCAACAAAAGAATGCAACTAGTGATAGTCCACTGGTACCCAAATTGGACGGAGAGTAGTGGCATAAGGAAATATTAAGGGTTTTGTAAATAAAACGAAATATTAAGGGTTTCGTAAATAAAACGAAAAAGGGGAAAATTGGATAGCTTACGGAGAGTAGTGGCGAGCTCCCAAGAGTGAAAATTGGATAGCTTACGGATAGCTTACGGAGAGTAGTGGCGAGCTCCAGTGGTATTGAGGTTCGTCCTTTATGTTTCTCGACGTTTCAGTCGCTGAGGGGGATTGTCAAAGGGTTAGGTTTTCAGTTTTTATTTTGATATAGAAGGGGAAGATTGAAGAAGAAGAAGGAGAACATTGAAGAAGAAGGGAACGAGATTCAAGAAGAAGGGAAGATTGAAGAAGAAGAAGAAGCAGAAGCAGAAGAAGAAGAAGAAGAAGAAGAAGAAGAAGGGGACGTTGAAGAAGAAGAAGAAGAGATTTTTGTTGATTATGGATCGGTACAATTTTTGTTAATACAGTAAAACTGTACTTTTTGGTAAAAAAAAAGTAAAACTGCAGTTTAACTGTTAGGTGAAATAAAAACACAAAAATAATTTTAAAAAACATTAGGGTCAAAAATGTAAAGATTGGAAACTTTAAAAGAAGCAAAATTGAAGAGTTAACCGGTTGTAAATCTTGACCCTTGAATATATCTATATTATATCAATGGCTAAAAGGGCATCCGTGGACAATACACCAATTGTCAGATTGGTGGACCATAAAAGCCACCAACATAAGTCATAACAAAATATAATAAGTTTCAGAATTTAGACCACACACCACACGTTAAGGGATATGAAATGGAAACCCTTAATAAGGGAAGAGGTTGAAATGAACCTAAAATGAATTGGCTTTCCCTGGAGAAAGCCTGTTGAAAACAGGTGTCACAGACTCACAGTAGACAGTGCCAAATACAAAAGCTAAAGTAAGAAGCTTCTTGTTCTCATAACTAGTAGCCTCTGAAAGATTACTACCAAATGTTAGAATCAAGCATAATTTCAAGGAACCAAGACATTCTTGAGGTTTGAGTTTACTAGTGAAGGCAAACTTGTGTTTTGCTTCCAAATAAAATAAACGAGGGTTTATATAATATATTATAATATATGAAATGAAACATAGAAGATGGGGAACTTCATTCAGCTATTTAGTAGAGCTTATTATCATGTGTCCACCTTTAAAATTCATGTCCTTCTCTTTATAATGGAAAAGTGTACAGACATATATACTGCATTGGAAATGTTCATAAATTTGGGGTGTGCTAATTTTGTGATTATACAAGTGAGTCAAGAGTAAACAAATTTTTATTGTAAGATCTTTATTTCTCTGGTCGGTTGGGATATAATCATTTTCAATATGACAAGGATTGACTAGATAACGGGTTTACCATTGTTCTGTACCGAGCAGCTTTTTGGTCGGCTGCTGTTGGTAGGTCTCTTGCTGTCCTGGCAGGAGGTCAGTGAGCGCCCGGGGGTACCTGCAAGCCACTCCGACGCTCAAGTCAGTATATAGAATATATGAGTGAAGGTACTAAGGATTAGAGATTGAACCTTTTTTAGGGCAAAGTATGCCTGTATTTATAGGAAATCGTGTCCCTTCGTGGATCGTTGGATTGGTAGAATCGATCTTGACCGTCCAAGCATGTTGGGCTCGCGTGAGGTGGACATGGGCTGGATTGATTGGGCTAATCCATTCCAATTACTGAATGCACCTCCTGGTTTTGCTGATGGGACCCCTCGGTCCACTCCGGAACAACCATAAAACAAAGATTTCAAGCTAACTAAATTGTTGCTTATTGTGAAAATGAAATATCTCAATGGTATCTAATGTAAACCAAATACAATTATACAAAACCAGTATGTAGTGTCATACACTCATACTAGGAGTAAAGGCTAATGGGATGAATTATCGGTATTTACATCAATGCCTTACCTTTCTTCTTTCTATTGTCATTTTATTTAATATAATAACAGATTACTGAGGTGACTTGAATATAGCTTTCAATATGAGAAAAGCCAGAGAAACTATAGAAGAGGCTAAACAGGATTAGTAGCAGAGTTAATCAGGGTCTTACAGTGGTGAGCAGGCGGATAGAATTTTTCAAGAATTCTCCAGTTATGTAGAACTGACAGAATTGGGATAGAATCCTTTAATTATGCAGAAATGATAGAATGAGGATTGTTGTAGTTGCTCTAGAGACTGCTGCATATGTTGCATTCTTAATATATCTTCCTAATTTTAATTACTCTAATAACATTTCAAATTATTGATTTTGTCTTAATTGCAGATGGCAGACAAAGGTCGAGTTAAAGGAAAATTGCAGAAGAAAGACAAAAATCGAGGTAAAAGAAAAATTTCTAATGGTCGACCAAAACTACATCCAAGACGTCCAACACATACGGCTCCAAGTCTCATACCAGCATCCAAGCGAAAACAAATCGAGCATCTGATTGTGGAGGTTTTGGAATGTCGCTTCGCACTTGTGGCTTTATCACCACATCTCAACAAAGAGCTAATATGGTAAAACTTCCATTTCTTTTTCTTCATTCCAATACTTATAAACATTTGAGGATTGATGGTAATATGATATGATACAACAACTCAATTACTCATTGCTAATTGCTAGAACCTGTGGATAGTTTCTTTGTTTTAGAAATGATATAAATCTTCATGCTTCAGGGTTTATTAGTTTGAGCTGTGAAACTATAGCTTGGTTATATAAAAAGCATGGCTTTAGGGGTTACACATAGTTCTTCACATCCAAGACCTCTTTCTTGGATTGTAGTTTAAGTTGGAGTACTTGCAGTGTTCTTGACTTTTACTTTTTTGATTATTGTATCATACCCTTTTGGTTCCACTCTTCATGGATATTTTTATAGTGTAGAGTTCAGGAACTTCTACTGGGCTTCACTTGAATGCAAGTTTCGATCTATATCAATTTTTATTTCTATTATGTTTCTTATGTTGGTTTTAATTTAGTTGAGTGTTCTGAATATTAATTGCTTTTATATTCATATCAATAGGTGGAGTTTACACGTGCATGGGAAGAAGTGGCCCAAGCAGCATCATTGCAAGGAGCTACTCCACCAAGTCGGTTTGATGTATGGCGTGGTGTAGTTGGAGTAAATAAAGGAACGATGTATGGATATGGACTACATTCGACCGTGGTGCTGAGACCTTACTATTACAGTTCAAGTTCTTCATCATCTGAGTGGGTGCAAAGACAAGAGCTTAATGAACTCATAAATCAATTGGAAGAAGTGAGAACAGAAAGAGATGAACTTAGAGTTGAAGTGGTAAATATGAAGAACGAAGTGGAAAATACCAAAAAAAACCCGTGAGCAAAATAACAAGATGATCAGACAAATGATGAAAATGATGAAGTTTCAACAACCTCCATTTAATGAAGAGCTGGATGAAGAAGATAATGAAGAGTCTGATTTAGAGGGACAAAGTGATGAAGAGAGTTAAACATTTGAGGTGTTTTGTTATGACTTAAAAACTAGTTACTATATTATGTATTAGTTTAAAATGACTATGTTTTTTTATTAAGTACATTTCGTTTTTAATGTAATGAAGTATTTCTATTGCGCAAACAAATCGCATTAGCAAAACTTGTTATATTTTTGTCGCAAAATCAGTTGCTATATTGGTCTCTAAAACTAGTCATAAAATAGTTGCAAAAGCAGTAGCTAAACCGGTCACTAAATTTGTCAATAAGATCACTCACTAAATCAGACACTAAATTGGTCACAAAATCAGTCACAAAAACAGTCACTAAACCAGTCGCAAAATTCAGTCACAAAATCAGTCTCTAAATTCAGTCGCTATATTGGTCACAATAACGGACGCTATATCGGTCGCTAAAGCATCGGTCACTAAATCGGTCGCTACCGGTTAGCGACTGTTTTTTTCTGGTCACAAATTCGGTTGCAACAAAGCGTAGTGACCGATGTTTCCTTTATAGCGACCGAAAAATCGGTCACTATTTGTCGTTTTTTTTGTAGTGACATGGCTTGTCACAATCACATGATATGTGTCCTCCCTGTTAATATGCTATATCGCATCGGGCGGAGTATTGGACCGCCAGCCTTCATAAATACCCACAAAGACAACATAATTATTATGTTAACTAGCGTTTCACAATATTGAGATGAACTATAATTTGTGTTATGCATATCTCTACAAAGTGATCCATATAATGCAAATAGAAGATGTTTAGCAAACGAGCACTTTTGGTTGGTGCACTTTGAAATGGGGAAATTGTATAAGACCCATTAATAGACCAACATACAAGAACGACCTTGTATCTATTAGCGATCGGGTACCCTCCATTTGGGATAGTCATCCAATTATCCCTAAAATCTCTTTTCCCCAATCAACGATTTCAACATCTTGTTGTTTTCCTCAAATCCACCAAATAGCTTAGTATAGTAGTCCGAGTCTCGCATAAACTCACCCAACATATCTTGTCTCACAATCGGCTAACCATCGTCACCCATACCAATTAATGCAGTGATGCACCAAAATCCACAGTTACCATCAGCGAGAACATTAATTGTATCTTCAATATAAGGAAGAGCTATCAATGGCATACCGCGAATGGCTGCATAGTGACTTTCCTCATTGGGAGGAACTAGGAGTTGGAGTGAGAATAGGAATAGGAGTTGGAGTGGGAGTAAGATGGTCTATATCCAAGCAAAGACAAATCTCTCTTTGTAAGGGGTGAGCCAAGTGTGTTTAACATAAGTTATGAAGTTGTCAAATGGTGCTGACACATCCTCGAAGTTTCACAACTATTGCTCACAATCATCACCTGTGGCCGCATGGACGACTGGCTAAAATGCATCCATTACCTTCTCAACTCTCTCCTTCGGATGCACGTACATCTTGCATTTGGATCTCACATTCTTTTTTTTGTGTGAAATTGGCGCACAACAAGTTGGAAGACATTGGAAATACCGTAGCCACACAAAGTTGTCCACTTTCTCACCCTTCGATATAAGAAAATGCAACGGAGAAAGCCTTCTCAGTTGAGGTTACACTGACGATCTCAACCAATGGCAACCTATATATACCAGTTGGTCTTATAAGTGGAATCAATCAATAATACCGTGTTGAATGTATTTAGAAGCTCAATGGATTGTGTGTGTGCCTAGAAGATGTCCCTAACAATAGCATAACCTTGTGCAACTCTACGCCCGTGCACATAGCGGTCACGTTGCAAAAGATTGATCAAATGTTGGCCCTTCGTCCTACTCTGACGTAGACTTGACCAAATCCTTGAACGTACATCGTAGATTTTTTTGATTGTAGTGTAGCAATAAGGGTTCTTAATTTTGATTTCATCCAGGATGCTATTAGGCTTGATCAGATTCTTGGTCATACTAACCACTATTTCCCTCTCTTCTGTTGTTAATCTAGAAGTGAACATAACCCTCAATATCCATCCTCCAAGCTTCGTCCTTTCAATCAAAATTTGTAGCGGCTTTTTCTACTACCAGAAGGATTCCATCTAGCATACTTGTAGGATCGATCCATCTTTTTTGCATGTCAACATGCAATATACTTTCCTTGTCTTCCGTCCATTTCCGGATCTAGATATGATAATCGCCCTGTGCATGGACTTTCCGACATTACGTACCCATGCCTATAGCTCGTCACGAGTGGGAAATACCTGAATAAAAATAGTTAGTTTGTTACTAATAATTAAGTGAAGTCGAAACAAAAGATAAAATAATTATCTGTACCTTCTGTTATGATATGGTGATATTGTGAACTTGGACAATTTTCCTCCATCTTAGATATGATATGGTGAACTTGGACAATTTTCCTCCATCTTATACCACTAAACTTGTTATAAACAGAAGAAGAAAAAAAGTTGTTAAAACATGTTCTACACAATTAGATGTAGTTACCGTATCTAAGTTCTAAACTGGTTCAAAACTTTGATATTGAACTTGTATTTTGCCTTTTAAAATACAATTTTGGTACTTTAGTACTGAACCGGTTCGGTACCAAGTTACCGTGGCTTATAATTTGGAAAGAACACCCCAAGATTAAAATTTAAAAGCTAATATAAGTATTGTCCTGCTTACAATGCTAATTAGTCTTAAAACTAATTTAGCATGTGTGCATCTATCTAGTCATGACTTGGCGAGTTGGGTCGTAACGATTAACATGTTTTTTTTTTCAAAGAGAAATATACTTATATCATTTCATCATGAATTAAAGAGTCAATACAAGGAGAATAAAGCGGAAAACATAAGGGCTAGGATATAATAAAGAAACTCTTGCTAAAGCGTGAGCTTCCTTATTTACTTGCACTAGTGGAAAAAATACATTTTATAACTGCTATTTATATCGGTTAAAAATGGCCTGATATTAAAAGTGATGCGGTGGCAGTTTTGTAATTAAAATTACAATTTTTATGTCGGTTGTCATAGGAACCGATATAGAAAGTGCAAAAACCATCTTTCATAACAATTGTCAACAGAGTGTGGTGCTAACATTTCCTAATTTTTAAGGCACAGACATAGTGGTTTTCTCTGATTACTCTTTCTGTTGCTTTCTATTATATGATAGATAGTCTTTAAAGTTAACCATTTTCAGTTATATGTTAACTAATGTTTACCACAGGCATAGTGGTTTTCTCTGACTGTGTAGTGCACTTCATCCAATGTCCAGGTTTCTTCAAGGACCAGAAACAGACCAAGCAACGGTCCAGAAGATTAGGGATTCTATCAGAGAACAGAGGGAAATCACAGTTCAGTTGATCAACTACACTAAGAGTGGTAAATAATTGGTCAAACTATAAAGTATTATAATTTTTCCTTTATATGTAGATATAGTGTTTTTGGTTTACAAATATAGGATCCTTTTGTTATTTACATGATGGACACTTCTGATTTATATTTTGTAGGAAAGAAATTCTGGACACTTCTGACTTATATAGGTTGTATGTATGTTCTGTTTCAATTGATATACAGCAACAAACCAAAGATTCCTGAACCAATTGAAATAGAATTAATAACAAAACCAGAAGAAAGTTTAGTTTTACAGTTTTTCCATCCTCTGTGAACTCCAAATTTGGGAATACCTACTACAAGAAAATCGACGATTTCCGACGACAAAATCCGTCGGAAACGCACTGATTTTCGTCGGAAATTGACGTTTCCGACGAACTTTCCGACGGACAAAAAGTCGTCGCAAAATCGCTCGTCGGAAATCGTTTCCGACGGATTTTTTCGTCGCAAATGTCTCCGTCGCAAAGTCGTCGCAAAGTTTCGTCGCAAATTCCGTCGAAAAAAACCATTTCCGACGAAAATTTCGGTCGGAAATCCGTCGATAATTTTAAAAAAAAAATAAAAAAAAATAAAATCATACATCCAAAAAAGCTATACTCGTTATCTAGTTATGGATTTTATTCTTTCACACAACAAAATCTTTTTCAAATTTAAATACCACAAACATAATATATATGACTAACAAAATTTACATTATCCATCATAAGTGATGCTACTATGAAAATGCTGTTTCCTAAGATAAGTTGTCAACATAATTATAATTATATAACTACAAAGCACACTAGAGAGCCAAAACAAAATAAGCAACATACTAGCAGGAGTAACTACTGGACCTCTAATTATGTCTGGATGTTCAGAATTGTCTTTTAAGTTTCTTGTATATGCACTTGGATCCAATGACCATGAACAATCTCGGTTGAGTTCTATCTTCGGAGAATTGTTCAAATTCAAGCGCAAAATCTTCGGGTGAGACCGTTTCATAATCGCAATATTGCAATGCAGCTGCTCCATGCAGCATTTCTTCTCACGTTTCATTTTTCTGCAGTTGTGGAAGAATGAATGATTGTTTCCCAGTCCATAAGAAATTTTAGAAACTTAATAGTAGAAACAACTTTTACATTGTATTGCATATAACATAAGAACAGAACCTCTAACATAGAATGTGAGAGTATACAAACTAATATTAGTTCTTTTATTTTATTACCTGTCCAAAATAACCCAGGGCAGTAAGTGGCAAAGTTGGACAATGGGAAGTAGCTCCAGTAAAAAATGCCTGAGCAAGCCTCTTAAATTCAGCAGCTACTTGTGTATCATCAAAGTTTGCAGTAGAAACCTATAATCAAGATTAAAGGCAACCATGTTTAACTTGAATAGAGAAAGAAGAACATAATTTCAATTCTTGAACCATTTTGATGCACATAGTTAGTTCTGCAGTAAAAGTTGCAAGACCAGAATATGTGCAAACAAATTCAAGTTGTCTATTGCAATAAAGTTAGCAATAAGTCTATGATAACAACATCAATTCCTCCATATATGCTAGTATGCCCTTCCTTCAAATAAATGAATGAAGATAAAAAAATTAAGAGAATCCAATACTTAACTCAAAAACTAGGCAATTTCCAAAGAAGAAGTTCAAACCAAAATGCAATAGAACAGAAATAACTTGACAAATACCTCTGTGATTAATAAATTTGAATGGAACTTAACAACATTATAAAATGGTCCAGACAAGTAAGATTCTGAAAATGTGATTAAATTCATAAAAGAATAGGGATAAGTTATGTGATTAAATTCATAAAGCATGATCTATGAAAGTTATGTGATGTGATCTTATTGACTCGAGGTGGATGCATCTTAATACATGCATATGTGAAGAATCATATGATAAAATTAAAACACTATTAAAGGTTAATCAGCTTGTAAGTATTGTGAGTGTGTGTCCATTCCTAGATAAATAATGGGAAAAAATAATTGGACAGCAGATTAAAAAGAACAGCAGAACCATTTGCATTGTCATAATTCCAACATGACAAGTACTATAAAATAAAAATGTCAGCAGAACCATCTTGCATAGTGCACACTATTACTAGGTAACCTTATGTCTGAAAAATTGAGTGACTGATTCATAGCATAAAGGGAATTTATAGACCATAAAATAAAACACAGTTACAGCATTCTCAAATAGAACTGAATCATAACACAACTCAATCACTGGAAATAAAGCATTCTTAACATTTCAATGGCCATCTTGTAGAATCCAAAGGTGACAAAACAAAGTAGAACAATACCCAACTCAAGAATTAGCAACAGTATGTTCATTATCATTGTTTCATTCATCAACTGCTAGCTCAAATCTACACACCTAAAGATCATATGCATGATAAATATGAATCTGAATACAAATATTACCTTGGAGTATGATCACAATGCAGAAGACGAAAGTGAAAACCAAGGCAAACATGCTGCTACTGGAGCCGGAAGACTGCGAGGATTTAGCAGCTTTCATCTTCTTCAAGACTTTCATATGCTCTATCCTCACACGCTTTAACATGGCAATAGACGAGAATCAGCTCCTTTATCAGCGATTCTCATCACCTGCCAATAGACAGAACATAAATACGGATAACTAAATACATAGTGAACATTAGAGCAATATCAGCTCCTTTAACCTTAAGAAGTTTCTGTTAAATAAATGGAAAAAGAAAGGTTAAAGAACATAAGAGCAAATTAGCAAGTATTACACCTTCTCAACACCAACAAAACCCAAAAAAAGAGCTCATACATTTAGTATAGATTACATAGACACTAAATAGAATAGATCTATTTTAGTTGTACTATAAATAAACTGCTCCACCTATTATAGTAGACCAATTTCAACATGCATTAGATCTATAAAGCTAATGCTAATGAAACGAAGGAACTACAGGATACAAATCACCAGAATATATGAAGTCATAAACACTATCAAATCATTTAGCCCCTTTTTCTTTGATGAGAAATTTTTTATCTCTTCTAGCCAACTCAAAATCAGATCAAACAAATAAACCAATAAGGAAAATGTGCTTACACCACAGTTGATTGGTCTGAAAAGGAAAATAGTTGTCAAGCACGTGAACAAGCATCAATATATACCTTCTTCAGGAACATCACTACTCCCAGGTGCACTATCACTACTAGGAGCTAATGCTTCAGGCGCCATTATTATTAAGGTTTTCAACCTCTGCTGAAGTTGTTGGGTCTTCTACAGATGCTGAGAAGCATGTATATCTTCTAGAAACATGTAGGAAATAAGTCTGTAAGGCATAATATAAGGCTATAAGGCAATCAATGTCATTGTCTTTACATTTGCATATATCCAAGAATTTGCATTTAGCATTCAACAAACTCAATTATAATTGCAACTCCAAGAGAGGGAATTGTTCCGGTTGGAAATTGCATGTTCCGGTTGGAGTCACTACAGATGCTAGAAGTAATATCAAATGCATCTATAACCAAAAGATGCAGAACCCTTTTGCATCTATAATATATAATACACATGGAAAATCAAAGGTAGAATATAACACATATGATCAAACCATTTAATTTATAGATGAGCAGGCATTTAAAAAGCTTTACACCTATGATCAAACCATATCCAATATACAAGGCAATAAAGGCTTAATATCAAATATAGTGACAGAACAATGAAAGACTTCAATAATGTTTTGAAAACACAAGCAAGTACACTACCACTACCATTGAGTAAGTTCTGAAATTCATTTATTTTGTTGTCTTGGAAGCATATACATGGTACTGTCATTCTAATTTTCAGTTGTTATGTTAGGAAGGTCAGAAAGCTTGTGTGTTTGCCTAGGTGATTTTCATCATCTGATTTGATATAAAAGCCATGTAAGGAATGTTGCATCCAACATGATCTAAAATCCCTATAGAACATAACTTGAGAGAAACGGGATACGTGTATTACCTTTGCTATGAAATGGGAAGAACTCGCACTCGCCGCCAACACAACCTTTCCTTTTATTCGATTCGTCCTCCGTGAATCAAAAACCTGACTTGTACCAATTTATGAATAGCAAAAATGTACCAATACAGCAGAAAAGTTATTCTTGCAGCAAATGCTATTCTTCAGATGCAGCAAATGCTATTCTTGCAGAAAAGTTTTTCTCAAGTCTTTTCTCATCAGCTCCATCTGTAGCACCCAGTCCTTCACCCCAAATACCATACATCAATTTAATAGTGATACCAAGAAATTAAGAATATATGTTCTACTCAATCCCATTGCATTTTTTAACTAATGCAGCCATCTCTTAATGATTTTACCAAAGAGATAATGACATATACAAACTCAAGTATAAGTGTAAAACTATATCCATAAAATTACGTTTCTATTTGTAACTAATGTTGCCATCTCTCAATGATGTTACTTAAGATATAATGGCATATGCTAATTAATATCTTGTTATGTAAGCTCATGTTTTCTTGCTGCCACTATAGGTGTTACGGTTCTATTTTAAAAATGAATGAATTAGTGATCAAGATTACCCAGAAACAATTAATTATACTTGTCCTTTAACAGATCTACAACAGTGGATAAGAAACAACTCAACAATTAAGAGAGGAAAGTTTTATATATGAATTGCATCAAGTAAAGTTTTAAAAAAGTCAAGAAAAATTTTAAAAAACTCAACAATCCAATTCATTCACTCACTCACTCACTGTTGCACTCTTCTATGTGCTGGACCCTCCAGAAACTGAGCTTCCTTCTCTCTTTCTATCTCTCACTCACAAAACCAAAACTTTTCCTTCCTTTGGATAAAGCCAAAGTGACAGTAGTAGTAGTAGCCATAATAGCAGCAACAGAAGCAGAAAACAGCAGCATAAGAAGCAGAAAGAAAAGATAACAGAAGGAGATTACCTTCAGATTCTGGAGCTTTTACAGATTGGGCAACAGCTTCAACTGCTTCCGCCGCACGCACTGCTAACAGAAGGAAATGCAATGAAATCAAGATTCTCAGCCTAAACATTTAAACACCGTTCATCAATCACACGAAACAAGGAGAGGGAGAGTCGAATTTCAATTAAGGTGCAACAAATTAAGGTTAGGGTTTCGTTTAAAAAAATTGGGACAAATTAAAGAAAGTATGAAATTACCTATGGAGGACGCGCAAGGAGAGGGAGAGTGGAAACGGCTGAGGACGAGAGTGAGGGAAGAGGGAGAACGGCGAAACGCAAGGAGAACGAGAGTGAGGGAAGAGGGAGAACGAAAGTAAGGGAAGAGGGAGAACGGCGAAATGCTTAGTGATGTAGGAGGGGGAGGAGGGCGGTGGAGGACGGAGGAGGGCTGTGGAGGACAGAGGAGGGAGGTTCAGTGGAAGAGGGCGGAGGGGAGTGAGTGAGAGGGTTCGATGAAGCTGCGTAAAGTGAGAACTGAGAAGGTTAATTCGATGAAGCTGCGTTGTGTTTTATTTGGTGCTACGGTTTGCGACGGACTTTTTGACGTTTCCGACGAGAATCCCCGTCGGAAATTTGCGACGAAAAACAAGTTCGTCGCCAATGTGAGCGGGAATTTTAGCGCCTGCATTTGCGACGACTTTTTTGTCGGAAATCCGTCGGAAATTGCGACGGATAAGAGTTCGTCGCAAATGTTGGTGGCTAAAACAGATTTTTCTTGTAGTGACCTTTTTACATTAATATCTTTGTATGTAACTAGCCAATAAATTTATTACAATGAAGTTAAATGTATATTGAAGTAGTTGAAGCTAAGACTTATGATGCTCAAGCTTTCTTCTTTTTATGTTGTTGTTCACGGTACCTTTGGGGGAAATCCATTGGCCAGTGCAGTTGCCATTGCCTCACTAGAAGTGATCAAAGAGGAGAAGCTTGCTGAGAGGTATCAATTGCATTGTGAAATCTTATATTCTCAACATAATACAGACTTGAATGGAAATCCCAAGTATTGTAAAATCTGAAATTGATGTCTTATTATTGAACAGATCTACCAAAATGGGAGAGGAGCTTCTTGGTCATCTGCATAAGATTCAGCAGCAAAACCCGAATCACGTGAAGGAGCTTCTTGGTGTCACTTTTTTTTTTAAAAAAAAAAAGAGACTTTTCATATCGGTTCCCATAGAAAACCGATATGAAAAGTCTCTTTTTTTTTTAAAAAAAAAGACTTTTCATATCGGTTTTATATGGGAACCGATATGAAAAGTCTCTTTTTTTAAGAAAAAAAAGACTTTTCATATCGGTTTTAGGGGCGACCGATATAAAAACAACTTTTCATAACGGTTCAAGAACCGATATGAAATGTCCCTATTTTTTATATCTCCTTTTTCGGCATCGGTTCGGGAACCGATAAGAAATGTCAATTTTAACTGATATAAAAAGCCTTTTTTCCATTAGTGTTGCCTCTTTAAAAAAAAAAACTTTTAATTAGCTTGAGAAAATTACTTGCCTCTTGTACACTTTTTGATGTGGGTTGAATTTGTGTTTATCCTTTTCTTCAATTTTATCATGTTTAACGGCATCATGAACTCTACTCCACACGTTGAAATCGGTCAATAAGGTGTAAAATTTCTCTTTCTCTCTCTTACAGTTTAGGAGCATATTTGAAATTTGTCCCCATTTTAATCGCCATTTTGTACGGAAACACCAAAAAATGTCGTCAACCATGCATGCAAACATGTTGTTTCCAATCATACTCACCTAACCTAACACACTTCTCCAATAATCTGTCCCTCTGTTTCTTAGTTTGTTAGGCCTCGTTGGTTGCATATTGCATCTCAATTGGGGTTTTGGTGGGTTTTTCATCATTATTATGGTTCTTGTCCTTCAAACTCTTTTGGAATTCCATTAACTTTTTTCCCCCAGATTTTCTTGATTGTATTGGAGCTCTCATTCTTTTTCTTTTCAAAGGAAATTAAATTGTCCAGAAATATTTACTTATTCCTATTACAATTTAACACATTTTGAATTCGCAACATTTTTTGTTTGTTTAGCATTCATGGGAAAGAAATAGGTGAGGAAGCTTTTGATAGATTGAAAATTTGGGGTCTCTAGGTTTTTGTTTAAATTTCTAAACGGCATTAGAAAATATTAAGATTTTCTGTTTGAGAATCTTAATCAACATCGTAGAGAAATGAGTTGCTTTCCATGTTTCTCGTCCCACGAAAAGAAAGTACCACCCAAGAGGCTTAACAATAATAATAATAATAATATTAATAATAATAATAATAATAATGGAAAGAGGATACAACATCATGCTACTCATTCTCCTAAGGCATCAGCTCAATCTCATCAAACAGGTAAAATCATATATATATATATATATATATATATATATATATATATATATATATATATATATTATAACAATTTATCTGAATGATTTTCCATAGAGGCTTTCTGCTAGAATTTTGCATTGCTAGTCCATTAATTTCTTAATCTTCTTCCTTGAAATTTGAAAGTCAATTTCTAAGGCTGTGTTTTTATCATATCTTTTGAAAATGAAAGCTTCATTAAAAATTACAATGTTATAGTAGATATTTCCTAGCAAGAACAACCATTGAAGGAGTTTTGTAGTTAAAATTTTTCCCCATGCAATATAATTTTGTTTTTTTGTACAGAGAATCATTATTACAAGGCAAGGGCCAGCCCACAAAGAGAGCCTATGATAAATAAAGAGGCCAACAAAGATAACGGGAACAATATTGCTGCTCAAACATTTACCTTCAGGGAATTGGCTGCTATCACAAAGAACTTTAGGCAGGAAAATTTAATTGGTGAAGGTGGATTTGGAAGGGTTTATAGGGGAAGACTAGAAAAAACCAACCAGGTAAGTTGATGAAACTTAACTTGAATTGATTGTTAGGCAATGTTTGATGTTGGTAATGGTTTGAAGATCTTGGCATTAACATTTTTGTGATTTAACTATGTAGGAAGTAGCTGTGAAGCAACTTGACAGAAATGGATTGCAAGGGAACAGAGAGTTTCTTGTTGAAGTGTTAATGTTGAGTCTATTGCACCATCAAAATCTAGTTAATCTAATTGGATATTGTGCTGATGGAGATCAAAGATTATTGGTATATGAGTTCATGCCATTGGGATCTCTTGAGGACCATCTTCTTGGTAAGCTTATCTTTGCCTGTGTCATTTGCATTGAAATTTTATATGTACATATATATGTTGCATTGAAATGTTTGATGACAAAACTATCACAAGAGTTAGTTAGTTTAATAAGTATACTTAAGTTGGAAAAAAAAAAGTATGTTATATGCTGCAGTTAAAATATATACAAATATCAAAATTGAGGTTTTAAATCAGACTCAGCTTATGATCAAAAAAAAAATCAGACTCAGCTTATGATAAAAAAAGAATCATGGTTAAATATTGATGATGCAGCCCTAATTGCATATTTTGTGGTCGTAGAAACATCAAAAACCAAGATGCATGTCAATTTAAATTGCGGTCCTTTAAAAACCCTAATAAGAGGAATTTGGATCCTATGCAGTCACAAAATCTGTGTCCGTCTCTATCCTAATGTTTTTTATTTTATTTTTTATATGCAAATCATTTAAGGTATCAGATTTTAACTAGATACATTTAATGGTTCAGATTTTATGACTGCACTGAATGCACACAGACGTGGTCCCAATCAGAGTCTTATCCCACTAAGTGAAGATGGCTACAAGGGACCATAATATCTTATCATCAATTAGGATCTAATGATAGATCATTTAAATCTACAAGAAAAGATAGAAAGAAAAACATCTATAAGATTAATGTACTTTCTTTTCTTTCCCAAATATCAAGTATACTCCCAAACTGATATATACTGAAATAATGTGGCTTCTGTCTTTTGAAATTCTAAGTCTTCTAGAATATATATATAAAACAAATTTAAACAAAAGTGATAGACCAAATCAAGACCAAGGTATAATGCCCCACAAAACAAGTACCTTAAGATTGAACCTTAATACAGATCTTCATCCACAACAAAACCCTTGATATTGGTTCATTATCAGTATTTTATGAACTGTAATGCAGATCTGGATCCACAACAAAAGGCACTAGATTGGTTCACCAGAATGAAAGTAGCTTTGGATGCTGCAAAAGGTCTAGAATATTTGCATGACAAAGCCAACCCTCCTGTCATCTATCGTGACTTAAAATCTTCCAATATCTTGCTGGACAGAGATTTCAATGCAAAACTTTCTGATTTTGGACTAGCCAAGCTAGGACCTACTGGGGACAAATCTCATGTTTCTTCAAGAGTAATGGGTACATATGGTTACTGTGCTCCTGAGTATCAAAGAACTGGTCAGCTCACTGTAAAATCAGATATATACAGCTTTGGTGTTGTTTTGCTTGAATTAATCACTGGAAGGAGAACCATTGATAATACAAGACCAACAAGGGAGCAAAACCTTGTTACTTGGGTGAGTTTCTCTACTCATACATACTATGTTTCTCTATGAAACAAATTTAAATTCTTGATATATATGTATGTATTTAACTTTACTACATCAGATCTTAACAGAAAAGTGCAAATTAAACTTGTTTCGTAAGATCTAAATAAAGCCATTGAAAACTTTGCTTTTGGTCACATCACTTCTTACTTGTAAAGAAAATCTTTCCTTCAAATAACAATTTGTACTCAAAAGCATATTATAATAGTGTCTTTAGAAAAGAGATAATTTGTACTCAAAATATCATGCACTTATTGCATTCCTCATATACGGGCCGTTAGATTAAGATTAGACGGTTTTTATTTTGAGCTTGTATTTAAAATCTGATTCATTGAAGACGGTATATGAGCTTTTCGATCTTGATCCAACGGCCGAGATATCTGTCTGCAGTGACTTCTAGGTATTTTGACAGTAGACAGCCCAAATTCCTTTCGAAAAGAGAACATTAAATATTGCACATTAGTGCCATGAATTATATCATGAATCTACATAGTTTTTTCCCTTAAAGTATGAAATTTAAATTTGCTCTCATATGTTTTTCAAACTAAACAGGCATATCCAGTATTCAGGGATCCTCATAAATACCCAGACTTAGCAGATCCACAACTTGAAGGAAACTTTCCGATGAGATCACTACATCAAGCAGTGGCAGTAGCAGCTATGTGTCTCAATGAGGAACCATCAGTGAGACCTTTAATAAGTGATGTTGTCACTGCTCTTAGTTTCCTTGGAATGAGTCCAGGTAGTCAAGATCACCAAGGAATGGCACCTATTGATATGCCATCCCCAACACAAGATCAAGAAGAAACAAGTGCCACTATGAGTCTTCTTGATGATGATAGTGTCAGTGAACGCCAAAGAGCAGTTGCTGAAGCTATTGAATGGGGTTCAAATACTAGGAACAAAGCACGACATGATGATAGTTCTTCCTCTTTGTAAAACCACTACAATGATATACATACATACATTATTTCTTTCTAATGATGTACCTTTATATTTGTGGCTTTTACTTGTAACCCAAGCTAATACAAACTATCAAGACTCGAGAGAACTCAAAAGCCAGTTTTACATGAGAAAATACCGTGAGCTCCATTACAAGTGCACGTTCTTTTCTGGACTTATGCAGAGTTTTCTTAAATATATTTTTTCCTATATTACTAGTGTTTTAAAAACCAAACTAAGCAAACAGTTTAACTGGTTAAACCATGAACCGCAACCGTCTATGGTTTGGTTATTTGAGCAGTTCGATCACAGTTTCATCCCGGTTCGAGCTGATTAA
This sequence comes from Astragalus membranaceus, assembly GCA_039519185.1. NCBI lineage: Eukaryota > Viridiplantae > Streptophyta > Magnoliopsida > Fabales > Fabaceae > Astragalus > Astragalus membranaceus. The sequence goes on along the minus strand of CM076854.1, from coordinate 88,739,423 downwards.
AGTAATTAAACCTTGACCTGAAGATCTCACCGGTTCGATGTCCGGTCCTATTTTCAAAACATTGTGTATTAGTGGTTGTCTCATCAAATTACTAGTTAAACTTCCACATATAATCATTCAACTAATGCTAAGTTGTTATTTTCATGGGATTATTAATGTAAATTAAGATAATGCCTGATTTCTTTCATTGACTAAAGGTGATTATATACATCAAAATATCTTGTTGCCTAAGCTAACAATATGGAAGGTAATTATGTACAATTATCTTGTTGCCTAAGCTAATTATCTTGTTGTCTAAGCTAAGATAATTATCTTGTTGCCTAAGCTAATTACAATTAATTTCATTAATTCTGACATATTTATGTTGTCTAACACACCCTCGCAGTCGAAGCGGGAGGTTGCCGTACGTTGAGACTGTCTCTAAAATATTCAAAGAGTATGCGCGGAAGTCCTTTAGTGAATATGTCGGCAATTTGATAACGTGACGGAACATGAAGAACACGAACCTGTCCACGAGCCACTTTCTCGCGAACGAAGTGAATATCCATCCACTACAAGAAAAACGGGGATTTCCGGCGGACAAAATCCGCCGGTAATGGCCAAAATCCGCCAGAAATTGGACATTACCAGCGGATATTTTCCGCCGGAAATCCGCCGGTAATTCGCCCGCCGGAAATTACCGGTGGAAAATCCGCCGGTAACCACCCAAAATCCGCCGGTAATTAATTTTTTTAAAATATTTATTTTAAAAATTCCGCCGGTAATTTAATAAAATCCGCCGGTAATTTAATAAAATCCGCCGGTAAATTAATAAAATCTGCCGGTAATATATTTATTTTAAAAATATTATTTAATTTTTTTTAATTTGTTTTTAATTTATTTCTTTTTTTAAATTCGTTTATTTTAATTTATTTCTTTTTTTAAAATTCGTTGATTTAAATTTGTTTATTTAAAAAATTAATATTATTTTAATTATTTAAATTCGTAGACTGAATATTTGAGAAGAGAAGAGGAATGAGAAAACAGAAATGTGAGAAGAGAGGAGAAGAGATTGAGAAAAATGAAGTGTATGAATGTGTGAAGATTTTGAGAAGAGATTGAGAAAAATGAAAGTGTATGTATGTGAGAAGATTTGAGAAGAGATTGAATGAGAAGGAAGAAGAAAGAGGAAATATAGAAGAGAGATATGTAGAGAAATTTATGGAGATTGGAGAGTATGAGAATGAAATAAAGAGTGAAATGAGAGAATGAGAAGAGTGTAGGAGAAAGTTTTATTTATAGGAAATGAGGAGAGTGGAAAAAAGTAAATAAATAATTTTTGAAAAATCCGCCTGAAATGTGCATTACCGGCGGAATTTTCCGTTGGCAATTTCCGACCGAAAAATCCGCCGGTAATACACATTTCCAGCGGATTTTTGTTTAAAAAAAAATTAAAATAATTTAAAAAATCCGCCGGTAATGCGTATTTCCGGTGGGTTTTTCCGCCGGTAATTTCCGACGGACAAATCTGCCGGTAATGCACATTTCCGGCGGATTTTTTTTTAAAAAAAATTAAAATAATTTAAAAAATCCGCCGGTAATGCGTATTACCAGCGGATTTTTCCGTCGGAAATTACCGACGGAAAAATCCGTCGGTAATGCACATTTTTTCCGCCGGAAAACCTATTTTTAAAAGAAATCCGCCGGAAAACCTATTTTTTTCCTCCGGAAATGCCAAATTTCCGCCGGAACCGTACCGGCGGAGAAAATCCGCCGGAAAAAAATCCGCCGGTAATGCGCGATTTTCTTGTAGTGATCTCGATGTGTTTGGTGCGCCGATGTTGAACAGGATTGCCCGAGAGATATATCGCGCTGATATTGTCGGAATAAACTAGTGTGGCCTTATGAACCGGATGATGTAGTTTGAAGAGAAGATTCTGGATCCAACAAGACTCAGAGACGACGTTAGCTACTCTTCTGTATTCTGCTTCAGCACTGGATCGAGACAAAGTTGGTTGACGCTTAGAGGACCATGAGATCAGGTTGTCTCCAAAAAAACACAATATCCAGAGGTGGAGCGTCTAGTATCTGGGCATCCACCCCAATCAGCGTCAGTGTAGGAAAGAAGACCGGAGAGTGAAGATTTGTGAAGATGTAAACCATGATCAAGGGTGCCTTGAATATAGCGCACAATTCTTTTAAGAGCATGCATGTGTTCATCTCTGGGCGCATGCATATGTAAACAAACCTGTTGCACAGCATATGATATATCCGGTCTTGTGAAGGTGAGATATTGCAAAGCTCCTGCTAAACTTCGATAATGTGTAGGATCTGAGTAGGGAGACCCCGAAGATGCATTTAGTTTGGCCTTAGTGTCGATCGGCGTTGTGGATAACTTACAAGAGCTCATGCCGGCTCGCTCAATGATTTCTTCTGCATATTTACGTTGAGAAAGAAACAACCCACCTGCAAGTCGTGTAACTGCAATACCCAGAAAATAGCTCAAAGGACCCAAGTCTTTCATAGCAAATTCAGAAGCAAGGAGTGACATGATGGAATTATGAAGAGCAGTAGAGGATGTTGTGAGAATGATGTCATCAACATAGAGTAGAATGTATGCCGTGTCAGCTCCTTTATGATAAATAAATAATGAATGATCAGATTTGCTATGTGAAAAACCAATAGTGGAGACAAAATCAGCAAACCGTAATTGGTACCAAGCACGAGGGGCTTGTTTGAGTCCATAAAGAGATTTCTTCAATAAGCACACGTAATCGGGATGAATGAGATCTCTGAAACCCATCGGTTGATGCATGTATACGACTTCATGGAGCTTACCATGCAGGAAGGCATTTTTAACGACCAACTGATGAATGGACCAAGATTTTGAAAGAGCAATGCTAAGAACGGTTTGTATAGTTGCCGGCTTCACCACTGGGCTAAAAGTTTCTTCACAGTCCACACCAACCTGTTAAGACCTGCCATCACTGTTGCGCCCCGAAAAATCCGGTTAAGGATTCCTCAGTTTGACAACGTGAAAAATTTGAAGCCGCCACCAATATTTATTTTTAAAGACTAAAACATTGGAAAAAGTCTTTTGGAAAAGGCGGATGGTCTTTCGAAAACATTGAGATGTAGGTTCGGGGGTCGGTTAGGTACGGGGAAGGTATTAGCACCCCACACCTCCTTTCTACCGAAAGGGAACCATTAACTTTGATGTGTGGCTTAGAAAAAGTTGACTTGAAATGATTTTTGTTCTACTTCCTTTCTTTTTATTTTCGTTTGAGAAACGGTTTTATTGAGAAGAAAAGTATTTTTGGTATCTTTGAAAAGCGGAACAAAACAAAGATTTTTAAAAGGGGTGCTTGACGGGTTACAACCCGCTCCTACGTACCCTCTCTGGAAGAGGGATCAAAGCTACGTAGTTCTAGGCTTTTGCGTTTGGAAAACGGCTTAAGGGTTTTTCGCAATTGGGTGACAAAATGAAGATTTTTTAAAAGTGTGCTTGACGGGTTACGACCCGCTCCTACGTACCCTCTCTGGAAGAGGGATCAAAGCTACGTAGTTCTCGGGTTTTTTAAAAGTGTGCTTGACGGGTTACGACCCGCTCCTACGTACCCTCTCTGGAAGAGGGATCAAAGCTACGTAGTTCTAGGATTTTTTTAAAAGTGTGTTTGACGGGTTACGACCCGCTCCTACGTACCCTCTCTGGAAGAGGGATCAAAGCTACGTAGTTCTAGGCTTTTTTAAAAGTGTGCTTGACGGGTTACGACCCGCTCCTACGTACCCTCTCTGGAAGAGGGATCAAAGCTACGTAGTTCTAGGATTTTTTAAAAGTGTGCTTGACGGGTTACGACCCGCTCCTACGTACCCTCTCTGGAAGAGGGATCAAAGCTACGTAGTTCTAGGCTTTCGGTTTTGAAAATGTTTTTGTGTTTTATCTTATTTAATTTTTTGGAGTTTTTGAAATAGGACTCAAGTGTTCACGAATACCAAACAAGCAAGGCTTCGAGTGGCGTTCATTACTAACTCGAAAGAAAAGAGTCGAAACCGGTAATCAAACAAGCAAAGGCTTCGAGTGACTACAAGTAACAACGTTTTATTATCTTTTTTGAAATCATTTTTGAAAAAGGTGAGCAGGGGTGATAATTACGTTGTTTCTGAAATTGGAATTTATTTATTTTTTAGTTAAGGTGTGGGAGCTTTCATGATAGCCAAACAAGCAAAGGCTTCGAGTGACTACCACTAATAACTCCTCATTAGCGATCAAACAAGCAAAGGCTTCGAGTGATGACTAATGATTTATTTAAGAAAATGCCTTAGGTTTTTTTTATTGGAAAAACATTTGATTTAATTTGAAAATTAGTTCTAAGAAAAAGATGATTTGGAAAAGGATTTCGGAAAAATAAGTAGAACATTTCAACCAACTCCGAGTCCATAACCAAAAGATGCGACATGAATGAATGAAATACAAACACATTCACTAATCAAGCAATTATGAACGTGTTGATCACTAACTGAGATTAAACATGCCAATACAATCAAGAGATACAGTTATTGAGGATGCAAAGTAAAGTTCTCAAAATAATTGTGCGTGTGTGAGGGAATTGCTTACGTGGCAAAGGAAGAATGCAAGGATCTTAATGACTCTAGTAGTCTTACGTCTTCACAAGAACACATGCAAGTAGAGGGTAATTGTACACAATTCGATCAATACATTTAAGTGGCATCAACAACAAAAGAATACAATTGATCATAGGCATAAAATAGTCTAAGTTAAATGGATGAGCATGTGATCATGATGTGCTAGATTAGATAAGCATGAATGTATGTAAATGCATGAACATTTGAGAATGAATGCAAGAATGAGTATATACAAAGATGCATGAGCATACAAGAATGCATGAGCATTTGATTAATGAATGCATGGACATGTGAGGATGAATGCAAGAATGAGTATATACAAAGATGCATGAGCATACAAGAATGCATGAGCATTTGATTAATGAATGCATGGACATGTGAGGATGCATGGTTATTTAATTATGAATGGACATGTGAGAATGCAAGAAGTATAAACAAGTAAGGATGCATGAGATACTAACAAGTGAGAGTGCGAATGAATATGCAAGAGATATGAATATATGAAAAGGCATGAAGATTAAAACAAGAGAGTATGCAAGAGATACAAGCAAATGAGAATGCAAGAGAGTGAATAAGGTTTTATTTAAGTGCAAGTGTGTGAGAGTGTGTCATAAAAAGTGGTAAAAATTTAGTTACCTTATTCTTAGGAAATGGTGAAATGTTTTGGTGTTTTTAGAGTCTTAGGAAAAAGTGGTAAAAAGTATTTTTGGGTTGATTTTATAAAGTTGAAAAGTTATAAAGGTAAACTAGAAAATGTTTTGGGTCTTTTTGTAATTTGAGAAAGGTAAAAAGTAAAGGTAAATTATTAATGAAATGGTAACTTATTTAAGTGAAGGTGGTGAATTATTCAAGTGAAGGTAAATGGTAAAAGTAAAAGGTAAAATGTTTTTTAGGGTTTTAAGTGAAAGGTAAAAAAAAGGTAAGAAAATGTTTTTTACTATTTAGTAACACTTAAGTGAATGGTAAAAACTTAAAAGGTAAAAAGTAAAAAAAACACAATTCACAACAATTAATTTACCAAACAAGATCAAACAACAAATTTGAGTAAGTAAATTGGTCACAAAAATGGCTTTATGGCCGAAACATACATATACACAATAAGGCTCAAGTTCAACAAATTTCTTGCAACCAAATCACATCATTAGACACACACACATAAACCCTAAGATCTACACATGTATATCACACTCAAACAATCATCATTTCATCATTTATTCAACACACAAAATTAAAGAAAATAAAAGATGATGAAACCCTAATTTAGGGACCTAAACCCGAATGCACTATTGGTCCTATACACCATTCTTATTCAACTTTGACACATGAAATAGACAAGAAAACATGAGGATCCTAATTTCTAACCCAAGGCCGAAGCAAAAACATGAGGAAAGATAAATTTTTATTTGGTGAAAATCGCATGAACAAAGAGCAAATCACAAGAACAACACATAATCAACACATAGTCACAAGAACAACTTATTTAGTGGGTGAGATGCCAACTCTCACCCACAACAGCCCCTAATCTACATTTAAATGATGTTATGAGATGCAAATATAAGTTGAAAAAGGATTTTGATGCAAGAAAGTGGATGAAAATGCAAAGGGTTTTAAGTTATACCTTAGTTCCAAGCTAAACAAGAGTAGAAATGAAGATCAAGAGTAACCAATCACCAACAATCTTCAAAAATCACCAACAACAACCACGTGACCTTGAAGGATCAGCCCCTTTGATGATGTAAATGTGGAATCAAAGATGAAAGGAAGAGGATATATGAATATGGAGTGAGTTTGAGGTGAGTTAGTGGATGGAAATTGAAAAGAAAATGGAGGAGGGGGGTGAGGGGGGCTACGGCCTTGGAGAGAAAAGAGGTGTGCTAGGGTTTTTGAATGGAGAGTGAGGCCAAGAAGATGTGTGGGTTGATCATATGAAGATATATATAGTGCTCACTTATCATTAAGGGCTTCTAGGTCATTTTGATTTCCATTGTGCTCTAGGATTGCATCTAAATTTTGAACCAATGGTCAAGATCAAATGTCACATGGATTAGGGGCAATTAGAAAGCACAAAGTGAGGAGAGAGAGGGCTGAGGGGCGCAGCATAAGGAGGGTGGTGAAGGATAAGTTCAATTACAAAATTGTATTTTTCTATGAAGCTTATTACAAGAGTGCCATTTTAATTCAAATGAAGGGTGAGGATTGCATTTAGCACTTGAATGGAAGGCCATGATTTAAACACAATTTGCAACCAATAAAATAAATCAAAATGGGGGAAAAGGGGCTGGAATTCGCAGCCAAGGAGAGAGTGTGAGTGGAATTGCAACTTGTACTATTGTACTACATTTGACCTTTTAAAATTCAAAGGGATATTCCTTATTCCCTTCTAGATAATTCTTCTAAATTCTTGCCATTTTGGGCCATATCCCATGATTCAATGATTGGGCTCTGAATTTCATGATCTCACCAATCCCAAAATTGATTTGTTAACCCCACTCCAAAGGAAATGACCATTTTACCCTTTTGTTCAAAAACCGAATTTCATGCCAAAAATACTCCTATGATGCATAAAAAAATGCACAACTCCACTCACTTGGACCCACATAAATTCCTCAAGAGATGCATAGTGGTTTTTACTGAGAAAATATTTATTTTAGTGAAATGACCAAAATGCCCTTTTGGTCCCAAAAACCCTGATTTTGCTCTAAACTTCATTTCCACTCTAACAATGATCCTGAGACCCTTTGGATGACCCTAAAACTCTAGAAATGCATGCATGATGAGAAAATAAGTCTTTTTGGTGAAATTACCAAAATACCCTTTGACCTAGGAAAAACCCTAGAAACCCTAGAAATGCTCTAAAGTGCTCTAAAATGCCATGCTATGCTTTTCTAACCCTAAAATGCATTCTGAAACTTCTAAGATGCAAGCATGATGCTCTTCCTAACCTCTAGGATGAATGCTAAGACTTGGTTTATTTATTTTTGGTTGAAAATTAGGGTTTTGCCCTAAGCCGGACAAAATTGGGGTATGACAGCTGCCCCTCTTTATTTGGATTTTGACAAGAAATATGAATTGCGCGGGACATATTTCGAGGCAAAATAGAAATAAAGAATTCAGAAATTATACCGATTTTGTCTGCTTAGGGAAACCCGAATTTTCCTCTTTTCTTTTTCTATTTTTTTTGAATTGATGGGCTTGAGAACAAACGGGGAACGGTTAACACTTGGCGTATTAACCGAGAGAAAGAAAATGACGGACCACTCGGGATCTGAAGGAGCACTAAGGCTCTGAAGGACCACTCAGGGTCTGAAGGAGCACTAAGGCTCTGAAGGACCGCTCAGGGTCTGAAGGAGCACTAAGGCTCTGAAGGACCACTCGGGGTCTGGAAGGCTGCCTAGGCCTTAATTGAAGGACCATCGTGGTCTGAAGGAGCGCTACTAGCTATGGTACTAGTAAAACGGTCTGAGGGGGGCCTTTGCATTCGAGCGGCCATGATGGGTCAAGATCAGCTCCGGAACTGATATGTTGACTATGAAGGACGTCCGCTGTGTCTTAGGCTTGACACAACTAGTCTGAAGGACCACTTGGGGTCTGAAGGACTTACCCGCAGCTCGAATACGAGGTGAAGTCTGCTTTTGAAGGGACACTTGGGTCCTGAAGGGATTCACGAATCCTGTTGGTTGATTGATTGAAATGACCAATGCTGCCGCACTGGATTGAGGTACCTGCATACGTCAGGTGATGCAAGGAATAGTGCATGGAGTATGAGTGCATGTTATGCAAGGGCATGTTATGCATGTGCATGCAATGTGAGTGCATGCGATGTGATGATTTAGTGGAATGATGAATGCAATGGGATGCTATTCTTGATTCTTCGTTTCTTTTGTCAGCTTTTTTTTCTGACTGTTTGTTTTTTTCTTTTGCTCTTTTTGCTATGTGAGGATGCAAATGCAATACTTTGATGCATGATATGAAATAGTTGATTGGGAAACATAGGCATTTTGGATGAATGCATGAAATGCGAATGCAAATGAAATGTTTGGATGCTAATGTTATGATGCATAGTGTAATGATATGAAATGATTGATTGGGAAACACAGGCATTTTGGATGACATGCAATGAAAGCATGAAATGCGAATGTGAATATGATGTGAATGAAATGCTTGGATGCAAATGTTATGACATGGGATGACGTGTTTTTGCTTTTATGATGCAATGCTTTGATGCTTGATGGAATGAGATGGAAGATTTTTGCTTTTATCCGCTGCTTCTTTTTTTTGTTGCCTTTCATGAAATCATGATGTTGGCACGATGCAAACTTTGATAAACAAAATGGAACGCCTAAATGCATGAGGATATGAATGATTAAACATTTTTGAGATGATGAGATGCGAGACTTTGAATGCAAGGGATTGAGATGATTAGTTACCATTTTGTTGAGAAAAAATGGAATTTGATTCAAACTCCGGTGTTCTCAAGATTTTATTTACAAACAAACTCACTTGTTTTCTCTTCCTTCCAATGACGACTGAATCTTAAATATCGCAGGACTAACTTGTGTTCTCCCTCTTTGAAGCATTATCTAGTAAGCACGCATAGGGGTGCAAATGTGAATGAGTGAGTCAGTTAACTTGGAATGGACTTTTATGGCAAGTGAAGGAATGACCGACATGGCTATTGCCGAAGCTTATGAGGGACCAGGAGATACAAGATTTCCCCAATTCAGGTTTTTGATGAGTGAATAGTTTGCCCCTGTCTTGTGGTGACAACAACTAGGGGCGCAGAAGATGATGAATTGGGAATGCTTCGGCTTTTGAAAGGGAAGGTGGATCCAAAGAGGTTTTGTCCCAACCCATAAAGTTTGATGTTGCCCCCAGTCATAACAAGGACAAAGCTGCCCCCAATTAGAATGACAATGTCTTGTTTAGGATAGTGAGTTGAGAAATTGCCCCGGTGAGGTTTTTTTATGGGAATGAATGAGGTGAAGGAATGGGGATGCATTTGCCCCGCTTTGGAATGACATTGACAACTGGGGTGACATGGGATGGGCCCTGAACAGACTTTCCCAAGACTAGGGTGTGTGGGTGGTGAAGAGAATGCCCCAACATTTGGGTCCGAGTGGTATTCTCAGTGCAAATCTTTGGTTCTCTACTGATGTCTTGACTTTTGGTGCGAAAGAATCCTTACCTGGTGATCACTAAACCCTGTTTTAATATCAAGGGGAATTAATGATCACAGACTTGCCCCAGCATGGAGGACTTGAACCAAAAGTCAAATACGCACTGATGGGGAGAATATGCACTTTATGGGTGGACGGGGCGGGGTTAGACTCGGGCGGGAAACTGTGGTAAGGGAGGAAAACCAACGGACTCAAACAAGAGAATGTACTCATAGCATGCACGCTCATTAGAAGAATGCTTCACAGAGAGTTAGCATCAGTTAAAAATTTGTTTTTTTCTTTGACACACTATTTCAGTCTTTTGTCATAGAATGGATGGGATGCAGTGCTTTTGAAAGAAATGCAAATGAGCTATTGATTTGAAAAACTGAGTGCCTTGGAACACCTTGATAAACTTTTTCAAAAAGGATGATTGTTTCGCAAGAACGTCTCGCTTCTCATCACAACTCTTATTTTATGCAATGAATGAACAAACAAATTATGATATGCAAGTATGATGCAAATGCAATGCTTTGATGCAAGATTTTTTGTTGTTCTTTTCCTTTTATGAAATGCAAACATTAAGATGATGCAAATGAAATGTTTGAGTCCAACTGCTATGGTACATGTAGCAATAATATGAAATGGTTGATTGGGAAACATTAGGATTTTGGATGGCACGCGATGAATGCATGAAATGTGAATGCAAATGAGATATTTGGATGCAAATGTTATGATGGTTATTTTCTTTTTCTTTCTCCTATGATGAATGCAAATGCAAATGTCTGAATTTCTCTTTTCTTATTATTATTTCCTATGTCTGAGGAATGCATGATTTTATGCATGATGAATGTAATGCATGACTGTGTTTGCTTATTGCCTTTTTTGCTTATTTTTTTATTTTTGCTGGTTCAGCCAACCCGCGACACTCATGACATGAGACTGAGGAACCTGTTGGACTTGCGGGGCTCATGGGCCGAGTGCATGTTGGTCTTGACTTTGCTGGTTTGAAGCAATCGTGGATGTAGTTGCTCTCTCTTGCATGATTGACTGATTTTGAGGATGTGCTTTCTCTCATGACTCTTAAGAACTCGTAATGATTTGCAATGCCCTAGGATGTATGCACATGTTTTACAGTTCAGGACCATCATCATCATAAAACGTTTATTTTGAGCAGAAAAGCAGAAAATAAAAGAGTGAACAGATACGAGAAATTTGAAATTTATTAATGCGGAAACCGGTCGCACAAGAAGTTACGCCGATTGTTTATTGCATTTGAAAGTTTAAACTATAAAAAGACACGAAAAAGAGAGAAACTGAATTCTGACTGTCCGTCTCTGTGGAACAGTGCCAAATATCTGTGTCCTTGACCTTGATCACTCCCTCATCCAAGCTTGTAGGAGAGTTGTATGCCTTTCTTTACTTTTCATGCCTAAGTTTTCAGACCCTAATTTTTGCCTGGATCGCCCTTTGCGGGTTTTCAATCCACCGGGTCGCTCTGATCTTGCCTAGGTCGCCCTTTGCGGGTTTTCAACCTAGCGAGCTAATTCTTACTTGGCTTGTCTTTCTCTTTTTTCATCTATTTCTTTTAGGCATAATACTTCTTCACTTGATCTGAATTGACTGGATTCCTGAGACCTTCGCCGTCTATGTTTATGAGTATCGGCGCTCCTCTGGAAAAAGCTTTCTTGACTTCATATGGACCGTCATAAATGGGTATCAACTTCCCACGGAGTCAGTCTGGATAGGTAGGATCTTTTTGAGTACAAGGTCTCCTTCGCCGAATTCTCGAAGACGGACTTTCCTGCCGAAAGCTGCCTTCATCTTTTGTTGGTACAACTGGCCATGGCGCAGGGCAGCAATTCTTTTCTCTCTAATGAGATTCAGTTGATCTAGACGAGCTTGGACCTCTTTTGCTTCTTCTAAATTGGCCTCCATGACTACTCGTGGAGAGGGTATTTCAACCTTGATGAGAAGAACTGCTTCTGACCCATACACTAGAGAAATAAAGGGGTTGCCCCTGTATGATTTCATGAATGTGAGTGTGACAAGGGATGAGATAGGTGTAGGGTCAATTTCCCCAGTTGTAGGAGGGGTGAAGAGCGACAGGATTGCCCCACTTGGCATATTGTAAACAAATTTATTTGTCCTAGAGTTAAAACTTTGAGAAAACAACAGCAATCGATCATTGATCAGAATGGACTTTTCGGGACTGTGGTGTTTTGTGGAGAAGGGATGACTGAGCTTGTCGGAGTGTTTGGGGTTGATGGGAGGATGGGTCTTATTCAGCGTTGGCTGATGATCGATGGTTTATGATGGTTAACTGGCTTGATGAGGTATTAGGAAGTTTTATTCCTGGCTAAGGGTCTGTGGAGGGCGGGTTATCGCGGTCAAAAGGAGAGTGTTTGCGGTTTATGAGAGGTATAGGAATGATACAGTGTTTGAAGATTTATTGAGAGGTATGGGAATGATACAGTGTTTGAAGGTTTATTGAGACGAGGATCTCTTGGGTTTTGTGGTAACACGTATCAACTCACTACTTACATTTCTGTTGTATTTTTCTTTTGATTTTGGGATTTTCCCTTTTTGAATTTTTTTTTTTTTTGAGCTTCGGTGAACTGATAAAGAACGATGTACTGTTTTTTTTTTGGTGATCCTTGTCGAAGGTGACTTTTGGATTTTTTTTTTTTTTTTTGGCTTACGGTGGGTAGGAGAGGATTTTGTTTTTCTCTTAGGGATTTTCTTGGCTTAAGGTGGGTAGGAAATGGAATTTCTGGGATTTTAGGTTTTTGAGGGTATGGAGGGATGGTCCAACTTCATTTCAAATCATGATTGCTCGTTTTCTCAAAAATTAACTCAAAGACAATAATTTACTTATTTTTATTTCTTTCTGTGCTCTAATTTTCCTTTGTTGAAGTACCCATCTTGATCTCTTTTCTTGCTGTCCTCTGCTGTACCTAAATTGATCACTTCAGTTGATTCCCCGTGAGGCTGAATAACTCTTTCTTCTTGTATCATTAACCTTCTGGAGGATCTTCCCGGTCTTTCTCAACGTCCCCTTCTGCTTGATTGATAAGGTGATCAAAGTCAAAATATGGACTGTTGGCACTGTTATTTTGAGAGACAATTGCTGTGGATTTGCTTTTTGCCGAGGCGAAAAAGCAGAATGAAAGGCGAGACAAACAAACAAGCAATAATAATGCAAGGAAAAGACACATGAAATGAAAAGGAATTGATTTTTATTGACTGAAATTCAAAAACAGCGTTTTTATTGATGATGATGACTTTGAAAATAAAAACATGTGTGCCCCTAACAACTGGTCCTGTGGCCTTGGGCAGAGCCACAGAGTTGCATTACAATGATCATATTGAATTAAAAGTCACAGGAAAGGCAGCAGCTTCCCCATTCTTCAACTTTCTCTGGCAAGGCAGCGACGAACCAAACCAGTCTCACTTTCTTCAGCTTCGGATCCATTTTTGATGGCAACTATTTGGTCGTATTGTTCCTCTTCCTCATCCCATCCTGTAGGCTGGATGTCTTCCATTCGGATTTGAGCACTCTCGGGAACGTCATACCTGACCAAGTAATCAGACTTCCCACTGGGCTCCCCTAGGGTATCCCAACATCCCTCTTCTGACTTAGGACCATTATTGATGACAGCAATTTGGTCGTATTGTTCCTCTTCTTCATCCCATCCTGTAGGCTGGATGTCTTCCATTCGGATTTGAGCACTCTCGGGAACGTCATACCTGACCAAGTAATCAAACTTTCCACTGGGCTCCCCTAGGGTATCCCAACATCCCTCTTTCACAGGCACCGTTGTTACTTCCTCATTGATTTCTTCTTCACCATCAATATCATGGGTCCCTATCTGAACCACACACCGATCTATCAGGTCTTGCACTGCATGCTCGAAGGCTCTGCACTCCTCCACAGTGTGACCAACCCCGTTTTCGTGGAAACTGCAGGTAGCACTTGCATTGTGACTTCGGGAGAATGGCGGCCGAAGGGCCTTCATTGGCCGAGTGTTGATCAGGTTCTTGGAAGTCAGGTGATTAAACAATTCAGTGCATGTCATCGGTATTGGATCAAAACTGGTTCGTCTCTTGTACTGATAACCCTGGGCCTTGTGACTGTCACTGCCTTGCTGGGATGGCACAGGAGCAGAGAATGGAACAGTTTGTGGTGGAGGAGGAATGAAAGAAGTGACACCAGCTGGACCCACGACGGTGACACCCTCAGCAGCTGTCCCACTCTTTAAGCTCTGCAATATGACTATCATCTCATGTATCTGGGCCTCCATTGCCTTCAATCGTTCTTCTAGCAAGTGATATCTGTCTCTTGGCTGTGAGCTTTCAATCATCTGGCCCTGAGGATAGCTCCCTGGACTGAAGTAGTAACCCCCATACTGAGCAGAGTTTCCCAATTGGTAAGCAGCACTTGGGGGATTCACAGCAATCTCCGGAGCAAGAGCAGGAAAATTTCTTGGAGGTACAATACTGGGACTAGGGATGTGAATGTGTGGCACACCCGCAGCTCCACTAGAAGTAACCACAGCAGGCTGACTTGTCACCACGGGAATGGCTTCAGCGATGGATGGTGTATGATTCATGGCCATCCCCCAAGGGTATATTTGTGCATTTGGTTGTCTCTGACTGTTTGTCCCCGGAGATTGACTAACTTCTGGCCTGGGAAGGGGATGAACAGTTATGATTTTAGCTGATACAGGAGGAGAAACAAAGGTAACGACCCCTTCTGGATTCACGACAACGGCGGCCCCAGCAGCGGTCCCACATCTCAGATTTTGCAGCATATTCATTATCTCGGCCCTCTGAGCTTCCATGGCCTCCACCTTAGCTTTCAGAGCCTGGTTCTCCTGAGCCAGCTGCTCAGGATTAAGGATCTCTATCACCATTTCATCTTGACCCAGACTGTCTTCGTTGGTCGCCATCAGTTTCGCTTGCAAACGGGTGAAGTAACGATGTGGATGAACCAGCTTGCCTTTTCTGTTTGTTTAGATTTTATTACGTAAGAATCAAGATGAATGTATGAATGGATGTATGAATGTATGTACAATGTTTGCTTGGTGCCGGGAACCACGGGATGCCTTATCTTGTCATAAGCGCATAAACTTTTCTCTTTTTTTTTTTTTTTGATTTTTTTTTTTTGATTTAAGAGGTGAAGTAAACGAGGAATCGAAATAGCAAATCAACCTTCTTCAAAACTGGGAAGCGAGAAGCAAGTGAAGCCTTGCTATTTGATTCCATTCTGATGCACCTATGACAAGACGGTACATTGCTCGGTGATCCCCGGCAAGCAAATGCAAATGAGATGTTATATGGATGCAAGTAAATGAATGCGACATGATGAGATTATGATGTGAATGATGCGTGTGGAAAAAATAAAGGCGATGCATGTGGACGGAAGTTCAAAATTGAAGAGCCATGCTACGTGCCGCCTCACGCACTGGTTTATTTAATAAAGGGAAATATATTATTATATTTTGAAAATGAGGACCGTACGTCATTTCATATGGACCGGTATGAGAAAGGCTACAGCGGTAACTCTTTCTTTCTCTTTTTTTTTTGAAAATGAAGCGGGCCATATGTCAATTTCGTACGGACTAGCGAAAGAAAGGGCTACAATGGAAACCCTTTCCCTCCTTTTCTTTTTTATTTTTTTTTTGGAAAGACATGTCTAAATTACAATGCAACATACAATCCGTATGCCCTCGTGTCTTACAAAGGTGGGAATCCTAAGTTCTAGGGCAACTTCAAAGGTTCCTCCCATGTAGTTCTAATTCACACCCTCACAATGGCTGCCAGAGCTATAGAATCCTCATGCCGACACCACAAATGTAGAATACTACCAAGTGTGGGGCGTCATAAGAAAGCGTACTCTGGTTGAGACTTTCATGAGTATCAGACAGACAAAGGTCTCGAATGACAGTCACTAATCGTCTCCACTCCCCTAAGTGTTTGTTGGATCCGGGTATAGGAGCCCACTCATAGCACACAAATCATAAGGTGTGAAAGTGTGTGATTGAGGACATACTTCCTAAAATCTACCCATCCCCACCTGCAAGGAAAACCAGCACACCCAGACAGAAGCAAGCAATAATAAGTCGTCTACCCTAGGGTTTAACAAAATAAACTACACTAAGGTATCAACAACAAACATATAGCTTACCTCAAGAAAGGGAGCGAAGAAGAAGGGATCATAAGGGCATAAGGGTATGATGCATGAGATTACCTTGTAGAAAGGGAGCAAAGAAGAGGGGACATGGGAATTGAGAAATGCATGATAAGAGAAGAAAAGGAAGAAAAGGAAAAGGTAGAACAAAGTTTTCAAGTTAAACATTTTAAGCCACACATCAGGTTAACTAGGCTTGACCCTCGCCTTTTTGAAAAAGGGTCCCCAGTGAAGTCGCCAGCTGTTGCGCCCCGAAAAATCCGGTTAAGGATTCCTCAGTTTGACAACGTGAAAAATTTGAAGCCGCCACCAATATTTATTTTTAAAGACTAAAACATTGGAAAAAGTCTTTTGGAAAAGGCGGATGGTCTTTCGAAAACATTGAGATGTAGGTTCGGGGGTCGGTTAGGTACGGGGAAGGTATTAGCACCCCACACCTCCTTTCTACCGAAAGGGAACCATTAACTTTGATGTGTGGCTTAGAAAAAGTTGACTTGAAATGATTTTTGTTCTACTTCCTTTCTTTTTATTTTCGTTTGAGAAACGGTTTTATTGAGAAGAAAAGTATTTTTGGTATCTTTGAAAAGCGGAACAAAACAAAGATTTTTAAAAGGGGTGCTTGACGGGTTACAACCCGCTCCTACGTACCCTCTCTGGAAGAGGGATCAAAGCTACGTAGTTCTAGGCTTTTGCGTTTGGAAAACGGCTTAAGGGTTTTTCGCAATTGGGTGACAAAATGAAGATTTTTTAAAAGTGTGCTTGACGGGTTACGACCCGCTCCTACGTACCCTCTCTGGAAGAGGGATCAAAGCTACGTAGTTCTCGGGTTTTTTAAAAGTGTGCTTGACGGGTTACGACCCGCTCCTACGTACCCTCTCTGGAAGAGGGATCAAAGCTACGTAGTTCTAGGATTTTTTTAAAAGTGTGCTTGACGGGTTACGACCCGCTCCTACGTACCCTCTCTGGAAGAGGGATCAAAGCTACGTAGTTCTAGGCTTTTTTAAAAGTGTGCTTGACGGGTTACGACCCGCTCCTACGTACCCTCTCTGGAAGAGGGATCAAAGCTACGTAGTTCTAGGATTTTTTAAAAGTGTGCTTGACGGGTTACGACCCGCTCCTACGTACCCTCTCTGGAAGAGGGATCAAAGCTACGTAGTTCTAGGCTTTCGGTTTTGAAAATGTTTTTGTGTTTTATCTTATTTAATTTTTTGGAGTTTTTGAAATAGGACTCAAGTGTTCACGAATACCAAACAAGCAAGGCTTCGAGTGGCGTTCATTACTAACTCGAAAGAAAAGAGTCGAAACCGGTAATCAAACAAGCAAAGGCTTCGAGTGACTACAAGTAACAACATTTTATTATCTTTTTTGAAATCATTTTTGAAAAAGGTGAGCAGGGGTGATAATTACGTTGTTTTTGAAATTGGAATTTATTTATTTTTTAGTTAAGGTGTGGGAGCTTTCATGATAGCCAAACAAGCAAAGGCTTCGAGTGACTACCACTAATAACTCCTCATTAGCGATCAAACAAGCAAAGGCTTCGAGTGATGACTAATGATTTATTTAAGAAAATGCCTTAGGTTTTTTTTATTGGAAAAACATTTGATTTAATTTGAAAATTAGTTCTAAGAAAAAGATGATTTGGAAAAGGATTTCGGAAAAATAAGTAGAACATTTCAACCAACTCCGAGTCCATAACCAAAAGATGCGACATGAATGAATGAAATACAAACACATTCACTAATCAAGCAATTATGAACGTGTTGATCACTAACTGAGATTAAACATGCCAATACAATCAAGAGATACAGTTATTGAGGATGCAAAGTAAAGTTCTCAAAATAATTGTGCGTGTGTGAGGGAATTGCTTACGTGGCAAAGGAAGAATGCAAGGATCTTAATGACTCTAGTAGTCTTACGTCTTCACAAGAACACATGCAAGTAGAGGGTAATTGTACACAATTCAATCAATACATTTAAGTGGCATCAACAACAAAAGAATACAATTGATCATAGGCATAAAATAGTCTAAGTTAAATGGATGAGCATGTGATCATGATGTGCTAGATTAGATAAGCATGAATGTATGTAAATGCATGAACATTTGAGAATGAATGCAAGAATGAGTATATACAAAGATGCATGAGCATACAAGAATGCATGAGCATTTGATTAATGAATGCATGGACATGTGAGGATGAATGCAAGAATGAGTATATACAAAGATGCATGAGCATACAAGAATGCATGAGCATTTGATTAATGAATGCATGGACATGTGAGGATGCATGGTTATTTAATTATGAATGGACATGTGAGAATGCAAGAAGTATAAACAAGTAAGGATGCATGAGGTACTAACAAGTGAGAGTGCGAATGAATATGCAAGAGATATGAATATATGAAAAGGCATGAAGATTAAAACAAGAGAGTATGCAAGAGATACAAGCAAATGAGAATGCAAGAGAGTGAATAAGGTTTTATTTAAGTGCAAGTGTGTGAGAGTGTGTCATAAAAAGTGGTAAAAATTTAGTTACCTTATTCTTAGGAAATGGTGAAATGTTTTGGTGTTTTTAGAGTCTTAGGAAAAAGTGGTAAAAAGTATTTTTGGGTTGATTTTATAAAGTTGAAAAGTTATAAAGGTAAACTAGAAAATGTTTTGGGTCTTTTTGTAATTTGAGAAAGGTAAAAAGTAAAGGTAAATTATTAATGAAATGGTAACTTATTTAAGTGAAGGTGGTGAATTATTCAAGTGAAGGTAAATGGTAAAAGTAAAAGGTAAAATGTTTTTTAGGGTTTTAAGTGAAAGGTAAAAAAAAGGTAAGAAAATGTTTTTTACTATTTAGTAACACTTAAGTGAATGGTAAAAACTTAAAAGGTAAAAAGTAAAAAAAACACAATTCACAACAATTAATTTACCAAACAAGATCAAACAACAAATTTGAGTAAGTAAATTGGTCACAAAAATGGCTTTATGGCCGAAACATACATATACACAATAAGGCTCAAGTTCAACAAATTTCTTGCAACCAAATCACATCATTAGACACACACACATAAACCCTAAGATCTACACATGTATATCACACTCAAACAATCATCATTTCATCATTTATTCAACACACAAAATTAAAGAAAATAAAAGATGATGAAACCCTAATTTAGGGACCTAAACCCGAATGCACTATTGGTCCTATACACCATTCTTATTCAACTTTGACACATGAAATAGACAAGAAAACATGAGGATCCTAATTTCTAACCCAAGGCCGAAGCAAAAACATGAGGAAAGATAAATTTTTATTTGGTGAAAATCGCATGAACAAAGAGCAAATCACAAGAACAACACATAATCAACACATAGTCACAAGAACAACTTATTTAGTGGGTGAGATGCCAACTCTCACCCACAACAGCCCCTAATCTACATTTAAATGATGTTATGAGATGCAAATATAAGTTGAAAAAGGATTTTGATGCAAGAAAGTGGATGAAAATGCAAAGGGTTTTAAGTTATACCTTAGTTCCAAGCTAAACAAGAGTAGAAATGAAGATCAAGAGTAACCAATCACCAACAATCTTCAAAAATCACCAACAACAACCACGTGACCTTGAAGGATCAGCCCCTTTGATGATGTAAATGTGGAATCAAAGATGAAAGGAAGAGGATATATGAATATGGAGTGAGTTTGAGGTGAGTTAGTGGATGGAAATTGAAAAGAAAATGGAGGAGGGGGGTGAGGGGGGCTACGGCCTTGGAGAGAAAAGAGGTGTGCTAGGGTTTTTGAATGGAGAGTGAGGCCAAGAAGATGTGTGGGTTGATCATATGAAGATATATATAGTGCTCACTTATCATTAAGGGCTTCTAGGTCATTTTGATTTCCATTGTGCTCTAGGATTGCATCTAAATTTTGAACCAATGGTCAAGATCAAATGTCACATGGATTAGGGGCAATTAGAAAGCACAAAGTGAGGAGAGAGAGGGCTGAGGGGCGCAGCATAAGGAGGGTGGTGAAGGATAAGTTCAATTACAAAATTGTATTTTTCTATGAAGCTTATTACAAGAGTGCCATTTTAATTCAAATGAAGGGTGAGGATTGCATTTAGCACTTGAATGGAAGGCCATGATTTAAACACAATTTGCAACCAATAAAATAAATCAAAATGGGGGAAAAGGGGCTGGAATTCGCAGCCAAGGAGAGAGTGTGAGTGGAATTGCAACTTGTACTATTGTACTACATTTGACCTTTCAAAATTCAAAGGGATATTCCTTATTCCCTTCTAGATAATTCTTCTAAATTCTTGCCATTTTGGGCCATATCCCATGATTCAATGATTGGGCTCTGAATTTCATGATCTCACCAATCCCAAAATTGATTTGTTAACCCCACTCCAAAGGAAATGACCATTTTACCCTTTTGTTCAAAAACCGAATTTCATGCCAAAAATACTCCTATGATGCATAAAAAAATGCACAACTCCACTCACTTGGACCCACATAAATTCCTCAAGAGATGCATAGTGGTTTTTACTGAGAAAATATTTATTTTAGTGAAATGACCAAAATGCCCTTTTGGTCCCAAAAACCCTGATTTTGCTCTAAACTTCATTTCCACTCTAACAATGATCCTGAGACCCTTTGGATGACCCTAAAACTCTAGAAATGCATGCATGATGAGAAAATAAGTCTTTTTGGTGAAATTACCAAAATACCCTTTGACCTAGGAAAAACCCTAGAAACCCTAGAAATGCTCTAAAGTGCTCTAAAATGCCATGCTATGCTTTTCTAACCCTAAAATGCATTCTGAAACTTCTAAGATGCAAGCATGATGCTCTTCCTAACCTCTAGGATGAATGCTAAGACTTGGTTTATTTATTTTTGGTTGAAAATTAGGGTTTTGCCCTAAGCCGGACAAAATTGGGGTATGACAATCACAAACAAGACGAGCTTTGTGCCGCTCAAAAGAACCATCAGATTTCTTTTTATGACGAAAAACCCACATAGAACGAATAATATCATCATCAGAAGGGTGAGGAACCAACTCCCACGTCTTATTTTTAATAAGAGCAGATAGTTTCCAATTCGGGTCAAACAAAGCAACTTTTGGGTTACGGGGAAGTGGTGATGGTGCAATGGAGGTAGTCAAGTTGAATTGACGTTTGGGTTTATGGATCCCACGCATGTTGCGTGTTTCGATGGTCCGAGTTGGGGCTTGATGTATTTGGTTCGGACTTGGACTAGGTGGTATTTGGGTCGTTTGAGGTGAGAGGGCCGGTGGTGGTGAAATAGCCCGTGGAGAGGTGGGTGAGTTTGGCTCGTGGTTGGGTGGGATTTGTGGTGTGTTATTTGGCTCAGTTTGTGTTTGATGGGTTGAGGTAGGTTGACTATGTAAGTGGTGATGCCAAAAAGGATGTAAGCCTTCATTTAGAAATTCATAGGTGTGAGATGGGGTTTGATGTAGCTTGGCAAATGGGAATTGGGACTCATCAAAAATGACATGTCGACAAATGATTATTTTCCCATCTGAGAGATCATAACATTTATATCCTCTATGATTGTCTGGGTATCCCAAAAAGACACAAGGGGTGGAGCGAGGTTGAAATTTGTTTATTGTGGTGGAAGGAAAAAGAGGATAGCACAAACAACCAAAAACTCGTAAATGTGTGTAAGATGGTGTTTGCTGGTGTTTTTAGCAAACAATCACTGGTTTTATTAGAAAGGTTTTGTGAGATTAAACCAGAAATCTCTAAAGCAATTGCCTTTAAACACCACCGTTTGTCAACAAATATATTTTAAAAAAGGAGACAATTCACCATGAACATTGAAGTAAAAGTGAAAGAAATGGTAAAATGGAACGCAGAAATATTAAATGACTTGTATTGAAAGCAATAAATTGCATTGAATGTAAAGAGAATGGTGTACAAATTTACATACGTCGTACAAGGATTCTTTTGCTCTGTTTTCGCTGTAACTTGGAAGTTAGAGTTTCAGAATTGTGTGTTTGGTATAATAATTTGCCACCCTTGATTTCTACATAGAAATCACTATTTATACAGAAAATAATGACTGAAATGTAAACTGCTATGGACACGTGGCCACGTCTTATTACCCCATGATGGACTTCGTGCCACGTTCGGCGCCACATATTACCCACGTTGAATTAACTGTAGTCTTGAAATTCGACACAACTGTCTGCTAGTAACTGCTTGACGAAATCTTGAATACACTATCTTGTCGAAAACTTTGTCCTGTCGAAATGGTGAAGACCTCTTCTGTCGAAAACGTGCTGAGATGACATACATGTCATTTATTCTCTTTGAAGGCATTATGAATGTTCTTTAATGAAAAGTCAAACCTTATTAAATAACCACTCAGAAGTCTTGTCGAAATTCTAGGCTAACAAATTGCCCCCCAAAAAATAGCTTTTTCGACAATGTTTAAGGAAGAAAAAGAATATTTTTTGAAGATTTCGAAACGTCACCTCCAACAACTTTACATTAAATGGTGATAGGCAAAAATAATTATGACCTTACGCAGATAAAGCGAACCATTTCATTGGGCCACGTCATTTGGTTGGTAGACCACGTCTTTTCAGAACCTCAAACGTGCGAAGCGTCGTAACTGTGTAACCGTTGCACCTCTAACGTATAAATACGTTTCACTTCATCTTCTTCATTTTCACGCTCCCTTTGAATCTTAAACTCTGAAATTTCTCAGCTAACTTTGCTTCTTCACGAAAGCTTCAAACTTTTTCATTGTTTCGACGTCCCCACTCAAAACACAACCTTCTTTGTTCATTATTTTCAACAAATGGCTTCTTCCAGCGCTCAAACTCAGAAACAAACAGTTGCTGTGCGTGGCTTTGAAGGTTTCGTTGAAGAACCTTCACCAACTTGTTTTAATCAGATACTTATTCCATCTGGTAAACCTTTTACCCATGCTTATTTAGGTCCTCTTCCTGATCCCATAGAAAGCGAAGAAATTAAAGCGATTTTTCCCAGTCACCGCAAACTTCAACCTAGAATTTTTGAAGAAACTCCTTTTCATTTGGAATTTCTGAAAAACCCCAACAGAGTTTTTAGGTCTGCTCCCAAAGTAGAACAAAGTGATTATATTGCATGGCTTGACAAAGTTCAAAAACAAAAGGAAACCATTTGGCAAGAACAGGGAATTTTTGACATTATCCAGCTGTCGAAATATGGACCCAAATATGATAGCACTATGCTTCTAGCAGCATTGCAATTCTGGGACATATCTACCCATAGTCTCCATCTAAAGTGTGGCATGCTAGCCCCCACTTTGTTGGATGTGGCTGCCATTACTGGCCTGAAACCATTGGGTGAAATCTTTGACCCTAAACTAGCCACCAACGATTATGGCTTCTCATTTAACAACCCTACTTTTAGTGCTTATATTGCTGATCATCATGATACTGAGAATGCTGAAGTATCTGATCTAGAACATATAGCTTTTCTTACCTTGTGGCTGTCGTGTTTTGTCTTTTGCTCCCGTTCTCTTCAAGTAGCAAAAGTTTTCGTTCCTTTGGCTATTCAACTTCATAAAGCCAAAAATATCAATTTAGCGAAATTGATTTTGGGGAATCTCTATCAACATCTTGATGGTGCTGCTCTCGAATTGAAAGAAGGCGAACCCACTGACAAACTGCTTATTGCTGGTCCTATGTGGCTTATGCAACTTTGGCTCTTAGCCACTTTTGAAACAAGGCTGAACTTGTTTATTCCTAAGGAAGTTCGACCAACTTTACCAACTAGAAGAACCCAAGGAATTCGACTAGCACAATTGAAGAATAGGGAGATAAACTTGTCTTATGAAGAAGCGTTTTCCATGTACTTCGACATCTTCAATAAGTGCACTACTTTCGTTGATGCTATGGCGCCTTTTGTCAGATGCACTTTTGGACCATCTTGGTTCACCAACGAATTTCCTTCTAACTCAACAGAAAATGCTGAAGAAATAAACCAAATCTGGCAAGCCTATCTTTCGCCCTCCCTTCTTTCGATCAGGCTTTCTCCAAGCAACAATAAAAACAATCTTGGCATTAGCAAATATTTTCCCAGCTATCTTTCAAGACAATTTGGGCTATGCCAACTTCGACCGGCTCCGGTCTGCTTGCATAGGAGAGAATTCAACACTCCAGAAACAGAGCAAGCTTATCAACAAGTCTTCAAGAATTTTCGTTTCAAAGATTTACTCTTTGAACCTGCTAAATTTCAACCCAACTTTTCTTGTACGAAGGCATTCCAAGATTGGTGGGATGGATATTATGCTAAAGCTCTTAAAGGAAAAACTGATGCAGAAATTTCGAAAATTTTGTATTCAGCTTTTCCTTCTCAAATTGCTGAGAAGAACAAACCCCCAGGTATCCTCAGATAATTGGAAACATACTTCTTCATTAGTTAAAATTTAAAACCATTTACCTGATAAAAACTTTGCATTATGAACAGCTGCTGTTTTACAGAAGAAGCTTACTAAAGCAGCACCGAAGCAGAACAAGCCAACAGCAAAGACACCACCCAAAACAAAGAAGAAGCTTGTGGTCAAATCTACTTCTAATTTACCCCAAATAGAGGTATATCTTTGTTAATTGACTAGACCCTCAAGGTAGAAAATTCGACCAAATTTCATCACCTTTATTTCTTTTTTCTCTTTCAGAAGAAACCTGGAGCAACAAGTTCTCTTGCAATAGGGCAAAGCTTACTTGTTTCCAGTTCTGAGGTAACAAATATATCTTCAATTTTGTTTCAAATTTCTTCGATTCTTTTAACTTGATTATGTATTCAACTCATGCTTCTCTTTCACAGGATACTGCTAGTGATGACGATGACATGCCTCTTATCCATCGGTCAAGGAAGCGAACGCAACCCGAATCCCAAGCAAGGGGAAAAGGGATTGTGATCAAGGAACCACAAGAGCAATCTCAGGGACCTTCTCCCAAAAGACTTCGCACAACAATCGAAATTCCTGTTGTCGACTCTGTAGCTGCCCCAACTGTCCTTTCGACTGAGCAAATTTTACCTGCACCACCAACGCCTATGGAGATTTCTACAATAATTCCAACTACCCAAAATTCTCCTATGGTTGTTGACGTTGAAGGAACGGACATTGCTACTGATACGAATGTCGAAATAGAACCTGAGCACACCACCGAGCACACACCAGATGTGGCAGGCATTAAGGCTTCAAACAAAGAAACGATTGAAATTGATGCTCAAGAACAGGCTTCTACCAAGGAGTCAACTAGTAGCGCTATGAGTGACCAGGAATTTTCGTTAATGAAGGCGACAAATCCTTTGGCTGCGCTTAAACACTTGCTGAGCCTTTCTTCTTCTTCCCCTGCTATGGTTTCCAGTGCTTCGACTACTTCCTTGACCTCTGTTACTCAAGAGTCTACTGAAGAATTGCTTCAGCAATTAAAAACTAAGGTCTTGGAAGGCAATCTTTTTACTAAGATTGAAGAAAATCCATCAGAAAGCTTTGCAATTAAAGACATCGCTCAAAAATTGCTGCAATCAGAGCCTAATGCGAAACTTTTCGCTTTCTTGGTTGAATTTTTGCCAGTCTTTGAAACTTTCGCACTTCACATCAGTAAACGCTCTGAAACTTCTATGTTAAAAAACCAAGAGGCTGCACTTCATCAAGAGAAAATGAATGCCTTCAAAGTTTCTCAAACCCCCATTGATGAATTGGAAGTTCAGATGACGAAGGATGAGCAAGAACTTGTTAACTGGAATTCAAAAATTCAGCACTATGATGAAGAGATAAGAATTCTCCAATCAAAGCTGGCAAATGCTAAATACCAAAAGGGTTTGGTACAACAAAGAATGGAGACTCCTAAGTCGAAAATTGAAAAAGCAGCTACAGAGGCTCTTCAACATTTTGAAGATGCTCAAAAACATCAAGCCACTATTGCTCAACTGGATAAAGAG
The DNA here is from genome assembly GCA_039519185.1 of Astragalus membranaceus. Taxonomy (NCBI): domain Eukaryota; kingdom Viridiplantae; phylum Streptophyta; class Magnoliopsida; order Fabales; family Fabaceae; genus Astragalus; species Astragalus membranaceus. The sequence continues at coordinate 88,713,506 of CM076854.1, read as the reverse complement.
TTAAGCTTTCTAGATTCTTCGATTGCTGTGGGCACCAAAATTCTCTACAGGCTCAAGCATTCTCTTCAAGGCCTTTAGTAACTTGTACTAGTATAGGATTTCTTTTAATGGCTATGTAATTATTTTAATCGAATACATTACCATTTTTTAACCAATTATGGTTTTATCCTTGCTCGATTCTAACTTCGTTTAATGTTGGCTTATATTGTTTTAAATACTTGCCATTTATTTTGAAGATTCTATTTTCGTCACCTAGTTCTTCGATTTCATAAGCTCCATTCGAAAAACATTGCAACACGCGAAATGGGCCTTCCCAACTGGGTGACCATTTACCCAAGACTCTATCTTTTTTATCCATAGGTAACAGCACTTTCCAAACTAAATCACCTGTATTAAAGGTTTTTAACTTAACCTTTTTATTATAAGCTCTAGCTACTCTTTCCTTCTGTCGAATAAGCATTTCCAAAGCTAATAACCTCTCCTCGTCTAAATCAATTAGCTCGTCAAGCATCATTCTCCAATAATGATCAAAAGGAATTTCATACTGTCTTTGAATTCTTGTTGATTGTAAACAGATTTCGACAGGCAATACTGCATCATGTCCAAAGGTTAATCTGTATGGAGTAGTATTGATAGATTCTTTGGGTGAATTTCTACAAGCCCATAAAATTTGATCTAAAGTGTTATGCCAATTTCTGGGTTTTTTCCCGACATGTTTTTTAATCAAGTTAATAATGATCTTATTGGCAGCCTCCACTTGACCATTGGCTTGTGCATAATATGGTGTCGAAGTTAATAACTTAAAACCAATTTCAGAAGCAAATTCCACCATTTTTCGACCAGTGAAAACAGAACCCTGATCTGTAGTTATGGTTTCTGGAATTCCATACCTATAAATAATATGATTTTGGATAAACCGTATTACTGCTTCTTGATCTACATTGGTTAAAGGTATTGCTTCAACCCATTTGGTAAAATAATCAATTCCTACCAATATATATTTGTGACCTTTTGATGATGTTGGCTTTATTTCTCCAATTATATCCAGAGCCCAACCTCTGAATGGCCAAGGTTTCACTATGGCATGCAATTCATTTGCAGGTACATGTTGTATTCCAGCATGCTTTTGACACTCTTGGCATCCTTTAGCAAACTCTATACAATCTTTCAACATTGATGGCCAATGTATTCCTTGTCGAAATAATAGCCATTTCATTTTATGGCCTACTTGGTGTGAACCACAAGCTCCACTGTGTGTTTCAGAAACTGCTAAATATGCCTCATTTTCACTAAGACATTTCAATAATATCCCTTCAGGAGTTTTCTTAAACAATTCATTTCCTATTATCACATAGCTTAAAGCTCTGTACTTTACCTTTTTGTTGGTATTTCCTGTGGGATTTTGCAAGTATTCTACAATAGGCTTTCGCCAATCATCATTGGCCATATTGTCAATAGCAAAAACTTCTGCTAAAACAACTTCATCAACAATGTGATGTTGTTCAATACATTTCTCATCTGTATTTGTTGCCCCCCCAGTTTTTGGTGTTGACAATAATGAGGAAGAAATATCATCAGATACGAGTTTCTCTTTTATTTCTATTAATTCTTCAAGGCTTTGTTTTGAAACTCTATAACCTGATGCAATTTGGGCCAAATCATTCGCCACTTGATTATCAACTCGTGGTAAATGTTCTAAATGAACAGAGTCAAATCTTTTTAACAAGGAATTGGCCATAATAAAGTATTTAATAAGGTGTTCTTTAATACATTTATACTCTTTGGTCATTTGTTTGATAACCAATTCTGAATCACCTTTTATTTCGATACATCTTGCCCCCAGCTCAAGTAAAATTTCAAGGCCTATAATTAAAGCCTCATACTCAGCTTCATTATTTGAGCAATGATTTCGAATCTTATACTTGTATTTCGTTGGAATGTTATTTGGTGAAATAATTAAAACACCAATCCCAACTCCTTTTTTATGACTTGAACCGTCAAAATACAACCTCCAAGGATATGTGTCTACGAAATGTAACGTTTCTTCGACAACAGAATGGTTTACTATAAAATCAGCAACCACTTGTCCTTTAGTTGATTTTAAAGGTTGATAAGTTAAGTCATATTCAGACAAAGCTAAAGCCCACTTACCAATTCTACTATGCATTATTGGTTTCGACAGCATATGCTTAATAATATCAGAATGCGAATAAACACAAACATTAGCTGGCTTTATATATTGCTTTAACTTTGTGCAAGAAAAATATAAACAAAGGCACAATTTTTCTATAGAACTGTACCTAGTTTCAGCATCTATTAAAATTCTACTAAGGTAATATATGGCCCTTTCGACACCATTATCATCCTCTTGAGCTAACATGCTACCAATTGTTTTTTCAGATGCTGCTATATACAATTTGAGCACTTTATTTCTAATAATAGGCATTAGAATTGGTGGTTTCATCAAATAAGACTTAATTTCTTCAAAAGCTGCTTGGTGAACGGATTCCCATTTGAAAACTTCTTCTTTCTTCAGTCTCAATAATGGCGAAAATGCTTGAGTTTTGCCACTTAGATTTGATATGAATCTTCGTAGGAAATTGATTTTTCCCAACAACGACTGAAGTTCTTTTTTGGTTGAAGGAGCTTTCGTTTCAATTATAGCTTTAGTCTTATTCTGATTGATTTCAATGCCTTTTTTGTGCACCACAAAACCCAAGAAATCTCCTGCACGCACACAAAAGGCACACTTTAATGGATTCATTTTCAATCCATATTTCCTCATTCTTTCGAAAGACTGTCGAAGATGGTCTAAATGACCATTTTCTGAGGAAGATTTAACTACCACATCATCTATGTACACTTGCATAAAGTTTTCAATGAAATCATGAAACATACAATTCATTGCCCTCTGATATGTAGCACCAGCATTTTTTAAACCAAATGGCATTACTACCCATTCATAAATACCTAATGCCCCTGGACAACGAAATGCAGTTTTCGAAACATCCTCTTCAGCAATAAAGATTTGATTATACCCAGAATAACCATCAAGCATGCTGAGGTATTCAAATCCTGCTGCTGAATCTATCAACATTTCTGCCACAGGCATTGCGTATTCATCTTTGGGAGTGGCATTATTTAAATCTCTAAAATCAATGCAAACTCTAAGAGTGCCATTTTTCTTAATTACAGGAACTATATTAGCTAACCATTCGACATACCTGGCAGTTCTGATGAATCTGTTCTTGAACAACCTTTCAATCTCGTCTTTAATTTTAGTTAATATCTGAGGAGCAAACCTTCTTGGTATCTGCTTCACTGGCTTCTTCTCTGGTCGAATTGGTAACTGCAACTCCACAACGTCTCGACTCAAACCAGGCATTTCGTCATAGTCCCAAGCGAAGCAGTCTTTGAACTCCCTCAGTAATGTTATAACTTGGGTTTTCAATGCAACATCCAGGTATGCGCTAACAAAAGTTGGCCTCTTCTTTGAACCATCTCCCAAATCCACTTCCTCCAATGGATCTTGAGCCTGCATTCGCTTTGTTGAATCTCTAGGATCTTTTTCAAACCCTAATGGCTCATTATCATAAATGCAATCAAGCTTTTCATTCATAATAATGCCATTTTCGTCTTCAGAACCTTTGGCTTCGACAGCCATTGTTTGATGAATTAATTCGGCTTCCATAGCCGCTTTTAACTTATTCTCGGCCATATAAGCCGTAATCTTGTTCCATGCATTAGGAACTGACATAGGAAACATTTCAAGAATCAGAATACCACCCTTCAGGTTGGGCAGTAGCATCTCCTATTATTTGCCTTTCCCAAACAAAACCATAGTTTGGATGCAAATTAACTGAAGCAAATACATTATCAGCAGGAATGTATGCCTCATTAGAAGATGAACATGGCGCAATGTTCGCCAATTTTTTCTCAAAATTTTCCTTGGTAATGTGATTTACATCAGCACGAAAATAACTTTGGTCTGCTTCAATGTATTCGACAAGACCATCTTCCCTCCACATCACTAGTTTTTGATGTACTGTTGAAGGCACAGCGCCGACCCCATGTATCCACTCTCTCCCAAGCAACATATTGAAGTTTGCTTTGGAAGCAATTACTAAGAACAAAGTGGTCCTCTTGATCGTTCCAACAATCAATTCCACTTCGATGGCTCCAAGAGAGTAGCCAGTTTTGCCTTCGTAATTACTTAAGACAATATTGTGTGGCTTGAGGTCGGTGATGGATATGCCTATTTTCTTCATCAGCACTTCAGGCATAAGATTTACAGCAGCACCTCCATCAACCAACACTTTGTTAATGCCAATGCCATTAACTTTAGCTTGAATATATAAAGGCTTCAGGTGGTTCTGCATACTCGTATCTGGCCTCTCGAAAGTAGCCATCTGATCTTCGACACAGCCATCATTCATCACATAGTAACACAGGGGTTTGTGACAAGCCATATCTTCAGTGAAATCTTCTTCTTCACTGTTAGGCACGGTTATGACATCATACTCCAATGGCAATATTGACACCACGTTGCAGACGACGTCAAAATCATTGTCAGAATCATCAAAACTAGAGCCTACGTCCTCATCAAAATCAGATTGAGGCTCTTTCCCTTTGTATGTCGAAGGTGGAGGGCAGATTCTTTCAAGTGCAGGCCTTCTAGGCTTAGCCACATCAGCACTGGTATTTGCTTCAACCTTAGAAGCCACCTTCTTATCACCCACTTGGACTTTGATTCCAAAGTGACTAGGAACCTTGTTCACGTCTAAAGAAGCTTTTTTCTTCTGGTTTCTCTGAAAACGACGCCATTGGGTTTTAGTCATGGGATTCTTACCTTTATAATTATTCCAATAATTATACTTGCTGGAATCACCTTGATGGACAACTTGAGCGTTTGCATTGTTGTGAACCCATTTTCCAACAGGGGAGTTCATTTGTGGGACGAAGGATTTACCAAACAGTCTTATGGATCCTTTCTTTCCTGGTTCTCGGCTTGTCGAAGGCTTAGTCGAAGCATTAGCCTTGCTAGATGAAGGCTTAGTCATAACATTAGCCTTGTAACCGGGGAGCTCAGTGTTGCCAAAATCAAAAGATGGCCTATTGTCAAGCCATTTCCTCTTTCGATGTTCCTGATCCTGGTACCCTTCAACAGCTTTTGCTGCTTCTTTGTCGAAAACAGCACTGCACCTAGGACATAACATGACTTCAGAGTTATTCCATTTACATCTGTTGAGGAAATCTATCAATTCCTCTTCAGCTTTTGGGAACACAGCATGTAGCTTCCCATCATATTCTTTCAAGGTTATCTCTTGTTTCTTCCCTTCAGCATATATAAAACCTTCCAATTTCTTGGTGGAGGATTTAAGTTTCTTTGGAGGATCTTTCATTTCAGCATCTACCATGTTTACACTTGTTTCGAACGGTTCTGTATACATAGCTTCAGCTTCGGGTAAAGGGTTATCTACAACTTGCATTTGAGTTTTCATCTTTCTATCTTCGAATTTTAGTCTCCCTTCTTCGATTGCTTTTTGCACAAGATCCCTGAAAAGTACACAACGGTCAGTGTTATGTCCCAAAAAATTATGGAACTTACAATAACCCTTTTTCTTTCTCTGGTCAAGAGTTGGTACTCTTAAGCCATTAGGTACCAATATCTGACCGTCTTTCACCAACAGATCAAATATTTCATCACATTTAGTAACATCAAAAGTATATGTTTTAGGCACAAATTTGTCATTTTTTGGCTCGACAGGATTTTTCCCATTAGCAGGCCTTAGTAATTTACAAGTATAAGGAGGACCAGGCTTGAGTTCAGCCACATCTATCTCCTCTCTTTCGATATCACTAAATGTGGTGTCGAATTCTTCTTCGACATAAGCTACTTTTTCTTTTTTATGAAACCTAGTTGACGTAGATTTTTCTTCTTTAAGCCTTTCTACCTGTCGAACTCTGTCAGCTAATTGGGCCATATCTCTTAAATGAGATGTATCCAATTTTTTCCTGATTGAATAATCAAAGCCACCAGCAGCCATTTCAACAAGTTCATGTTCAGGCACTTGTGTGAAACAACGAGCCTTCAGTAGCCTAAATCTATTCAAATAGTCATCAACAGTTTCAGGCATTTTACGCTGAACACTGGCCAATTCTTTGAGGGTGATCTTCGATTGGCCCATGTAAAACTGCGCATGAAACGCTTTTTCTAATTGCCCCCATGTGAAAATAGAACCAGGGGGTAACGTAGTAAACCAAGTAAAAGCATTTTTTGTTAAAGAATTTGGGAAATATTTCATCTTCAAATTCTCATTTTGGGCTATATCCCCAGACTCAGTCAAAAACCGAGCAATATGTTCGACAGTAGATTCTTTTGTGTCACCACCAAACTTAGTATACTTAGGAACTTTCCAGCCCCTTGGCAACTCAGTTTGCAACACATATTCACACAATGGTGATATGAAATTTGGCCTATGTAAGCCTACATTAACGCCATTTTGTGTCAATATAGTTTCTACTAAAGTGGCTATGTTATCTTGAGCGCCAACATTATTTTGTTGCACTTGTCGAACAACTTCATCAGCATTCTGATTTCGATTTACCAGAACAACTTCAGGGACATGATTTGCCATTCCCTGTCGTTCACCTACATTGACTGGGATTTCGACTGGAATTGTTCTTTGGGTATGAACAGGTAATCCATTATTTACTGCATTAGGCACCTGCCTATTACTAGTATTTGGAGCCCCAAAGAAATCTGCAATTCGACCCATTTGTTTTGCTAACATTTGGTAACTAGTATCAGTATTTTGAATCAATGGATTAAAAACTGTACCAATTTGTTGGGTTAACATATTAACCATATCATGATTGCTCTCATCAACTTGTTGTCGTAAGGCAAACAAGGATTCATTGGTTAATGCCGTAGGATTTCGACCCATTACACTTTCAGAAGAAACATGTACAGGAGACATAGTCGAAATATGTGGCATTCCAGTAGGCATGCCATATGATCCAGAAGGAAATGCAGGAAAACTTACATTATGGAAATGTGGATTTAAACCGCTTCCTATTGCCATATAAGGACTATGAAGTCCCATATGTAACGGCAAAGACATAGGCATAGATGCCATGTTTGACTGCGTTGATCCAACGTTAGTCATTGATACTGAAGGAACGGTTGTTGATGATAATGGGGATATTGTTCCCACAACCACCCCTGCATTTATGTTTGCAGAGTCTACTATTGTTCCCTGTTCTTGTGGAACCACAGGATTAGAACTAGACGCATTATTAGTATGACGAACCATTTTTCCACTTCTTAAGTGCATGCAAATACAAACACATCAAAGAACCAGAAAAATTATGTATTAAAGGCAAACTGTCCCACTGGGCGTGCCAATTTGTTTGCTGGTGTTTTTAGCAAACAATCACTGGTTTTATTAGAAAGGTTTTGTGAGATTAAACCAGAAATCTCTAAAGCAATTGCCTTTAAACACCACCGTTTGTCAACAAATATATTTTAAAAAAGGAGACAATTCACCATGAACATTGAAGTAAAAGTGAAAGAAATGGTAAAATGGAACGCAGAAATATTAAATGACTTGTATTGAAAGCAATAAATTGCATTGAATGTAAAGAGAATGGTGTACAAATTTACATACGTCGTACAAGGATTCTTTTGCTCTGTTTTCGCTGTAACTTGGAAGTTAGAGTTTCAGAATTGTGTGTTTGGTATAATAATTTGCCACCCTTGATTTCTACATAGAAATCACTATTTATACAGAAAATAATGACTGAAATGTAAACTGCTATGGACACGTGGCCACGTCTTATTACCCCATGATGGACTTCGTGCCACGTTCGGCGCCACATATTACCCACGTTGAATTAACTGTAGTCTTGAAATTCGACACAACTGTCTGCTAGTAACTGCTTGACGAAATCTTGAATACACTATCTTGTCGAAAACTTTGTCCTGTCGAAATGGTGAAGACCTCTTCTGTCGAAAACGTGCTGAGATGACATACATGTCATTTATTCTCTTTGAAGGCATTATGAATGTTCTTTAATGAAAAGTCAAACCTTATTAAATAACCACTCAGAAGTCTTGTCGAAATTCTAGGCTAACAGATGGATCTCTGTGATAAAGTATTTGAGTGGGGGAATAATTTGAGAGTAGCTTGCTTGGGAGGATGTTTAAGAGGTAGGTTGCCATGTGGAGTGCATGATGCCAAAATGATGGTGGCATAGAAGAATGGGCAAGGAGAGTTTGGATCAAGTTGTTGATGGCTCTTATTTTACGTTCGGCTTTGCCATTTTGTGGAGAGGTATATGGGCAAGAAAAACGAAATCTCATACCATGAGTGTGACAAAATTGTTTAAAAACCTCATTATCGAACTCCTTCTCATTATCACATTGAAAACATTTAACATTCATTTCAAATTGAGTGTGAATGAATGCACTAAAAGACAAGAAAGTGGAATAAGCTTGTGATTTTCTTCCAATGGAAAATGTCCATAAGAAATTAGTGTAATCATCCCAGGGAAGAATATAATACTTATGACCTGCAGAACTTAAAAATTGGTGATGTCCACAAATCACTATGAGTTATAACAAAAGGTTTGGTAGTGGAAGAATTTGAAACATAAAACGACAACTTAACATGTTTCCCAAAAACACAAGATTGATAGACAGAAGGACAAGAAGAGTGTTTGCAATCAATAAATTTATTATTCCTAAGGGAGCGTAAAACAGGTGCTCTCGGGTGTCCCAAACGGTTATGCCATAAAACAGAAGAAAGAGCTGCAAAAGTTGATTGAGTGTTGTTATATGGGGTGTTGGTGATAGGATATAGATCCCCAGTGCTATCACATCTCATTAGTGGCATCCCCGTCGGAAAATCCTTCACAGAAAACCCAAAAGGATCAAACTCAATAACACAAAATTGTCAGTTGTCAAACGACGTACTGATATCAAGTTTTTAATGAGTTTAGGGGCATGCAAAACATTGTTTAGAGTTAAGGGTGGGTGGGGAGGGGATAAAGTTGTTTGTCCATACCCACGAATTGGAATTTCATGTCCACTCCCAACAATAATATTTTTGTTATTGCTCAAATTAAAATAAGACGAGAGAGTACATCGAGAGGCTGACATGTGGGATGTTGCGTCTGTGTCCATGTACCAATTTTCATCAGGAACATTCAGAGATAGAATTTGCATTGCTGCATCAATGTCGGTGGGTGCATGTTGTGAAGGAGGCCCATGAGCATTGAATGCTTGTTGTGGACGATTGCCAAGAATTCCGGGCTGACGTGCAGGAGGAGGCGGAGTCCATGATGATGTGGGGTAAGGGCAAGGAGGAGCGGCCCATGGTTGTTGTCCCCAAGGTCCCCACGGTGGGTACGGCATCCACAGGGACGTCTGATACCACGTAAAGTAAGATAATGCATGATTTCTTTCATTGACTAAAGGTGATTATATACATCAAAATATCTTGTTGCCTAAGCTATCAATATGGAAAGTAATTATATACAATTATCTTGTTGCCTAAGCTAAGCTAATTATCTTGTTGCCTAAACTAATTACAATTAATTTCATTAATTCTGACACATTTATGTTGCCTAACAATTAAAAAGTTGTTTTTTTGACTGAATTATTAAAAAGTTGGTAACAACCAAGTTATACAACTTTTTATAACACAAGATTTTTTTTCTCCATTTAAGGTATGGAATTCGTCTAGGTTAATTCACAATTTTTCTGGTGTTATTATAAAAGATATATCTGCGTAACATGTTTGTCCATAACTGTGCAAGACTTAATTGGTTCGACCTCACGACTCACGAGTCTCTGCCCTCACAAACACGGTTTATTGATAGAGAGTGATAACTACCCAATAAGCGGTCCTAGCAAGGAAGCTTCCACTAAGAACAACAAAGAAATCAATTTAAGTCACCAAAGAATCTAAAGATGAAATATAAAGTCTATAGAAAACTGACCACTGACGTTTGTAGACTTGTCATGTTTGACTTACAGAGTAAATCATGATTAGCAGAAGGGAAAGGATAACACTCCATTACCAGTAACTTCCACGCATATACTCACCATGACTTTGTTTTTTGTTTCTTTTTCTTTTTTATAATATTTTTGGATTATAATAAAAAAACAACTATATTGTGGTTCACTCTGTATAGCATAATAGCATTACCTGCGTCTTGACCCGTGTGTTACATGGGGTAAAAACTTTAATTAATATAGAATTATTGTTGGGTAAAATTTGTTTCTTAAATTGTAACATGAAAAAGCGTTGTATAAATTGAAGGTAAATATGAATTAAAAAAAGTGTGTTATAAAAAAAGTAATTGTGAACTCAAAACCTAAAATAGAGTGTGTATAGATATAATCGAGACAAATTATTTCATACACATAATCCATAGTAAGACTATTGCTTTATAAAATATATAGTCTAATATATGAATACAAATTAAATTATAACTATAAATCAAATAAGAAGATTATAAAATTGAAATTGGCTATATATCCATAGATACTAAGAAGAAAGGACTTCAATAGATGAATTGGTAGTGACCGTATTAAATGAATTTAATAAATATTTCGGTTTCAGAAAGATAATGAGAATAAGTAAAAATATAAATTAATTTTTTAAAGATTCAGAAAAATATGGTCTTAAAAATACAAAGAGAACAAGTATAAAAAGAAATTGATTTTTTAAAGTGGTGGAATCACTAAAAGAGTAAGTCGCATGGGTCTGTGTCACGAAATTAATTTTTTTTTACCAAACCGGTTATTGAGGAATGAACTTTGAGTACCCCAAAACACATTGCTTAGCATCACGCTTTATATATTTGTCACGAAATTATTATTTGTTTCAACAAATCGGTTATTGAAAAATGAACTTTGAGTATTTGAACGGTTAAAAAATTTTCCAAATACTAAACTACCCCATAACACGCTGCTTTGCATCACACTTTACATATTTTGTCACGAAATTATACTTTTTTTCCCACCAAACCGGCTATTGAGGCACAGACTTTGTATATTTGAATAGTTGAATTTTTTTGCGAACACTAAAGCATCTGAAAACACACTACTTAGCATTATACTTTACATATTTTGTCATGAAATTATTTTTTCCAGCAAATCAATTATTGAGGAACAAACTTTTCGTATTTGAACAGTTCAAATTTTTTTCGACCGATAAAGTACCCAAAAGCATACTCCTTAATGTCACACTTTACGTATTTTGCCATGAAATTATAATTTTTAGAGTGACGAATGTTAAGATTTCGGCAAGTGTACCGAATCGTTGCAAGTAATATTAAAATGGTAAGACCGAGTGTCGAACTCAGGTATTGCGATTAATTATCAATTTAATTAATTAATTACTAAAATGTTTATAATAAGGAGCGATAGATAGTAACCGAAAAAGATTAAATGTGAGGATAAAATGCGAGAGTAAAAGTAGTTAGGAATCGAATCCTCTTCCCTACACTATCATGCACTATACCATCAATCAATTCCAATTTAATTACCCAAATAAAAGATTCAATTCAACTATTACAGATTAAGGACAATCCCTTGCCTCAAAACCCATTTTATCTAATGGGAAACCTTAATTCCTTAAGTGTATCGCCACTAAACAAAGCATTAAACGTAGAGAATTAACAGAATTCATAATAGTAATGTCATATTCCTATAATCATCACACTCATGACCTAAAACCCCAATATCCGAAAAACATAACTCATCTCCCAATGGTGAAAGTAAACCCTAATTCATTAAAACAACAATAATTATTGTAAAGCAATTAAAACGGAGGTAAAGGCAAATTTAAAAGGATAACTAAATTGTATTGATCATAACAATGGAATCACATGATAGTTTTGGAGAGATTCATCTCCTACTAACCATAAGAAATTTAGCTACTCATGTTCAAAGGATTGAAAGAAAAGGTAAAAGAGAAGTTACACAAAGATGAGTACATTGGATCCTTCAATTCCTTGTTCCCAAGTGTAGAGAAGCTCCAATTCTTCTCCTTTTTCGCAGCTCTAAAGCCCCTTTTCACAACCAAGACCAAAAGTGCCCTAATTTTCTGATTTTTGGTCTTAAATACTGAAATCTGCAGTCCATCGCGAGGCGATGCGATGCGATTCTGTCGCTACGCGATGGATAGATTTTTGCCTTGATCGCGAGGCGATGCATGGTGGTCGCGAGGCGATAGGGACCAGAAACTTTTCTTCTTTCTTCTGCTGCGATGCTAGGCAAGCTGTCTGATTCGCTAGCCAACGAAACATCAAATTGAAGATTTTGTCTTACTACAACCATTTGAAAATAGGGTAACAACTTACAAATCAATCCTAATAACTTCAATTGCAATCTAAGCTATTCCCCATGGAAATTAACTAAAAAACACACAAACACTCGCATTATGATGAATGTAAAACTGAGCAACGGTATACATATGACCATGAGTAAACAACGAACGATCTTCATGTATTTGTACATCTATTTTTTTTTTGAAATCTAAACTACCGCTAAACACACTGTTTAGCATCACACTTTACATAATTTTGTTACAAAATCAATTATTTTTAACGAAATTGGTTATCGAGGAAAAAACTTTGCGTATTTGAAGAGTTAGCTTTTTTATCGGACTCTAAAGTACCCCAAGACAAACTGGCTAGCATCACACTTTATTTAATTTATCACGAAATTAATTTTCATCTTCATCAATTTATAGTTCTATTTTTTTAAAATAAAAATATGAAAAAAAAGAGAGGGGGAAGGGGTGGGAGTTTTGGAGGGAAAGTCGAGTGGAGACTCTGATAAACTCCAATTTAGTGCATTTTTAGAGACATCTTTGGGTCAAGTTTAGAGCAATTATTATCTATTATATAAATCATTTACTTAATTTGCTCTTTATTTTACAGAAAAAAACAAAATGCAAAAGAAGAATAAAAGTATTATATAAATATATATATATATATATATATATATATATATATATATATATTTATATAGACTAAAATTAAGAGAAAGGTGAAGAAAATAAAGGCCAGCCCAATTTAACACATAAGACCAATTGGCCAAGTTGACAAAGTTGAAGCCCACTAATTGACGTCAATTAAGAAGAGAAGAGTTGGAAGCTTGAATTAAGAATTGAGGCCCACACTTTATACGTGTGACTTGGAGAGAAAGAAAATTCACTTAACCCTAGGCTTATTCTATTATATAAAGGTGTTGAAACATGATTTGAAGGGGCCGTACTCTCTGATAGATCATAGAAGACACAAGCGCACAGCAGTAACGCAAACGCGGAAGTGATGAGAAAAAGGAAGATTTTGGGTACGTTCTTGACACTGTGAGAGAGCTCAGGAGCAGAAATAAGAGATTGAAGACTTAGATCAGGAATTTCTCTATTTACCGGGTTATTCTTATCTCTGTAATTCATGAACCTTATTTCTATTTTATTGTTCTTGATACCTATGGATACCTAAATCCTCTTCTAGGATCTTAGGTGGATCTTGCATGTCTAGAGGCATTTTTATGTTCTAAATTATATTTTGAATTCCTGTTTTTATTTTAATTAATATTGTCCTATTGTTTTTATCACATGATTAGGATTAGCTACCCTTTGCATGTTTATAATCAATTAGTTGATCAGCGACCGTACTGCAATTAGTTGGTGGACCAAACCATAATTTAGTCTTCCAATCATTCAACCTTTTTGCTCTTTATGCTTTTCCTGAATTTAAATTCTTGCCTGACCAAACGAGGGTTAATTAAGGAAAAAGAATATTAATCGCGAATGACCAAACGGGTTAATAGTTTTACTAAAGGGATTGGTAATTAAGTAAAATAAGGGAATTCAGGTAGGATTAGACATAGGGGGAATCGAAGCTTGCAAGTGAAACCGTGATCCTAGGCCTCTCACCATTTATTAAACTTGTATTTTATTATTGCTATTTTTTACTTTTTAATATGTTATTACAACCATCAGCTATTTGTTCGTCTAAACAATAGTATATCTTAAGTAGTTTGGTACTTGCTAATTAATCTCTGTGGACACGATAATCTTTTATACTACTTCTGCGAAAGAGTACACTTGCTCTAAGTGTGTTTTTAACGCAACAAGTTTTTGGCGTCGTTGTCGGGGATTAATTTAGCAATATTAAACGAAAAAGATTTTTATTGCTTGAGACATTTTTTTTGCTTTAATTTTAATTTTAATTTTTTTTATTTATCTTATTGAAAAAAATACTAAAAAAAATTGCCAATACTTTCCAAAGAGATTGTTGCAGTTCACCTGTTTTGCAGATAAAAGTCTAAATCATGGTTAAGACCCTTGGAGATTATATTAGAGAGGCAGAGGCACAAAGAAATTTAGAGAACTCATATTGGTATGTGCCTCAGTGCCAAATCCCAATTTCTCCTCCTCCTTATGACCCTTATTTGGATTATTGTGATGACTATGAGTCACCTCCTTATTCCTCCCACTGGAATAATTATGAGCCACTACAAGTGCAGAGGCAAGAGGAGGAAAAGTCAGATACCAATGAGGTCTTGCCCAAACCAATGGAGAAAATAATTGAAAGACTTGATAGATTTGAGAATAATATAGAGAATCGGTTGTCAAAAATTAGTGATATGATAGCACTGGCAACTCAGTTGGCTCAAGAAACTCAGTTTTCACAAACTAGGTGTACCCCGACCGTGGAAATTGTGCAATACAGTGCCTTTGAGAGAAGAAGTGGTAATAGAATTGATACCTTGGGTGATATAATTGATACTTGGGGGGATAGATTTGATACCATGACAAACCAAATCTCAAGTATCATTGCTATGTTATCTCAAGAGGCCCAAGAAACTCCTTATTCACAAACTGAGCAATACAGAGATAATATTCTTAGTAGTGATGAAGTGTTCTCCAAAGAAGATAATCTAGAGGAAGAAGCTCTCGAGAAAGATGAAGAGACTCCTACTGAAGGGAGTCAAATCAAAATAATAGCTCCTACTAAAGGGAGTTATATTGAAACAAAAGATGCTATTGATGAGAGCGGTTGTGAGGAGAATGAGAAAGATCCATTAGTTCATGAGCTGGAGAAAGAGGAAATAGCCCCAATTTTTGGCCAAATTGTTTTAACCATTGGTGATGCTGTGATTGAGGCTCATAAGGGAAAGGTAACTTTAAGAAGCGGTAAAGAAGAAGATGTTATAAAAGCTTTAAATTCCAATGAAATTTTCTATTCTTTAACTTCTTCTTATATTGATGATGTGGTTGAAACTAACATTTTTAGTGATCTAAAGATGCAGGATCTTTTGGAAAAAAATCTTATTTTGCAGGATCCTAGCATAGTAGTGGATGGAGATAAAATAAAAATTTCACAATCCTATGAAGTTCATCCACCACGTGGAAAAAGAAAGAACAATGTCAACCACATTGTTAGAAAACGAAGAAGGTGCACAGCGTTAGATGTAAAATTTGCTCTTGGAGAGCCCCCTGATTGAGCACCAACTATCGTCAGGCTCATGACGTTAAACAAGCGCTTCGCAGGAGGCAACCTGTGTTTTCTTTTCATTTATTTTTATTTTACTTTTATTTTTGTTTTGTTTTTAGGAATAAGCTTAGATTGCAAGCTCTCTCAGGGAAGTCACTCTTACTCTCTCTCTCTCTCTCTCTCTCTCTCTCTCTCTCTCTCTCTCTCTCTCTTTCATTTATTTCCTTTTGTTTCTATTTGATCAGTTTGCATTGAGGACCATGCTTCATGCTAGTGTGGGGGAGGAGAGTATATTTTGTCACTTGGTCTCTATTAATGCACATACCTACTAAATATGTTGATAGCATTTTTTCTGGCTTGTTTTGCATGAATTATGCTTAAATTGAAAAAAATAGAGATTATGCCTTTTTGGGACCCCATAATTGATTCATTTGACAGACTTGTGCTTAATTGTAACTGTGGGGTTGTCCTTAGGAAGCTGATAATTAGCATTTGTGCCTGTTGAGTACTTTTTGTGAACTAGCTTCTAAATGTGAGATCTGAGCCTTCATAAGGGGATTGCTACTAAATAATAAATTTTTACCCATTTTCTTTCTATGAGTGTGTTTTCCAATTTGCTACATTCTAGAATTTGTCTTTTGACCATTTCAAGGCAAAAATTGATTTGCATCATGTAAAAAGATTTAGGGAATTTAGGTATTTTTCTGGCCTCAGAGTTGTTTTTTGAATTTATCCCTTAGTTGGCCCCTTTGAGCCTAATTGTTATGTTTTTTTTTTCTTTGGTACCCAGATATAATTTTTTTCTTTTTTTTGTGGTAACCATTTGGAATTAAATGTGGAGCAACTGTTGAAAATTACAATTTCGTCCAACATTTTAGTTGTCTATATTGTCAGGACTGGAATTTCGTCCTATACTTTAGTTGACTATCTTGTTAGGATGAAGAAAACAAAAGGAGTGAATCATGTGCTTACAAAAATATCTTGTTACCAAGGAAACAAATAGGAGTTTTCATGTACTTACCGTTTTCCTCCTAAGAAAAAAAATATAGAAAAAAAATTTGAAAAAAAAGAGAAAAGCAAAGGAGGAAAAGGCACATCAAAAGAATGAAAGAGCCAAAGGGCAAATCCAAAAAAAAATAAGCAACAAAAAAATCTACTCAAGAGAAAAGGTAAATCAAAGAGAGTTGATTCAATAGAAGAAGATTGAAGAATGAGAGTGAAATTAATTTGGAGTCTGGACAACATTTGTAAAATAGATAGGAGCTCCATATTTGGTTTCAACGGTTGCTATTTGTTTCTTGTTTCTAGCCCTTTGATTATCTCTTTCTTCTTATTCCCTACCTTGCTTGACTTAACCTTGGCCCCATTACAACCCATGAAACCCCATCTTTTGCATGCATGTGAACTATTTAGTGGAGATTTGGTCAAATTACAAACATATGGTAATGTGCATTTTGTTGAAACTTGAGCGTATATTTTTCCCTAGTCCCTAAACACTTAGAGACATTGTGAGCGAGTGCCCTTCTTCACAAAAATCTATTCCTCAAGGACATGAGCCTCTAATTGGGCAACCTTTTGGCACCTCATATGTGCTATATTATCTATTGTCTGTCATTGTGCTTTTAACTTTGGATCCCTTATTTGGTTGTCTCTATTATTTATTTGAAAATTTTTATTGAGCTAGAAAATTTGCTTGAGGACAAGCAAAAGTTAAGTGTGGGGGATTTGATAAACTCCAATTTAGTGCATTTTTAGAGACATCTTTGGGTCAAGTTTAGAGCAATTATTATCTATTATATAAATCATTTACTTAATTTGTTCTTTATTTTGCAGAAAAAAAAGAATGCAAAACAAGAATAAAAGTATTATATAAATATATATATATATATATATATATATATATATATTTATATTTATATATTTATATAGACTAAAATTAAGAGAAAGGTGAAGAAAATAAAAGGTCAGCCCAATTTAACACATAAGACCAATTGGCCAAGTTGACAAAGTTGAAGCCCACTAATTGACGTCAATTAAGAAGAGAAGAGTTGGAAGCTTGAATTAAGAATTGAGGCCCACACTTTATACGTGTGACTTGGAGAGAAAGAAAATTCACTTAACCCTAGGCTTATTCTATTATATAAAGGTGTTGAAACATGATTTGAAGGGGCCGTACTCTCTGATAGATCATAGAAGACACAAGCGCACAGCAGTAACGCAAACGCGGAAGTGAGGAGAAAAAGGAAGATTTTGGGTACGTTCTTGACACTGTGAGAGAGCTCTGGAGCAGAAATAAGAGATTAAAGACTTAGATCAGGAATTTCTCTATTTACCGGGTTATTCTTATCCCTGTAATTCATGAACCTTATTTCTATTTTATTGTTCTTGATACCTATGGATACCTAAATCCTCTTCTAGGGTCTCAGGTGGATCTTGCATGTTTAGAGGCCTTTTTATGTTCTAAATTATATTTTGAATTCCTGTTTTTATTTTAATTAATATTGTCCTATTGTTTTTATCACATGATTAGGATTAGCTACCCTTTGCATGTTTATAATCAATTAATTGATCAGCGATCGTACTGCAATTAGTAGGTTTGGGGCTATAATTAGGGCATGACCAAACCATAATTTAGTCTTCCAATCATTCAACCTTTTTGCTCTTTATGCTTTTCCTGAATTTAAATTCTTGCATGACCAAACGAGGGTTAATTTAGGAAAAAGAATATTAATCGCGAATGACCAAACGGATTAATAGTTTTAGTAAAGGGATAGGTAATTAAGTAAAATAAGGGAATTCAGGTAGGATTAGACATAGGGGGAATCGAAGCTTTCAAGTGAAACCGTGATCCTAGGCCTCTCACCATTTATTAAACTTGTATTTTATTCTTGCTATTTTTTACTTTTTAATATGTTATTACAACCATCAGCTATTTGTTCGTCTAAACAATAGTATATCTTAAGTAGTTTGGTACTTGCTAATTAATCTCTGTAGACACGATAATCTTTTATACTACTTCTGCAAAAGAGTACACTTGCTCTAAGTGTGTTTTTAACGCAGCAGACTCCTTAAGATTTATATTCTTAAGATAAACCAGAATGCCTTTCGTTTTTAAAAAAAGCACTAGTATTTTACCCGTGCTGATGCACGAGTGATACTGTATTTGTTTTAATTTGCTATGAATTTATAAAACTTTGAAAATTGTAAATTTTAATAAAAGAAAAAGGAAAAACTCGATAAAAAGGCTATATTTCAACTTTCTTAAAAAACTTGTGTTGCATAAAGTTAAAAAAAGTCGATATTTTCTTTTAATCTTAATTAAAAATGAAGTAATAATCAGAAAAAAGAAAATGAGATCTAATATAAGATATGCGCAGCCCCGTTTCCGCTCCTATTGTCGTGGTCGCTCTCTTGCCACTCCTGTGAATAGGTAAAAGTCTAGCGAGAATTTTACTACAAGTCAGTTTATGGAACTGTGAATAGGCAAAAGTCTAGCGAGAATTTTACCTACTTACTCTTATAATTGGACACGTGACTTCTAATTGCACTAAAAATGCCATTTTGCTAGCACATTTCTTTATTATAGTAGATATACTTGTGTATATATTGTGAATTTTATAATATACATAAATATCTAGAGAAACTAACCGGCTAAAATGCAGTGGCGAGTGAGCGAGTCAATGTTGTTAGACACACAAAAGACAACACAATATTTCTTCATTGTATTGAAAAGTCAAACATCAGAAACACGTCACGGTCACACCAAGTCGTTATTCAAAAGTCTACATCAGAAACATTAATTTTAGCCATGTTTCTCTGATATATATATATATATATGGACAGCACCTCCCAAAGTAATTCACATTCACAAATAAAACATCTATATTCCATACTCTAAACTCTAGCTTGCAATAAATGACTTTCACAATTTTACTCTTTTTCCTGGTCTTGTTATTTCCTTTCAAATGTTCATCTTCCTTATTATCATTGAACAAGGGCTCCTCCCTCTCAGTGGAGAAACATGAAGAAGACATTATTGTCTCCCCAAATGGCATGTTCTCTGCTGGTTTTTTTCCCATTGGTGAAAACGCCTTCTCCTTTGCCATATGGTTCACTGGCTTGCAACATCACACTCCCAACACCATCAATATTGTTTGGATGGCAAACCGTGAACAACCCGTGAATGGAAAGCTCTCAAAGCTTTCCCTCTTACATACGGGTAACATTGTCTTGGTTGACGCAGATCAATACATAGTTTGGTCTTCAAACACCGCATCAAATGCCTCTTCAGAGTTGCATCTCACAGATGATGGTAATCTTGTCTTAAGCAAGCTGCAAGGAACAACTTTGTGGCAAAGCTTTGATTTCCCAACTAATACTCTCCTTCCCAATCAACCTCTCACTAGATTCACAACACTTGTGGCTTCAAGAAGCAAGAGTAACCATTCCTCTGGCTTCTATAAGCTATTCTTTGACGATAACAACATTCTTCGTCTTGATTATGATGGTCCTGATGTTTCCAGCACGTATTTGCCATCAGCCTCATTGCTGAGTTGGGAAGCTGGAAGGTTTAGTTACAATAGCAGCAAAGTTGCGGTGTTAGACTCTCTTGGAAAATTTATTTCATCAGATAATTATTCCTTCTCCACATATGATTATGGCATGGTTTTGCAAAGAAGATTAATCATGGATGTTGATGGTAACGTTCGAGTGTACAGTCGGAAAAACACATCAGAAAAATGGTATGTTTCCTGGGAAGTCATGGATGACACTTGCACAATTCATGGAATTTGTGGAGCCAATAGCATTTGCAGTTATGATCATAAAAAGGGTAAGAAATGCTCGTGTTTGCCGGGGTACAAACTGAAGAACCATAGTGATTGGTCTTATGGGTGTGCACCCATGTTTGATTTCTTTTGTAATAAAAGTGAGTCAACCTTTTTGGAGATGCGCGGTGTTGAGTTCTACGGTTATGACAATAATTATGTTCAACCCAGTACCTACAAAAATTGTGAGAGTCTGTGTTTGCAAGACTGTAACTGTAAAGGATTCCAGTACAAAAATGACTTCTTTACCTTTAGTTGTTTTACAAAGATGCAATTGTTGAATGGGAGGCGTTCGCCAAGATTTCAAGGAACAATTTACTTGAGACTTCCAAAAGGTAACAAATTCACTGATGAAGAATCTGTGAGTGCAGATGATCATGTTTGTTTTGAGCAGCTTCACAGAGACTATGTCAAAAAACCAGAAAATCGTCTAGTGAGGTTTTTTCTGTGGCTTGCCATTGCAGTTGGAGGTTTAGAAGCGGTTTGTGTTTTGGTGGTTTGGGGTTTCTTACATAGGACAAGCCAGAACTCTAGTGGAGACCAACAGGGCTATCATCTTGCAGCATTGGGATTCAGAAAATATAGTTACTCTGAGTTGAAGGAGGCAACAAGGGGGTTCAGTGGAGAGATTGGAAGGGGTGGAGAAGGGGTTGTGTACAAAGGTATTTTGTCAGATCAAAGACATGCAGCAATAAAAAGACTCAATGAAGCTAAACAAGGAGAAGGTGAGTTCCTTGCTGAGGTAAGCATTATTGGAAGGCTTAACCACATGAACTTGATCGAAATGTGGGGATATTGTGTTGAGGGAAAGCACAGACTTTTAGTATATGAGTACATGGAAAATGGTTCTTTGGCAGAAAAGCTCGCCTCTAATACACTTGATTGGAATAAGAGGTACGAGATTGCTCTTGGAACAGCAAGAGTTCTAGCTTATCTACATGAAGAATGTCTGGAATGGATTTTGCATTGTGATATAAAGCCTCAAAACATACTTTTAGATTCAAATTACCAGCCCAAGGTAGCAGATTTTGGCCTTTCTAAGCTGATAAACAGAAATGACCCCAATAATCCAGGCATCTCAATGATCAGAGGCACTAGAGGATATATGGCACCTGAGTGGGTTTTTAATTTACCAATCACTTCCAAAGTGGATGTTTACAGTTATGGAATTGTTCTGTTGGAGATGATAACTGGAAAGAGTCCAACAATGGATATAGAAACAGCTGATGGAGCAGTGGCATTTAATGGAAGGCTGGTAACTTGGGTAAGAGAGAAAAAGAGGAGCACATCTTGGGTGGAGGAAATCATGGATCGGACAATGGGGCAAAATTATGATGCAAAGATGATGGAAATTATGGCTATAGTTGCTTTGGACTGTGTAGAGGAAGACAGAGATATTAGGCCAACCATGAGCCAAGTGGTTGAGATGCTTCAAAGCCAGGGAAGCGATGTTCAGTGATGGATTGTTGCAGAATATAGATGTCGTGGTCTCTTGAGGTTCATAGAACAGAAGAAGGAAATGCATATACAATGGGTTGATGAAATGAAACCACATGGTTTATCCGTGCAAATAGGTATAATTGTTTATTTGTTGATCTTGTGCCAGTTTCATGAAACCTGGATGAAAGTGACTTCAGAATTTGTATTGCTAGCCATGTCAAAGTTTAAACCTTCAAATTAATAATTGTACTACTTTATCTGTGTCCTGCCCCTTCTTCCCAAAAATGGCCTAGTATGTGCACATTGTGACATGCTTGGTCATGTGAAGGAGAGATGTTTCAAGCTCCATGGCTTCCCCCAGGACGCAAGAAAGTCAAGACGCCTGATTCTAATAATGTTGCTGAAGATAGTGCTCAGCAACAGTAACAACACCTAGTTACCTTTATTCAACAGCACATGGCAGGCCCTGCGGTACCTAAATCACACCCAATTGGTAGTTCTTCCATTACTTAAAAATCCAATTCTTGGATCATTGCTTCAGGAGCTAGTTCTCATACTACTTCAAACATTTCTTTCTTTACCTCTTTTGTTAATCTTTCTAACATATATGATTTTACTTCCCAACAACCAGAAATTTTCTGTTTCAACTATAGGCATTAAGCAATATACAATGGTAAAATTGTCACCTTTCTTAGCATTGAAAAATTTCAGTCAGTGCTTTATTTCAAAAAATCCAATTCACGTGTCATTTTCACTGACTCCGACTTCTTGACTCAGGACAAGATTCAACAGACAGTGAATGGCAAGGGAATGCATGACCATGGCCTGTATATTCTACCACAGCATACAGCTCACTCCTCTGCAAGCACTGCACTTCAATCTTGTTCTTGTAGTTAGTTTGTTTTCAAATAATGTCAATTCGTGTAACATTAGTAGTAATGATGCACACTTATGGCACTCTGGACTAGGTCACTTGTCTTGACAAAGTGTTAAAGGTTGTAAGCCATGAAATGCCATACAATGTTCCTTCAAGTTTTCATTCATAGAACTGTACTGTTTGCCCTTTAGGTAAACTTCACAGGTTACCATTTGTGTCTCACAATAACTATGCCAATTCCCCTTTTGATTTGATACACATTGATATATGGGGTCCTTTTTCTAGTCCTACTCTTGATGGCAAACAATATTTTCTCACTATTGTAGAGGATAAGCACAATCTTTAATAAAGTATTTCTGCTTTCGTTCAAACACAATTTGGAAAGATTATCAAGTCCACTAGGACTGATAATGCAAAAGAATTGGATATGTTTTCTTTCTTGCAGCATGTAGGTGCCAGTGCCACTCACCAATGTTCATGCCCTTATAAACCTCAACAAAATTCAATGGTTGGACGAAAACATTAAGACCTACTCAATGTTGCCAGGGTATTATGTTTCAGTCCAAAACTACCATCCAATTCTGGGGTGATTGGCTACTGACAGTAGCTTATCTCATTAACGGAACCCCCTCTACAAGCTTAGCTGACAATCTTCTTGTAAACTTTTGTTCCAAAAGCAACCTGGTTATTCCATGCTTAAAGTCTTTGGCTGTCTACATTTTGCTGCCACGAATCTTCTCAGCGGCAGGGGGAGCCATGCCTCCCCCTCAAGGTTTTTTTTAAAATAGTTATATATACATATTTTTGACTTCAAATTAGGTTCTTTATATTAAAATGACCAACAATATCCTAGACGATAGATCTGGCACAGTGGCTAAGCGTTCTGCTTACATCCAACACAACTACGGTTCAATTCCTCCCGCAATCTTCGGCATTTTTTATCAGCTATCATTATTTTCCCAAAAACAATGCCAAAAAGAGCTTCAGCAGGATCCGAACCCCATATTTGGATATGGTGCCATGTAAAATTTACCAACGCACGATTTCAATCAAGATCCGATCTGCCACCATAGGCCACACAAGACCCAAGTTCAGTCCAAAAGCAGCCCCATGCACTTTCTTGGGTTATCCCCCGAGCTTCAAAGGTTATATAGGCTTTATCTTTATGATCCTACAGCTAATAAATTCTTCATATCAAGGGATGTTGGGTTCCATGAAGAGACTTATCCTTTTCATCAAAATCCACATACAATAGCGAATAAAGATCCATTTGAGCAAACTATCCTTACCAATCTATCATAGAACCTGAGCCTAGCAATTCAAATTTGAGTTTCTCTAGTTACAATATTTGTATATGCATCTCAATAACTTAATATGTTTTGAATCAGAAATTTTTCTCAACATTTACTTTTCCTATGTTAGACGTTTTATTCAAGTACAAAGTGCAGCAATCTCATACAGTTCATTTGTCTTTTACATGCAGTTTATGTGATATCAATGTTTACCTATGCACTTATTTGGTCAATATTTAGTCTTCTTGTCCCCTAACTGCCAATGTTTTATTAAAATGGCTCTCGTCCATAGGTTGATCCTGTTCACAGGTTAACACATAACCTCTTTAACTTTTTGGTGTTTTCATTTCTTGTTTAATACATTGTCTTGATTATTGAACTATAAAAGAAATTAATTTACAGAAATTATGACATTTTCTCTTGTCTCTTTAACAAATAGCAAATTATGTAGATTCATGTCATCGATAATCGATCAGCTGCTATGAAGAGTGAACGAAATGACTTCAATTTCAATGATCATATTCAAAAGGAGTCTACCATTATTTATTAAATTTTGTAGCCATGCATTTTACCTTTCCCACTCTGTTCTTGCTTCTAGCCTGTTGAAGAAGGACCATGAAAAGCTCTCATTCTACTCTGTAATGACCAATTGTGACCGCCTGATAAGCACATCATGAATGATATTAGTAATATACTATCATCAAAATTGCAAGAAGAGTATACAGCAAACAATTGAATATGTGTATTGAAAAAATTATAGTTTCATCTGGAAAAATCAAGTTTTAAATAATCCAGCTCAAATTAAACGTCAAAATAGACCAAAACTTGCAATCAATATACTTCCAGATCTATTTATAATATCCAGCTCATTTTGACTTGCTATTAACAATTTAGATAAAGTAATTATGGTGGTGCAAATATAAGAGCATATGTAATTAGAATTATCTTTATTCATAAAGAATTTGTGATGTCACCTTAAATTACTATACTGAAGTGAGCTCATTGATTCCATTCCAAGGATTCACAGATTCACATATCTGTTGCAATGTCTGCGCTTTCTTCGATTTCAGTTCTGTCTTCTGGTATTTGATTTCTAATTTTGCGCTTGCTTGTTTGTGGTATAGACGCTGTAGAACTATGGTGTGATTTGTGGCGTGTTATTAGGGTTTTGAATTCGGGCGCGATTTTTGTGGGTTTAGGATACAAGAGGAAGAGTCGTTTGTCATTTTTCAGATTTCAAATATTTTTTTGAGATAAAAAAATTGAAATCTGAAAAAAAAAGATTTCAATTATATCAATTATATATATATATATATATATATATATATATATATATATTTATAGACACGCACCAAGGAGAGCTAGTCGGAATGGTAACTGGACTCGAATTCCATTCCAAACTCTCGAACTCGAACATTGGATGTGGCAAAAACAGACTAGATTAATGTGCATTAATTGATATAATTGAAATCCAAGTATCTCAAAACTTCTAGATACCTTCTGCAATTTGTTCAATTTTAGGGTTTTTGAAGTTGGGGAAAAAGATGACCACGTAGGAAGTCACGTCGTCTTTGTTACGGACACGTCACCGTCGTTGATGTTTGTTTGGAACGATGTTTGTTTGGAACGGAAAATAAAAAAGGATTAACCGTGTACACGTTACGTAAGTTAAAGAACCTAAGTGGTAAAAAACTTTAATGACCAATTTTTTACAATTAAATAACTTAAAGTACCCTAGTACATTTTTGCCTTAGTTAAATAACTTGATTCTCAAGCAATGCGGAACTTTTGGTGTACGGAACAAGCCACCCGAGTCAAGGCTAAAGGCTTAAAAGGTTTGTGAGCCCCTATGTGGCATGCCATTGTTTTGACTCGAGTCCCGTTTCGTCTTTCGAGGTATTGTTTGCTTTGGCTCGCATGGGAGCAGTCACTGTTTTGTCCTTTGTTAAAAGGCGCTTTAGTACATAGGTTAGAAATGTGGGTCGTTTATAAACCACCCTTGGTCTTGATTCCCAAGAAATGCAGAACTTTTAGTGTACGGAACAGAAAGTAAAACCAACTTTAAATTTTTCATCATAAATCACGGGGTTTTTTTTTGTACCCTCCTCCTTCTCACCTATACCCCCATTTTAGTGTAAATCCCCAAAATACCCCAATTTTTTTAATAAAAAAACATTTTTTTAAAAAATTTCTGGAAATACAGGCATTTCTGAAAAGCAATTTTTTAAACTTTTCGGAAACACCTCGAAACGGGGTATTTTCGGAAGCCATTTTGATTTCCCGAAATACCCCGTTTCGAGGTGTTTCCGAAAAGTTTAAAAAAATGCTTTCCAGAAATACCATGTTTTGAGGTGTTTCCGGAAATTTTTTAAAAAAAGTTTTTTTTATTAAAAAATTAAAATTATTACGATAAATAACGATATTCCCTAAACTACGATAATATACGAAATACCATAAAAAATATACGAGTACAGTACAAATACCATAAAAAATACGGAAAAAAATACAACTACAAGTCAATGTTACAATCAGCCAAAGCACGTAAGAGTCTCTCATATGCCTCAGCTGGAAGGCCCTCGAGTCCCATGACATAACGGATATGTCCAGCTATAGTCTGGAGCCTATCCTCCATGGTTCGTGGACCAATATCCTCAGCTGCTGGGTCCTGATCTGGTACATGCAGCCTCTGGAGGCGGAGGCGGTGCCGGAGTGAGACGGGGAATGGACACCTCTAAGTACCATGGTAGGTAATCCTGGTCGCACTCACCCGACACGAGGGTCCGTCTATAAGTGTTCCTGAAAGTCCGCGTCGGGGCAGCGTAGAACAACCACTGCTGTAAAATGTCCATTGTAGATGGACGTGAGGAACCAACCAAAAGGGGCGGGCCAGGGATCTGCTGGATGTATCCAAGCTGCCACCGGACCCTGTCTGGCATATATGGCACAGTGATGGAGCCCTAGAGCAGGTAACCTCTGAAAAGAGAAATATGTGAAAATGGTGTGTACTCTCTGTGGTCCTCCCAAAGCCTCCATATGGCCTCCTCCCGTCCTACCTCATCCAGCCACCCCCGAAAATCTATAAGCTTGACAGTGTCGCACTTTTGATTCCCCCACCTGCAACATGGACGCTCAGACGCACCGAAGTTTTTGCGCACCACGATGGTGGGGAAGTACTCGTAAATCCAAGACTGAAATAAAAAATTAATAAATATATAAATAAATATGTAATTATATAAATAAAAGTAATTAATTATTGGTAACACTACAAAAAAAAGGTCATTTGCGACGGCAAAGTCCCTCGTTAAATCACCTTATTCCCTCGCTAAAAGTCATTTGCGAGGGAATTAGCGAGGGACAACTTCCCTCGCTAATTCCCTGCTCGCAAATGCGATTAGCGAGGGATTTGGGTCCCTCGCTAATTAGCGAGGGCAGTGTCCCTCGCTAGATCCCTCGCTACTGCTCAGCCACGTGGCCACGCCCCCTCGCTAATTCCCTCGCTACTGCTCAGCCACGTGGCCACGTTCCCTCGCTAATTCCCAGGCTACTGCTCAACCACGTGGCCACGTTCCCTCGCTAACCCCCTCGCTAATTCCCTCGCTACTGCTCAGCCACGTGGCCACGTTCCCTCGCTAATTCCCACGCTACTGCTTAACCACGTGGCCACGTTCCCTCGCTAACCCCCTCGCTAATGCCCTCGCTACTGCTCAACCTGATGGAATTTTTTTTTATTTTATCTGCTTTTATACCTGTTTATTTTATTAATAAATAATAAAATCTAAAATACATAAAATAGTTTAAAATAAAAATTATCCAATAACATAAATTTTGAATTAACAACACTTAATCTGAAATGTTATAACAAAATATTTAATCAACAACACTAAAAGCTGCCACCATCAGACTCCTCAGCTTCCTCCTCAGCTTCCTCCTCAGCTTCCTCCTCATCTTCCTCTTCATCTTGCTGCTGCTCATTTTGCTGCATATTCTTAAAATACTTAAACATCAGCTCCTGCCTACGGGTCACCTTCTCATAATCTTGCTGCATCTTTCTCATCGCCTCAGAGGAGGTCCTGACCTCCTGTCGAGTCTCGTGCAGCTCCTGCTCCAGCCGCCTAATATGCTCTGTCTACGCAGGAGTAAAAGCTGGTCGACTCCGTCTTCTGCTGCTCTCGGCCCCAGACTGACTCATACATCGAGCCATGGGCCCCGTACCATACAGGCGACCCTTAGACCAACCTACTGTCTTCTCCTAATGTTTGTTTGCCAGATCTCTCATCTCAGGAGTAAGTTGGCCAAATGAATCAGGGTTCCAGCTCCCCTGAGTTAGCTGAGTCATGAACTCATTTATTTGCTCCTGTTTTGAATAACCACAAATTAGCGCTCTATTTTGACAAATGAACATTATATAATACAAATCAATATGTATATTTACCTGGGTCATCTTGGAGCGCTCATCAACATACTCGCCAGTGATAGGGCGTCCTGCCTTCTTACTCTGTAAGATGAAACACATTTTTAAAAATTGCTAACTAATTAAATAATATAAAAAACACATAGATTTGAAAAATAATTTACCATTCTAGCAGCATGCTGAGCCTGGTTGATGGACCCACCGTAGTGAAGCGAGCCACCCTTTTCCGAGTTTCTATTATTTTTGGCTTTTGCAGCAGTTTCCTTGAAAGCCTCTGAAGCCCAATGGCTCTTGAAGGCATTCCAAATCTCATCACTCATGTAGGAAGGCTTCTTATCTTTACAGCGGAGCTTATAAAGCAAATCAGAAATTTGAGCGCCCATCCTTCTGAAAAAAATTCTCCGCACATTGTCATCGTCTTGTGTCCCAAGTTACCTTGGTCTGTATTATATTAAACGTTATTAAACATAAAATTTAAACAAACAATATAAGTAATGACAAAATAATTAACACTTACCCTAAAGAAGTCTAGCAGATCATTTCTTTCATCTTCTTCGACATTGCTCCACTTTTTATGGAACGTTTGAAAATATCGTTTGCGGATGACATGAGTGATGTTTGATGAAGCTACCTTTGCAGGAAGAAGCCTGCATATTGAAAGATATATCAAACAATTATCAAATATATATAAGTCGTTGCATAATTAACTTTAAAAAAACAAACAATATAATACTTACGCGTTACCACTGCTATAAATGACTTTGAGTCTGATACCATTAATAACAATCACCTCCACTCTCTCGTCATCAGTGGATGAATCAGCATCAACATTACCCCCACCAACATCATGTACATCATGCTGAATATCATCCTGGGGATCTGGTGTAGGCATAGATAACCCAGCTGATGGGCTTATATGTCCAGATGATGAGCCTATATGCCCAGGTGGTGCGCCAAACCCAGCTGCTGCGCCATACCCAGCTGCTGCGCCATACCCAGCTGGTGCGCCAAACCCAGCTGCTGCGCCATACCCAGCTGCTGCGCCATACCCAGCTGTTGGGCCTGTATAATGCCCATGAGATGGTAAATGAAACCATCCAGGGCCAGATGGAGGCGAAGGTTGTGGGGAAGTAGATGGTGGGCCCACAAACGAATTATGGCTCCTCATATTCCCAATATTAAGTTCCACCTCACGATTACGCCTCCTCTTAGGAGGTTCATCGGTCATAGTCTTCTTCCCTTTATTAGGACGTCTCGGTGGTGGGTCAGAACCTCCTCCTAGATCCATATCTATTAAAAAATAGAAACGAAATGTGATAAACAACAATATTGATATATTAATTTAAAGACAACATAATGAGTCATAAAGAACAATATTGATATATTAATGATTCTAATAAATTTAAAGACAACATAAGGAGTCAACATAAGTAGACAACATATATAAGATTAATCATATACAACTAGGAGTCATCATCACATAAGGAGTCAATCGGTTCAAATTCATATTTCTCTTATTCATCTTCATTCTCTTCATCATCTTCATATTCATTCTGTTCTTCATCTTCATTCTGTTCTTCATCTTCATCAACTTCTTCAACTAGGTGTCGATCATCACATAAGGAGTCAATCGGTTCAAATTCAAGCACCTCATCTACTCCCGAAATTTCATCCACCTGATAAGGAACCTCATCCTCCGCATCAGTGCCTTCAATGTGACCCCGTGGTTTTGTCTTAATTGCAACACACCATCCTCTCTGAGTTGATGGATATGGAACATAATACACCTGCCTCACATTTTCTGCCATGATAAACGGATCATAAAGTTTATACCTTCCATTCATTCGAATGTCCACGGTATTACATTTTGGATTCAATTTCATTCCTCTAACAGATGGATCAAACCATCTACAGAAAAACAAAACTATTCTCTTTTCATAGTCTAACTGTGGGTATTCAAGTTCATATATGCGTTCGATCACACCGTAGTAGTCATTTTCACCTCCTCCTGTTTCACCTTTAACATATACCCCACCATTAATTGTTTTTTTCCCTCACTCCTGATTGGGTGTCAAATTTGTAACCATTAACTAGGTACGTGTGCCACTCGGTCACCTCAAGAAAAGGACCATTGGCTAAGTTCCTCAAGTGTCGGATTTGGGGAGTTGGTTCTGCTTCATAAACCTAAGTAAACCACATATGGAAAAAATAAGTTACGTCTCATATTTACTTTAAAGAATTATTCAGCGCCTTGGGGATTTGGTTACTTACTCTAGCCTTAAACCAGGATGGAAAACTTTCATGTATACGAATAGAAAATTCTTCAACGCCTATACCCTCAATTCGTAAGAATGCACTGAAAAAGAAATATTATTACTCTTTAGATTGAAAGTTGATCAAATTATTATTTAACTTCATACAGTATAGATTAACTGAATTGGAGCATACTTACTCAAGATATGGTTTAACTTCAGTGCAATTGATCAAGACATGAACATGTGCTGATTTATGCTCTTTATCTGATAAGTAATTGGTTGACTTCTTACCCGAAGGGCGACCGAGTTTGATAAACACAGATAAAGTGAGCGGGTGTCTTTCTTCTTCAATCTCCACTTCGTTTCTATTATTTGCTGACAACATAAAGTTGTTGAAATAATGTGAACAAAAATAAATTGTTTCACGGTGTAGGTAAGCTGTGCAGATCGATCCTTCAACTCTAGCTTTATTCTTCACCGATAGTTTATAATCACCCATTAATCTATTTGTTGAAAGAAAAATACTTCATTAAACTAATTATCATACTAATTAAGATAATTTTAAAAAAAATGTTGAAATAGATAATTACCTCTCAAATGGATACATCCACCTATAATGAACTGGTCCACCAAGCCTTGCTTCATACGCAAGGTGAACTGGTAAATGCTCCATGGAATCAAAGAAACCGGGAGGAAATATTCTCTCCAACTTACAAATAATGAAAGGAATATTCTGCTCCATCTTAATAAGATCATCCCTTCTCAATGTTGAAGAGCACATATTTTTAAAATATTGACTCACTTCAATAAGTGGTTCCAAAACACACTTTGGTAATGAATTAAAAGCAATTGGAAGCAAACACTCCATGAATACATGACAATCATGACTTTTCATCGCATACATCTTCCCGGTGTTCGCATCGGCACATCTTGCAAGGTTAGAAGAATAACCATCTGGCATCCTCAATTCTTTCAACCATCGACAAACATTTTTCGCTTCATCTGGTGTTAGACAGTATTTGGCTTTGGGTTTTAACATCTTCCCATTAGGCATTTCCACCAAATTCAAATCAGATCGATGTTTGCTACAATAAAGAGCAGAATCCAATCTAGCCTTATTATTGTCTTTGGTTTTATCTTTCACATTCATCACAGTGAAAAATATGTTGTCAAAGAAATTCTTCTCGATGTGCATAACTTTAAGATTGTGCCTCAACAAATTATCTTTCCAATATGGGAGGTTCCTCAATATGCTTTTTTTTGTCCAATTGTGCCACCGTCCATAACCATACACCCAGGTGAGCTCCCCTACCTCTGTGGCTTCTGGAAAATCCATAACTCTGCTCCAGATTTCACCTGATGTCAACAAAGGCGGTGGTCCATCTGTTTCAACTGCCCATTTCATGAAGGCCTTCTTGTTCTTTCTAAATTTATGATCTTGCGGTAAGAATCTACGATGCGAGTCAAACCAAGAACTCTTGCCCCCGTACTTTAGCGTAAACGCCTTTGTGTGTTCCATGCAGTGCGGACATGCATATTTACCGTGAGTCCCCCAACCAGACAACATACCATAAGCAGGAAAGTCGTTAATTGTCCACATCAATGCGGCTCTCATCATAAAAATTTTCTTTCGTGCTGCATCATATGTCAAAACACCCCCCCACAATCTCTTAAGATCATCAATCAGAGGTTCCAAAAAGATATCAATGTTAGCTTTTGGATTGGATGGACCAGGTATCAAACAAGTCAAAAACATATACGGTTTAGTCATGCACATCTCAGGAGGAAGATTGTAAGGGGTAACAATGACTGGCCAACAAGAGTAGGGTGACGCCAATGCTTGGATATATGGAGTAAACTCATCAGAGCACAAACCAAGCCGAACATTCCGTGGGTCTGAGGCAAAATCTGAATGCACTTGATCAAAGTGCTTCCACGCTTCACCGTCAGATGGGTGGAGTAAAATGTCGTCCGAGGTACGTCTATTGTCATAATGCCAAGTCATTTTCTGTGCAATTTCGGTCGATGCAAACATTCTTTGCAACCTTGGAACTATAGGCAAATAGAACATCGACTTTACAGGGATAGGTTTATAATTACGTTTTGCCCCTTTACGATCATGATACCTTGGGCTTCCACAGAATTTGCATTCAAGTAGCTCACCATCATTTTTACCAAATTCGTTGTTGTAAAACAACATGTGCCCTTTCTCACAACAATCAATCTTCTTAAATTTCAATCCCAGCTTCGAAACTAACATTTTTGCTTCATAATAACTTTTTGGCAAATTATCCTTATTAGGTGTTGCTTCCAACATCATTTCAGTCACATAGTCTAAACCCACCTCAGAAATATTACTCATGGACTTGAGAGCTAAAAGTTTCACACACATAGATAATTTTGAATGTGGCGAGCCTTCAAACAACGGTGTGTTTGAATCTCTTAACAAATTATAAAAAATTTGTGCTTCTTCATTTGGAAGTTCATCATTATCATCATATTGAGGCTCATCAAATGGCACATTCACCCTGAGACCATCGCAAATCATGTTTTGCATCGACTCAAAAATTTCATTACGTGGAACACCAACACCAGAACTGCTTGAAGCCCCTATCTCAAAATTTTGAAATTGTTGTTCTCCATGGTCTACCCAAATCCAATAATTAGGCCTAAACCCCCAATGATACAAGTGATCCCTGATTTCATCATCGGTCATAATAGGTTCACCGTCGCATTTTAAGCATGGACATCTAACCCCTTTTTCCTGTTGAGCCAATTCATGTCGCCACGCTACCACAAGAAACTGTTCAACCCCAATTACAAAAGATTCCTTTAAACCCGCTCTTCTCGGATATAACTGATCATACACCCAATCACGATTAAATTCATACAAATTCATCTACACGTATTTAAGAAAACGTGTTAGATAACATTCCCAATAATATTTCAAGTTAGTGGCATCAATATGATCTCAGTGGAGATGATTTCGAGCCGAATATGGGGGTTAAGGACAGCACAAAACCCTTTTCCATCCAAGTAGTGAAGGAAGTTATTTCATATAACTCCCAACCTTACCGTTGTTAGTATCGTCTCGCAATTATCTCAATGGAGATGATTTCGAGCAAAATATGGGGGTTAGGATGTCCCTCACCCTTTTCCATCAACAACACACAGTCATCTAACCTAGGGTTCATCAAAACAATAATTAAATATTTTTCAATTAAACTAACCGTTATGAGATTGACGTCTGGTGCGGTTGTTCGGTGACGATGCGCACTCTGGTGCGGTTCTTAAACTCCAAACACCAACGATGTCAATCCTAAATCAATCAAAAAACATAAATCAAAACAAATTTAAAAAATCAATATCAAAAAAATATCATAAAAAAAATATCAAAACCTACAAAAGGGAGAGGGCAGAAATTCGTGGTGGTGGTGGCGGCGGTGGTGGTGGTGGTGGTGGCGGTGGCGGTGCACAGTTCAGGTTCGTAGGTGAGAGAGAGAGAGGTTGAGAGAGAGACAGACAGAAAGTAGGTGCTGGTGGTGGTGGGTGGTTGTGACGGTGGTGGTGGGTGGTTGTTGGCCGTAGGTGAGAGAGAGGGCGAGATGGCGGAGAGAGACAACGAGTAGAGAGAGGCGGAGAGGAGCTGTCGTAGGTAGGTGAGGATGGTGGTGGTGGTTGTGAGGGTGGTGGCGTTGGCGGCGTTTGGGTGCGCACCGTAGGAAGAGAGAGAGGCGGAGAGAGAGACGGTGAGGAGGCGAAGAGAGAGAGCCGGAGTGAGGAGGTGACGGAGAGAGGAGGTCGTAGGTAGGTGATGGTGGTGGTGGGGTGGCCGTCATAGGTGAGAGAGAGAGAGGCGGAGAGAGAGAGGTGAAGAGAGAGATGCGGTGAGAGAGAGGTGAAGAGAGAAATGAGGGGTTCTGTTCTGAGATTCAGATTTGGAAATCAATTTGACATTAGTGACGGCATGGGCTGTCGCTAACCGTTACAAACATTTCCACGTGGTACCACGCGTTGAACGGTCCAAAAACCTTTGCGAGGGACACTATAGCCGTCGCTAATTTTTCCCGCCCAGGCCATTAGCGACGGTCTTGCCGTCGCTATTGCTAAAATTGCCGTCGCTAACGCTTAAAAAATTCGACAGCTCTATGCCCTCGCTAATGCCGTCGCTAATATCAGTTTTTGCGAGGGACATAAAGTCCCTCTCTAATTCCGTCGCTAAAGGCAACATTTTTTGTAGTGTAAAAAAGTAATTAATTATTACCTATAGCAGAGAAGCGTATCCGCCAACCTGCGATGTCTCCCAAAAACAGGCGTCGTTGAGCTGCTCGTCCAGAATGCCTAGAGCAGCTGGACCCCAGGCCCACTGACCATAACGCTCAAAATCCGCAATAAGAGTGACCCACTTGACGGGCACATATGTGTGACTCTTGTAGGCATAGATGGTATAGCCTAACAAAAGTAATAAATAGCACCGTGCAGCATGATCAAGAAAGCCAGCCTCCATGTTAGCTCTGTATGCCTGCTCCAAAAAACTAAATCTGAAGTTCGGCCCCCTAGTGAACCGACACTCTTGCCAGCAAGAGTCGTGGTCTATAGCCAGCAACTGCACTCCAGCTGCAAAATGGCATCAGCCTCAGTAAAATACAGCCCATGCTCCAAAAATGTGCCGGTGAGCGGCAAGTGGAGCAACACGGACACGTCGTCCAACGTCACCGTCATCTCCCCGAACGACATGTGGAATGAGCTGGTCTCAGAATTCCACCTCTCCACAAAAGACGATATCAGCTCGTGGTTGATGTTGTTGAGAGGTGTGATGTCAAGCTCCAACAGACGAGCCTGCTCTAGCCATCTGTGTATATGTGGGTGGTGCTGCTGAGGTCGAAACCTCGATACCTTCAAACCATGGGATGCCTTACCTGTCCCAACTATAGCCTGGAGACCACGTGGACATGAAAACAGGTGCAACAAAACTTGCTGAGCAGCCTCAGCCTCCTCATATTGCTAAAATGCCTCAGCCTCCTCATACTGCTGAGCAGCCTCAGCTTCTTGCTGCTCGTGCTCACGGACACGCCTCTGACGCTCAGAAGCGTGACCAATCGAATCGTCGTCCTGGTGCTAGGAGCAGGAGGAGTCTGATTTGCATCTCCTAGTGCTGCTCTGGAAGACTCGCCTCGCTCTACTCGTCCTGCACGTCTCGCCACTGAAAAAGCAAAAAAAAAAAAACAAATTTAAAAACGAAAATTAAAGAAAAATTCCGAAAATATAGGTAAATGCGAAAATACAAATTGGCTTCCGAAAATACCTCGTTTTGAGGTGTTTCCGGAAATCCAAAATCTTTTCCTTCGGCATTTACCTTCTATGGGGTATTTCCGGAAAGTTTAAAACAATTGTCTTCTGGAAATACACCTGTTTCCGGAAAGTTTAAGGTGAAAAACTTACTTTTTACGAAAATAGGTGTAAATGAGGAAAGATTTCGTTCTTAAAGTGTTCCAAGGGATATTTTTGTCCGTTTGCGTTAATTGGAGGGTATAGGGGAGAAGGGGGGTACAAAAAGAAAACCCTAAAGCAAATATGAAAGATTTGTTGATGTGGTTCAAGAAGGAAAAATATAAACGAATTAATTAGAGATGGTGAATGCCAATTTCAAGAACTATCGGAAGAGACAAATTTGGGTTTTCAATACTTGTCTCTTTTATTTAGGGATGTCAACAAGGAGAGTGGGCACAAGCAGTAGTCCACTGTTCAAGCTAGGGATATCCAACATTCTTTCCGTAGTGTTTTTAATAGGGCCATACTTCATACAATTCCCAGCTACTCACCGGACACCCCTAAACCTTGTGAAAAGACTAAAATGCCATTAATGAAACACACGCGTTGCATTTTTTTTGGGATTACGCAGGTCCGGCGGTTTGGTTCCAAACGGATTCGGAAACAAAGTACCGAGTCTTATGTATTTACAGACACCCCCCAATTTCTGAATTTTTAAAAGATTAAAAGTTTGAAGCAACCTGATTTAATTTAATGCAGAATAAAAATAAAAAAGTATAGATATAATAAGGCTGGCAAGATAAACACAGGTTCGGAAGTTTGGTTCCGAACTGGTATCATTCCAAACTTTCGAACCTTTAAAAATTCAGAAATTTGGGAGGGGGGGGGGGAGGGGGTTGGAAGTGCGTTTCACGTGAGGGCATTTTGGAAATATTGGGGAAGTTGGGGGTGTCTAGTGAGTAGAGGGGGGTTGTACAAAATATGTGCCTTTTATTAAACAGGCCCTTTGCTACTGTACCTTAGCGAGGCTTCATATCGCTTCATTTTGTCAAACTTCTAATTTTGCTTTTCAACAATTTTTTTCTCCAACAAAACTCTTCAAACAAATTACAAAGGTTTTTCCGGAGAGCATAAAAATAATATTTTCAATACAGGAAATGTTTTTTTTTTGATTTTTTCAAAACTACTATACCAGAAAAATCAAAATTGTTTATTCCGAGAACAATTATATATCGGAAAAAATTATTCCAGAATTTATGTAGTTACTCCAGGAGAATGTAAAAACTGGGAGAGGGTAAAAGGGATTAAAATATCAATTCTAATACTGTCATGTTACCGGCAATTCATACATGAATTCATATAAATTATATATATATATATATATATATATATATATATATATATATATATATATATATCAATTATATATCAATTCATATCAATTCAAAAAAAATGATATGGTACGGCACTAGGCTACCGTACCGGTTCGACAGCATAGTGTCGTACCTGTTAAAATTAGGGCAACGGGGGATGTTTGGTAAAAATTGTGATTTTAACAGGTACAATGCTGTAGTATCGTACCGGTTCGGTGCTATAATACCGTACCCGTAAAATTCCAGAAAAAAAAGGGGACGCGCTTGGAAATTTTTTTATTCATTAATGGTATTTTGGTCATTTCTCAGGGTTTGGGGATGTGTGGTGGACATTTTCTCCTTCAGTTCCTAGGTTTTTCTCTAGGTTTTTGGTCTGCTAGGGTTTCACCTTAGTTTGGTCGGTCCGTTGGTTATTAACTTAGCTCGGTAGTCGTTATGTACTTTTTGTCATTATCCATTGGTCAATTGAGTCTTCCTTCTCATTTCCTTTCTCTCTGCTATTACACTTTTAGGTTTCTTGTGTTATCTTCTTCGTTGGTATCGTGTTTAGCTGAGGTTTGTCTATCAAAATTGTTAGTTTCGGTCACCAAAATATTCAAGTTTGTTTAAAGTGAGCGGTGTGTGTTCTTAATGTGTCTTGCAAAGAGTCTAAGTTTATTACATATTATCTCTGTCAGTCCATTACAATCTATAATCTTGTTTCTATCTTTTTCCTTTCAATCTTTGAGTCTTTCTTCTGTCTAGTGTTCTCCCTGTAGGGTGTGTCCTCCTTTCGTTGTTCTCTTGGTTCCTTTAACCAGTGGTTAAGGGAGTCTTTTCTCTTAGTTGACCAGTCACTCTGTTTGGTTTTGCTCTGTTCCTTGGTTATGTCGGTCACTCCTGGTTCTTCTTCCCAGTCTGCTCCCATGGAGAACCCAGAAATCCTTGAAGATCTGTTAATCTTTGAAACTGAAAACAATGAGGCACTGTTAGACAAAGCCCTAGTGGGTAAAGTGCGTACTAATAGGCAGTTAAACATCAAAGCAGTCAAAGACATTATTTTAGAAGCTTGGGCTTCTTTTCCTAGTCTACATATCTCTGAGTTGGGTGATAATAAGTTTCTCTTCAGTTTTGCTAGAGAGGAAGATGCTACTGAAGTTATGAGGAAAGCTCCTTGGTTTGTAATGAATAACCTGATTTGTCTTGAATACTGGTCTCCGCTTCTATCTTGTGATGGGATTGAGTTCAATAAATCCCCCTTTTGGATCCAGATCCATAACCTCCCTCTACAAAATATGAATGTTCCTAATGCTACAACGCTTCTGAGTAAAGTGGGTGAAGTCCTAGACGTGGAAAACCCTATCTTGGATGGGAAAATACTGCGTGATTTTGTTAGAGGAAGAGTTAAACTCCCTCTGGACAAACCTCTTCCTGCAGGTTGTTGGATGCCTAGGAAGAATGCTCCTAATATATGGGTTACTTATAAGTATGAAAGGCTTCAATCTCTATGTTGTTGTAACTAAGGTCTATTAGTTGTTGTAACTTTGTTTACAAAATCATCTCAAAAATCATGGTTAAAAGACTCAAACCCTTCCTCAATAACCTGATTTCTCCTCAACAGAGTGCTTTTGTGGGTGGGAGGTTAATTCAAGATAACCTAGTTGTGGCCCAGGAAGCTTTCCACTTCCTCAAGAAGAATAACAGATCTAAATCTCAAGGGTTTGCTATCAAATTGGATATGAATAAAGCCTATGATAGGGTTGACTAGTCTTTCCTTAGAGAGGTCCTCCTAGCCTATGGTTTCACTGTCAATTGGGTCAACTTGGTCATGTCTCTTGTTTCTTCTGTTAGGTATCAGTATCAAGTAAATGGGTCTAGGAGTTGTTCTGTTATCCAAGTAGAGGTCTTAGGTAGTGAGATCCCCTATCTCCCTACCTTTTTATCCTCATGTTTGATGTGCTATCTAGATTGCTGTCCAAAGCTTGCTCAGAAGGTTCTATTGAAGGTCTAATATTGGCTCCTGGAGCCCCTATTCTTACCCATCTTTTTTCTGCAGATGATGCCATTATTTTTGGAAAGGCTAAGTTGGAGGAAGTGTTTCATGTAGTCCATATTCTGAACATCTTTACTGCTGCCTCTGGGCTGATGATTAGCTTGCAGAAATCTGGCTTGGTGTGTTGTAGAAATACCTCCCCTGGTCTCAAGGGGAGGCTCTCTGATGCTCTTCATATTCCTCTATGGGACTCTCCTGATAAATATTTGGGGATCCCTGCTGAGTGGGGGAGGTCCAAAATCAAGCACTTCAGTGGATAAAGGAAAGAGTCTTGGCTAAGATGGAAGGGTGGAAGGAACAATTTCCCTCTCAAGCTGGAAAGGAGGTGCTCATCAAGTCTGTGATACAAGCCATCCCCTCTCACATCATGACTCACTACGTAAAAACGGAGGTTGGCGGCTGTTCCAATGCACAGCGGCGACGGTTTAAACCGCCGTCAATGAAGGCTGGCGGCGGTTCCAGAAGCGTCGTGGTTTTCAGCGTCGGGAGGTGTTACTGGCGGCGGTTCCTACAACCGTCACAAAAATAGCCGCTAATGTAGCGACGGTTCACAAATGTCGCCAAGTTGTTAACTGATTTTTCCAACTTGCGGTTAACGGCAGTTTGCAACCACCGCAAATTATTAAAATTTAATTGTTTGGCTTAAACATGGTGGCGGTTGGGAACCGCCGCAGACAAAACAAGTTTTTTTTTTTTGGAAAATTTTTAGTGTTTCAATATAATATATGTATCTTTCTTTTACAAATTTTATAAATGTGCTTAGTAATTATATTTATATGTCAAGTATTAAAAGAAACTAAATTTATGCTAAAAACAGATACAAAATTTCTAAAATTTATACAACAAACCATGTTCATAACATCAAAATGGAACTAGTTCATAACATCAAAATAAAACAATTTAGTTCATAACATCAAAAGAAAACAAACTTAGTTCATATATAACATCAAAATAAACCAAACTTAGTTCATGAAGTCAAAGTACAACCAACTAGCAACATACAACCAACTTAGAATAGTCTATCTAGATATCCTTCGTGATGTTGTTCCTTCATGATTTCCTATGTGACTTGATCCGGAAGAGCGTCTCAAACCATCCTGCGATTCCAAATTAACCGGCTGAAAAAAATAGACATAATAGTGAGAAAGCCAAAAAATAATACAAATGATAGTGAGAAAGCCAAGGAACAAAGCTGGTACACGCATAGATCTGCATATTTGAAGCCTAGAATTGTCACATTGGAACCAAGGTTGAAATAGGCATTGATTCTACTAGGAAAACAAAAGGCCATGCCATAGTCTGATTATGTTCAATCAGAAATATCAGTTTCTTAGTCAATTGATAAAAGCTAAAGAGACAATGAAAACAATATATAAATCTAAAGACATTTCTTTTTTATCAATCAACCAAGAGTGAACATAAGTGAAACATAAAAATACGAACTTATAATGTTTAACCAGATAACATCTCAGTTACACCATTGTACAATATAAATCAGCACTATATTTGAAATTGGGCCATACACTATAATGTGCCTAAATATAATCACCAAAGCACAACCTGTTGACATTTGAGAGACAATTGAACCCATTATTCGTGGTTAAGTATATATATGCAACGTCCCTTTCATCACAATTATATTAGAAATTAAGGGTGAGGAAAGAGACAGAGAAAGCAATGAACAATCTTGAATGAAATAATATCAAAAGGTTTCATAACAATAGTTTAATATTTGGTGAAGATAAAATACTGATATTTGATGAAAACCAGATAGAAGTCATGATCTTTTTCTCAATCCCCACACAACAGTTTCAGTTCTTTTTCTCATTATGATCTTTTTCTCTTCATTTACTAACTCAAATTAAATTTTATGAATTTGAATACTCTCACCTGATTTTGCTTAACCAGTTGAATAACATAAGCAAGTTGTTCTTTCAAATAAGGTAATTCAGCAACTTCTTTCTTCAGAGCATTAACTTCAGCAACTTGTACCTTTAGACTATCAACTTCAGCAACTTGTGCTTTTAAAGCATCAATTTCATTTTGCATCTGTGATATCTTTTCATTAGCATCCGATGAGAATTGTGTCCAAGGATCTGAGTTGGTGTTACTCCGAGCCCCATGCATCGAACATGCCCAGGATGTTCTTTCCCAAAAACTTTAATAAAGGCTTCATGCTCAGAAGAAGACTCAAGAATTGCTTGTTGCAATTTTTCCTATATGTATTGAAGAAAGACAAACATTTACGATGTGCCCAATAATATGATACGTTGCAATCAAACATAGCTATAAATTTATAATATTGGACTTACATGGTTTTCTCTTGCCTCATCATTAACAAAATTACCATTTGATTTTTTATGAGCAATTCCATACATATCTCCTCTACTATAAGATCGCCCATATTGTAATTCCTAAAACGATTCACCATATAAATATTATTAAACTATTTTCTAAAAGTTTTAAACAATATAAAAAATGAGATATGATACCAGCTCATGTTGCTTTCTCGCAAGTGTCTTAGCCCCTAATGTAAGGGGAACCTGTTGCTTCGAGCGGTTTTCAGCATTTTGATCAGCTATTGTCTATTAGCAAAGTCATAATATTTTAGGATCCAGGCTATAATCCACTCCAAATACTTTATAAATCAAATTGGAAGTCTTAAAATAAAAGACAATGAACTAGAAAACATGTTGAAATAATTAAACTAAATCTATTCAATTTCACAATTTTCCTTATTACCATAGTTTCAGGCTCCATCCTTTACTCCAAAAACAGCCTCCAATGATCTTCGTCAATGCCCGGTGATGGGTTCCGAAGATTTTGTTCAAGACTAAGCTCCCAGTTATAATAGTCTCTAAAAAGCTTGCAACGATTGTCCCGCCATTTCTTTCCTAAGTTGGATAAAATCTGTAACACCCCATTTTTCTAACCTTTAAAGGTGGTGCTATACTTAACTAATATTCCCATTTCTAATTTCTTTTAAAAATATATTAATTCAAAGTATATATAAATTCCGATTCTCACACTTAGGTAAAAATAATTTTCTAAATGGGTGAGAGCATAAAAGATTAGTCATATCATACAACATCGAAATATATACATACATGTGCGTCATATATAGATCACTAACAGTTGGATCATAGTGGTGCCCTTGGGCTTACATAAGTTATCATCTAAGTACCACGTCACCCAGATGTCCCAAAAGGTGGTACGGTTTATAAGGTTATATGTATACCATAGGTTAGCTGAAAACTAAGTAGTCAAGCTAATATACTGAAACGCCTAATAGTCACTGTATCAAAAGGCAGAGTTATAAGAGATTACAAGCCAGACTAAATTCCCAAAAAAACTCTTCTACTCTAAGTAGAACCAAAAGAACCAACTTCCAACAACCACTAATGATATCCATCGGGGAGATTCCCAACGGTACCATTACTACCGGAGCCATCAGACGGCTCCCGCTCAGGTATGATAGGTACATCAAGGACCACAGCATCCTGAACTACAGCCCCAGGTATTGCCACACCAGGAAACAAAGCCTCTATTATACGATTCATAGGCAACTCTATCTCTAAGGTCTGATGAGCAGTAATAACAGTCATGGGTATTCCCTGTGCCCCGTCAGTAGTCTGAGTCACACCAGTATAAGTAATGGTCTGAGCCACTGGGTCGATCTCCCAGAGGGGATCTCCCATATCCTCCAGAAATCTAATCTGCCTGTGCCCAGAGTGTCCGAGAGTCTCCTCCGATGTCATCTGAAATGTAAGGGGTGAAATACTCGTACACAAGTTTGCAACACGATGGTTACACAAGTTACACATAATAGGATACAATCACAAGAAATAATAATATATAGACTTAATAATGACACACATCAAACTCAATCAAGACTAAGAAAATTCACCGCACATAATCACCAAATCCTGCAAAACATGAGTAGTATTATAGGGAAAATTAATCATCGATTGTTAGTCAAATAAACTAGATATCACACTTATCCTCTAATCTATCAACAAAGTTAGTCTGCTAACTAGAAATAATATAGTCAACCTACTCCATGGAGATTTATCTATCATCTTGAGTGTAAGGCCGTTTCAACTGCCATAACATGATTGTTTTGCAATGAGCAGATATCCAATCTAAACCCCAATCATTCTGGCCCGAGCACTGCACCTTATTATAGATAATTCTGTACAGTCAGGCTCACCGTGTGGGGTAGTACGATTTCCCCCAGCCAGAGTTGCTACAACTGACCATTGGTAGGAGTTCGAAACACAAGTGCCCCCAGAAGGCCTGTAGTCGACCCAACCGAACCTATCCTCAGTCTTATATACTTGATAGTACTATAAGAAACATCCTGTAATAGCTCTTGGTAAAATCATCAGTATTACTAATCTAATCCATAATTAACTTGACAATTCAGTCCTTAGAATTCATAGAACAACTTATAGTCCTCTTAAGTCATATCGCTAAATCTATTATTGTGTCACTAAGTAAAATAGACAACCCACATTCTCGACCAAATTCAAAATATACTAATTTTGACACATTTGCATAGGACTCAAACAAATCCAAAATCACACAAATCACTTAAGAATATCTAAATAATATATACACAA
This sequence comes from Astragalus membranaceus, assembly GCA_039519185.1. Classification (NCBI taxonomy): domain Eukaryota; kingdom Viridiplantae; phylum Streptophyta; class Magnoliopsida; order Fabales; family Fabaceae; genus Astragalus; species Astragalus membranaceus. Next base: position 88,669,582 of record CM076854.1, on the reverse strand, counting down.
GCAACACACAATTTGTGCCCATCAACTTATTATTAGTATTTCCCCTTACCTTGAATTGTTTCCAAAAGAGTTTGTTGGCTAGCACTTGCTTCAATTTGCACAATACCTATTACTCATTAAAACAACTATGTCTTAATACACTATAACCATAGCCATATCATACTTAAAATATTTTGTTTAGAACCCTATTCAAGAATTTCAGGTGCATTGCATAATATTCTCATTCTAGCTCTAAACAAGGAATTGTTTAATCTAACTCATCATCTATTTAATCAAATAATACTAAAAGAATATTACCTTAAATCCGACCCTAATAAATTTTGATCATTGAAATAATTTAGGTAATAAAATCAATAGATAACTAAAAGCTGAAGGTTCTGTTTGAGTTTTTGTTTTTAAAACGTGTAGAAGGAATTTGATATTAGAGAGGTGAGAGTGGTTTTACGTTTTGTTTTTGTTTTGTTTACTGTAACGCCCCAAAAATAATTGGCTATTTATTTAATTAATTATTGGGAATTAGGTTGTGGAAAAATATTAGAAATAATAAAATGGTATTTTATTAAATCAGGGGGGGTGGTGCTAGTGACCGGGCTTAAGTTGGAGGAAGCCCGCGATCCAAGCCCAAGGTGTAGGCGCATGAGGGAGTGTTAGTGAGGTGAAGGCATTTCGCATAGGAGAGGAAAAAGAAAGAAATTTGCGAAGAGGAGAGAAAGAGAGAAGGGGGGCGGCGAATAGAGAGAGGAGAAGAGGGAGAGGAGGCGCGCACAAGGGAGAGGAGAAGGAGAAGGAGATTCGCGAATCAAGGAGAATAGAAGAGGCGCCATTGTTGCGGAGGTTCTGTAGGTGACTTTCTCAAGGGAAGTGGTGCTCTCCTATATAAAGTAAGGGTGGGTCTTACCTTATAATAGGGATTATAATGGGGTGTATGTGGGCTGTAGGAATTATATTGATCGCATTGTATTTTTATTGTTGTTTTGATGTATGATTGAACGTATGATGAATTGATGCCCTCTATGTGTTTTTTGGAAAATGTGTGAATTATGAGATGTGTGTAAGAATTGTAATGCACGCTAAATGCTTGATGAAACTCGTGTTTGATGATGTTTGATGATGATTGAAGTTGTTGTTGATGATTGAGCATATGAAATTTGGAGAAAATTGAGTTTGAAGGACCCTAGGCGCCTTAGGCGCCATTGTTGCTGCCATTGTCTCACATTGTTGCTGCTGTCTGGGCGCCATGGGCGCCTGTGCCTGTCCTGTTGCGTTCAGTGTTGCTGTCCTGGGCGCCATGGGCGCTGGTTCCCTGTGCCTGGGCGCCAAGGGTGCCTAATTTTGGTTGCCCGTGTTGCGTTCCCAAGTTGTGTTTCTGAGTAGTCATGTTACTTGGATGTCATTGGGGTTGAATTTTGGTTGCTAGGTTGTGTGTTCTGAAATGTCACTGGGATCCCCTCCCCTGGGAGCCATGTTGCCTGCCTTGTTTTTCTGTTGCAGTTTTTGGTTCCCTTTGCCTAGGCGCCAAGCCAATTGTGTTTCGCTTGATGTTTCAGCTTCTGTCTTAGTGTGGAATACCTTGCCTAATTATACTAAGTTGCTCCAATAAGGCTCCATGTTGTTCCAGTGCTGTTTGGGAAGGCGCCCTAGGCGCCCATGCACATGTTCCCTTGCCTGTGTCGCTGGTTCTGGCGCCCCAAGCGCCCAGAACTTGTTGTTATATCATATGTTGTGGGTTGGACCTTGCTCCTGAGCACTTTGTGTACTGTTGTGACATTTTGGTGGGTGCCCTGTCCCTGGGCGCAAAATCCTGCGCTGTGTTGCCAATCCTGTTCCCTGCGCCAGTTTCTGTGTCTGGGCACCAGGATCCCTGCTGGGCGCCAGGATCCCTGCTGCGCCAGTTTTTGTGCTGCTGTTCCCTGCTAGGCGCCCAGCGCCTGGGAGCCATTTTCAGCACTTGTCTCAGTTTTGTTTCTTATTTGTTTTTGACGTATCTTTTGACTCGGGTGCCCGTTTTAAGTGCTTCAAAGTGCGTTTCGAAGCTTGTTCAGTCCTCTATCTGTATGTGCTACTGTAATGTGGAAAATGATTATTTGGCTGAAAGTTTCTGGACACTTGTATGTTGCCAATGATGTGGTAAAGTGACGGTGGGTCTACGGACCAAAAATTTTGTTGATGATTTTAGGCTGCGGTCTTGACGTTGTGATTGATAATGATGATGTGTGTGACTTGGGGTTGTGAAAAATTATGCTTGTTGATTGTTCATGGAGTCACATGCATACATTAGGCTGCGGTCTTGACGATGCATTTTTAGGCTGCGGTCTTGACATTATTTTTCGGCTGCGGTCGCGACGTGCCCAATTGGCTAATGAGAAGTGATGATGGTACCACATGCATTCTGCACCTCATACATGCATGCTCATCATTAATAATTTTGTTGGTGTGTGATATGACTGCGTGACAATACATGTATATAAACTGTGAGTAGTTTTATATTTATATTGTGGATGTTGATATATATATATATATATATATATATATATATATATATATATATGTTTATACGCTGTGGATGTTCCTGTGTATAAATTGTGGAAGTGGTATGTGTATAATATACAAGTATATGTATAAGCAAGTTGCTGAATGTAATATATATATATATATATAAGTTACTGAATGTCATTATATATATATATATATATATATATATATATATATATATATATATATATATATGTACAAGTTGCTGAGTTTTGTTATATATATGTATAAGTTTCTGTATGTTGTTATAAGTATAATGTATGTTTATATACATATAAATATATATGCTGCTGAAGTTGGTATGTGCATGAAAATATATATATTGTTGAAGCTATTATATGTGCATATACATAAATAAATATATAAACTGTTGAGAGTCGTATATATATATATATATATATATATATATATATATATATATATATATATATATATATATATATATATATATATATACTATGAAAGTTTCTATACATATATATAGATATATAATTCAAAATATAAAAATATTGCTGTGATGGGTGTAGTTCTATATTCTAGCATACTGCTTATTATAAGCCTTATTATGCGGCTTAGACTCACCCCTTTGTTGTTATTACTACAGGTAACCATGAGTGAAGGCTGTTATACTTCATTCCTGAGTCGGTCCATATGCTCTGATACGTAACACTCAGGGGATGGGGCACTAGTCTTATTTGTCTTCGTTTATTTGTCTTGTCGAATAATTTTATCGAGATTGTTATGTTATTGTTGAGACGGTAATATGTTTTATAAGATATTATTTTATTCCGCTGCGAGACGTTGAAAGTTCGCGTTATGTGAACTGAAACAATAATATATCTTTGAGGATTCCATCCCATTACTGTGTGTTGCATAATTGTATTAATTTTTAAGAGAACCTTGTTACTATAATGTTGTTGTTTTGTGCGAAGAAAATGTAGCATCCCTTTGGATGTGTTGAAAAATAATTCTTGAACTCTGATAATTTTTATTTAAATACCGGGTAGAAATGAGGTGTTACATTAGTGGTATCAAAGCAATGGTTGGTCCGTCCGGCCAAGTCGTCGAGTCGTTGTGTCGGTTAACGACCAACTGTTGTCTTTTAGTCCTAACCATTGTTTGTGTTGTAGTGATGCTCCTGCAGGTACAAGTAAACAGAAAGCTGCTGATGGTAAGAGAACTAGTGAGGGAGATGCCCCTACTGGTATTGTGTGCTGTATTATGTTTTCTCTGTGTGGACTCGGTGATTCTGCTTTTGCTTTGTATTTGTTGTTCTCTGAATCCTGACTTCATTAGTCTAACCTTCTAGGATTTGACCTTGCTGTTGTTAAGAAATTATTTGTGTTGTGCGATTTGGTGACTAAGAATGACATGAGTATTTAGTCTAATTGTGCACCTCTATTAAGTTAGTTCATATCGCAAGATGTTCACATGCATAATGTCGTTGTTATAACGTGTTTTTTATCGTGTGTTAATCAGTTGAGTGTTTCATGGGATTTTCTTGATTAATTGTTTTAAGTTGCCACTTCATCATTTATGTGTCGTACCGTTTTCGATTACTGCCTATGGTAAGACCTTTTAGTTCTTAAATCCTTCGATTACTAATTTCTTAAATTCTTATGACAGAAATTAGATGTAGTTGTTTTCAAGGTTTATTATACCTTGGTGTTACCCATTTTATGATTTGATCCTTGTTACTATTTTTTGTTTCTTTTTTTTTTAATTGTGTTACGTGGTTTGGAAATCTTAGAATGATAAGGTGTGCTAAGATTGGTCGTGCACTTCTATTAAATTGGTTAAATTATTTTCATTTTGGATTACTCATATATGTATTTCATATACACAAAAATTGATTTAATTAGTTTAACTCAATTATTTGGCATTGTGTATTGTTGTAATGTTAACTGTGAATTGTTCCATAATTACCATGTGTGTGCGTCATGATTTTTATGTGTTGATATTTCCCATGCCCTAAAGTTGCTTGATGATTGCCATGATCATAGAAATCGAATTAAAAATCACATGTGCCATGCTGAAAAACATTGTTGCTGTTTTCCAAGAATTAATGTTGCTGTTTTTGAAAGATTAATGTTGCTGTATTTGTAAATTACTGTTACTGTTGGCTGTGAATTAGTATTGTTGTTTGCTGTAAATCATTGCTGCTGTTTCTGTAAGAAAATTGTTGCTGTTTCTGAAAACCGTTCCCGAAAGTTGCTGTACTGTTTTCGAAAATTACTGTTATTGCTCCTATATTTAGGCACTATCCCTACTTTGGCGAGTTGTTCCTATTTTTGTGGGTTGCCCTTAGCGCCTAGTATTGTTCCCTAGTGTTGTTACTATGTTGTTGCCATGTTCTTGCTTATGTCGTTGCTATGTTGTTGTCGTGTGGTTGCTTATGTTGATGTCGCATATGTCGTTATTGTCTATGTTGATTACGTTGTTGTGTCGTGGGTATCACCGAATGGCCCACATTGCTGTGTCGTGGATATCGCCGAATGGTCCACACTGTTGTGTCGTGGGTAACGCCGGATGGCCCACATTGTTTTTCCTTGGGTACCGCTGAATGGCCCAATTGTTTTGTTGTGGGTAACGCCGATATGGCCCAAATTGTTGTGACGGATTTTGTGTTGTAGGCCTATGGCCAATGTTGTGGTTTTGTCGTTGTTGATGTCGCCTGAGTGGCGAATTTAGTCGTTGATGTCGCCTGAGTGGTAATTTTAGTTGTTGCTGTTATTGTTGTTGTTTGTTGATGTTGTCGTCGTTATTGTCGTGTTGTTGATTATGTGGCTTGTCTTGCAAATGTTATGCACTCTGTAAACCTTGTTGTGATGTTGTGATGAAACCTATGAGGCACCGTAGAGACAGATGAGTGAGGTAGAACACGAATAATATCTACAAGTCAGTTTATCAGAGTAGCGCAGCGGAGTCCTGGCATACTATATTAAGAAGGAACTTTAATAGAGTTTGGGGGTGATCGTGTGGTACCGGCAGGATCACGCTCAAACCCCTAGCAAGGATCCTTATAAAACCTCTGGAGAATGGGTCTGATTGTTAGTGCTTGAGTTACCTGGCTGAACAAGTAGGAGGGACGGCCGCCCAATCACTTATCGTCGGTAACTAAAGCAGTAGTGATCAGCATGGTAGATAGTCATAGTTGTCTAGATGGCTTTGGTTGTTAGTGGAGGAGGGTTCGTGTGGGTAGGTAAATTTTCGAGGACGAAAATATTCTAAGTGGGGGAGAGTTGTAACGCCCCAAAAATAATTGGCTATTTATTTACTTAATTATTGGGAATTAGGTTGTGGAAAAATATTAGAAATAATAAAATGGTATCTTATTAAATCAGGGGGGGTGGTGCTAGTGACCGGGCTTAAGTTGGAGGAAGCCCGCGATCCAAGCCCAAGGTGTAGGCGCATGAGGGAGTGTTAGTGAGGTGAAGGCATTTCGCATAGGAGAGGAAAAAGAAAGAAATTTGCGAAGAGGAGAGAAAGAGAGAAGGGGGGCGGCGAATAGAGAGGAGAAGAGGGAAAGGAGGCGCGCACAAGGGAGAGGAGAAGGAGAAGGAGATTCGCGAATCAAGGAGAATAGAAGAGGCGCCATTGTTGCGGAGGTTCTGTAGGTGACTTTCTCAAGGGAAGTGGTGCTCTCCTATATAAAGTAAGGGTGGGTCTTACCTTATAATAGGGATTATAATGGGGTGTATGTGGGTTGTAGGAATTATATTGATCGCATTGTGTTTTTATTGTTGTTTTGATGTATGATTGAACGTATGATGAATTGATGCCCTCTATGTGTTTGTTGGAAAATGTGTGAATTATGAGATGTGTGTAAGAATTGTAATGCACGCTAAATGCTTGATGAAACTCGTGTTTGATGATGATTGAAGTTGTTGTTGATGATTGAGCATATGAAATTTGGAGAAAATTGAGTTTGAAGGACCCTAGGCGCATTAGGCGCCATTGTTGCTGCCATTGTCTCACATTGTTGCTGCTGTCTGGGCGCCATGGGCGCCTGTGCCCGTCCTTTTGCGTTCAGTGTTGCTGTCCTGGGCGCCATGGGCGCTGGTTCCCTGTGCCTGGGCGCCAAGGGCGCCTAATTTTGGCTGTCCGTGTTGCGTTCCCAAGTTGTGTTTCTGAGTAGTCATGTTACTTGGATGTCATTGGGGTTGAATTTTGGTTGCTAGGTTGTGTGTTCTGAAATGTCACTGGGATCCCCTCCCCTGGGAGCCATGTTGCCTGCCTTGTTTTTCTGTTGCAGTTTTTGGTTCCCTATGCCTAGGCGCCAAGCCAATTGTGTTTCGCTTGATGTTTCAGCTTCTGTCTTAGTGTGGAATACCTTGCCTAATTATACTAAGTTGCTCCAGTAAGGCTCCATGTTGTTCCAGTGCTGTTTGGGAAGGCGCCCTAGGCACCCATGCACATGTTCCCTTGCATGTGTCGCTGGTTCTGGCGCCCCAAGCACCCAGAACTTGTTGTTATATCATATGTTGTGGGTTGGACCTTGCTCCTGAGCACTTTGTGTACTGTTGTGACATTTTGGTGGGTGCCCTGTCCCTGGGCGCCAAATCCTGCGTTGTGTTGCCAATCATGTTCCCTGCGCCAGTTTTTGTGTCTGGGCGCCAGGATCCCTGCTGGGCACCAGGATCCCTGCTGCGCCAGTTTTTGTGCTGCTGTTCCCTGCTAGGCGCCCAGCGCCTGGGAGCCATTTTCAGCACGTGTCTCAGTTATGTTTCTAATTTGTTTTTGACGTATCTTTTGACTCGGGTGTCCGTTTTAAGTGCTTCAAAGTGCGTTTCAAAGCTTGTTCAGTCCTCTATCTGTATGTGCTACTGTAATGTGGAAAATGATTAATTTGGCTGAAAGTTTCTGGACACTTGTATGTTGCCAATGATGTGGTAAAGTGACGGTGGGTCTACGGACCAAAAATTTTGTTGATAATTTTAGGCTGCGGTCTTGACGTTGTGATTGATAATGATGATGTGTGTGACTTGGGGTTATGAAAAATTATGCTTGTTGATTGTTCATGGAGTCACATGCATACATTAGGCTGCGGTCTTGACGATGCATTTTTAGGCTGCGGTCTTGACGTTATTTTTTGGCTGCGGTCGCGACGTGCCCAATTGGCTAATGAGAAGTGATGATGGTACCACATGCATTCTGCACCTCATACATGCATGCTCATCATTAATAATTTTGTTGGTGTGTGATATGACTGCGTGACAATACATGTATATAAACTATGAGTAGTTTTATATTTATGTTGTGGATGTTGATATATATATATATATATATATATATATATATATATATATATATATGTTTATACGCTGTGGATGTTCCTGTGTATAAATTGTGGAAGTGGTATGTGTATAATATACAAGTATATGTATAAGCAAGTTGCTGAATGTAATATATATATATATATATATATATATATATATATATATATATATATAAGTTACTGAATGTCATTATATAATATATATATATATATATGTACAAGTTGCTGAGTGTTGTTATATATATGTATAAGTTTCTGTATGTTGTTATAAGTATAATGTATGTTTATATACATATAAATATATATGCTGCTGAAGTTGGTATGTGCATCAAAATATATATATTGTTGAAGCTATTATATGTGCATATACATAAATAAATATATAAACTGTTGAGAGTCGTATATATATATATATATACTATGAAAGTTGCTATACATATATATAGATATATAATTAAAAATATAAAAATGTTGCTGTGATGGGTGTAGTTCTATATTCTAGCATACTGCTTATTATAAGCCTTATTATGCGGCTTAGACTCACCCCTTTGTTGTTATTACTACAGGCAACCATGAGTGAAGACTGTTATTCTTCATTCCTGAATCGGTCCATATGCTCTGATACATAACACTCAGGGGATGGGGCGCTAGTCTTATTTGTCTTCGTTTATTTGTCTTGTCGAATAATTTTATCGAGATTGTTATGTTATTGTTGAGACGGTAATATGTTGTATAAGATATTATTTTATTCCGCTGCGAGACGTTGAAAGTTCCCGTTATGTGAACTGAAACAATAATATATCTTTGAGGATTCCACCCCATTACTGTGTGTTGCGTAATTGTATTAATTTTTAAGAGAACCTTGTTACTATAATGTTGTTGTTTTGTGCGAAGAAAATGTAGCATCCCTTTGGATGTGTTGAAAAATAATTCTTGAACTCTGATAATTTTTATTTAAATACCGGGTAGAAATGGGGTGTTACATTTACAGAGGGTGAGAATGATTTTGAAGGTTTTTAAAGAGAGAAAGGGAAAACTATAGATCAGCAAAAGAGTAAAGTAAATAAGGGAAAGATAGAATAGAGAGGGATTTTTTTTCTAACCTTTTCAAGCTGCTTTCACCGAGAGAGTTGTTAAGAGTAAGGTGGGGTTTAGAGGTTCTATTTATAGGGAAAGCAACAAGTCACTTTCCCAGGGAGTATCCACGTATTCTCTCAAGAGATAACCACGTATGGTTAATTTTCTTTTGATTCACCTATTTTCCATGTAAAAATATGGACCATGTATTCTCTTCTCCTTCTCTTATTAGTTACTTTATTTGCTATACCGGTAATAATAAAATACATATCTTTAGTAAAATAAAATTCTGCAGACCCAATTTCGATCTTTATATTTTATAGGACTTAATGAACTAAGTTTCAAAATTTTCTGATAAGTTTGGACTTTTTAGTGTCGTACCGATTTACACTGGCAGATACTTTTTAGCTATAATTTGATAGAATTTTAAATTCCAAATTCTCTGATAGCCTTCTATAACCTTTCTTTTAGTTCTAAAATTATTTTTTTTTTCTTAAAAACACAGTCTAGACACAAAATTAATTATTGTTAAATACACATTATAATACACAAAGGAAGTCAAAATTTAGGGTGTTACAAAATCCATGTCTTGTGACTTCCATCATTTACCACAAATTTCTCCTTTAATACAAATATAATAAAAGATATTAGTAATAAAACGTAAATAACAATAAAATGTATTATTGTAATTATGCTTTTTACCTTTATAGAGTTGTAAACATTATTTTTGTAACCCTCAGGAACTTTAGGCCACCTCTTGTACAAAAATAGGGAACGTGTCAAAATTATTTGCAGTAAAACCCAAAAACCCTGCTAATAAACCAATAGCATTTCCAACTGGTTGAGATCTTGCATTCCATTGGGTCACTACCCTAAGTCCTAAGTTGTTTGGAATCATATCTCGCACTTTCAGACTTCTTTGGCTGCGATTACCCTCCTCATCTAACACAAAATAAATCAAAATCCCTTTCAGACTATTGTTAAACTCCCCAAAAAAATTTGCCAATCCCTTTGTTCTACTGTGGCTAATTTTTGGCAGACTTCTAAAGTCAGGAATAGGGGTATGCATTGAAAAAATTGGGAAACTATGTGTAGTTCTAAGAATAAAGATGGTCTTGGTTTTAAAGACTTTGCTTCTCAGAATTCTGCTCTCCTCTCTAAGCAAGCCTGGAGGCTCTTACAAAATCCTAATGAATATTGGGCTCTAAGATCTACTGTGGAAGAGAGAAATTTTGGAAGATAAAGACTAAAACTGGGATTTCTTGGGTGTGGAGGAGTCTCCTCCATGGGAGCGAGCTTCTAAGGTCTAGTGGAAGATGGAGCATTGGTAGTGGAGGTGACATTGATATTACTCAGGATAATTGGGTGGCCTCTGGTGATAAAGTTATGATTAAGCAGGCGTGTGAGTTGACTTCTGTGCAACAACTTATTGAGCCTAGTTCTCACTCTTGGAATATTCCTATTTTAAGAGTTGCTCTTGAGCCTCAGAGTGCCATTGAGGCTGTTAAGACTCCTATTGGCAGATCTAATCCTAAAGATCTGTTATTTTGGCCTCTTACTACTGATGGGATCTATAATGTAAAATCTGGTTATCATTGTATAAGGGATGGTTTGGGGAGTTCTATTGGGGCTCCTTCTACTTCTTACACTCATTCTGAATGGTCATGGAAAGCTATTTGGAGTGCCTATGTTCCTGAGAGGGTGAAACATTTTGGTTGGAGGATTAAGCATAATGCTATTTCTGCTAAGCTCAACCTAAATAGAAGGAGGATTGCATCTGATGCTAAGTGTCTTGTGTGTAAGGCTAAAGAAGAATCCCTTGATCATCTATTTCTCCTTTGCCCACGGGCTTCTCCTATTTGGTTTGCCCTTCAACTGTGTCAGGTGCCAACAATCCTTAATGTCTCTACTATTCTTAATTGGCTTGACTCCTTTGTGGAAAAAATTGCTAACTCTGAACCCCTTGCTTTGGAAATTTTTTCCAAAGTGTTAACAACACTTTGGTGGATTTGGAAAGCTCGTAATAGCAAAGCTTTTGAAGATGTGAACCCTATACCTAATGAGATCCTGTTTTGAATCAACTCCAACCATGCAGAGTTCTTGGCCAACAGACCTGCTACGACAATTACCCAGAACCCTAACCCCAAATTTGGTAGCCATTCGTATAAATGGCGCCCTCCAAGATGTGATTTTATAAAGATAAATGTTGATGCCCACTTTGACGTGAGTTCAGGCAAGGCATGTAGTGGAATCATTGGAAGAGATAATAAGGGTACCTTCAGTTTTGCCTTAGCATCCAAATTCTTTGCGTCCAATGCATTGGTTGCTGAAGCCACAACAATTAGGGAGGCTGTTTATCTGGCGCATAACCTCCATCTTCCTTCGGTTATTGTTGAGTCTGATTGCTTAGTTGCCATTGAAATGTGCAGAGGAGATTCAGTTAGAAAAGAGATTCAACAAATTGTTATAGACATATTGGAGCTCAAAAGTAAATTTACCTAGCTAGGCTTTACGTGGACTCGCAGGGCTGGTAACACTATTGCAGATTTGATTCCGAGCCTTGGAGCAAAGGATCTGCTTCCGAGTGGATGGATTTGTAACCTTCCGGCCTCAATTCGTGCTTTGTTGGATTCTGATGCTGCGAATGTGAATGAAGCTTCGTAGGGTTGTCTCACGAAGATGGGGAGTGTGTTGCGTTGCCAAATTAGGGTTGTTTTGGGATTGATTGGTTTTGCTGTTTTTGTCTTTGCTGAATTAATGTAAGTGGTTGGGTAGATGGTTAGTAAGTGAGTTGTGGTCTGGGCCGGGTTTATTAACCCGTTTTGTTGTTTTTTTGCTGGACCTTTTTGTAGCCCAGAGTGGCCTTGTCGTTTCTTTCTTTAATGGTGTGTATCTGTATTCAGTAGGGCTTGGCCCAATTTCAATGAAAATCTGTTTCAGTTGGTCAAAAAAAGTGGTGGACGGTGCTTCGAAGATGAATGTTACGAGACAGATGATATCTAGGTTCTGTCACGACCACGTCAGCTCTATTAGTGCCAACTTGGGTTTTTTGTAACAAAAAATGAAAAAAAGGACTAACGGTGTACACATTATGTAACTTAAAGGACCTCCTAAGTGGTACGAAAAAACTTAAAGGACCAACTTGTTACAATTAAATAACTTAAAGGACCTCTAGTGTAATTTTGCGTTTTATTTAACTTTCCAACTAATCAATTGAGCCCACAATCTCTTGTGTGGTGCCACCTGATCTTCTGGGCCTATGGCCAATTTGTGGATTTTTTGGTTTGGGCCTTTCCCATTTAATGAAAGGCCCAGACTTATCTCACACCCTTGCTACTCAGCCCATACCCCCAAAGCCTCTAAATCCCCAAAATACCCTTAAATCGAAAACACCCCACTACAAAAAAAGCTGATTAGCGAGGGAATTAGCGAGGGAATTTTTAGTCCCTCGCTAATTCTATCTTAGCGAAGGAATTTTTAGTCCCTCGCAAATTAGCGACAAAATATTTAGTCCCTTGCTAATTCCCTCGCTAATTTCTGACAGTTTTTAGATCATAGGGTTCTGTGCAGGTGATTAGCGACGGAATTTTTAGTCCCTCGCTAATTAGAGACGGAATTTTCAATCCCTCGCTAATTTATGAAAGTTTTCAGATCACAGAGGGCTTCGTGTAGGTGATTAGCGACGGAATTTTTAGTCCCTCGCTAATTAGCAACAGAATTTTCAGTCCCTCGCTAATTTCTAACAGTTTTCAGATCATAGGGCTCCGTGCAGGTAATCAGCGACGGAATTTTCAGTCCCTCGCTAATTCCCTCGGTAATAATTTTGACTTTTCAGCTTATTTATCCTCTCACACACACTCTTCTCTTCTACTCTCCTCACATTCTTCACTCTTCTATCTTCTTCTCTCCCACCTTCCCATAACTTCCACCACCACACCACCACACCACCACCTCCTGTCATCCTCACCCACTCTCACTCACTCTCTCTTTCTCCCTTACTCTTCTCCTTCTCTCTCTACTCTAATATCCTTCACCACCACCACCACCACCACCACATAGTTTGTTTCTCTCTCTCTCTCTCTCTCTCTCTCTCTCTCTCTCTCTCTCTCTCTTTCTCTCTCTCTCTCTCTCTTTCTCCCTTACTTTTTTCCTTCTCTCTCTACCCTAATACCCTTCACCACCACCACCACCACACCACCACCACCATGAACACCACCACCACACCACCACCACCACCACCACCACCACCACATAGCTCGTTTCTCTCCCTGTCCCTCTCTCTCTCTCTCTCTCTCTCTCTCTCTCTCTCTCTCTCTCTCTCTCTCTCTCTTTTTCTCCCTTACTCTTCTCCTTCTCTCTACCCTAATACCCTCCACCACCACCACCACCACCACACCATGCACCACCACCACCACCACATAACAATAATAATAATAACTATTTAAAAAAACAGATTTAAAAAAAATTAAAATAGTACTTAATACAAGCCATTCAGATTGGGACACGTGGCTGTCAGACTTAGCGACGGAATTTGAATCCCTCGCTAATTAACGAGGGATTCAAATTTCCCTCGCTAATCCATTAGCGAGGAGCAATTTAGCGAGGGACTGATTCCCTCGCTAACTCCCTCGCTAATGGGAATTAACGACGGATTTGGGGCATTTAGCGAGGGAAAAATCCCTCGCTAATGAGCAATTTTTTTGTAGTGCCCCACGAAGGAAAACTAGTGGATTTGGTTGAGGCCTCCCGAAAAATTTCGGTTGAGGTCAACCGAATAGTGCCTAATCGTAAGTTTTCGGCTGACCCTAACCGAATCGGTAAAAATTCCAAAAAAAAAACACGGAGCGCCACTAGTGGAAAAAAAGCATTTTATAACTGTCATTTATATCGGTTAAAAATGGCCTGATATTAAAAGTGACGCGGTGGCAGTTTTGTAATTAAAATTACAATTTTTATATCGGTTGTCAAACGAATCGTTATAGAAACATAATGTTACATCTTTCATATCGGTTCTATTCTATAACCGTTATAGAAAGTGCGATAATTTAAGCTTCCATAACGGGTCACAAAAACACCCGTTATAGAAACGCAAAAACTTAGGTTTTCATTCTCATCTTTCACCATTCGTCCCTCTACTCTCATTCGCGCAAGACTCAGATCTCCCTCATCTTCCACCGTCTCTCCCTTCCACCATTCGCTTCCACCACTGCTTTCCCTCTCACCCTTCGATTCCACCATCGTCTCTCATAAGACGCGTTTCCCTCACCCCCCTCTTCGTTTCTCACGCAAAACCTCATCGTTCTCTAGCTCCAGCTTCACTCTCTCGCTCCAGAACGCAAATCAGCCGCCTCTTCATTGTTCTCACTTCAGAACGTTTTCATTCCTGTTGCACGAGAACGCGTCACAGCGAGCTCGCCACGACGTTTGGGATTTCTTTCCCTTTTTGAACACTTAGTAAATGTTCCCTTAAATTGCCGTTGTTCGTCACGCCTGATTGCTCATTATCGCTTCTCCTTCATGACGTTAGGGATTTCTTTCCCTTTTTGATGCTCGCTCGAGATTCCTCCACTTTCACGAAGGTGCGTGTCTAGCTTTCAATTTCTGTTTCCCTTATCCTTTCTAGCTTTCAATTTTAAGTTTCTTACTTCAGTGTTGGCTTTCAGTGTTGGTTGTGTTTGTTTTGAGGGTTAGGCATATAAGAAGAGGATAGAAGAAGAAAGGGGAGGATCGGTCCAGAGAAAGGAAGCTTGAGAGAAGAAGGAGGATCTTGATTTGAGGGTTAGTGTCTCCTTAATTGTAATTGATTGGGGGGTTTTGGGAAATCTCAATTTAGGGTTCAAGTAACTCTTCAGTGGAGCATTTTGGATGGATCTTTTCTAAGTTTGGCTGGATCCGTAGTAAATGCTCCTAAATTGATGATTGGTTTCTGATGACTACATAGTAAGAGACCTACTATGTGGACAGATACGGGCCAAACAATTAAACATTGTATTGTTTCTATATATAAATGTTAATAAAGTAGTAAAAGTCAGAGGTATTGCATTTAGTACATATTATCTCTTCCTTTCCCGATCAATTCTCTTATGAACTAACTATAAAAATTGATATATTCTATTTTGATGTTCTAGAGTTGCGGTCGTGAGATGAAGAAGCAAGATCTCATTTTGTCTCTTCTTTCGACTTATGCAGGACTATGGTATCAAAAGTTTAGTGGTATTTTTACAATTTATGAAGGACTCAATTAATATTTTATTTAATACTTGGGTTCTTGCTGCTTTTGCTGTTGATGCGGGCTGTAACACCCCGATATTTTCTAACTTGTAGAAATTACCGAAATGCACTACTGGCATAAATCAGAGTACTTCCTGTTTCGAATACTGAACACATACTAATACCTCGATGCTAAAAACCATCAAGCGTACTTACATAACTTAACATAAAATACATCAAACGTTCTTACACCACTCAACTAGTGTTCAGTACCAAAATAAGAAGTCTGCGGAAGCGATTTACAACTTTTACAAACCTAAGTCGTACAATCGAACAGTCTAGGATACAATAGGAAAATACATGACATAATAAAATAAAGCATCAGCAACTCCTCAAGCGTCTCCATGACCATGCCTCATCGTCTTCAACTTAGCCTGCAACTCTGAAAAACAACAACATATGAAGGGTGAGACAACTTGTCTCTGTGAGTTCTATCGAGACCCCTTACTAACTCTCTCGGTTCAATTATGATTGATTCAATATTCTAGATTCATAACTCATAGTCCTAATAGTTGACTATGTGGCTGAGAGTAACGTTGTCATCATAACCATTAAGCCGGCTACATGAGGCAACACATGAACAATGATTTTTAGCGTGTCACCGGTCATTTGGAAAAATAAACTCCCGGTGAACCCATTCCACTAACCACTAGTGGATCCCTCATGGGGCCTATGTTCATAGGGCTCATGACTTCCTCTCCCCTAGCACACTAAACTGAAATAGGGTCATCACCCTAACTGAGCTGATGTATATATTTTAATATACCTGAACATGAACATAACGATGAGCTTATACATAACATGATCTCTTACTTAGCATGATCTTATACTTAACATTAGGGTCTCTAGTTCGTCTTATCTTAACTTAACGTGATCTCACTCGGAGTTACTAAATTCGTTATCCTAACATATAGACAATTACAATTTAATCCAATCATGATTATCTCCAAAACAGAGAATTATACAACTTTGATTACATATTCAGTTAGACCTTTTCATAAGGTTTTCAACGCACCTGAGAACACTCAAATCGGACTACCAGATCAAAAGTTATAGCGAAAACAAAATCAGGGAAGTTTGCTGAAAATTACACTACGTCGCGACGCGAACAGATTCCGTCGCAACGCGAAAAGTAACAGAAATATTTTCGTTGCAAAATAATGTCTGGTCGCGAGGCGATGGGCACGGGTCGCGACGCGACCGTAGCCTGATGTGTTGAAATTGGTTTTTCGAAAGTTCCGTTTTGTTCCGTTTCGCTTCCAATCCGGTGCCGAGACTTTCTATGACCTCTGAGACTTAACAACAGTTACAATAACCAGTAATTCCAGTCCAACACAATCAATCAAACATCAAGAAAATAACACATAATCATTCAACACAATCACTCAAACAATCACATGATTACACAATTCGAAATACGATTTTCGTGAAAACGGTTTTCGGCAATGAGTTTCATAAAAAGGAAGACCAATCTAGAAAACATAACCATGAACTTGAAAACAATTCCCTAGTGAGTATAGAACTCACCTTTGGCGTTGAAAATCGCACAACTAACGAAACTCCGAGAGCTCGAACGAACCGAAACACGCGAACTCTTCCGAATCCGCTCCAAAACTGACTCGGCTACCCAACCCGCTTGGACAGCAACCAACTCAATTCCAGCAGCCACCAACCCTTCCTAAGCTGCTCTAGTTCGCAAGGTAGGTTTTGGAGTTCCAAAGAAACTGAAGTAGAGATCCCCTAACAGCCCCCAATTGACCAAATGTTGACATGCAAACAAGGAAAACACAATTTTATGGACTTTGGAGCTTGGACAGATTTGGGAAACTTGTGATTGTGGGGGTTTTCGAATTTCTTGATGAAGGAAATGGAATGGAGAAGGATCAGCTACTGAATTTTTGTTCACACTTTCCTCTAACCTCAGCAACTACCCTCAAGGTGACAAAACTCCATTGTCGACCCCCATTTTGAGCTTGGTCTTCGGAAATGGAGTGAAGAGGATGGATGGTTTTTAGGTGATGAAATTAGTATCATTTTGAAGAGGAGAATGGGATGAATATAATGATGGTCTCAGATGCTACATGCATGAAGTTTCCATGGAAATCTCTCCCCTCCAAGCTCTCTCTTCCTCACGGCCTCCCTCTCTCCCTCTCACTCTATTACTGAAATTTTTTCTGAAAAAAATATGGAGTGTGTTGCTGAGTTGTGGGGTAGAGGTTTCAGTTGGGCTTTCACTTAAAGGGTGCAAAGACCAGAATGCCCTTTAGTCACCTATTACTCTAATATTACCAAGACATGGCCTAATCTAACACAATTAGCCTAATAATCAACACACAAGTCCTAACAAGTAATTAAATCAATGTTTCACATCCTAAACATAAGATATTCGATTATATAACTACTTAATCCTTAACCATCATTCTAATATCGATTGACGAAACTTCTAAAAATTTGGGGATGTTACACAGGCCACACCTATCAACTATGATTCTGGATAGAACTAGTTCATGTATCAGGATTTCTTCAAAAGCTGAATCTCTTATCTGGTGTACTGAGGTAACTGACGTCTATTACTTCTATTGATCGCAAAACTCTGTTAACTTAATAATATTTAGTTCTGATGTAAATGATATTGCTTTTGCAGAGACTTTTTTTCTTAAATGGAGAACAGGATCTCTCATCCTTTCTACTAGTAGATATAGGAAAGATCAAATATCCAACTTACAACTGCATAATATCGGAACCAATTTTCTCAAATCGCAAGAATCTGCTCGCATCCACTTCTTTGCCCATCTGCCACTCAACTTCCGAATCAGAATCTACAATCTGTCACTTATCACCCAAGGTCAAGTAGGTTATTCAGATTGTTGCTATGATAGCTAATGAGTTGTAGATGTACCCAGTTATAGGCCTCTTAGGGCACGCCATCTTCTATTGCTAAGTTTAGCCGTCATAAAACTGGGTACATCTACCACTCAATTGTTGTCATGGTCACCCTTGCCCAACCAAATAAACAACATTGGTTGCCTCTTGCCATCTTTTGTCATTTGATTATTGACTTCAGTTACCTTGGTGATACAAGTATGTTGCTACCTTTCATCCATTAAACTCTTGTTTATTTTTTTGTCTATGTTTACCAAATGAAATAGCTTCACATATTAAAGATGCGGAATTCTGTATTTCAGTACTGCTCAAAGGATTTTGTCCAATCTGATTCTATGTCTGATGTTAAGCAAGCATTCTCTCACACATCTTTTAATGAATGTGAAGAGCAGTGCATCATTTGTGTTCATAGTGCCTTTTGGTACCCTTGATGTAAAGAAAGAGGAGCTTATCTATTTTCTTATGTAGACATGGCATCATCATTACATTTTATTTATCTTGTCATGTACTATGGATAATGAAGAAAAGTGGCTGCAAAATGTTTTCACTTGTGATGTAAGAAGAGGATATTGGACACTCAGGTTGTCAGTTGACTTAGAGTACCTGAGTTACATTGATGAGAGCGCGTCAAGTAGCTGAAAATGGGTTGCTGGATCCATGGGTACGTGCTGGTTCAAGAATGGCACTTCAAAGGTGGGTTCTTCGCTTAGGAAAACCACCAAGGCGCTGGAAATTTCCTAGTTTTTCTAGGTCTGCTCTGCGTAAAATACCCGAGGTAATTGCTTTATTGTTTTATGATTCCATGATTCTAGCTTTTGATTTGCTTGCTTACTATTCTATTTTTTCAAATCGACATTATACATTTCCTTTAACATTATGGCCTTCTCACAGTGGCTCATGTGATGATTCAGGTTTATGTTCAAGGGACACCTTTGAATTCTGAATTGGTAGCAAAGAACACGTTCTACAATGAAGAAGGGATGCAATGCGGAGTGGAACAGCTTTCTTTGCATTATTACGCTGAAGGTGGATGGCAAGGTGTTCATTCAGAGAGTGGCATATGGTTAACCATTTTTGGGCTTCTTATGTGGGATGTAATATTTGCTGATGTGCCTAATGTCTTTTATACCAGATTTCAGGTACATTTTATTGAATGAGTAATTAACCTTCTGAATTTTTTCTCGTCTCAACTTTTTGCTGCTTCGTATATTTCCTGTATAGTTTAGAATGTCATAAAATAAGCTACTAGTGTAGCCAAGCAAGTTAGCATTTTGAAATCGACATGGTCTCACTTGTGGATACATCAACTTGTGTGTGTTTTGGAGTTTGGGACTTTTGGAACTATGCAGTTTATTATAGGCATTATCATGCTTTGTTCATGAGTTGATGTTATTTCCTTTTGATTAGCCTTTTATCTTGCATGCCTGGGGTGAATACAGAGGTTCTTGCCTTTGTGGAATTGTTGAAGTTCAAATTTTACTGACCAGGTTACTAGAAACCAAAAAATCAGTTTTGATAGTAACATATTTTACTGTTTTAGTAATAATGGAGTTTGCCTGTTGCAATCATCCACTACAGACCTGATTTTTTCTTAATGTCTGTTGTTTAACCAAAGCCTTCCGTTTGACCATTGCTATGCTAGGATGACTTGTTTTTACTTTGTCCTGCTTACCTTCACCGTGTCTCTTCATAGGGTTCAAGTAAATCTTCAGTGTTACAGACTTGTAGTTTGTTTTATTATGAACTTCATTCTCTGGCTTTTACTTATTAGTGTTTGAATTGACAGAATGCTCCTTTGGATTTTGGATGTTTTTATTTAACATTGGTGTTTATATTTTCAAACAATATTCGTGGTCCGTAAAAGAATTATTACAGAAGGATCTAGAGTTGATGGAAGACAACCTCACTTTTTTTTTTTTTAAAAAAAGAGACTTTTCATATCGGTTCCCATAAAAAACCGATGTTAAAAATCATTTTTTTTAAAAAAGAGACTTTTCATATCGGTTCCCATATAAAACCGATGTTAAAAATCATTTTTTTTTAAAAAAGAGACTTTTCATATCGGTTCCCATATAAAACCGATGTTAAAAATCATTTTTTTTTAAAAAAAAAAGATACTTTTCATATCGGTTCTAGGGGCAATCGATATAAAAAAAGAGACTTTTCATATCCATAGAAGAAGGCGGCGGGCTTCCAGGAATGCGGGCGGTTAGCTTTGTCCGCGCCATGATGAAAGATAACCTGCAAGAAGGGAGCATGAAAGTCAGACCATCGAAGACGACCTATGGAAAGGGGCGACATGATCGACCCCGGGCCTGACACCCCCTCCTCACCCGCATTAAAGGTAAAGAAGTGCGATTTAAATTAAGAGTTAAAGAAGGAACTAAGTACCTGGAGCGGGAAACAAATTGGTCGCACTGCCTATCACCAAAATAAGGCGATCGGAAGTTAGGTCACGCTGGAGTTGGAAGTCACTGATTGGGAAACACCTTGCCAGAATAGCCGGAGAATCGGTCACTCGCCGGAGAAAGTAACTCGCCCTCAGAGCAAGAATTTCGGAAAGGAAAGTAAAGAATAGAAGGGGGTGTCCCATATTTATAGGAGGCGAGAGCCAGGTCCCGAAGGGACACGACCCTTCCCCTTCGGAATTAATGATATCCCTCGAAAGATGAACCATCATCACTGCGCGCCCCCCTTGGGAAGCGTGAAACATGACGTCATTCCCATCGAAACATCACACCCGTCCTTTTGGAGCATCAGGGTCCGTCAGAACGCCACGCCGATTGAAGGCACGAACGAGCATACGCTCAGGTCGCCTCAGCGCAGGCGACCAAAGGAGAAGCAGATCGCCCCAACAAAAGAAAGGTAACTCCTAGGCCTAAACCCGTCCCAACGAACGACTTCGGCCTGGGGGAAATTATTCTGGATTGGGCCGCAGCCTAGGAAGAATACTGGGTCGGACCGAGTGGCCCAATAATCAGCCAGCTTTACACGTCGACTTGGAACGGGTCGCGACCCGTAAAGAATATTGGGCTTGTGCAAGCGGCCCAATAGCGACCCGGCGCCATCTAATGCCCACGATGGGAAGATCAACGGCGGAGAGGAATCCTCGCAGGATCCGACGGTTGACTACAGCACCCCTGGTACTATATAAAGAGTCCATGACATCACCTGGTAGGTACGTTTTTAGACACACCGTTACTATACTCGAATATTACCCCACTGACTTGGGCGTTGGAGTGCCATCGCAGGTACACCCCGCGGGAGCTCCGAACGCGACCAGCCATCACACAAGAGGGACTTCAACACCTCGCCTGGGTCTTCAGATTAGCATCAGCACAGGTCTACTTACTGCATCAAAGGGACCGATCGCTCAGCAAAGAGTCCGGTTCAACAAGTACATCAGCAATGCGTATTTCTACAAGATAAATTCAATGAATAACAAAAATCTTAATAGATATCAACATTTGCTTGTCATAGTATAAAAGGCTACCTACCGTCTTCTATCCACCAATTTGAGTTTAGTAAGTGTTTAGGGTTTAGGCAAATGTCTGTTTAGTAAAATGATTATTGAATAAGAGAACATGTTTAGTTTGCCACTTTTTCTACCCTATTATAGTAGCAAAAACATATATTTATACTTAAAATTTTGGCTCGCACTTATGCTGCGAAATTTCTGCTTTCAACATATCTGTTTTTGCTACTATAAGGGGTATAGTTCTCTTGTTAATTTATTTAATCCTGGAATTAATTAGTATTCAACAGTAGCTGGTTTGTGGGTTTCCTTATTTAAAGATAGAGATTATCAATTACATAATTTGGTGATAGTTGAATTGTTTACTAGGGATTAAAGGTTCACCTAGAATGAATTACATATATGATAGATTTGGTTGTTGTATTGTCGAGGTTCTGTTGCTGGTTTGGATAGGGTGTGAAGGCTTCATTTCTATCGATTCTGCACTTAATTGTTGAGGTTGTGTTCCTGATAACTTCATTTTGCAGGTTAGGTTTAAATACAACAAATTGGCCTCTTCTTGCTCTCGGGTATCTTTCCAAGTTTCTCCCTTTCCTTTTGTTTTATAACTATTCCAATGTTTTTTGCTTGTATCTTCTTACCCATATCATTGCATTGTTGGATTAAACTTGCTTGGCTTGTATGCTTCTTCTCTAAGTAGCTTCTTAGTTTCTAGAAGTGGTTGATTTTTGTTTTTATTTCAAAATGAAGTTAACCCTCTCATTGAGTATTGATTTGATTTGAGCATAGTTTGAATTGATTAATGGTTTGTATTGAGCATAGTTTGAATTGAGTATTGGTTTGCATAGTTTAAATAAACTAGTTGACTTGTGCAATTCTTTTGATTTTATAACAAGTACCCAAACTAGTTGACTAGTTGACTTGTGCAATTTTTTAAAACTTTACTTGATGCAATTCATAGTTTCACTTGAGTCAAATAGGAAGTTGGTCCTTTGCTTGGCTTCTTATCTATACATTGCCTGATTTCTTATACACTACAATAATAAAATGATTTACATCTTTTTTTAATCTTTTTGCCCACTCTTGACAACTTATTGATGTTGGAAGAGGTATTGACTTAATATGTCATTGTCTAGATAGTTATGTGTAAAAGTATTGATTGAATATGGATGGATGCAATATTTGGGCATGAGTAAAAGTATATTGAATTTGTTAAGTAACTTGATTTATTCTATATTTGCTTTCTTTAATTTGTAAAGTCACTTGAATTTGAAATTAGCTCTATAGTTTTAATTTGAAATTAGCTAATATGAAATTAGCTAAGTGCTTTTTTTGAGAGACAAGTGTACTATGTTCCTTATCCATCAACTCAAAGAGACAAGCGAGGTTGGTGTGTTGCAATAAAGACAAAGCCAAGGTCTCACATTGAAGCAGATGAGTCGGTGGAAGAAGTTCCCTATCAGACGGATGATATGTCACCTGTAAATGAAGTTAATGAAGTTGAACCAATTTATAACTTACGTGATTTGGAAAGCTATGGTGAAGAAGTGGATCCAAACAACTTGGAAGGAGAAGACTCACACGAGGTTCCAGTTGATGAAGATGATGAATGGCCGAAAGATTAGATATATATATATATATATATATAATTAATCCTTGTGTTTTCTAATGTCTTGTAATTTATGTTTGTGTTTGAATTGTTTCATTGAATTATTTTAGAAGTAATGTTTATGTTTTTGAATTGTTCGTGTTTATGTTTATGTTTATATTTATGTTTATGTTTAGTTTCCTATGCAGCATGGCATCAGGTGGAGGTGATTCGGCGCCACCTAGACCCCCGCATGATCGTAAGGGGAAGTCTAAAGTTGTCTCTCGGCGTAACAGGGTGGTATGTGTCGAGGACACAGATGACTATTCTGAGATGCCTACGACATTTTCCCCTACACAGACACGCCCAACACCAGCAGGTAGAGTGAGATCATTGCAGAGTCCTCCGAAATAGACGCAGCAGTAGACCTCTGGAGTTAGGTCCTTGTAGACGCCAGAGCAGACCTCTGTAGGTTTCTTCCTTGTAAGCCAGCCGCAGAGGCTATCAGGAAGACTATTCGCGAGTTATACCACTATCCGTGGACTACTTGGAAGGAGCTTAATGAGTATGAGCAACATCATTGTTTAACTTTAGAGTAAGTGTATATTTTAAATCATCACAATGTTTGTCGTATTTTTTAAAACTTGTTAAGTTATTTGATAACCACATTGTCTTGTAAATGTTTTCACAATGCAGAAGAAAGTTGCATGGCGTAAGTCGCAAGAGGCCGCCGTTTGGGATTTTTTTCATAAGAAAGCTTCCCTTCGACTCGCTTTTGTGCTCAGAGGTGTCTGTGTGCTGGGGCGTCGACCAGATTGGATAGGGGATCTAGTCTATGATTGTCTACTTCACCATTGGAATAATGATCCAAAATTCTTGGCTAGGTGTGAACGGAATAAGAAGAATAGGGCATCAGGAAAAGGAGGAAACTTGCACACTGGAGGTTGTATCTCCATGTTGCAGCATGCAGAGAGATTGGTATATACTAAAACTTAACTTTTCCTTATGCCATTATAATTCACCATTTTCTAACTTATATTTTTAATTATAGTCCAAGGAGTTAGGGCGGAAGCCACATGTAGATGAGCTCCATCGCCACACCCACATTAGGAGGGGCACAGATGACTTTGTAGAGGAGCGTACTCGCGTTACTCATGTATATTTCTGATTTTAATGAAAAGGTTGCAAGGTGTTGTATCTTAGTTTGCAATGAGATTGGTAACTTTGTAAGTCTGTAGCCTTTGGCCTAATTGTTCAGGCCTTCTGTAAGCCTGTAGCCTTCTGTAATATTTCTGAGAGGTTTCTGATTAATATGTTACGTTCAATGTAAGTAGACTTTAATAAATCACCTCCATAGATCCATGCTAGACTCACCCAAAAAATGTGGACTTTAAACT
Source organism: Astragalus membranaceus (assembly GCA_039519185.1). Classification (NCBI taxonomy): domain Eukaryota; kingdom Viridiplantae; phylum Streptophyta; class Magnoliopsida; order Fabales; family Fabaceae; genus Astragalus; species Astragalus membranaceus. The sequence continues at coordinate 88,645,082 of CM076854.1, read as the reverse complement.
AAGAATTGAATTTTAAGAATTCAAGGGCCATGTTCATTCTATATCCATAATTCAAGGACTTTAAACTGAGACTTGAATTTTAGAAATTGAATTTTGAAATTTTCCTGTGGGCACAATTTTGTTATCATTGACTAAGGATGCCCAAAACTAGAAACTACCCTTTTAATTTTTATTTATTGAAAGTTATCACATAATCTTTTTAAGAATTTATGTATTTTTCATCAACTGTTGATCTAGCACTAGAATTACATGAAGTCTCTTAATCATGTCAGCATAATTGATTTCACTGGTGTTGTATCTTAGTTTTATTTAGATGTATTTTACTGGTGTTGATTTTCCTGGTGTTGATTTCACTGTTGATCTAGCACTAGAATTACATGAAGTCCCTTAATCATGTCAGCATAATTGATTTCACTGGAGTTGTATCTTAGTTTTATTTAGATGCATTTTACTGGTGTTGATGTTCCATTTGGATGCATTTTAGTGAGTTTTATTTACATTTGATTTCACTGGTGTTGTATTTAATTTAGATTCTTTTGGTATTTTTTGTGTGCATTTAATAGGAGGAGTTTTACCGGCGGTTGTCTCAGACTAATCTACCAGTAGATCCCGCTGAGTTGGAGAAGTTGAAGCGGATGTTGTGGCAGGAAGCTGTTGGAGGGCCTAATAAGAGCCGTTTGTATGGGACAGGAGGCATATATGGCAATATGTTAGATTCTGGAGATACGACGAGTGAGAGCCTGTCCCCTGAGGCCCTTAGGATCATCCGGTCATTGACAAACCAATTTACACAACAGCAGGAGGCGATGGCACAGCAGGAAAAGAAGGTTGCACGACAACAACAACTTCTTGACTACGTATTTAATTAGCCATTCTGGGATTCCACTACCTCCACCTGATTGGCAGCGGCCCGAGCAGGACCATCTTGCCCAGCATGACCAGGACGACGCTGCAGATGATGGAGACGGTGGAGATCACATAGACTACACTTATGAGAAGGGTTATTGACGGCACATAGGTAATTTATGTTTTAATTAATGTGTAAAATATCTTAGTTTTATGAATTATACTATATAGTAATGATTATCGTTTTTGATTTGTTAGGAATATTGTTCAGAGCTAGACTTGAAGACGCTACGTCAGAATTTTGAGTTTATGTAACATTAGTGTAGTTTATGTATCACTTTTAGTGGTATATTTTGATATATTTTGATATTTGGTATCTTTGACACTTTTAACTAAGTTGGTGGATTGGATTGACACTTTTAACATTAGTGTAGTTTATGTTTAACTAAGTTGGTGGATTTGATTGACACGTTTAACATTAGTGGTATGTTTTGATATTTGGTATGTTTGACACTTTTAACATTAGAGTAGTTTATGTATGTTTGACACTTTAGTGGTTTGGATTGAATTGAATTGGTGAATTTGAGTCTAAATTGAATTGGCAGGGAAGTATTGCAAATAGAAATGGCAATGTTAATGGCTAATTTTTAAGAATGTAATTTTTTTGCGTACCGACGGAATTTGCGACGGAATTTCCATGGATAATTATTGAATTTGCGACGGAATTTTAAACAATTTGCGACGGAATTTTGACATTTAATTTAGAAAATTGATATAATTTGCGACGATTTTCGATGGATTTGCGACGAAAAGGTGTCGGTGTTTGTGACGACTTTTGCCACGGATATTTGCGACGGATTTCCGAAGACTTTTGCGACAGAGGCATTTGCAACGAAAATATCCGTCGGAAACGATTTGCAACGAGCGATTTTGCGACGGATTTTTGTCTGTCGGAAACGTTAATTTGCGACGAAAATCACTGCATTTGCGACGGATTTCACCGTCGTAAATCGTCGATTTTCTTATAGTGTTATAGGCAAAACGAACTTCCTTAAAGAGAATCAAAAGACATAATAGTTTAGATACGAACAATAATTAAGAATTTTTTATTAATAGTACTAACTTTATAACACCACAACATCTCAAAATAAAAGTGCAAAAACAAATAAGTACTAACTTTATAACACTACAACATCTCAATGGGACTTTGGCAAACCTTACTTTGGTTGGAGGGATTGGGGCTGACTTCTATTTCCATAGAATTGGATTGTCTTTCGGTTGTAAATGACTTGGTGGCAGACCCTTTACCAAATACCGAGTTTGGTACTCTAATTTCATATTGTAAAGAATTTTTGGTTAATTTTCTAAGCTTTCAGGTTAGCTTTATTAGGAGACAGGCTAATCTTGCCGCTCATACTCTAGCTCGAGCATCAAGATTATATGCTAGCTCCAATGTTTTTGATTTGATTTCATCCTGTATTGACATTATTTTACATAATGAAGTGATCTAAGTTTGTTATTGTAAAAAAAAATCTTAAAATATAATCAAATTATTATATGAAAAAAACACAACTAAACTATTAAAAATTTAAATTTATAATATAAAAGACTCCTTTAGTGAAAAATTCTAATAAAATAGAATATTAAAGACTACCTAATTTCATTATGCTTAATTTTAGTTTTTTATTTTATTTTTGCACTGCAGTGAGTCAATGACTGCCAATGAAAGGAGCCGTCTTTAAATGTAGAGGAGCCGCCCCTACATCCGGTGTTAATGATGTATCTATAGAATAATAAGATAAATATATTGGTTGGGTGCAATGAATCGTGAGATGGCCAATATCTGGTCAAATAATGCTCTATGAAAGCAAACCAAAAATTTATTAGCCTATTTATTTCTTGCACGAAAATGGATTGTGACAGGAGTTGAGTGAATTGAATCGTGAGATGGCCAATAGTATAAAATTAAATGATGGTAGTTGAATATGGATTGGTTTGTGTAGAGATTAGGATTTATTTATCATGAAAAATATTGGAAAATCCTTTTGTATTAGAAAGACTTAATTACAGTTTTGGTCCCCTTATTATCAGCAACTCACGATTTTAGTCTCCCAACTTTTTTTTTCACGAATTTAATCCCCCTATTTTTTCAATTTCTAAAATCAAGGCCCCCCTCTAATTTGATCAAAATTGTTGGTGAGTTGTCAGTCACCTAGTCTACGTGGCGTGACACGTAGGTATGCCTAGTCGGAATTTAAATTAAGATTTTTTATTTTTTATTTTTATTTTGATGAGGAGATTTGGGATTCGATGATTAGGTCTTGAAGGTTGAAAGATCTGGCGTTTGAAGGAAGGTTACCGGTTCGGAGGAGAGAGTGGAGAAGGGAGAAAAGTTTGGGGTCTACATCAATAAAGGGGGGTGTAAGTAGGAGAAGTTTCAGCGATTTTGGAGAAGAAGGTTTTAGGACCTGCAGAGGTGTTTGTTTTTGGAGAAACCCACTTGGATGAGAACCTTCAAATGGAGGCATTTTTTGTTTGATTCTTTTTGTTGCTGCTTCTGCTTTTGTTTGTTTTTTTTTTTTGACAGGAAAGACACTCTCATTCTATTAAGAGAGAAGAAAAGGAGCACAAGGCATCCTCACGAGTTACAGAGAGACAAGGTTCAGGGACATATCCCCACCAAAAGACAGAGCCCAACAGCTTTGCCATTCCTACTAAAGCATGAGCAGCTCTATTACACTTTCGATTAACATAGCTAACACTAACAGATGGTAAAGTACCTAGCAAGCTATTACAATCCAATATGACATTAGCAATGGAGCAATTATCAAATCTGCCAGTCAAACAATTGACAATGCATTCAGCATCGGTTTCAATCAAAGTTGCCCCAAAGTTGTGCTCCTTTAACCAGTTAAGCGCCCATCTAAGACACAAGGATTCAGCTAGCAAAGGAGAAACCGAAATGTCCTGCATATGTGTACCAGCACAGAGAACAGCCCCAGTAGAATCCCTAACAATTAATCCCCAGCCCGTGCTACCATCAGGGAAACAGCCAGCATCAATATTGAGTTTGACTGCACCAAGTTCTAGGAGATGGTCTCATTGATTAAGTGAATTATGTTGTGCTTGTGTGCTAAAATATATTAAGTACGTGAGTTGTTGATTGATTGGTGAGCTAATTGGAATTTTAAGTGAGGATACTAGGATAGGGGTATTTTTGTCTTTTCCACCCATAAGTGACTTCAAGCTGACCCATCTTTCACAAAACACACACATATGCATCATTTGATTATTGTATAAATTGTTGCTTGATTATGCAATTAGAAGTGGATTAAGGATGAATTAAGTGAGGTTGTAATATGTGGGATCACTTAAGGGCATATTGGTCTATTCCCAGCCCATTTTACCTTCAGCTGAACACCCCTCACTCCAACACATTCAGTTTTCAGAAAATTAAGAGAAAGAGAGCTTGAGAGGGAGAGTGGGAGCCGTAGGAAGGAGAGGGAAGAGAGGAAAGAAGCCAAACCCAAATCTTTGATGCATGTCCAATATTTTTACACCATTCTTCTCCATTTCTTCTCCTCTACATTCTGACATAAACATCATCTTCAACACCCTTCTCCAACTAATTTCACCATTGTTGAGCATCTCAAGCTCAACTTGACCCAAATTGGAGTTTGAAGCTTGCATGCTGTGTTTGGAGTTAGATACTCAGTAGCTAAAGCACATTAACCAACCACATTGAGATTTGGGAACACCTTGGGGAGAAAATTCAGTAGCCAAGGAGCTTAGGTTCAGAATAGGAGCTGTTGGGTTCGATTTTGGACGAGTATCAGACAAGTTCGGTGCGAGTTCGTGATTACGAGGTTTGTTTGAGAGGTTACGGTTCGATCTTTTCGTGTGAGGACGTGATTTCTCGTGAGTTCTTCAATACGGTGAATTCTATACTCGCTTAGGGATGTTTTTTGACACTGTGATGTATGTCTCTGAATTGATATGTTTCGCATTTTGTTTCAAAAGGGATCGAGTCAAAAACCGTTTTCACGAAATTACATTTTTTAACGATAATTTATACGATTGTTTGAATGATATGTTGATTGTTGAATGACTTGGTTGCACTGGAATTATCTGTGATATTATCTATTGAAGGTGGAAACTTTGATTGGGTTACAGATTGGACGCGATAGGAAAAGCGAAACGGAACGAAATAAGTGAATTGTGACTCTGCTACAGGCAGCACGGGTCGTGCTACCCCTAGCGCGGGTCGTGCCAACCTTTCTGGTTGACTGGAATTGCATTTCCAGGCAGCACGAGTCGTGCCAGGTCTGGCACGAGTCGTGCTAGGTCTTCTGTCCCCGGTTGCCAAAAATTCGTTTCGCCGCTCCGTTTGATTCCAAACCTCTTCTAATCTTCTTTCCAACCACTTGTAATGATTGTAATACACGAATGTCATAAAATTGAGTATGCTTGAGATGGAATTTTCTTAAGTTATGAAAGCTATGAAAAACCGTACGTTAGTATACGCGAGTGAACTCAAGTCAAGTTAAGATAAAGGATTATAATCCATACAAGCCATGTAAATTCTCAATTCATGTAATAACAAGTCAAGTTACTTTCCCTTGAGGAACGGAAGAATTAATGTGTACACAAGTCATTAAGATAAGGGATTATAAATCCATACAAGCAATGTAAATTCTCAATTCATGTAATACCGAGTCAAGTTACTTTCCCTTGATGAAAGGAAGAATGACATACATATAATAATATATGTATATCAAGGGTGACAACCCCAGATTATTAGCATACTAGGGCAGGGAAGTCATGAGCCTGAACCCTAGGCCCCTTCCATGTAGCCCGCTTTCCAAGGTCAGCGGGATTGGGTTCACCGAGAATCATGAAAATAGAAAGTGATTTCGACGTGACGTGCTAAGATAAGAAAAGAATAAGACATGAACTGTAGTCGCTTATTAGGGCTACAAGTAATAAAGAAATATAACACGTAGTCGCTTATTAGGGCTACGGGTTAGAAGAATATATGTCCACGTAGTCGCTTATTAGGGCTACGAGTTCAAAGAAAATATGTCCATATAGTCGCTTATTAGGGCTATGAGTTCAAAGAATAAAAGCATAATGAACCGCTAGAGTTAGTAAGGGGTCTCGATAGGACTCACTGAGATAATGTTATCTCACCCTTTATTATTGTGGTTTTTACAGAGAAACAGGGATAGGAAAAGGCGAAGAAGCATGGATAGACGGTGTGCTTTATGGAGCTATTATTGAAGATTCAGTTTTATGTTTATGCCTTTTTCCCTTTTGTTGTCTTTGTATTATCGATTGTATAACTATTACTAGCTAACAGTTGTAAATCGTTTCCGCTACTTATGTTTTGGATATTGAACACTAGGTTGTATAAGTTTTAAGTCATGTGACTTAAGTACTTTATATTAAGTTAATAAGGTTCATGGAACCGTTTGATAATTATTTATCGAAGTTTTTAGTTGTGTTCAATATTCAATGATAGGAAGTTACTCTGATGTATGCCAAGTGGTACATTTTGGTATTTCTACAAGCTAGAAATATCGGGGTGTTACATTTTGGTATCAGAGCAGTTCGACCTAGTCGGGCTTAGTTTAGTTTAGGATTGAGTCGATTTCTTGTTAGTATTGTTGTGACTCTACTTGTGATGCTAAGAGACATTGACCCTGATCAACTCAATACTTGGTGCATCATAAGCGGAATTATGGCAGGATGATCAAGACGTAATCCTCGACCAAGACCGAAGTTCCTTAAAAACCCGTTTCATTTTAGGGAATGGAACCTGAAGTGATGGAAGCCTAACACCAGATAGATAAGGTAGAATAGATTTTTGGAACTTTTCAAAGTAAGAATGATGGGAGTTGTCAGCCCTCGAGCAGGGTGACCTGACAGTAGAGCAGTACACTGCTGAATATGCTAAGTTGTCCCAGTTGGATTGGTTGGCTATCTATGTGCTGAATGATCAAGAGAAGCATAGAAGGAATATTGGAAAGGAAAGTAGAAGGTAGCTGAACCATCAACTCCGAAGGCAAGGTCAAAAGGTAACTTCAACAAAGGAAAGAAAGTGCAATCGTCTGATTTCTCAAAGTTCAGCAAGTGTTCCAAATGTGGAAGTTCCACCATGGTGAATGTAGTATGGACTCCTATCATTGTTTTTATTGTAAGGAAGAGGAACAAAGAGGAGAAAGCTGCTCCCACACACGGGAGAGTTTACACTCTGGGTGCTTAGAAAGCCAGTCTTTATTTCAAGGTGCGAAAGCTTATGTTATCTGCATCAACTGCAACTGGTTTAGATTCAGCATCCGTTCAAGTCATGAATGAGTTTCTGGATGTTTCCCAGATGAAGTTTCTTCTTTACCTCCGGATCGTGAGGTAGACTTCTGTATAGAATTGGTTCCAGGCACATGACCAATTTCTATCCCTCCATATAGAATGTCTCCTTTAGAGCTGAAAGAGTTGAAAACCCAACTTGAAGAGTTGATTTCAAAACAATTTATCCGACCGAGTGCTTCGCCATGGGGGTGCTCCTGTATTGCTTGTGAAGAAGAAAGATGGGAGCATGAGATTATGCATTGATTATCGTCAGTTAAACAAGGAAACTATCAAGAATAAGTATCTTCTGCCAAGAATTGATGATTTGCTAGATCAACTGTGGGGAGCCTCAGTATTTCCTAAGATTGATCTAAGGTCGGGCTATTATCAAATCAAAGTTAGAGCTTTGGATATTCCGAAGACCGATTTCTGTACTAGGTATGGACTTTACGAGTTTGTAGTGATGCACTTCGGTTTAACAAACGCTCCAGCCGTATTCATGGATTACATGAATCAAATTTTCAATCCTTATCTGGACCGATTTGTTGTAGTGTTTATTGATGATATCTTGGTGTATTCTAAGACTATTGAGGAGCATGTGCAACATCTCCGAATTGTTCTAAACGTACTCCGAAAGAAGAAGTTGTATGCCAAGCCATCTAAGTGTGATTTCTGGATGCCTGAAGTAAAATTTCTAGGCCACGTGATATCTCAATCCGGTGTTGCTGTGGACCCCAGTAAAATTGAAGCTGTGGTAGACTAGGAACGTCGATCTACAGTCATTGAAGTGAGAAGTTTCTTGGGATTAGCTGGGTATTATCAGAGATTCATTCAAGGATTTTCTAAGTTGGTTCTTCCACTCACTCGGTTAACTCGCAAGGGTCAACCGTTTGTATGGGACTCTGACTGTGATGAATGTTTTTCAGAATTGAAGAATCGTTTAACTTCTGCACCCATTCTGATTCTTCCAGATCCGTCTATGGGATTCCAAATTTACTGTGACGCCTCTGGTAAGGGTTTAGGATGTGTTCTTATACAGAATCAACAAGTGGTTGCTTATGCCTCTAGACAGCTGAAACCGCATGAAGAGAATTACCCAACTCATGACCTAGAGTTGGAGGCGATTGTGTATGCCCTAAGGATTTGGAGACATTACCGTATGGGTCTCGTTTCGAAGTCATTAGTGTCATACCTTAATTTTGTCCGGCTTAGGTCAAAACCCTAATTTTCCACAAAAAATAAATAAATTGAAGAATGAAGAGCATCATGCATTGCATTTTGGGTCCTAGAAGTCATTCCAAGGTCTTTAAAATCATTTTTAGGGTTGGAATGCACTTTTTAGGCAAATTAGGGTTTTAGGGTCAAAAAGGACATTTTGGTCATTTTTCGCAAAAAGATGATTTTCTCGCCAAAAATGCACATCCACAAAAAGTACATTTTTATTCTATCAAGGATAATTTTTGTACAATTTTTTAGAAAGAAAACCCTAGTCACAAAAAATTAAAAATGTATTTTTCCATTTTTAGTGCATAGAAAAATAAAAAAGGACCATTAAATATTCCTCAATTCTTAAGTGACAATTTTTATTGTCATGGGTGACTAGAGGGAATATTTTGTGGTGCCCAAAAACATGTAGCACATTTTCAATAGTTGCATTCCCATTATTTCCCATGCCCAAAAATTTCAAATTCAAAAAGCAAAATGAGGAAGTGTCTTCAAATAAGACAAAACACAAAAAAAAACAAGTTTTTTTCCTTCTCTCCTCTCCTCACATTCGCATACTCCTTCTCTCTCTCTCTCTCCAATTTCTTCCACACTCTTCCATTTTGTAATCATTATACTCTCTTTGGTAAAATACCTCACTCACTTACACTAACCCCTTCATAAGAAAACCCAAATTTTCCACTTTGGTCACAATTCTTCCCTAAAATGCCCTTAACCCTACCTCACATAAAATATCTCTTCTAAAATAAGAAAATTTAATTTTTCTTTTCTTTTTTTTTCCTTTAACTTTCGCCCCTCTCCCTCTCTTTCACTCTCTCATTTTGTGTTTTCTTCCTACCCTCAATCCATGTGAGGATCAATCCTAACCCTCCATTTAATTTTAAGGCTCAATCCTAGAGTACATCAAAATCATAAAGACTAAAATACCCCTAAACCTAAAAAAACCTATAAATACCTCTTCATTTTCACACATGAGGATCTTTTGGCCTTTCATTCATCTCTTATTTCTCATTTTCACCAAAAATCTCCCCTCTTCCCCCTCTCAAACCCGAAACCCTATCCCTCTCCCTCACCTCCATTTTTCTTCACTTTTCTCTTATTCCTACTCTCCATTCCACCCTTCTTTGATATATTTTGTTTCTAGTTCCTCAAGCTTCAAACATTCCTCATCAAACCCTTCAAGTTCAAGTGATTTTGTGGCATTCAAGAGGAGCTTCAAGTGTTCTTGCTTTTATTTTCATCCATCTTTCTTTTCTAGTTTGATTTAGAGGTAAGCCTATTATCTCTTGCATTTTCTTTAATTATTAGCATGTAGATTTCTCTTCTCCTCCTCTTTTCCTTCTTAAAGGCTTAGAGGACTCATTTCAAACACTATGACAAGGACATTGGGAGCCTTGGGTGTTTGAGGTGAGTCCTTGGCTTTGATAGGAGTATTCTTGTGTTTTAGCCATGTTATTTGCATTTTCATACCCATTTCCTCACTTTTCATTAAATAAATCATCATTTTCTAACTAAGGAGCCTTCACATATTATGTGTCTTATGTTATTCTTGCATTTTCTTGTTCATGTCATGAATTGTAAGTTGAATTTTGGGCTTGATTTTTGGTGTATGAGGCTTCGGTTTTGAGCTTATAGATTTAGGGTTTTTGTTGCCTTTTCTTTCCTTTAATTTATGTGAAGAATAGATGCATGTTTTGCTTGATAATTATCTTGTAACATGGCATGATAATTTAGGGTTTAGTCATGTGCTTTGTTCTACATGTTGATTGTGAATCTTGACATGAAATAATTTGATGATTTGGGCATGTTGTGGTTTCGGCTTTAGAGGCCTATTTTGTGCCTATTTTTGTGCTTGAAATGGTTGTTTGATCTTGTGTAAATGAATGCAATTGTGTCAATGTGTTTTTTTTATTTTTAACCACTCACTTACTTTTTACTTTACCATTCATTAACTTTTTACCAAAACATAAAAATATTTTACTACTTTGGTTTTTACCACTTCATTAATTTTTTACTAAAACATAAAAAGATTTTACCACTTCCCATTTACCTCATGCATTTTTACTTTACCATCTCATTAAATAATTACCATGCCATTTACTTCATGCATTTTTACTTTACTTTTCACTAACTTCTTACTTAAAGTTTTACAACTTATCAACTTGCAAAAATACCCAAAACGTTTTCACATTCATGCATCTTCATTCATACTTAGTTTATGTGACACTCTCATGCATCCTCATATGCTTATATCTCTTGCATCCTCTTATGCATCCTTGTATGCCATCCATTCATAAATAAAGTGCTATGCATCCATTCCTTGTACACTCATGCACTTACATGCTTACCTAATCATGCATCCTTGCTTACATATTCAATCATTTAACTTAGAATACTCTATGTTTACAATCAATTGTATTCACTTGTTCTTGATGCCATGTAAATGTCTTGACTTGATTGTGTGCCCTCCTCTCCACTTGTATGACCTCCTAATGGAGACGTAAGTCTACATGCATGTTGTAGCATAGAGCCATTAGGGGAAATACAATCCTTCTTGCACACACACAATTACTTTGAGAACTTTGTTTTGCATCTTTAATAATTGAATCCTTTGATTGTATGGGCATGTTTAATCTTGGTTAATGAATAATATGTTCATGTTTGCTTGAGTATTATTCATTCATTTGCATTTGGTTATGGATTTAGAATTGACTTGAAATGTTCTATTCCTTTTCTAAAACCCATTTCCTAAAATCATTTCAAAACAAAAAGAAACTTTTACTTTCAAAACAAAAATAAATCAATCGCCATTAAACAACAATCGCGCCGTTGCCGATTAGGTTGTTAATGATGATTTTGTTTTCAAAAGAGTTAGTAGCGAGGCCATTCTAACCGTTGTTGTTCGGTCTTCGCAAAAGCTCTATCCCATTTTCGAAAACATATTCATTTCTCAAAAATAAACCAATTGTCATTAAACACCAACCGCGCCGTTGCCGATTAGGTTGTTAATGATGATGTTGTTTTCAAAAGGAGTTAGTGGCGAGACCATTCTAACCGTTGTTGTTCGGTCTTCGCGAAAGCTCGATCCTTTTTCAAAACCAAAAACCGAGAACTACGTAGCTTTGAATTCTCCATCGCACCGGGAGATACGTAGGAGCGGGGTCCTGTCTCGTCAAGCACACTTTAAAAAAAATCTTTGTTTTATCCTGATTTTCAAAGATAACCAAAAATATTCTTCTTCCCTCTCGTTTTCAATAAAACAAACTCCTAAAGAAAAGAAAAGAAGTAGAATAAACCGCTTTCAAACTCAAACTTTTGTCTAAACCACACATCAAGTTAATGGTTCCCTTTCGGTAGAAAGGAGGTGCGGGGTGCTAATACCTTCCCCGTACCTAACCGACCCCCGAACCTACATCTCTACGTTTTCAAAAGACCAGCCGCCTTGTTTAAAAGACCTTTTTTCAATGTTTTGGTCTTAAAATTAAAATATTGGTGGCGGCTTCAAAATTTTTCCACGTTGTACATTGAAAGTCCCAAACCGGATTTTTCGGGTGCAACAATTAGTGATCACAAGAGCCTTATGTATTTGTTTGACCAAAAGGAACTGAACAACAGACAGAGAAGGTGGGTAGAGTTTCTGAAAGATTATGACTTCGAATTAAGTACCATCCAGGGAAGACTAATGTAGTGGCTGATGCTTTGAGTAGGAAGTCTATTCACACGGCAGAATTGATGATTCATTAGATGGCATTGTTAGAATCTTTTAGAGATCTTAACTTGAAGATGAAGCCAAGAAGGAACAGACTGGTGTTGAGCCATATTCAGATTTCGAGTTCTTTGAGAAATCTGATTCGCTTAGCCCAAGAGATTGATCTAGAGCTGCAAACGCAGAAGAGGTTGCCAAATTACACTAAAGATAGTGATAGTGTGATTTGCTTTGATGGTAGAATCTGTGTGCCGAATGATGAAGATATCAAGAAGCAGGTTTTAGAAGATGCTGACAAGAGTCAGTTCTCAATACATCCTGGGTCTACCAAGATGTATAGGGATCTTAAGCAGTTGTATTGGTGGCCGGGAATGAAAGTAGAGACTACGGAATTCGTGTCTCGATGCTTAACTTATCAAAGGGTTAAGATAGAGCACCAAAAGCCTGCCGGTCAGTTACAGTCTTCGAATGTGCTAGAATGGAAATGGGAAAGCATTTCGATGGACTTAGTCATGGGGTTACCACGGTCCCAAGCCGGGAATGATTCTATTTGAGTAGTGGTGGATCGCTTGACCAAGTCTGCTCATTTTATTTCGGTGCGTTCGAATCATAAGAATACTAAGTTAGCAGAAAAGTATCTCAAGAATATTGTGAAGCTGCATGGAATTCCCACGAGTATCATCTGTGATCGTGATCCCAAGTTTACATCACGAGTCTAGAGAGCATTGAATATGGCATTGGGAACAACAGTATGTGCTAGTACTGCTTATCATCCGCAGACGGACGGACAGACTGAAAGAACCATTCAAACCTTAGAGGATATGCTTAGGGCATGTGTAGTTGACAGTAGAGGCCGATGGGAGGATCATCTTCCATTGGTGGACTTTTCCTACAACAACAGTTACCATTCTAGCATCGGAATGACTCCATATGAAGCATTATATGGAAGGAAGTGTAGAACACCATTGTGCTGGTGGGATGTCGGTGAGCAAGGATTGTTGGGTCCGGATTTAGTCCGTGAGACTATTGAAAAAATCCGACAGATTAGGGAACGGATGAAGACCGCTCAGAGTTGACAAAAGAGTTATGCCGACAAAAGAAAAAGGCCATTGGAATTTGAAGAAGGAGATCGTGTATTTCTGAGACTTTCTCCAACTATTAGTACCGGTATAGCATTGCGATCGAAGAAACTCAGTCCTCGGTATATTGGACCTTCCAACTTATCGAGCGAGTTGGGCCAGTAGCATACTGCATTGCCTTACCTCCAGCTTTGTCTAGACTACACGATGTGTTTCATGTATCGCAATTGAGGAAGTGCATTCCCAATCCGAGTCAACCGTTGAGTTATGACACGATTGACATCCGACCGGATTTGTCGTATCAGCCTAATCCAATCCGAATCATCGAACGTGGCGAGAAGATGCTCCGAACGAGATCAATTCCTATTGTCAAGGTGCTTTGGGACGGTGCCTCACCTGACGAAGCGACATGGGAAGTAGAGAAAAACACGCGGGTGAAATATCCCCATCTTTTCAGTTGAGGTATGTTATGTTCAATTTTGAGGACAAAATTTTAAAAAGTTAAGGTGATTGTAACATCCCCAATTTAGCTAATTTCATTTATTGAGATTAGAAAGATGTCAAGATAATTAATTAGCATAATTGATTAATTATGAGATGGTGTCATTGATTAAGTGAATTATGTTGTGCTTGTGTGCTAAAATATATTAAGTACGTGAATTGTTGATTGATTGGTGAGCTAATTGGAATTTTAAGTGAGGATACTAGGATAGGGGCATTTTTGTCCTTTCCACCCATAAGTGACTTCCAGCTGACCCATCTTTTACAAAATACACACATATGCATCATTTGATTATTGTATAAATTGTTGCTTGATTATGTGATTAGAAGCGGATTAAGGATGAATTAAGTGAGGTTGTAATATGTGGGATCACTTAAGGGCATATTGGTCTATTCCCAGCCCATTTTACCTTCAGCTGAACACCCCTCACTCCAACACATTCAGTTTTCAGAAAATTAAGAGAAAGAGAGCTTGAGAGGGAGAGAGGGAGCCGTAGGAAGGAGAGGGATTCGGATCATAGCATATATTAAATATTAAATACACAAGGGTTAAAAGTACCATAGCATATATTTCAAAATTTAAACCATTAAAAAGCAGTTCTAGGTCCAAAGCATCCCAACTACCAGTGTTTAGCTCATAGTGCGCAACAAAAAAATAACGAACATAACAGGTGTTGTAACTGGTGCCATTGCACTAAAAATACCGCAAGGAGAAAACGATACTACAACATACCCCAATTTTGACAAGATGGAGAGGTGAGAACAAGTTCTCTCAACCGCTACGACTCCATGAAATTTCAGGTTCAGATGATGCTGCAGCACTAAATCTGATAGTATTCTTCAAAAACCCTTCTATGGGTGCTCGAACACAAAATCTGAGGTGAAATTATGTCTAACTTCACCCTAAAGAAAGTCCTGCCCACTTAATGCAGAGGTCATCTTCCTTTTATAATCCTAGGGCTGTGCAAGGCATGGGAAACCCTTCAATACACATATTTTGTCCTTTTGTTTTCCTAAAAGGACATTTGTGCTTTATAAATTCAAAATATCGCATAAATTAGTATCAGTCCCAGCACAACAGCGTCTTGACATCCCTGATGCAGCAGTAGGGTGCTTACTTTTGCGCAAAACTGTTCATTGCTTTCTCTCTCATCTACCGCAGGTGCTAAAACCAAGTGCAATAGCACCTAAGTGCTCCCGCATCACTAAAAACACACATTAATCCACAAAAGGTGAGCACCAAAGTACTCTTTTGACTCAGAATAGGTTCACACACTTAAGATTAAACAAATAATTAATTTTGAACATTTTCTAACACAAATTACTCTTAGATAATTAACAAGTTAAGCTAAAGAATTGAAAATAAATCTTGTAAATAAGAGTTGTCACACCCCAAACTTAAACCATTGCTTATCCTCAAGTAATGATACTTGATAAAGCTTAAAAACAGAATGTCAAAGAACACAACCAGCTGATACAATTGCACTTCATCAAGTTTTCAAACATGAACCCTAAAGGGCTTGGCTTAACTTTCATATTTCCTATTCATTCACACATCTTGCTTTTCATGGTTCCCTAAGTTGCTAATTGCTCAAAAGTGAGTGTGTGAAACACATAGGCAAAGTCTAGTTCTCAAGTATTTTCAGAATTCACCTAACCTTTGCAACTAATGGCTTTCTTTAATTCTACCTTAAAATATTTCAAAAAGAGGGAAAAGGCTTTACAATATTGGCACAAGAATTAGGGCTTACATTGATAAGACTAGGCTGATTTATGCTTTCTTTTGTTTATGGTCGGCGCACCTCTTTTATTCTCTTTTTTCCTCTACCTTTTTACAGGAATCACAACATTATGTGTTAAAACAACCTTGGCAAAATCTTGGTTAGCCAAATTAGCTCTAACATCAGCTTTTTCTTAGATACTTGAGTTCTTTCCTAAGCCTAGAGCGTTATGTGTTAAAACAACAACAACTAAGTTATCAATCTAAGCAAGATTTATGTTTCAAACATGCAATACATCATCACTATAAGCTCGGCGCTTCTAAACATCAAACTTGTATTCAATGATTATTACAAACAACACTTAGTAAACAAAAACAGAAACAGAAACACATGGAAAAGAGTAAACATATAGAAATGCTAAGTGCCAAAACAGGTGCTAAGGCACATAACAATTAATCACAAAATAGAGAAATAGAAAAATAAAAGAGACCAAGGAGAGATAACCCCTAAACTGAGCCTAGCATCAGAGCCCGCAAATCCTACGACAACAACCAAGCCACATTCCACCACACCAGTTTGTTGAAACCTGTAAAATGGAAAATAAAAACGCAAAAAACAACAAAGATTAGATTAAAAACCCTAGCCTGCCTCCCAGTAGCGCTGAATTTATAGTCTTTAGCTAGACTTTGCCTTCAAATACCCAAGTTACGATGGATAATATGACAAGAAGAAAGTATCATCCTTCCGCTTTCTTCCTCTTCGTAGAAATCCCATATATTCGGCATAAGGAAGCACGTGTTCGTATGCCCCAATTTATAAGCATTTGTCACACAACTCTTTTCATATCTCAATCTTGAATTTTCTTGCTTGTCATTATTTTTCAATTTTTTTTCTTATTCAACTACAACTACACATTTTTTTTTTCGTTTTTCTTCCACTACTTCCAAATTACCACACTCATTTTCAAACTGTACACTCTTTTATTCCTTTTGCTGAATCACCTCTTCAATACATCTCTCTTCTTTTAGATGCTCCATTATAGTCTTAATGTGAGCCTTTATATTCTAACATGAAGCTTCAAAATTGTCATGATCCACCTTAATAGATTTAATGGAATGAACAATGAGTTCTTTAAAATTAGAGTTGCCTACATGTCATCATTCAGTTTGAGCTTGAGAACAATGCTCTTGCTCGCACACACAGTTTCCCATGCCACAATCCATATTTTGGGCTATCACAGGCATGCAATTTTTCTCAAAACAACCCCTTTCATTTTCACCTCCATGACAATCATAATTGAAACAATGTTGTTGAGCATTCCTTTCTTTCATAAAGTAAAAACTACAATTGCCCGTGGCTTAAAGAGGAATTTTTTCCCACAAAACACCAAACACAACTAGTAACACTAAAATCAATGAAGAAAACGCACAACTGTTGAAGCAAAATTCCGTAGTTAAAGTTTTGATGAGAACAAACAGTTTTGATAAGATCTTTAAGCTTTCTGATTCATTAGTTTTCTAATGAATCTTCTTGAGTGATCTTAAGACAGGAACAAATCTACTCAGTCTCAAGAAGAACATGTGCTAATCGCGACACATCATAAGATGATAGGATAGAGCTTCATAAGATACTCCTGAAACTCAAAGATGTGTTCAGAAGATAGAACAAATGGTTTGATCCTAAAGGAGTATGAATAAGCTTAAGAGGCAATTTGTCTAGCTATGTCACAAACCATATGGTCCATGACAAACACATCATGAGATATTTCCTATATATCAAAAGCTAGATGCTCAGAAGGTTCTTCATAAGACGTTTAGAATATACCTCAGAAGCTACTTCAGAAGACGTATCTCAGAAAGTCCCTCAGAAGCTTCTCAAGAACATTTGTCAGAAGATACATTCTTCTAAAGAATCAAATAAAGATATCCAGAAATCAAAAAATCTTAGAAGAATGAAGATCAAGTCATTGAAACATACAAAGAGAATGATTCTTGAGTACCGAGCTAAGAAGCTACCAACGATTACCTGCTGCAGCGTACGATCCTGCAAAAAGTGAACCCGTCAATGAGAAAAAGCCACAACGGCTATCATCTTCATAGGAGAACCATTCCAATGACTCTTTTGGATCATATACTCTATAAATATAACACATTACACCTCATTGAAAAGAGAGAGAGAGACACACAATATGCATATTTGGTCTATCACTTCAGAAGCTTCTCAAGAGATTCTGAGTAACCTATCTTCTCTCCAAACACACTCACTACAAATCAACATCTTTTGAGACTATTTTGAGTGTGTTCATAGCTTGGTAAAAATTGACGTATGTATTTTGTTAAAGTTGTTTTATCCTAGTCCAAACTAAACCTATTTTGTATATGTGTACCTTCTAAATAAGGCATTGTTTGCTGTATTGTTTGAGAAGAAGTCTAAGAAGTGTCTTAGAGGTTAAGTGGCTAGAACTTTTTAGAAAACTAGTGTGACAATTGATTGGGCTCTGAAAAGGAAACTATCAGTTTTGTAGCCTGTGATTGGCTTGTAATCTATTTGGAAAATAGTGGAAAATCTCACATGGTGTGTGGAGTGGATGTAGCCCTAGTTGACTGAGGGTGAACCACTATAAATTATGTGTGTTCTTTACTATCTTTCCTTATAGCTTTCAACACTCTTCTAAAACTCTATTTTCCACACTATGAATTACTTAAAGTCTTCTCTTCAATACAAAATTAGTAAAATCATCATTATCCTAAAAATAAGCTTCTAAAGGAATTTAGAGTTGTAAATTGATTTTAAAATGTGTCACAATTCAACCCCCCTTTCTTGTGACTTATATTGACTTCAATTGGCATCAGAGCAAGGCCTCTGGTTGAACCCGCTCAAAAAGTGTCAAAGGAAATGTCTTGGAAGAAGTCATGGGAAGACCAAATTCTGTAGCATTCTTACTAGAGAGAATCATGAAATAGACCTCCTGGTTTCAATGGAGAACATTACTACTACTGGAAGAATCAAATGAAGCTGTATACAGAATCCCAAGATACTGACTTTTTAGATATTATTGAAATAAGTCCATATGTTCCAAAAGTAACCTATGATGATGGAAGAGTTGCTAACAAACCAAAGAACACGTGGACCATAGATGACAAACGCCTAATCCTACTGAATTCAAAAGCAAAGTACTATCTTACCTGTGCTTTAAGTTGAAATGAATATGACAAAGTGGTTGGGAAAGAAACTGAAAAAGAAATATTGGACACATTGCAGATAGCTCATGAAGGAACTGATCAAATCAAAGAAGCAAAGACTGGAATTCTAGTGCGTGAATTTGAAATGTGCACAATGAGTGAAGACGAGTCTATAGATGAAATGTCTGCCAGATTCACTACAATGACAAATGGCTTGAGCTCTCTTGGTAAAAACTACACAAACCTAGAGAAGATCATGGAGACCTAAGGTAACAACTATTGAGGAAGCCAAGACCTTGTCAACTCTAGATATTGACGTACTACTTGGCTTATTGAAAGTACATGAGCAAGTAATCAAAGAAGAACTTCACCCAAAGAAAAGCAAATCTATCGCTCTCAAAGCTTCTCAGAAGATTGGAAACTCATCCTCTAAGAAGGGAAAAGGAGCTGCATTGAAATCCTCTCAAGAAACTGATGAAGAGGAAGAAGATGCTGAAGGAGAAGAATGGTCATTAATATCAAGAAGAGTGAACAAATGATTTTCAAACAGAAAGAAAGGGAAAACATTTTCTCAATACAAAAGAGAGGCATTCAACGGTGATTACAGCAAATCAAAGTTCATATACTATGAGTGCAAGAAACCTGGGAACATAAAACAAGATTGCCCCCTTCTCAACAAAAAAGGGTTCAGAAGGTTCCCTTCAAAGAAAAATGCATTAATGGCAACTTGGGATGATTCTGAAGAATCTTCCTCAAAACAAGAAGGAGAAGAAGCAAATCCTTGTCTCGTGACTGGATCAACTCAGAAAGAGGTATCGGATTCTGAACTCTCTAGATGTGATACATGCAAGGAAATAGAATCATCTTTTGATACTTTAATCTATGAATCAAATATATTATCTCAAAAGTGCATGCTTTTCAAACAACAATTATGTGATTTGTAACACCCCTTTTCTACCCGGGAAATTTTTGACAAAAAATCAGAGTTCCAAAAACGTTTTTCAATACACCCACAAGGGATGCCACATTTACACCAATAAACTTCACACGCCAATAATAAAGTTTCACCATTAAAACAGTGCGACACCTAGCACGTCATAACATCACCAAGCAGCGGAATAAGAATCAAGGTTCAATTAAATAATTATAACATCACCATAAAACTCCAGAAATTAAATATCAAAGACATCTAATAAAACTAGCGTTCATCCCCCCGAGTGCTACGTATCAGAGCGACGACACCGACTCAACTAGCGAAGGTAGACATGCCTTCACTCGCAATCACCTGCACGTTACCAACATAGGGGTAACATTCAAATAGAAGGGGTGAGATATCTAACATTATAATAGCATATATGATAGGCAATATGCTAGAGTTACAACAACTATATCAACCGCTTCACAACAACATCAGATTACAAATCACCAAAAATTATCACCAACATCATGAGTAAATATATGAGATGCAACCCACACCAACGGGTATATGCATGTGGTACCAATCATCACCAATAAAGTAGCCAATAAGGGCAACATCACCTATATGAGCATCACCATCATCACCTATAGCTCTAAGGCCGAAGCCTTCATCACCAAAAATATAATGCATATGAAATGTATGTGACACCATGAACAACACACCAAAGTCAATCAACAACAACAGTCATCTATGTGACACAATCAACACCAACATCAATAAATGGTCATAGACCCATCACCTGTTCACCTTAGCCCATAAAATAGGCACATCACCTGTTATACCATCACCAATAGCACCAATCATCACCATTACACCTACACCTATAGGACAGTCTAACAACTCGACCAACGACCACCGACACCAAGAACACCAATAAATTTACAACCCCAATGACAACAACAATTTTACAACGCTGAGACATCGACAATTGACAACACCAGGAACAATACCAATTTACAACAACTACGACAATAGCCTTTAAAAAACAGCAACTTAAAAACGGGGACAGCAACAGTGAATTTTCGGAGAAACAGCAACATCAAAATGGAGACAGCAACAGTGAATTTCCATAAAAACAGCAACATCATTTTTAGAAAGAAAAACAGCAACATTTGTTCACTGTGACAGCAACATTATTTGTGAAAAACAGCAACATTTTGTTCACTGTGACAGCAACATTATTTGTGAAAAACAGCAACATTTTGTTCACTGTGACAGCAACAATTATTTGTGAAAAACAGCAACATTTTGTTCACTGTGACAGCAACATTTTCTGTGAAAAACAGCAACATTTTGTTCACTGTGACAGCAACATTATTTGTGAAAAACAGCAACATTTTGTTCACTGTGACAACAACATTTTTTGTGAAAAACAGCAACATTTTGTTCATTGTGACAGCAACATTATTTGTGAAAAACAGCAACATTTTGTTCACTGTGACAGCAACATTATTTGTGAAAAACAGCCACAGCAACAAGATAGAAACTGGCGCCCAGCAACAGGGCGCCAAGTGAGACAACAGCACAACAAGAAACTGGCGCCCGACAACAGGGCGCCAAGAGCATCAGCAACAGAACAGAAACTGGCGCCCAGCAACAGGGCGCCTAGTGCAACAGCGACACAACCAGACATGGCGACCAGGGACAGGGCGCCTAGCGCAACAATGACAACAGCAGACTTGGCGCCCAGGAGCAGGGCGCCTGGCACAACAGAGGCAACACCAGACTTGGCGCCCAGCAGCAGGGCGCCTAGGACATCAACAACACAGGCAGGCAAACAGCAACAGCAGAACATGGGACATCACTGGGCGCCTAGGGCGCCCTTCACAGCAACACAAAACCGCACCAGACCACACTAGGCGCCTAGGGCGCCAACTCCAGCAACCAAGACAGCATCACTGGGCGCCTAGGGCGCCAGTTCTAGCAACAACAACAACAACAGGACATCATGACTGGGCGCCCAGGGCGCAAAAATCAGTAACAGAGGCAACACTGGCTTGGCGCCCAGCAACAGGGCGCCTCCAGCAGGGACCAAACGCAACACAGACACGGCGCCCAGGAGCAGGGCGCCATTTCCAGCAACCAAAACACAACACCAATTCGCACCAAAACGCCAAACACCAAATTCTCACCATGATCAATCAACATGAGTACAATCAAACATCACTAAATCAACATCAACAAGATCAAAGAGGCATCATAGGTCCTATCTCCCACATAACCCCCATCATACACCCTATTATAAAGTAGAACCCACCCTTACCTTAGGTTTGCCGAATACGTGATCCTCTTGCACGAAGACTCCAAAGAACTACAGGAACAAAGCTCCTCTTCTCTTTCTCTTGGTTTCGCCGCGCCCCTTTCTCCTCTCCTCTCTTCGCAATTCTTTCTTTCTTTTTCTCCAAAAATGCGAAATGACTAAACCCTAGCCAACACTCTCCTTCATGCGCCTAGGCCTTGGGCTCGTGGATCACGGGCCCCCGTCTACTACTCGGCTAATTTCTAAGCACCACTCCCTAATTTAAATAAAACATCATTTTATAAATTATTAAATATGACTATACTAATAAAATACCTAAATAATTTAATTAAATAAATAATTAAATTATTTGGGTGTTACATGATTCAAAAAGTGAAAATGAGGAACTCAAAGCTCAAAATGACCGAATGTCTAAAACCATTCACACTCCGCAACAGCCTCATTTTAAACTTTCTGAACAACACAAGCTTTTGAATATGAAACTAGCAAGTGAGTCAAAAGATCCCAATGTTGAACTTATTTTGGAAAACAAAATGTTGAAAGAACAAATAAGGGACTTGACAAATGCGCTACTTGTGTGTGCACAAAATCTTGAGTCTTCTCAAAAATGCACTAGCATATCTAAGAAGGCACAGATTCACAAGAAAAAGGTCTCAGTGAAACATAGAAGACCAAAATCAAAATGCTCACATTGCAGAAAATTTGGACATCATATTTCAAACTGTTTCAAAAGGCAAAATGGCTCTTCATGGAAATACACTAACCATCAAGGACCCAAAAAATAATGGGTACCTAAATCTTTGTTAATTTCAAATCCAGGTGTGCCTCTTAGCATCAAGGAGAAAACCGTGGTTCTTAGTCAGTAGATGCTTAAGGCACGTGACTGGGGAGACAGATAAATTCCTCTCCATGGAGAGCTTTGATGGAGGCTTTGTCCTGTTTGGTAATGATGACAAAGGCTGGATCAAAGGTATAGGTACAGTAGGTAAAATAAACTTTGCTCAGATTCAAAATGTTCAATATGTTGAAGGCTTGAAACATAATCTACTCCGTGTGAGTCAATTGTGTGATGCTGGAAATGAAGTGAACTTTAGATTTGGTGTATGCAAAATCTATAGTTTAGATTCTGGAAAAACAATTTTTGAAGGTCACAGAACTATTAATCTTTATAGTATGTGTCTTGATGATATACCTGAAGAAACTTGTCTCATTATTAAGATAGATGATAAATGGACATGGCATAGAAGATTTGGCCATATTAGTATGAAAACTATTTCCAAATTATCTAAGTTGGATCTTGTAAGAGGTCTTTCAAAGATCAAATTTGAGAAAGATAAGTCATGTGAAGCATGTATTCAATGAAAACATGTGAAATCTTCTTTCAAAACCATAAACATGATATCTACTCAAAGAGCTTTGGAACTTCTTCACATGGATTTGTTTGGTCCAACAAAGCATGCTAGTTTAGGTGCAAAAAGATATGGTTTTGTGATTGTAGATGATTACTCAAGGTTTACATGTGTGCTATTTTTGAAAAACAAAGATGATTCCTTCATTGAATTTAAAACCTTTTTCAAAATGTTCCAAATGAAGCTAGTTGTAATATCATTGCAGTTAGAAGTGATCATGGGGGAGAATTTGAAAATTCTTCCTTCAAAGATTTTTTTGAAGAAAATGGTGTATCACATAATTTTTCTTGTCCAAGAACTCCTCAACAAAATGGAGTTGTGGAAAGGAAAAATAGAACTCTGCAAGAGATGGCTAGAACCATGCTAAGTGATTCAAAAATTGAAAAATACTTTTGGGCAGAGGCAGTAAGCACTCCATGCAATATTTTGAATAGAGTTACTATCAGAAAAAGTTTTAGACAAAACCCCATATGAACTTGGAAACAGAAGAAACCTATCATATCCTACTTTCATATTTTTGGTTGTGACTGTTATGTTTTGTACAGCAAAGACAATTTGGGAAAATTTGATGCTAAATGTGATTCTGCTATATTTCTTGGTTATTCTTCATCATCTAAAGCCTGTAGAGTTTATAATCTTAGAACTAAATCAATGGAAGAAAGCATGCATGTTATGTTTGTTGAAACTAACATCACACCTCAACCTTCTATACAGCAAAAAGATCCACAAATTCAATTCGTACAAGCTTCTGAACTACCTAGGAGTTGGAGAATGGTGAAACTTTAGAACTAGTAAGAACCAGAAGCTCATTCAGAAAAGAATCTTCTCAAAGCACATTCATTTCAGGAATTGAACCCAAAATTATAAATGAAGCTATAATTGATAAATCTTGGGTTTAGGCAATGCAAGAAGAGCTTGCACGATTTGAGAAAAATGAGGTATGCGATCTGGTTCATTCTCCAAAACATCAATCTGTGATTGGTACAAGATGGGTTTTCAGAAACAAAATGGATGAAAGTGGTAAAGTAATAAGAAACCAGGCTAGACTTGTGGCTCAAGGATATAATCAACAAGAAGGTATTGATTATGATGAAACTTTTTGCACCTGTTGCTAGATTATAAGCTATTAGAATTCTTCTTGCTTATGTTGCTCGCAAAAACTTTAAACTATTTCAAATGGATGTCAAGAGTGCCTTCTTGAATGGTTTTCTAAATGAGGAAGTGTATATACACCAACCTCCTAGATTTATTGATCAAAAGAAGCCAAATCATGTTTTTAAACTCACTAAAGCTGTCTCTATAGACTCAAACAAGCTCCCTAGAGCTTGGTATGAGAGACTTAGTTCCTTTCGATCAAAAATGGTTTCTCAAGGGGGAAAATTGATGTTACACTCTTCATAAAAATCCATAAAAAATGAATTATTGATTGTTCAAATTTATGTTGATGATATCATCTTTGGGGCAACAAATGAAAACCTTTGCAAATCTTATGAAGAGTGAATTTGAAATGAGTTTAAATAGGGACTTAAGATAATTTTTTGGTCTTCAAATCAAACAATTAGAGAAAGGTATCTTCATTTCTCAAGAAAGGTATGTCAAGGATCTTCTTAGGAAATACAATATGAGTGACGCCAAAGCTAAAGCTACACCTATGCACACCAGTATCTGAGAAGGAGTATAGAGGTACGATAGGCTCCCTATTATATCTCACTGCAAGTAGACCTGATATAGTCTTTTCAGCAGGTCTATGTGTAGGTTCCAATCTGCTTCTAAGGAATCCCATTTCACAGCAGTCAAAAGAATATTTTGATATATTTTTGGTACTCTTAACATTGGTCTATGGTATAGAAAGAACACTCATTTTGACCTAGTTGGATACTGTGATGATGACAATTCTAGAGACAAACTTGAAAGAAAGAGAACAAGTGGTTCATGCCAAATACTTGGAGAATCTCTAATATCATGGAACTGTAGAAAGCAAAGCACATTTGCCTTATCCACAACAGAAGCTGAATATGTTGCAGCAGCAGGCTGCTTCTCTCAAATCTTGTGGATCAAAAATCAACTTGAGGACTTCTCTTTAAACTGCTCAGGTATTCCTATCTTCTGTGATAATAGCAGTGCTATAAATATGTCCAAAAATCCAATTCAACATTCTAGATCCAAACATATTGATGTAAAGCATCATTTAATAAGGGTTCATGTTCAAAAGAAAGATATTGAATTAGTTTTTGTTGACACAAAACATCAATTGGCTGATATTTTTACAAAACCTATTTTAGAAGATAGCTTTAATTTCATCAAAAAGCATGTTGCTTATCATCAAGGTTGCATTTACTCTAGAAGGCACTTAGCAGTGTCTTCTCAAGGCTCAGAAGGCATAGTTTGTGTCTTCTGAAGTGCTCAGAAGGCATTATTGTTCATGACATTTTTTTTTGGTTTTATTATTATTTATGATAAAAATAGGCTGCATTTTCGAGTGAAACAATTATTTGAAGTTACCTACAAACGGAAAATCGAAACAATCGCTTATAGCCGTTGAAAGTAGTCACATCATGTCATGTCTCAACCGCTCACTCTCACTCGTCCCTTCTAACGGTTACAAAAATGATAACCGTTCCCATTAGGTCCTTATAGAAGACATTAATGAGTAAGATTCTCTCTTCTAAATTTCTCCCTCTCTCTATCATGCTCTCATCTTAAAAAAAACCCAAAGTTTCGGACATGACAAAACGCAAATCCTCTAGCCTAGTGAACAAAACTACCAAGCCATACATCACCAACACCCCTGAGACACCAATTGTTATTGGCCACGAAAAGGAAACCATGAGCAACACACCCTCTGGTTCAAAGAAAAATAGAGCATCAACATCTTCGACCCAGTGAGATGCTGCTAGAAGACCAATCGAAGCAGGAAAAGTATTTCATCTTAAATAACTCAAGGAGAATGGTTGGAACATTATTCTTCATCTAAAGAGACAGAAATGGGACCAATTTGTTCAGATCAGAGAACCAGTCTACCCAGACTTAGTTAAACAGTTCTACAAAAATGCCTACATTGATGATACTCTAAAATGGATCAAGCGTACAGTTGGAGGCAAAGATATGTTTATCACCCAAGAAATCATCTCAGAAGCATTAGAGATTCCAACCACAGAGAAGAGGGTCTATGGAGAAGAGTGGATGTTAGAGTTAAACACCACTACAGAGCGAATGACCAAATGGGTCTTGAAGGAAAGCAAGAAGGATATAGAGGCAAAGAACTTGCAAGAGGTCTTTAGAATCCTCCACAAAGTATGTGTTCACAATCTTGCTCCTAGAGGAGGCACATATGAGAAGGTAACCACCACTAACCCCATTATTCTATATCACCTTGCCAAAAGGAAGTGCCTAAACCTTCCATATATCATACTGAGGCATATGATCAGTGCAATTGCTGGAATGAGGGTCACTTCAACAATTCCATATGGAATGGCTCTCACAAAAATTAATCTTCAAAGATGAATGCATTCTTCTTGAAGAATATGAGAGTACAGAAACAAGCTTTGATTTTCTGCCCAAAAATCTGAAACAAATGACGCTAGAGTTGAGCCCAATTGATTATGAAGAAGAAGAATCTATCAAGAAAACTGTGGATGCTGAAAAAGGGAAAAAGAGGAAACAGTCAGAAGCTTCATGTAGTGAGAGTACTACAATAGAAAGCTTAGAAGCTTCTAAGAAAACTAAAGAGAAGATTTTAGAGGAAGAGAAGAAAAGGAAAGAGAAGGAAGAACACAATAGGATAGTTGAGTTGGTCAAGGAAAAATTAGACCTTAAGGGAAAAATGCAAGTTCAGAGCATAGAAAAAGAAATCCCAAGGAAGAAGAGGAGTTTCAGATCTCCAACTAGGAAGTCACCAAGATTGGTTTTTGAGGTAGTAGCTTCTGAGCATGAAACTACTCAATCAGCACCTCTCAAATCAATCATGAAATCTCCAATCAAAGAAATCTCCTCAAAATCAAAGAAATCTCCTCAAAATCTCCATCACCTGAGAAGACTAAAGAACTCAACATTTCTCCTACTGATGTCCTTGACCACACCGAAGAAATTATTGATCAAGATGAAGGGGGAGCACCTCAGTAGACATTGAGAATGTAACACTAACATCCTCAAAAGCAACTAAGGATACCTCTCAGAAGACTCCAACAAGCAACTCTGAGAAACCTCTCAGTGAGTCTCCTGTTGAGGGGGACGATCTCATGCAAACACCTGGTCCCTCACCAAATTTAGTAGCTTCTGAAGATATTGTTGCTATGCAGAAGTCTTTAGAAAAGCAAATACCTCCTACCAGAACCAAACTCATTGACCCCTTATTCAAAACACCAGAAACAACAACTCCTAGAACATTCCAAACCCAAGATTTAAAGAAATGTTCTTTCCTCCATCCCCTCCAATATTTGATTCATCTGTTCCTCCACACATCACACCTCACCAATTGCTGTTGAACCTATTAACATTGGT
Organism: Astragalus membranaceus; assembly: GCA_039519185.1. Classification (NCBI taxonomy): domain Eukaryota; kingdom Viridiplantae; phylum Streptophyta; class Magnoliopsida; order Fabales; family Fabaceae; genus Astragalus; species Astragalus membranaceus. Next base: position 88,617,327 of record CM076854.1, on the reverse strand, counting down.
GGTATTGCTGCTCTCTACTCTGATGATCCACCTTCAGAAGGTGCTAAATCCACCAAGGTTGAAAAGAAGCTGAGAAAGGTCAAAACAATTCTCAAACAACTTCTGGAAGGGCAAAAATTAATTCAAGAAGGACAACGTGCTCAAAATGAGAAGAATCATCAGATTCAACAGTGGCTTCGGACCACTACCTTGCCCACCATTAGCCCTACTCTCATCATACCAGAATTTTGTACCATTCCTCCCATTTCAGATATTCTTAAGCCTGCTATTTCCACTTCATCAGATGACTCTTCACCCTCGAAGAAGCATCTTAATCTGGTTTCTTCCCCTACCTTTTGTAATATGACAAAAGGGGGAGAAGGATAGATTAAGTTTTTAATAGGGTAGGGATAGTATATTTTTTTTGGATATTTTCTTAATGTACATCTGTGCTATAAAGAGCATATCTTTTGCGAAACCAAAGCTTCCTATATTTAGTATCAGTTGTTATGCTTACTTTTGTTTATGTATCCTCCAGAACAGTAAAGCCAAAAAATGTATCATTTTGCTTCATTATTAATGAAATATGTTCTGGTCCCAAATTTTTTTGTGCATTTTCATTCAAGTTACAAAATCAATTCCATATCTGTTTGTGCATAAATTAAGGGGGAGCATATAATCTATAAAAATAACGGCTATATCAGAAAACTTAAAAACTTCTCAAAAAGGTTTGTCATCATCAAAAAGGGGGGGATTGTTGAAGCAAAAGGGGGAGATTGATGAGAACAAACAGTTTTGATAAGATCTTTAAGCTTTCTGATTCATTATTTTTCTAATGAATCTCCTTGAGTGAGCTTAAAACAAGAACAAATCTACCCAATCTCAAGAAGAACATGTTCTAATCAAGGCACATCATAAGAAGATGGGATAGAGCTTCAGAAGATACTTTTGAAGCTCAAAGAGGTGTTCAAAAGATAGAACAAATGGATTGATCCTAAAGGAGTACGAGTAAGCTTAAGAAGCAATTTGTCTAGCTATGTCACAAACCATATGGTCCATGACAAACACATCATGAGATATGTCCTAAATATCAAAATCTACTTCAGAAGACATTGCTCAGAAGGTCCCTCAAATGCTTCTCAAGATAATTTGTCAGAAGATACATTCTTCTAAAAAGTCAGACAAAGATATCTAGAAATCAGAAGATCTTAGAAGAATGAAGATCAAGTCAAAGAAATATACAAAGAATGATTCTTGAGTTCCGATCTCAGAAGCTACCAACGGTAACCTGCTGCAGCATAAGATCCTGTAGAAAGTGATCCCGTCAATGAGAAAAATTCACAACGGCTATAATCACGATAGGAGAACCATTCCAACGACTCTTTTGGATCATATACTCTATAAATATAACATCGAACACCTCATTGAAAAAAGAGGGAGACAATGCGCATATTTGGTCTATCACCTCAGAAGCTTCTCAAGAGATTATGAGTAACCTATCTTCTCTCCAGACACACTCACTACAAATCAACATCTTCTGGGACTATTTTGAGTGTATTGATGTACGTATTTTGTTAAAGCTACTTTATCCCAGTCCAAACTAAACATATTTTGTATATGTGTACCTTCTAAACAAGGCATTGTTTGCTGTATTGTTTGGGAAGAAGTCTAAGAAGTGTGGTAGAGGTTAAGTTGCTAGAACTTGTTAGAAAACTAGTGTGGCAGTTGATAGGGCTGTGAAAAGGAAACTATCGGTGTTGTAGCTGTGATTGGCTTGTAATCTACTTGGAAAATAGTGGAAAATCTCACAGGGTGTGAGGAGTGAATGTAGCCCTGTTGATTGAGGGTGAATCACTATAAATTTTGTGTGTGCTTTATTATATTTCTTTATAGCTTTCAACACCCTTCTAAAGCTCTATTTTCAACACCATAAATTACTTAAAATCATCATTATCCTAAAAATAAGCTTCTAATGGAATTTGGAGTTGTAAATTGATTTTAAAATGTATCACATTTCAAACATCCCCTTCTTGTGACTTATATTGACTTCAAGAACAAACACAAAGCACAATACAAAATAGGGGAAAAATGCTGAAAACATAACACACTAAGTGTAACGCCCTAAAATTTAATTAATTATTTAATTGAATTGTTTGGAATTTAATTGGTAGAAAAATAATAAAATAAAAATAATGTTAGAATATATGGACCTATGGTTAGGGTTAGTAGTAGCGAATTCGAAGTGTTAGGGAAAAGGCCCATGATTAAGTCGCATAGCCAAGAGAAAAGCCCATGAAAATTAACTAAGTATAAATAAGCATTTTTAGGGTTTTGCTCACTTATTAGAAAAACAAAAGTTTGAGAGTGAGAGAAGGGAGAGGAGGCGCGGCGAAGAGGAGGAGAAGGCTAGGGCAAGGTTTCGAATTCTTCAAGGCTAAGGTAAGGGTGGGGTTCTATCTCTATAATTGGGTGTATGAATGGCTCTATGTAGGAAGGTTAATGGAACCCTAGGTGATTAAGTTAGAAAACCCTAGTTGTAGGAATTGAATTTGATCGATGATGAATGAATGTGATTTGATGATGATTGAGCATGATTGATAATGATTGGACATGATTGATGATGATTGATCTTGCTTGTTGATGATTGATCTTGCTTGTTGATGATTTGAACCAAAAATTCTGTCCATAGGGCGCCATGGGCACCAATGTTGCTGTTGCTGTGTCTGGCGCCTTCCTGGGAGCCAAATTCTGTGCGTGTGTCGTTGCCTGGGCGCCTTGGGCGCTGTTTCTGAAACTGTGTTGGGCGCCATGGGCGCCATCCTGTTGTGCTGTGTTGCTGTTTTTGTAGGTACCTGGCGAATAGGGCGCCAAGGGCGCCGAATTCTGGCAGCCCGTTGTAGCGACCGAAGAATCCGGAGGAGGGATTCCTCGTTGCTTTTGAACAATGGAGCCGCCATCAATATTTATTTTTAGGAAAACATTGAAAAAACCTTTGTTTTTGGGTTCGGGGGTCGATTAAGTGCGGGGAAGGTACAAGCACCCCGCAACATCCTAAAAAGGTTACCTTTTAATTTAATGTGTAGAAAAAAAAAATAGTTTAAAGAAAACACTTTAATTTACCCTTTTTTGTTATTTGCAAAAAAAAACGGAAAAGAAGACTTAATAAAAATTTTAGTTTTTTGCGCTCGACGGGAGTGGGCCCCTGCTCCTACGTATCTCCGGGTGCGATGGAGAAATCAAAGCTACGTAGTTCTTGGGTAGAAAATATTTGTGTGTTGGTATTTTATTTTGAAAAGTTTGCGAAAACTAGAGGCCGTTCATGGTGACCAAACAGATAAATCCAGAGTGGTCATCATTAATGGCTTATTCGGAAAAGAAGGTATTTACAGCGTTCAAACGGGCGGGGCCCAGAGTGACTGTTATAAATACCCGGTTTGTGATCGAGCGTTTCGTTTGAAAAAAATGCTTACTGGGAAGCGTGATTTTTTTTTTTTAGAAAAAGGGAGTTGAGATTACGTTTGTTTTCTATTAACTGAAAATTTCTTGAAGTTTAGGCGGGTGTTTGCGATGATCAAACGAATAAATTCAGAGTGATTACCGCTACTAATCCGTTGTGAAAAAAAATGAAGGTTAGTCCTAACGGTCAAACAAGCTAGGCTCAGAGTGACCAATAGTAACAACCTATTTTTTGTGTGAGTATGGTTGTTTGAAAGAAAGAAAAAAAAGAACGGTTCGGAAGCATCACATTGTGAAAAAAAAGCGGAGTAAGTGATAAAAGGGGGGGTGCAAATAATAAAGGAGTTGTATTAAAAAGGGAGGTGTGAATAGCGTTTTGACGCTAGAAAAAAAGTGTCACCGGGGGGTGCAAATAGCGTTTTGACGCTAAAAGAAAATGGTTGCCGGGGGTGTAAATAGCGTTTACTTGTTTCTTAAAAAAGTTTTACTTACCACTCCCTTTTTTACTAATGAAAGCTTTTTGTTCTTTTTTTTTTCTTTGAGATTCTTTTGTTATTATTTTTTGGTTGAGATAATTTTTGGTTGGAAAAAAATAAATAAATTAAATAAAAACGAAAAAAAACAAAAATCAGTTTATTTATTTTTTAAAAAAAGTTTTATTTACCCTTTTTTTATTAGTTGCTAGGAAATGATTTTTATGAAGTGTTTTTTTGGTATTTGGTATAAAAAGATCTATTAATTATTTAGAGAAACACTTCACCTTAAAGTGTAAACATTAAACAAAATTGAATCATATAGAGTAATCCTCTCACTTAGATTAAAGTGTCATGGGCACAAGTGAAAATCAACTTACCCCATCATCAACATCTAGCAATGAGCAAAATAGGACATATGAACCAAGAAAATAAAGTTGAATCCTTTCTAGCCATCTTCACCACTTAAATTAAAGTGCACTAGGCACTAGTGGAGACTCATATGGCTAGATCATCAACAAATAACAACTAAAACAAATATTGAACAAGAGAAATTCATAAAGAAAGTTGAATCCTATCTTAAAATCTTCTCCCTTAAATCATAGTGTTCCAAACACAAGGGAGAGTCAAGTTGTAAGATCATCAACATCACAAGGACTAAAAATCACATTTAGCACAAGGCTTTAAACACTAATAATAAATCATCCTCAAGTGAAAAGGAACCACAAGATAAGTTAAAAAAAAAAAAAGAAAATGCGAAATATAAGGGACATAAAATCACATGCTTATTTCATTTTTTTTAAAAAAAAACAAAGATCAACACAAACTAACAACAAGCTAAGTTACTCAAAGGTGAGAAGCAACTTCTCACCCTAACAACAACAAACTACATTTTAAAAGTGAAAATGATGAGTATATCAAAAATAAAGAGGAGAATATGAGATGAAGATGATAAGATAAATCTTGATGCAAAATGTTTGAAAATGATGCTAAGACATTAGGAATTTTACCTTATCTCTAAAATAGGTAGAAAATTGAGGAAGTAGAGGAGAGGTAAATAAAGGGAAGCTACGGTTTTTATGGAGGAGAGGAGGAGAAGGATTATGTGCTTGATTTTTCTTGAGTGTGAGAGGAATGGATTGGAGGTAGTTTGATGATGAATTGGTTAAGAGAAATTGAAAAAAATGGAGGTGGTTTAGGAGAGGTGAGGCTACGGTTTTTAGAGGAGAAGAGGAGGAGAGGAATTCTCAAAATCTTAGAGTGAGACCAAATGAGAGCTAAGAAGGGTTTTTTAAGGGGAAGTGTGTGAGAGAGAGTGAGTTGAGTGATATGTGAGGGAGAGGGAGAGATGGCCGTAGGGGGGGGGGGAGGTTGAGTGTGTGAGTGTGTGTGAGAGTGAGTGATGGGAAGGGTGGAGTGTATGGGGAAAGGAGATGTGTGGAAGTGAGGTTGTGTGTGGAAGTGGGGTTGTGTGTGGAAGTGGGGTTGTGTGTGGAAGTGGGATTGTGAGTTCCAAGGAGGAAAAGAGGGAAAGTGGGGTGGATGGAGTTGTGTGTTGGGTTATGGGTTGGATATGGGTTAGGGTTAGGATATGGATTGGGTTTGGTGAGTTGGATCATGGGTCATGGGTTTGGTGGATGAGTTAGGGTTAATTGGGCTAGGGTTTTGGAATTGGATTGGGTTTTAGATGGCCCAATCCCGATTGCACCTCTAATCTTTTTTAACAAACCCCCCCTATTTCCTCCTTGGCTTATTTTTTGTTTCTTTACTCCTAATAAAATATTTTTTGATGATTAAAACTCATAGCAATAAAAACAAGAAAATAATACATGACATAAAAAAGATTATTATTTTTAATAAATAAAATCTCTCAATTATGATCGGACAAAATTAGGGTATTACAGCTGCCCCTCTTTATTTATATTTTGCTAGGAAATCGGAGGGGTTCCGAGTTTCTCGAGGAAAATAGAGATAAAGATAACAAGACGCTAATTTTGTCCAGACTGAGACTTTTGGTTTTTTTTTTTTTGAAAATTATGAAAACTGGGTTGACTTGGAGAGAAAGTAAATAAGGATTGCTGGGGATCTGAAGGAGCACTGGGGCTCTGATGGTCTAATTCAGAATCAATGCTTGACGCATCGACTTGAGTTCGACTGAGGGACCGTCGGGGTCTGAAGGGCATGCCTAAGCCTGAGGGACCGATGGGTCCGAAGGAGCGCAACTAGCTTATGGTACTAGTAATACGGTCTGTTTGTGGGGTGGCCTTTTTTTCGAGCGGCCGCGAAGGACATACACTGAGTCTTAGGCTGACACAGCTAGTCTGAAGGACCTGGGGTCGGGTGATCCGTCGCGCTCAGTGTCGACTTAGTGATCTGGTGGTATGGTTCGAAGTCGTTGCTTGGACGTGTTGATTCAAACTGAACTGAAGGACCTGGGGTCGGTTGATCGGTCGGTTGCTCGATAACGCGACATGCGATCTGGATTGAAGGACCGTTGTTGGTCTGAGGGATCTCTGCTAGACTTGGTGCTAACATTGTGATTTGGTTTGATGTAGGATCGATGCTCGTTAAAAACTGGAAGGACCGACACTTAAAGTTGAAAAACAGCAGATGCTATGTATATGACATGCATGTAATTGTATGCATGTGTGATGATTGGTTTTGAGTGGAATGATGAATGAAATGTAATGGATGACTTTTGTTTTTTTCCTCTTTTTTTTTTTTTTTTTTTTTTTTTTTGACCATTTTTGCTCTTTTGCTCTTGCTCTTTTGCTCTTTCTTGTCTCTTTCGCTTTGCTCTTTTGCTCTTTTGCTCTTGCTCTTTTGCTCTTTCTTGCCCCTTCTTGTTGATCAACTCGCAGGACTTTCGACGTAAGATACGGGAGTTGCCCAAAGTAGTGCTATTGAAGTGCCGCCTATTGTTATCATTCGCCTTTTTGAAGTGATCTTGCATGTATTTATCTTTTTTTACAATTTTATTTATGAGAGATCGCCTCGTTTATGTGATCTTTAGAAATTTCGTAATAATCTGTAATGCTTGTAGTCATGCACATGTTTCACAATTCAATATCAACTACCATAAAATGTCATTTCAAAACAAGGGAAAATAAAGAAGAAGGGAAAGTGTTTGACATTAAGACTGGAGCCGAGTGTGCGAAAGGGTCACTGGCTTGAGAGCATATTAAGAATTTGAAAGAAATGAAAAGGCAAAAATACTAAGCAGATCTTTGGGTAGTTAGTGTCCTTGAAGTAACAACGTCGGCCGCTCATATTCATGACCTTGATCAACTCCTTATCCGGCTTTTGTTGATTGCCTAAACATTTATTTAGTCCAACTTCCTGACCCTAATTTTTGCCTGGATTGCCCCTTCGGGTTTTCAATCCACCGGGTCGCTCTAATTTTTGCCTAGGCCGCCCTTTCGGGTTTTCAGCCTAGCGAGCTTGTTTTTCTTGGCTCATTTTTTTTCTCTCTTATCTTTATATGCATTTTTAGGCATAGTATTTGACCGCATCAGAATTCATCGGGAGTGGGACGTCTTCGTCCTCTACTTTCATGGGGGTTAGGGCCCCTCCAGGGAATGATTTCTTTACTGCATAAGGTCCTTCATAGCTCAGGGTCCAACTTCCACGGGGATCCTTTTGGATGGGTATGATTTTCTTGGGCACCAAGTCTCCTTGAAATTGTCGGGGACGAACCCTTTTCTGTTAATCTTCCTTTGCTCCTTTCTGATATGACACAAAGCAACCATCCTTTTGTTTGATAAGGTTCAATGGAAGTGCTGCTTCCATCGCACGGGGTTGCCCCTGTTGAAGTGTGAAACAAGGTCTGATCTCCATGTAAGGTAAAAAGAAGCATTTGAAGGTTACTATCATCTCTGATATTCTTTGTTTGTCGCTGCAACTGCCTCATTCATTTTTGGGCGGTACGGGGAGGGGTTATGATGCTCGACTTGGGGTCTCCACACAAACCTTTCCCCACTGTTCGCGATGATCTTACTTGGAAGGTTGTAACGACAGACCAAATTTATTGACAATCACTGATTTTCTTACACCGGTGGGTATCTTGTGTCAGACAAAGTAATGCGAGCGAATTTTCTTGATTCACTGCCCTTTTGGTGTGATGTTCATTCTAACATCTTTTTGCCTTCTCTCGTTCCCAAGTTAATCATCTCACTTGATTCCACGAGAAGCTGGACCACTCACTTCATCCTCCTGCTTCATTATTCTCATTACCTCTGGAGGAGTTTTCTCAGTTATCTTCTACATCTTCCTTAGTTTGGGCTGATCGAAGTTATGAGTCAACGATGTTGTTATTTTCAAGGACAACTTATTTAGATCTGCATTAGTAGAAATTGAAAAAGGATGGAAGAAGAAGCGAATCGAGCGAATGAGCGAAGAAGTTTATGGGAGAATTCAAAATGCTATTTTATTAATATTGATACTGAAAAGAAACATGTGTGCCCTTATTGAAATGTCCTAAGGCCTTGGGCAGAGCCATAGGATTGCATTACAAGAAAATTACTTTGAACTGAAAATCACAAGAAAATCGACGGTTCCCCAATTCATAAGTGCTTCAGATGCAGGATAACGGCGCACAAGGATGATGATGTCCTCTCTAGCATTTTGAACGCCTTCAATAGCATTGACAAATGACTCTTCATGCCCCTAGAAAGGGTTATTGCCTTCATTGAAGTTCAACCATTTGGATTCGATCAGATCCTGAATCACATGTCTCAGCGCCTTGCAGTTTTCCACTGAATGCCCAATTGCGCCTGCGTGAAAATCGCATGTGGCATTTGGGTCGTAGCCCCTCGGGAAAGGAGGTTCAATAGGTCTCATCGGGCGGGGAGAGATTAAGTTGTGACTGGTGAGGTGGTTGAACATGTCTGAGTAGGATACGGGAATTGGATCAAACGGTACATGTTTCCTTTCTGGATAGTTTGGTGGCCCATGGATTCTACTGGTTTGGGTAGAGAAGTGCAGGGCTTGGGGACGGTTTTTGGAAGCGTAAGAGGCTTTCCCTGGTCCTGTTATGGAATTGGTTTCTCCTTCATTGTTTTCGGTTGAACCGTGAGTAATTTTCCCGTTTCTCATTCCGCTTTCTAACCTTTCCCCTATGGTGACCATGTCTGAGAAGTTAGAGGATACACTCCCAATCAACCTGTCATAGAAGGGTGACTGCAAAGTGTCCCTGAACATGGATACCATCTCCTTTTCCAGTAAAGGTGGTGCCACCTGCGCTGCTAGTCCTCTCCAACGTTGGGCGTACTCCCTGAATGATTCATGGTTTCTTTTCGCCATATTCTGCAACTGTGCTCTATCGGGAGCTATGTCGATGTTGTATTTATATTGCTTGAGGAAAGCATCGGCCAGATCTTTCCAACATCGAATGTGGTTGCGTTCCAACTGCATGTACCATCTTGAGACTGCCCCAGCTAGACTGTCCTGGAAGTAGTGAATGAGCAGTTTATCATCATGTGCAAAGGCGGCCATTTTTCTACAGTACATGGTCAGATGGCTAGCAGGACAGGTTACACCCATGTATTTATCAAAATCTGGCACCCTGAACTTGGGAGGAATGACTACATTAGGGACGAGACACAAGTCATAAGCGCCGGTTGCCCCAATATTGGATCCTTCAACTGCTCTCAACCTTTCCTCAAGCATTTGTAGTTTGTCTTTGGCTTGAGGGTTCTCCATAGAGTGATCGTGAGGGAGCCCACTCATACCATAGTAAGGATGGATCATTGGAACTATGGCTGGGTTCACATTTGGGGTATGTGAATGAGTGGGATTCCTAAGGTTGGAACCTTGAGCTTGAACGTCAACTATCGGCGGTGGAGGGCAGCCAAGTGGGAGTTCTTGCGGTATGACAACGGGGTTCGGGTTTTGAACTTGTGGTGCCCCCGAATCGTGATCCGTTGGTGTAGGCTGTTGTTGGCACGCGACTCCTGAGGGACCGTCTTCTGGATTAGCATCGACTGTCGGAGGGGTGTAACCTTGTGGAAGTCCGTAAGGAGGCCATATGTAACCTTGGCCATCAGGCCCAGTAGGGGGCATTGTATGCGGGATCTCGAGTCCATTGGGAGGAGGAGGGTTGGTAACTTGATTTTCCGTGTTCCCAGCGGAGACATCTTCACTTGTGTCTTTGCCCCTCAAAGCTTGTAGAACCTTTAAGATTTCAGCCATCTGTTCTTTCATCCCATCTATTTCTGCCCTAAGCTCTTGATTGCCTAGGTCCTGATGTGGATTGCCTTGATCTGGGTTATCTTGAGGCGGATTGTCCTGATTTTCTTCCATGTTTCTAGCCTGAGAACGAGTCCAATATCGATGTGGACGCACCAGCTTGCCTTCTCTTTTTTTTCTCTGTTGATAGGGTACATGATATGAGTATATGAATGGATGAAAATATGAGTGATGCATGGACAATTGAATGAATGGGAACATGTATGTGTATGCTTAATGAAATGAATGCATGTAAAGGCTTTTATCATTTTTTTTTGAAATAATGATTCTGTATGATGGATGAACGAAGAATGATGTTGCACGTGTTAAAAAAGAAGTTTTTTTTTGGTGATTCAATTTTGAGAAAACATTAACTATGTGTCTCATCATATACACGTAAAAAGGAAAAGGAGATAGATGATTTTTTTTTTATGGCTTGATGATTTTTTTTTTAAAAAAAAAATCTGCGATGATGCAGCGGGTAGGTGAATTGCCCTTGTGTCCTAAACAGGTTAGGTCTTATATACAGGTTACGGTCTAGGGCTACTTGTGTGATCAATCTCTCAGGCGGCTCTAATCACTTCCTCACAAGGGTCTCCAGAGTTGAAATCTCCTTCATGATATGACCCACAACGATAGCGAGCTACCTGGTGTGGGATATCACGAAAGAGCGTACTCTGGCTGAGGCTTTCGTGAGAGTCAGACAGATAAAATCCAGAATGACTGACACTAATCGCCTCCACTCGTCCTAGGTTTTTTGTTCAGACCCGGGTATAGGGCCCCGCTCAAGAGTGTGTGCAATAAACAAGTGTAATAGATGTGTGTGATATAAGCAACCTAAACTACCCGTGCTGCAAAAGAAATACAGATAATAGTGCAAAGGTTTTCTACCCTAAGGTTCAATAAAGCAAATAAATAGATAAATAAAAAAGACATGCGAATAGTAGGGCTAAGGGTAAATAAAGTACTAAACTAACAAATATCTACACATTTAACTAAATTAGGCTTGACCCTCTTAAATAATCCCCAGTGGAGTCGCCAGCTGTAGCGACCGAAGAATCCGGAGGAGGGATTCCTCGTTGCTTTTGAACAATGGAGCCGCCATCAATATTTATTTTTAGGAAAACATTGAAAAAACCTTTGTTTTTGGGTTCGGGGGTCGATTAAGTGCGGGGAAGGTACAAGCACCCCGCAACATCCTAAAAAGGTTACCTTTTAATTTAATGTGTAGAAAAAAAAAATAGTTTAAAGAAAACACTTTAATTTACCCTTTTTTGTTATTTGCAAAAAAAAACGGAAAAGAAGACTTAATAAAAATTTTAGTTTTTTGCGCTCGACGGGAGTGGGCCCCCGCTCCTACGTATCTCCGGGTGCGATGGAGAAATCAAAGCTACGTAGTTCTTGGGTAGAAAATATTTGTGTGTTGGTATTTTATTTTGAAAAGTTTGCGAAAACTAGAGGCCGTTCATGGTGACCAAACAGATAAATCCAGAGTGGTCATCATTAATGGCTTATTCGGAAAAGAAGGTATTTACAGCGTTCAAACGGGCGGGGCCCAGAGTGACTGTTATAAATACCCGGTTTGTGATCGAGCGTTTCGTTTGAAAAAAATGCTTACTGGGAAGCGTGATTTTTTTTTTTTTAGAAAAAGGGAGTTGAGATTACGTTTGTTTTCTATTAACTGAAAATTTCTTGAAGTTTAGGCGGGTGTTTGCGATGATCAAACGAATAAATTCAGAGTGATTACCGCTACTAATCCGTTGTGAAAAAAAATGAAGGTTAGTCCTAACGGTCAAACAAGCTAGGCTCAGAGTGACCAATAGTAACAACCTATTTTTTGTGTGAGTATGGTTGTTTGAAAGAAAGAAAAAAAAGAACGGTTCGGAAGCATCACATTGTGAAAAAAAAGCGGAGTAAGTGATAAAAGGGGGGGTGCAAATAATAAAGGAGTTGTATTAAAAAGGGAGGTGTGAATAGCGTTTTGACGCTAGAAAAAAAGTGTCACCGGGGGGTGCAAATAGCGTTTTGACGCTAAAAGAAAATGGTTGTCGGGGGTGTAAATAGCGTTTACTTGTTTCTTAAAAAAGTTTTACTTACCACTCCCTTTTTTACTAATGAAAGCTTTTTGTTCTTTTTTTTTTTCTTTGAGATTCTTTTGTTATTATTTTTTGGTTGAGATAATTTTTGGTTGGAAAAAAATAAATAAATTAAATAAAAACGAAAAAAAACAAAAATCAGTTTATTTATTTTTTAAAAAAAGTTTTATTTACCCTTTTTTTATTAGTTGCTAGGAAATGATTTTTATGAAGTGTTTTTTGGTATTTGGTATAAAAAGATCTATTAATTATTTAGAGAAACACTTCACCTTAAAGTGTAAACATTAAACAAAATTGAATCATATAGAGTAATCCTCTCACTTAGATTAAAGTGTCATGGGCACAAGTGAAAATCAACTTACCCCATCATCAACATCTAGCAATGAGCAAAATAGGACATATGAACCAAGAAAATAAAGTTGAATCCTTTCTAGCCATCTTCACCACTTAAATTAAAGTGCACTAGGCACTAGTGGAGACTCATATGGCTAGATCATCAACAAATAACAACTAAAACAAATATTGAACAAGAGAAATTCATAAAGAAAGTTGAATCCTATCTTAAAATCTTCTCCCTTAAATCATAGTGTTCCAAACACAAGGGAGAGTCAAGTTGTAAGATCATCAACATCACAAGGACTAAAAATCACATTTAGCACAAGGCTTTAAACACTAATAATAAATCATCCTCAAGTGAAAAGGAACCACAAGATAAGTTAAAAAAAAAAAAGAAAATGCGAAATATAAGGGACATAAAATCACATGCTTATTTCATTTTTTTTAAAAAAAAAACAAAGATCAACACAAACTAACAACAAGCTAAGTTACTCAAAGGTGAGAAGCAACTTCTCACCCTAACAACAACAAACTACATTTTAAAAGTGAAAATGATGAGTATATCAAAAATAAAGAGGAGAATATGAGATGAAGATGATAAGATAAATCTTGATGCAAAATGTTTGAAAATGATGCTAAGACATTAGGAATTTTACCTTATCTCTAAAATAGGTAGAAAATTGAGGAAGTAGAGGAGAGGTAAATAAAGGGAAGCTACGGTTTTTATGGAGGAGAGGAGGAGAAGGATTATGTGCTTGATTTTTCTTGAGTGTGAGAGGAATGGATTGGAGGTAGTTTGATGATGAATTGGTTAAGAGAAATTGAAAAAAATGGAGGTGGTTTAGGAGAGGTGAGGCTACGGTTTTTAGAGGAGAAGAGGAGGAGAGGAATTCTCAAAATCTTAGAGTGAGACCAAATGAGAGCTAAGAAGGGTTTTTTAAGGGGAAGTGTGTGAGAGAGAGTGAGTTGAGTGATATGTGAGGGAGAGGGAGAGATGGCCGTAGGGGGGGGGGGGAGGTTGAGTGTGTGAGTGTGTGTGAGAGTGAGTGATGGGAAGGGTGGAGTGTATGGGGAAAGGAGATGTGTGGAAGTGAGGTTGTGTGTGGAAGTGGGGTTGTGTGTGGAAGTGGGATTGTGAGTTCCAAGGAGGAAAAGAGGGAAAGTGGGGTGGATGGAGTTGTGTGTTGGGTTATGGGTTGGATATGGGTTAGGGTTAGGATATGGATTGGGTTTGGTGAGTTGGATCATGGGTCATGGGTTTGGTGGATGAGTTAGGGTTAATTGGGCTAGGGTTTTGGAATTGGATTGGGTTTTAGATGGCCCAATCCCGATTGCACCTCTAATCTTTTTTAACAAACCCCCCCTATTTCCTCCTTGGCTTATTTTTTGTTTCTTTACTCCTAATAAAATATTTTTTGATGATTAAAACTCATAGCAATAAAAACAAGAAAATAATACATGACATAAAAAAGATTATTATTTTTAATAAATAAAATCTCTCAATTATGATCGGACAAAATTAGGGTATTACACCCGTCGTTGCTGTTCTTGGGCGCCATGGGCGCCGGTTGATGTTTCCTGGCACATGGGCGCCAAGTATTGGCTGCCCGATTTGCGATGTTCCTGTGTTGTTCTGGCGCATGGGCGCCAAGGGCGCCAACGTGGTGGCTGCCCAGTTGCTGTTTTAGGTGTTGTTCTTGCGCATGGGCGCCAAGGGCGCCAAGGTTGTGGCTTCCCTGTTGCAGTGGCTGTGTTGTCCTGGCGCATGGGCGCCAAGGGCGCCAAGATTGGCTGCCCAAGTTCTATTATTGCTTGCTGTGTCTGGCGCAGGGGCGCCAATGTTCTGGCTGCCTGTTGCTGTGTCTGGCGCAGGGGCGCCATGGGCGCTAGAATCTGGTTGCCCTGTTGCTGGGTTGTCTTCTGGCGCTGTGGGCGCCAAGGGCGCCAGTGTGGCTGCATGTGTTGCATGTTGTGTTGCGTGTTGTGCTGCTGGGCGCCATGAGCGACATGGGCGCCAGTTTGGCTGCCAATTGTGTTGCTTGGCGCAGTGGGTGCCAAGGGCGCCAAGTGTGGCTGCCCAAATGTGAATTTCACGATTGTTATTTAAAATGATGTTGAATATGTGATTAGGCCCAAAGTTGCCAAAATGTTGAAAGTTGCTAAATTATTGCGATGTTGCCCAAAATGTTGAAAATTACTAAAATGTTGCGATGTTGCCAAAATGTTGAAAATTGCTAAGTTGTAAATTGTTGACGACGAAGGTTGTACGAAGACGAATTTGCCTCTATTCATTGGCAGGTGATGTGTTGTAGGCCTACGGCTAATGTTGCTTTCCGATGTTGTTGCGTTGCTATGTAATCGTTGTTATTGTTTGTGCATTTACATTGCGTCGCATGCATAGCATATTTTTACGATGGAGCTATGCTCAAACCACGACGACGATGTTGCGATGTTGATGCCTCTATTTACGGGTTTGGATTATGGTACCACATGCATTATAGGGCGGCGGCTCTGAGTTGAGTCACATTTCGCATTATGTGCATACTTATGTGATTGAGATGATTTTGACTGGTGTTAAGTGATGAATTGACCTGAAATATATATTGTTTTTCATGTATCCGATTATATAGTGCGATATCTCACCCATTATGTTTGAATGTTACCCCAATGTTGGTAACGTGCAGGTAATCCCGAATGAAGGCAGTTCACCTTCGTTTGATCGAGTCGGTGTCGTCACTCTGATATGTAACACTCGGGGGGAATGAACACGCGTTTTAATACTATTTGCTTTGTTATTTCGTTGTTGGAGCTTTAAGCCGTTATGTTGCTATTTTGATGTTTTCTGAGCGGTTTTGAGTTGTTAAGACGCAACGATTATTTAATTTGACTTGTTGTGGATCCGCTGCGTAGTTTTTAAAGATGAATTATTTCTGAGGATTAAAATGGTTGTTTTATCGGTTCGTCCAAACGTGTTATATAACTGTTTTCAAACGCGAAATAACTCGTTGTTGTTTTCACGAAGTAAATGTGGCGCTCCATTGGTTGTTGAACAAGATTTTTTATGAACTCTGATATTTTTGCATTATTTTGCCGGGTAGAAATGGGGTGTTACATTAGTGGTATCAGAGCAGTTTCGGTCTGTCCGGCCAAGTTGTCAAGTTACTGTGTCGTTGACGATCAAGTATTGTCGATTAGTTCTAACTGTTGCTTATGTTGTAGTGATTAGTTGAGATGGCTGGAAGGAACGATGCTTCTATTGCTGCTGCGTTGGCTGCTATGGGTCAGGCCGTGGAGGGTCAGCAGAATGCTGGTGAGAATGCTGGGTCTCGTAGTTTGGCGACCTTTCAAAGAGAGAATCCGCCTACTTTCAAAGGCAAGTATAATCTTGATGGAGCGTTGGCTTGGCTGAAGGAGATGGAGAGGATCTTCCGTGTGATGGACTGCACTCCGGCGCAGAAGGTTCGTTATGGTACTCATATGTTGGCAGAAGAGGCTGATGACTGGTGGCTAGAGACTAGTCAAAGGTTGGTAGCTACAGGTGAAAAGGTCACTTGGGTTGTGTTCCGTAGGGAGTTTATGAGGAAGTATTATCCGGAGGATGTTCGGGGTAAGAAGGAAATTGAGTTCCTTGAGCTGAAGCAAGGAAACCCGTCGGTTACTGAGTATGCTGCTAAGTTTGTGGAGTTGGCTAAGTTTTATCCGCACTACAGTGAGGCGACTGCTGAGTTCTCGAAGTGCATCAAGTTTGAGAATGGGTTGCAACCAGAGATCAAGAAAGCAATTCTTGAAGAGAGTCATAGGAGTAAGTTGAGTATTCATCCGGGAGCTACTAAGATGTATCAGGACTTGAAGAAGTTGTTTTGGTGCCAAGGGATGAAGCGTGATGTAGCGCAGTTTGTGTATGCATGTTTAACTTGTCAGAAGACGAAAGTTGAACATCAGAAGCCTGCAGGGTTGATGCAACCGTTAGAGGTTCCAGAATGGAAATGGGATAGTATTTCGATGGACTTTGTGACGGGATTGCCAAATACCGCGAGAGGTCATGATGCTATTTGGGTGATTGTTGATAGGCTAACGAAGTCGGCTCATTTTATTCCTATTAACATCACATATCCAGTGCCGAAGTTGGCAGAGATTTATATCCGAGAGATTGTGAAGCTGCATGGTGTTCCGCTATGTGTCGTTTCGGATAGGGATCCGAGGTTCACGTCTGATTTTTGGAAGAGTTTGCAAGCGAAGTTGGGTTCTAAGTTGAGGTTGAGTTCGGCGTATCACCCTCAGATGGATGGTCAGTCAGAGAGGACTATTCAGTCGTTGAAGGATTTGTTGAGAGCTTGTGTTCTGGAGCAAGGAGGTTCGTGGGATGCGTACCTTTCGTTGATAGAGTTCACTTATAATAACAGTTACCATTCTAGTATTGGGATGGCACCTTTTAAAGCGTTGTATGGTCGGAGATGTAGGACTCCTCTATGTTGGTATGAATCTGGAGAAAGTGTAGTACTTGGACCGGAAATTGTTCGAGAGACTACTGAGAAGGTGAGATTGATTCGGGAGAAGATGAAAGCCTCGCAAAGTAGACAGAAGAGTTACCATGATAAGCGAAGGAAGGATTTAGAATTTCAAGCAGGTGAGCATGTGTTTTTGAGAGTCACTCCAGTGACCGGTGTTGGACGCGCTTTGAAGTCTAAGAAGCTCACGCCTCGTTTTATCGGTCCGTATCAGATTTCAAAAAGAGTGGGAAATGTTGCTTATAGGGTGGCCTTGCCGCCTAACCTTTCGAACTTGCACGATGTGTTTCATGTGTCGCAACTTCGGAAGTATGTTTCAGATCCATCTCATGTAATTCATATGGATGATGTGCAAGTACGGGATAATCTCACTGTGGAGACGATGTCTGTGCGTATTGAAGATCATGAAGTGAAGACTTTTAGAGGCAAGGAGATCGCTTTGGTGAAAGTGGTCTGGCTGGGAGCTGCCGGAGAAAGCATGACGTGGGAGCTGGAAAGCAGGATGCGGGAGTCGTATCCAGAGTTGTTCGAATCAGGTAAATTTTCGAGGATGAAAATATTCTAAGTGGGGGAGAGTTGTAACGCCCTAAAATTTAATTAATTATTTAATTGAATTGTTTGGAATTTAATTGGTAGAAAAATAATAAAATAAAAATAATGTTAGAATATATGGACCTATGGTTAGGGTTAGTAGTAGCGAATTCGAAGTGTTAGGGAAAAGGCCCATGATTAAGTCGCATAGCCAAGAGAAAAGCCCATGAAAATTAACTAAGTATAAATAAGCATTTTTAGGGTTTTGCTCACTTATTAGAAAAACAAAAGTTTGAGAGTGAGAGAAGGGAGAGGAGGCGCGGCGAAGAGGAGGAGAAGGCTAGGGCAAGGTTTCGAATTCTTCAAGGCTAAGGTAAGGGTGGGGTTCTATCTATATAATTGGGTGTATGAATGGCTCTATGTAGGAAGGTTAATGGAACCCTAGGTGATTAAGTTAGAAAACCCTAGTTGTAGGAATTGAATTTGATCGATGATGAATGAATGTGATTTGATGATGATTGAGCATGATTGATAATGATTGGACATGATTGATGATGATTGATCTTGCTTGTTGATGTTTGATCTTGCTTGTTGATGATTTGAACCAAAAATTCTGTCCATAGGGCGCCAAGGGCGCCAATGTTGCTGTTGCTGTGTCTGGCGCCTTCCTGGGCGCCAAATTCTGTGCGTGTGTTGTTGCCTGGGCGCCATGGGCGCCGTTCCTGAAACTGTGCTGGGCGCCATGGGAGCCATCCTGTTGTGCTGTGTTGCTGTTTTTGCAGGTACCTGGCGCATAGGGCGCCAAGGGCGCCGAATTTTGGCAGCCCGTCGTTGCTGTTCCAGGGCGCCATGGGCGCCGGTAGATGTTTCCTGGCGCATGGGCGCCAAGTAATGGCTGCCCGATTTGCGATGTTCTTGTGTTGTTCTGGCGCATGGGCGCCAACGTGGTGGCTGCCCAGTTGCTGTTTTAGATGTTGTTCTGGCGCATGGGCGCCAAGGGCACCAAGGTTGTGGCTGCCCTGTTGCAGTGGCTGTGTTGTCCTGGCGCATGGGCGCAGGGGCGCCATGGGCGCCAATGTTCTGGCTGCCTGTTGCTGTGTCTGGCGCAGGGGCGCCATGGGCGCCAGAATCTGTTTGCCCTGTTTCTGGGTTGTGGTCTGGCGCTGTGGGCGCCAAGGGCGCCAGTGTGGCTGCCTGTGTTGCATGTTGTGCTGCGTGTTGTGCTGCTGGGCGCCATGGGCGCCAGTTTGGCTGCCAATTGTGTTGCTTGGCGCAGTGGGCGCCAAGGGCGCCAAGTGTGGCTGCCCAAATGTGAATTTCACGATTGTTATTTAAAATGATGTTGAATATGTGATTAGGCCCAAAGTTGCCAAAATGTTGAAAGTTGCTAAATTATTGCGATGTTGCCCAAAATGTTGAAAATTACTAAAATGTTGTGATGTTGCCAAAATGTTGAAAATTGCTAAGTTGTAAATTGTTGACGACGAAGGTTGTACGAAGACGAATTTGCCTCTATTCATTGGCAGGTGATGTGTAGTAGGCCTACAGCCAATGTTGCTTTCCGATGTTGTTGCGTTGCTATGTAATCGTTGTTATTGTTTGTGCATTTACATAGCGTCGCATGCATAGCATATTTTTACGATGGAGCTATGCTCAAACCACGACGACGATGTTGTGATGTTGATGCCCCTATTTACGGGTTTGGATTATGGTACCACATGCATTATAGGGCGGTGGCCCTGAGTTGAATCACATTTCGCATTATGTGCATACTTATGTGATTGAGATGATTTTGACTGCTGTTAAGTGATGAATTGACCTGAAATATATATTGTTTTTCATGTATCCGATTATATAGTGCGATATCTCACCCCTTCTGTTTGAATGTTACCCCAATGTTGGTAACGTGCAGGTAATCCCGAATGAAGACAGTTCACCTTCGTTTGATCGAGTCGGTGTCGTCGCTCTGATATGTAACACTCTGGGGGAATGAACACGCGTTTTAATACTGTTTGCTTTGTTATTTCGTTGTTGGAGCTTTAAGCCGTTATGTTGCTATTTTGATGTTTTCTGAGCTGTTTTGAGTTGTTAAGACGCAACGATTATTTAATTTGACTTGTTGTGGATCCGCTGCGTAGTTTTTAAAGATGAATTATTTCTGAGGATTAAAATGGTTGTTTTATCGGTTCGTCCAAACGTGTTATATAATTGTTTTCAAACGAGAAATAACTCGTTGTTTTCAAACGAGATTTTTTATGAACTCTGATATTTTTGCATTATTTTGCCGGGTAGAAATGGGGTGTTACACTAAGTGAAATTAAGAATCTAAACTAACGAAACTTACTAACTAAACAATAGAAATTAACTATCACAATCCCTGACAACGATGCCAAGAAACTTGTTGTATGAAAACACATGATGAACAAATTTACATCATCGCAACAAGTAATAAAGAGTAAGTAGAGATCGTTCTCACAAGGACTGTTGAGTTCTTTTCTATATTTAAATTAGTAAGCAACCTAATGAGTAAAACATAATAGAAAATAACCATGTGGTAATGCATTTTGTAAAAATATAAAGCAGGGACATATCACTCTATGGGTTTTATTCTCTTTATCACTCTATAGGTTTTATTCTTTTATGTCTAGGTTTAACCAAGATTTATTAAAGTATCATTTAACAAATAGTACCCATATTAGTCCATGAATTCAGCTTGCAAACCCTTTCAGTATCTCCATACTTGTTCTTTTTCTAAGTTGATCATTCCTAAACTAAGCTTGAAAATATTAAATACACAAGGATTAATAGTACCATAACACATATTTTAACAATTAAACCATTAATTATAAAAAGCAGTTATAGGTTCAAAGCATCTCAAATACAAGTGATTAGCTCATAGTGCATAGGAAATACATGACAACAATTTATTTCAACAGCTACAGCTCCATGAAATTTCAGGTTCAGATGATGTCGTAGCACTAAATCTGCCTCTGTTCTTCAAGAAACCTTCTCTGGGTGTTTGAACACAAAATCTGAGGTGATGAAGCTATGTCTAACTTCACCCTAAAATAATGTCCAACCATCTTAATGAAGAGGTAAAAACTTCCTTTTATATTCCTAGGAGTGTGCAAGGAATGGGAAACCCTCTAATACATTATACACTTATAGTCTTTTTTGTGTGCCTAAAACTAAAAGGATATTTGTCCTTTGTAAATTCAAAAGACCTCATAAAGTAGTAGTGGTCCCAGCACACCAAGGTCCTGACATCTCTGAAAGCACATGTCATTTTTGGTTATCCTGAAGTTGTTAATTGGAGGGAGAGACCAAGCTCTCAAATTCTTGGAGTAGGGAGTCATGTGTTTCTGTTTTGTTGTGCCTGTAACTTATATTTTGTGTTAGTGTATAAATTGACAGAAAAAAAAAGGAGAATTTGTCTAATTCGATACCAATCAAATTTAAGTTAAAGCTTTTCATTGGATAAGTTTATGGACTTTCTAGCTATGGTATGTTGAGCAAAACAATTATTTTATTTTTTTGACAAGAGAAAAAAACGTTTATTAATAATGAAAGATACCATATCATATCTATCACTAAGCATTACTTAACATCTCGACCACTCTACTCATGGTTGGCCTTGAATCTCTGTCTTCTAGAACACAATCCAAAGCCACTTTAGTCAAAATTTCCATCTTGCTTTTATCATAAATATTTGGTCCAACTGTAGGATCAATAATTTTCTCCACCAAAGATGTACTGCTCCTTTTTTTTCTCACCCATGTAACTAGCCTCCCATCACCTGCATCTTCCCCATCTACAATATGGATACATGTAGTAGGGCTCTTTCCTGTTAAAATTTCCAACACAACAATTCCATAGCTATAAACATCCACCTTGGATGTGATTGGCAAATTGAGAATCCACTCTGGAGCCATATATCCTCTGGTCCCTCTAACTGTAGATATGCCAGCTGGATTGTTGAGGTTATTTCTATTGTGGAGCTTAGACAACCCAAAATCTGCTACCTTAGGATGGTAGTTTGAATCTAGAAGTATGTTTTGAGGTTTTATATCACAATGCAAAATCCATTCAAGACATTCTTCGTGTAGATAAGCTAGAACTCTAGCTGTGCTAAGAGCAATATCATACCTCTTATTCCAATCAAGTGTGTTAGAGGAGAGATTTTCTGCCAAAGAACCATTTTCCATATACTCATACACCAATAGCCTGTGTTTTCCCTCAACACAATATCCCCACATTTCAATCAAATTCATGTGGTTAAGCCTTCCAATGATGCCTACCTCAGCCAGAAACTCTCCTTCTCCTTGTTCTCCATCATAAAGTCTCTTTATTGCTGCATGTCTTTGATCAGATAGTAGGCCTTTGTATACAACCCCACATGCACCTCTTCCAATCTCTTGACTGAACCCATTGGTTGCTTTCCTTAGCTCAGAGTAACTAAATTTTCTGAACCCCATTGCAGTAAGATCATAATGATTCTTTTGGAGTGTCCTAATTGAAAAACACAAAACAAAAGAAAGGAAAACCGTTTCAAAAGTTCCAATTGCAATCGCCAACAACATGATAAATTTAATAAAATCGTTTGCACTTGTTCTGTCATAAACTCTTTGAACTTGCACCGAGCAAACATGGTCATATGGAGTGGCATATTGTTCTTTAGATAGCATATTATGTTTGGGCAATCTCAAATAGGTTGTCCCTGTGAATAATGGTGTAAGTCTTCCATTGAGCAATTGTGTTTTCGTATAGCACCTAAAAAATCCCTTTTCATCCGCCCATGAGTGCTGAAACCCTTTGCAATTACAATCTTTTAAGCATAAATTCTCACAAGCACTATAGTTACTTACTTCAACATAGTGATTGTCGTAGCCATAAAACTCAACACCATGCATCTCCAAAAATGTAGAGTCACTTATATTGCAAGTAAGATCAAACATCATCGGTTCACACCCGTATGACCAATCATCACGGTTCTTCATTTTGAAACCTGGAATACAAGAGCATTTTCTTCCACTTTTAGGATTATAACTACATGTACTATAGGCTCCACAAATCCCATGAACGGAACATGAAGTAGAAATTGCTTGCCATGAAACAGACCATTTTTCAGACACGTGATCACTTCTGCTATACACTCGGACAATACCATCTGAATCTAATTTCAAGATTCTTGGTAGTACATGGCCATAATCAACTGTTATAAAAGTGAAGTTATCGGATGAGCTGAAAAGTCCAAGAGAGTTTAATACTGCAACTCTACTACTATTAAAATTAGACCTGCCAATATCCCGACTAACTAGCCATGGATTTGGCCCAGTAAGAGCTTGAAACATCTGGACCATCATAATGAAGACCAAGAACATTTTCATCGTTAAAGAAGAACTTATAGAACCCAGCAGAATGGTTACTCTCACTTCTTGAAGACACAAGTTTTGTGTATCTAGTAAGAGGTTGACTAGGAAGAAGGGTATCTGTTGGAAAATCAAAAGATTGCCATAATATGGTAGTTCCTTGAAGCTCACGCAACACCATATTTCCATTATCCCTCAGATGCAACTCTAGTGGGGCTAATGATGTAGTGTCTGAAGACCAAACTTTGTTTAAATTAGCATCAACCAAGACAATGTTTCCGGTGCGTAGGAGAGAAAGCTTGGAGCGTTTCCCATTCACGGGTTGGTCACGATTTGCCATCCAAATGATGGTTTTGTGGTTTTGGGAATTTGGCTCAGTGAACCATATGGCAAAGGAATATGCATTTTCACCAATGGCAATAAAACCAGCAGAGAACATGCCATTTGGTGAGATGATAATCTTGTCTGGTTTTTCCACTGAGAGGGAGAAGCCCTTTCTCAATGATGTCATTGAAGAAGAAGATGAACATTGAGTATAGAAAGCCAATACTACAAGAAATACGTTGAACATCAAATCCATAGTATTATATTATGTGGATCGCTTGGGAACTCACCTATATCTATTTATAGTTTATATTCACCTATACTTATAAAAACACAACGTAAAGTTCGCCAAATTATACTATTTATATTTATCGAGTATTTTAGAGTCTCAAAATATGATTAAATTGTACCAAAACTTTTATATTTTGACTTCAATTATCTCAAGACAATTATAAATGAGATATTTTAGTAGTTAACTAAAATAAATTAATAATCCTTTAATTTGTGTGAATAAGCCAAAAGTAACAAGATTTAGAACTTAGGAAGTAGTTTTTAGTGCAACCTTCAATAAATAAATATCATTTATAATGGCAACCATGCAACCATCTGGATATAGTCATTCTCTGTATAATGCTCTATGATAGATATCAAACCAAAAATTTATTATCCTATTTAATTCTTACAACGGTGTGGATCGTGACAGGAGTTAAGTTAGTTGAATATTAATTCTCATGCCACTATATATATATATATATATATATATATATATATATATATATATATATATATATATATATATATATCAATAAATGGCGATAGTTGAATTTTAAAGGGTTGTGTAGCTACTTAAAATTTTTTAATTTTTTTGTTTTCACTATAATTTAATGAAAAATTGTATTTGTTTATTATATTTTTATTTTTTACTGAATAGGAACAATTATAATTAAAGATTTTATTTATGAATAAAATAAATAAAAGAAAGATAATATTTTCGCTTGACAAGAGTGATCCTATGCTCATTTGTATATCTTGTTACGATAAAGAAATAAAAGGCAACATAATTCTCAGTAGATTTATTCTAAATTATGATTTCTTTTTAGTGTTTACGCAGCGATAGAACCAAAAGTACATCTGGCGCAATAATATAATATTACGGGTTTAAGATTTGGTATAGTCACCGACTTTGGGGTTTATAAATTGACTTAAGCAAAAGAAGATTCATCATAGTCATTACTTATATTTATTAAAAGGATTTAGCAAAATTTAGATTAAAGAAAATAGGGTATGGGTTGGGAAAAAATTATTGGTGAGTGTAAAAAACTATGTGATTAATTTAAAGAAAATAGGGTATGGGTTGGGAAAAAATTATTGGTGAGTGTAAAAAAATGAGTAGGATGAACCTGAATCCCAAGTAGGGGTCCAAAAATAAAATGGGGTAGGGGTCTGTGTTAAGAGTAATACTAACGATCATTGTTAGCTTATTTTTAAATACATAAAAAAGACTGATAGATTGAAAGAAATTAAAAGGGGATACGAGCCTCATCTCATTAAGGAAACCCTATTACCCAAGTGCTAAACATTTTTCCTACCATCCATTAAGAGGTAGAAAGCTAAGGTGCTAAACATTTTTTGACCGAATGTATTAACGAAACCCTACTACTAACACTAATTGTAAGCATTTTAACTTAATTGTTTTGGCCCCCTTAACATATTAAGTCAAAATTGGCTTACCTTTCTTTTTTGACAGCAAAAATTGGCCTACCTTGATAGACATATATTCCAACATGCCTATACCTAATAGTTTAAATGACTGGTCCGCTACTCACTCATCTGTAGAGTTTTGCAAATTGACTAACACTAACTCCAAGTTCACACAAAGCACTTTTAAAACTCATTTGACCGATAGCACAGCGAATAGAAAATTAGGAGGATCTTTGAGTTTGGGAAGCAACTTATTTTGAATTATGGCACTACATTTGAAAATTAGAGCAACATTCTCATAATTCACTAGTGGAAATTAGACATTAAAAAGCATCATTTAGCATCGGTTGTTTGAACAATCGATGCTAAAAGTAGGCGCGGTGGCAATTTTGCAATTAAACTGAAGTTTTTAGTTTTCGCACCTACATTTAGCGTCGGGTGTTTAAACACCCGATGCTAAATGTGTGTATTTAGCATCGGGTGTTTAAACACCCGACACTAAATGTCCCTTTTATCTTTTTCCCAACTTCTCTCTCGCATATCTCTCGCGTTCACTCTCTACCTCTCTTCACTCTCTTCACCGTCTCCCTCTCAGCTCTCCACCGTTCTCATCTCTCTCCCTCTCTTCACTCTCATCCCTCTCTTCACAGTTCTCAACTCTCTCGTTCTCAGTCCTCATCCTCGCGAAACCCATAAATTAAATCAAAAACGTTGAAGATCAACATCGTCGCCGTCACTGTTGTTTGCTGGTTGTCATCGCTCGCTCGCAGTCGTTGTTGCCTCGCCGTCGTCGTCTCTTGCTCATCGTCGTCGTCTCTTGCTGGATCTCGCCGTCGCCTCCCACCATCATCTCTCGTTCTCAGCCCTCTTCCTCGTGAAACCCTAAAACGCTGGAGAGAAAGAAAGGAGAAGAACGCTGAAAATCAACATCGCCGCCGTCACCGTTGTTTGCTCGCTGTCATTGCTTGCTAGCTGTTGCCTAACTCACTCATTCTCTGAACTCTCTCCTTCATCTGAAATCTCCCATTAAAATAGAAGCTGCCACCATCATCTCTCGTCCTCAGCCCTCTTCCTCGTGAAACCCTAAAACGCTGAAGAGACATCGTGAATGTTGGCAACCTTCTCATGGTATGTTCTCAATTCTCATCGTCACTTTTGCTTCCTTACAACACAAAACAATGTACAAAATCTTTAAGTTACCTGATGTGGACGCGGCTTTTGGTAAATGGTGTGCATGTGGTTTTGTCCTTCTGAGTTATAAGTTTTTTAAAGGTTATTTTGCTGTTATCTTTTAGTGTATGGAGCTTGTTTGTTGGATCAGCAATTCTGTTGATGTGCTGATTTCCTTTCTACAGCACCAACATTTTATTTAGCATCAGTTGGCTGATTGCTTGATTGATACTGCTGAATTTAAAGTTTGATAGCTGTGGTCATCTATTTCAGGTTTGGAGATTTTTGATTAGCTTTGCTGATGTACTGGAGTTATGGCCTTTTACCCTTGATGAGTTTGTGCAAGCATTTCACGACTACGTCAGTCAGTTTGGTCTTTTTTAGTAACTTTTTTGCTATCAGTGGAACTATTTTGTGCACTCTTTTTGCTCATTCTGGGGTGTTCCAATCATTTATCTCAGGATTCAAGATTGTTGGGCGAGATACATGTTGCTCTTCTTAAGGTGATAATAAAAGACATTGAAGATGTTGCAAGGATACCTTGTACAGGATTACGAATGAATCAGAATGGTGCTGCTAATTCTGGAGGTGGCCATCCAGAGATTGTGGAAGGGGTAATTTAGATATTTCTCTATTGTATGGAACTATCTAAGATCTGGGTTCTTTTGAAAAAGTTTTGTTTCTAAAGACCCTTTTGAAAATTTCATTTGCTCGACCGATTGTTGGAACGGCTCTTTGCACGGAATCACAAAGTATGCCTTACAGTGCTGTGTTTAATGTGTTTATGTCTCTCTGCTTCCTTTTTTGTTGCCAAACTGCTACTCATGTGCCCTTCCCTTTTTGCTAATTGCTATCAGGTTCTGATCTTCAGCCAGTGGACTAAAGTGTTGGATATAATGGATTATTATTTTAGTGAAAAGGGCCTTAAAGTTTGCAGGATTGATGGTTCAGTGAAACTGGATGAGAGGAAACGGCAGGTCTGTACCCTTATGGAGATGACCAAGTGGTTCGACACCAACTAGTAAGTGATGTGATGAATATGATTATGATCCCTTGTATTGTAATTAACTTCATTCATTGTGATGGGTTTGTTGTGTTTTGTTGTTTTGATCTGGTTACTGAAGTGTTTGTTGTGTGTTGATGCAGCCACTTTATTGTCCCTGAGTTGGGACCTGAGATTAACTTTGCTTATTCTTCACACAAGGCTGTTGATGAATACAAGGAGGCCAAGGCGGTATGTGTTTTTTTGTTTATGTATAAAAGTCCTTTTGCATTGTTAGCACTTAGCATAGCTTAAGCCTTCATGTTTAGTGTAAAGCATTGCTGTATGACGTTTTTAATTGGATCCGGGTCGGAGTTTGGAAGATCTCAGGGTGCTAGGTGATTTACTAAAAATGATTGTTAGTCTGTCTTTGTTGTTCGTTTCTCATTCATTGTGGTGTGTTCTGTCCATGGTTGTGGTGTGTGCATCTGGTCATTATGACAATAGGTTAATTCTTAGCCTTTTTCATGTGTTTATGGACATTATCATTGAATATATTGCTGCTTGATGTATATATTTTTTATCCATGCAGACAATGTTGTTGTGTCCACCTCCTGCTCACTTCTTCACACTGCTGTGGATCTTGTTAATGAGACCAAGTGGGATGATGAGATTAAGTCCTGGTTGGCTTTTGCTGCCCAAAAAATTGTTGAAGTTAATGCATTGGCTAATGCGTTTGCTGGCCAAAAGGATGATATAATACATTTGAAATTTTTTGCACAAATAATTTGACTGTGTTACCTACAATCATAATGGCATTTTATTTCGTGAAACATGTACAAGCAAAAAAAAAGTTTTACTTAAAATTTTTAAAATTAATTTTGGAAAAACATTTAGTTTATTTTGCGACTTTCTGATAGAAATACTAATTAGCAATGCAATTTTGTGCTTCTTTCATTACATAGTTAACTGAATGTTTTTATGGTTTCATTTTCAGGCCTTCTTCCCTGCTAATGCTGCAGCTCCTGCAATTAGGGACTGGTTCAGAGACTACAAGATACCTGATGGGAAGCCTGCTAATAGATTTGGTCTTGACAACAAGGCAGTAAATAAGGTACTTTTACTGCCTAATTGTCTTGCTCCAGTTATCCTCATAAATTCTTTATTCTGTTTTGAACTTTATGATAGTTATCAGTTTACATGTTCTTTTAAATTATTTGTTGGTTGTTCTTGTTAATTAAATTATTGTCCTTCTAACTGTATTCTGTTTCAGTGAAGAGCTTTTACTTTTTTAGTTAAGTATATTAGTAACAAGAGATATAAGCAAGGCATTTATCTACTGTAGTTTTATCATGATCAATGTTAAGGTGCGCATGGCCTCATTTTGACTCCACTAATTCTGTCTAAACTTATTTGTTGCAAACAGGATTACGCACTTAAGGTCATCACAGAGACGAATGAGTCATGGAATAAACTTATCAAGAGATCAGTTCCTGCAGGAGAGCTTTCACTTGTGTAAATGCATTGGCAGAGTGTCAGTTGTTCATGACACTACTTGCATTTTCTTTTCCAATTCTATTTATGACTTAGCAAACTCTTCTGTTTGCATTTATTTATTTTGTCATTTTTTCATGTATTTCACTCTAATGAGATAACTTCAGATAGTTCTTGAATATATCATCCATATTGAAGTTAAGATGCTGTATTGGATATGACAGTATTGGAAAGATTGCTTTTTTGCCTTTGGGTATATTTCAGAATTGATGTTTGTGAGGCATGTATAAAAAGAAATTAGACATTTAGCATCACTTGTTTCAAACAAGCGATGCTAAATGTCTTTTTTTTTATCAAGAAAATGACATTTAGCATCGGTTGTTTGAAACAAGCGATGCTAAATGTCATTTTTTTTTATCAAAAATGACTTTTAGCATCGGTTATTTGGAACAACCGATGCTAAATGTCACTTTTAGTACATTTAGCATCGGTTGTTTCAAACACCCGATGCTAAATGTCATTTTTTTTATCAAAAATGACTTTTAGCATCGGTTATTTGGAACAACCGATGCTAAATGTCACTTTCAGGACATTTAGCATCAGTTGTTTCAAACACCCGATGCTAAATGTCATTTTTCAGGACATTTAGCATCGGTTGTTTCAAATAACCGATGCTAAATGTCATTTTCAGAGCAAAAACAGTGATGAAATGGACATTTAGCATCGGTTATCTGAACACCCGATGCTAAATGTGACATTTAGCGTCGGTTAAATAACCGATGCTAAATGTATGACAATTAGCATCGGGTGATTTAGCGTCGGGCGATAACCGACGCTAAATGTCCAATTTAACCGACGCTAAATGTTTTTTTTTCCACTGGTGATTTTTATTCCGTATCTTTGATTCCTCTAATTTGTAATTCAATAAATAAATTAATAGGTTATGTCATATTAGCTATATGTTATGCATTATCAACTATTTCCACCAAAGGTAGCAAAATGATGTATTGAGAAGTTACATATCCAGGACCTATGAAATAAATAGATGCTTCTTGAGTTTTATACAAATTAATTATTTCTCAATAGAATTTCTTTCAAATTCTTCAAAGTTTCATATATTGATTCTTGAATATCAACTATGGGGGAATATTCATGTGGTATTTTCTCAAATGTTGCTTGTGTGATACATGTTCCCTCTGTTTCTCTGAATACAATTCTTGACATTTGTATCAACTTGGATCTTCATAAGTGGAGACAAAAATAAAGCATCCATAGTAAAAATGCTTACTATCTGCATGTTAAGAGCACTAGTAGTAAGAATTATAGATTTCACACCAGTTGTATTGGAAACAAGTGTAAAATATGCACACAGTGGAAATTTTGCCGTGCAACATTTCACGCATCAATCAATTTGCAATTTCATGGTAGACCTTTTACACCAATTTTCGGTAAGACCAGTGCAAAAAGTATTTTTAACCCCTGCTTTTCAAAAATCGGTGTTAAAAGTATTTAAAGCGATGATAGTTTACAACTAATAATGCAAATTTCATTTTTACAACTGGTGTTAAATGTATTTTTACACTAGTTTTTGTAAAACCGGTGTTAAGAGTATTTAATGTTTTGTCAAAAAGAGTTTCAAACCTTATTCAGTTTCACTTTTTACCTTAATTATTGGTGAAAACATACGTAAAAAGTCTAGTTTCAATTTTTACGTTTTTCAGAAATCGTATTCATTCTAATCTCATTCTCACTTTGTTGATTTTTCTTCCGTTCGTTGCTTCTCTCCACTTGCCTCTATCTCCACCCATCACCCTCGTTCGCCCCTTCGTTCATCAGTTCGTCTAGTAAGCTTCTTCTTCTTCTGCAGTGTCTTTCTCTTCTACTGATTCTCCTCCTTCTCCAACCCATTCTTCCTCCTCCTTCGGCTGTCTTTGTTGTTGATTTTCATTTTTTTTTTCGCAACCTTGATAGATGATCAACCACTACATTTTGGGTCCCCTTTTTGTCTCTAATTTCCAAGTCAAATTCTTGGAGGAGTAGATTCCATCGGATCAACCATGGCTTAGCATCTTTCTTGGTCAAGAGGTATTTGATTGCTGCATGGTCTGTATGGATGATTATTTTTGACCCCACCAAGTATGACCGGAACTTATCAACGACAAACATTATCGCCAATAATTCTTTCTCAGTGGTGGCATAATTGACTTGAGCTTCATCTAAGGTTCTACTTGCATAGTAAATAGCATGAACCTTCTTGTCTGTCTGCTGCCCTAACACTGCACCTACTGCAAAATCGCTAGCATCACACATGATTTCAAATCGAAGATTCCAATCTGGCGGCTGCATAAATGGAGCTGTTATCAAAGCTTGATTTAACCTGCAAAATGACTCAAGACAAAGATCACCAAAGACGAAAGCTGCATCCTTAAGGAGCATACTTGTTGGTGGCTTAGAAATCTTGGAAAAATCTTTAATAAATTACCGATGATAAAAACATGCATACCCCCAAGAAACTTCTCACTTTTTTCACTGAGGTAGGAGGTGACATTTTTTCTATTACTTCAATTTTTCCCGTCAACCTCAATACCTCTTTCGGACACCAACTGTCCCCCTCTAACCATAAAGTGGTATTTTTTCCAATTTAGCACAAGATTAACTTTCTCACATTTCTCAAGAACTTTTTCAAGATTAATCAAACAATCATCAAAACTGGACCCATGCACAAAAATGTCATCCATTAACACTTCAATTATATTTTAAACGAAATCAGAAAAGATGGACATCATGCAAAATTGAAAAGTAGCAGTGGCATTACACAATTCAAAAGGCATCCTCCTATAGGCATAGGTGCCATAAGGACAAGTGAAAATAGTTTTTTCTTGGTCGCTAGGATGGATGGAAATTTGAAAAAATCCAGAATAACCATCCAATGAGCAAAAATATGAATGTCTTTCTAGCCTTTCCAACATTTGATCAATGAAGGGGAAGAGAAAGTGATCTTTACGGTTTGCTTTATTTAGCTTCCTATAATCAATACACATCCTCCATCTCGTGACTGTCCTAGTTTCTTTGGTCTTCATTTTTTTTCTTCATTTTTCACAACTACATAGACCTCCGTTTTTAGGAACTACTTGAACCAGACTAACCCATTTGCTATCAGAAAATGGGTAAATTACCATGACATCTAAGAGTTTGAGCACCTCTTTTTTCACAACTCCTTCCATATTAGGATTCAAACTTGTTTGATACTCAATCGAGGGTTAATAGTCCTCTTCAAGTAGTATCCTATGCATGACAATTGAGAGATTGACCCCTTTTAAGTCCTCAATAGTATACACTATTGCTTTAGGATACCTTATGAGAACGCCACGCACTTTTTGTGTTTCATTTCCATTCAGATTTGCACTCACAATGACAGGGAATGTAGAGTTTTGACCAAAGAATTCATACTTGAGAGTTGATGGCAAAGGTTTAAGGTCTCCCTGTGGCACTGATTTTGGAAGAGGTGCTAATTTTTCTATAGCCAAGGTTTCAATGCCCAAGTTTTGAATGGGAGGATTTTCATCCAACAATTGGACATATGCTCGGGCCTCCTCAGCCACATCCTTGTTATTCTTGCTTCCAATCCATCATGTGAAAATGACCCTAAGCTACATTCTTTCACAAAATGGTCTATTACATCAACCTTGCAACACTAGTGGAAAAAATGCATTTTATAACTGTCATTTATATCGGTTAAAAATGACCTGATGTTAAAAGTGACGCGGTGGCAGTATTGTAATTAAAATTACAATTTTTATATCGGTTGCCCCATAACCGTTATAGAAAGTGAAAAAACCATCTTTCATATCAGTTCCATTGTATAACCTACTCTGTCTAACAATGAGTTCTTTTGCTTTTCGATTCTGGTAATAAATTTGTTCTTCGTTTCACGCGTGTGTGTTTCCTTGTTTTGATGGCTTGGTTTTCGATCTGAATAAATATGTGTGTGTTGTTTGTGATTGGATCTGGTAGATTTAAGAGTTATGCTTGTGAGATTAAGGCCTTGGAAGATACGGTCAGCGTACTTCGCGAGGAGAGAAGCAGCAAACGTATTGAGAACGGTTCTTGAAGGAGATGCCAAGTGTTGTGCACTTGCCTCCACCAAATCCCTCTTCTATCATCCCTCCGTTAGAAACACGAAAGCTACCTTTGCTCTCACCTGTCAAACCCTAAAGCGTAACAACCACACTCACTCTCTTTATTATTCTTTCAAAAATATTCATAACATTAAATGTGGTTATTTGCTTTCCCAGATCTTCCCATTATCAAAGATGTCTTGGAAGCTACTTCCATTCTCAACACCAAATGGAAGGTAATATAACATAAGCTCGTTAACTTTGATTCTTTCTCAGTTGACATGTTTTGTAATACAATTTTTTAATTTCAATCAATTGTTTCAACCCTTCATCATAGACAAAGTAGCGGTAGCGTCTCAGACAACAAGATACGTGCGAGATTAAGGCCTGGAGTGGTGTTTGTTGTTCGTGCTGGTCATCCCTCTGTCACGGTCGCTTCAAAGAGGAATAACCTCATGATTCTTTGCTTTGAAGTCAACGCAGAAAGGAACAAGAACCTCCGACAAGGTGCAATGATCCTTATCAATACGGATGCCCAAGGAAAATCAACTTTAGACCCAGCAAACATAAGAAAGTAATCGGCCCACAACGTACCTGAATGAGTTGCCGAACTCATATTGCAGCGTCGGGCATGCCGAACTCAGGTCACCGCAGCCAAAGTGAGAGTGTCACTGTTTCTTTGAAGCGCAACCACCTGGAGTACGACGTCCGACTTGGAGCATAGTGCGGACTTGAGATCGGCATCCGACATGTAACATGGAATGGTTACCGTTCATTAACCCGAACCAAATGCCGAGCTTGCCGTTTTCGACGGAGAACCGAATTCACAAGGTGGATTACGGCGTCGAATTCGCAAGGTTAACAGAGCTCACGCACATCTCGGTGTTGCACAGAGTTGAGGATTCAAGAACGCTGTTCAAGAAGTTGAATCTTGCCTACGAATCCCACGCCACATCTGAGCGAATAAACTTGAGTGAAGTTGAAATACGTTTGGTACGATTCTGGCGGAGGTTTTTCTCACCATACACCCAATCTGGATTTTTACGGTACATTGA
Source organism: Astragalus membranaceus (assembly GCA_039519185.1). Taxonomy (NCBI): domain Eukaryota; kingdom Viridiplantae; phylum Streptophyta; class Magnoliopsida; order Fabales; family Fabaceae; genus Astragalus; species Astragalus membranaceus. The sequence continues at coordinate 88,583,510 of CM076854.1, read as the reverse complement.
GTTTTAGCCAAGTTCTTCCAAATTCATGTGTCTGCTCAAACCAGAAAGGAGAAGAATCTTGGCCTTTTCAACTGTTGGCAGCAGTAACAGATCTCTCCTTAGAAGAAATTGATCACGACACAATCCTCTTTCTTGGCCGATCTTGATTTCCTTCAAAAGCAATTTAATCGCCATTGCAAGAATCACACATCAGGCTGAGAAAAGTGAGTCTGAGTCCAACCCACATGGTCTGTTTGCCTATCTGTGTAGGAGGTGAAATCATAATTGTAAATCTGATCTGATTTCTTCAATCTCGCAGTCCGATTTGTGAAATCCAATTGTGGATCTAATTGGATTCTCGAATTAACCCCCGACATGAGTGGAAGAGAGAGTGGAGAGGGGGGGGGGGGGACTCCCACTGTGGTTGCCAATGTTCCGAATGGAACTCATGAGAGAGAGAGAGAGAGAGAGAGAGAGAGAGAGAGAGAGAGAGAGAAATACCTCATGGCGGCGGATCCAAGGTGACTCCTAGCTAATCCAACATGACTACGAGCTCGGGCGAGAGAAAAAGGGGGGCCGCCACCTGCAAACACATCAAGATAGAGTATATGAGATCAAGAGTGGAGAAAGCATACCATATTTGAAGCGCGTAGTCGTTTATATAGTGTCGCAATTGGGATAGCTTGCAATTGGGCTCCTAGGCCCATTATCTAGCCAAAGTTGGATCCGAAACAATTACTAAGTTTTATTTTAAATCATATTTCTTTAAATTCACTTTTATTTTCAATTTCAGTTATAGTTTTGATTTTAATTTATTGAATAATAAGGATTATTGAATTTTTGTTTTCTATGATTTATATTTCACCATACACATTGATTTGTCTCTTTTTTGGTTATCGTGTTATCAATGCACACTCTCCACCGACTTCGTCGGTGACTAATCTACGCAGAGGAATTTGATTGGCCACATGTTTACTTGGCTTTACTGATTTGTGTGGTTCTGTTCTTCCAATAGAGTTTTTGCTTCACCTAAGAATCGAACTCGAGATCTTGGACGAAACCCGAACTTAGTTACCGCTTAGACAAATCAGTTGTTGCTACATTCATATGCCCCATAATTGTCCTTTTGGGGCATCTTGCAATAGCAAGTTCTCAAACCCACTGGGGGGGACCAGATGGTTACTCCCGAAGCTTCAGAATGACCGATCTTGGCCATAAAACCAAAAGGACAATTTCCCTCCCTAAGCATGGTACTAGCAGTGATACACAACCAACATGGTATAGCACAAGTATTAGATACTTGGGTTTCTTAACCATTTAGTCAAGGGTTCAATCCCTGGCCGGTGCGTATGGAAAAATACCTGGTGGGAGAGGTCAACCCCTTAAATGGATCTCAGTACCTCGGGGGATTAGTCTCTACAGTTGTGCGCGCAGGGGATACCTTAGTTTTTTTTAAAAAATAGCAGTGGTACACATAAGGAGAGACGTGTATGCCTTAATATAGTGTTGGTCATGATCTTAAAGTAGCTCAGTAATATCTTCACAATCCATCCACATATCATCACATTGGCAAAATTTTGCCGCGGTAGACCTCAAAGAGCTCATCAAACAAAGGGTCTCCTTTACCATTTTTAAAGGAAAAACCTAGAACCCATAAATTCAATATGTCAAATAGTATTCTATTTCTTATTAATAAATATAATGAAAAATATTTTGTTACTTTAAAGATAACTTAAAAATATATTTATAACATTTTCATTAATAAAGTATTAATGAACTTTCTAAAATTCATTTTACTTTCGTCAATTTGTATTTTCATCAATTCATTTCTTTGAAATTATAGATAGTTATTTATATTAACAAATGCCTACACTATCTAATAATACTGTTTAAAATAAATATTTTTTATTTAAAAATTGTACCAAATTTTTTATTCTATAATATATTTTCAATATACATAATTTATGATAAATTTAAATATATAATCCCCATTAATTCAAATATAGTATCACAGCCGTCAAAAAAAGGGTATTCCTCCTAATTGATTAATTGCACATTTTAAATTTGGGCCAAATACATCAATTTCCGTTGACTCACTTTATTTATAGTGATCAAATGATTCAACCCACTTAGGGTGTGTTTGATTTGCTAAAAAACCAAGGGGTTGGACCGGACAATTCTAGTTGTGCCATGCTTAATTTAGAAACTTTTCCCGGTACTAAACAAAAGTGGGGGCAATATTAAACGGGACAAAAACACAAATTCATGTTCGTCACAAGATGTCAACCCAAAGTATCAAAAATACTATTTTTATTTTCTACTAAATAAGTTTCTCTCTCTCTCTCTCTCTCTCTCTCTCTCTCTCTCTATTCTCTCTCCCCTTTCTCATTCTTCTCTCATTTTTCTCCTCTCATCTCTCTTCTATCTTCTCATCTCATCATGACCTCTGACTCTCTTTAATCTTCCCCGTCACCCTTTTTTGTCTTTATAATTTTTCAATTTTATTATAAGACATGGTATATAAAATTAATATAAATATTATAAAAAAAAATTATAGTAAATTTTACAATTTTTTGTTTGTGCTATCCATATCTCACCAAACAGTTTACGGGAAAAAATTGTTAAAGTATTGTTCTGTCCGGCACTTTACTTTCCAATATGTATTTAACAAATCAAACAAACATCTAACCAATCATTAATCTAAGTTTTAAAATATTGCATTCAATTAACTCAACACTGTCATGATCCATTCTGGTGCAAGAATTAAATGGGCTAATAAATTTTTGGTCTGCTATTCAAGAATGGCAGCGCCACTAACCACTATATAGATCCTTTGCATAGTTGATAGATGCTAACTACCATATTTATTGCAGCAAGAAAATCATTATATTTTTTAATTTATATAAATCTCTATATCTCTTACATCATTTACATTGACCTAATATTTCTTATAAATCCAACACGATTTTTAAGTAAAAAAATAAAAAGAATGGTACTTCTTGATAGAGATATATTAGTATTTAGTTTTAGTGGAGGCTTCAAATTATTCTGGTCAAAAGCAGCATTGCTTTATATTTTAATGGATTCACTCAAAATACTTCAAAGGCAGTTGGAAAAGATATTTCAGTTGTAGAAAACAAATTACATTAGGAAGTAATAATTGTCAAAAATTAATTACACATCCAGATTTTGCCCTGCAGTTTTATATTTAAACAGATGGTGGGCTGTGTCATTTCTCAATTTAATTCAACCATCGTTAAAGAGCTTGCACTAATAGTATGGATCTGTTATTCACTCTACTGTTCCTTTTAGTATTGGTCTTATCTTTCCAAAGTTCTTCTCCTACAATAACATCATTGAAAAGGGGATCCTCCCTCTCAGTAGAAAACTCAAAGGACATTATTATATCACCAAATGGCGTATTTTCTGCCGGCTTTCTAGTCATAGGTGAAAACGCATACTCTTTTGCCATTTGGTTCAATGAGCCAAATTCCCTTAACCCCACAACCATCATTTGGATGGCAAATCGAGACCAACCTGTGAATGGAAAGCGCTCCAAGCTTTCTCTATTACGCACCGGGAACATTGTCTTGATTGATGCTGCTTTAAACAAAGTTTGGTCTTCAGACACTACATCATTAGCTCCACTAAAGTTGCATCTCAAAGATGATGGCAATCTTGTGTTGCGTGAGTTGCAAGGAATTACCATTTTATGGCAATCTTTTGATTTTCCAACAAATACCCTCCTTCCTGGTCAACCTCTTACTAGATACACGGAACTTGTGTCTTCAAGAAGTGAGAGTAACCATTCTACTGGCTTCTATAAGTTCTTCTTTGATGATGACAATGTTCTTGGTCTTCATTATGATGGGCCTGATGTTTCAAGCTCTTATTGGCCAAAGCCTTCACTCCTTAGTTGGGATGTTTACAGGACTAACTTCAATAGTAGTAGAGTTGCAGTGTTGAACACTCTTGGACTTTTCAATTCAACAGATAACTTCACATTTGTAACATCTGATTATGGAAGTGCACTACAACGAATAATGAAATTGGACTCTGATGGTAATGTTCGGGTGTATAGTAGAAATAATGTGACTGATAAATGGTATGTTTCATGGCACGCCATTTCAAATGGATGCCTTGCTCATGGGATTTGTGGAGCCTATAGTACTTGTAGTTACAACTCTAAAAGTGGAAGAAAATGCTCGTGTGTTCCAGGTAGCAGATTGAAGAACCATAGTGATTGGTCATATGGATGTGAACCCACGTTTGATCTTAACTGCAATATAAATAAGTCAACATTTGTGGAGATGCGGGGTGTCGAGTTTTATGGCTACGATAATGAGTATGTTGAAGTCAGTAACTATAGTGCTTGCGAGAATTTATGCTTAAGAGATTGCAATTGTAAAGGGTTTCAGCACTCATACTGGGATCAGAAAGGCTTTTATAGGTGCTTTATAAAAACTCAGCTACTCAATGGAAAGCTTTCACCATTAATCACAGGTTCAACCTACTTGAGATTGCCTAAAGGTTATAGGTTCTCTGAAGAACAACCAATCACTCCATACGACCATATTTGTTCAGTGCAACTTCAAATAGTTTACGGAACAAGTGCAAACAATTTTGTGAGGTTTTTTCTATGGTTGGCCACCGCAATTGGAGCTTTTGAATTGCTTTGCCTTTTTGTAGTTTGTTTTTTTTTAATTAGGACCCGCCAAAAGACACATCCAGATCAACATGGCTACCACCTTACTGCAGTGGGGTTCAGAAAATTTAGTTACTCAGAGTTAAAGAAAGCAACAAAGGGGTTCAGTCAAGAGATTGGAAGAGGTGCAGGAGGGGTTGTATACAAAGGCCTATTGTCTGATCAAAGACATGCAGCAATAAAGAGGCTTTATAATGCTAAACAAGGAGAAGGGGAATTTCTTGCTGAAGTAGGCATCATTGGAAGGCTTAATCACATGAATTTAATCGAAATGTGGGGATATTGTGCTGAAGGAAGACACAAGATATTGGTGTGTGAATACATGGAAAATGGTTCTTTAGCAGAAAATCTCTCCTCTAACACACTTGATTGGAGTAAGAGGTATAAAATTGCTCTTGGAATAGCTAGAGTTCTAGCATATCTACATGAAGAATGCTTGGAGTGGATTTTGCACTGTGATATAAAGCCACAAAACATACTTCTAGATTCAAACTATATGCCCAAGTTAGCAGATTTTGGGTTGTCTAAGCTTCATAATAGAAACAACCTCAACAATCCAAGCATATCTATGATTAGAGGAACTAGAGGATACATGGCACCTGAATGGATTTTCAATTTGCCAATCACATCAAAGGTTGATGTGTTTAGCTATGGAATTGTTGTGTTGGAAATGATAACAGGAAAGAGCCCGACTGCAGGTGTCAAAATTATTAATGGGGAAGAGGTAAGTGATAGGAGGTTGGTTACATGGGCAAGAGATAAAAGGAGCAGCACATCATGGGTGGAGCAAATTATTGATCCTGCAATTGGATCAAATTATGATAAAAGTAAGATGGAAATTTTGGCTAGCGTGGCTTTGGATTGTGTCATGGAAGACAGAAGTTCAAGGCCTACCATGAGCCGAGTAGTTGAAATGTTAAGTGATGCTTAATAATAAATGATATAAATCATTGTTATTGTTGTATTTTACATATCATATCATTTCTTATTGCGACCTTGTTGCGCTACGAGACATGAAAGAGTATCTTCATGCAACCCTCACAACCTCTAGCTCCTTCTCTACGCCAACTTTATATATTAATTTTATTTCGATCATCAAAATGCTTCATTGACGATAATTGCTACACCTAAACTTTAGGACCATTATATGGAGTCTTACTACTAACATACTCCCTCTTAAAAAATAGAAGGAACACATTAGCACCTCTACACACTTTCACTTGGACTAAAGAATACAGACTCGCTTTCTTCCTTAGGAACTCCATACACCTTCACCAGAGAGCTTATCTTTCTGATGGCGGAAATGCATCTAACGTGGAAAGGTGGGACCTTACTCCGGGGATGTGTTTGTTTGTGCGGAGACTTTCTTGGAGAATGATGGAGAATGAGATACACTACTAAATAAGATAGAAGCTTCTAGAAATAAAGGGTATTATGGAACCTTCAAGATACACTATTAAATAAGATATAATTAAGAACTAGTCCAATCTTAAGTTTTCTAGATCTTTCTAGTAATAGGAACTAGAGTATTCATATCTCTAGATTTTTCTTTTGTAATCAATGCTTCTAGATCCCTCTCTTTTGTAATGTAAGCCCTACAAGAGTAGTATAAATAGGGCTCATCACCAAGCATTTGTCATCCAAGCAATATCCAAGCAATAATTAACTAACAACAAGTTCTCTTGAGAATTTAGAGAGTTTCTCTCTTTTTCCACCCTTCCTCTTGTCCCTGAGCCAGATTTGGCATCAGAGTAGGTTACGATATCTCGGAGTTGAGTGGAGCGAAGAAATCAACGGAAAGTGAGTTTTCAAGTGAGCAAGGAGTTGCTATCCCAAAACTTCACTTTGCGACCATTTGTTCGTGAAACTAACACCGCCAACAAAACTTCGACGCACCGCCACGATCTTCACAAAAAAATATCATCAACCATCATTGTCAAAATGCCACCTAGAAGACAAAACAAAAGGTCTTTGCATGAAATCGAGATGGAAGAAATGAGGCGACAAATTCAACAACTACAAGAGACTGTCAATGCCCAACAAGCCTTATTGGAAGCACAACGAAGAAGATTTGAAGATGATGGCTCCAGTAGTGACTCTTCATCATCTAGAAGCAGTCGCTCACACCGACGTCAACTTCGGATGAATGATATCAAAGTAGACATTCCAGATTTTGAAGGGAAGCTACAACCCGATGAGTTTGTGGATTGGCTACAAACCATTGAACGTGTATTTGAGTATAAGGAGGTTCCCGAGGAGCAAAAGGTAAAGATCATTGCTGTCAAGCTGAAGAAACACGCTTCAATTTGGTGGGAAAATCTTAAAAGGAAACGAGAGCGTGAAGGGAAAAGCAAGATCAAGACATGGGAGAAGATGCGTCGAGAACTAACCCGTAAGTTTTTACCTCCTCATTATTATCAAGACAATTTTATTCAATTACAAAATCTTCGTCAAAAATCTTTGTCAGTAGAAGAATACACTAGAGAATTTGAGAAGTTAATGATGAAATGTGACATCCAAGAAAAGGAAGAGCAAACGATTGCTCGATACCTTGGGGGGCTAAACACTGAAATTGCACACCCAGTCCAACTCCAACAATATTGGTGCTTGGATGAGGTTATCCGTCTAGCCATTCGGGTTGAGAAACAATTACCTAAAAAATCTTCATACCAACCTCTTTCCTACACCAAAAATTATGTCCACCATAACAAACCATCAACCCAAGAACCTAGTTCCTCAATCAAACCCCAACCAAAGACAACCAAAGAGAACAATTCTAAGACACTCAAATGCTTCAAATGCCAAGGGTTTGGACATATTGCTTCTGATTGTCCGAATCGTAAAACCATCACCATCATTAAGGGGGAGATACACGAAGCTTCTGAAGAAGAAGATAATCGTGAAGCATTGGAAGAAGAGGAGATGGGAGAGCCAATATATGACGAAAAGCCTGTTCCTGCCGATTATGGTGAATCACTGGTAGTTAGAAGAAGCTTACACACAAAAACAGCCAAAGAAGAACCATGGCTAAGACACAATATCTTCCACACTCGTTGCACCTCGCAAGGCAAAGTTTGTGAGGTCATCATCGATAGTGGAAGCTGTGAGAATGTTGTGTCAAACTATATGGTGGAAAAATTGAAGTTGCCGACAAAGGAGCACCCACAACCATACAAGCTACAATGGCTCAACAAAGGTAATGAGGTGAGAGTATCTAAGCGCTGCCTTGTATATTTCACCATTGGTCAAAAGTACAAAGATAATGTATGGTGTGATGTTATTTCTATGGATGCTTGCCACCTTCAACTTGGGAGACCTTGGCACTATGATCGCCATGCCTTATACGACGGTCATGCCAACACCTACACATTTGTGAAGGATGGAGTTAAAATCAAATTATTGCCCTTACCACCCAATGAGTTTGATGAAGGAAAAAAGGATTCCAAACCGCTAGTATCTTTAGTTGCAAAGGAACCATTCAAGGTGACAACAGAGGAAGCACAGACCATGAGTTTTGTTTTATTGGTCGAATCAAATGAAGAAGCCCTCATTCCAAAGGAAGTTGAGCAATTGCTTGCTGAGTTCTCAGATGTTATTCCATCAGAAATTCCCGCAGAACTGCCTCCAATGCGAGACATACAACATGCCATTGACTTTATCCCTGGAGTGTCCATTCCTAACAGACTAGCTTATAGGATGAGTCCAACAGAGCATGTTGAAGTGCAACGCCAAGTTGAGGAGCTTCTACAAAAAGGGTTAATTCGAGAAAGTGTTAGCCCATGTGCTGTACCTGCACTTTTAATACCAAAGAAGGATGGTAGTTGGAGAATGTGCATGGACAGTCAAGCAGTCAACAAGATCACTATTAAGTATCGATTTCCTATACCTAGGCTCGATGATATGTTGGATCAACTACATGGTGCCAGTATCATCTCTATGATTGATCTTCGAAGCGGTTACCATCAAATCATAATTCGTCCAGGAGATGAATGGAAGACAGCTTTCAAGACAAGAGACGGCTTGTATGAGTGGACAGTTATGCCTTTCGGATTATCAAATGCTCCGAGTACATTTATGCGGTTAATGAATCAGGTACTTCGCCCATTTATTGGTGAGTTTGTTGTCGTGTACTTTGATGATATCTTGATCTATAGCAAAAGTAAGGAAGAACTCTTCGTGAGCTAAAACTTTATGCCAACCTCAAGAAATGCTCATTCTTGACCGATGAAGTAAAACTCCTTGGATATATCATCACTGCTGAAGGGATAAGAGTTGACCCAAGCAAGATAGAAGCTATCAATAGTTGGCCAACTCCAAAGTCCGTCCATGACATAAGGAGTTTTCACGGATTAGCTTCTTTTTACAGGAGGTTCATTAAAAACTTTGGCTCGATTGCTGCCCCTCTCACAGAATGCATCAAAGGAGATCAATTCAAGTGGTCAGAAGAAGCGAATAAAAGCTTTACGGAGCTAAATAAGCACTTGACCAAAGCACCTGTGCTGGCCCTTCCGAACTTTGACCAAGTATTCGAAGTCAGTTGTGATGATTCGAACGTTAGAATTGGAGCTGTTCTCAGCCAAGAGGAACATCCTATAGCCTTCTTTAGTCAGAAACTCAACAATGGTAAGCTCAAGTACTCTACTTATGACAAGGAGTTTTATGCCGTTGTTCGTGCTCTTCAGCACTGGAGCCACTACTTGTTGAATAAGGAGTTTGTTCTTTACTCTGACCATGAAGCCCTTAAACACTTGAACTCTCAACAGAAGATCAACCGTAGACATGCTGCTTGGAGTGAGTTTTTGCAATCTTATCCGTTTTTACTCAAGCACAAGGCAGGAGTTCAAAATGTTGTAGCAGATGCACTCAGCCGACGTTATAGTCTACTTACGACTCTACAAACGAAGGTTATTGGATTTGAGATTATCAAAGAGTTGTACCCAGATAATCCCGACTTTGGTAAAGTTTGGAGTTCCACTGATCTACAGTCATCTCAAGGATATTACAAACATGACGGATTCTTGTTCAAAGGAAAATCTATATGCATTCCCCAATGTTCTCTAAGGGAAGAAATTATTTGGGAGGCCCATGATGGAAGACTAGCAGGGCACTTTGGACGAGATAAAACAGTGGCCTTAGTAAAGGAGAATTTCTATTGGCCTAAGTTGGAAAGAGATGTCAACAGGCACATCCAAAGGTGCAAAATTTGTCACTTGGCCAAAGCTAAAAGTCAAAATACAGGGTTATATATGCCACTTCCAGTTCCTAAGGAACCTTGGGAAGATGTTAGTATGGATTTTGTCCTTGGACTACCTCGAACTCAACGACAGAAGGATTCCATAATGGTAGTCGTAGACAGGTTTTCTAAAATGGCCCATTTCATACCATGTCAGAAGACTAAGGAATTTGTTCGTCTTCATGGCATCCCAAAAACCATCACATCCGACCGAGATGTAAAATTCTTAAGCCACTTTTGGAGAACACTGTGGAAGAAAATGGGTACTAAACTACAATTCAGCAGTGCTAGTCACCCTCAGACAGATGGGCAAACAGAGGCAATTAATAGGCTTTTGGGGAATTTACTTCGAAGCTTTGTGGGAAAGAATTTGAGGCAATGGGATCTTATTCTTGCTCAGATTGAATTTGCTTACAATAACTCCACCAATCAAGCTACTGGGAAGTGTCCATTTGAGGTGGTTTACGGCATGCGTCCCCTTAGCCCACTGGACTTGACTCCATCAACAAACACTCAACAGTATAGTGCAGATGCAGATCAAAGGGCCAATGAAATAAAAAAATTTGCATGAAAAGGTTCGTGAAAGAATTGAAAAACAAAATTCAAGGTATAAGACTCAGGGGGACAAACATCGCAGGGTGCACACATTCAAAGAAGGAGACTTGGTATGGATACACTTGCGAAAGGAGCGATTTCCTAATAAACCAAATGCCAAGTTATCTCCAAGAGCTGATGGTCCTTTCAGACTTGCGCAGAAAATCAATGATAATGCCTACAAAATTAAGCTACCAGGTGGCTATGGAGTCTCTGCAACTTTCAATGTTGCTGATCTTTCACCATACTTTGGCAATGAAGAAGATTTTCGACTCGAGGACGAGTCGACTCCTGTAACACCCCTTTTCTACCCGGTAATTATTTAATAAAATCAGAGTTACAAAAAAAATTCATTATCCCATACTTCGAAAAGAGATGTCACACATTCATCGATAACCAAAACGTCACATACGATATATAACACTTTGTCAAAAAGGGACGAAGCCCATAACACCGGTTTAGTTAACCACATCGCCAAAAATACATCACCACGCAGCGGAATAGAAATAAGTTTCAAAACATAACATCATAACATCCTGAATGGACTCCAAACAAATAAAATGCAACAGCCAAAGTCTAGCGTTCATCCCCCCCCCCCCTTGAGTGTTACATATCAAAGCAAAGGACACCGACTCAGACTAGCGAAGTGATAAGTCATGTTTTAGTATGTTTTTAGTACTTATTTTAAGTAGTTTATTTGATGTTTTGATTCTAGTTTAGAGCTATTTTACTACAAATTGTTGGTTTCTATTCTCAGGTTATTATTGGAGCAATTGAGGAATTTTAGTGCTTAAAGAGCAAAGGATAAAAAGGCAAAAGGATGGGGAGAAGAATAAGAAACAGAAGGTGCAAAAATCAGATTTTGGAGGGAAGTTGAAAAAATGAAAGGAAGCTGAAAAAACCCTGAGCGCGATCCGTGCGCCCTGGCACGATCCGTGCGCCTGGGAGGCGCGATCCGTGTGCTTGGGAGGCGCGATCCGTGCGCCTGGTTCGCAAAATGGAAGGAAGCTGAAAAAACCCTGAGCGCGATCTGTGCGACTGGGAGGCGCGATCCGTGCGCCCTGGCACAATCCGTGCGCCTGGGAGGCGCGATCCGTGCGTCCCTTCTGATGGCCAAAAATGTTACAACTCTTCCCATTCTGTCTTTATGGATTGTAATTGATATTTAGTGCTTTGTCTCTGATCTTGGCCTATAAAAAGGACCCCAATGTAGCTTCACATTCATCTTGGATCTTTGTAATTTTCACTCCAAGTTTATGTTAAAGTCCTTGCAAGTTTCTATTAAGGTTATTGTTATTCTGCCCTTTTTACAATTCAGTCTTTTACACGCTTTATTTTATTTCTCGCTATTTACATTATGTCCTTCTCTTCTACTCCCTTGTCTACAATGAGCAATTGTGAGTAGACTTCTCTTAGTCTTGGGATTATGGGAAACAATCCAATGATGGTCCCTAAATAATCCCAAAGCTAGGCCCTATCTTATGATTGCTTTGACTTTTAATCTAATTCCATTGTACAAATTTGTATAACCCAAATGTCAAGCGAAGTACCGAAAGGTGAAGCTTTACATTAGAACAAATGGAATTAGACAAAGTAACCAAAGCATGAGAATAGCCGAGGTGACTTTGGGACAATAAGGTTGTGCTTAATGGGTTTCGGCGATGATCAACCATGAGAATAGGCTTGATCATCGTTTCGAGACACGTTCTTGTTGTCCGAAAGGAAACATGAATTAAACCGCAAGAATACCTTGTCCTTAAAACAAACTAAATTATAAGATAGAGAATAGCTAAAGGGTTTTTCTATTACCATCATTGTGATCTAACCATGATCCCAAGACGCTTTTTTTTATCCTAAAGTTAAAACCAAACATTTTCTACTTAATCATTCCTTTTCAGCTAATCACCACTGAAACTAGATTGGTAATTACATATAACTCCCTGTGGATCGATATTATTAATACGCGATATACCCGTACACTTGCAGCTTATCAAGTTTTTGGCACCGTTGCCGGGGAGTTAGTGATATTGATCAAAATTTTGGTACCGGTTAGACTGAAATTTTTTTCCTTTTATTTTATTTTCTTATTCTCTTTTTCTTTGAATGCGAAGAGTCCGAAGTCTTGGACAAATCGTTGAACCAATTCCTGAAATTGAAAGGTTCTTACATAGAAGAAGAAGAGAATTGCGCAATAACCAAGAAATGGCTGCTAACGCAAATCGTGCTCTCAAAGAGTATGCTACGCCTTCTACGGCAGAGCCACATCCTGTTATTGTGCATCCAAATGTTGATGCAAACAATTTTGAGATTAAACCATCATTTCTTTCTATGGTCCAACAGAACCAATTTTCCGGTTCTGCTACTGATGACCCAAATCTTCATCTGTCTATTTTTCTCGAATACTGTGGCACTCTAAAACTAAATGGAGTGACTCCGGAAGCCATAAGGCTGAAACTTTTTCCTTTCTCGTTAAGGGATAAAGTCAGGGCCTGGTTTCACTCATTACCTAATGAGTCTGTCACAGCTTGGGATCAACTAAGGCAAGCATTCCTTGCCAGATTCTTTCCCCCAAGCAAAACTGCTCAATTGAGGAATCAAATTACAAGATTCACTCAGAATGATGGGGAGTCTCTTTATAATGCATGGGAGCGTTTCAAGGAAATGCTGAGGCTTTGCCCCCATCATGCACTAGAGAGATAGGTTGATCATCCATACATTTTATAATGGTCTGTTGTACACCACAAAAATGACTGTTGATGCAGCTGCAGGTGGTGCCCTTATGAACAAGAATATTGAGGAAGCTTAGGCCTTGATTGAAGACATGGCGTAGAACCACTACCAGTGGACAAGCGAGAGGGCCGTCACGGCTCCATCTGCACAAAAGAAAGAACCAGGTAAGTACGAAGTTTCTGCCCTTGATCATATAGCTTCTAGAGTAGATGCGTTGTTTGCTAAGTTTGATAAAATGAGCGTGAATGCTATCTCTCCTACTACATCTTCTTCTTCTTGTGAAACCCTAGGGGCATCTACTGCTGGTTCTGGGCAAGCTAATTTCGCTCAAAAGGGGGATCCATTTTCAAACACTTATAACCCCGGATGGAGGAATCATCCAAATTTTTCATATAAAAATCCTCCATCAACTCAACCAGCAGTTGGAACACCCCCTGGTTTTCAAAATCAAAGGCCACCTCAAAAATCCAACTTGGAAACCTTATTGGAAACTTTTGTGTTAACTCAAACTAAGCAAAATGAAGAGTTCAAAAACCAAAACTCATTTTTGAATGACACTCTTATCAAGTTAACAACAAAAGTGGACTCTATCTCTACTCATAACAAAATGTTGGAAAACCAAATTTCTCAAGTGACTCAACAAGTCGCTTCATCCTCTAGATCCTCCGGAACCTTTCCTGGACAGTCAGAGCCAAATCCCAAAGCCCAAATTAATGCTGTCATTTTAAGGAGTGGTAGACAATTAGAAGAGCCTAAGGGAACTAATGAGGATAGTATGAGTGAGAATGAGAAAGAAAAAGAGATTCAAAATGAGAGTGAGAATGAGAAAGAAAAAGAGATTCAAAATGAGAGTGAGGTAACTGAGGTTGAAAAAGAGAAAGAACCACCTTATGTTCCACCACCACCTTACAAGCCCAAGATACCATTCCCTCAAAGGTTAGCCAAGTCTAAGCTAGAAGTACAGTTCAAAAAGTTTGTTGATTTACTGAAAAAACTTCACATTAACATTCCATTCACAGATGCCCTGTCTCAGATGCCATCATATGCAAAGTTTTTAAAAGAAATTTTATCAAAGAAAAGAAAAATTATGATGTGATTAAAGATGTGATTAAAGATGACGATCACAGGACAAGTAACCACCTAGTTGATGATGATACCCTTGGACTTAGGAATCCTTAGGGCCGCTAATTATGATGATGATCAATGGGTTTACCCGTTTAAGGAACCTTGTCGCAGTATGGGCAAGGACTCGTCGCAGAATGGGCGAATCGTACCTTAGTAATTTAAGTTGTAGGAGGAACCTTGTCGCAGTATGGGCAATGACTCGTTGTAGTATGGGAGAGCCGTACCTCAAAGGATGGTGATGATGATAGGTGGGGTGGTAAGCAAGCGATTATGAGAGTAGTAATAGAGACGGCCACGACCCGAGCTTGCGGGTAGGCCCATTGGGGTCTCCTAAGTCGGGCACTACTGGGGCGTTCCACAAAATACTGGGGGTACTCTGACTAGACTCTATTTATTTCCTGAGATGTGAGGGCACTTACATCCGTTTACCCAGAGTTAGACGGATCCAAATGATTGACATAGTAGTTAACATTTTGAGCGTGACGTTGGAGTAGTGGGTATTAGGATTGCGTTGATGTTGTATTTCTAGGACCGTACGCGAGGTCGCGAGATTGAGGATTAGATGACGATTAGTTGATGATTGTTTGTGTATGCGTGTATGTATGTTGTATCCACTACCTGTCGATGTGGACGCCGAGAAGTAGTTCGCACGAGACGAAGACTTTTGTTATTATGTATTGATTATTCGTTTGTTCGTCAAAAGTTGTAATGAGTGGTAAAAGCTCTAAGACATGTGACACATGGGTTTCATGGGGTTTTTACTTCACTTTTGTTATTTGTTTGATTTGTATTTTTGTATTTTCGCATTTGTTGGTGACACTTTTTATTTCGTTTGACTTAATTTTTTTTAAAGACGTATTTTCTAGGCTAAAGTGCTCCCGGGGTCCCTTATCTTTATTTAAAGTAACGGTTTGGTCCTTTATCTTTTTTTGTCCCAAATCAAGCCTTTATGTTTTAAATTTTTGACACATAAATCATTTTCTGTCCCAAATCAGTCCTTTATGTTTCAAATTTTTAACACATAAATCCTTTTTTTTGACACATAAATCAGCACTGTTAATGGAAAAGGATTTATGTGTCAAAAATTTGAAAGATAAAGGACTTATTTGAGACAAAAAAAACATAAAGGACTAATTCGTTACTTTAAATAAAGATAAGGGACCCCGAGAGCACTTTACCCTATTTCTATGAATTCTTTTATTTACGTCACGTTTTCCAAACAGAACACCCCGGCCTCTGCTTCCCTGTCGTACGTCGTTGCTGTCATTTTCGTTGCTTGTGCTTCAATTGCAACAGATCATTCTCATGAGTCCTGTTATCATTTCGTTTAGTCGTCCCGCCTTACAATGTCGTACAATGCTCTGGTTTCATCTTCAGTCTCAGCGGAACTCCGACTCGGATTCTCTCAACCACTGAGAGTTGTAACACCCCATTTCTACCCGGTATTTAAATAAAAATTGTCAGAGTTCAAAAACTATTTTTTTTTCAACACGTCAAAAGGATGCTACATTTTCTTCGCACAAAACAACAATATTATAGTAACAAGGTTCTCTTAAAAATTAATACGATTACGCAACACACAGCAAAGGGATGGAATCCTCAAAGATATATTATTATTTCAGTTCACATAACAGGAACTACAACGTCTCGCAGCGGAATAAAAATAAATCTCATCACACATAACGCAGCCTCAACAATAACATAAATATCTTAATAAAATTGTTCAACAACTCAAATGAACAATCAAAAGAAAACTAGCACCCATCCCCTGAGTGTTACGTATCAGAGCACTAGACCGACTCAGGAGTGAAGAAATAACAGCCTTCACTCATGGTTACCTGTAATAATAATAACAACAAAGGGGTGAGTCTAAACCGCATAATAAGGCTTATAATAAGTTGTATGCTAGAATATAGGACTACACCCATCACAGCAACATTTTTATATTTTTAATAATTATATATCTATATGTATGTATAGCAACTTCCATAGTATATATATATATATTTATATATATATATATATATATATATATATTTATATATATATATATATTTATTTATATGTATATAAGTATGCATTATACTTATAACAACATCCAGAAACTTATACATTTATATATAACAACACTCAGCAACTTGTACATATATATAAAATGACATTCAGTAACTTATATATATATATATATATATATATATATATATATATATATATATATTACATTCAGCAACTTGCTTATACTTATACCTGTACATTATACACATACCACTTCCACAATTTATACACAGGAACACCCACAGCGTATAAAGATATATATATATATATATATATATATATATATATATATATATATATATATATATATACGCCTATATATATCAACATTCACAATATAAACATAAAACTACTCACAGTTTATATACATGTATTGTCACGCAGTCTTATCACACACCAACAAAATTATTAATGACGAGCATGCATGTATGAGGTGCAGAATGCATGTGGTACCATTATCACTTCTCATTAGCCAATTGGGCACGTCGCGACCGCAGCCGAAAAAAATAACGTCAAGACCGCAGCCTAAAAATGCATCGTCAAGACCGCAGCCTAATGTATGCATGTGACTCCTTGAACAATCAACAAACATAATTTCTCACAACCACAAGTCACACACATCATCCTTATAAATCACAACGTCAAGACCGCAGCCTAAAATCATCACCAAAAATTCGGTCCATAGACCCATCAACACTCAACAACAACATTGGCACATACAAGTGTGCCAGCGCTACTCACAGCACCACACAACACCTATACATCAATAGGCAGCATACACAGATAGAGGACTAAACAAGCTTCGAAACGCCCTTTGAAGCACTCAAAACGGACACCCGAGTCACAAGATAGATCAAAAACAATTTAGGAACAAAACTGAGACACGTGCTGAAAATGGCTCCCAGGCGCTGGGCGCCTAGCAGGGAACAGCAGCACACAAAACTAGCGCAGGCAAACTGGCGCAACTTAGATAGGAACAGCTACAGGCAACACAAAAACTGGCGCAAGAGGGATCCCGGCGCCCAGCAGGGATCCTGGCGCCCAGACACAGAAACTAGCGCAGCAGCACCAAAAACTGGCGCAGCAGGGATCCTGGCGCCCAGACACAGAAATTGGCGCAGGGAACAGAATTGGCAACACAGTGCAGGATTTGGCGCCCAGGGACAGGGCACCCACCAAAATGTCACGATAGTGTACAAAGTGCTCAGGAGCAAGGTCCAACCTACAACATATGATATAACAACCAGTTCTGGGCGCTTGGGGCACCAGAACCAGTGACATAGGAAATTGAACATATGCATGGGCGCCTAGGGCGCCTTCCCAAACAGCACTGGAACAACATGGAGCCTTACTGGAACGACTTAGTATAGTTAGGCAAGGTATCCCACACTGAGACTGAGGTTAAAACATCGAGGGAAACATAAATTGCTTGGCGCCTAGGCATAGGGACCCAAAAACTGCAACAGAGCACAAGGCAGGCAACATGGCTCCGGGGGAGGGGATCCCAGTGATATTTCAGGACATACAGTCTAGCAACCAAAACTCAACCACAACGACATCCAAATAACATGACTACCCAGAAATATAACTTGGGAACACAACACGGGCAGCCAAATTTAGGCGCTCTTGGCGCCCAGGCACAGGGATCCTGCGCCCAAGGTGCCACTACACCAAGGCAGCAACACCGAAACACAGCAGATAGGCAACAGGCGCCCATGGCGCCCAGACAGCAGCAACAATGCATGGAATTGGCAACAACAATGGCGCCTAAGGCGCCTAGGGTCCTTCAAACTCAACTTTTTCCAAAACTTACATATGTTCAATTATTCAACAATTATTTCTAACATCTCAAATTTCATTTCCCATCTTCAAACACTCAATTTATCCATCAATTGGCATACACCATGATTTTCACATACATCTCATAACTCATACAATTTTCAATAAAACACATAGAGACAATCAATCTTCACGAAATCTGTAACACCCCATTTCTACCCGTTAATTTGATTGTAAAAATCAGAGTTTCAAAATCGCTTTCATCGCAAGGAATGTTACACATACTTTGAATAAAACATCGTACTTCAATAAAACAGTTCAACATCAATAATTATGCAATACGTAGCACCAGTATCAATAAGAGATTTCAGAGAAGTACAGTTAATGAAACACGTACCTCTAATAAGACCATCCCTCTAAGCAGGCTCCTCTCCTGCCAATGCGAACACTTTCCCACTAGACCTTTCTTTCTTCGGCTTTGTACATTTGGCACTGATATGCCCAGACTCACCACAGTTGAAACACACCACATCCTTGACCCTACACTCGGCCGCCATATGACCCTTTTTACCACAACGGTAGCAAACTCTCTCATCAGACCCGCATGTAGTACTCTTGTGGCTAGGTTTGCCACACTTAAAACAGACAATGCTAGCAGGAGCATCTCCCCCACTAGCCCTCTTACCTCCAGCAGCCCTCTGATAACTCTTACCTGCAGGAACCTCATACGGCTTGCTTCGACTAGGAAACTTACCCTTTTTCTCAGACACAGCTTTGTAATGTGCAGTACTGTCCTCCTCAAAGATCCTACAGCTATCAACCAGATCAGCGAACACACGGATCTTCTGGTAACCAATTGCCTTTTTGATGTCAGGCCTCAAACCATTCTCGAACTTGATGCATTTCGAGAACTCAGCTGTAGCCTCACTATAGTGCGGATAGAATTTTGCCAATTCCACAAACTTCGCCGCATATGCAGTCACAGACATACCACCCTGCTTCAGTTCCAGGAACTCTATTTCTTTCTTTCCTCGGACATCTTCAGGAAAATACCTTCTCAGAAATTCTCTGCTGAATACCTCCCAGGTAATCTCTTCTTGTACAGCCTCCAACCTCTGCCTAGTAGCCATCCACCAGTCGTCGGCCTCCTCAGCTAACATGTGAGTACCAAAGCGGACCTTCTACTCAACAATGCAGTCCATCACCCTGAAAATCCTCTCGATCTCTTTCAACCAAGCCATAGCACCATCTGGATCATATTTGCCCTTAAAAGTGGGCGGATTCTCTCTCTGGAAAGTAATCAGACTCCGAAAACCAGCGTTCTCCCCAGCATTCTGCTGATTCTGCACAGCCTGAGCCATGGCAGCGAAAGCAGCAGCAATCGCAGTGTCGTTTCTCCCAGCCATCTCAACTCAAAGCTGCAACAAAACCAACAGTTAGAATAAGTCGACAATACTAGATTGTCAATGACTGGACAACTTGGCCGGACAGACCGAACTTTTGCTCTGATACCACTAATGTAACACCCCTTTTCTACCCGTTAATTTGATTGTAAAAATCAGAGTTTCAAAATCGCTTTCATCGCAAGGAATGTTACACATACTTCGAATAAAACATCGTACTTCAATAAAACAGTTCAACATCAATAATTATGCAATACGTAGCACGCCCCCAATGGGGAAAACCTCAAGCATCAGTCATCGTCACCACAACCTTGACATCAATAAAACCAACTACGCAGCGAAAAGTAAAATAAAGAGAAACCATCAAATAACATATAACAACCAAAATGGTCTTAAAACATTGAGTTCGTTTCCCCCCTGAGTGCTACGTATCAGCGCATGACGACCCGACTCAAAATTAGTGAAGATACCTAGGTCTTCACTCGTGATTACCGGCACGTTACCGCATAGGGGTAACATTCAAACAGAAGGGTGAGTCCAATTCAATCCATATAATAAATCATATGATAAGGAATAAGTCAAAGTCACAGCACTAGAGTAACCACATCACAGTCATCAATTACGTCATTGCAACAACTCATCACGATGTCATGTAACTATATGAAATGCAACCCACTCGCGGGCATATGCATGAGGTACCTTTCATCATCGTCGCTTAGCCTTTATGGCCTCATCGTCGCTTAGCCTTTATGGCCTCATCATCGCTTAGCCTTTATGGCCTCATCGTCGCTGGGTTCATGCACATGGAATACATGAGACACTATGACATGCACCACACACAAACACACAATCACCGTCAACTATGTGACCCGTCACTTACCAATTTGCCAAATAAGAGGCACAACACCTGTCAATTTATAATTACACACAACAACGTCGCTATATTTCATCGTCGCTTATTATCATCGTCGGTTAGCCTTTTGGGCCTCATCGTCACTTATCCATAAACGTCATCAATCAAACAATAGCCACTAAGGGCAAAACCGTCATTTAACTAGATACTAAGGGCATCATCGTCATTTACACATCATCATCAATAATATTTGCCACTAAGGGCAAAAACGTCACTTAACTAGCCACTAAGGGCATCATCGTCATTTACACATCATCATCAATAATATTGGCCACTAAGGGCAAAAACGTCATTTAACTAGCCACTAAGGGCATCATCATCATAATCACCTATTTTGACACTAAAGTGTTAAAACTGTTGGTTATACGCAAAAAGGGTTTTTAAAGGACTCAATGCGGCTTTACAACGTCACTGGGATGACCACTGGGGACAGCCACTTGGGCGCCTAGAAACCACCAGAAAATAATAAGTTTTTATTTTAAAAATAAGACACACAGGTAGACAACCGAAAAAGCTTCCCAACACTTTTTGAAACGTTTAAAACGGATGCCCGAGTCAAAAGATATAGCGAAAACAGTTTTTATTAAAAATCGGGAACATCCTGAAAGTGGTGCCCAGGCACTGGGCGCCTAAGACACAAACTTAGACATCGCAGGCGACACAGGCAACGGGCGCGCACACGGGCGCCATGCGCCCAGCGGCAACAGCACGCAACACAGCACGCAACACAGCGCCCCACAACACACGCACCCACGCACACACGCACACGGTGCCCTTGGCGCCCAGCGCCTGTCGCCCAGCGCCCAGCAACACGTTCCAGCAACAAAAATCCAGCAACACAATCATGGCCAAGGCGCCCTATGCGCCCAGGCACTTAGACATTCAGCAACACAATCAAACATATAGCGCCCTAGGCGCCCATGCCACAACCAAAAGTGGATTTTTTCAGCCACCAATCATGAAGATCACATACATATCACTAACCAAACATGAAATTACACACAAATCAATAACATGGATAGATCTAGGCTAACTCTACCTTACAACCTATCATGCCACCTATTATATAAATCGAATGAAACTCCCCTTACCTTGGATTTGAAGAACGGAAGCCCTAGAGACAGTCACGAACAGAACCACAGCAACGGATCACGTCCCTTAGCTCCACTTGAGTCGCGACCTCTTCTCCTCCTCTCTCTTCTCCAACGGCGCTCTCACTCTCTCTCTTCTCTTCTGTCAATTCGCAAATGACCACACCAAACCCTAACTCCACTTGACTTAGCCACTTCGCATAGCTTATGGATCATGGGCTTGGGCTTTTCACTTAAGCCCAAGTTCATTCAAGTGGCGCCTCCTTTTCCTAATACCACCAACATAAAATTAATATAATTTTAATTAATTAAATTATATCCCATAAATTAAATTAAATTAAATTAAATTCCCAATTACTTTACTAAATAATTTACTAAATAAATTAATTACATATTAATTACCCATTGCTTTATATCTGTTGATTGTTGTAAAAGATTGGGTCTTGTTTTATCTGCTATGTATGGGGATATGGTTGTCGATACTCCTGTGAAGGGGTCGGTGATTACTTCCCAGGTGTGTTCTCAGTGTCCCATGTCGATCTTCGGCAGGGACTTTGTCGTGAATTTTGTTTGCTTGCCGTTGAGAGGACTGGATGTAATCTTGGGCATGGACATGTTAGAGAATAACCACGTCCATATCAACTGTCGTAGCAAGTCGGTTAGTTTCGGGGAAGAAGATTCTGTTTTAGTATCCGCTAGTCAGTTGAAGAAGTTGAGGAAAGAAGGAGTTCAGCTATTTTCGTTGATGGCATCGTTGTCTGCTGAGATTCAAGCTGTTATTGAAGAACTGCAAGTGGTACGCGAGTTTCCTGAGGTTTTTCCTGACGAAATTCCGAGTGTGCCGCCGGAGAGGGAAGTTGAGTTCTCGATTGATCTTGTACCTGGTACGAGGCCTGTGTCTATGGCACCGTACAGGATGTCGGCGTCGGAATTGTCTGAGTTGAAGACGCAACTCGAAGAATTGCTTGAGAAAAAGTTTGTGAGACCGAGTGTATCACCGTGGGGAGCTCCGGTATTGTTAGTAAAGAAGAAAGATGGGAGTATGAGGTTATGTGTGGACTATCGTCAGTTGAATAAGGTAACTATCAATAACAAGTATCCGCTTCCGAGGATCGACGATTTGATGGATCAGTTGGTGGGTGCCCGTGTTTTCAGCAAAATTGATTTGAGGTCCGGATATCATCAGATTAAGGTGAAGGACGAAAATGTTCAGAAGACAGCTTTCAGGACAAGGTATGGGCATTATGAGTATTCAGTGATGCCGTTCGGCGTGACCAATGCACCTGGTGTATTTATGGAATATATGAATCGTATTTTCCATAATTACCTAGATCGGTTTGTGGTGGTCTTCATAGATGACATTCTAGTTTATTCTAAGTCGGAGGAAGAGCATGCCGAGCACCTGAAGTCAGTATTGGAAGTTCTGAAAGAGAAAAAGTTGTATGCTAAGTTATCGAAGTGTGAGTTCTGGCTGAAAAAGGTGAGTTTTCTTGGGCACGTGATTTTTGGTAATGGTATTGCGGTTGATCCGGCAAAAGTAGAAGCAGTGTTGGAGTGGGAGGCTCCGAAATCCGCAATAGAGATCAGAAGCTTTTTGGGTTTGGCTGGGTACTACAGGAGGTTCATCGAGGGTTTTTCCAAGTTGGCCCTTCTGTTGACTCAGTTGACTTGTAAGGGTAAAGTTTTCGTTTGGGATGCTCGGTGTAAGGAAAGTTTTATGGAACTGAAGAAGAGATTGACAACGTCGCCTGTTTTGACGTTGCCTA
Source organism: Astragalus membranaceus (assembly GCA_039519185.1). Taxonomy (NCBI): domain Eukaryota; kingdom Viridiplantae; phylum Streptophyta; class Magnoliopsida; order Fabales; family Fabaceae; genus Astragalus; species Astragalus membranaceus. The sequence goes on along the minus strand of CM076854.1, from coordinate 88,560,137 downwards.
ATCCGGAGGAACCGTTTGTTGTATATTGTGACGCTTCGAAGATGGGTCTTGGTGGTGTGCTGATGCAAGATGGGAAAGTCGTTGCGTAAGATTTGGAGGCACTATCTTTATGGTTCGAGGTTTGAGGTGTTCAGTGATCATAAGAGTCTGAAGTATCCGTTCGATCAGAAGGAGTTGAATATGAGATAGCGTCGGTGGTTGGAGCTCTTGAAGGATTATGACTTCGGTTTGAATTATCATCCCGACAAAGCTAATGTCGTGGCTGATGCTTTAAGCCGAAGGTCTTTGCATATGTCGGCAATGATGGTGAAGGAATTAGAGTTGATTGAGGAATTCCGAGATTTGAGTTTGGTTTGTAGAATGACACCTCGTAGTGTCAAGCTGGGAATGTTAAAGATCGATAATGACTTTCTGGGCAGCATCAGAGAGGCTCAGAAGTCAGATGTCAAGTTGATAGATTTAATGAATGGGGTTGGTCAATCTGAAGATGAAGATTTCAAATTGGATTCTCGTGGTGTGTTGAGGTTCCAGGGTAGGATGTGTTCCGGATGATGCGGAGATGAGAAAAGCAATTTTGGAGGAGGGTCACCGTAGCAAGTTGAGTATCCATCTTGGAGCAACAAAAATGTATCAAGATCTGAAAAAGATGTTTTGGTGGTATGGTATGAAGAGAGATGTGGCACAGTTTGTGTATGCCTGTTTGACCTGTCAGAAGTCGAAGGTTGAGCATCAGAAGCCTGCAGGGTTGATGCAACCGTTGGAAGTTCCAGAGGGGAAGTGGGATAGCATTGCGATGGACTTTGTGACGCGATTGCCGAATACAGTTAGGAGTCATGATGCTATTTGGGTGATCGTTGATAGGTTAACGAAGTCTGCTCACTTTGTTCCTATTAATGTCACTTATCCGGTGTCGAGGTTGGCAGAGGTCTATGTCAAAGAAATTGTGAAGTTGCACGGTGTTCCGAAGAGTATTGTGTCAGATAGGGATCCGAGGGAGAGTGTAGTGTTGGGACCGGAGATTGTCCGGGAGACTACAGAGAAAATCAAGATGATCCGTGAAAAGATGAAGGCTTCGCAGAGTCGTCAGAAGAGTTATCATGACAAGCGGAGGAAAGGTTTAGAGTTTCAGGAGGGTGAGCATGTGTTCTTGAGGGTTTCTCCTATTACCGGTGTTGGTCAAGCGTTGAAGTCGAAGAAGCTCACTCCTCGCTTTGTTGGTCCTTATCAGATTTCTGAGAGAATCGGAAATGTGGCTTATAGGGTGGCTTTACCGCCAAATCTTTCGAATTTGCACGACGTGTTTCATGTGTCGCAACTTCGGAAGTATGTTTCGGATCCATCTCATGTGATCCATATGGATGATGTAGAGGTACGGGATAATCTCACTGTGGAGACGATGCCCGTACGGATTGAGGATCGTGAAGTGAAAGTGCTTAGAGGCAAAGAGATTGCACTTGTGAAGGTGGTTTGGCTAGGAGCTGCCGGTGAAAGCATAACTTGGGAGCTGGAAACCAAGATGCGGGAGTCTTATCCAGAGTTGTTTGATCAGGTAAATTTCGAGGACGAAATTATTCTAAGTGGGGGAGAGTTGTAACACCCTAAAAATATGTAATTAATTTATTTAGTAAAGTAATTGGGAATTTAATTTAATTTATTGGATATAATTTAATTAATTAAAATTATATTAATTTTATGTTGGTGGTATTAGGAAAAGGAGGCGCCACTTGAATGAACTTGGGCTTAAGTGAAAAGCCCAAGCCCATGATCCATAAGCTATGCGAAGTGGCTAAGTCAAGTGGAGTTAGGGTTTGGTGTGGTCATTTGCGAATTGAGAGAAGAGAATAGAGAGAGTGAGAGCGCCGTTGGAGAAGAGAGAGGAGGAGAAGAGGTCGCGACTCAAGTGGAGCTAAGGGACGTGATCTGTTGCTGTGGTTCTGTTCGTGACTGTCTCTAGGGCTTCTGTTCTTCAAATCCAAGGTAAGGGGAGTTTCATTCGATTTATATAATAGGTGGCATGATAGGTTGTAAGGTAGAGTTAGCCTAGATCTATCCATGTTATTGATTTGTGCGTAATTTCATGTTTGGTTAGTGATATGTATGTGATCTTCATGATTGGTGGCTGAAAAAATCCACTTTTGGTTGTGTCATGGGCGCCTAGGGCGCCATATGTTTGATTGTGTTGCTGAATGTCTAAGTGCCTGGGCGCATAGGGCGCCTTGGCCATGATTGTGTTGCTGGATTTTTGTTGCTGGAATGTGTTGTTGGGCGCTGGGCGCCAAGGGCGCTGTGTGCGTGTGTGCGTGGGTGCGTGTGTTGTGGGGCGCTGGGCGCCATGGGCGCTGTGTGTTGTGTTGCGCGCTGTGTTGCATGCTGTTGCCGCTGGGCGCATGGCGCCCGTGTGCGCGCCCGTTGCCTGTGTCGCCTGCGATGTCTAAGTTTGTGTCTTAGGCGCCCCGGCACTGGGCGCCACTTTCAGGATGTTCCCGATTTTTAATAAAAACTGTTTTCGCTATATCTTTTGACTCGGGCATCCGTTTTAAACGTTTCAAAAAGTGTTGGGAAGCTTTTTCGGTTGTCTACCTGTGTGTCTTATTTTTAAAATAAAAACTTATTATTTTCTGGTGGTTTCTGGGCGCCCAAGTGGCTGTCCCCGGTGGTCATCCCAGTGACGTTGTAAAGCCGTATTGAGTCCTTTAAAAACCCTTTTTGCGTATAACCAACAGTTTTAACACTTTAGTGTCAAAATAGGTGATTATGACGATGATGCCCTTAATGGCTAGTTAAATGATGTTTTTGCCCTTAGTGGCCAATATTATTGATGATGATGTGTAAATGACGATGATGCCCTTAGTGGCTAGTTAAATGACGTTTTTGCCCTTAGTGGCCAATATTATTGATGATGATGTGTAAATGACGATGATGCCCTTAGTGGCTAGTTAAATGACGGTTTTGCCCTTAGTGGCTATTGTTTGATTGATGACGTTTATGGATAAGTGACGATGAGGCCCAAAAGGCTAAGCGACGATGATAATAAGTGACGATGAAATATAGCGACGTTGTTGTGTGTAATTATAAATTGACAGGTGATGTGCCTCTTATTTGGCAAATTGGTAAGTGACGGGTCACATAGTTGACGGTGATTGTGTGTTTGTGTGTGGTGCATGTCATAGTGTCTCATGTATTCCATGTGCATGAACCCAGCGACGATGAGGCCATAAAGGCTAAGCGATGATGAGGCCATAAAGGCTAAGCGACGATGAGGCCATAAAGGCTAAGCGATGATGATGAAAGGTACCTCATGCATATGCCCGCGAGTGGGTTGCATTTCATATAGTTACATGACATCGTGATGAGTTGTTGCAATGACGTAATTGATGACTGTGATGTGGTTACTCTAGTGCTGTGACTTTGACTTATTCCTTATCATATGATTTATTATATGGATTGAATTGGACTCACCATTCTGTTTGAATGTTACCCCTATGCTGTAACGTGCAGGTGATCACGAGTGAAGACCTAGGTATCTTCACTAATTTTGAGTCGGGTCGTCATGCTCTGATACGTAGCACTCAGGGGGGAAACGAACTCGATGTTTTAAGACCATTTTGGTTGTTATATAATATTTGATGGTTTCTCTTTATTTTACTTTTCGCTGCGTAGTTGGTTTTATTGATGTCAAGGTTGTGGTGACGATGACTGATGCTTGAGGTTTTCCCCATTGGGGGCGTGCTACGTATTGCATAATTATTGATGTTGAACTGTTTTATTGAAGTACGATGTTTTATTCGAAGTATGTGTAACATTCCTTGCGATGAAAGCGATTTTGAAACTCTGATTTTTACAATCAAATTAACGGGTAGAAAAGGGGTGTTACAAAATCAATCATGTATCAATTCAACAATAGAATTATGAGACAAATGGTATAAACCCTAAACCCTCACTTAGAACCCATTCTAAGCCCTATTCTGCTACAATGTATCCCATCTCAGGCATCGACAGCCACTTGTCCTCATCCTGCTTCCCCATACCCCTAACAAACAATGACTCCTTAATAGTTGCAAGTCGGATAGGCCCAAATAATTCAGCATATAGATCATAACGTGAGCCTATTTCTTGAATTAGGTCTTGCCAGCTAATGCCCAACTATTCTCACCAAAATTAAGTCCAACATCAACTGCTCAGTAGCCACAATTTTCATCCCCTTCTACGTCAACAATGTCAGCAATCTAGGGGTGGAAATGTAGAGGAACCCATGGTAATAAAGGAAAATCATGTTGGGAGGATTCCTACAAGAAAAATTGGATTTTTCGGTAGGCAAAATCCGCCGAAAACGTGGACTTTTCGGCGGATTTTTGGCGCCGGTAGCCAGGTCGCAGCAAACGCTTTCCGGCGGATTATCCGCCGGATATTTCTGGCGGATTTCGTGGCACCGAAAAATCCGCCGGAAATTTCCGGCGGATAATCCTCCTAAAAAGCCAAAAAAAAAATCGCAAAACATTATTGTCGGATTTTCTGCCGGAAAAACCCTTTTTTTTAAAAAAATATCCGCCGAAAATCCCTTTAATCCGCCGGAAAAACCTTTTTTTATTTAAAAATCCGCCGGAAATTAATTTTCGTTTTATTTAAAAAATTAATATTATTTTATTAAAAACTTTAATTAATTATTTTATTAAACACTTTAATTATTGATAATAAAATAAAAGTTAATAATTAATTAATTTACTAATTTAAAAAATAAAAATTAGGAATGAAAATTAATAATTAATTTAAATAAAACAACAAAATAAATATCCATACAACAAAAAAAATATCCATTCAACAAAATAAAATAATTCGAAGCTACTGGGGTGGCTGCTGGTCTGACTCATCACTAGGGGTGTCAAAAAAACTCGGACCCGCGGGTAAAACCCGTCATGGGTCCGGGGCGGGTAGTTAAACGGGTACCCGCGGGCCAAATAAACGGTTATTTTGACTACTCGTGAATAAACGGGGCGGGTCCGGGTAGCGGGGTACCCGTACCCGTTAGTAAATTTAATTGCCCTCGTATATATACCAACATAAAAACCAAAGCCCTAAAATCCTAAATTGTTTTCGCTGTGACTGAGTCAGCCGCAAATTGCTTCTCCTTCACCACGCATCATCACTTCATCAGATCATCGCAAATTGCTTCTCCTTCACGCATCTGTTCAGCTGTTCTCATCCTTCACGGTGCATTTGTCCCTTCCCTCAGTTCTCATCCTTCACGGTTCACCCTCTTCGGCTCTTCCTCACTCAGTCGCCGCGCCGCTGCACCTGGCGCTCTTCGCGCTTCTTCCTCACTTAGTCGCCGGCGTCGCTTCTTCTTCCACCAGCATCTGCGACTTCGGTTTCCCTCACTCAGTCAGTCGCTTCTCACTCAGTCGCTTCTTCGTCGGTTCACGCATCTTCGGTTTCCCACACTCTGTTTTCGTTTCCGCTTCTTCTTCCTCACTCAGTCGCCGGTGCCGCTTCTTCAAGGTTGGTTACCTGATTTACGGTTGTTGCTAAATTTGCGTATGTTGATTTATGTTGATATACCTGATTTGCTATAGCTGATTTGCGTTGTTTATTTATGTTGATATAGCTGATTTGCGTATGTTGCTAAATTTGTTAGCTGATTTATGTTAGCTGATTTACCTGATTTCCTGATTGAATCATGTTAGCTGATTTACCTGATTTGCTGATTGATGATAATGATAATAAATACAAGGCTGATTGAATCATGTTGCTAAATTTGCGTATGTTGCTGATTTACCAAATCTATAGCTGATTGAATCATGTTCATTTATAGTAACAATGTTCATTTATAGTAATAAATTTCCTGATTGAATCATGTTCATTTATAGTAACAATGTTGCTAAATTTGTTTATTTGTAGAATGTCTACTCAACATACCTCTACCCCTATGGAAATTGGGACTAATGCGGGTTAATCTATTGTGGGTGAATCAAATGTGGGTGAATCAAATGTGTGTGCTCCTTCTATGAATGTAGAAACAAATTCAACTCCTACCGATGAAGTTGAAAGCTTACTTCCAACTGAAATCGAAGGTCGTCAAAGAAAGCTAACTTCCAATGTTTGGAATCATTTTAAAAAGCAAAAAATAGGTGAAAAGATGAGGGCCATTTGCAACTACTGTGGAGTAGATCTTTTAGGTGCATCAAGTCAAGGAACATCACACTTGCGCAAGCACTTTCTTAGTTGCACCCGTCGCACAACTAGAGATATTAGGCAAGCTTTTAGCAAAACCAAGAATGTTGGAAATGAAACAGTAGTGGTTGGTTCTTATGCATTTAATCAAGATGCAGCAAGGCGTTCAGCGGCTAGAATGATTTTTCTTCACGAGTATCCTATGAAAATGGTTGATCATATTGGTTTTAAAGACTTTTGTGCTACTATGCAACCTTTATTTAAGGTTGTTTCCCGCAACACTATCAAGGCCGACATAATAAAACGTTTTCAAGAAGAGAAAGAGAGTACATTGAAGCTTTTGTCAAAGAATCAAAGTCGTGTTGCAATCACTACTGATATGTGGACAGCTAGCCACCAAAATAAAGGCTACATGACGGTCACAACTCATTTCATTGATGATTCATGGACCCTACAAAGTAGACTTGTAAGGTAAAATCACTAAACCTTCTTGACTTTGTTACAATTGTTATTTTGTTTACATCTTGTTCTTATTTAAATTTCAATCTAATTTTATATCATAGGTTTATTTATGTGCCTGCTCCTCATACTGCAAAAGTTCTAGCTGATGTTTTAGTTGGGTGTTTGATGGATTGGAATTTAGATAGAAAGTTGTCTACATTGACTGTTGATAATTGCTCTACAAATGATGCTATGATTAAGGAGATTTTTGATAAAATTCCACTTAGCCCACTTATTTTAAGAGGTCAATTTTTTCACATGAGATGTTGTGCTCACATATTAAATTTGATTGTGAAAGATGGTTTGTTAATAATCTCTAAGACTATTGAGAATGTTAGAGAAAGTGTGGATTTTTGGAGAGCAACACCCAAAAGAGAGGAGAAATTCATAGAGACATGTGGACAACTGAGCATCTAATATAACAAAAAGCTTATTTCTGATTGTAAGACTAGGTGAAATTCTACCTTTTTAATGCTTAAGGTTGCCATAGAATACAAAGATGTGTTTAGTCGATTGGCACAGCGAGAAACTCAATATAAAACTTTGCCCAGTGAAAGTGATTGGATGATGGCAAATGAAATTTGTGATAAGTTGGAAATATTTTATGAAGTCACACAACTATTTTCTGGTACTTTGTATCCGACTGCCAATGTTTATTTTCCAAAAGTCTGTGTAATTAAGTTGTCTTTGATTGAGTGGCTCCAATCTCCTGATTCTGTTATTTATACAATGGCCGCATCTATGAATGAGAAATTTGACAAGTATTGGGGTGTGATCAATGAGGTCATGGTTGTAGGCATTATGTTAGATCCCAGGTACAAACTTTACATGGTTGATATTTTTTTCCCTGGGATTCATGGAGAGAAAGCTGGTGAAAAAATTGCTGCGGTAAAATCTATTTGCCAAGATTTGGTAAATGAGTATGAGATGAAAATTAAGGGTAAGGAAAGTGTCTCTTCATCTTCAAGTTCAAATTCAAATGTAGATCTTAGTGTTGGTAAGAAAGATCCTTGGAAGTTGAAATTTGATGAATATGTTAGTACAGTACAAAATGTTTCAAGTGGTAAATCAGAGCTTGATCAATATTTAGAGGAGAAAGTATTGCCTGCCACAAATGAAGAGTTTGACATCTTAGGCTGGTGGAAGGCTAATGGGGCACAATATCCAATCTTGCAAATGATTGCCAGAGATTTTTTAGCAATTCCAATCTCAACCGTTGCTTCTGAGTCTTCCTATAGCACTGGTGGTCGAGTTCTTACTCCTCATCAGAGTAAACTGCGTCCAGATACTTTAGAGGCATTGATGTGTCTCCAAGATTGGCTATGGACTGAAATGAAAGGTAAAAACATTAAATTTTATTGAAAATAGATTGATTATTTATTGCAAGTTTTTAATTAAATTGTTTGTTTGTAGGCTCTCCAAAATCAAAAGTTGACAATATTGAATTTAACGGAGTTCTGGAAGATGCTGATGTTGATATTGTAAGTAATATTTCTACAATTTAATTTCAAAGCTCATAAATATGGTTGTTTGGGTTTTAATTTTAAATTGTTTTTTGTTTCAGGAAACAAGTGAACCAAGTGGTGCTACTTAGCTGAAAATTGTTGAAAATTCTGTTGTTGTTGTTGTTGTTCAAGTGGATAAACATTCACATTTTGTTGTTGTTGTTTAAGTGAATGTTTAAGTGGATGTTAAAGTCGATGTTTAAGTGGATAAACATTCACATGTTGTTATTGTTTCTTTAAGTGGATGTTTAAGTAGTTGTTATTTTTCAAGTTAGATGTGCGACTGTCCAGGCAATTAAGGATTATTGCTTAAGGAATTAAGGATTATTGTTTCAAGTTATTGTTTGTTGTTGTTGTTGTTGTATAAGGAATTAAGGATTATTGCTTAAAAGTACTGTCCAGGCAAAAAATTAAAGTCACATTTTGCAATAGTTTAAAGGTTCAGGTTAAAAATAATCCTATGCCGAATTTTTTTTATATCAATGAATCAAAAAAATAGTGTTAAAAAAACTAATTTTTTATTTTTAAAAGTTTTTTTTAATTTATAAATACCCGTGGGTACCCGTTTAAAAAGGTACCCGTTTAAAACCCGTTAAGCGGGTACCCGCGCGGGTCTGGGGCGGGTCCGGGGCCCATTAATAATAAACGGGGCGGGTCCGGGTAGTGAGATACCCGTGCCCGCCCCGCCCCGTTGACATTCCTACTCATCACCATGATAATAGGTATCATCTGATGCAAGAAAAGCACTAATTGCATCAATATTAAGATCGATGTTTGAGTTGGGCTGCTGGGGTGACCGCTGCTGGGGGTGCCGGTATGGCTGGTTTGGTTGGTGGGGTGACTGCTTCTGGGGCTACTGGTATGGCTGCTGCGGTGGATACTGCTGGGAATACTGGGGTGCATACTAATTATTAATAATATATAATATAATAAAAACAATATATATATATATATATATATATATAAAGATAAATATAAATAATAAACATTAATATATAATTGTAAAAGTAGTTTTACCTGAATATTCCTCGCCTGATCTGTAGCAAACTCACCAGTGTCCTCCCGCATATGAAGGTAGCAATGCAACTCAGGCAAAGTGATTGTCCTTTGATGCATCGCCTCCTATATATATACATATTATTAATTAATACACATGAAAATGACTAATTAATTATAAATAATTAATTAATCAAGTAATAATGTAATAAATTTACCAAACGCCTGTGATGCGTTGCAGTATTAACACTCCCCCCTGTGTGTGTGCAGCCACCTTTTTCAGAAGCACGGTTCTTCTTGGCTTTCTCACAATAATTTCAAAATTCTGGTGTCTCCCAATACTCTCTGAACGAAGCCCAAGTTGAGTCTCCCATATAAGATGGCTTCGCATTCTTATTGTGCGCATCCCGCAGTAATTCAGAATAGCGATGGGAACATCTCTTATGGAACACTCTCTCAACTTCTCTGTGCTCATCTGGTAACCATGTACGTTTTTCCTATTTAAGAAATTTACAATAATGTTGTTAATAAGACAAATTAATTAATCAAGTCAATATAAGATAATACACCAAATTAATTATTTTCGTAGAACAACTTACCAAAAATGATCTTAACATCCTCGCAATTGCCTTTTGATCTTTTCTAACCGCCGTCTAATTCTTCCAGCTGCCGGTGAAATTCTCCTTAATTGTTTTTGTGATGGCGGTAGCTGATGCCTTCGAAGGAAGAAACCTGTATTACATTAAAAAAAGATGAATTTTATTACACCAAATTATATAAGTTATATAAAAGGCAACAAAAGTAAATTAATAAATAATAATAATATATATATTTACGAATCGCCAGCAGTCTCCAATATGATACAACCATCAGCTGTATACCTCACCACCTCCTGGTTCACAGTGAATGTGCGTACCCCATCTGCATCAACATCTGTCGGGGCTAAGCCCTCGGTACCATCAGGAATCACTGGGTGCCCTGCACTACTACTACTAGCACCCTCAGACCCTGGTGGTGGCAAATATCTGCCACCAGAAACAACAACACGAGCAGGCTGACGACACCGCCCTAGGCGAGTAGAAGTCTTCCTCCTGCTAGTGCCGGCGCCATAACCCGTGACAGGTGGAGGAACATATGTACTGTCGTCATGATCGGATCCTGAGTGAGACGATGCCATGACCGTATCTAGACATATACATTTAAACAAACAAACATATACTAAACAGGTTAACATAAACATACTAAAAACAAATTCAAATATATAAACATATATACTAAACAATTTAAAATATATAAACATACTAATTAAACAAACATAAATTACATCCTTGATTAAAAAAGGTTAACATATATTGTTGAAACATAAATAACTAATTGGAATCCCATTCATTCTCAAAGTCATCATCATTAGAGGAGTGAATTCTTGATACACCAATGTGGTCTGTTGCTTCTTCATCACCATCTTCTTCGTCATCAACTTCATCGCCAGTGTTTGGCTCATCACATAAACGAGTAATGGGTTCAACTTGAATCACTTCATTTACATTAGACATCTCTTCCATTTGATATGGCACATCTTCCACCGTGTCATCATTTGTCTCAATGCGACCTCTTGGTTTGGTTTTAATTGCGACACACCAACCACGCCTATCAGTCCGCGTTGATGGATAAGGGACATAATAGACTTGTCTCACATTTTGTGCAATGACGAACGGATCATACAGTAGATATCTACCATTCATTTTAATGTCCACTGTATTTGACTTTGGATTCACCTTTGTTCCTCGAGCAGACGGGTCAAACCAATTACAATAAAAAACCATTACCTTCTGACTAAAATCTAGATGGGGGTACAAAAGTTCATATATGTGTTGAACCACACCATAAAAATCATCTTCACCTCCTCCAGTGACACCCTTCATGCACACTCCACTATTGACTGTCTCTCTGCCCTGTGCCCATTCATTGGTGTGAAATTTGTATCCATTAACAAAGTATGTGTGCCATTCTTTAACACATTTCCGAGGACCGTCTGATATGTTCCTCAAGTGTTGGTTGGTAGGAGTTGGCGGGAGGGCATAAACATGTTGCCTAAACCACGTTGGAAAATGTGCATTAATATGAGTAGAAGATTGTTGCTCACTTACGTCCTCTGATGACAAGAAATCCCTAAAAAGAAATAATTAATTGTTACACATTTCTCTACTTTATATTAACTAATTAAGATCGAAAGTTAATGTTGAGGAACATAACTCTTCATTACAGTTACACATTTGTCTATTTCATATTACTAATTGTGGTGTTGTTTGTTTTGGTATTGTTTGAGTTTAGTTTCCTAAATTATGATAATGATAATATTTATTGTAGTATAGTACATAGATCCTGAAATTATGGATCGTAGTTGGATGTATGATCGGTTGTTTCCTGGAAGATCCGGTTTAAAGCGACGTTTTGTAGAAGGAGTAGAAGAGTTTATTTTTTGTGCTAAGCGTCATGAAGAATTTGCGCGACAAGGTGGAATTAGATGCCCATGCTTGAAATGTTCATTTCGATTTATAAAAAATGAAGAAAAAGTTAGAGTTGATTTGTACAATAACGGGTTTAGGCCAAATTATTGGATATGGAGTCGTCACAGGGAAGTAGGACCAGGGGTAGTTGCAGTTCCTGCGGTTAATGTTCCGGTTGAAGTAGTAGCTCCCACATCAAGTAGTTATCCAGCGACTATGACATTTGGAGGCCAAATTATACAACCGTTAGATGTTTATCAGGGAATGATATCTGACGTTGTTGGAGTAAATTTGGATTTTGAAGAACCAGAATATGATGCCGAAGAAGTTCCAAATGAGGAAGCTCAAAGGTTTTACATGTATTTGAGTGAGACAAATAAACCATTATTTGAAGGATCTAAAGACTCAAAATTATCAATGTGTGTTCGGTTGTTGGGTCTTAAGTCTCAATTTAATGTTGCTGAGTTGTGCATGGAATATTTGACCAAAATGATGTTGGATGCAACCCCCATTAGAGGGCTTTTTTGCCGCAAAGTTATTATGATGCTAAAAGACTGGTATCGAAGCTTGGCTTAAAATCTAAAAGAATTGATTGTTGTGTGTCTGGTTGCATGCTCTATTATAACAATGAGTTTGGCATAAATGATGGAGAGTTGTCAGAATGCAAGTTGTGTGGAGAGCCACGCTATCGTGTCAGTAGGAAAGGGATGAGCAGAGGCAAACCGGTTCCACGAAAAGCAATGTTCTATCTGCCGCTTATACCAAGGCTACAGAGGATGTTTACTTCAATGGAGACCGCGGGTAAAATGACGTGGCACCGTCAAAATAGAAATAATTCTGGTGAATTACGTCACCCATCTGATGGTGAAGCTTGGAGGCATTTTGATCGTGTTCATCCAGATTTTTCCAGTGTTCCACGCAATGTTCGACTTGGTTTATGCTCTGATGGTTTCACACCATATATTCAAGCCTCGGCAACACCGTATTCATGTTGGCCAGTTATTGTTACCACATACAACCTTCCTCCAGAAATGTGTATGTCTAAACCATACATGTTTTTAAATTCTATTATTCCAGGGCCAAGTAATCCAACAGCTGGTATTGACATATATTTGCAACCTTTGATTGATGACCTAAAAAGGTTGTGGAATGGTGTTTTAACTTATGATGCAGCACGCAAACAAAATTTTGTGATGAGGGCGACTTTGATGTGGACCATTAATGACTTCCCTGCCTATGGAATGTTGTCTCGATGGGGGACCAGTATTCCCAGCAGTATCCACCGCAGTAGGTTCAGCACAGCTAGCAGCAGCCATACTAGTCATACCAGCACCCCCAGCAGCAGTCACCCCAGCAGCCCAACTCAAACATCGATCTTAATATCGATGCGATTAGTGCTTTTCTTGCATCAGATGATACCTATTATCATGGTGATGAGTCAGGCCAACAGCCACCCCAGTAGCTTTGAATTGTTTTATTTTGTTGTATGGATATTTAAAATTAATTACTATAATCTATTAATTAATAAATTAAGTAATAATTAAATTAATTATTAATTTTCATTCCTAATTTTTATTTTTTTAATTAGTAAATTAATTAATAATTAAATTAATTATTAACTTTTATTTTTTATCAATAAGTAATTTTTTTAATAAAATAAGATTAATTTTTTAAATAAAACGAAAATTAATTTTCGGCAGATTTCAAGATTTTTCCGGCGGATGTTTTTTTAAAAAAAAAAATTCCCGGCGGATTTCACGGGTTTAACGGTGGATTTTTATTTTAAAAAAAAAGGTTTTCCGGCGGATTTTTTTTTTTAAAAAAAAGGTTTTTTCCGGCGGATTTATCGGGATTTCCGGCGGATTTTTCGGCGGGATTTTCGGCGGATATTCCGCCGGTAATGTTATGCGAATTTTTTTGGAGTTTCCGGCGGATTGTCCGCTCGAAATTTCCGGCAGATTTTTCGGCGCCACGAAATCCGCTGGAAATTACCGACGAATAATCCGCCGGAAACCGTTTGCTGCGAGCTGGCTACTGGAAACCGTTTGCTGCGAGCTGGCTACCGGAAATTTTGGGCGGATTTTTGACTTTTCCGGTGGATTTTGCTTGCCGAAAAAACCAACTTTTCTTGTAGTTCTCATCCTCATCCATGCCATCCAAACTCAGCCTACACAAATGTTTGTCAACCACCTCAAATGGAATTGGAGTGCCTGAGACATCATAAACTCCAAGGGCACAAGCACGGGGCAACCCATGTGTAATCTTAATGATGCACCCACAATGAGCTTTGTCATAACCCACACCTGAGGTGGTTTTCTCAAATTCAGATGCAATATGTTTTAGGGCATTTATGGAGACCATCCCGCGTAGTTTCTTGTAGAATGGAGTGTTGGTTGCCACCTTAACACGGTTGATAGTTTTTTGGAAAGACTCCACAATCTTAGCAAATTGTAGATTAAGCATACCATTCATCGATTCCCAACACTTACACAAGTCTCCTCCACTATTCCCCAACGCCCTCTTCAGCGCCCAGTGGGCCGACTCAACCCTAAAATATTAACAAACAAAAATTAAATTCCAAAGTTAAATAATTGTTAACTAACTGCAAATTAGATGACATGCCTATTGGTAATGGTATTTCCCATGCAAGTGTGCCACCTGGTTAGTCCATGCCAAAACAAATCCCTGCTTATGAGGAGTCAACCATGTGTCATGCAAGTACTTCAGAAAAAAGGGCAAATCGACACATGACTGCTCCAATATCTCCAACCTTTGTGAGTACTCAACCTCGTCAGCTGATTGAATAAGATTGTACCAAAGAGCGATCACTGACTCTTGCCTATCCACCTTCACATACTCTTTACACTTTTCTTTTACATTCTTCGTTATGTACCACTCACAAAGCAAATTAAAATATGACGAAAATACTTCATTAATGGCACTCATCAGACCAAGATCTGTCAGTCAAAAACAAATCAGGTAATAGGTCATGTATCTCGAACAAATCTTTCAACATCTGCAATGCCCATGTAAAATGAGACTCGTGCTCATGTGCCAAATATGCGACTGCAACCGAGAAGGTTATCTCAGTTGAAGTGACACCCACAATCTCCAAAAGAGGTTATCTCTGTTATTATTTAAATACAAAACGGATTTATGTCATATGTACATAAATCCGTTGTTGTTTTTTACAAAACGGATTTACCTAAACAAAAGATAAATCCACTTTGTAATTAAATAATAACAGATTTACGTATTTACCACATAATTCCGTTATTGTAATTTTTACAATGGATTTGTCGTTTTTATCAGGTAATTCCGTTTCACAAAATTCAACAACGGATTTATGTGGCAAATATGTAAATCCATTTGAAAAAAATAATTATAACTACGAATTTATCTTTTTAAAACATAAATCCATTTGTCAAAAAAATTTAACAACGGATTTATCATTTTAAAAAGATAAATCCATTTAAAAGTCAAATAAATGCATAACGGATTTACTTTTTTGGAGGGTAAATCCGGCAGCAGATAAATGTTGTGGTCCACGCTTGAGTGAAATAAATGCCAAAAGTATTTTGGGGATATTCGAATATGGTGGGGGTATGGTGTCTCATTGTGGGGGTATAAAAATAGGAGCCAAAAATGTCTGGATCCGCCATTGACCCCACCCTCTAACTAATTACTACGACTAACACTTGCTTGTAAAAAAAGGTATCTAAAACAAAACCTTTTTGACTTTTAATTTACATACCTCATTGGTCCTAATACCCCCCAATTTCCATTTAACCCCAAAATACCCATCTCATAAACCCGGATTTATCACAAAAAAAGGTATTTTCGGAACTGTTTTTTTATTTCCGGAATCACCTAACCTACATAAATCCGGAATTATAAAAGTAGTGTATTCGGTATTTATCACAATTAGATGATTCTGGAAGTAAAAAATTTACTCTCTTCCGGATTTATTATAACAACATAAATCCGTAAGGCATTTTATAGTTTCAGAATTATGTTGGAATGATAAATCCGAAAAGAAAAACTCAATTTTTTGCTTCCGAAATTATGATTATAGGATACTTCCGAAATTATGTGTTAAGAAATAAATCCGAAAATTAATTTGAGGAGTTAGGAATAAAATTGAAAGTTTGGTCAATTTGGAAGGTACGAGGTCCGTAGAGGGGTATCAAAATTAAGAGCCAAGTTTTTTTTGACAGGAGACTACTACACAAAAATTTCAAGCGGTTCAATTATTGATTCATCAATACGATACGACTAGTGATCTAGTGACTAATAGCCTCCCCTAGTTGGTGTGAGATTTAAAACGTATTGCATTCAATTTGTTGATAAAAAAAACATTGTATTCAACTTATAACTCAATCCCCGTCATGATTGATCGATTCTGGTGCAAGAATTAAATAGGCTAATAAATTTTTGGTCCACTATTCAAGCTTGGCAGCGCAATATATTCATTTCTATATTTTCATAGAGGCCAACTACTCTAATTATTATGCAGTTTGATGAAAAAAAAAATTATCGATTATTAGTATTTTTATATTGCGCTGAAAATATATTATTAATAAAAAATTGTCAACACTAAAGAAATTTTGGGGCGCAGTACTCTAATTATTGCGCTGAAAATATATTATTAAGGGAGTGAAAATAAATTTCACTTGTAGAAAACAAATAGTACAAGTAAAAATGGTCAACACTAAAGAAATTTTGGGGCGCAGTACTATTTAAGTTTGGATTCTCCAAAGTATTTGTGGAACAAATTGCAAAAGAGAGTGACACATAAATATAACAATAAATTTAATCTATTTTATTATCTTTTTGTTTGTGTGACACTCTTGTTCTCTCAAAATTTATCCCACGTGTACATGGGAGAACCTAACTCGCAATTTTTATATTTAAATAGAGATGGTGGCAGTGTCAGTCCTCAACTATTTCAAACATCTTGCACGCACGAATAGGATGGATTTGTCATTCACTCTTATGTTTCTTTTAGTATTGGTCTTATCTTTCCAAAGCCCTTCTTCTTCAACAACATCATTGAGAAAGGGATCTTCCCTCTCAGTGGAAAAGTCAAAGGACATTATCATATCACCAAATGGTGTGTTTTCTGCTGGCTTTTTAGCCATAGGTGAAAACGCATACTCTTTTGCCATTTGGTTCACCGAGCCAAATTCCCTTAACCCCACAACCATCGTTTGGATGGCAAATCGTGACCAACCTGTAAATGGAAAGCGCTCTAAGCTTTCTCTGTTACGCACCGGGAACATTGTCTTGATTGATGCTTCTTTAAACAAAGTTTGGTCTTCAGACACTACATCATTAGCTCCACTAGAGTTGCATCTCAAAGATGATGGCAATCTGGTGTTGCATGAGCTTAAAGGAAATATCATTTTGTGGCAATCTTTTGATTTTCCAACAGATACTATCGTTCCTGGTCAACCTCTTACTAGACACACAAAACTTGTGTCTTCAAGAAGTGAGAGTAATCATTCCACTGGATTCTATAAGTTCTTCTTTGACGATGAAAACATGCTTGGTCTTCATTACGATGGCCCTGAAGTTTCAAGTTCTTACTGGCCAAAACCTTGGTTACTTAGTAAGGAAGTTGGTAGGACTAACTTTAATAGTAGTAGATTTGCAGTGCTAAACACTCTTGGACTTTTTCTCTCAACAGACAACTTCACTTTTATGACATATGATTATGGCACTATACTACAACGAATATTAAAAATGGATATTGATGGTATTGTTCGGGTATATAGCAGAAGTGATGTGTCTGAAAATTGGTATGTTTCATGGCAGGCCATTTCTACTCCATGCAGCGCTCATGGGCTTTGTGGACCCTATAGTACATGTAGTTATGATCCTAAAAGTGGAAGAAAATGTTCGTGTCTTCCAGGCTATAGATTGAAGAACCATAATGATTGGTCATATGGGTGTGAACCCATGTTAGATCTTTCTTGCAATATAAATGAGTCTATATTTGTGGAGATTCCGCATGTTGAGTTTTATGGCTACGACAGTCACTATGTTGAAGTTAGTAACTATAGTGCTTGTGAGAGTTTATGCTTAAGAGATTGTACTTGTAAAGCGTTTCAGCACTCATATTGGGTTAGAAAGGGCTTTTATAGGTGCTTCATAAAAACCCAACTGCTCAATGGAAGGTTTACGCCAATGTTCGCAGGGTCAACCTACTTGAGATTGCCTAACGGTAGTGGGCTATCTACAGAACAATCTGCAACTCCATATGACCATGTTTGTTCTGTGCAACTTCAAGTAGTTTATGTAAGAACGAGTGCAAACAATTTTGTGAGGTTTTTTCTATGGTTGGCCACCGCAATTGGTGCTTTTGAAATGGTTTGTCTTTTTATCATTTGGTGTTTTTTAATTAGGACACGCAAAAAGACTCATCCAGATCAACATGGCTATCACCTTACCGCAATAGGGTTTAGAAAATTTACTTATTCCGAGCTAAAGAAAGTAACAAAAGGGTTCAGCCAAGAGATTGGAAGAGGTGCAGGAGGGGTTGTATACAAAGGAATCTTGTCTGATCAAAGACATGTAGCGGTAAAGAGACTCCATAATGCTGAACAAGGAGAAGGGGAATTTCTAGTTGAAGTAGGAATCATTGGAAGGCTCAATCATATGAATTTGATTGAAATGTGGGGATATTGTGCTGAGGGAAAATATAAGCTATTAGTGTATGAGTACATGGAAAATGGCTCTTTGGCTGAAAATCTCTCCTCTAACACACTTGATTGGAGTAAGAGGTATAAAATTGCTCTTGAAACAGCAAGAGTTCTAGCATATCTACATGAAGAATGCTTGGAATGGATTTTGCATTGTGATATAAAGCCACAAAACATACTTCTGGATTCTAACTATATGCCCAAGTTAGCAGATTTTGGGTTGTCTAAGCTTCATAATAGAAACAACCTCAACAATCCAAGCATATCTATGATTAGAGGAACTAGAGGATACATGGCACCTGAATGGATTTTCAATTTGCCAATCACATCCAAGGTTGATGTGTTTAGCTATGGAATTGTTGTGTTGGAAATGATAACAGGAAAGAGCCCGACTGCAGGTATAAAAATTATTAATGGGGAAGAGGTAAGTGATAGGAGGTTGGTTACATGGGCAAGAGATAAAAGGAGCAGCACATCATGGGTGGAGCAAATTATTGATCCTGCAATTGGATCAAATTATGATAAAAGTAAGATGGAAATTTTGGCTAGCGTGGCTTTGGATTGTGTCATGGAAGACAGAAGTTCAAGGCCTACCATGAGCCGAGTAGTTGAAATGTTAAGTGATGCTTAATAATAAATGATATAGATAATATTACAATACCGTTTATCATTATTATGATTATTATTATGATTATTTTGAATCTCTGCCTTCCCAATTTGATGTCTTGAAGACCTCTTACAATATCCAGAAAGCTGAGTGGACTGTAGATGAAATGATCTCAATAGTGACTCAAAAGGAACAATCTATGAAAATGGGGAAATCACATGTGGTCCAGCATGTTGCTTCCTCTTCAGTTACTAAGGATACTAAGAAGAACAACACAAACGAAAGAATCAATCTGATAATATGAAAG